>CM028137.1:753282500-754532500 GCA_016271365.2 Neoceratodus forsteri
TGTTAGTCAGTACTAGATCTAGGATAGCCCTGTCTCTTTGGGTTGCTGTACCAGTTGTTTGAGGCCCTCCCCTGCAGGGAATCTACTATGAGTCTAGTTCTGGCAGATGTTCCTGCTGGTATTGACCAATCTGTATCCGGCATGTTGAAGTCTCCCATTATCAGAACCTCCCCTTTAGCTGTCATGTTTTGTATATCTTCTAACAGTAATGTGTCTATGTCCTCCCTCTGGTCTGGGGGCCTGTAGACAACCCCAGTTCTTATGGCTGTCCCATTCCCTGTTTCCAGGGTGACCCACAGTTCTTCTGGCTCCTTATGTGTATTCTGAATTTCTGTAGCTTTGATATTTTCATTAACATACAGGGCCACTCCTCCCCCCCTTTTTGCACCTCGGTCTCTTCTGAACAATACATAGCCAGGTACTGAAGTCTCCCAAGTGTGGTTACTGGTAAACCACGTCTCACTAATTGCTACTATGTCCAGTTTAGCCTCTGACATTATTGCCTGCAGGTCTGGGATCTTATTTCCCAGGCTGTGAGCATTGTGTACATGATTTTCCATTGGCCAGATTTTGGTGTGTTAGTTGTTGGGTGAGTTTGGCATTACCCCTGTGCATCGTATGGGAGACAAAACTTTTTCTTACCTGGTGATGCAAATGAACGGCAAACATGCTGAATTCCTGTTTGACCACTAGCTGAGGGGAGGGTGTTCTTCCCATTCATTATGGGGTGCTGCAACCCTCTCCCATTTGCTAGTTTAAATATTCTGCAAAGACGCCAAACTTCTGCCCCAATGCACTGACTCTCTTTAGTCAGATGCAGTCCATCAAATTTAAAGAACTTTCCCTCCCAGAACTGTTGCCAGTTCCCTACAAATCTGTGTCCTTTTTCCTGGCACCAGCCCTTGAGCCACGTGTTTAGCTCCCCTGTCTCCCCTTCTCTGACCTTCCGTCCATCTGCTCCCCTCTCCCAGAGTGGCAGGATCTCAGAGAAGGAGATGCCGGATGAAATAGATGATAGTTTGTCACCCAGCCTAGTCAGGTGTTCCTTGGTCTCCACAACTGACCGGCTGGTGAGATCATTAGTCCCTATGTGTACTAGGACATCAATGTTTTCTCCTGCTTTGTGAACAATTTTAACAATGCGGTCAATGTCTCTCCATGCTGATGTACCTGGGAGACATCTGACCATCACCCCTGGCTGGAGATGGGTATCAACTCCCCGAATCATGGAATCTCCTATGATCAGAAGTTTTTTGGATTTCCTTTGTGCTTGTTTTGTTTTGGTTCCTGATTTGGTTGAGTTTTGTTTTGCTAGCTCCTGTGCCGCAGTTTCCTGCTCTGCAGTGTCTTCTGCCTCTTTACTTGATTTCAGAGATAGAGGCAGATACCTGTTTGTAGTGTTTATATGGTTTTGGAGGTAATGTGTTGAGAGCAGAGAGTGATGGGGCACCTGATTTGTCCTCCTAACCACCTGCCAACCTCCTGGACCAACTACCCTCTGCGGTTGAGGTTTTTCTGTTGGATGCTGGGGAAATGGCGGTGGTTCTTATAATGTATTTCCTCTTCAATATGAAATTTGAGGCGTGCAATCTCTGCCCATGCTGCCCGGAGCTGAGCCCTAAGGTCTCAAAGGCCCAGATGTAGGACAGTGTCCTAAATCCTGTAAGACTGTCATTCTGAAAATTGTTCCACAGTACCTGCAGTTAATGAAATCCATTCCAAATAAGTTGCTGGGTTTGTAACCTAGTCAGAGTAATTAGAAGGAAAAAAAAAAGGAAGAAAAAATGCAAGTAATGGTTTAATTGTGCTTTGTTTAACTTGTTATAACAAGTTAAATTACTAGTGCCTCTGTAAATGAGATCACCTTGTGGAGGCCCCACTGATCCGCCCCTTCCTGCTCTGCCACAGGAAATGTCACAACTGTGGTACCCTATAAAAGGAGTGTAGCGTGGGGTGGTTGGGGATGGGGGTGGGTGGCTGGGCCCTTCCCCTGCCTAAAAAGAAGAACCACGGACGAAAGAACAAGGAGGTAAGAGCAGAAACAATCAGTCAACAACAAATGCAGTAACCCTGAAAGCTTATCCTAATGTTAGATAAAACTATAAAACCTGTAAAGCACCACCTGTAATAATTTCAGAGAAGATATACGCTGTAAGAAACACTGCTCCAGAGAAAAATAAAGCAGTAACAGAAGATATACCTTGCAAAAGACAATTTGAATCAGAAGATTACAGCAGTAATCTGTTAGCACACACCTGTAGGCACACCTTGTAATAATGCAGAAGAAGGTATACCAGCAACAACAATTTGAATCAGAGAAAAAATAAAGCAATGAAATGTTAGCAACAAACAGTAGCAATCCCTGTGAGTAAAAAATAAAAACACCACCACACAGTAAATCTGCTTAGCCAAACTAAGTCTTAATCCTTTTCCCTTGCTCTGGTAAGTTTCTCTACTCTGCCTTTCAATCAGTCTTAGAAGGAAAGAGCTCAGGTGAAGCTAGGTGCCTTGGCCAGCAAACCAAGTCTTCTACCACTCCAGGCTATCAGATTATCTTACTGCATACAATCTCCTATCCGCTCACCGGTCGGGTTGTGGAAACAACATTTCACCATCTCCTCTCTCCTACGGGTCACAAACCACATTCACACTGCCTCTGACCAAGGCCTGCTAACTGCCACTGTTTCTGTAGACTTAGTCAAGGCCTTTTATTCCGTGTCCCACCCTCTCCTCCTATCAAAACTAGAAGCAGCTGGCTTAGCCCCCATCATCGTACAGTGGTTTAACTCCTACCTCTCCAACAGATCACAGTTGGTCAGAATCTTGCATGTCTCATCCACTCCCCTTCCCATCCTAGCCAGTGTACCAGAAGGCTCTGTCCTTGGTCCCATCCTTTTCTCCCTTTTCTTTAGTGGCCTTCCCTCCACCTGCACAAAATCCAGCATACACATGTATGCGAATGATACTATCCTCTTTACCTCAGGCCCATCAATTCACGAAGTCCAGCATACTGTCCAACGTGACTTCAATAATACTCAGTAATTGTTCAGTTAAAACCAACTAAAATTTAACACTACCAAAACTGTATCTATGATCTTTGGCACTGCCCAGAAACTTAGCAAATCCTCCACCCACCCCCCATCACCTCCCTGGATGGTACCCTGTTAGACCAGGTCACAAAATACAAATACCTGGGTGTTTGGCTTGATCCCCACCTATCATTCACATCTCACATAGATGTAACTGTCACCAAACTGCACCCCAAGTAGGGTATGCTTTATCAGCACCGAGATTCCCTCGCACTCCCAGCCAGATGTCAGATCCTAACTAAAATGATCCTCCCCATCTTTGACTATGCTGATGTGGTCTACTGTACAGCCTCTGGTACCACTCTATCCAAGCTTGATACCCTCCTAAACTCCTTTTGTCACTTCATGACCAAGTCTCCCCTCAGAACACATCACTGTGACCTGTTCTCTCTCCTTGGACTTACCCCGCTGTACAGCAAGCAATATATCCACTCCCTCAACTGTATATCTAAATACTGGTTTAACATGCTACCCCCCCTGTGCTGGTCCATTGGTGCTGAGGGTTGAGGCACTGGACGCCACACCTCGCACCACGATGGTGACCCGGGTTCATGAACAAGCTTGGGAGCTGGGGATCGGCAGGGGATGATGAAGATTGAGCATCTGACAGACTGCTCTCCTCCCCCGGGGTGGGATCTGGGGGCATGCTTGGTGCAATGGAGACCTCTGGTGGAGACAAGAGGATCTCCAGAGCCAAGCAGTGCAAAAGAGGGGTGGAGTGTTGGCAGACATCAGTGACCAGGCTCATGCAGATGTCATTGCATGTCACACTCCAAGGGAGTAAATAATCCAGAAACACCCCTATCAGCCGGGTGAGGTGATGGCGAACCTCCAGTGACCAAGGCCATACATGCCCAGCGCTGGCCACAATCCCTGACTCTACCCTAGGGATCTTCGACCTCTTCAAGTGGGGATCAAGAGAGTCGAGGGTCCTGAACCTGATAATACTGTCAGTGGAGCATGGTTCAGGCAGGCGGTAACAGGACACTGTTGTGTGAGCTAGCCTGAGAGATGCCCCAGATGGTAGGTCCAAACATAGAAACTAAAAAAAAAAAAAATTCTACCCTCTTACCTGCCAGATTGTCTTCCCCCTGCCGCCATCACCCCATATGAACTGAGGCACAGAAATGTATGCTCGTTTAGCATTCCTCGTCCATCCTCCTCATCTGGCCTTGTTGTCTTCACCTGCTGGCTCCCCAATTTGTGGAACAGACTTACCCCTCCATCATGAGTTCCTCCTCTTACGTGGCCTGCAAGAAACAACTTCGTTCCCAACCACCTCCCCCCCGCCTCTGCTCCTGATGACTAACTCTACAACCTTCAGGCTCTCGTGGCACCTGCACCTAAGCACTTTCTTCATCCACCTTCTAAGTGCACTTACTATCTGTAGATTTCTTACTGTGTATTCTCAAATAATCTGAACTGTGCAAGCACCATGTGCTGTACTGATTATCGGTATATTACTGAAAATCGCACTGTCCTTCTTGTCTCAGTTTTTAACTGTTTCATTACTACTGTACCACTTGCTTATTGTAACCCACTGAAAATATGTATCTTTAAGTTAATTGTATTTTATGCTAATTTGTATGCACTCCCACCCACTCCCTCACCCCAGGTCACACCTGAAATTGAGCCTCAGTTCAGTGTGCCTTTCCTGGTAACAAACTGTTTAAATAAAAAAACAATCAATAAATAAATAAATAAATAAACACTAAAAAGGAAATGTTGCAACTAAACTTATCTGTCCTTGAAAAATACTTTGTAAAATCACCCTGACTGCACATGGAAAAATACATTGTAAAACCACCCTGATTGCACATGGACAAATACATTGTAAAACCACCCTGATTGCACATGGACAAATACATTGTAAAACCACCCTGATTGCCTGTCCTGTACCTGTCTGAAATATTCCTGGTAGTCTATTGATCCCACCCCTAAGGGCATCTGACCCCCTTCCAACTCTCCACTCAAGACATTCCTCCCCACACACACCCTTGCCCTGGTCACATAAGCAAGATTATGGCAATAACTTAATTGTTTTTGAGAATTTTTGGTCTGGAAAGACACACTAAACCAAGACTTGTTTCTAGGTGTGTACTGGGAGCACAGGGCAATTAAGTGTCATGCTCATGATTACACAGTTTGCAAGTGCTGGCTGTGGGATTCAAACAGTTCTTCAGGTTAGCAGATCAACACTCTTAACCAATAAGCTATACTGCCTATAGTGATGTTGACCAGCCCTCCACTCACCACCTTAAATGGATGCCATCTGACTGTCAGTGAGCAATCATGAGTATTGTACAAACCGCTGTTTCTACAGTACTCATGATCACCCACCGACAGTCAGACGGCTTTTCTACAGTACTCATAGTTGTACACTGACAGTCAAATAGTGGACAGCTGAGGTAATGAGTGGAGGTTGTGCCAGCCACTGTTACAATTGCTGTACTTCGGCTTATGTGACCAGATTGGTGGGGTTGCAGGGAGGAGGATCCTGAGCAGGCAGGTCGAAAGAGGGATGGATGCCCTTAAAGGGGGGCTGGGGTGGTAGACCACTTCAGCACCAGGGATATTCAAGACAGCTACAGGATGGTCATGCAATAGTGGAAGAACAGAACTACTCAGCCATGAGGAATATTCAACACAGCTACAGGATGGGAGATCAGTGGGTGTGGGGACCATTAGACCCCAAGGAATATTCAAGACAGCTACAGATGGGTGCTTTGGGAGACATACACACATAATAATGAGCCCATAACGGGCAAGCAAATAGCCCATAGCACCTTACATGCCATATAGGGTCATTAGTATGTTAGGGTTGAGTAGTACCCATAGCAGCCCTGCTTCTATTCCATTTTGGTCACATTTATTTCCATCGCACTCCTGTGGCCCACTGAGCTGTGTCACTGTAGTGCATTATAAATCGCTAATGCAATTTCAGCCAATTGGTGCACAGAGCCACTATTTTTTCTTTTTTTTTATTCATATACATTTAAAGTGACATTCTGACATATAATTTCTTACAAACCACCATTATTTTAACAATATATTCATCTCACATATTTACATGCAATCAAGCCTTACATTATGCTGAAGTTATCTATCATTTATACTTGGAATATACCAATTTGAAGACTGAACGACTGGTTCTTTGACACCAGCCAGTTGGGATGTGAGTAATTAGTGCACAGAGCCACTGTACCTCTTACTCTGAGTACAGTGTGTTCTTGTGCAGGGAGACATGGGGTCATAACAGCACTGACAAAAACAGAGCAACAGTAAATGCTGCAAGCAACACTGTGAGTGCCGAAATAAGGTTGGGAAAAACACCTACTGCAACAGAAACAGTGCGTCCCATTAAGAATAGTAGAATAGTTTTCTTCCTTTTGCGGGGCTGGCTTACTACACCATGCTCTCCACTGTTGGTTAGGGTCCTGTGGGGGGCATTCTGTATTCTGCCCTCAGTGGGGCATTGCTCCAGGCTCAGGTATAAAAAGAGGGAAATTTCCTTTGCGGGGGGGGGGCCAGCAGGCTGCATGTAGGGCAAGTTGGGCTGGGGCATAACACCCCCCCCGGCCTGGGAGGTACCAGCCTTGTGACCATCAACGGCTGCGTGGTTTATAATTAATTTCTGAAGGGAAGGGTGGTAAAAGTGTGATGACCATGGGGGGACTGGAGTTTCCAAGGGCTCAGCGGTTGGGAGGACAGCAACTGGAGCAAGACCTGTTATGGCTGAGTTCAGAAGGCCAGGTGCTCTGACAGAAAAAGTATGGCAGTAGAGCTGTTGTGGTGGTGGCAGTGCCATGGCATGGTCCCTTGGAGGTGGCAGCTCCAAGGAGGTCGGTTACACAGTGTGGCACGATGCTGTGAGTCAGTAGGTGGGTGCATTCTGGAGATTTGCTTTATTGGGTCTGCCATGCCCATGTCTGGGGCAGGTCCTGTGTCAGGCCTGCTGACAGAATGCACATGGTGAGAGTAAGGAGACAAAAATCAGCACTTACTTAGGAACTCATAGAAACTCGGTTTTAATGTTTAAAGAAAATTATCTGAAATCTGCCATACAAAGCAGCATCAGCATCTAAGAAAGCCAACAACCTCAACATGGTGAGAGTAATTAAAAAGGTTGGAGCCATGTCGCCCTTTCTGCAGTTATATCTGGCATCTATTCCCTTAGGAAAGAGGGTTGCAAACTGGTTGGGTTTTCAGGTGAGGTTTCAGGGTGGCCGCGGTATGGACTAAAGGCTGCATCCCCGGTATTAGTTAATTTGGGGAGGGGGGGGAGTAAGGCACTCCCCCAGGTAATGGTTGGATATGAAGTCACACCCACTAAGGTCCTGAGCTTTGATATGGCTCTGGGTATTTGTGTGGAGTCTGCACCTGGTCTAAGTAGTTTAGGCCTGTTACAAGCACCTGTATTTTCTGGTACTGTTTAGTGCTTCTCGATTTCTGCCCTACATCTATCTCCATCTCCTGGTTCCATGGAGCTGAGCAGTTTATTTAATTCAAGTTTCATTAATATAAGTTTTATTTAATAAAGTGCACTTTCTCATCTCGATTCAAGGCGCTGTACATACAATATTTCTAAAACATTTAAAATATATAAACATGACAATAAATAATTCACCCTCATTTATTAATTAAAACAACAACTAATTAAGAGAGAATGCCTGTTTAAACAAGAATGTTTTTAGCTCCTGTTTAAATGCATCTTCTGTGGGGATCTCTCGCATATGATGAGGGAAGGAGTTCCAAAGAGTAGGGGCTACAAAAGAAAATGCAAGGGCCCCAAATCTTTTAAGGGGAACCCTAGGAACCTCTAGTAATCCCTCGTTTGCTGATCGAAGGGGGCAGGAGGGGGTGGAAGGATCATAGATGGTCTTTCAGGTAGCCTGGCCCTTGGCCATGCAGGGCCTTGTAGGTCAGTAAGATGACCTTGAAGGAGATACTCCACCTAACCCGGCAGCCAGTGCAGAGAGCACAGCACAGGTGCAATATGACTAGATCTAGATAGACCAGTCAACAACCTGGCTGCCACATTCTGCATTTGCTGTAGGCAGCGAAGATCAGCCCCCAACAGCTCCAGGTACAAGGCATTGCAGTAATCAAGGCACAAATTCACAAAAGCATCGACAAGTGTTAGCAGATCACCCAGGGTTATCAGATGTTTTATCCTGGTGGTGTTCCTCAGATGGTAGGATGAGGTCTGGACTATGTCCGACATCTGTGATTTAAGTGTCAGGCCATAGTCCAAAACAACAGCAAGATTCTTGGCTCTACCATGGTGGTTCGACATTCTTTATGTCGACCGGCATTTCACCAACAGGAATCATGTTGACCGCAAGTTGGAGTCTACATGATTCCTGTGTGTCTACCGGTCCTGTATTTTTTATCGGGGGGCTTTGCCTCCGAAGCTGCCCCCCCATCTTTTAGATTCTCCAGTCGGAGTTGATTCGGGGTGGGGCTGCAGGACCAGGAGACAGCATGCCCCTGTCTCAGGCACACCAACACAGAGACCTGTTGGCAAAGTGTCGATTTTGCCGACAGGTGTGTATTTCGGTGTGTTGGAGTCGCCGTAAGGGGGGGTATACCAAGATTCTTTACCTGGTCTGAGGTAAGCAACTGACAGTTTCCTAGCCTCAGCCCTGAGGCTTGATCAGATTGCACCCTCACTCCTGGATGACCAGATTCCACCACCACTACTTCAGTCTTGTCAGGGTTCAACCTCAACCAGTTGACCCTTATCCGGTCCTTGATCTCAGCAAGGCAATGATTGAATACCAAGACCATCTCCTGCTGCTAGGGCACAAAAGACATGTATAGCTGAGTATCATCTGCATAACAATGGAAACCCAGCCCATACTGTCTTACAATGTCCCCTAGTGGAAGCATGTACACTGCAAACAACATGAGGAACAAGATGAAACCCTACAGGACCCCACATGGCAGGGGCAGAGATGCCAAAGGAAAACATCCCAGACACCATTCGCTGCATCCTGCCAGTGAGGAAAGATTGTAACCAGTTGAGGACTGTACCAGCTAGTACACAACACACCTGTAGGTACTCCATCAGCACCCCATGGCCACGGTGTCAAATGCTACTGAGAGATCAAGGAGAATAAGGGTGGAACATCTACATTGATCCTTCGCCACCAGGAGATCATTTAGCACCCGAACAAAGGCAGTCTCAGTGCTGTGCCTTTTTCTGAAACCCAATTGGAGAGGGTCATAGATGTCGTGAGTTGATAAATAGGTCTCCAGTTGAACGGCCACCACCTACTCAATAACCTTACCCAAAAAGGGGAGGTTACAGATGGGTCTGTAGTTTGCCAGCAGCCTGGTCTAATGAAGCTTTTTTCAGGAGTGGCCTCACAACCACCTCCTTCAGGGGTTCAGGAAAAATCCCTGTCACTAAAGAACTCAGGACTATCCTGGCTAGGGCCGAGCCTATGGCATCAACACACCCCACTAGGAGGCATGTTGGTTCCAGATCCAAACTACAGTAGGGTGGCTGTAACTTTTGGATGACCTTCACAACATCCATGACTGCCAACTGGTCGAAGTTAGTCCAGACAGACTGAATGCCTGCTACCTCATGCCCATTATTGCATGCCCCATTTGAGGGTGCCAACCGGATCACCAATCTGATGGAGGCAACTTATCAGCAAAAAGCAGAGCAAACTCATCACCCTTCATTTGTGAAAAAGCTCCCCCAGACTGAAGACAGGCAGGATTACACAGCCTGTCAACAGTGCAGAAGAGCTGAGCCAGTCTGTTAGTTGCTGCAGCAATCTCCTTGGACAGGAATTCTGCCTTCTTATGAGGTTACTGATTGATAGTCTCTATAATGAGACATCAATATAAGCTTGTCCTCCACCAAACTGGACCGCTATCAGCACCACTCCAGCCTTTGACCCCTCATCCTCATCTCAGTAAGGGTCCCATCAAACCATGGGGATCCTTGGTGTGAGGTGAGGGGTCGAACATGGATAGGTGCGATAGAGTCACGGGCCTCAGTATTAACACTATTATAGGTCAGAACCAATCCTCCTGATTCCTCACATGCACTCATCAAACCTGATATATCCAGCACTGCCGTCAGACCCTGTGGGTTCAAACACCTTAAAGAGTGGTACTGGATCATCTCTATAGGGGTAGGTCTATTGGGGGGCCTCGAACAAGAACCTCACAGTATGGTGATCTGACCAAACAACTGGTTCCATCAAAAGGTCAGTAACCGCCATTCCCAGTAAGAAGATGAGGTCCAACAAGTGGCCATGTATATGGGTTGCAGAGGTAACAACCTGTATTAGGCCCAGCGAACACATTAGTTGGAGGAAGTCTTGACCAAATTGCTAGAGTTTGTCATCCACCCAGGCATTGAAGTCACCCAGAATAATCCATCTGGGTAGCTGCAACACCAGTTCGATGACGAAGTCCGTGACTTCCTGCAAGAATTCTTTCTCATCCCCTGGAGGACTGTACATGAGATGGATCTTGCAGCCTATACCTGCAAACTCTTGAATGGCTTCACATTCAAAGGACCTTGTTGTTTCCACTGGGAAGGCTATGAGACTCAGGTCTGACTTAAAACAAATTGTGCCACCCCCTCTCCTATGATCCTTTCTCAGGCAGTGTATAACAGAGTACCATGCCGGACTAGCAGATGCCAATAATGGACCAGCATTTTCATCCAGCCAGGTCTCAGTAATGCAAGTCAGATCAGATGCTAAAACAAGATCAGCAATAATTGCCATCTTGTACCTAATAGATCTGGCATTGCATAACACTGCCCGAGAAGGATAGGTAAATGAGGTTGGTCTAGCTACTTGCCCACCAACTGTGGAGCCCTTGGGTATGGGCACCAGACAGGGAGGACCCCTTTCCTGGGCCCATTTCACCCCAGTGCGCCTCCTAGTTCCTACCACCCCAATCCATGCCCCCCTCCCTTCAGCCATATTCCCCACACCAGATCCTGTGAATCTTTGTTTCCCTCCCCTACTGGTTATCCCCAGTGTCAAGCACCAACAATACACCTCTGCTGAAAATGGGGGGCAATCAAATGGTCAGAGATTGCGAAGCATGGAGGGGGAATCATGCCTCTCCCTGGGAGCCATTAAACAGCACATATTAACATTCTATCAACTTTGCTATCTCAACTATATAACAAACCAATACAAATCTATTTAACAAATATTAAAATATTGACTAACCCAAGCATTATTCACCCCCCTTCACCCACACCACCACCACCCAAAACCACCCCGTTACCCTCCCAAACACTAAAACACTAATAAATTATTCTACTAGGGAGTCCATAAATCTGTGGAGCAGTTTCTTAAAAATATTAAACTAAGCCTCAAAAGGCTTCAGTATCAAGCGGTACTCTCCTCTCCCACAGGGGTATCTCTTAAAACCCTGTTTAATTACTGGGAAAAGCAGAATCCAAAAGGGGATCACACAAGAGTGAGTCAAACTGTTCTATACAGTCACAGCACCCACCATGATAGGTCTTACAATCCTTTAACTGGTCTCTTCAGTCAAATCCAGAGGTATAAGGACACTCAAACTCTCTCACAGATTAAGGTTCCCTTCTGGGCCCACCTCAAAGTTCTGGTACCATGCTTTTACTGCCATGTTCACATTTAAAGATATTCCAAACTGGCAAGCAATCCAGATAATCTCTGGTCTCAGAAACTCATATAGGCTCTCTCACAGCCTCGTATAGGATTTCTCACAACCTTATTCCAATCTATTTCAGTTCACAAGTCCCAGTTTCATATGTGGAGCCGGCAAAAATTTTAAACCCCCTCAGCAGCAATCCTAGTTTCTGGATAGATCAATTCCACAGTTCAACAAGCTCACCCCTTACCTCCAGTAGTTCGGGGAGGCAGGTACAACCGTACAGCACACTGCTGAAGTTCACTTGAGTCAAATGAGATTTGGCACTATCTCGCTTTCATGGCAATCCAAAAGAGCACACAGCTGTTCAGCAGTCCGCTGGATACTCTCTGGAGGTATGGTAGTCTCTAGTCTCCGTCCTCTCGGTAACACGAGGAGAGCACACTTTACACAATAAACTGGTACGGCTTTGCACCACCTTCCAGCAATCTCCCAGCAGAAAATCCAGACTGCTGTAAACTGGCAGGGCTGCTAAATCATACAGCAGTTCCTACGTCCAGTTCTTCCCATGTTACAGAAACACGAAGTGTCCGATCTTCCTGTGTTGCAAAAACATGATACGCTGCCCATTCCTGGATTGCTCCTCACCTCCTCTTGATGCCACCCCTAGGACCATAAGACAAGCCTCTAACACAGTCCTACCACTGCAACTTTCCAGGTATGATCACACTGTTATTCATAGCTTACAGGAATACAGGTATACGAGCATACCGAATGCTGCTCCATAGAGTAGGTCCTCACTAAAAACAAAAAATCTTACTCCTAACCCTGACTCACTTGTTCCCAACCCTCACTCACACTCCCATCCCTACACCTAATCTCTAACTAAAATAATAAAACAGAAAAAAATAAGTAAAAGTAGCTAAAATGACTTAAATAGCAAATTAAAAGACTCCCTCTTACTGATGGCAGCCCAGCGTGGCCACCGTCTTGCATCTACGTCTACTTCTCTATATCTATTTATAACCTGCACTCTGCTGCCAGAACCAAATTCTTGGTAAGGCCTTCTTTTTCTTATATCTGCTGGCTTTACCTCTTTGGAAGGTCTTTGGTTTGTACCCCGCCCCCGCTTACCATCAGGACCCCTAGACACAGTGGAGTGGGAGGGTGTTACACTACACAACTACAGGTGTGGGATATGGAGACCAGGAGCACAAACACATACAGAGCAGTACCAACAAACATGAGACCACTCAAAAACCAAAGGTCCATACTGGGAGCTGAGGTCAAGCAGGCTATGCATTTATTACTTTCTGATGGTAAACAGCTTTTAAAGGCATTACCTTTGTCTTTCACTTCAAAATCTCTTTTAAAATAACTTCATTATTACTACCGGTATAATGTATACCATACCCACAACTGTTCCTTTTGGTGAGTGGGCACTGCTTCATCACAGTCACTTACTTTTCTCTGCAAAACTCTATCTCCCATATGGAATCCCTTGTGCACAATCATCTGCATGACCAGGTGCGTTTTTACACTCTTCCCAGGCGGGGCTAGGTACTACTACTACTAGGGGCAAGCATGCCTAAGTGTGGCTACAGTAATACATAGTGGCAATTCATGAATTAGCAACCAAACTATGCATTACTCCTAAATATTTGGATAGCCATCCAGCTGTGTGTATCTCCCATCCAGCAGTACACTGATGGCCCTAGTGACCCAGAGTAATAGGCTCCCATGTCCAGCCCAACTCTGTTGAACTTAACTGACCCTGACTCTTGCCAGGCCCCTTATCTCAAGGAATCATTTCTGGTACCACTATCATACATTTACCTAGGGGTTACTTACTACTCTAAGGGCACCCTTCTCCTACGGAGTACTTCCATGAAGGTTCAGATACATATTTCTGTTTCACTTTCAAACTTCTCTGTGAGAGTGGACCTGCAAGGATCCCAGTGACCTCCTTTGAGAGGAGATCCATCACTACTCTCTGTGGCCATTTGGGTTGGCTGGTGGTTCTTTCCCTTGGAGCAGGACGATTCTGGATCTCCCTCCTCTGTGGTCTCTGATGTGCCCCTCCCTGCATGAGGATGGGGCAAGGAGAGATGGGGTTCCTTCTCCTCTTTGCTTTTCTGGCACTCAAATTCTGATGCCAAGGACCCCAGATATTTTGGGATCTGGCTGGAACAGCTAATGGTCTCCCCAGCAAAACTTTCTACTAGTCTGCCCTCTTTTTTAGAAGAAATGGTGAGACCAGGCCCAAGAGTATGCATGCCTGGGCTTCCTGCTGCTGGCTAAGTCAGGAAGCACAGAACACAAACTCCAGACTTTTGAGGCTCACTAGAGAGCAGCTGTCAGGGTCAGGCTTAACCCTTTGAGTGTTCACTAATAACCTGCCTCTAGCAGGGAAGAAGAGAAGCTTGTTGCATGTCGAATCCATTTGTGTGCATTACAAGTGAGGTTTACACAAGGTACAGTTGTGGCCTGTGGAATGTTGCTTTGTGCTGCACAGTCAATTGGCAGATCACATCACAAGTGACGCAACAAGCAATTAAAAGAACAAAAGGACAACAAAGGTCCTTTTGTTCTTTGACTTGTGCTATATTGCTCAGTGCCATGATCTGCCACAGCGGCCAGATGGCACAAAGCAACATGACACTGGACCTATAGATTTTCCTGCAGTGAATTAGGGTATTTGATATTAATTCTAGTGGTGAGAAACACTGAAGGATTAAATGTTGGCAAGTGTAGATGGCATTTCTGCTTCTGACTTGTGTAACTCCTATGAATCCTATGAATTTTGGCAGTTCAGCTCTTTGAAATGAATGGTACTAGGTTCATGTTTAAGTATGTGGCCCTACTGTGCTGGTTCAAAAACAGTGGTGGCGTGTGTATGAGCAGCTCTGGATTAGAGGAGAGGGTATGTGAGCACAAGTGGGATTACTCTCATCTGTATGCTTGTGCAAAAGATGTAGTCTGTTAAGCAACAGTAGAAAGAGTGAGCAGGCCTTGCAACTTGGGGAGATATACCGTCCCAGAAAAGTTAGCAAACAACATCATCATCATTAGAGGATGGGATTGACTATATGGACCTCTTGGTGGTCTGCTTATGTCTCTTGGATAAAATGTTATTTTTTTATAGTACCTTTCAAAAACTTGAAGCATAGTACTGAATAAGCAATTCTGAATACATAATAAACTTACCAATAAAAGAAAATGTGGTACACCAAAACAGACCTGGAGCTCTCCTCCGTCAGTTAACAGCTACATAAAATGGAACTGAAGCTAGAAGATCTTGAGGGGAGTAGATGCAATAATTTGGTCATCCAGGGCCTCCCTGAAAATGCTGAGGGGTCCTCCCCTATTGAATTTACACAGCGACTGTTAAAAAAGTTGGCGGGGCTGTCACCCAATGGCCGAGTTATGTAGTGGAACAGGCACATTGGGCTCTGTGCGCCAGACCTCCTCCTGGTGCACTGTCTTGTCCTCTTTTAAAGCTCCTCAACTCTCTTGACAAACAGTTTATCCTGGCCAAGTTATCAGATATTCAATCCTTATCTTGGGAGAGCCGTGAACTGCGCATATCTCAAAACCTGACAGCCACTGTTCGTTATAAGAGAGCTGTGTTTGATCCCGTGGTATCCAAGCTCATTCCAGCAGGAATAAAATGTCATATGCTTTACCCTGCCCATTTACAGGTATGGCTGCAGGATAATTGTCATTCCTTTGAAGATAGCGAGCAAGCCACCAGGGAGCTTCATGGACTTCTCCCGGACCTTTTTCCCTCTGGCTGAAGGCTGTGTCTGGGTTCAGGTCTTTGTCAATTGCACCAGTGTCATTGGTGGTTTTACATATTGAAGTACTTAATTTCTTCAGGCTGTTTTTATACCTGATCCCAATTGGGACTGTTAGTATCCCACCAGAACTTGTCTTCTTGATTTGCACTGGGCTCTGCTACTCCATCTGTTACCCCATTGCTGCCTGATTGAACCTTTTCTCTTTCTGTGTACCCTGCATGGATTGTGGAGCTTGTCATGGTATTCTCCTTCTATGCACTGAAGGGAACCTTGGATGCAGCTCTCCTATCAAACTTCCCAACCACCACAAGACTCCTTCTGTGATTTCTTCTGTACCCTGCACAGTCCCCCTTGGACAGTTACTATGGGACATTTGGATTTGCTGGTAGTTTCTTTTTCTTGATTTTCCTATCAAACCTTCAAGAATTATATGGGGCCCTGTTGCATGATTGCTATGTCCCTTATTATTAGCCACAGTCAGTTTAGTCATGATGACTATATGTTTTTTGCTGGTTGCATTGTGTATTCTACTTTATAGTTTCCTATTTTAGTGGGTTATGGTGGGCGTAGGTTATAATGGTTTCCTCTTGATATCTTCCACTTTTATGTTTGCTTGCACGCATGTGCAAGAAACATAGTGCCATTATCCGAGTTTTCGGAGGTGTGTCACCCCCTCTTCCAATTCAGTCAGTGTGTTGGCAGGTGTGGCCCCAGTCCTCCAATGCATGCAGGAGCTGTCTATGACAGCTCCAAAATGCAGTGGTGTACAGCTGAAAGGGGGAGCTACGCTTCAGTGAGCAGCGATAAGATATCGCCTGCTCATGCGCAGCTCCCCCTACACACACACACACATTCACACGCACTCATACTGCTTGTTGCCCCCCCCCCACGCACACACTGTATAGCTGACGGGGGTGCCCAATCCCCTGTCAGCTGTGCTGCGCTCCCCCCAAAGCTTTTCTCTACATGCCACGCTGGGTGCCCAACCCAGCATGGCAACTCATGGTATAGCCGACGGGGGTGCCCAATCTCCCATCAGCTCCACTGTCCTCACCCCCCCCAGAGTACAGGGTGCCACATTGGGAGCCCACCCCAGCATGGCAATAGATACTATGACCGACGGGGGTGCCCAATCCCCCGTCGGCTCCATGCCCCCCAGCCGTCCTTGTGCCACACAAACGTCTTGCGTCGTCACAATAAAAAAAAAAACAACCTGTAAAGAAAATATGGTCCCATGCAGTTTCCCTGACCCCCCCACAACCTGCTCCCACCCACTCACTGCACACCTGCCTCCCCACCCCTCATCCCATACTTACCTCCCGGGCTCGGCACGGCGATCATCGGTGGACCGAACACACTGCACTCTTCAAAGCCGACTGCGAACTGAGGAAATGCCGTAAGCTGTATAATGGGATAGATAGGGTTTTCAGCTTTGTTGCATATCTCAGGCATTTTGGAATTTTTGCACAATTTTTCAACATGGGGTTTTGGGACCCCTTCTCATGAATGCTGTCATTGTCATGGCGTTATTCGGTCTCGAGGGTGATTTCGCAGTCACTGCAGAAATCACCTTTTGGAACTGATTAACCAAGGACACTGCCAGTGTTCATAAGGTGAGCTCTAAGAAGCCTATTTTGAAAATTTGGTGGAAAATTCCAAAAATTACTGTTTATGAGCGCAGTCAGCAGTTCCTATGCACGCTTGTAAGTTTGCGAATTTTCAATATTTTCACTCCAGATTTTCAACATTGCCATTTTACCACACCTTCTTATGAGTAGTACAGCTGTCATTTTTCACATCTCACCCAAAATGTGTTTCCGCCCATGTAGCACACAATGGCACAGTCGGTGTGCGAAATCAATGTACGGGACAAATTAAGAAAAACACACTGTTCATGAGCAGAGGTCTTAAAATGGCTATGTTGAAAATTTGGTGAAAAAATTCCTAAAAATGACTGTTTTATGAGCGCGTGTTGCGCCGTTCCTACGCACGCTCGTAAGTTCATGAATTTTCAATATTTTCACTCCAGATATTCAACATTGCCATTTTGCCACACCTCCATATGAGCAGTACAGCTGTCATTTTTCACATCTTGCCCAAAATGTGTTTCCGACCATGTAGCGCATAATGGCACAGTCGATGTGCGAAATCAATGTATGGGACACATTAAGAAAATCACAGTGACACTGTTCATGAGCAGAGGTCTTAAAATGGCTATGTTGAAAATTTGGTGAAAAAATTCCTAAAAATTCCTGTTTTACGAGCCTGCGTTGCGCAGTTCCTATGCATGCTCGTAAGTTTGCGAATTTAATATTTTCACTCCAGAATTTCAACATTGCCATTTTATTACACTTCCTTCTGAACAATACAGCTGCCATTTTTCATATGTCGCCCAAAATGTGTTTTCGCATGTGTAGCGCACAATGGTGCTGTAGGTATGCGAAAGCAATGTTTGGGACAGATTACGAAAATCACAGTTACACTGTTCGTGAGCAGAGGTCTTAAAATGGCTATGTTGAAAATTTGGTGACAAAAGTCCATAAAATGACTGTGTTACGAGTGAGCATTGCGCAGTTTCCACATACCAGCTAAGTTCATGACTTTGTAATATTTTCAGTCCAGATTTTCACCAGTGGCATTTTTCCACACTTCCTTATGAACAGTACAGCTGTCATTTTTCACAACATGGCCGAAGTGTGTTTTCACACTTTCAGTGCAGAGATGCGTGGTCACTGTGGGAAATCATTGTTTGAGACAGATAAAGAAAATCACAGTGACACTGTTCATGATTGGAGGCACCAAAATGCCTGAGTTGACAATCTGCTGTAAAAAATCCCCAACCTAATTATATTACGGGTGTGCGTTGCACAGTTTCTATGAACGCTCGTGACTTCACCAGTTCTTTTAATATTTTTACTGCAGATTTGCAACATTGCCATTTTTTACACCTCCCCATGAACAGTACAGCTGTCATTTTTTACATCCTGTTCGGAATGTTTTTGCACCTGTGATGCTAAATGCCGTAGTCGCTGTGCATAAGCAGCTTTCGGCTAACAAACTGATATTGCCACTGTTCATGAGGTGGGGTCACAAAAAAACCATGTTGAAAATTTGGAGTGAAAATACCAACGAATGCATGAGGTATTAGGGTTTCCAACCATAACTCCCAACCCTGTAGAGAATGACAGGCATCAGGGGTGTGACTTGGGATTCTTGCCTGTAATGCTCATACCATTCCACACCCTGCAGCCAGTGAGAGGCATCGAGGTATGCCTTGGACTCTTCGGCCCCAAAGTTCACCCCATTCTCCTATATCGCACCCATCTAACCATATTTCCTAATGGAATAGGATGTGCATAAGGGCCAAAGACCCCAAAAGAACTAAGGGTAGAACTAGTGACATCGCTGACTACTAAAAGAACTAAGGGTAGAACTAGTGACATCGCTGACTACTCTCTTTAACAAATCATGGGAGGATGGGGTGGTACCCAAGGACTGGAGGAGGGCAGATGTAATTCCTCTTCACAAAAGTGGAAGCAGGACAGAGGCAGGAAACTACAGACCAGTTAGTTTGACCTCAGTGGTAGAGAAAATGATGGAATCACTTCTGAAGGAAAGAATTGTTGAGTACCTAGAGGCCAGTGGGGCACAGGACCCAAGGCAGCATGGATTCACGATGGGAAGGTCGTGTCAGACGAATCTAATAGATTTCTTTGACTGGGTGACCAAAGTAGTTGATCAGGGAAGGGCTGTGGACATGGCCTACCTAGATTTTAAGCAAGGCATTTGATACAGTCCCACACAAAAGATTAATACACAAGATAGCCAGCCTTGGAATGGGTCCCAAGGTGGTAGCCTGGATAAAAAAATTGGCTAGACAACAGGGCATAGGGTAGTAGTAAATGGAGTACACAGTGAAGAAAGGAGGGTTACTAGTGGGGTACATGAGGTTCAGTACTGGGACCGGTCCTTTTAATGTCTTTATAAGTGACATTGCAGAGGAACTGGAAGGAAAATATGTCTCTTTGCAGATGACACAAAGATCTGCAACAGGGTTGATACACAGGATGGAGTGGAAAGGATGAGAAGGGACTTGGCAAGGTTGGAGGAATGGTCAAATGTATGGCAGCTCAGAGTCAATGCAAAGAAGTGCAAGGTAATGCACATGGGAAACAAAAACCCAGGGGAAGCGTACACAATGGGGGGTGAGATACTGACAACAGTAAAAATAGAAAGGGACCTGGGGTAATTATATCAGATGACCTAAAGGTGGGCAAGCAATGTGAGAAGGCAGTAAGGAAGGCTGGAGGGATACTGGGATGCATAGGAAGAGGCATCAATAGTAGAAAACAGGAAGTTGTTATCCCTCTGTACAGACAGTTGGTGAGACCCCATCTGGAGTACTGTGTGCAGTTCTGGAGACCCCATCTCCTCAAAGACATAGACAGAGTGGAGGCTGTCCAGAGGAGGGCCACCAAAATGGTGCAGGGTCTGCACCAGAAGACATACGAAGAAAGACTAAAGGAGCTTAATATGTATACTCTTGAGGAAAGAAGGGAGAGAGGACATGATAGAAACTTTCAAGTACCTCAAGGGAATTAACAAAGTCCAAGAGGGTAGCATCTTCCAGAAAAAGAGATGTGCAAGAACAAGGGGGCACAATTTGAAGATAGAGGGGGACTGCCTGAATGTGAGGTATTTTTCACTGAGAGGGTTGTGGATGCATGGAACAGCCTCCCTGAGGAGGTTGTGGAGTCAAGAACAGTGGGCAACTTCAAGAATGCATGGGACAGGCATAAGACAGTCCTAGGGGCGGGTAAGAGGAAGTAAGCTGTTGGTTAACTAGGATCTGCAGCTTATCTGTTAGGTAGGAAAAAGGGCAGACTAGGTGGGCCAAACGGTCCTTATCTGCCGTCAAATTCTATGTTTCTATGTTTCTAAGGAACACCGTGACATTTGTCAGTGTCTGCAGGGTGGGGTGTGGTGAAATGGCGTGGCCGTTATGCCTGAGGACCCAAAGGCACACCCCAATGCCTGTCACTCTCTGCAGGGTGGTGGTGGGATTGGCTTCAGTTCAATACTTCACTGCCATTCCTATTACGCAGCTCTGTAACTTCTACACTACCACTGCCAATGCCAGCAATCAAACATTCGGCTTTGACAAATGCTTGTTTATCTGGTTACAGGGAAATCTAAAATAACTTGTTTTGATTTAATCTTTTTGGTGGGTGGGTATTGGGCTGTGTATTGTTGACATTGAGCAACCTCATGAACCATGTATTGGGTTGGAGTTTTATTGTTAGCTTTGTTTGTGGGAATGCTTTTTGTTCCAGTTTATCTGGTAACTGTGACTTTGCCTCTCCTTGTTTCTGGAGGGTAGTTTCGGGGTCCTTGCTACGGCTAACAGTGTCCGGCTTGATTTGATCTTTTTGATCCCCCCTCCCAGATTTTTTCTTACTTTTGGGAGATAGTACTTTGAGCAATATGTGTCCTATTGTTACCCTGTTCTGTTATTGCACTCCCTTAATTTATTGGTCACAAGTATGGGGTTTGGGGTGTGCCCGTTGTATGCTATTTCTGGGTTTTTCTCTAAACTGTTTTTTTTGGGGGGGGTTATTTGGTTTTGGGGTGGGTCTGGGTGTGGGAGGGAGGTTGGGGGGAGGTACCTGTTGACTTAAGGGTGCAACTTGTTATCAGAATGTTTTCCTTCCTTGTTGCTATGCTATGCACTGGGGGTTTCTTTTTTACTTTGGATACCTTCTCCATTCTATTAGAGAGTCTTGATGTGGGGGGGTCACCACCAGAGGCCTACACCTGGTTTAAGGGACAGCTTATTCTGATGTTTCTTACAGTGGAGGTCCCTTTTAACATTTGTTTTCATATGTCATGACATCTATTTTTAAATTTTGTTCCTGGAATGTGAAAGGTGCCCAATCCCCCACAAAAAGAGCTGAGATTCTGCTTCTCCCTGAAAACTTGAGGTGGATGTTGCCTTTTTAAAGGATACTCACTTGCCTTCCTCCCAAGTCCTCCAGTTTAGGCATTCCTGGGTGGAGCAGGCCTTTAAGGTGGGTGTTGATTTGCGTAAGAGAGGTGTGGACATTTTAGTGGCTTGAAGGGTGCCCTTTCTGCTGCTTCAAGAAATTGTGGATCCCCAGGGTAGGTTCCTTCTCCTAAGGTCCATATTTGGTCACTCAGAAGTTGTGTTGGGCATTATATATGGTCCTACGGCTGAAGATCCTCATTTCTTTACCACCTTAATGGCTCATATAGCATCCTGGACTTCCTTACCTATTCTCCTCGAGGGTGATTGGAATTTGGTCTACTGCGACAGTCTTGATAGGCCAAGTTCTAATCGTTGTTCCCTCTCCCCTGCCCAGTTCACTCTCCGTGATCTGATGGATTCTCTGGGGCTTTTGGATTCCTGGCAGGTCCTTCACGCTGATCTTTGGGAGTTCTCATTCGATCCGCTTCCCCGTAACACATTTTCCAGGATTGACTACTTCTTGTTGGGGACTGGGCATCTTCCCGGTGTATTGCCTTGTAGGTACCTGGCTAAAGTGATTTCTGATCATCACCCCACTTTGCTTCATTTGTGCCTTGCCTCCTCCCTGGAGCAGGATAAGGTATGGAGATTCAATGACCAACTACTTAAATCGGATTCTTTGGTGGAGCACTTCCAAACCTTTATCTCTTCTTTTTTTGAGACTAATTCTCCCTCCATGCCTAGGTTGGACATCTTATGGGGTACCCTGAAATGCTCCCTAAGGGGAGAAATTATTTGTTTAGCCTTGAATAGGAAAATAATTGCTTCCCGGGAGATGTCTTCCCTTTTGGACCAGATTAGAAAGCTGGAAAGGAATATCTCTCCAGCCTCTTCTCCTTCTGATTGGGAACATTTGGAAGCTCTTCGGTCACGATACCACTCCTTACTGGGTGAAAAGGTGGAACATCTTATTTTATGATCTAAAATTAAATATTTTGATCAAGGAGAGAAAGCTGGGAAGCTTCTTGCCCTGCATCTGCGAGCACAGACCTCAGACAGAATAGTTTCCTCTCTCCACAGTTCCTCTGGTCAATTTATTACTTCCCCTTGGGAAATTGCTTCTGTTTTCCAGGATTATCATCAGGCATTATATAATCTGCCCTCTGTCCCTTTTTGTTTGCACCATTTTGAGGCCTTTTTGCAGGATATTCACCTGCCCCACTTGGACCAATTTCAAATAGAGCTCCTCCAGGCCCCCTTGCCTTTATCGGAAGCCCTGGCAGCTATTGATGCCCTACCTTTGGACAAATCTCCAGGTCCAGATGATTACACTTCTAATTTTTATAAAGCCTTTAAACAGTTATTAGCTCCTATGCCGCTTAACACTTTTAATTTTTATTTTACATCAGGGCCTTTCTGATCTCTCCTTTACAAAAGCCACTATTGTAGTGCTTCCAAAACCTGGTAGGGATCCCTTGCTGGTGTCAAACTACCAGCCAATATCTCTTATTAATGTGGACCTTAAGAGTCCTGCAAAAGTGCTAGCCAGTAGGTTGAACCAGATTTGACACGCCCTCATCAGTCAAGAGCAGGTTGGTTTTGTGGCCAGGAGGCTTTCTGCAGGCCACTTGCAGAAGTTAGCTCACTTAATCTCTGTGTCTAGGGACTCTTGTGTTCCTTCAGTTTTGGCATCCCTGGATGCAGAGAAAGCTTTTGACGGGTTCTCATGGGTCTACCTGTTTAACTTATTGCCTAAATTCCATATTCCCCCTAAATTTATTCAATGGGTGAAATACTTTATACTCACCCTTCTGCTCATATTCTATGCAATGGTATTTTGCCTACTCCCTTCACTTTACACCAGAGCACCAGACAGGGCTGTCCACTATCACCCTTTCTCTTCAATTTGTTCCTTGAACCACTGATTGGGAAAATTAACACCTCCCTTCTTGTTTCAGGCATTTCTATGCTTGAGTTTAAGCTGATGACATCTTTTTACATGTCGCCTCTCCTGTTGCATCCTTGCCTGCTGCTCTGGACATTATGAAGTTTTGGGGGGTTTTATCCAACTGTAAATTAAACCTGGCTAAAACGTAGGTCATGCCACTTAATACTGGTACTTTGTGATCTGATATAGCACACCTGGGTTTTGTTTCAGTCCGGGACAAACTGAAGTACTTGGGTGTGTACCCCACTCCGTTGCTGACCAAGATGAAGCAGTATAACATTGATGCAATCATTAATCACCTTAAAGTAGATTTAGATTGATGGTCCCGTCTGCCCATCTCCTTCTGGGGCTGTTTAAAGATTGTGAAAATGAATGTTTTGCCCTGCCTCCTGTACCCATTACAGATGTACAACTGTTTTCTCCCAAAATTATTTTTTTTTTCACATTGATAAATTATCTTCCTTTATATGGCGTGGCAAGACTCCCAGGAGAGATCTTTTTAAGCTTCAGCATACTAGGTAGTGGGGAGGCCTGCAGATGCCTAATTTCTACCTTTACTACTTGTCCATCAGTTGGTCTAGATTTTCCAAGTGGCTCAAACCCCCATCTGAAGACAGCTCCTGCACTTATGTCCCTTTGTAGTTAGAAATAGAATGGTTCCTCTGTTTCCGGCTAGTTGTGGATATTCATGTGTTGCTTTACAGTCGTCTTAAAAAAGGCCCTAGGTCACTACATGGTTCCCCCATTGCTGAGTCCATGTGAGTCCACGTATATCTGTGTGCTGTCCTACATACCTCCCCACTCAAAGACACTTCCCAACCCTAAGTTGGGAATCCCAATCTCAAGATTGGGGGTCATCTACTCAGTGCATCATTTTGGCCCTTCGATATGGTGGCAACAGTGGCGGACTTGGTCAAGAACCGGATGTTACTCCCCTTTACAGAGGCACAGGCTAAATTCCAGTTGCCTTCCTCTGCCTGCTTTAAATACTTTCAACTTGCACATATGCTCTTGCACCATTTTGGTTCAGGCTAGTAGGATCATTTTTTATGAGACATGGGTTCTTTCTCTATTTCTCTCTGTTCTGCCTTCCCATCTTGTCTTCTATTATTATTGTCAGTTATGCTCCCTTGTGGCTGACTCAGAAAGCCAATTATATTATTATTGGGACCAGGCCCTATGACCTGCTGATTCTCCCTGTAACTGGCTGCAACTCTGGAAACTCCTGTAGCAATATATTAAATGGGACTGATATCATGTCCTTCAATTCCAGGTGTTGCACAATCTTTATTACACCCCCGATAAGTTACATAAAATGGGTAGGCTTCCTTCGAACATCTACTCCAGATGTCACAATGCTCCTGGTATGTTATATCACATCCTCTGGTCCTATGAAAAGTTATCCCTTTTTGGGAGGCTATCCATGACAGATTAGACCTTCTTCTGGGACTGTCGGAAGCCTTCCTTCCTGAGATATGTATATTGAGGGACTATAGGGACATTCTGATCAGTGCCCAACAGCGACATTTGGCCCTCATTTCTGTCTGTGTGAAGAAGGTCATAATGCGGCACTGGCTCAATCAAAATGCCCCTACTGTGACTGAGTGGTTTGGGGAGATTCTTTTCGCCTTACAGGTGGAACGGACTATAGCAAGTTTGTCAAACCATCTTTGTATGTATCAAAGGATATGGGAACCACTGTATAC
Source organism: Neoceratodus forsteri (assembly GCA_016271365.2). Classification (NCBI taxonomy): domain Eukaryota; kingdom Metazoa; phylum Chordata; order Ceratodontiformes; family Ceratodontidae; genus Neoceratodus; species Neoceratodus forsteri. The sequence goes on from CM028137.1 coordinate 753,307,652, forward strand.
TTTGTTAACATTATAACTGGCTGTGGTTTTGGCGCCTTTGGTTCTTCTCTCATAGCTTTTCTAGTCCTGACATCTATGAAGTCCTCCGTCACGGTTGCTATGCTGTTTCCTTTTTTCTGTGTTGTTTTTTTCACTTGTAGGTTCCTCCGTGGTGGTGGTGGGGGGGCTAGGGTGGGGTAGGGGGGCTTGTCGTGTTTTTATTCAGAATTTTATTTATATTTTTATCATTTGGTTCTCTGCTTTATTCTATTCCATATGTTCTCAGCTGTAATATATATACACAAGTTCTTGGAATCAGTTTTAACTGTTGTTCCAACTGTGTTATATTTCTTTTTTTATTTTGGTGTTAAAATTCAATAAAGCATGTTCAATTTGAAAAAAATAAATGCAAGTGAAGAACAAGGCATGTATTGGGGATCTGGAACAAGGCTCTGGGGCAGGAAAGGGTTAATTGAAACAAACATATGCTATGTGGCATGCAGGTGGCTAATTAGTCTCTTTGGTCCACCCCAGCCCCAACACAGTGCAATTCTTGATTGTACTGCTGGGGCACTACTCCACTCCCTAGCTGGTACCAGTTATACCCTTTTGTCTTCAGGGTCTTTTATATTGCACATGTTAAGCAGGGGATTGGCGTGCCTGAACAACAATAATTACAACTATTTGTATTCTTATCTTGGGGGGGGGGTCTAGCCTAAATAAATGCCTATTCATGACCCTAACTACATAACTATAAGGAACTGTGTTGCTGACCCATAGGCCTTAGTGAGTTACTGATGGTTCACATGCATGGCAGCCTAAAGAAAATAAATTCATAAACAGAAATTATGAATAACAAATTGATAAAACAAATAAATAAATCACAGCTGGGATGGTAACCAATAATGGTTACATTATTGGTCAGCACGTAAAGACTTGCAATAATTTAGAATAGCCTCTCCCCTCACGGATTACCTCCCACAGCTTCCAGTCTGCTGAGACCCTGATCACAGAGTACTTCAAGGCTACACTGTCATTTCATAACTGCTCTCAAGGTGGCCAGAAGTCTTAGCACCTACGGGTCCCGTTTTCATCCTTAGTGTGGTCTGGGCCTAATTCTGCCTGACTCTTGCAAGAGAATAGGTACTTGGTTCAGCTTTCTCATCATACCTCCTGTATATTTGTATATTTTTATTCTATTTCACTTGAGCAATTTGCAGAGCACAGTCTCAGACAGTGGATTATTCTGGGACCCTGGAAACAGTCCCCACTGCGTTATCTCACAGTATATATTGCTCATATTACCTGCACCGCCTTGATATTTTTCACTGAATTTACTGCAGACCTTGTATTATTTGTTATTTAATCACCATGCTGCTACTCCCTGTATCCCCTTCCCACATCACAGCTGAAAATAAGCCTGTCTGGACTCTGTCTGCCTACTTGATACAATATATTTCAAATAATTTGAACTCTCTAGGAACACTCCTTCACTTCACAGGCCTGCTGAAGGCTTTTAGTAATTATGCTTGTTTAGTTTAAAAGCAAAGTAAAACTCAGACTTAAAATGTCCTTGTTTGAATAGGAGGGATTGGAGTGTTCCCTGTACTCCTCCCTCTCCTTTCCCTCCCTTGATGCGGGGCACCTTGCTCATTGCACTACCATCATCCCCAAATTCTGGCTTGGGTTCCTTCCCCCTTACCTTTCCTCCCTCCTCAATTCCCCTTCTTGCTCCTACACCCTTCACAGCTCTAGCCCTCACTTTCCATAAAATCCTCTGCTGGCCAAGGTGGCTTCTCTTTCCATTTCTCCAAACTATGGGTCTCTCTTTGCCCTGCCATTTATACTGCTCCTTCCTCCCACTCACTCAAATCTCACCTCCATTGTCTCTAATCCTGTACAGTAGTTTGCCAAGCCCCAGATCCTTATCCCTCCACTGCTCTTGCTCCTGCCCTAATACAAGTCCCCTGGCCCTCTAGTTTCCACCACTCTTCCCTGATAAACTCATAGTGTTTTGTTCACCCTTTAAGTTTGCCGCCATCTGTACTTTCATACTCTACCTAGCAGGCCTTGCTCATACTCCAGTTGTGTACAATTTACACTTTTTTGCTTGTTGCTTCACAGATGCTCTGTGTAGCTCAAGGAATTCATTTTGTTTCTACTTAGTTGTTAACTTGTATTTTTGACTTTGTAAATGACTTTTGTAACTTATTGCTGCACCCTTCCCTTTCCATTCATTTCCCCTTCCCAGAATGTATCTGGAATCAAGCTAAGATAGATAGATAGATAGACAGACAGACAGACAGATGTCTATGATAGATAAACAGACAGATATGATAGACAGATAGAAGAATATGATAGATAGACAGACAGATAGATATTATAGATGGATATCATAGACTGACAGACAGATAGATATGATAGACAGATAGGTATGATAGATGGATAGATATGATAGATAGATAGATAGATAGATAGATAGATAGATAGATAGATAGATAGACAGACTGATTGATTCATCGTGAAAAATAAGTATATTCCCAAGTTTTGGGGGGGCTAAGCTATTTATTTTGTTTTAGACAGAGCAGTTTAAATTACTGACACTAAAGCACTGCTGGATATTTCAATGTCCCAAAAATCAAACTAGTTCCAGAACAATTCTAGTTCCACACTGAGTTTATTTTTACCAAATCCCCTAATGATGGAGCGGCCCACATAAACTGGGAGAGCTGTGTGTATAGAGCCCCTCAGCTTTTTCTCCGTGTTGATCATACTGTAACTCATACTGATTATTTTCTAGTATCTTTCCCTGGAGCAGTGCCTAATAACACACACACACGCACACACACACCACTGACCTTCTCTTTAAAACAAGTCAGTCATTTTTCCACAGACTTTAATAAACCTTTTCATTTTTTTCAATTTTAGCTTCATCAAAGCTTTGAGTAACTTTGAAGAGATGCAGGGTCACCTTCTATGGGCCTACCTCCATAAATCAATTAGAATCCACAATCAGCGAGTGAAGTCCCTGCTGCCACTGACCCGTTACCTGGGTGATTCATTATCGTGGGGCCATCCAGGCATGTCCCTTGGTGACAGCAGAATAAATGGAATATTGTGCTTTCCACAGGGAACCCCTCGATCAGAATTGCTTGAAGAAGAAATACTGTAATTGTGTTTTAGCTGCAGTTGATGACTCCAGTCTGGGACTTAAGCCACATCTGTACCTGTAGCTCATCAAATGCTGTGAGTGTTCTCCAATCAAAAGTGAGAGAGATAAAGGAGGCACTCAGGTCTGGTGCTCATAGCCCAAGGCAACACTCCAGAAAACTTGAGGAGATCACACAGCAGTGTCAGAGGCTCAGTAGATTGCATGATTGCCTCTGTGGCCAGAAGATCAGATGGTTATAGTTGTTTTTATACACTTTTTGTTTGTAGGATTTTTTCAGTGCAAATTAATATGACAAGGGTGCTTCCATTCTGCCCATATTGGTAATATAACAGAAAATAATATTCAAAGTAATGTACAAATCTAAAAGAAATTAAACAAGGTATGCTGTCAGGGGGATGCTTGGGTCTGGAGGATCGTTCCCCTCGGATGAAGGTACCACATTGGTGCTAGATGTGCTACAAATGGGATGTGGGGAAAATACTAATCATATTTATTGCTATCTTTTGACTTTTCCTGCCTATATATCTACTGACTTCCTGTATACATGATTTTTTTCTTTCCTATATGCCATAAAAACCTAATAAAGTTTCAATATAAAAAAAAAGAAATTAAACACAGTATAGTCTAAGTCCATAGAGTAGTATGAGGGAATGAGCAAGTGATAGAACAAAATAACAAGATTAAATAAAAGACAGGCTGCTGGCTCCATGGCACCAAGCAATAGGGGATTGCTTGGCACACTGGTGACCCAGGTTCATGCCCACTCCAGGGACAGCAGGAGTGGAGGCCGGCAGGGAGGACTAAGAGCAACTTGTCTGACGGTCTCCTCCTGGGGGTGGGGGGGGGGAGTCTGCAATACTTTGTGAGAGGCTCCTGGTGGCACATAGTGGTGACACATTTGTGGTGTGGGTGACCATGTGCTGCAATGCTTTGCTCCAAGATGCTGCGGGCATGCAGTCACAACATGGGAGGTGGGCAGGCTGAAGGAAGAAAAGGGAAAATTTCGCCCTCTCTACCAACCAGATGATGGTCTCCGGGTCCCCTCATGCCACAAAGTTCTGGTGAGTGTCTTCTGAACTGATCCCACGATGTGTGCCTGGTCTAACTTGAATCCCAAGTCTCCCCTCCCATGGGACACTTGAGATGTGGCCCCACTAGCAAAGGGATACATTGAGCTACCCTGGGAATGGCGCATGGGGCCAGTGATGATGGTGATGAGGGATGGCTTGGTGGGAGAAGGGGTCCCTAGGTGACCTGAAGGAGTGGCCAGTTGGGGGGAATGGGAAGAAGCATAAAGAAATAATACAAAAACAAACAAGCATTTATCAATGCCAAATGTTGTCTTGCTGGCTTTGGCATTGGTAGTGCAGGCGTTAGAGAGACGCATAATCGGAATGGCACTGAAGTATAGAACAGACATCAACCCCACCCCACCCTACAGAGACTGACAGGCTCTGGGGTGTGTCTTTAGGTCACTGGCCATAACGCTCATGCCATTTCACCTAACCCTACCCATCAGACCCTGACAAGTGTTGCGTTGTGCCTTGGGGTCATCAAGGCTTGCGCTCATCCCATTTCATAAGGAAGTATGTTGAGATGGGTGCAGCATAGGAGAATGGGGTGAACTTTCGGGCCAAAGAGTCTAAGGCGCAACTGGATGGCTGTCAGTGGCTACAGGGTGGGGGTGCAATGGCATGAGCATTACAGCTGACAATCCGAAGGCACATCCTGACACCTGTTAGTCTGTACAGGATGGGACGTTATGGTTAGAAACCCTAATGCCCTGGGCGTTTATTGGTATTTGCACTCCAAATTTTCAACATGGCCTTTTTGTGACCCCACCTCATGAAAGTATGTGGGACCACTGCTCATGAACAGTGTTGCTGTGATTTTGTTAATGTGTCCTGAACGTTGATTTCCCACACTGACCGCACCATTCTGCACCACATAAAAATGTCAGCTGCACCATTCATAAGGAGCTGTGAAGAGATGGTAATGTTGAAACTCTGGAGTGAAAATACTAAAATGTCTCGAAGTTATGAGCATGCATGAAAACTGTGCAACACACGCTCGTAACAGTCTTTTCTTGGAACTCGCTCACCAAATTTTTAACATAGGCATTTTGGGACCTCTGCTCATGAACAGTGGCAGTATGATTTTCTTAATCTGTCCCAAACATTGATTTCCCACAGTGACTGCGCTATTGTGCGCCAGATGTGCAAAACCACATTTCGGGCAGGATATGAAAAATGACAACTGTACTGTTCATAAAAAGATGTGCAAAAATGGCAGTGTTGAACATCTGGAGTGAAAATATTAAAAAAGTCTTGAACTTACGACTGTACGTGGACACAGCTCAACACACACTTGAAACACAGTCATTTTGTGGAATTTTCTTCACCACTGTTTAACATACGCATTTTGGGACCTCTGCTTATGAACAGTGTTACTGTGATTTTCTCACTCTGTCTGGAATATTGTTTTCCGACAGCGACTGCATCACTGTGCACCGGATGTGCTAAAACACATTTGGGGCAGGATGTGGAAAATGACAGCTGTACTGTTCAATAGGAGGTGTGAAAAAATGTCAATGTTGAAAATCTGGAGTAAAAATATTAAACATTCTCGAGGTTACAAGCATGTGTGGAAACTGCACAACACACGCTCGTAACATGATCATTTTGTTTATTTTTTTTTACCAAATTTGCAACATGGGCTTTTTGGGACCTGTGCTCATGAACAGTGTTACTGTGATTTTCTTACTCTGTCCTGAACATTGTTTCTATAGTGACTGTGCCACTGTGCGCCAGATGTACGAAAACCCATTTTGGGCAGGATGTGGAAAATGACAGCTGTACTGTTGATAAGGAGATATAAAAAAATGGCAATGTTGAAAATCTGAAGTGAAAATATAAAAAATTCTCGAAGTTACAAGCTTGGGTGGAAACTGCACAATGCACACTCATAACATGGCAATTTTTTGGAATTTTTTTACCAGTTTTGCAACATAAGCTTTTTAGAAACTAACCTCATGAACATTCACACTGTCATTGTGTTAATCGGTCCTGAAAGGTGATTCCATGCAGTGACTACAAAATCACCTTTCTTGACCAAATAACGAGATGACAGTGACTGAGTTCATGAGGTGGGGTCCCAAGAACCCCCTGTTAAAAATTTGGTGCCAAAATTTGCAAAAATGACCGAGACATGCACCAAAGCTGAAAAAAATAATTTATGCCGTTATACAGCTTACCGGCATTTCTTCAGTTCGCAGTCGGCCTTAAAGAGTGCAGATGTGTTCCTAGTCTACCGAAGAACATCGTGCCAGGCTCCAGAGGTAAGTATGGGGTGTGGGGGTGGGGAGGCGGGGTGCGCAGAGGGTGGCTATGAGCTTGGGGAGGGTACAGGACAGCGATGGACTGCTTTCTTTGTTTCAGGTAACAAAAATTAAAAATTTACGCATACCTTTTTCTTTTTCTTTTTTTTTAGGTTTGGCCACACTGGGAGGGCTCCAGTGTGGCACATTCATTAGGGGGCAGACATGGCCACACTGGAGTGGGCTCCAGTGTGGCACACAATTGGGGTGGGACAGCAGCAGGAAAATGGGGAAGGGGTTAACATGCCAACAGGGGAATTGGGCACCCCCATCAGCAAGCATATCTGTGTTTGGAGGACTTATGCCGAGGGGAATTGGGCACCCCTTGGCAGACCACATCAGTAAAGGGGTCACATTTGCTGACAGAGAGATAGAGCACCCCTCCACGTTGGCTTCCTAGAGACTGTGAGTGGTGGGTGGTGAGCCCCCACCCGCCATGCTTATTTAAATGTTACACCAGGCAAAGCACGCCCTACAGTGAGTGGTCACTCCCTCACTGCAGCGGTGAAAACATTTCAGGTTGGTGGCATGTTCTGCAATTGCTGTCATAGGCAGCGTGCAATCTAATTCCTGCCATGGAGCCCAGCCCTAAAAAGCAGTGGCATCACTGGCCGCAACACGACGACGCCTCCAAAACCTGCTCTTCCACTTCAAGCAACCCCAATATGTTGTCTGCGCTGTGCGCACAAAACAACACAAAAAAGGCAGAAAGAGGATTGTAACAGATGGTTACAGGTTCTAGCTCACTCCAGGAACTTTGGCTAATACTGATACTTTTGTGCAACACTAGGGGAGTGCTGTATAGTTGAGGAGCCATTAGTTGAATGAGGTGTTAAACCATGGTCACTTTTGCCCATCTCTCATGTACCAGACACAGGGACTATATTAATGGCAAAGTTACCCCACCCTAACACCCAGCACCGAGCTAGAAATGTCAATGTACCAGACACAGGGACTATAATAATGGCAAAGTTACTCCATCCTAACATCTAGCACCCAGCTAGAAATGTCAATTGACCAGGCACAGGGACTATATTAATGGCAAAGTTACCCCACCCTAACACCCAGCACCCAGCTAGAAATGTCAATTGACCAGACACAGGGACTATAATAATGGGAAAGTTACCCCACCCTAACACCCAGCGCCCAGATAGAAATTTCAGTGTGCCAGACACAGGGACTATAATACTGGGGAAGTTGCCCCAACCTAACACCCAGCAGGGAAAGTCATTGTATCAGACACAGGGACTATAGTAACAGGGATGTCACTCCATCCCAACCCCACCACACATCAGAAAATTTCCCTGTACCAGATACAGTTCTATAATAATTGGGGTGTTATCCCATCTCAACACTGGCACCCAGTAGGGAATGTCTTTGTACCAGACACAGACACTATAGTAACAGGGATGTTACACTATATGTATACCTAGCACTCATCAGTGAGACTCTCAAGACACAGGATAATAATTATGGGGATGACACCCCACCTATAAAGGGCAACATGGAGCACAGTGACAGCCAGTACAGCAATGGCACAACACCACCAATTGGTGTTGTGCCATTGCTGGAGAAAACTGTGTTTTCTGTTGGGGGGCTTTGCCCCACACGCACCCCATGTGGGGCCTCTGCCCTCCCTCACCCTCCAGACTTAAAATAACCAATTCGAAGTTGGAGTTGATTCGGGGATGGGGTGAACACTCCAGAGACAGCAGTGTTGGGAACCCAGCAGACCATCACAACGAACTATCAAAAATGTCACTGTGATGGTCTTCACTGTATTTCCGTCGCTATTGTGACATGATACCCATATATAGCTAGCATGCATCAGTGAGAGTCACTGTACAGGGCAGACTGGATGGAACCTATGATCTTTTTCCTGCCAACATTTTCTATATTTCTATGTTTAGTACCAGACATAGGAGGGATGGGTTCTTTTTTTTATTTTTTTTGTTATTTATTTAGTTTTTGTTGACCGGGTAAGTGCACTAGACAAATCCTGCCTATTTTCAGGCACGACCCGGGGGAGGGGGATACAGATGAATGCCAACTGATCTTGAACCAGATTAAGCTGTTGGTGGTATTTTTAGTGAATGAGGGAAATTTGGCCAGGACACCGGGGAAATTCCCCTACTCTTTTCGATAAGTGCCATGGGATCTTCAACATCTACCTGAACTACCACCAATCCAGGTAGATGGGACCTCGGTTTAACGTCTCATCTGAAAGATGGCACCTCAGAAGTGCAGCACCCCTCTCATGCTGCACTATAGTGTCAGTACTGGGATATTAATCCAAGTGCCAGATGTGGGAACTGAACCCACAGCCCTCTGATCTCCCAGCCTCAGAGGCGAGTGTGCTACCTACTGAGCCACTGACACTGATTGAGAGAGAGGCAAGTCAGTCATAGCAGTCAGGGGTTACAAGGGCTTCACTGTCTCCTTCACTTTAGCTAGAGTACAGAGAAAGAGAGAGAAACATGGCAAGCTCAGCTGAAACTGAGATAAGGGAGAGGAACAGCTGTAAAGTGGATTTTAATGTGCTGCAGAAACAGCCTGATTTTCACATCTTTTGTGTGGGACTGGGATTAAGGGAGTTCAAAGGAAGGAAGGGAATTCTGTACAGGTGAGGTGCAGGTTCTGCTAGAGCCATACCAGTCCAAGCAGTCTATCATTTAACTCCCACAGGTCCATGCGTCCCCTAGTGTGAATGGCCCTGAGAATGAGGACCATAAGAAGGAGGACAGCGTCTGCAGTGGTATCCACAGGGAGTACATAGGATAGCAGGGGACTCTGCTTTTGGAAATTCCAAGGTGCAGGTAATGCACTGGTCCTTCCCATCTAGGGAATTATACTTTACTTGACTGGAAAACTGTGGCACTGCAAGATGTGCTCTGCCTTTCATTTTGCAGTACAGTATTAAGCAGATTGATCACTCTCCAGAAAATAACACAGTTGGGGATAGGTTAACAGAGGGTTCTAGGAGTCAAGTAGAGCACTGTAGGGCCAGCCCAGTGGCACTGAGGGTTGAGGTGCTGGACACCACACCTTGCACCACACCAGCAACCTGAGTTCGGAACCAAGCTCAGACAGCTAGGGGATGGCATGGGTGGTAAAGGATTGAGCACCTGCAGGGCTGCTCTCCTTCCCAAGGGGGAGGTCGGGGATCGCTCGGCACATCAGCAGCTCCTGGTGGAGACTAGAAGTGCTGTAGCTCACTGAGCAGCACATAGCTGGTGTGCCTGATGCAAGCAGGGGTTGCCGTGTGCTGTGCATTGGGATGTGCAAGCACATGGGAGGGAGGAGAGAAGAGCCCATAGCTGGGTCCTTCCTGTCTGGCCTTCCAGGTTCCTCCACCTGGGTCCTCTGCCACATTGGAGCTGACTGTTGAGAATGCCCAAGAGGAGGGGTGGCCCACCACGGAGGGGTTAAGCTGGAGGTACTGATCATGGCTAGAGGAGAGGGGGGAGAGAGGAGGCACAGGTAGGAGGACTTCCGGTGGGGCAGGAGTAGGTAGGATGCCTGAGAAAGGCTCCACAGACCGTAACTGTAGGGAAAAAGAGTCTACAAAAAAAAAAGGCAGAGCACTGTAGACCATCACAAGTTTTACAAGACTTCTGGAGAAATCCTATCTGAATACTCAAAGAAAAACAGAACCTTGCAGTGGAGTCAGCTTAACCACCTTTGGTAGGCAACTAGGTGAATAGCAGCTAGGGCAACATATAGGTCAGGAATCTAGGATAACAGTCTGGGGGATGTTGGGGGGCAGAGGGGTGACAGGTGGGGAGGGGGCCTGACAGCGATGTTCTCTGGAGACAGCAGTGTTGCCTAACATGCAACAGGATTGCATCATTTGCTGAGAACTTTCTACAGTAAAGGAAGAATTTAGCATTCTACAGAGCAGGTCTGAGCAAGGGCTTGTGCAAGCAGCCACTACTCCTCTTCCCCAAAGGACACGTAAGATACAGACTTTGTGGGTGGACGGTAGTTGGCATGGGGTAGGGGAGAAGTACCCAGTTTGGCAGGATTGGAGACCCTGCAGTGGTGACACTAAACTGGTTCACTCCATCCCCTATGTTACTTGGTAGGACTGGTATTACAAAGATGGAGACCAGAACTTGTTGCCTTTCAGAATACTATGTCTGTCTCTACGGAGACAACTGAGACAAGTTCAGAGTCAAAAGGAAAGGCGAGGGCTAGAAAAATATTAGTAATAGAGGACTCCATCATTAGGGGGATGGAGACGGTAATCGATGTGTGAAACCAGGGAAGTAGGATGGCAAGGTGCCTTCTGGGGGCATCGGCAAGGAAGGAGGCACTCAAGGTGGAGTGGATTGGCAGGGGGTGTGAGGAGAAAAGAGGTCAATGTCATTATCCACCTAGGAACTAGCAACCGGGCTAACAGGCATTTAAGGGAAGTGACATATAACTGTAGGAAGCAAGGAGGGAAGCGCAAACTGATAGTTGCCTCAGTATGCTTCTTTGAATTCTTGCCAGTTTGGACTAGGAGAGAGGGGAGGATTCTCCTGTTCACTCATGTTAAGGCCTGGCTGACAGAATGGTGCAGAGATGAGGGCTTTGGGAACATGGGAGACTGAGGACACTCCTGAAAGCATAAAAGGCTATAAAAATGGGATGATCTACATCCCTCCTAGGAGGGCACCAGGATGTTAGGCAAGTTTGTAGAGCACATCGAGGCACTTTTAAACTAGTAAAAGAGGGGACAGATCAGTTACTGTTAAATTTTCCAGCAAATTTGCAACTTTATCATGACTTCACTTGACTATCTGAAAAAGTGCCACATCCCCAGGAAAACTCATTGCAAAGTGGGGTCATGGGCAATTTGTGAAGCAAGACAAATTTCACAACTTCACAGGTGAAATAAAACTTGATAACATCTCTAGTCAGCAGCAAAGCAGGTCAGAAGGAATATGGTTTCCTTTCATCACTTCAACACTTCAACACTTCAGTGTTATGATGCAAAACTTTTTCCAGGGAGCACGCACTAAGAATTTTTATGTTGTTGGCAAGCCACGTCATGTGCAACTACCATTTCGCATTACTGGAGTTGAATTGCTCGGATTCCGAGTCACAGAATCAGATTCATCCAATTCCAGCCCGATTTTCAGAATTAGGACTTTCTGAATTGCAATCCTAAAATCCTAATTCTTAAATTTAAGGCTAAAATATGATTTTACATAGAAATTTATAACTAAGGAATTGGGATTCCAACTCCGATTCTGACTTTGAGGTCCTTTTTGGAGTCAGATAGCAATTGGATATGGAAATGTAACTTCCTAAGTAGTCTAATCGGATCAGAATCAACTAATTTCAGGCAGGAAGGCTAGTGAAATCATATGACAGAGGAGAGAAGAGAATGCACAGTGAGAGCCTGCATTGGTAGCTGCAGGCTCTGTAGCAGAAGCAGCACTGAGTAAATTTAGCAGATTGGGAACGATGCAGGGAAAATGTTTTAAAGATTTATTTGGCAGATAATTTTTTTACTGTGTGCCAGTGTTTTTATCCTCCTTGCAGCAGAAGCAGGGCAGAGTGACTTTGGTAAATCTACAGTATGTAAACAAAATATTGAAGCCACTGACAAGAACTGTCAAACATAAAAGCACTATTTGTGGGCAGGGATATCCAAATTCATCTATTGCAACTAATTTCAAAGAAGTAGAAAATGTCCCATTCTCTTTTAAAGGGAAACACTGGAAAAGGTACAGCTTTACCCAATAACTACAAAAATTCCTGATTAGTGCTTTCAGGCAGTAACATTTTTTTAACAAATAACTCTAATTGATTTTTTAGTGATTTAAACAGTGGCCTTCAACTTTCACTTTCTATGGCTGGAAGCCACCATTTCATGAGTAGCAGAGAGCTTCCTGAGCTCACCTTTTGCTAATATGTCCTGCCAACCAATAGATGAGGTCAAACAGGCATATTAGCATGCAGTGAACTCAGGAAGCTCACTGCTGCTCATGAAATGGTTGCTGCCAGTAACAGGAAGCAGAAGTTGTGGGTAACTGTTCTGAATCGGTAAATAAAATTGTTACTGTCTAAAAGCACTAATTGAGAGTTTCTGTAGTGTCTGAGGAAAGCTGTATCTTTTCCATTGCTTCCCTTTAAGTTTTGAGGACTGGAACTGGTTAAAGAAACACAACATGGAGAAAGTTAGGACAGAGTGTTTCTCCACAGAGAGCTCTTTTGGATCCATAAACTGGCTCCCTTGGATCCAACAAGAGGTATGATCAAAGAAGCCAACTGGCCAGTTTCCCTGTGATATAGCTCTCTCTGTCTGTCTCTCTGTCTCTCTCTGTCTCTCTCTTTCTCTCTCTCTCCAGCTCCTGGGAGAGGGTGAGTAGCTGCAATCTCTTCCCATCAGGTTCATTAAAATGCAACAGCCCCAATTATTTACTTTGGCCATAAGGTAGGGTGTTTTTTTTTTCTTTTTTTAAGTTTATTTTTATTAGTTTATGAAGTGCAGTACATTGATTAAAATCTATATAGCAGAAAGTACAACAATAGCTATCCACTGGGGCTATACATCCCATAATCAAAGCTTATAACATACATATGTCATTCTGTGGTACATCATTGGAGGGAGTCACTAAATTAATATTCCGTATAGAGTTATCAAACATTTGCTGAAGAAACAGTATCTGAAAGTGACATGACCAAATTTAGTTAATGATATGAAAGTATAGCAAGGTTTAGTACCATATACCATGCCCTACCAGAGGGCTAATGTCATTATGCCCTGTCTCTTAAAACATAACCCTACATATTAAAGCATTTTCAATATTGCAATACATAAAAATGTAAAAACTATTGTAAACCAGCAGTTCCCTTTAACCCATCTAATAAATTGTGTACTGTTTCGTACCTGCATCACTAACACCGCAGACTAAAACAAAAGAAGAATTAATGTGTTGTGTTTAACAATTAAACCTTTTGATATTCAGCTGAATTAAGCAATAATAAGAACAGGATAAAGTAGGAGAACAATGAAAACCATTTAAACAGGGCAGTACCTATTCAGACCCCCTTCAGTCTGTCCATGGCCTTTATAAACCACAAGTTACTTAATCAACATGCATTTGTCAATGCCGAATGTTGGCTTGCTGGCATTGGCATTGGTAGTGCAGGAGTTAGACAGATGCATCATAGGAATGGCAGTGAAGTATTGAACTGATGCCAACCCACCCCCACCCTGCAGAGAGTGACAAGCATTAGGGTGTCCCTTTGGGTGTTTGGTGGTGCAGTGCGGGAAAACATGTCAGGCAGGATGTGAGAAATGACAGCTGCACAGTTCATAAGGAGGTGTAAAAAAAAGCCAGTGTTGAAAATGTGGCATGTAAATATACCAAATTTGCAAAGTTACTAGGGTGTGTGGGAAATATGCAATGCACGCTTGCAACACTGCCATTTTATGGGCATTCAGCACCAGATTTTCAACATAGGCATTTTAGCACCTCTGCTCCGTACAGTGTCACTGTTATTTCCCAACCTATAAGAGGCGATTTCGCGACAGCCACCACGCTTATTCTGGCGCCGGAAGTGCGAACACATTTTGGGCAACAATATGTCAAAATGACGGCTGTGCTGTTCATCAAGAGGTGTGGAAAATGGCAATGGTGAAAATCCAGACTGAAAATATCACAAATGCATGACGGTACGAGCATGCGTGCAATCTGCCAACGCATGCTCGTAGCACAGTTATTTTATGGAGTATCATCACCAAATTTTCAACATAGGCATTTTAGGTCCTCTGCTCATGAACTGTGTGACTGTCATTTTCATAATCTGGCCCAAACACTGATTTCCCACAGCGACTGCACTATTGGGCGCCGGAAGTGCGGAAACACATTTCAGGCATGATGTGGAAAATGACAGCTATACTGTTCACAAGGAGGTATACAAAGATGACAATGTTGAAAGTCCGGCAGTAAAATATTGTGAATGCGTGAAGTTACGAGCCTGCATAGCAACTGCGCAACGCACGCTCGTAAAACAGGCATTTGTTGGATTTTTTCCACCAAATTTGGAACTTGGACTTTTTAGGAGGGCATCTCATGAAAAACACCACTGTCATTTCATTAATGGGCCCCAAAAGGTGATTTTGCACAGTGACTGCGAAATCACCTTTCGAGGCCGATAAACGTCATGACAGTGACAGAATTCATGAGAAGGGGCCCCAAAAACCCCATGTTGAAAATATGGTGCAAAAATTCCAAAAAATGCCTGAGATATGCAACAAAGCTGAAAAAACTCTATCTAGCCCATTATACAGCTTACCGGAATTTCCTCAGTTCATGGTCAGCTTTGAAGAGTGCAGACGTGTTCCCGGTCCACCGAAGATTGTCGCTCTGGACTCCGGAGGTAAGTATGGGGTGAGGGGGGTGTGGGGAGGCAGGGTGCGCACTGGGTGGGTGCGGGTTGTAGGAGGGGAGCAGGGAGAAGCACCATGGGACCGTTTTTAATTTGCAGGTTTAAAAAAAAAAAAAAGATGACGCGGGATGTTTGCCATGCTGGGGTGGGCTCCCAGTGTGGCAGAAGGAGGGCTGGGGGAGTGTGGAGCTGACAGAGGATTGGGCACCCCAGTCGGCCATGGCATCAGTTGCCACGCTGGGGTGGGCTCAGCGTGGTACCCTAACTCTTCGGGGGAGGACAGTGGAGCCGGCCGGGGTTGGGCACCCCATTGGCCATGGCATCAGTTGCCATGCTGTGGTTGGCTCCCAGCATGGCACCCTGTACATGTGGGAGGGGCGGACGCGTAACAACAGTGGATTATATCTTAAAACAAAGTGACGCTGCATGACGTTTTTCTGTATCTGATTGCAGCTGCACTTTGTTTAGAAGTTTTGTCCACTTTACATAATGTTGGTGTCAGCGCTAGCATGCTGGCTTATTGGAGAATGAGGGATGCACCTACTGATGCGTGCCCTGCATTCGCCCAACAGCAGCCACGCCCCCAAAGCTGCACTCTCCCAATATGTTGACTGCCGCACAAGCGCTGCAAGCCAACATAAAAATGAAGTTACCCAGTCCAAGAAATCTGTCTATTCTTGAATCTATAATCCCCTCCCATGTACAGTTTGATAAAAGACCTAAAAAGGAAGGAAATTATATTGTCCATTTGAGATAGAAGGGCTCCCAAGATCTGCCTACAATATCAAGTTTTAAGAGAAATAGAGGAATGTCACAGTACCAAACCTAGTGTCATCCTGATTGGAATGGTGCCCACCATCCTCCCCTCTTGCCTTATGACCTATTGCTACTTGGGTGGCCCACTTACTGCCTCTGTTGGACTGGAGTACACCCAAACATGTCCCTCATACACAATATGGAGGCAGGTGTGGTGCACCATGGAATGGGAGATACTGAGGCCTCTATCAATCTTTTTTATGACATTGTGTCATCACATAACTTATATCAGAAAACAGGTAAACCTGTTGTTCATCTTGGACTATTGGCCCTTATCTCCATTCAAGCTGTAAAAGACAATTTCGAACTCCCATATAGTCTATGATTACCAGCATGGTCCGAGGGTCATTCAATGATGGCAAACTACCATGTGATGTGATTCAATAGGACTTCTGCAGGCCCAAAGCAGCAGAGTCTCCCTTGGAAAGCAATTTCTCCTCCTACCACTTGCACGGGAATGTTAAGGAATGATTCTCCTCAATCCTATTGGGCAGTTCAGTAATATGCAGGTTTACCACACACGCCTGATTTTCTAATGTTTCCTGTCCCACTCAGAGATGATGTTTTTTGTTAATCAAGAGTGATGTGGCAACCAGCCTGCAGCACAGTGGTAGTGTGGCACTGAAGACCTGGGTTCAGGAATAAGTCCAGATTGTCGGAGGATCAGCCGGGAGGAGGAGTACTGAGCATCTGATTAACAGCTCTCCTCCTGTGGGGTGGGAGGGTCATGGCACCTAGCAATAATCTGAACACTAGTGATGCTGGGGTGTTTGGTGCCCTATGTCCAGATCAAGCTGCGGGATTGGTGGAGAGGCAGGTGTTGGCACTTTGGGCACGGGTGCACACTCAACATGGGCCAGACTTCATTGCATGTCCACTCCACCGGGGGGACATCTCAAGAGAACCCCCCCCTTAGTCATGCATGATAAAGCCTGGCTCCCAGTTCCCCCCTAAGCACAGTCAAATGGATCCGTGTGACAAAAGCTACCCCTTGGGCTGTACCAGCTTAGAAGACTGTTTTGTCAGGGTGGAGGGGGGGTTCTAATACTCTGCCACCACCCAGATTTTTATCAGGAATCAAGAAACTGCCTTTGGCCCCCTGCTCAGCTTCAGGAAGGTCAGCACAATAGCTACTGGTGAAGTGCACTTCAGAGATGGACTGCAAACTGAGTCCAGCAGAAATAATAAAATTAATTGTCAATAATGGGGTAGTGACTGGCTGTATCAAAAATAGATTCTTTACCATAACATGCTACAAGTATTTACAAACAGGATATATTTACAGTAAGACAAAAGATTTGGACATTTACTAAGAATGTAAAAATAAAATAAGTTACACAGACAATTGATAGTTACAAAAATCTGGACCTAAGCCTCACCTAAAGTCCCTTTACCTGCCGCTAGCTACTGAAGACATTTCCCCTAGCTGTACTTCATTATCAAGCTAGCTCCAGTAGGGCCCATTCTTTAGATGTTGAATGTCAAACAGAGAGAGAACAAGTCCAGTCCAGCTCCCTCATTTATACCCTTCCTGCTGTGGAGACTCAGGAGTGACCTCACCTTTAAGTGACAGTTCCCTACAGTTCCTCACTCCCCATCAGTGAGTGTGTATGTGTGTGTGTGTGTGTGTGTGTGTGTGTGTGTGTGTGTGTGTGTATGTGTGTTTGTGTGAGAGAGGGTGACCTCATCTAATTAACACTTCCTCACTATCTGTAAGGTTTTAGGACATGCTCCTGGGTCCATTACCTGACATGGAAAAGTATCCCAGGAAAGACTTCACACTGTGACCAATGTATTGTCCTGTTTTTTTTTTTCTTTCTTTTACTTGGAGCCCTTATAAAGGAGCCCCTCTGCTCAAAGGTATTTAATCATAAACCAAAAATAAATAAAATAAAATAAATAAATAAGACTCCACACTGAGATTATCACTTAATCGTCTCCTCCATGTTAATCCTGTTAGACATTGCTGCTAGCACTCCCAAGAGAACATCAGTATATCCACAGTGAGTGACCCTCTCATAAGCTGCCTGTACATGTGACATGGCAGCCATATTGTTCATACCAAACAGAACTTGAAACAGAATATTTCAAGTAACAGAAAGGGAATGAATGCATCTGGTCACATAGGCTGTCACAATCCAGATTAGCATTGTTCTACTCCCTTAGTGGTCACCCATCCCCCAAACACCTGTCCTTTATGTACTATGTATATCCCTGGTGGTTTAGGGGTTCCCTCACTCCCCCCTCAATCCCCAATCACCTATCCTCCATTAGAGAAGTAGATCCCTGGTAATCTAGAAGCCCCCTTCCCCGGTCACCTATCCTGCATTTGAAAAGTAGATCCCTGGTAGTCTAGTGGCCCCCCTACCCCTGACCAATCACCAAGCCCCCACCTACCCACCTGCTGTGGACCACTACCTTACAACCCCCCTCACCTGGATCACCAGTCACAGACATGACTGGTGCAAAGTTGTGGTCAGCACACCCTGCACTCCCCTCATTGGTTGGCTGCTGTCTGACAGTCGCAAAGCACAATCATGTGAATGCTCATGCTACATGACTGCCAGATGGTGGCCAGGCAAGGAGGTGAGCAGAGGGCTGTGTCACTCACTACTCTGCAACAGTCCTACTAGTGAGTGGTGATCAAGGTGAGGGGGGTGCTCAGCAGGTGTGTGGGGTGTTGATGATTGGTCGGGGTGCTAGAGTGTCAGAATCTACTTTTCAATGCAGGATGGGTGATCAGGGGGGGGACCACTAAATCACCAGGGATATACATAGCATATTATGAATGGGTGATCACGGGGGGGGGGACCACTAAATCACCAGGGATATATATATAGTGTATTACAGACAGGTGCTCAGGCGGTGATGGTACCAGTAGACTGCCCGGTATTATTCACTGCTGCACTGCAGTTGTGCTAGGAGTCTTCTGCACACATGCAAATGAGCCCATAATGGGCATGCAGATGGACCCTTTAATGCCTTGCATGCCTAATAATGTTTAGTCAATAAGCGCTGGTCCAACTGTGAGTGCTGACTGGATAAATATTTATCAGAGCTGGCCATGCGCCATTGCAAGAGCACTGCAAAAAGCCTGTGCTGCAATTGTGCCTGGCTCTGAATATGGGGCCTTCAGTGGTTATAATAAACAACAGTTTTAAAGCCTCCTCTCAATGTGGGGCAACATATGGAAAAATAAATAAGATACTGTTGTGAAATAGAAGGTTTCATAAGCTGCAACAAAGAGATGATTTTCCTACTAGAGATGGGAGAAATTATTTCTTCCACCAGCAGAATTGTGACGAAATGCTGATTTTGCTTCTGTGAAATTTTGTGAAATTTCTATGAAAATGTCATGAAATGTTGTCAGAATTGTGATTTCACTTATTTCTATCTAATTTAAAAAGTATTTGTCCAGTTTGCACCAAATTTGGTGTCCTGGCTGTTACAATGCCCATACAGAAGTTATCAAGTTTCAGGCCTCTATCTTTAAAATGACTGCTTTATAAGCCTTCAAACATATGGAAATGTTAAAATTACAGTAAACAACTACTTAAACTGAAAGTGTTTATGAAAATTGCACCAAGTTTGATGTGGTGATATTACTCGGTCATACCCATACACACGTGTACCTAGTTTCAGATCTCTATCTTTAAAGGTGACTGAGGTATGAGCCTCTGAACTTTCAGAAATTTTAAAATTACTTTTCACAATTACTGCTGAATTTTAAGCCCCTATAAGTTTAAAACTAGGGAACAGAATATTACCAATGTTGTTAAGTTCATTGACCCTAAATATTAGGCTTTATTGTAACCACTATGGTCCAGCATCAGAACTTCATGCTGCCATGCTAATAACCCAGGTTCGAAAGTGAGCTATTGGAAGTTGTGTTGGGAAGCAGGTCATAGCTAAACTTTGCTATCTCTGTTTTGCAGTTTCTATGAATCTTCCAAGAAAGTATGCATCCTAGTTTTCAATTAGCTAGCTCAAAGGTGGCTAAGTTGTAAGCATAGAAATACTTTCCAAAATTTTCACATGAATATTAAATTGCTAGACTTTGAGCCCCTATGCCGTCCCCAACTTTTATCCACATGTCATGAAAATTGACACACATTTCATCTCATTATCAGACTATAAGCATGCCAAACCTTAGACCCTTAGCTTTAAAACAAACTGAGTTATGGCTAATTAAAGCATTTTGGGAAATTTCAAAACAAATTCATGAACGTTCATGAAAAACTGTGGAATGTCGTGAAAATTCTGCGATTTCGGAATTCACTAATTTTACCCACCTCTACTTGCTACTGTACAGGTCATTAGCTTGACCACACAAACAGAACAAAAACAAAGAAGAGCTATAGAGCAGGGACTGGTGCACATACAGGGGTGGCTTGCCCAAGTCCTAACCCCAAACTCACAAAGTGAATGGACTCGGCTGTAAAGTACAGATGAATACAGCTACATGCAAAAATGTAAAAAATTACTATTTGTTATTGTTTATGCTGTGTTTCTTTAATTTCAGCGTGCAAGGTGCATAAATTCAAAGTGCGCACAGACTATAACAGCATGGCTTCTTTCTGTCTGAGACAATGGTTCCTACCCATACACACTGTGAGTCTGTGGTATCCAAAGTGAAGTATGCCACAGTAGAGCAGTTTGCATACTAATATTTTACTTAAATTATTTTGTTCTGATTCATTTATTTTAATCTATTTTATTATAATTTATTCTACACATTTTTAATGATGTATAGCTCTCTGAGACCCTTGGAATGGATGCCAAACAAATAAACTTATTACTACGAAATATTTACATAGAAACATAGACTTTGATGGCAGATAAGGACTGCTAGGCCCATCTAGTCTGCCCATTTCCCTACCTACAGGATAGGCCGCAGATCCTAGTTAACCAACAGCCTTTATCTTCCTGCCCCCCACAAGAATTGCCTTATGTCTGTCCCATGCATTCTTGAATTCTCCCACAGTTTTAGATTCCACAACTTCCTCAGGAAGGCTGTTCCATGCATCCACTACCCTCTCTGTGAAATAATACTTCCTCCATTGCCCTGAACATCCCTCCTTCTATCTTTAAATTGTGTCCCTTGTTCTTGCAAGTCTCTTTCTGAAAGATGCTACCCTCTTGGACTTTGTTGATTCCCTTGAGGTACTTGAAAGTTTCTATCATGTCCCCTCTCCTTCTTTCCTCAAGGGTATACATATTAAGCTCCTTTAGTCTCTCCTCATACGGCTTCTCTTGCAGACCCTGCACCATTTTAGTTGCCATCCTCTGGACTGCCTCTATTCTGTCTATGTCCTTGCGGAGATGGGGTCTCCAGAACTGGACACAGTATTCAGATGGGGTCTCACCAACTGTCTGTGCAGAGGGATAACAACTTCCTGTTTTCTGCTGCTGATGCCTCTCCTATACATCCCAGTATACCCCGGCCCTCCCTACTGCCTTCTCACATTGCTTGCTAACCTTAAGGTCATCTGATATGATTACCCCAGGTCCCTTTCCTGTTTTGTTGTTGTTACTACCTCCCACCCATTGTGTATTCTTCCCTGGGTTCTTGTTTCCCAGGTGCATTATTTTGCACTTTTGCATTGAATCCTAGCTGCCATAAGTCTGACCATTCCTCCAACCTTGCTAAGTCCTTTTCATCCTTTCCACGCCTCCTTGTGTATCAACCCTGTTGCAGATCTTTGTGTCATCTGCAAAGGCATCTTTTCCTTCCAGTCCCTCTGCAATGTCACTGATGAAGACATTAAAAGGACTGGACCCATACTGAACCCTGCAGTACCCACTAGTAACCCCTCTTTCTTCAGAGTGGACTCCATTTACAATTACCTTCTGTGTCCTGTTGTCCAGCCAATGTTTTACCAGGCTACCACCCTGGGACCCACTCCCAGGCTGGTTAATTTGACTATCAATCTTTTGTGTGGACTGTGTCAAATGCCTTGCTAAAGTCTAGGTAGGCTATGTCCACAGCCCCTCCTGGTCTACTACTTTGGTCACCCAGTCAAAGAAATCTATTAGATTCATCTGACATGACCTTCCGCTGTGAACCCATGCTGCCTTGGATCCTGTGCTCCACTGACCTCTAGGTACTCAACTATTCTTTCCTTCAGAAGTGACTTCATCACTTTCCCTACCACAGAGGTCAGACTGACAGGTCTGTAGTTTCCTGCCTCTGTCTTGGTCCCACTTTTGTGAAGGGGAATCACATCCGCCTTCCTAATTTAGTCAAAATTATCTCCTAATTTCTTTTAAGTCTTTATCTGTCCCATACCACCTGTGTATCTGTGTATCCATGTATCTATGTCAGCCTTCCAAACTTCAATGAACATACATAAATATAATAGTAACACAAATATTTACCAGCAGAAGTGACTCAGTCAAAGTCACTGAAGTCCATTCTCTTTCCTTGTTTCATAACCATGGAACAAGTACCATGAGCAAACATGCACTGCTCCAATTTATAAGAATCCACCCCAAACTCTGTTAACCAGAAAAGTGTGGTTCCTCTAAGGAGGCACCCACAGTGGAGACCAAGGAGGATGCTGGGAACCTCCTCAAAGGAGACCCACAGAAGGGTGGCATGGGACCCCACAGGGGAAAAAAACAACTCCTGGTGGGGGACTCCATTGTTAGGAAGGTAAAACTGGGGGAGGATGGGGAGAGGGAGGTAAGGTGCCTGCCTGGCGCCATGGCTTGGAGGGACAGTGAGTGAATCCTCAGGATCACAGGAGCAGCTGCACAGGAGAGGGAGCTGGATGTCATTGTCCATCTAGGGACAAATGACATGGCTAAGAAATGGATCAGAGCAGTGCAAGAAGCATTTGTGGAGATGGGGGGGCCTTAGACAAATAGCACACATGGTAACCTTCTCGGAGGTGCTGCCTGTCTATGGCACAGGTGAGGCTAGGGTGCTCCACACCATCAGATTTAATCAGTGGTTGAAAAATTGGTGAAGAGCTCAGGGATTTGGCTTCATTGGGGACTGGGGGGTCCACCTGGAGGGATGCAGGCCTATACTGGCATGAAGGTCTGCATCTGTCCAGGAGGGAAACCAGGATCCTAGGTGATCGGTTTAAATACTTCATTGACAAGCATTTAAAATAGCCAAGGGGGGAGGCACTGGAAAGGAGCAGGGAAATCCGAGCCCCCCCAAAAAATATCAGGGTACTAAGTGAGGTAGACACCAACATAAAGATGTCAATAGGGAGAAGTGCAGGGGTAAATGGAGAAAGTGACAAATTCAATAAGGACAGGGATGGGACAAAAAGGGGTAAGGCCATCAAGAAATGGAAGGTAATGAGTACCAACGCCCGTAGTCTGGGAAACAAGCTCCCTGAACTGGTGGCCTTGATGGAAGAGGGATGCCTGGATATTGTAGCAGTCACAGAAACATGGTACACAGAGAACCATGACTGGGATGTTAACATACCAGGGTACACAACCTACAGGAGAGACAGGGTGGGCAGAAGGGAAGGGGAGTAGATCTCTATGTAAGGTAAGAGATAAAAGCAACTGAACAAAAGAGTAAACAGGGAGGAGAGGAGGCACTGTGGGTCACCTTAGAGACTGGAAATGGCACCACAATCTACAAAGGGGTTGTATATAGACCCCCATGTCAGGGGGAGGGAATGGACAAGGATATGATAGAAGGCATACTTAGGATGGCAGAGAAAGGGGAGATACTGTTGATGGGGGACCTTAACATGCCAGAAGTTAACTGGAACACCTTTGCGGCAGCCGCATCCAAAAGCAGGGCCATTCTTTATGCCCTTCAGGTGGCATGCCTCAAATAGCTAGTTTTGGAACCTACTCATGAGGGAACAATCTTAGACCTCGTACTCTCAAATGGGGACAGTGAGAGGATCTCAGATCTAGAAGTGGGGAGCCATTTGGGAACAAGTGACCTCCAAACAGTGTGGTTCATGATAAACTCAGCTACAGAGTCAAGCCATACAAAATTGAAGGTTCTGGACTTCAGGAGGGCTGACTTTGGCAAGATGGGAGAGTGCCTTAGAAAAGCACTAGCAAACAGGCTAGAAGGAGGGGTGGAGCAACAATGGGCAATTATCAAAACTGCCATCACAGAGGCAACAAGTCTTTGTGTGAAGCAAATAAACAAATCAAAATGAAAGAAAAAGCCACTATGGTTCTCAAAAGAGGTGGCGGTGAAGGTCAGGGAGAAAAAGATAGCATTTAGGAAGTATAAGGAAACACAGAAGGAGCAGGACAGAGAACTGTACCAGTTAAGGCAGAAGGAAGCAGGGAGGGAAGTCAGAATAGCAAAGGCACAAACTGAGGAAAAGATGGCTAACTCAGTTAAGAAGGGGGATAAAACCTTTTATAGGCATATCAGGGAGCATAGAAAGACAAAGGGAGGGACAGTGAGGCTGAATAGAATAGATGGTGGGTGGGCAGAGAGTGACAGTGAAAAAGCAGGGATACTGAATGAATACTTCTGTTCAGTATTCACAAACGAGGAAGTGGGGGAGGTGCCTAGTCCAATTAACAGAAGCACTCTGGAGAGGGGAGTTGATCCCAGTTCTTTCACAGAAGAAAGGGTTCTGAAAGAACTCCTAAAACTGAAGGTAGACAAAGCAATGGGGTCAGATGGAATTCACCCCAGTATTCTAAAAGAATTAAGCAGAGAATTAGTGACACCACTAACTACCCTTTTTAACAAATCATGGGAGGATGGTGTGGTACCTGAGGACTGGAAGAAGGCAGATGTGATTCCACTTCACAAAAGTGGGAGCAAGACAGAGGCAGAAAACTACAGACCTGTCAGTTTGACCTCTGTAGTAGGGAAAGTGATAGATTCACTTCTGAAGGAAAGAATTGTTGAGTACCTAGAGGCCAGTGGGGCACAGGACACAAGGCAGCATGTGTTCACAGCAGGAAGGTCATGTCAGACGAATCTAATTTATTTCTTTGACTGGGTGACCAAAGTAGTAGACCAGGGAGGGGCTGTGGACATGGCCTACCTAGACTTTAGTAAGGCATTTGACACAGTCTCACACAAAAGATTAGTAGTCAAATTAATCAGCCTGGGAGTGGGTCTCAGGGTGGTAGCCTGGGCAAAACATTGGCTGAACAACAGGACACAGAAGGTAATTGTAAGTGGAGTCCACTCTGAAGAAAGAGGGGTTACTAGTGGGGTACCGCAGGGTTCAGTACTGGGTCCAGTCCTTTTTAATGTCTTTATAAGTGACATTGCAGAGGGACTGGAAGGAAAAGTATGCCTCTTTGCAGATGCCACAAAGCTCTGCAACAGGATTGATACACAAGAAGGCGTGGAAAGGATGAGAAGGGACTTGGCAAGGTTGGAGGAATGGTCAGAAGTATGGCAGCTTGGATTCAATGCAAAGAAGTGCAAAGTAATGCACTTGGGAAATAAAAACCCTGGGGAAGATTACACAATGGTGGGGGAGGTAGTAAGAACAACAAAAATGGAAAGAGACCTGGGGGTAATCATATCAGATGACCTTAAGGTTGGCAAGCAATGTGAGAAGGTGGTAGGGAGGGCTGGGGGGGATACTGGGATGTATAGGGAGAGGTATCACCAGCAGAAAACAAGCAGTTGTTAGCCATCTGTACAGACAGTTGGTGAGACCCAATCTGGAGTACTGCATCCAGTTCTGGAGACCCCATCTCCGCAAGGACATAGACAGGATGGAGGCAGTGCAGAGGAGGGCAACTAAAATGGTGCAGGGTCTGCAAGAGAAGCCATACGAGGAGAGACTAAAGGAGCTTAATATGTATACCCTTGAGGAAAGGAGGGAGAGGGGGGACATGATAGAAACATTTAAGTACCTCAGTGGAATCAACAAAGTCCAAGAGGGTAGCATCTTTCAGAAAAAGAGGTATGCAAGAACAAGGGGACACAACTTGAAGATAGAGGGGGGACGGCTCGAGGCAATGTGAGAAAGTATTTTTTCACAGAGAGGGTGGTGGATGCATGGCATAGACTTCCTGAGGAGGTTCTGTGGACTAAAACTGTGGGAGAATTCAAGAATGCATGGGACAGACATAAGCCAATTTTTGTGGGGGGGGTAGGAAGAAATAGGCTGTTGGTTAAATAGGATCTGCAGCTTATCCTCTAGGTAGGGAAATGGGCAGACTAGGTGGGCCAAGCTGTCCTTATCTGCCGTCAAAGTCTATGTTTCTATGTAACCAGGGTACTCTTTGATTCCTTGGTATGAGGAAATTTGCCCAGGCTTACTGTAAAGGGGACTGAAGATTTATGCAAATTGGCAGCAGCTAATGTTCCTGTTTACAGCAATGAAATTCATGCCTGCAAATGGTCCATATTTAACTGTACCTGAATAAACACTGATATAAAAATCTGTGTTTTTAATTGTTTTCTTTTTATGGACAGCATGCTGCACAGTTCTTTTCATGAAAACAGTAGTTTGGAGTTTTTACTATATCACAGTTTGTGTATACAATACTAATTATGAGCTGTTGACATGTCAGAACCTTTTTCTGTGTTCTGTGCACAAACCACATCATAGTTAAAACTCACAGTCACAGGTTGCATAAAAAGAACTACAACAGAATGCTGCACATAAAAAACCAAACTATGCAAACTACAGTTTCTCATAAAACTTTTTTATTCAGTTGCAGTTAAGTATGGATAATTTAGGGGGATCGATATCTTTTGTGAAAATAAGAACCTTATAATCAGCTACCAGTTAAAAATGATTTTCTGTCCTCCTTATAGATCTGCACTGTCTTCATTCCCACTGCCTCCACTGGTGAAACATTAAATAATATTTAACTTTGAGTATTTGAACAATTCTGCTGTACACATTGCACAGTGAATATGTGCTATATCAGACAGATAATGGTCTTAATAAATAAGGTGCTACCAGTTCATGAACTGATATGTATACTCATTTTAGCCAGGTAGCCCCTCTCCTTCGAGTTAGAGCTGGATAGTTTAGTTGAGACAACATATTACAGTGGTTTGATGTATAATCACAATTTAAAAACATATCTTCTTGTTCCCTGTTATAAAAAATGTCAAGTCTGTTCACTAAAGTAGACTCTGCTAATCTATAAACAGAATTGTCATAGTTCAGAATGATAGCAATTAAGCATTATGACACTAACAGGGGTAAGGTAACCAACCATTTTAAACTGGAAAAACACAATGGGGGATCCATTGTGCAGGGACCAAGAATACTGCTGGCTGTCATCATGACAGTGGTGTGGCTTTTACCACTTGTTGGCTTTGCACAACTCTGCATACTTGTGCTACCTCTCACAAGGGAGAAGACTATCTGGCCCATTGCAAGGGGTCACTGTGACAAGTAAACCTAGCCATCTTCCACTCAGGGATTACTCCTTCTATGCTCAGTGCCTCTTCCCAGCCCTGGGTGCCGCAGCCTGGCTCCATTAGTCTGCTTGCAAACTCAGGTAAAGGGGAGAGAAGTGCAATGCACTTCCACTTTCACTATGCCACTGGGTAGCCCCATGGGTAGGATATCTAGAGGTGGAGGACACTAATGCAAATGTTATTTTTGCATCTGCCAGCATCCTCCTGACTGTGCCAAAATGTAAGCACATTATTTTCAAAGGTGCTGAAGTTTTTGTAACAGTTTCTGCGTTTTACAAAAGGGTGCATAAAAAAACTATGCATGCAACATTTTTTTCACATTAGGAATTATCATTTCTGGTGCAATTTCATGCAAGTGCACCAAAGGTTAGACATTTTTGGTGATCTATTGACTTGAAAACATTTGGTACAATTATGCAAAATTTCACTAAAATTGTGGCCGAGTTCCTTGAAAATCCTGCCCAATGTGCCATACATAAATACATACATACTCGAAGTAACTAGTAGGTGTGTTAGTAGAGGTGTGCCCTAGCCTGGGAAATGGCTCTGTAAGAGTTCCCTCTCCTTACATAGTGAAACCATGACATTTGAAAACTGCATCCAAATACATTTTATAATTTGCTACAGTGTGATGGTGGTGGTGGTAGGCAGGAGAATTCCTTACTGTGTTATTCAAGTGGATGTATAGGAGTTTATTTATTTTAAATTTTGGCCCAGAAGACATACTTAGCTTCAAACTGCTTGCTTCCAGGTGCATCCCATAGGAAGGGAAGTTGACAAAAGTGAATAAAAGCACTAAAAGAATGAAACAGGTATACAAGATAAACATGTGCCAAAAATAGGGTTAAATACAATGTTTCAGTGCAGAATATAAATACAATATCAAGCCACCTGCAAGAAACGTGAAAGACAGAAGTTAGTTTTTCACTTACAAAGGTTGGCAAAAACTAGCAGTAACCCAGAATTGGTGGTGCCAGGGTGGGGACCAGCGTGAGGAAAATAAAGATCACAAAAAAACAAAGGGTGCAAAGGAAGGTAAGGGGGGTTGGGGATATAGCATGGGGGGGTAGTCTGGGGGATAGGAGGGGAGGAGAAAGATACAAGGGTAGAGAAGGGCATGGAAGGGGGTTAGAAGCTGCTGCAGACTTCAGTGGTTGCTGTGGTCTGCTTAGGGAGGTGACATTTCCAAGCAACAGGGAACGAGCCAGAGTGGATGGGACAGGGGGTTAATCCAGAGCCAAGGACAGAAAGGGCAGCCTGTCCAGCAAACATCTTGGGGCAGGGAAGAAAGAAAAAGGGTGAGGGTTGAAGAAGCTCAAAAAGTAGGAGGAAGTGGGATAATAGTTGAGGAACAAATTGAGGTCACAGGGAATGGAGCTCAGCCAGAACTTGGAAATGACGGTGACACTGCACAGAAGACACTGGCCTGCAAAGGATGGGAGGAAGAGACAAATATAGATGGATCAGTGATGGGTGCAGAGATGGTAATTTAAGGCAAAAGGGAAACATGAGTGGGGTACAGTCGAGTAAGGGTGGATTTGGAGGCAGCATATATAACACATTACCATTCCTATCATCAAACACTTGGAGGGTAAAAGTTAAATAACCTAGACACAAAAACAGTAAAGCATGGGATACGTAGATTTGGCATTGGCAATAAAGTTATGTTTCAAAGAAATGTAAAATTACACATATCCCCATAATGCAAAGCATCATGGGAAATTCATGCAAACCCCCACACAAAAGATTAGACTGGTTCCACTTCAAGCAAGAATACATGATGCCAAATGGCTTCTCCAAAACTCTGAAAAGGCTGAAAACAGAAGAAGACACAGACACATTTTATCCTACACAGAACTCATCAGTGTGCCTTACCCATAACAAACCAGAGGAAGGATCAAACAGTCATAGTTTGATCTTACTAGTTTGGGTCATGGTGGAGCCCTAAATAGGAATGCAGTCTAAAAGTCAAAGAACTCAGCACAAAAATACTGATGCAAGGGTTACTAGGAAAGGGCATTGTCGATAAAGTGAGATTTTGAAGAAATGTAGAATTACACATATCCCCATAATGCAAAGCATCATTGGAAGTATATGCAAATCATCCCTGAAGGATAAGTTTCACAAAGATCTCTGGTGTGCAGGAGGGAGTAGGGACATTCTGGGCCTGATTCTCAAAGCTTCTGGCATGGCAAAAGGGGCCTACGCCACAAAGAATAGTGCAACATGCCCCTTGTGTCATAAGGTGCACCGGGAGTGATTCTCAAAGGCAACCTGCATCAACAATAGGCTGTCTGCACTAAATATTGCCTGCTCTATCCATGCATGACAAAATGGGTGACAGCATGGTGCTAGGGGGCATGCAGCAGATGCAAGCTGCCATAACCCCATATCAGGATTCTCAAAACCCTCCCAGAGGGCAAAATTCTAGAAATTCACTCTCTGGGAGGGTTTGCCACTTGCACCAGTGTTGGAGCCCTCTGTGTCATGCCCCCCAGCCCTGATGTGCTTGACAATTAATATGTTAAAACTAAACATTCCCTGGTAGTCTAGTGTCCTCCCCATCCCGATGTTCCCTACATTTATAGTTTAATTATAAACCACCCCTGGTAGTGTAGTGGTTCTCCCATTCCTGATGCACCCATAAAATAAAATGATAAAAATGATCGTTCCCTGGTTGTCTAGTGGTCTCCCCAATATCCCAATCTACCCAAAATTAATATGTTAAAAATAACTCTTCCCTGGTAGTCTAGCAGTCCCCCCATCCCGAACTGCCTGAAAATTAACATGTTAAAAAAAATTCCCCAGTGATCAAACTGCCACTCGCAGGTGGTGCCAGACACCCCACCCCCCAGCCCAACCTCCCAGCCAGCGCCTGCAGCCCTCCTCTCACCACCACAGCTGTCCACCATCTAAACTATCATGGAGTGCATACTGTATATAGTACGTACTCTGTGACAGTTCAGTCAGTGGCTGGCCATAGTGATGAGAGGAGGGTTGTGCCAGTCACTGTCTGGGGGGAATGGGGTGGTTTGCACAACCTGTGGGGGATGGAGGGGGGCATCAGATCACCAGAGAATGTTTTTTAACATAGTCATTTTCAGGCAGATTGGAACTGGGGTGAATGCTAGACTACCAGGGAAGGGTTAATTATATCACATCATATTATTTTATGGGCACATTGGGATGGAGGGGACCACTAGACTACCAGGGATGGTTTATAATTTAACTATAAATGTTGGACAGATCAAGATGGGGGGACTGCTAGACTACCAGGGAAGGGTTATTTTTAACATTCATTTCTGGCCAGATCAGGGCTGGGGGGGGAGGATCCGCTAGACCACCAGGGACTACACTTGTGCACTGCTGCCTGCAGCTTGTGGCAATCTGTCTGGATGTGCTATCTGTGTGGTGCACAGCCACGGTTGCTGCAAGCCGCAGGACTTTACCGCTGGGACCCTGCCCGATAGAGAATCAGGTGCAGGGTCCCTTGTGCACCGGGCTTTGATGCAAGCTGCCTTTTGCCATAGTTTGCATGAATCCAAGGGCTATTTGAGAATCGGGCCCTCTGTCTTCCACTATACTGTCTCACATTTGGGGAGGAATTCACTGTGGAGTGTGCCAATGTGGCAGGAAATTTCAAAGGAACTGTCATGCTAAATTCATATCTTTTAAAATGTGGGGACTACCTCCAAAGGGTAGCCATCCAGGATTCGGAATGCTTTGGGGGACTGGAGGCTGACCAGTTGTTGCATGATGCCGAATGTCTTAGTGGCCATTTTGTGGCAATAGGATGAGCTGGTTAACACTGAACCAGCACTGGACCTTGTCAGTCACTCAGAAGCTTTGCTACCAACTCACCAAAGTACATATTAATATTTGAGGAGGTCATTCAGAACATTTGAGAATGAGATAGGGTTCAGGACAGTATCCTGCGGACACCTGATCCTATTGGGAGGGATGCAGCAAGTGATTCTCTTACAAAAAGTACTTGGGATCTGTCTACCAGGTAAGAGCTGAACCACCTGACTATAAGGTCGGTGAGGCCAGCATTATCAAGTCTTTCACATTAGAGCAGTTGGGCAACATTGTCAAAAGTCTCAGCCAGGTCATCAAAGATGGTGGTGATGAGCTTAACCCGATTCATCACCTTCAGGATAGAATCAGTAAGTCTGAGATGATAAGTAACTGTGGAGAAGTTAGTCCCTGAAACCAGATTGGAAACAGCTGGGAGACAAGGAAAGGAAGAAGTGTCAAGGAAAGGAGAGCATTGAGAGAGTACCAGTTTATCCTGAATTTTAGATGTGTCCATCATGAGGAATAGCACTGGGCAAATGATGCCATAGTGACACCTATGGTTGCCCGAGAGAGCTTGCTCCCACCACAGGACATTGCTGAGTGCAGTGGTGGCATTGTGGAGCTCTGACCTTTCATGGGGAGAGGGAAGGAAGGAGCAAAATGCAGGGAAAAATCCATACACTGTCTATATGACAGCCAGAGCCCTGTGGAATGGTGGGTCCTAAAGCCAACTGCCACTGGATCCTGTCCACATAAATGGACCACTTTGGGGGGGAGGAAAGCCACCCCTTGGAGCCCCTGACATAGAGAAAAAGCTGTGGGGAATGTCAGGCAGAGTTGGGACCTGGCTGGAGCATAAAGGTTCAGTCTGAAGCAGGGTATATCCCTGGGGCCAGAGTATATATCTGCAAAAGGAAGGGCTGGGATAAATGCCTCTATAAAAGTAATAGAGCCAGTTCCAGGGTCTGAAAAAATTATGTGAAGATCTGTGACAAAGATAACCACCCTGTTTCTTTATTTTTATGTTTGTTTGTGTGTATGTGCAAAGTGAACATCCTATGGCTACTCAGGAGAGTAAGGGCTGCAGAGGTGTGTCAGTGCATCATCTAATGCAGCTCAGGCTGCAGGAGGCTCATCATTGCCAGCCCAACCAGCAGCTGGTTGATTGACTTGGTGTTCAGCCTTGCTGATGGGTGAAAACATTGGATGACTTTTTCAGATAGCCACGTCCATCTTATTGGACTTGGCTGTGCAACATCTGCCCACACTTGTGGATACTTTTGAGTGCAAGCTTCATCAAATGCACTGTGAATATGACATATGTCTAAATTTGATGCAGACATCTTTTTTTTTGTCTTAAAATGCAGCAAGAGTCACAAATGTGTCAGGATGTTTGAAAATATGCCACAAGCAGTCGGATACATTTGCCTTGATGCAGCACACATCAGAAATATGGATGCAGGTGCTGCATCCATATCTTTGAAAACACCCACATGTGTGTAGTTGAAAGGATGCATCCACACCTATCAGAGTGTGGCTGCATGCTTTCATCTGCAACACATGGTCCAGCAGTAAGCTGGGTGGTGTCACAATCAGCCTGCTTCTCATCCTTCCAACCTGATGACATACTCTGGTACTCTATCTCTAGAAAAACAGTCCTACCCTCTGCTGTTTGGCCCACCCAGCTCCTAACCACTCCACCCATGCCCCATCTGTAGAAAACAATCCCATCATCTGCCATTTAGCCCATCTCCCTTGTGACAGGATGACCCCTGTCATAGTGGACACCCCTGGGATAAGTTGAAACCCCATCCCCCAAGCAGTGTATATGTTTTGTATAATGTCCAGCCTGCTGGTTGGCTGCTTATAAAATTAAGTGCTGAAGTGCTTATAAAGCTTTTTCTGTATATTGATCTAAAAACAAAACTAACAGTGCAGTTACCAAATGAGAGGGCTGTCTTAATATAAAAATAACAAAAACTTGTGTCTGCTTTTTCTAGATGTTAGCAGTCCTGTCTAAGATATATTTTGTAGCAGACTGCAAGAGGTAATTTGACCCTGCAGGAGAGTTTAGAAGAGCACAGAATGTTCTGACCTTGGCTCTGATCTTTAACAATGTTGTAAGCAAGTTATGTAATGTACTCCAGGTGGATGCCAAATAACTGTTCTCTACGGAGCAACAGTGGCCACTAGTGGCTAGTTCTATGTTATGTCTGTTGTTAATCAGAAGGCAGAGGAAATTGTTTTTCCAACTTCTAGTGAGCTTATAAAAAGCCCTACCTCAGTACTGAGAGAGGGTAGATAGGGAGGTCAGTTGAATACTGACTGAGGAAGGTGAAAGACCTCCTGGTAGTGTGTGCTTTCACACTGTTTGATTCATGTTGGGCTGAAGAAAAGCTTTAGAAACTGTTGAAGCTAAGCAGTTGTCTGACTTACCATTTTCTTTCTGTGTATTTTATTTGATGAAAATAAAATGATAAAAGCAACCTTGTGTTTTTTATGCACCTGATTTGTGGTCTGCCTGAAATTATGTTATTTTAAACCCACACCCAGTGACACCCCTCCTAATTTCTTCCCCTGGTACCCCTTCTGTAGAAAACAATTCCACTCTGCTGTTTAGCCTGCCCACCACCTGATCGCTTCCTGGGGGACCGACTGTAGAAAACAATCCCACACTCTGCTGCTTAGATTGTTCACCTCCTGATCACTTCTCACAGTGCCCCATCTGTAGAAAGCAATCCCACATTCTGCTGTTTAGCCCACCTGCCACACTTGATCCCTTCCCCAGTGATCCATCTATAGAAAACAATCTCACTCTCTACTGTTTAGCCCACAGCAATCTGTAACTACCTATCTGTGTCAAAGGACCTTCTTATGAATGAGCTTGCTCAACAGAGTTTTTCTACAATAAACCTGAACTTGAACTCGAACCTCACAATCACTTTTCTGGTGCTCTGTTTCCTACACCTGAAAAGAAGGAAACAGTCCAGCGATGACTTCTTCCCCCCAATGTCCCCACCCCAAACTCACTCTCAGCACCGACCACCCCACACACCCCTACCATTACTTACCTACCCAGTCCACTGGCATGTCCTGTTGCTTTCACCAGTATGTTCTTCTGCTCCAGAGCCTGATTAGGAAGTGACTGAAACAAAGTAAGTTCAGTTTAACATATTTTAGTACATTTTGAGCTTTTACATAATGTTGTCATTTTTATGTTGGCTCACGCATGGTCACTGTTGGGTGAATGCAGGGCATGCATCAGAAGGTGCGTCCCTCATTCCCCAATAAGGCAGCAGAAGGCACTGATCTCATGAATGCCTAATGTGGCCATAACAACAAAGAAAGGACCTCAGCAAAGAGAGCGAAGCTCTCATGCAGTGTGACCATTACACACCTCCCCTGCTGCAGGCAACATAGCGGCAGTGACTGCCACCGCTGCTGCCTGTCAAAATGCCGATGGGGGGATCCCACTCCCCGTCAGCATAATGTGTCTCCCCCCTTTTGTTGATTGCTGAGGGGGGTGCCCAATCCCCCTCAGCATCATGCGTCCCTCCCCAACAGTTTTTCCTTGCCGACGGGAGGCCCAATCCCCATCAGCTTTTACCCCCTGTATTTTGCCGACAGGGGAGCCCACTCCACGTCGGCATCATGCACCCTCCTCCATTTGTTATGTGCTGATGGGTGGAACCTGATTGCTAAAGCACCACCCAACCACAAACACTGAGGTGGCATGTTGGGGAATCCCACCTGAAAATGAAAACCATCCCATGATGTCTTTTTTTTTTAAACCCTGTAAAAAAAACAGTCCTTCACTGTCTCCCTGCTCCCCTCCCACAACCCGCACCCACCCACTGCGCACCCTGCCTCCCCACACCCACCCCCCACCCCATAGATTACCCCCCGAGTCCGGCGCGATGATTTTTGGTGGACCGGGAACACGTCTGCACTCTTCAAAGCCGACCATGAACTGAGGAAATGCCGTAAGCTGTATAATGGAATAAATAGGGTTTTCAACGTTGATGCATATCTCAGGCCTTTTGAATTTTGGCACCAAATTTTCAACATAGGGGGTTTAGGACCCTCCTCATGAATTCTTTCACTGTCATGGCGTTAATCCGAAGGTGATTTCATGATCACTGCGCAGAATCACCTTTTGGGACCAATTAATGCCATGACAGTGCCAGAATTCATGAGGTGGGCTCTCAAAAGCCTATGTTGCAAAATTTCCAGGAAAACCAAAAATGATCATTATTTGTTGCGTATTGCACAGTTTCCATGCAAGCTCATAACTTCATGAATTTGCATTATTTTGATGCAGATTTTCAACATTAGCATTTTCCACACCTCCTTGTGAACAGTACAGCTGTCATTTTTCACATCCTGGCCGAAATCTGTTTTCGCACTCCCAGCGCAGAATAGCATGGTCGCTGTTGGAATTCAATGTTCGGGACAGATCATGAAAATGACAGTGGCACTGTTCATGAGCAGAGGTCCTAAAATGCCTATGTTGAAAATGACAGTGACACTGTTCATTAGGAGAGGTCCTAAAATGCCTATGTTGACAATTTGGTGATGAAAGTCCATAAAATGAGTGTTTTCCGAGTGTGAGTTGTGCAGTTTGCATGCACACTCGTAACTTTGTGAATCTGTAATATGTTCACTCCAGATTTTCAAAATTGGCATTTTTCCACACCTCCTTATGAACAGTACAGCAGCCATTTACATGTCCTGGCCGAAATGTATTTTCGCATGTCCAGTGCAGAACTGCATGATCGCTGTGCGAAATCAGTTTTCGGGACAGTGTGAGGAAATGATGATGACACTGTTCATTAGCAGAGGTCCTAAAATGCCTATGTTGAAAATTTGCTGCCGAAAGTCCTTAAAATGACTGTGTTGCAAGCATGTGTTGCGCAGTTTCCACGCACCATTGTAACTTCGTAAATTTGCAATATTTTCATGCCAGATTTTCAACACTGGCATTTTTTCACACCTCCTTAACAACAGTACAGCTGTCATTTTGCACATCCTGCCCAAAATGTGTTTCTGCACCTGTGGCCAACAATGGCATGGTCGCTGTGGGAATTCAACTTTTGGGACTGATTAACAAAATCACAGCGTCACTGTTCATGACGGGAGGTCCCAAAATGCCTATGTTAAAAATGTGGCTAACAAGCTTTCACAAATAATTGGGTTATGGCCGTGTGTTGCGCAGTTTCTATGCATGCTAATGACTTCACCAGTTTTTCATATTTCACTCCAGATTTTCAACGTTGCCATTTTTTATGCTTCCTCATGAACAATACAGTTGCCATTCTCCACATCTTGCCCAAAATGTGTTTTCATCCCTGGCATAGCCAAATGGCATAGCTGCTGTGCAAAACCACCTTTCAGCTCACAAACTGATTGCACCGCTTCTCATGAGGTGGCCTCACAAACAGCCCATGTTGAAAATCTGGAGTGAAAATACCACTGCACCCTTATGGTGTTAGGGTTTCCAACTGTAGCACCCCACCCAATACAGACTGACAGGCGCCAGGGCTGTGACTTGGGATCACCAGATGTAATGCTCATGCCATTGCACCCCTACCCCCACCCTGCAGCCACTGACAGGCATTGTGGTGTACCTTGCACTGTTCAGCCACAAAATTCACCCCATTCTCCTATACTGCACCCATGTCAGCATATTTCCTTATGGAACAGGGTAAGTATAATGCCCAAAGACTCCAAAGTACACCACAACACTTGTCAGTGTCTACAGGGTAGGGTGATGTACAATGGCATGAGCATTATAGCTGACGACCCAAAGGCACACCCCAATGCCTGTCGCTCTCTACAGGGTGAGGGTGGGGTTGGCATCACTTCAATACTTCACTGCCATTCCTATTATGCATCTCTACCTCTGGCACTACCAAAGCCAACGCCTGCGAGATAACATTCGGCATTGACAAATGCTTGTTTAATATTGTTGCCACAAATTTTCAACATATCCTTTCTTCTACTTCACCTTAGAAACCAGGAAGGAGAACTTTTTCAAATCCCCACCATATGTGTTTTCACACTCTGCACAATCATGTTTCAGATGTGATTTAAAAAAAATTCCAACTGTCTTGATCATAAGGTCAGATTATAAGAAGGCCCATGTTGAAATGTTGGGGTCAAACTCTCAAGAAGACAACAAAGTTATTAAGAAACATTGCAATTGCAGTTCTTCAATGTTGACTCATATCTTTACTTATTTTCCAAATTTTGACCCATTTACAACATAGCCCCCCCCCCCATGAACCAGGTAGGTGACATTTTTCAAATCCCATCAAACATGTTTTTGCAGTTGCTCAGTGAAATCATGTTTAGGATAGATTTTAAAAAATTCTACCTGTTCTGATCATAAGTTGGGGTAATGAAAAGACTGTTGAAAACTATGGGTTAAAATCCAAAGTTATGAAAAAATTTTGAAATTCTTCAACTTTTACTCAGAACTTTGCTATTTTACCTGATTTTGACTCCACACTTATACTACAGCCTTTTTTTACCTCACCTAATGAACCAGGTAGGTGACATTTTTCAGATATCCCCCCAAACATGTTTTTGCAGTAACTCGATGCAATTCACATTATGGATGAAATTTAAAAAGTTCCACCTGTCTTGATCATAAGGTAATAAAATGACTATGTTGAAAGTTTGGGGGCAGAATCTCAAAAAAACAACAAAGTTATGAAGAAACTTTGAACTTCTTCAATGTTTAGCAGTACCATAGGAAGGGTGGGGCTGGTGGTGCTCCCATCCTGGGCTCAAGTCTCCGAGGGGTGCATTTCTCCACTGAAGCTCATGTTATAATTCACTTGCTCTGCCACTTTAGATCTTTTTTTTTTTATTTTGGTTCTATAATTACAAATGACTGTCAGCAGGGGTGCATCTGCGGACCAGGGACCAGCAAGGGGTGGTGGTGGGGGGTCACATGGTTGCACAGTCTACTGCAGAAAATAATAATCATGTTGTGCTGAGAAAGAGAAACTGTGAGTGGGCCAGCATGCCAGCCATTAGTATAAAAGGTATGGGCAGAGCATTTGGCACTGAGTGAGAGGCGGTTTGTGTTGGAGACAGGGAGAGTGTGGAGCAAGTTGTTGAGCGTACTAGCATAGAGTAGTAGACAGTCACGGAAACTAAAAAAGTGAGAAAGTTAGAGAGGAGAGATGAGTCACAAGAGACAGAGAAAACAGAAGAGATCTTTGTCTTATATTTTTTTTCATCACTTGTGTAATGTAAGCATAGGCAGAATGCACACTACACTAAGTACTCTGTCTGTGTTTGTCTATGTAGACGAGACTGGTAGTTGTCACTCATCGGTGACAGAGTGTCTGAAGTAAAAAATGATGGCACTGCAGAAGAGCAGACCTGGCGTAGTGATGAATAATTCCAAATTAATTTCTGAATTCAAATTGTGAGATGATTAGATGGGGTCTATGTCATGAGAGTGCAGTGGGGGAGTTATAGTCCCACTCAGGAAGTCAGGAGATGAAGATCTGCTTTCCTTGACGTTGAATTATTGGGCCTTGGAAGGCCTATCTTGGAGACGGCTCTGCTGGTGGGCGGGCAGGTGGGAAGCGACTGTGTAGTTCACTTGAACTTCATGTGCTGGACTGGGGACTGGGATGGGAGTGAAGATTTTGAAGCAGTTGCCTCAGCCTTGGCCTGACTGCCATGGCATGGGCCGCGGTACACCATCCCTTCTGTCCACCACATTGTTACTTTTTCTTTTCTTTCCTCTTGACCGCGTCCTCCTGCACTCCCATTCCATTGCCTTTTTTGTGTCCTCTCCTTCTGATTCTCCCTAGCAGAGTCCTTGTTCCATTCTCACCCCGCCACCCACACCGCCTTGCTTAGAAAATGAGGCTTTGCCTGCTAGTTCCTTGCCTAGTTGTATTGGATGACATGAGGGATCTGTACAGTTTAGATCATAACATATTAACAGTTACATGTATCTGGATTGGCTTAGGCTGTGGAAGGGAACTGATGGGAATCAGAGGAATGAGGGGATTTGGAGTGGGGCTCGTTCGGGCTGCAGGGATGCTGACTGGAGCAGTTGGGCTGGCTGAGCTGTACTGGGGGTGCTGTGCAGGGGTTATTTACTGGGCAGAAGAGAGGGGCTGCACTGCTAAGGCATACTGAAAACTGGTATAGGCTAGGCAGAATGTTTTTTCCCTAGTGACACTTCTCATTGCACCATGGGGCCCCTACACTGTCTCTCACCAAGACTAACTAAATGGGCCCTAGGGGCGGGTCCTCAAGCTCAAGCACCCTATCGTGCTCCATCGGGCCTTTTTTTTTTTTTTTTTTACAGGGCCCCACCTAGATACTACAAATTGGGACAGTACTACATAATGTATCCCATCCCCATCCCACAGCAGGAACCCCCACCAGACAAGCTACCTCCTGCAACTGTCCCCCCACACAGGTCAGAGAGAGCCAGGAAGAAGATCCACAGCAGAGAACTGCTGCTACAGTGCTGTCCAAGGTCCCACAGTAACACTTCTGACAGAAAAGGAAAGCTCCCCAACTCACTAGTCTGCTTGGCTTGCATCCATGAACATGACAGTTTTATTAATAATTTATAACATTGCGCAGACTGAGCATGTCACCTATATCATGGATGTCAGTTGACCGCTTCTGGATCTTGACATCTGACAGCTTCTGGAGTGCTTATACATTACATATAAAAATACCTGCCATGTTCGTGGTTGCCAACAGAGTATATGAGCCTGAGCTGGGGAGAGAGAGAGAGAGAGGGAGTGGACCAGAGGAGCAGTGCATTTATTTGTATGACAGAAGTTATACTGTGGGACCCTGGATAGCACCATAGCAGCAGTTCTATGATGTGAATCTTACTCCTTGGCACTCGCCCAACTGGGAGGGTAGAGGCAGATGCAGGGGTGCTTTTCTATGGGGGGTTCGCATGTGGGGATTGGATACAGTCAGAATATTGTTTGGTAGGGGATGCCACTGCAGAAAGAGTGGTCCTCTGGAGGGATGCTAGACTTGGGGCTGCATACCTCTCATCCTCTTGCCTCATGAATCAGGGACAAGACTTAAACTAATCAGGGACAAAGACCCATATCTTGGACACATGTTATAAATTGACACTATTCACTCAGAAAGCTGATAGAAAAGGGGGATTTGTGTTCATCTGCATTTTCTGAAGAAGAATAAGTCTGTAACTTTAATGTTTTACATTATTTCATGACTTTAACCCCCCAACCCACTATTCTCTACCATAAAAACAAACTTTATGATGGACAAATGCAAATTTTGTTGCAAAATCAATGACAGTTTAGAGGTATCTGTGGCTGGTGTAGATGCAGGGATTGTTCAGGTGCATGGGCTCTTGTCTTGGTGTAGGGTGGTGGTTCAGCTATAGGGAAGGTAGGCAGCTAAGGTGAGTGTGGTGTTGTGGAGGTGTTCAAGTCACTGTAGGATGGGGGGCGGAGTCTGGTTATGGTCTAGAAGGGTGGTCAAGCAGCATTGAGTGCTGGAGATAGTCTAGCTGAAGGAAGGATGGTCGGGGTGGAGGCTTTTTTCTTCTGTTAGGGGTGGTGATTCTACTACAGGGGTAGTGGAGCCTGCCATCATGGCTGAGTGAGTGGGCTCATGGGGCTACATCCCCCTATGTGAGGATGGGTGGTTGCAGGTGGGGCATCTTAGAGGTACACATTTCCAGCACTCGAGGACTGCATCTATGCCTCTGAGATGCCTATATATGCCCCCATGAGCCACTCTCGATGGAACTGTTGGTCAGACAGTTGTCCACAACAACTGCAGCTGCACTGCACACTCTGATGAGAGCCAGCCAGTATCTTCGGATTCCACACCTCAGATTCTATGGATCAAAGTTTTCCCTGAAATCAGAGGTAGGGAATGTATAACAAAAGTATGTTTTCCTTCAAAAAAGCCCCAAACTCACTACAGAACATGTAAACAACCTGAGAGCTTCTACCACTGGCTGTTTTCTGAGGGCGCAAGTGAATCTCCCTGCCAGGGCACCAAAATGCCTTCCTCACAGCTCGATGTTTAGTCATAACTTTGCTATTTTTCCAGAGTTCGACCCCAGGTTTTCAACATAACCTTTTTTACCGCACCTCATGAACAAGCTAGGCGTAATTTTTCAGAACCCCTCCAAACATGTTTCTGCAGTCACTCCAAGAAATCGACTTACAGACAAGATATAGAACATTCCACCTGTGTTGATCATAAGGTGGGATAATAAAAAAACAATGTTGAAAATTTGGGGTCAAAGTCTCAAAAAATGACAGTTATGAAGAAACACTGAAATTATTCAATGTTTTTCAACACAACCATTTTTGTACCCCACCTCCTGAACATGGCATTTGTAATTTTTCAAATCTTGCTCCAAATGTCTTTTCACACTTGTACCATAAAATGATATTTGGACAGGACTTCATAAATGAGACCTGTCATGTTCATGATAAGGTGGTTTAATACAAAGACTATGTTATATGTTTGGGGTTAACATTAAAAAAAAAGTTGACATTTTCAGGGTTTACACATAACGCTGCAATATTTTTAGTTTTAGAACCCACATTTTTAACATACTCATATTTTTTTACCCTATTGAATGAAGATGGCAAGTGTCATTATCAAATCCCAGTCCAAAACCTGGTTTTGAAA
The DNA here is from genome assembly GCA_016271365.2 of Neoceratodus forsteri. Classification (NCBI taxonomy): domain Eukaryota; kingdom Metazoa; phylum Chordata; order Ceratodontiformes; family Ceratodontidae; genus Neoceratodus; species Neoceratodus forsteri. The sequence continues at coordinate 753,349,220 of CM028137.1, forward strand.
TCTTTCTGCAAAACAATGTTTTGGGTTGCATTTTATAAAAAACACCTGTCATGTTCATATGCTGGGGCAAATACGCTAGTATTTTGAAAATTCAAGGTCACGGTCTCAGAAAACAACAAAGTTATGTGTAAATCTCTTCATTTCCCAATCATGACAATTGCACTATTATAACTTGTGTTATTAATTTGTTAGGTTTAGCCTCTGCACTATCAATGCTAAACACCCACACAGCAAATACAAGCAAGCAAACATTTGGCACTGACAAATGGTTGTTTATCTAATTCCAAGAAAAATAATTCCACACTTTTAAGTGCATAGGTCCATAGAAATGTAATTTTACAGAGATACAATGTTTCTTCCCGGTAATTACAAAAATACATTTTTGTTAAACTTCTCTGGTAGCTACATGTAGCTTTTATCAGATTTTTTGTTATCTCAGTAAAAAATGTTACATTGTGTTAGCCATCCTCTGCCTGGAAGGTAGCATGTCTATGTGCTGGGACTTCTCTACTGGAACTCCTAAAAAGATTTGCTTTCCCAGGTGCTGTATCCAAGTTCTCTCCTTGAGTTTTTAATCACTATCTTACAAATAATTGTACACCTTCTTCTAGACCTCTTTACCAATTATGAGATAGTCTACATTGGAGATAGAAATAAATAAGAACAGGCAAATATTACCGAAAAAGCAGACCGGTTTCAAATCAGATATATCTTAGGGTCTCTGTCTCAGCCACTCCTTAGTGTTCTAATCAGTAACTTCCATGATGGAGTTAAGAAAGGCTTCAGTTCAAACCATGCTGTTGCTGCTTATGGAATTATGTACATATTCCTACATGCTATTTTCTACATGAAGCCATAATCATCATGCAACACTTTCCCAATAGTAGCAGAAGCAGCAGAAGGCATTAACCTTTCAGCCCTGGACTCACTATGTGGCAATTGAAGAAACAAGAAGTATGCATTCAGGTGTGACACAGTGCCCATTCCAAGTGTTTCAATAGCTTACACAACCAGAATAGTGTTATGCTTGTGCAACTTTCGTACTCTGTTGTGGCTGTTTGCACTCTCTATTCCATGAGGAATTATCACCCTGTAGGGGTACCAAAGGCAAGAAACCCTGGAAGAGGGTTTGACTCCTAGATATGCCACAGAAAGGTTCCCTTGGCTAAAGGTACCATAGGAAAGAACCCTCAAAAGAATGTTAGCAGCAATCATTGACAATAAGGTAGAGAAGCAGACTGAAGCAAAAGACAGCTTGATAAAACATCAATGAGAAGTACAAATCAATGGAATAGCATGGATTAATGGATTACACTGATGACAGCAGAGGGGCTTCCTAAGGAGAGAGGGAATGGCCAGCAGGATCACCATCCACCTCCATCCAGCAGCAGAACGTACTTGAGTAAACTAGGGAATACTGCTAAACCTAATTAAGAATTATGACATTCAGCATGGAGGAGAGAAAAAAAAAAACCTTTGAGGAGGAAATCTTTGGGAATTCAAGGCCTAGGTCTCCTTCCCGCCAGGCCTGGGGTATTTTTGTTTAGTGACGTTTTCAGAATAGAAAGCCTCCTCACTGCAGAAAAAGGGAGCACCTCCTTACTCTGGAGGAGAAAGTACTATAACTTAAGGAATGCCATCATTGCAATGTAGGTAGTCCTTTATTAGCCACCTAGCACAAGCAATTAAAATAAAGTTTTTTTGCTGGTCAAGGCATGCAGTGTACACAAAAACTCTTGATAGGATAAAGGAGCAAAATTATATAGTTTACATAAAGTAGCTGATTCGTATGGTATCAGCATGAAGAGTGAATTGAGAAGATTAGCATGAATACTTTAAATGCCATTAAGGAGAAGTTAGATTCCAGTAAGGAGCATTTGCAATACAGTACTGGAATGAATGGACATCTTGAAGCCATGTAGGCTGTGAGGTTAAAGAATTTATACCTGGATGACTGAAAAGCTGCTGAGGCAAAGAAGAAGGCTAAATCATACTTTATATAAAAGCATGCTCCTGTTGCTTGAAACCATGATGCCCCACTGAGACAACACAGTCCCCCACCATGGGAATAACAGGGAATTCACAAGCTTAGCACCATGAGACCAAACAACAAATGTAACATTGATAAGGTAGGAACCCCCCCTTCCCCCAAAATAGAGACAACATATGGAAGCATGAACCAGCAGCTGAGAAGTGACTAAGCAGCAGGCAAAATGCAGGGAGAAAAACAGAATGAAATTTATTCTCGATACCAGAAAAATTAATGCCAAACTGAGGTATTCTGAATACCAGAAAGAAATATTCACAACTGAGGTATTTGCAATACCAGAAAGAAGAATTTCAAACTGAGGTATTCTCAGTACCAGAAATAAGTATTCAAAACTGGGGTATGTGCAATACCAGAAAGAAATATTCAAAATTGGTCTATTTTCAATACCAGAAGAAGTATTAAAACTGGGATATTCACAATACCAGAATGAAGAATTCAAAAATGGGGTATCTTCAATACCAGAAAGAAGTATTCAAAACTGGGGTATTTTCAATATCAGAAGAATTATTAAAACTGGGGTATTCTCAATACCAGAAAGAAGTATTCGAAACTGGAATATTCTCAATACCAGAAAGGTGAAGAATTCAAAACTGGAGTATCTTCAATATCAGAAAGAAGTATTCCAAACTGGGGAGAATGTAGTTAACTGCTTCCAGCAGTAATTAGTTATAGCTTCCAACAGTTACTGAGCTGAACAATTAAACAAGCATAGGCATTGTAGGCATGGGCAATAAATGCACAAAAAAAAAAATACTAGCAATTGTTTGGTACAATTTCAGTTAAGCAGGCTTGAATCCCATGGAGAAAGTAATATAGAATTGTAGGAGAATCTGGTTTGATTCACACTGAGTGCTAATAAGTATGTTAGAGCAGATTTGGGCTGGCAGTATAGCTTAGAGGTTAGAGGAATGAAGTGTGAACGAGCTTGACACATCCAGCAGACCAGACCTGAGTTTGATTCTCACAACCTCCACTTGCATACTGTGTAACTCTGACCAAGTCACTTAACTGCTCAGTGCTCACAGGTCACCCCTGAAAATAGGCACTTGTGCCTCGTGGGCCTTATCCGGTTACCAAATACTAAAATAAAAAATAAATAAATAAATGCATAAATAGATTTAAATCACCAAAGGGCTGTATGAAAACTGAGTCTTTACAGATGGAAAAGTGAAGTAAATAAGGAAATACTGAGGTAAGGAAGCAGAAAAGGAACCTTATGGGAATGCAAGGCTGCTGAGGTAAAAGAGGCCTTGCACAAAATGCAGCGGGTTATGATAAAACAGGGAGCACTAGCTAGCTGAGCAGCAGAGCCAGGACAAGGTGCAAGCAATACGTGAAACACAGGAGACAGCAACTGCAGTGGGAGCTGAAACAAGCAATGACAATTGCAAGAAATCTGAGATTTGGTAGGTGCCTGATCACATGTGCATGAGAAACACAGTGCAAATGTAACCTCCCACCTGCCCCCCTTGTTTAACTAATAGGGCTTTTCATCTCCCCAAAATGCCTAGGGGTAAAGAGATGGGTGGGGATTTACATTTGCAAAGAAGTTTTTAAAAAAGCACCACCAAAGCCACCATATACATGGTGGACTAGACCGTTATACAAAACAGCCAACCAAGTGTGGCAACTACCTGGCACATACCTGGTAGGGACCAATTGCAATGGCCAACAACCCAGGTCCCTGGTGGAAAACTTTTGCTCAGGGCTATGCTAGGTTTGCACTTCTGGACAGGGGCACCCAAGTAACTCCAGTCACAAGGAAACAATAACATTACTGTCCAAACCAGGCTAGGATTCTAGAGTGTGGCTTTTATTCATGTAACAGAGTAGGAATAATCACAAAGTGAAGATGGCCCCCCATAGGGCTACACACACTGGTAATGCAGATTACTGAGGTACGCACATTCCTGAATTCCCATTTAGGATAGGATGAAGAAAACACACACTGGTTCCTACTGGAAAATTGGCACATCCAGCCAAATACTGGTACATTCTTCCATCCACTAGGCACATCCGGTCAGTACTAGGACACTTTCCCATATTTCATGAGGAATGAAAGTGGTACACACAACCACAATGGAGCACTTACTGGCTCAGGACTTTCAGAACCCACATACTGGGGTAAACTGAACAAAAACAACTCACTTCCAGGGATAAAAACTTTTCTAAGGCATTGGCCAATTGTACTGAAGAAAAAGTAAAAGGTACCCTTCAGAACCCATAGAGGTAAACTGGTTACTCCAGATGGGGGTCTCCCACCTTTTGTTTCCAAGCTTATACTCAAGTCATTCATCTGGTTAATAACACCACACGACTTTAGAAAACTGTAGATGTTGTCTCAAATATGTATCACATTTGACATACTACACTCACCCACCACAGAGGTGTCTGAAGTTAAATGTTCTGTACATAGACGGTCACATACTGGACTCCAAATGTAGGCAGACACTTTTACAGAGAAAATCTCAGGTGACAGGATCCCTTTGTCACAGAAATCACCATACAGGAATTGCAGGTACTACTGGGTTTACACAGAAAAATAAGGTACTCATACAGCAGTTGTCACAAGGCAGCTTCAAAAGTCCAGAAAGGACCAGGGGATTGCCCCATAATCCTGGAGTTCACCCCATTCCTCCTGGGATGGGACACAGGGAAACCCTCTGGCACAGGTCTCCACCACTTCTGAAAAGCTGGAACAGTTGTCACACACAGGTGAAAACTAAAAGAAAACAAACAGGTAGCTCTCTGATACAGCTGACTGAGGAGCTGCCTAACACTGCACCCTCCTCCACTAGACTGTAGATCACTCTCCCATGAACATTCTGACTCACTCCCTAGCAGCTGCTGGCCAGTTTGGCTATGCTGCTGTGACAGTTCTAAATGACATCATCCCTCCAGAGCTCAGCTAAGACTGAGAACAGAGTGACAGAGTGCAAACCATTTAACTGGCATTTCACTAGCTGCCTTCCCTTCCTACCACTGATTCTAACTGGGATTCTAGTGATCCCTGGGAACAAGGGGGTTACACCCACCCTTAACCAGGAAAATGACTATCCCCAGTATTACCTACCTGGCACTGGACCATCCTACCCTATGTGTTGACTACAGGGAGGTAGTGCTACCTTCTCCCCTACCATGTGCCAGGCACAGGCAGACAACATTAAGGGCCCAGAGGCCTTTGACTGATGCATCAGCCCCTACTCTAAGATCTTACTATGGAGAATCAGTGGTTCTGGGAGAATTGCTCAGAGCATGCCCTAGCAAATCAGAACTGTGACCCTTGCTGCAGGTCAGGACCATAGCCTGTCTACCCCCTAGCCTGCTAGGGAAAACCTATCTAACCAAAACCTACCCAACAGAGGGCAACCTCCGCCCAGCCCAGGGCACCTGCAAACCAAAAACACAAAAGGAATTAACACTATATCAAAGCATTACAGTCCCACACTCCCCCAGAGATACACCTGTGGAAGAAAAGGTTAACACATGTTAACAAGTGCACAATACTCTAGAAAACACTCTAAAATGCAGAGGAACTCCAATTAATCCCTCTAATCCTCTTCTTGTCTTCTCTTCTTTCTTCATCAGGAATACCTGAAAGAGAAAAGATAACAAAACACCCCAAATCTGCAAGACACAGTACCATATCCCCTTCCATCAAACACTGGAGAATCCCAAAAAATATTTTATAGAAAAGTTAGAAAAGTAGAAAACAGTATAAAATCTCTAACATTATGTACAATACACCTTTTGGGGATATGGAATGCCCTAAAAGTCCCAACTAATGACAGGCAATGGTGCCCGAAGGCAAGGTCCATTAAAGAGTCTCTCCTGGGCCTGAGCCCACTGAAGCACAGTTCTTGGAGCCTGTAATCCCAAAAGGGGAGAGTATTTGTGGAGAAATTAACAGTTTGTAGGCTGTCAGGTGTTGGATGTGTAATGTAGAGTCAGCTAGAAAATAGTAAAAAGTCTTGGACTTACCAGTCCCTTGTAGAATGAACAAATGGAATCATCTACTTCTCCAGCTGAAGACTCTCCCTCCCTGACAGCATTATTTGGATACAGCTGGGTGGATAACTTCCTGAAAACAGATGATAAAACAGGAAACTGCTGGGTTGATGTCATCCTGAAAATCAAACCATGGAACAGAAACCAACAGCTGGGCTGATGTCATCCGGCATCCCAGGCGATGAATCAGGAAAACAGCTGGGTTGAGGACATCTAGGAAATTGAACCATGGAACAGAAACCAACAGCTGGGTTGAGGTCATCTGGAAGTCCAGGCAAGGAAACTGGAAAGGCACACTGCAAGTCTGACGAATCTTGGATGCACCTTGAATCCTGGAACACCAGTCTGGTGGAACACATGGGTACGGCAACTGCTGAATGGCAGACACTTTGCTACCACTGCTCTGCTTCCCTCTGGGTAGGCATGGGCATAGTCGAAGGGAGTGGCAACCATTAAGGATAGTACAACTCTGGGTCAGGTGCAAGAACTATGACCCCATCTGGACATTCATAACTGATGTTATAGAAAGTCTCATTTCCTGCTTTGTTCACATATCTTAGTGTCCATGAACAATGTCCTGTCCAATTTCCAGAACTTTAGTCTATCATTTATGACTCTGTTTTTGACACAAGGGGTCATACCTGGAGGCAGATTCTTGCTTGCTTCCTCCAGTAACCAGGCTTTCCTGTTTTGTTCAATCTCCTCTCAGACTGTACGAGGAAAGGTAGGAAAGGACATTCCATATATGACATTAGCCTTCCTACGAACCAATCTCTCCTCCTGACTACTCATCTCCAGTACACAGCCACTGACACGGCTTGGGTTTGGCCAGTCCTGGTTCAACCAGTGCCTCATACTTAAAGCATGACAGAACTTGTCCACCATCATTTTTGAAGACAGGGCAGTGGAGTCACCAACTTCTTTCTCTGGTTCCTCCAAGGTAAGAACTTGAGGAAACTCACTGGGACCCTCAACAGAAAGATACAGATCTTCCTTCTCCTGTTCCTCACTTAAAACCCGGGCTCAAGAGTGAGCAGTCATCCTCACTTCCGAGACAGTCCATTCTTCACTGGGTGTGGAGGTAGACACCTCCAATTCTAAAGTTTCTTGAACTTCGTCCTCCCCAACTAGGCTAGGACTAGGACTGTCTCTCCATGGGTCCATGGATCCTTCCTCCGCACTGTCTATTTGTGACACAGGCATACAAACATCATGAGGAATCTGACCTTGCAGTAAATCTACACTCTCTTCCTTTGGGCCACACTCTGCTGGGCCTTCCCCAACAGGTTCAACCTGGTGCTGTGTGCTGCTACATGAAGGGTTTTGTACTTTTGTCCAGGTGGAAGCCAGATGAGTTCTAGGTGCTTTGGACAGATCATACTTCACTAAGCAACCTGAACAATGAAGAATTAAGAAAACATCCCTTCCAGCCTTGAGGCACATCAGGCATACTCTCAAAGGGTAGTTGGGAATTGCAACATGAGAAGGCAAACTGTCACTGTAGAAACATTGCTCTATTTCTTTTTGCTTGACAGCTTCCTCAGCTATCACAGCTTGGGTATGATCTGGGTAACGGAATGGTTCTGAAGCCATGTCTGTAAATAAACTCATTAAAGTTCATTGTTACTACACAGTTCATGATTCTTGGAACAGTCTCTTAAAATGGCTCCCTACTGCTGTGTTTACATTACTGCCCCACCCTGTAATGGTGGCAGCAGCACTCCTGATGCATCAAGAAATCTGTCTCTGACTCAAGCAACTACACATTTGACTTTCTGCTACTGATAATTTGCTCAAACAGTAACGATTGCACTGCTTTCACATTTCTCAGCACATTCATATGATTTCTGGATTTTATGATTAGCTTTGAATCAATTTTACTTGCTTAAAGTCAGTAAAAGCCACAGTATTTCTACAAACAGGATTGCCTGTTTGTTGCAGTCCCACATACAACTTACAGTCTCTGACTTGCTCAGAAAATTATACTGTTGCTGAATCCATAATACATGCTCACAGTCTAGTGCTCAGAATTCTTGTTTGTTTTGATTTCACTTTATAGTTCTTCTTTGCAAAAACAATCACACTGCTTACACACAGATCCAGCTGGCTTTGTTAAAATCACAACACAGTTTGAGCTCAGTTTTGCTGAATGGTACGCACTGTATCAGTAGCTGGCTTGCTGTGGTGGAAAATCTCAGCCTAAAGCCAATCCTGGAAGGCCTCTGGGGTGAAATGGGCTGGCAATCCTGCCAATCGTTACTATGAACACCACACTTTCTTCTCAGTTAGTCAGATACAGTTTTGAGTCCGAACTTTAACAAAAAGGTCTGTATTTACAGAATTAGAATGTTAACTGCCCCCTCGATGCTTTCTCATGGCTAACCAGCTCACACAGCACTCGCTCTCTCACTCTCGAACACTGGGCTGCACTCTGAAGCTGGCTAGGGGGAGGACTGATTGCAGTCGCACCAATCACTTGACGTCATGCAAATGAGCCTCTCTCTCTCTCTTGTCCCGCTCTTCCTCCACAGCGATCATCGAGCAGGGCAAAATTTAAACTGCAAACGGAACTTTTTCCTCGGCTGAAATTTCACAGTGGCAGTGCCGTTTTTGACCATTTCTTTGCTCAGAATTTGGCTATTTCTTTAGTGACTCCCCCATTTCACACAATAAGCAAATAAAACTTTCAGGGCACAATTGTCTCTTTGTTTTCTAAGGAACACAATACTTTTTGTCACAGAAAACTTGAGATTTAAACTTTTGTAAATGCACTACTTGATGCAGGACAAGTGCATACACATTCTGGCTTTACTGTCCCTTGGTAAATGATGGCACTACACACAGCAGCACATGAACAGCAGGCACACAGTGGCACACATGGATGGCACTATCCTAGGCAGATCCTTTTGCACAAAACTTCCAGTTTTGGGCTACCAAATGCCAGACAGATAAAGCACTAGCCATAGCCTAAGCAAACAATCTTTTGTTTTCTCCCAAATTCAAAACACATCCTGGACAAGCCCCCATTTTTGTAACCCCCCTCCGACCCCCCTTGTTTAACTAGTTGGGATTTTCATCTCCCCAAAATGTCTAGGGGTAATGAGAGGGATGGGGGTTTACATTTGCAATGATTTTTTTTTTAAAAAACACCACCAAAGCCACCATATACAGGGTGGACTAGACTGTTATTCAAAACAGCCAACCAAGTGTGGCAGCTACCTGACACACACCAGGTAGGGACCAATTGCCATGGCCAACAACCCAAGTCCCTGGGAGAAAATGTTTGCTCAGGGCTATTATAGGTTTGCACTTCTGGACAGGGGCGCCCAAGTAACTCCAGACACAAGGAAGCAATAATATTACTGTCCAAACCAGGTTTGGATTCTAGAATGTGGCTTTTATTCACATAACAGTCAGAATAATCACAAAGTGAAGATGGACCCCTATAGGGCTACACACACTGGTAATGCAGATAACTGAGGTACAGACATTCCTGAATTCTCATTTAGCATAGGATGTAGATAACACACACTGGTGAACACACTGGTTCCTACTGGAAAATTGGCACATCCAGCCAGGTACTGGTACATTCTTCCATTCACTAGGCACATCCAGCCAGTACTAGGACACTTTCCCATATTTCATGAAGAATGAAAGTGGTACACACAACCACAATGGAGCACATACTGGCTCAGGACTTTCAGAACCCACATACGGGTGTAAACTGAATGAAAACAACCCACATCCAAGGATAAACACTTTTCTCTGGTATTGACCAATTGCACTGAAAAAAAAGTAATAGGTGCCCTTCAGAACCCGTAGAGGTAAACTGGTTACTCCAGATGGGGGTCTCCCACCTTTTGTTTCCAAGCTTATACCTGGCCATTCATCTGGTTAATAACACCACACAACTGCAGAAAACTGTAGATGTTGTCTCAAATATATATCACACTTAACATACTACACTCACCCACCACAGAGGTGTCAGAAGTTAAAAGTTCTGTATGTGGATGGTCACATACTGGACTCCAAATGTAGGCAGACACTTTAATAGAGGAAATCTCAGATGACAGGGTCTCTTTGTCAGAGAAATCACCATAAAGAAAATGCAGGTACTACTGGGTTTACACAGAAAAACAAGATACTCACAGAGAAGTTGTCGCAAGGCAGCTTCAAAAGTCCAGTAAAGGACCAGGGATTTCCCCCTGAATCCTGGAGTTCACCTCATCCCTCCTGGGATGGGGCACAGGGAAACTCTCTGGCACATGTCTCCACCACTTCTGAAAAGCTGCAACAGTTGTCACACACAGGTGAAAATTAAAACTAAATAAACAGGTAGCTCTCTGACAGAGTTGACTGAAGAGCTGCCTAATACTGCAGCCTCCTCCACTAGACTCTGGATCACTCTCTCAGGCCAGTATAGCTTATGCTTCTGCGACAGTTCTAAATGACATCATCACTTCAGAGCTCAGCTGAGACTGAGAACAGAGTGACAAGGTGAAACCCATTTAACTGGCTTTCCACTAGCTGCCTTCCCTGCCTACCACTGATTCTAACTGGGATTCTAGTAACCCCTGGGAACAAGGGGGTTACACAAACAAAGGGCAACAATATGCTGAGGAAAAGCAGAAAGCCCCCCCCACAAAGAAAAAAAACCAAAAACATGAACACAGGAAAGAAGAAAAAACAAGCACACGAGGAAGCACACAGCAGCCGGAAGCAAAATAAATACTAACCAAAGCAGGAGAAACACACAAACATATTCAGCAAAAACAAAGCAGAGTCCAGAGCATGAATAAACTGGGGGGGGGGGTACAAGGCCCCAGGCAATGGTCGCAGCGGGCCCAAGTGAGAAAGACAGACCAACAGAGCCACCGGTTATCAAAGAAAAATGCTTCAGAAGGAGGCTGGGAGGAACTGCTTATACAGCTCAGAAAGGGGTGTGGCTAGTTGCTTACCCATTGAACCACAGGCTTAGCTTTTCAATTGTAGGACTTACTTAGTGGTCTGTCATGGAAGTAAGCATAGTGGGGAAATGCTACTCACCAGAGAGGATTACTGCTTTGGGGGAGAGAGGTTGATAATCGAGTGAAGAGGGGGGGTCCAGAAGATATGAGGAATGCACATTTTTTTTAAAAGGTGTTACTTATTTAGGAAAGGGGGGTTACTGATTTGAGGAGATCAGTGCATGCAACTGTAGTATGAATGGAGATAGGCAGTGGTCCCATCTGTTAACAGTTTGGTGAAGAAGTTCCAAGATTTTTTTAAAGTTGTTTAATAGGACATACTATAGACGTTTTACTTGTGTGTAAAGTGGATATTCATTTTATGTTACTTGTATGATGGTCCAGGATGGGCACTGGTCCCATGTGCACACAAGAGAAAATGTAGAAACTTAAACAGCAAGTTCACAGTAGCAGAGCTTCAAAACAGGTTCACCAATAGTGAAAGCACAGTACCTGCACTTAACATGTTCACAACACCTTCGTCACAGTGCTATTGCTATGTTTGCTGCTTGTTCATGAGACCCTTTAGCACAGTTCCTGTCCAATCCATTAGTGCAAAAGCAGTATGTTACTGACAGCCCTAGCAACAAAAAGGAAGTGTGTTCATCCATTTGTTTTACTTATCATGTGCTTGCCTCCAATGCATTCCAATGGCACAACTACAAAACACTTCCTCATTTTGATCACAGTAGGAATCTCTGGTAAGAAGACTAGCCCAAATAAGGAAACAGCCTCTAAAGGGTGTAAATGGTGAGTCTATAGGTGAAGGGCTCAGGTAGAAGACTGAGAAGGGGATTGAATAGGAAGTGGAAGAACCTCCAGAAACAAATTTAAACAAGCATTTGTCAATGCCAAATGTTGATTGCGTTGGTCTGTTGAGCTTGCTCACTGCCCCTCTGTCACTCACTCAGTCTCTTTCTCCAGGTGCTGCAGGCTGCTATTTTGTACTGGGCTCCTGCCTGCTTTGGCAGCTTTTTCTGCCTACTAAGAAGTTTGCAGCTGTCCTGACAGAGCTCCGTTGAGATGGCTCACTCCCCCTCTCTCACTCGCTCATTCTGTTTCTCCTGGAGATGCAGGCTGCCTTTTGTACTGGGCTCCTGCCACTGTTGGTGGCTTTTTCTGCCCACAAAGAAACCTGTAGCAGTCCTGACACAGGTCTGTTGAGCCTGCTCACTCCCACTGTCTCACTCACATGTTCCATTTCTGCCGGCACTGCAGGCTGGCCTTATGTAGTGGGCTCCTGCCTGCGTTGCCGCCTTTTTCTGCCAACAAAGAAATCCTCAGCTGTCATGATAGAACTCCATTGAGCTCGCTCACTCCCCCCATCTCACTTGCTCATTGTGTTTCTCCCGGCACTGCAGGATGCCCTTTTGTACTGGGTTCCTGCCTCTGTTGGCGCTTTTTTCTGCCCACAAAGAAATCTACAGCAGTCCTGACAAAGGTCCATTGAGCTCTCTCACTCCCCTTCTCTCACTCGCTTATTCCATTTCTGCTGGCGCTGCAGGCTGCCCTTTTCTACTGGGCTCCTGCCTGCATTGCCACATTCTTCTGCCCACAAAGAAATTTGTAGGAGTTACAATAGAGCTCCGTTGAGCTCATTCACTCCCCCCTCTCTCACTCACTCATTCTGGTTTTCCCACCAATGCAGGCTGCCCTTTTGTACTGAGGCACTGCATGCATTGCTGCCCTTTTCTGCCCACAAACAAATCTGCAGCAGTCCCAACAGAGCTCCATTGAGCTCACACACTCCACCTCCCTCATTCGCTCGTTCTGTGTCTCCTGCCGCTGCAGGCTGCCCTATTGTACTGGGCTTCTGCCTGCGTTGGTGGCTTTTTCTGGCCACAAAGAAGTGTGAAGCAGTCCTGACACAGCTCCACTGAGCTCGCTCACTCCCTCTCTCTCACTCATTTGTTCCATTTCTGCCAGCACTGCAAGCTGACCTTTTGTACTGTGTTCCTGCCTGCATTGCCGCCCCTTTCTGCACACAAAGAAATCCACAGCAGTCACAATAGAGCTCCGTTGAGCTCACTCACTATCACTCTGTCACTCACTCGTTCTGTTTCTCTTGGTACTGCAGGCTGCGCTTTTGTACGGGGCTCCTGACTGTGTTGGCACCTTTGTCTGTCCACAAAAAATCTGCAGCTGTCCCAACACAGCTCTGTTGAGGTCACTCAGTCTCTCTCTCTCATGCGCTCAATCTGTTTGTCCTGGTGCTGCAAGCTACCTTTTTGTACGGGGCTCCTGCCTGCATTGGTGACTTTTTCTGTCCACAAAGAAATCCGCAGCAGTCCTGATAGAGCTCCGTTGAGCTCACTCAGTCCCCCTGTTTCACTCTCTCATACTGTTTCTCCCACCGCCGCAAGCTGCCCTTTTGTACTAGGCCCCTGCCTGCATGGATGTCTTTTTCTGCTCACAAAGAACTCTGGAGCAGTCCTGACAGCACTCCGGTGAGCTCGCTCACTCCCCCTCCCTCACTCGCTCTCTTGTTCTGTTTCTCCTAGTGCTGCAGGCTGCCCTTTTGTACTGGGCTGTTGCATTGTGGCCTTTCTCTGCCCACAAACAAATTCATAGCAGTCCCAACAGAGCTCAGTTGAGCTCGGTCACTCCCCCTCTCTCACTTGCTCAATCTAAATCTGTCTCAAACACTGATTTCCCACAGTGACCATGCTATTCTCCGGTAGGAGTGCAAAAACATATTTTAGCCAGGATGTGGAAAATGACAGCTGTACTGTTCATAAGGAGGTGTGAAAAAATGCCACTGTTGAAAATGTGGCATGAAAATATTACAAATTTGCGAAGTTACAAGGGTGCATGGAAACAGTTCAACACTCACTTGTAACACAGTCATGTTATGGAGTTTCATCACCAAATTTTCAGCATAGGGATTTTAGAACCTCTGCTCATGAACAGTGCCACTGCCATTGTCTCAATGTGTCCCGAACACTGATTTCCCACATTGACTGCATTATTCTGCGTCAGAACTGTGAAAACACATTTCGATCAGGATGTGAAAAATGACAGCTGTACTGCTCACAAGGAGGTGTGAAAAAATGCCACTGTTGAAAATCTGGCGTGACACTATCACAAATCTGCAAAGTTACAAGGGTGCGAGGAAAGTGTGCAATGCACACTTGTAACACAGTCATTTGATGGGCTATCATCACCAAATTTTCAACATAGGCATTTTAGGACCTCTGCTTATGAACAGTATCACTGTCATTTTCTTAATCTGTCCTGAACAGTGATTCCCCACAGTGACCGCCCTATTCTGCGCCGGAAGTGTGAAAACACATTTCGGCCAGGAGGTGAAAAACCGCAGCTGTACTGCTTATAAATAAGTGTGGGAAAATGGCAATGTTGAAAATCTGGAGTGAAAATATTACAAATTCGCCAAGTTACGAGCGTGTGGGCAAACTGCACAATGCATGCTCATAATACAGTCATTTAATGGAGTATCATCACCAAATTTTCAATATAGGCATTTTAGGACTTCTACCCATGAGCAGTGTTACTGTCATTTTCTTAATCTGTCCCGAACACTAATTTCCCACAGCGACTGAGCTATTCTGTGCAGGAAACAGCGAAAACACATTTCAGCCAGGATACAAACAATGACAGCTGTAATGTTCACAAGGAGGTGTGAAAAAATGCCAATGTTGAAAATCTGTTGTGAAAATATTGCAGATTCGCGAGGTTATGAGCGTGCGTAGGAACTGCGCAATGCACACTTGTAAAACAGTAATTTTTGGTTTTCCCACTAAATTTGGAATACAGGCTTTTTGAGAGTCTAATTTGAACACTGGCACTGTCATTTTATTAATCAGCCCCAAAAGGTGATTCCTGCAGTGACCGCCAAATCACCTTTTGGGGCCGATTAACGCCATGACAGTTCCAGAATTCATGAGGAGGGGTCCCAAAAACCCCATGTTGAAAATTTGGGGCCAAAATTTCAAAAAATGACTGAGATATGCATTAAACTTGGAAAAAAAACATTTATCCCATTATACAGCTTACCGGCATTTCCTCAGTTCGCGGTCGACTTTGAAGAGTGCAGACGTGTTCCCGGTCCACCGAAGATCATTGCGCCTAGCACCGGACGTAGGTATGGGGTGAAGGGGGTATGGGGAGGCAGGGTGTGCAGTGGGTGGGTGCGGGTTGTGGGACGGGGGGCCGAGGGACTGTTTCTTCTTTTCAAGGGTTAAAAAAAATTGGCGGACCGCTTCCTTTATTAGGCATGTGCACGCTGGGTGGGCTCCCAGCATGCCAACAGAGTATTGCTTTTTAGGGGGCCACCGTAGCCGACGGGGATTGGGTTCCACATCAGCACACAAGAAAGCAAATTGGGGTTGTTACATTACGCCGACGATTGGGCACCCTGTCGGCAGACAGTATAAGTGGGGGAGGGGTTTACATTATGCTGACAGGGAGGGGCCTCTGTCGCAACAGAAACACTGTGACACTGAAGCTGATGGGATTGAAATCGTCGGCAAGTAAACACAGTGGGGATTAATATTGTTTGTGAACACGGTGACAAACTACTGTGTGTGAAGATCCTGCCTGCAATGACGGGTCACTCCTTCATTGCAGTGAATGGCCTATGCTGCAATGATGAGGCAGTCCCTGATTGCAGCAGCTGTTTTTTTACAAGTTGGTGGCATGCTGGCTGAACTAGTGTCAGGAGCAGTGTGCCACGGCATTGGGGGATGCTGTACAAGCCTTTGCAAGCTGTGGGGTCATTGGCCACAACAGTGCCTTGCCTCCACAACCTGCTTGTGGAGAAAGCTGCCGCAATATGTTTCTTGCGCATGCATGCAATCAACATAATGATTGTTAATGTGATTTTTCTGGTTTCTGCAAGTAAAGATATTGCTGTCATTGCCAGGACTCAAATCGTATAACGTTTCCCCAAATTTTAATTTCTAGACAGTCCATTCTTTTTTACTAAAAACATTTGCACAATAACAGACTGTTTACCCCACTGAGTTCATCTATCCCTGCTTTGTTTCCTGCTTCAGAATCATACTTACCTCTTCTGTCAACAGAATCATGTCCATTACATACAGGTTATGATGTTGCAAGCAGAGAGCTGGAGGGGGGAAGATTCAGGGGAGAAAGAAGGAGGTGCTACTTCACTGAGAGGGTGGTGGAGCCATGGAATGCGCTGCCTAGGGGGCTGGTGGAGGCAGAGACAGTGGAGGGGTTCAAGAGGGGGTGGGACAGGTACAGGGGAAGGGTTCTGGAAGCAAAATCCAATGCAGCAAGACTATCCGGAACTGGGAAGGGAGAAGCCAGAGAAGGCAAGGGGGGCAACAAGGTCAGCACCCAGGGTGGGGGCTGACCAAACAAGCAGACACGAAAGACCATTAGGCCTATTCTGCTGGCATTTTAGTATGTTAGTATTTCATAGCAGGAATAAGCAACTGAAATGGATGAAGTCTAAGAGGAAAAATATTGTTTTAGTGACAATTTAGTAACAAAAAATGGATGGTCCTGAAATTGAAATTTTATACTCAGTTCATGTAACTGAGTTCCGTTGATGCCAACTGTGAATTTTTTGTTGGGAACTGAAAAATCTCTTAAATTCTGTTCTGCAGGTTGGAAATGAAGTATTTAGACTTGACTAGACTGATTGCATTAGTACAGGCTTTCAGAAGCTATGTGTACCTAGCTAAGTCCACAGGGAGCCAGTGGACTTAAGAAAGTGCCAAGCAGAGTCTCTGGAACTTTAAGGCCCGGGAGATGTGAGATTTAAATACTACTTTGGGGGGGGGGGGGTGATTCTCCCAGGCAGCAGTGATTTCACATTGCAAGGTACTAAGAACATCATCTTCTGTTTATCAGAACATCAATTGTTTCTATAAGACACATGTTCTCTAAAATATATTAACTTAGGCAAAACAGGTGCATAAGGTAAATACAATTAATCTGATTACATATGAGGGTTAACTAGTGTGATGTAATGCCCTACTATAATCATTATTAACAACTCTGTATACCAGTATTGACTATGTGGACCATCATATGCATTTCAATAAGTAGTGAGTTTAGAAAGAGACACCAGTTTCTGGTGCAGTAAAATCAGTGAGACATAAAATGTAAGTTCCCTAATGCTGTAACTGTTAGTATTTTTGTTGCTGATGAACACTGATACTGTTTATATAAAACACAGCAAATATTGGCCTATATTTAATAACATTACTTCCAGTGTTAATGTAGCCCTGCCCTTTCAAATCAAGTTTGTCAACATTGTTCAATGGCACATTACTGAAGTTAGTTAGGGCAAAATAAACTAGAGTTAAAGGGCGCTCTGAACTCTTTTTGCATCATATTATTTCTAGTTGAAAGCCCACATTTTATAATTGCTGAACTTCTCTAAAATGTATTGTTGATGTTTATTGTTTTATCTGTTTCCTTTCTTAGTAGAACTAAAATACATGCTCATTGTGTAATTTTACCCAACCCTGTTTTTTTCTCAAATCCTTGATCCACTCAGATTGCATACTTCCTGCGCATTAGGAACGCCAGCAAACAGTGCAGTCACATATGATACAGCGGTCTCCTCTCCTTCCCCTGTATTATGAGTGTCTAGACTGTGCAGGGAGTGGTCTCAAGTCCAGGAAAGATGCAGTGAAAGTTAATAAAAGACAAAACAAGCATGTTTTGTGTGGTAACACCAGTATGGCGGGCCATTTGTTTTTCACTTTGAAAAGAAAAAGGAATTAGAAACAAACAAACAGCTACATCAGGAACTTGTACATAATGTGAGAAATCATAAAATGTGTTTTACAGTGTCCCTTTAATGTTGGAGGTAATTTTCCTGAATAAAGGCCATTCTGTTTTTATCAAGGTTGCTTTGTGCAGTTTATATAGGCAATGTGGATCCTGTTTTTTTGTTGTTGCCGTTTTTGTTGACAACTTGTATTTTTCCTGTTTGGTATGTGGAATTAACTACCATAGGATCTCCTGTTCTGTATGGTTAATCTCTGGCAGGATACCACACCAGCATTGGACACCACCTACAGCAGACCCTTGAAGTTTACCCCGTCTCCCAGTGGAGCTCTACTTCAGTCATCACAGGGAACAAGCACCGACAATCTAGTGTGGTGTGGAGAGGAAAAGATGTCTGGCATCCCTTATGACTCTAGGATGCCCAACATGGGAGATGCAGCATTGCAGCATAAGAGACTCTTCTGCTCAGTTCCCCACACATTCTTCATGTGTAAGATTCCACCCTCTCCCCAAATCCTTTTACTAGGACATAGCATCAAAATCTTGATGTGCCACACATGCCATCTTCCCTCCCCAATTACTATCAGCGGCAGTTACATTTGTAGTGTGTGTGTGTGTGTGTGTGTCTGTGTGTGTGTGTGTATGTGTGTGTGTATTTGTTTTATTTGTTTACCAACTAGGCAAACTGTAACAAGAGTCCCATTTACACGTTTGACCTGGGTACATATGACATTTTGCACAGCATAGATGCTGCATTTGCATGCTAATCCAACAAAATTACAATTGATCATGACATGGTAGTCACCCAAGTTTTAGAATCACTGAAAGTTGTTAGCAAACAGGAAAGTGTGTGCACTCCTCAAAGTACTGAAGGGCAAGCGCACATTTCATCTGCATAGAAAATATTCGCCTTTGTTTGCAACTGATTCTACAAAAGTGACAAAAGGTGCAACAAGTTATCACAAAAGTGCAAACTATTCCACAATGGAATAGGAGTCCTCTCCACCATCTAAACACCCTGAAAGCTGTGCTGCACCTTCCCATGAAGAGGAAAGCATTTGCTGGGAGGCTCAGTTCTCCTGCCATCCCATGTCTGGGCTCCTGGTCTGTGATATGGAGACACACTGCTGACATTGCACTCCTGCCAGTGCTCCCTTACCAGGTCAATCCCAGTACCTACATCACTGATTTTTAGGTCATTTTTCAGCATCACACAATATTGCATTACTGAGTGCTCAAGCCAGTCCCCATTTGCTCGTTACAGTCACAGTCTCTAGAACAAGATGATAATTACTACCAACATTTTTGTCTACATTCTATATGGACTGACAATGTAGGTGGTTCCTATCCCAGATTATCAGCACTTTTAAAGCTTTCATCTCTTTAATTACTTTGCCTGAAAAGCTTGTTCTGTAGGATCCCTGGGACAGCTCTAAATCTTTAGCCCTTGAAATGGCTTAGACAACCTGAAATAATGTGATGTTCCTGCTCATTTAGGGGCTTGGGAGAATTTCTATCTTTTGTTCTTTTTTTCAGTTAGTGATTAAAGGGACTCATTTTTTGTGAATATTTTAAATATTTGTTTAAAACAACAGATACAACAAAAGGATATTTATCCCACCCACATTCTGTCCTTGTCTCTCATGACCTTCCTGTCCAACATCTCTCTCCTCAGCGAGCTGAGGTAAAATGAGCCCACCCCAGGCTGTGCTTGGGCCAATAGATATGTGAGTCAATCCCAGGTAGACTTTGTATGCACCATATGAATCAGTGAGACCAGAATGGAAGTACTGGACAGTAGCATAATTCAGCAATGGAAGACAACGCTATAGAGGCACAGAGGGTTCCTCATGTTGTGGACCTGTAAGAAATTGATTTGTCTTAATCTTGTTGCCAGATTATGCAGTCCTGCCTGGTGGCATGTTAATTTCTATCTGCCATTTCCTTTTTACTTGTTCTACTACTGGGTCAGATACAGTTCCCTTTAATAACTGAAATGATAGAAATGTAATAAAAACTTTCTACAAAAAGTTGTCTGTGTTCTTAATCTTGTATGCATTATTCAAGAATGTTGAGTTTGAATTAAACTTCTTTCACTTGTCAGATGAAGAGTTAGACATTTAATCAAACTCATCTAATAATTAGCTTATTTTTTTTTTAAAGTCATTTATTTATTGAGTTCTTTTGACTGGGTGGGCCCACTGAGACTAAATTATTGAATTTTGTTGACCGGGTGGGCCGAGTGAGACTAAAAGTCCTTTTTCCAGGGGTGACCCGGGATTAATTACATAGACATATGGCAGAGAGACAACATTCATTCAATTACAATTATCAGTTACATAAGGTTATACACATTCAAGGTTCAGGGTACACAAGGAAAATAATCAGTTACAGAATGTTATATGCATTCAGAATTACAATATATTTCATTTCTATGGCAGGCCCGATGGCGCTGAGGGTTGAGGCATTGGACGCCACACCTCGTGCCACACCAGCAACCTGGGTTCAGGAATGAGCCTGGGCTGCCAGGGGTTGGCAGGGGAGAGGGAGGATCGAGTGTCCAGCGGACAGGTCTCCTCCCTCAGGGGGTTCCAGGGGCCAGGGGCCATGCCTGGCACAGCAGTGAACTCCAGTGAAAAATGGAGGTACTGCCATGATTAGGGCTTATGTAGAGGCCTGTGGAGCCATGATAGGACATTCACTGGCATCATGGCATGTCGGGGCTCCAACTGGGGGGGGGTGAGGGCATAACAGAAACAAGAGAATCTCTCTGCCTCCTGATAGGTGATGGAGGGTCGAGGGGGGTCAGTCCACCAGACCCTATGTCAGGCCCTACCTCTCATTCCTGCGCTCTCCACTGCCTCATGCTGCCAGACTGGATTATAAAGATAGAGTGCCAGGAGGAGCAATCTGGCAGTTCTGCCTCAGGGACTGAGAGCCGGGAGGCCAGGTGGCCACGATAGCAGTTGGAGGGATCCCTGCCCGGAGGTGTGAGAGGGGGGATTCAGACAGGTGGAATCAGGACCTAGATCCCAAGTGTCCACTCCAGAAAGAGTTCAAGAAGGTAGGTGTGCAGAAAGAAAGTTAAAAAAAATACATATTTCCTTTCTATTTGTGTCTGTATCTGGCAGTACAAGGGCAACTTTGCTAGGCTTTAATACAGCAAAATATACTGAAAATGCTAAATGAGACATCTGTCTTGTCCATGTGCATGACTTTAATATTTGTTTCCTCCCCATAACCCTGACACCATGCATGTGCACAGTGGAATGCACATAGGTGCAAGTGTGGGAGGAAACTGGCGTGTCTATCTGCATACAGTGGAATCTATGAATGACAGAAAACAGCACATCTGCATTGTCCTTATAAACAAACTCCGGTCAGAACTGATACGGCTACTCAGAGCTTTCTGGGGGATAATGTAAGCTTTTTGGTGCCAGTGAAGCGCCGGTGGAGCCGCAGCAGAGTGGTGGACAGCGACCAGCGATGGAGTATGCCATCCGCAATATGGCAGTGATGACAGACCTGTGCTTGCACAGATTGAGTCGCACCACCATCTTGCAGCTCGAGTGTGACTTGTTCTCATAATGCTGTTCTCGGGGAAGCACCCTTTAGCTCCTCCTCCTCCAGCTTACTCCTATTGGTGGATTTCGACCACTGGCAGCACTGCCCCTGGGGTAGCACCCTCGTGCTCCTCCTCCTCCCACCTATCCCTATTCTTGGATTTTGTCCCATGCCCCCAGAGCAGCAACCTATAGCTGTTACTTCCCACAAATCTGATTGGTACAAGTCTGAGGAATTGAGGGTTTTAAGTGTAGATCAGAATATTATGGAAATGCTCCCACCAGCAATGTATACTGCTTGTCTTTGAATATATTGCCCCCCCCACTCATCATATTTCCAAAGGCAGATAGAGATTTACAGTTATAGAACCAGTTTTTTTTTTGGGGGTTCATGGCATATAAACCTGACAAGAAGATAAACATTTCAGAGGACAGTGTTATTGTTCTGATGTTAGAGTGACCAACTTTATTAATTTGTTTTTTCTGGAGGAGAGATATGGAGTAGTATGGACTAGACTTGAAAATCCTATAAAGCTTCAGTGGCTCAATAGTATGTCAGCATGCTACAGATCCGTGGGTCAAAGGTTCAGACCTTGACCAGGGAAAAATTTCCTTTTTCTGAAGGATAGATATGGAGTAGCGACTACATTTTGAAATCCTAAGTTCACTGTGCTTCTGTGGCTCAATATGTATGTAAGCATGCAAAAGATCTCGAAGTCAAGCATTCATGCCTTGAGCAGGTATATTTCTTAATGTGTCACTTTATTTGGAGTAGAGACAAAATTGTGGAAAACTAATAGAAACAGTGTATTTTGGTGGCTCAAGTTGTATGCCTGTCTGCATCCAAAAGAACCAGATGCAAGGGTTCAAACTTTAACCAGAGAAATTTTTTTGTGCTTTGTGTCAGACTCAATTGTGAGCATTTAATCATATAAGTGTCACAAAACATTACCTTTTTTTTAATATTGCTAAATTAAGACAGAAGAAAGTGAGAGAATATATTTTATTTATAAATTGTAATAAATGGGGCAGTGGCATGATGATTGGTTACTGGTGCTGACCCTGGGGCAGTGCCATGATGGTTGGGTTCTGTTGGCTGCCCCCAGAGCAGTGCTTTGGATGCCCCTGGGGCAGCGCCTGTATAATTGGTTACTGTGGGCTGCCCCTGGGGAAGTGCCTGGGTAGTTGGTCCCTAGGTTTGCCCCGGGGCAGTTCCATGAAATCCCCCCCCAAAAAAGATTCTATAACAATAAACCTCTATCTGCCCTTGGAAATATAGTGTGTGTGGGGGGGGGGGCAATATATCCAAAGACAAGCAGTACACATTGCTGAGGGGAACATTTCCATAACTTTCTCATCTACACTTAAAACGCTCAATTCTTCAGACTTGCACCAATCAGATTTGTGGGAAGTAACAGCTGCAAGTTGCTGCCCTTGTGGCAGGCACGAAATCCACCAAAAAGAATAGGTGGAAAGCAAAGTGCAAGGGAGCTGCCCTGGGGGGAAGTGTGGCCAGTGGGCAAAATCTACCAATAGGAGTAAGCTGGAGAAGGAGCTAAAGGGTGCTGCCCCGAGAACAGCATTATGGGAACAAATCACACTCAAGCCATTTTGCATGCCAGTCATCATTTCTGTAATTGTGGAAAAAAAATTAGAAAGTAGCGCCCCTGTGGGAGAGGGGCAGCGCAGCATGTAGGGGAGCTCTGTCGGTGGAGGAGAGAGAAGACGGAGACACCACAGGTAGACCACAGACCACATCACTGTAGGAGAAGACAGGGACCATTTCTGCTGATGGTCCCTTCTCTCTACAATGATCCCAAAATGCCTGTGGAGATCCTCCCATGCAACCATAAAAAGAACTTCCATTTTAATCCTTTTGATTCCTATGATATGCACCATTCTGCATGGGAGAGAGCTCATTTCCAATAGACCATGCTGTTTCTTTTCTGTGTTCTCAGTCCCTTTGCTCCATTTCCTCCCTACACCCAACTGAGCAGAGAATTCTTCTCCTGAGCACCTATCCTTTGGAACAGTTTTACTAATAAACTCAATTCTCTAAATGCTTTCCTTCTCTTCCCTCACTTGGAATATTTCCTAAACACCTCTTTAGCTGTTGAGCCCTCTGTAACATTACCTTTCATAGTTACTGTATCAATTATTTCCTTTTTATCTTTAATGAATTTTATGTTGATAAAAGAACATATAAAGCCACAAGCATAACATGTAGTATAGGTTAACTTAAAATAGCGCTGTAGTCCTTCTTAAGACAATTGGAAGGAAAAAACAGTAAATGACATTTAGAAGCCAAAGGTTAGGTGACCTTCTGCTAAGACCCATGATTACACATTTATCCCAGCACATTGACTCAACTTATTTGAACACACATGTGTTAGCAATAACATATGACAGGGTGTGCAGTAATGTTAAATTACTAAACACCCTAATGCCAGACCAGTGGCATGGTCGGGTGTGTCACTGGTTACCACACCACTTGCCTCACCAGCGACCCAGGTTTGGGAACAGATCTGGGTTACTTGAGGGCTGGCTGGGGAAAGGAGGATTGAGCTTCTGTCAGCTGCTTTTCTCCTTCAGAGAGTGGGGACTGCACATTCTGCTAATTGGTTACTACCTAGTGGAGGCTTGAGGATAAAGGCACACTTCTCAAAGGGGTGGACACAGGTGCTGAGCGAGTGTGGTATCGTCATGCCACACATCAATGCCATATCATGCGTGCTAACTTCAGGGAATGGGGAAAAAGCAAGGTGGGAAACTCATCAGGCATGATGGTTCCTGCCACCCCACCACAAGCTCTACACCACCGATCAGGTACAGGATGAACCAGGTATGTCCCAGAGATGGTAGGTGATAGGGCTCAGCATGCTGGCAACCAAAAGGGGCCAGATGGTGACAAAAGGACACAAACAAAGGATGAAGAAAAAATACTGCAGGCCCAGAGTGTGTTGTGAGGAGCAATACCCATCTGATTGCTTTTACTCACCCTGGAAGTACGACTCATTACAGACTTACAGTACTCCCAGGAGTACATTATTTATTTATTTATTAAAATTGTTTCATGAGGAAAAGCACAGCAAGCAAGAACTGCTCATCTCCCGGTGCGACCTGGGGGGAGAGGTACAGTGGGGAACAGGACAAGGGTAGTCCAGGTCCTGACATATACATACCATTACAATATAGTTGAAAACATTTGACAGAAATAGTTGGGCGTAGATGACAATTTACCCTTACTTATAGTACAGTAGCAATTACATGGGGAAGTCATGCGTTATACCTTGAAAACATATAATTAGATAATACAGCTGCATATGATTGACAGGAATAGGTGAATGTGGATTAATACAAATACCCTAATAATCGAGAGTAAACAGTTACAATGAGGAAATCCTGCTAAGGTATTGGGTTGTGGTATATAATGAGATAGGGGTAAGTGCAAGCTAGCTAGCTCAAAAGTTGGGATCAAGTGCAGTATCTGGGTGTGATTAGCGAAGTAGCACAATCATTGGGCCTACTGGGAGAAGAAATATAGGAGTGTCTGAGGTAGAATAGATTGGAGAGTTAACTGCAGGATCAGTTTACTGAGTAGTGGTTGGTAAGGGCATAGTATAGTGAGCGGACAGAGGAAGAGTGGCGAATTTCAGAGGGGAAAGAGTTCCAGAGTTGAGGGAAGCGGTGAGAGAAGGCAACCTGGCCGGCTTGGGTCCGACATCTGGGGACTAAGAGGAGCCGGGAGTCTAGGGACCTCAGAGCATTGGTGGGTGCCAGAGGGGGGCGATAGTATGGAGGTCAGGTACACTGGGAGGGCACCAAACCAGTTCTTCAAGATAAACTTGGCACAGTGTATTTGGCGGCGGTTCTCAAGGGAGAGGAGAGCAAGGGAGCAGTATAGCTCGCAGCGGTGGGTGCGAGGAGGAGCATCAAGAGCAAACCGGCAGAAAGCATTAAAAAGGGTATCCAGTTTGGATAAAACTGACTTGTGGGTGGCACTGTAAACAATATCACAATAATTGAAGGAGGGAAGTATCATCTTCTGGATAAGCTCACAACAGACCAGATAGGGGAAGTTAGAATGGTTCCAATATAAAGCTCCGAGCTTGGAGAGGAGTTTTGTTAGTATAGAGTCAGCATGGACTGCGAACGTGAGGTGGCAGTCAAGCCAAACTCTAAGACACCAGAAGGAGGTGACGTCCTCCAGCTCAGACCCATTAAGGGTGTGGAAAAGTGGGATGGAGGGGAGCCTGGCTAGTCGTTGGGATGTACCGAAAGTCATAGTTACAGGTTTTTTTTGCATTTAGAGAGGGCTGGTGAGAGTTGAACCAGAACTGGACTTTGTTAAAATCCGCCTGGAGGGTTGAGGCAACTGAGGCTGGGGAGGAGCCAGAAGAAAATAGGACAGTATCATCAGCATACATGTGGTTCAAGGAGGCAGAACAAGTTTGGGACAGATTGTTTAAAAAAATAGAGAATAGGATAGGCCCAAGCACCGATCCTTGGGGGACACCAGTGGACATGGGGAGGAGAGAGGATATGGCATCTGCTATCCTGACAGATTGAGTGCAGTCTGTAAGATAGGCACTGAACCAGGCAGTAGCAGGTGTGGAGAGGCCAGAGTCAGAGAGGCTAGATAGTAACAGATTGTGGGAGACTGTATCAAAGGCCTTGGCCAGATTGATGAAAATGGCAGAGGTGATGAGACCTCTATTCATTCCAGATTGGATGGTGTCAGTGAACCTTAGTAAAGAGGAGGCAGTGGAGTAATCTTTCTTGAATCTGGACTGGTAGTGTGTGAAGAAATTTGATTCGGTGAGAAAGCAGGTTAGCTGGGTAAGCACTAAGTGTTCTTGTAGAATCGCCAGAGCAGGGAGGAAGGAGATTGGCCGATAGTTTGAGGTGCAGGAGGAGGTGCCCCCTTCATGGAGAGGGATGACAATGGCATGCTTTTATGACAGAGGGACAGATGCAGTGGCAAAGGATAGATTTAGGAGGTAGGCAATACGGGTGGCTATGGCAGAGGCCAAAAGGAACAGAAGTTTGGGGTCTAGTTCCATCTGGGGAATTCCCATTTGAGAGGCTTAATGTTAGCAGGGCTTCTAGAGCTTCATCCAGAGAGATTTCTCTGAAGGAGAAAATACAGTACCTGTATTTTGAGGTAGTTTTTGCCCTGTAGGTGGTGGAGGTGACATGGGGACTAAGGAGGAAAGGAGCTAGGAAGTGGAGGTGGAGAAATATAAGTTAAACTCAGCAGCAATTGAGATAGGATCCGAGAGTGTGGAGTTGTTTACACTAAGGAGAGGGGAGGGCTTGGATGCTGGGGATGACAACAGGAAGTGCATGACCTTCCAGAATTTGGAGGGGCTATTAAGGTTAGATTGGAGGGAGGATCTAAAGTACTCTGCTTTAGCTAGTCAAGTATCTCTAGTGCACATGTTGCGCAGATACCGGTAATGGGAGAGGTAATGAGATAGGGCTGAGTCTTTGAAAGCTCGCCATGCTGAGTCACGGGCATTCATACAAGCTGTGAGCTCTTGGGAGATCCAAGGCAGGAGGGTACTGTGTACCCTAGTATGTCGTAGCGGGGCGTGGGAGTCCCATATCTTAAAGAACGTGTTTTTGAAGTGACGTAGGTGTCATCTATCAGGTTGGAGAGGGGGAGGTGAGCCAGTTAGCTAGGACAAGGTCATTTAGGAGGGGAGCGAGGTTTAAGGATTTGAATGACCGTTGGACTAAGAGCTTAGGGGAGATTTGAGACAGTGTATTTTGTGAACAAGGTAGATGATATGGTGATCACTCATATAGTCCGGGAGAAGGCCTGTCTGGATGACTCTGTGAGGATGTGAGGTCAGAGCACAGTTGATAAGGGAGTGGTTACCTGATTTAAGGTTTAGGTGGGTGGGTTCAGTGATGAATTGGGTTAAATTGAGGGCAGTGACATCCGTCCGGGTTTTGTTGAGGGCCGGGGCCAACCAGTTTAGGTTAAGGTCACCCATAGCATATAATTTCCCAGTGGGTGCTCGTGAACTGATTTGTGTAATAAGGTCAGTAACAGTTGTGGCAAGGGTGCCTGGTTGGCAGTAGATTCCAGCAATGAATATGGGCAGCGAGAAAGTTAGTGTGAGCTGGAGCAGCAAAAGTTCGTACTCTTTAGGTTCAGTTTTAGATAAGATTATTTCGTAGCATATGTCCAAACTTATGAAGATGGCTATGTCACCACCTCTCATGTCCCTGTCCTGGTGGGCCATCATGTAACCAGGGTTTGTGACTAAGGAGTCATAAATGTTTTTGTTAAGCCAAGTTTCAGAGAGGATGAGGACATCAGGGGCAGGTAGGGCAGCCAGAACTTGTAGCTAGTCGATTTCAAGTGGTAGGCTATGAATATTTAGGTGAAGGAGATGGAGGCCTTTGTGGAGGGGGTAACCTGGCAGTTGGAAGGGGATGGGATGCGGGGTTGGGGTGCCGGCTGAGGTTGGTGAGGATGTGGTGGTCGAGGGTCCTGGATTTGGGTGTATGTCTCCCACTATGAGAAGGAGGAGGGTGAAGGATAGGTGTTGAGCTAGTATATGGAGGTAGTTTGGAACGGAAGAGCCCTGCTGTGAGTGGGGGCAAGGATGAACATTTGTGTGGGTAACAGGGGTGGGGTGAGATGCAAGTAGGTGCAGGAGAGTCCAGGAGGGTGAGGGCCTGATTAGGAAGGGGGGGCGTATAGTAGAGAGTGCCCAGGTAGGATTGGGTAGGAGAGAGAGAGCGCAGGGTTGGAGGGGCAAGGAGGAGTTACAACACGTGCCAAGTAGGGGGAAGGGGCATGGGAAAGGTAGGCGGCATGGTGGAGAGGAGGGGTGGGAGGCAGGAGAATAGACAACTGAGTAGAAGTAAAACGCTAGCCACAGTGGACATGTTGCTGGAATTTTGCAGCAGCTTCTTAGACAAGGAGGTAATTATGAAGAGAAAGAAGCCAGAGATTGTCTGGGACAAATGTGTTGGTTGGCCCCTAGGAGGGTGAATGGCCAATAGGCCTAGGAGGTGAAACAGAGAGAATGGGAATTCTAGAGTAGAGGGGAGCCAATGGAAGGCTGCAGGAGGCTGGTGGGGGTGGGGTCAAGAAGAGAGCGGGCAGAGAGAGTATTTAATCAGTGGAGGGGTGATGGAGGGTGGGGGGGGCCAAAGATTTAGAAGACAGTAAGAGGCATGGGGTTTGGGGAGATTCAGCAGAACAATAGCCATGGAGAAATTGAGCGCTAAGGAGAGCTGGCGCAGTGGGGTGAGGGGAGGTGTGGGGTTTCACAGATTCAGAAAGGAGCTGCAAACACTTAGCACTCTAACTCTGAACCCAGATTTATATTTTTTTCCTTACTTTACACAGGCAGGTTTCAGTTTAAACAGTAAAAATCAATGTAATTTCACAGTCGGAGCCCTGTCGGCAGAGAGAGATAGGGAGCCAATCAGCTGCAACTGCCAGGCAGCGCCTGCAATCTGATAGCATGTACTTTCACTGTACCTTGAGCCTGATTTTGTCCAGGGTCCTGGTCTCGGTCAGCAGCTGGAGAGAAGCCTGCCAACCGCTGAGAGCTGTAGCAGCCCTGGTCAGAGGGCAAGCAGCTATCTTCTATTGCACCTAGAAGATGATTCTAACAGTAAAAAAAAGAAATGAAAGCTAAATAGGCTAAGAAGGCTCTGAGCTGCAAATCTGGTGACCTGGGTTTGAATCCCACAGCCCCCACTTGCATATACTGTGTGATCCTGAGGAAGTCACTTAACTTCCCTGTGCTCCCAGGTTGCACCTGTAAAAAAGCTTTCAGCTTAGTGTGTCTCACCTGGTTAAACAATTGAAAAAAAAAATATATATATATGAACTGCGGCAATGCGAAATGAATGCATGATCGTGTGACCAGTTTTTATCAATCATATTGCTTTAATCCAAGCATTTTATAAACACATCCAAATAATTGTTGAAGAAATGCTAGTCATCCTAAGGGCAGAGAGCATCTTGTGACTGTCTGTTTAACAGAGTACAACTGGACACCTGAGATCTTCTGGCAGGTGTCTCATTACCTTTGTCTTTTTTTATTACATTTTTATGACTATAAGAGGAATGACACACTTCAGGGTGTCCCATTGTGCTAGTTTAGTTTATTTATTTGTTAGAGTGCTCTCTCTCTCTCATTATGACTCCATGTGCTTTACAAAATGCCTTAACAAAATAAACAAAATTACAAGATATTCACAAAAAATGTTAAAACAAAATGTAATAAATTAGAAGGAGGGGAAAACTTTATTAAATAAAAAGGTCTTCAGCTTTATGGACATGTCCAGGAGATGATAGCATTCAGCTGTGTCACATGCTTCACAGTGCACAAGAAGTATCCATATATCTCAGAACAAACAGACTCCCTCGCATGCATTATTCCTCATACAGTATATGTATGTACATACACACACACACACACACACACACACACACACACACACACACACACATATGCATGGCTTGGTATATCACTTGCACAAAGTAGGCATAGTGATAATATTTTAACTACTATAGGGCCCAAGCTCACCCAAACAGTTCTAAATACTGTCTCAGTCTAATGTCCGGAAGCAGGTATTTTCCACTTCCTGCTCCCTCCCATTGACTATGGAGACATCATATACCACTTTGCAAACAAAAACACTCTGTTGCCACTGGATTATTTGCACAGCCACACATTCTGCAGGTTCATCACCTTCTACGGATGGTCTACCATCACTGTTTTCTACATGACCAGCTTAATGGTCCATGTCTCTCAATCAGGCTTGACTACCACTGTCTTTCTGTGTTGCACAACTGCACAAGGAAAAAACCCCAATTACTTCCTAGCCCACCTCACTCGGCCAAACAATGGTTATCCCCTCTGTTCATCGGCAGCATTTACCATCTCATTTCCGAGGATAAAGCTTGGATTTGGTAGCAAGGCATTTGCATTTGCAGTGCTAGACACCTGGAAAAATCCCCCCACCCCATCCCCAGCTAAGGAATTCTTTCAGCTTGCAAGTGGTCAAGCCCAGTCTTTCCAGCCACCTTCAAATGCCCTGTATTTGCTTTGGTGTGGAATCTCCATCTCCTCAGCCAAGATTATATTGAATAACAATATTCATGCCCTCTGTTTACTGTGACCGCACATTAGTAACTTATTTTAATTATTGTTTGGATGTACTTTCCGTGACAGTTTGCTTTTTGCTGTGTATAGTTTAGTCAGTATGCAACGATTCCTGGTGGACATTGCTAACCTATCGATTGCTGCTGCTATTGTCAATGAGACCTCTGTGAAAGTTGTTGAATCTCATGGGGCTATCGCATTAGATTAATTTCAAATAAATTAGTAAATAAATACATACACATGTATGTACACATCAGTCACTGGTGGGTCTGCTCAGTTAATGGAGGCCCTGATGGAAAGACATAAAACCAAGCTCCAATCTCTAGAGCAAAGTCAGTCCAAAATCAACCTGTAGTGACACAAAGGGAAAGGGGAAACTGTTTAACCAGGGAAGGCTCACTCAGCCAGAACTTCTTTCCAGCAGCGACCTGGGAGCACAAGAAAGTTAAATGACTTGCTCAGGGTCACACAGTATGCAAGTGAGAGTTGAAGGGATTCAAACACAGGCCTCCAGGTTTGCAGCTGAGTACACTAGACTGCCTCCTAATAAATAAAGCCCTGCTCCTATTTTTAAACCAAAGCCACTTCCACATCAGAGATCAGAGCTCAGAGGAGAAGTAAAGTGACACTTCCATCTCTAAAGCAAAATCAGTCTCTCCCAAAGCAATGAGCAGAGACATTGAAAAGTAAGGGCAAGCAACCATTTCTACACCAACATCGCTCCAAATCAATGTGCAGAGATACAAACTACAGCCTTGCTTTTACCTTCGCAAATTCAGCGCTAAAACTACTAGATGAGACCCACAGAAGTAAAGCCAAGGCTCCCATTTTGGCTAGCTGGCCTTGTAAAAGAGATGGCAATGCCAGTGTGGGGTGGGCAGCTACTTCAATAAATAAAGGTTACTATTGAAGCTCTCTCTGCAGCAACAGACAGAGAACATGTGCTTCCTCCAGCATATCTGCATTAAGATTCATTTTAGCAGTGATGTGAGTCCTAGAGAGAGGAATTCAGTGTTGTTCTATCTGAAATGCTATATTTTTTATTATGCCTGCTGTAATAATCATAACTTGCTGGGAAACAGGCATGTAATATGCAGTCATGTGTCAGGAAGTATTTTGTTCATGCATACTTCCCCCACAGTGTCTAATTTGATTCTGAATGTGCTGTCTGTCTGTCTGTCTCTCTCTCTCTCTCTCTCTCTTTCTCTCTGTCTCCAATTTCCAGGTCTCTTATTTCCTTACTGTTCTTAGCTCCAAAACCCTTATCCTGGCAGACGGCAAGAAGAGGAAATAATTTATCCAGTGTTTAAAGGGAAAAAATGCAAATCCTGCCTGTCTGAACTTACAAACCTGGAGAGCACATCTATTAAGGTCCTATACAATTTAAATCCTACAATACCAGTTTATTTGTTTTTGGAGGGGGATTATTATAAGTTTTTAGAGTATACCCTATCCTTGAAGTAAAAATAATAGGGGGTGGGTTTAATTTTCAGACCTCATCCCTGACAGCAGAATAACAAGTAGGAGGAGGGTAGAGTTTCAGACTTCTTTCTTGAAGACAAAATAACAGGTGAAAGAAAAGGGGTTGCTTTCTAGATCCTAGTTCTCAAACTTAGATTAACAAGTGTATGTGTGTATAGGTGGGAGGTAGGGATGTCCAGACCCTATTCCTGAGGTTCGAATTACAGGCAGTAGGGGATAGTGTTCAGACTTGGTAGTTTAAGTCTGAATAACACTCAGTGGTATTGGCGTGGTAAGTGTGGTGGTGGCAGTGGCGTTGATTTTTCAGACAATATCCCTAAAAGTTAGAATGACAAGCAGCAATGGGGGTAGGGTGTGTTGATTTCCAAACCATATCCCCGAGGTTTGAATAACAGTAAAAGAGGAACTGTCAAATGCTATTGCTAAAATTCAAATAACATGAGTAAAATAGTTGATGTTTAGAGCTGTGGGGCAAAAGACTTGCTGCTGATTATCTGAGAATGAAAACATATTGTTCCCATGTTTGCTAATAAGAACATTACTGCTGTTTCAGACACCATGCAGTATTCAGTATGTGACATATTCGGACCCTGTCCCTGAAAAAAAGATGATAGACAGGTAGACACAATCCCTGGCAATAGAATAACAAGTTAGAGAGGAGTGAGTTGTGCAGTTCTTGGAGAGAAATTGAGTTGTACAGTAGTTGACCACACTTGGGTGGAAAGAGTGTCCTCTCAGTCTGGAAACAAGGCAAATAAATGTAAGATGATATGTTAGTACTGTTGCTCCATTTCCCCTCTCCAGTTCCCCCTGTGTTCCAGCACCCTGATGATCCAGATCACCACAGCTGCTCCCTTTTCTGTCAGGCATGGTGATTGAATGACTACTTTCACAGCTGCTGCCAGTGTTGCTCCTTAGTCAGTGGAGGGGGGGTGTCTCTCCTCCACAAAGCGACCAGCCTCTAGTTAGTCACATTGCTGGATTCCAGATATTGCTACTGCTGTGCCATGGTATTGACCTTAGTAAGATTATTTTAAAAATGAAATGTCATAGCATAGTGATATATAGTGACTGGTTGTACTTTTGGGAGGGCTTATGAAAATGTGATATATAGCATCTGTATATGTAACTGTTTTTACAGAACCTTATAATATGAAGGTACATGCCAAATCTGAGCAGTCCTTGGCAATTTATTTCACATCTACTGTATTTAAAGTAATAGCAAATGTGCATCTTTTTAGTTTTCTCTAAAACTGCAACTAACATTTACATTGGAGGCAAAAGACTTATGGAAATAGGTTACAGTGCAAATGTAGCTAAAAATCTAAAGTTCAATATCTCAGTGGCAGTAAATCAAATCATGTTGAAAAAGTGAAAACACCACCCACGCAGTGCTCAGTATAAATACTAACTCCATGACAAAATTAACATTTTAAATGTCAAATTTCCAGTAGATTTTTTCCAAAAGCCTGTAATGCACAAAACATTTTGTTTTCATCAATTTGTTCTCCTATAACCACCAGACTAATTTTAAAGCCACAGTTCAAGTTATGGTGGAAAGTGTGAATGCACTGTTTACCCTTGTATTCCATTTCAACTCATCCATTTTCCCCTGCCTCCTAAGATGCATTTTTTTTCCATTTTGAGTCTGCTTTTACATGTTGTTTTATAAGTTGAATTAATTAATGGCAAGCATCATCAAATATAGCTGCCACAATGATTTCATCAATATTGTCAGCGATATTTGAACAATCTTTATAAAATGTGCAAGAGAAACACAGACCTGTGATTGGTCAGATGTGATCATATGACCAAGTGTCATTCCAGCACAACATCACAGTCAGAAATACTGTACTTAATGTTGTAAATCTCTTGACTAGTTGTTGGTAAAGTGAAAAAAGCTACATAATTTGCATAGTGTGTAGTATAGTGCATACATTTGCCCAATGAAATTTGCACAGTTGGGGAAATATTTCTACACAAATTGCCGCATTATGCACCTTGTGGAGAATTTTACTGTGTGAATTGCCACACTTCACACAAGCAATCATAAAATTCACCATATATGTGGTGAATTGCATAGTGGGGAATTTGCAAATGCTAAGTATAGTGCATAGAGGACAAATTTGCTGCAATTCGCAGGCAAATTCTAAATTCTCAATACTCCTACTCTTCAATCTGTTTAAAAAACAGAAGTCAGTGGAACCATATTATAATTGCAATAAGGCAATGAGCAGTGTGCATAACTGTGGGAAAATGGCCCTGCTTGGGTGCATATAACCCTTGTGGCATCAAAGTTCAAAAGGAGGGCCCCAAGGGAAATCGCAAAGTTTTCAGTTTATATCCAGACGGAGTGAACCAATTTTGGTGATTCAGGAAATCAGAAAGTGCATGGTTGCTCAAGCAAGTAAATGTTACTACATTAGTATTATTCCATAAATAGTTTCTTTATTCAATTATCTGATATGACAAGCATCAAATTTTAGCTTATTTGCTTCTTCTGGGGGACTATGGAATAAAAAGATCAATTGTATTTATTAGATATTTTTCATACACAAGTTTTAACGAATTTCCTTTTTTAACTGGATTCAGAAAAATGCCTTATATTGGTTACATTTTATACAATATGACATCCTTCTAAATGATATTTCATTCCTCCTATTATATTCAAACATTTCACATATACTCATTTGCACTACTCAGCCACCTGTATTCAAATACTGTATCATGAAGATACTACCCAGCATCTGGTCTGGTCTGTAGGCTCTCCCCTGTCTGCCTCTGCCTTGCACCACTCTGTGTTGTATCCTTGTGTATCTTTTTCATAAAAGGAAAAAATTATATTTTATTTATATTTATCAAGAGTTACTAAAAACTTTTTGAGGTGCTTATTCTGTAAACACATACCACTATGTACCTTGTTTCCTTATACTCAGGTGTGTTGAATGCTGTAAGTTGTTAGCTTCAAGGGAATTTAAGCCTGCAAGATGGAGTTAAATTATTATAATAATTCAGTTTAATCACATTATCGTCTTTGAGGTACTGACACACGTGACACTGGTTATCACTAGTCAATTTTATACTGTTGTGTTTCAATACCTTTTTAATGAAATTCATTGTTCTCAATATTCTTTTAAATGTCTTGCCTTTTTCTCCTCTTCTGTCTTCTCTTTTTCTGATAAAACGTATCCAATCATGTATTTTGTGCATCTTATTGTACAAAGACCAATATGGTAACAGTCATTTGTTTTGCCTTTTTCTGAAAGGAATGAAACCTTTTTCTCAATCAGATATTTATTTACAAATCCCCTGCAACACAACAGTATAAAACTGATCAGTGATAAACCAGTATCTCATGTGTATCAGTACCTTAAAGATGACAATGTGATTAAACTGAATTATTATCAAGGCCACTGTTTTTCGGTTTTTATCGGAAAATTTGGTAAAATTCTGGAATTAGGGCTGCCTGAAGACTGGTAAAAACAAAGATTTCATGGAATCTGGCATTTTATATTAGATGAGTAGATCTACAAAACTTGTGTTTTTCTTTTAATTCCTTCCTGTACTATTTTCAATTTGCTCTATTTAATGCTCTGTATATTAAGCCTTCTTTAATTCTGATTACTTATGCACATATTAAAAGAATGATAGCAGAATCCTGGTAAAATCTGGAAATTAGAGTAACAATCACCGGTGTAATTCCAGAATCTGAAGTCTTGAAAACTGAATTTCATTATTTTAATCACCGTAAATCAGTGGCCTTGATTATTATATATAAATAAAATACAATTTGTTCTTTTTATGAAAAAGACACATACAGAAACAACATACAGTAGTGCAAGGCAGAAGCAGATGGGGAGAGCTGATAGGCCAGACCAAATGTCAGGTAGTGTCTTCATGATACAGTATTTGAATACAGGTGGCTAGATAATGTAAATGAGTGTATGTAAAATGTTTGAATATAGTAAGAGGAATGAAATATTATTTAGAAGGTTGTTGTATTGTATGAAATTTAACCAATACAAGGCAGTTTTTCTGAATCCAATTAAAACAAGCATTTGTCAATGCTGAACGTTCGATTGCAGGTATTTGCAGTGGTGTTTGGCACATATGGTGCTTTACCCTAATGCCCTGTGTGATTACTGGTATTTGCACTATAAATTTTCAGCATGACCTTTTTGTTACCCCCACCTCATAAAAGCATTTGAGACCTCTGCTTATGTACAGTCCCACTGTTATTTTGTTAATCTGTCCTGAGCGTTGATTTCCCACAGCGACCACACCATTGTGCTCCACATGTGCAAAAACACAATTTGGGCAGGATGTGCAAAATGACAACTGTAGCATTCATAGGGAGGTGTGAAGGGATGGCAATGTTGAACATCTGGAGTGAAAATACAACAATTTCTTGAACTTACGAGCGTACATGGAAACTGAGCAATGAACGCTCATGACACAGTCATTTTGTGGACTTTCATCACTAAATTTTCAACATAGGCATTGTGGGACCTCTGCTCATGAACAGTGTCACTGTGATTTTCATAATCTGTCCTGAGCGTTGATTTCCCACAGCGACCACACCATTGTGCTCCACATGTGCAAAAACACAATTTGGGAGGATGTGCAAAATGACAGCTGTAGCATTCATAGGGAGGTGAAGGGATGGCAATGTTGAACATCTGGGTGAAAATACAACAATTTCTTGAACTTACGAGCGTACATGGAAACTGCGCAATGAGCGCTCATGACACAGTCATTTTGTGGACTTTCATCACTAAATTTTCAACATAGGCATTGTGGGACCTCTGCTCATGAACAGTGTCACTGTGATTTTCATAATCTGTCCTGAGCATTGATTTCCCACAGCGACCACACCATTGTGCTCCACATGTGCAAAAACACAATTTGGGCAGGATGTGCAAAATGACAGCTGTAGCATTCATAGGGAGGTGTGAAGGGATGGCAATGTTGAACATCTGGAGTGAAAATACAACAATTTCTTGAACTTACGAGCGTACATGGAAACTGCGCAATGAGCGCTCATGACACAGTCATTTTGTGGACTTTCATCGCTAAATTTTCAACATAGGCATTGTGGGACCTCTGCTCATGAACAGTGTCACTGTGATTTTCATAATCTGTCCTGAGCGTTGATTTCCCACAGCGACCACACCATTGTGCTCCACATGTGCAAAAACACAATTTGGGCAGGATGTGCAAAATGACAGCTGTAGCATTCATAGGGAGGTGTGAAGGGATGGCAATGTTGAACATCTGGAGTGAAAATACAACAATTTCTTGAACTTACGAGCGTACATGGAAACTGCGCAATGAGCGCTCATGACACAGTCATTTTGTGGACTTTCATCGCTAAATTTTCAACATAGGCATTGTGGGACCTCTGCTCATGAACAGTGTCACTGTGATTTTCATAATCTGTCCTGAGCGTTGATTTCCCACAGCGACCACACCATTGTGCTCCACATGTGCAAAAACACAATTTGGGCAGGATGTGCAAAATGACAGCTGTAGCATTCATAGGGAGGTGTGAAGGGATGGCAATGTTGAACATCTGGAGTGAAAATACAACAATTTCTTGAACTTATGAGCGTACATGGAAACTGCGCAATGAACGCTCATGACACAGTCATTTTGTGGACTTTCGTCACTAAATTTTCAACATAGGCATTGTGGGACCTCTGCTCATGAACAGTGTCACTGTGATTTTCATAATCTGTCCTGAGCATTGATTTCTCACTGTGACCACACCATTGTGCACTGGATGTGCAAAACACATTTCAGCTAGGATGTGACAAATGTCAGCTTTACTGTTCATAAGGAGGTGTGAAAAAATGCCAGTGTTGAAAATCTGGAGTGAAAATATTTTCAAATTCTCGAAGTTATGAGTGTGCATGGAAACTGTACAGACGCCTTGATGTAACCTGATCATTTTTGACATTTTCACCAAATTTGCAACATATAGGTTTTGGGAGCCCACCTCATTAACAGTGACACTGTTGTTTAGTTAATCAATCCCAAAAAGGTGATTTTGTGCAGTGACCATGAAATCACCTTTGGGGACCGAATAACTCACATGACAGTAACTGAATTCATGAGGTGGTGTCCCAAGAACCCCCTTTTGAAAATGTGGTGCCAAAATTGGCAAAAATGCCTGAGATAGCTACCTAAGTTGAAAAAAAAAACATTTATGCCATTATACAGCGTACCGTCATTTCTTCAGTTTGCGTTTGGCTTTCAAGAGTGCAGGCGTGCTCCCACTCCACTGAAGATCGTTGCGCCAGGCTCCGGAGGTAAGTATGGGGTGAGGGGGAGGTGGGGTATGCAGAGGGTGGGTGTGGGTTCAGGGAAGGAGCACAAGACACATCGAGGGACGGTTTTCTGTTTTCACAGGTTTTAAAAAAATAAAAGATGTTGCGGGACAATTTTCCCATTTACAGGGACAATGGGCATGCTGGGGTGGGCTCCCAGCATGTCACCTGGGAGTTTGTTGGGGGGGGCCTGGAGACAATGGGGACTGTGCACTCTGTCTGCACATACAATGTGTTTGGTGGGGGCAATAACAAGGGAGCAGGGTAGACAGCAGCAGAGGGATGGAGGAAGTGGGAGGGATTTTATTAGCAGCCAGAGGGAAAAGGGTGACGTCAATATGCTAAATACACACACGTTACCACCGCTAATTGCAGTGGTGCTTTTCTTTTAACTGAAGACAACTGCAGCCAAACTGCTGTCATAGCTCATGCATTCATTGGTGCAGTAGGGTTGCACACATTACACTGAGCACTGCATTGGACAGGAGGGTCACACACCTTCAAAAAGTCGTACTGTCCCAAAACGTTCCTTGCACATGCATGCAAGCGAATGCAAAAATAAACAAGCATTTGTCAATGCCGAATGTTGCTTGCTTCTATGTGCTGTTTAGGTATTTGGAAGTCATTGGAGTGCAAATATTGAAAATTCGCGAACTTACGAGCGTGCGTAGGAACTGCGCAACGCACACTCGGAAAACAGTCATTTTTAGGAATTTTTTCAACACAGCCATTTTAAGACCTCTGCTCATGAACAGTGTCACTGTGATTTTCTTAATGTGTCCCATACATTGTGTTCGCACACCGACTGCGCCATTGTGCGCTACATGGGCAGAAACATGTTTTGGGCAGGATGTGAAAAATGACAGCTGTACTGCTCATAAGGAGGTGTGGTAAAATGGCAATGTTGAAAATCTGGAGTGGAAATATTGAAAATTCGCAAACTTACGAGCGTGCATAGGAACTGCGCAATGCACGCTCGTAAAACAGTCATTTTTAGGAATTATTTCACCAAATTTTCAACATTGTCATTTTAAAACCACTGCTAATGAACAGTGTCACTGTGATTTTCTTACTGTGTCCCATACATTGATTTCGTACACCGACTGCGCCATTGTGCACTACATGGGCAGAAACACGTTTTGGGCAGGATGTGAAAAATGACAGCTGTACTGCTCATAAGGAGGTATAGTAAAATGGCAATGTTGAAAATCTGGAGTGAAAATATTGAAAATTCATGAACCTACAAGCCTGTGTAAGAACTGCGCAACGCACACTTGTAAAACGGTCATTTTTAGAAATTTTTCCACCAAATTTTCAAAATAGGCTTTTTGAGAGCCCACCTTATGAATGCTGGCAGTGTCGTTTTGTTAATCAGGCCCTAAAGGTGATTTTGCGCAGTGACTGCGAAATCACCCTTTGGGCCTGAATAATGCCATGACAGTGACAGAATTCATTAGAAGGGGTCCCAAAAACCCCATGTTGAAAATTTGGTGCAAAAATTCCAAGAAATGCCTGAGATATGCAACAAAGTTGAAAAAAACCATCTAGCCCATTATACAGCTTAGCAGCATTTCCTCAGTTCGCGGTCACCTTCGAAGAGTGCAGATGTGTTCCCGGTCCAGCGATGATCGTCGCGCCGGGCGCTCGGTAAGGATGGGGTGAGGGGGTGTGGGTGGCAGAGTGCCCAGTGGGTGGAGTGCGGGTTGTGGGAGGGTTCAGGGAGAAGCACTGTGGGACCATTTTATTTCTAGGTAAAAAAAAAAAGATGACACGGATGTTTGCCACACTGGGGTGGGCTCCCAGTGTGGCACCAAAGCTTGGGGGGCATTTGGGGGGGCGATGGAGCCAGCGGAGAGTTGGGCACCCCGTCGGCAGGCGTCTGCGGGATGTTTGCCATGCTGGCGTGGGCTCCAGTGTGGCACCAAAGCTTTGGGAGGGCCTTTGGGGACGTGGAGCCGGCGGAGATTGGGCACCCCACGCCGGCAGAGGGCATGTCGTTTGCCACACTGGGTGGGCTCCAGCGTGGCACCAAAGCTTTAGGGGTGTGAGGCTGCCGTTGTGTATGACAGCGGTGGTTTCTTTGAAGAAGACCACCGCTGTCATACACACTCCTACACCCACTGGTGCAGCGACACGCCTGCTCAATGGAGCAGTGGATTGAACAGGTGAGGCACACCTCCAAAGTGTGCTACTCTCCCTAAACATTCCTTGTGCATGCGCGCAAGCGAACATAAAAATGAAATGAGTTAAAACATGTATATGAAAATATGTAATAGATACAATTTATCTTTTATTTTATAGTCCCCCAGAAGAAGCTAAAAGGCAAAATGTTGGGGCTTGTCATATTAGATGATTGTATCACCACTTTTCATGAGACTAAGCTGAACTAACAGACACCTAAAACTGCTCCTGACCTCATAGAACTCAACGGACCTCAGGACTAACTGAAGATCACAAACCTTAAACCCTGTAATACTACAGATATACAGTACAATTAAATATTACGCCATATAAAATGGATTTAGAAATAAAAATCATTGGGTAAAAAGGACTGCATAATGAAACACAGAAGAAATACAGGTATATTATCATGAACTCTTGCTTTAATATCTTTACTGGATTGGTAGATATTTTCAATTTATAGTGCAGCTTATCTTCTACACAATGTTCAACATAAAGGATTGAATGCTAGTATAAGTAGTGGTATAATTATATTCAATCAATCAATCAATCAACCTTATTTAACCAGGCATAAACACCATTGATCAAGCTCATTTTCAAAGTGGTCCTGAGCATTAATACAGTACAATACAATACATAGTTACAGATATGGTAGCCAACAATGTAGCAACATTGAATAGGTGTAGGTCAATATAGGCCTATGCATACAAGTCTAACATAGTTACATGCAACTACATTTCATAAAGGTTTACAGGAGTGAGAGGAGATGACAATCCTATGCTGTCTCCACTAAGTAGAAGCTAGTACCTTTTTGATAATAAGTAAGGAGAGAGGGGAAAGAGAATAATAACGATGGAGTGAGGGAGTGAGAGTGTGCTAGAAAAAGGGAATAGACTGAAGAAGACCAGGTTTAGGGGAGGTAAGCTAGTAAGTGCTGGATATCCCTTGCTAGGGGTATGAGACAGGTGAGATTCAGAGCGTGGTATTTGCAGGAGGAACCAGTGGCTAAGGGTTCATAGCCATCTAAAACAGCTGCATGTTTCCTTCAGAAAATCTGTTATCAGAGCTTTGAATGTGAAAATACTTGGGAGTGAAGAAAGCTTTAATGAACTCTGCATAGCATTCCAAAGCGTTGGGAGTGAAAAATTGATTGCGGCCGAGCTATAGGTAGTTTTCACTCTAGGAGTCTGAAATCAAAGTTTGGAGTAGCGTCTCAAGCCATAAGATCCCTTGGCACGTTCAGAGAAGCTCGAGATATCTGCAGGGAGATTGTCAGACAGTGCTCCGAAGAGCCAGAGGGGAGCATTCCTTTTCCTCCTAGCTGAGAGTGAGGGCCATCCCGTCTCTTGGTACAGTAGGCAGTGATGTGTGCGAGGAGGCAGGTTAAGGATAAAGCTTAGGGCTCGGTGGTAAAGAGTGTCTAGTTTATTCAGCACTGATGAGGGGCAACGATTGTAGAAAAAGTCAGCATAGTCCAGTATGGGTAGGAATGTGGATTGTACTAGTCTCTTTCTGGCTTCTAAGATAAGCAGATGTTTAATACAATACAATAAGCCTAACCGCTGCCTTAGTTTCTTCGAGATTTCATTCAGGTGGCACAGAAAGTTAAGCTTATTATACAGCCAGAACCCTAGGTATTTAAAAGTATCAGCTATTTCAAGGGGTTAATCTATAAGCGTTAGTGTCTGGGGGATATGTGTAGATCCAGAGGCAGACTTTGGTGAGAGAATCATGACTTTAGTCTTTTTGGCATTGTGGATGAGTCTGTGTTTGATAAGGTTATACTGGAGAGTGGTGAAGTCTTGCTGTAGGTTCTCGTGGGCCAAGTCCAAGGATGAGTTTGTAGTGTGGAGTACAGTATCATCTGCAAATAAGTGCACATTGGCAGTGCACAGATGCGACTCCAGGTTATTGAAATAGATTGCAAAGAGGATTGGGCCCAGGATGGAGCCTTGTGGGACACCTCATAAAAGAGATTTTTGTGGAGGCAGATCACCTACAGATTTGACTTGTCGTAACCTGTTGGTTAGGTAGCTGGTGAACCATTTGATGACAGAACTATGAGACCGATATTACTCAGTGCAGTAAGCATGATGTTATGATCCACAATATCGAAGGCCTTACTAAGATCCAGGAAGAGGGCAATTACATACTTCTTGGAATCCAGGACAATTTGCCAATCAATGGTTACTTTTGCAAGGGCTGATACGTGCTATGTTTGGCTCTGAACCTGGACTAAGCCGGGTTTAGCAAATTTTGCGAATCCAAATGTTCTCTTGGCCAGACTAGGTTTGCTGGCCAAGTCACATAGCTTCACCTGAGCTCTTGCCTTCTAGGCTGCTTGAAAGGACAGAGCAAAGGACCTTACCAAAGCAAGGGAAAGGATTAAGACTTCTTTTTCGCTAGGCTGATTTGCTGTGTGTTGTTGTTTTTATTTTGTACTCACAGGGACTGTTACTGTTTGTTGCTAACATTTTATTGCTTTATTTTTCTCTGATTCAAATTGTTGCTGCTGGGTATATCTTCTGCTGCATTATTACAAGATGTGCCTACAGGTGTGTGCTAACAGATTATTGCTGTAATCTTCTGATTCAAATTGTCTTTTGAAATGTATATCTTCTGTTACTGCTTTATTTTTCTATTCTTAGACAACTAGTACTGGAGCCCGCTCGAGCGGGAGCAATATTAGACTTGATTCTCTCAAATGGAGATGGAGAAAGGATCACAGATGTAGAAGTGGGTAGCCATCTGGGAACTAGCGACCATCGAACAGTATGGTTCACAATAAATACAGCAATAGAGTCAAGCCATACAAAGACAAAAGTACTGGACTTTAGGAGGGCTGACTTTGACAAAATGGGTGAGTGCCTAAGCAATGCACTAGCAAATGGGCAGGAAGGAGGGGTGGGAGAACAATGGGGAATAATAAAAACCGCCATCACAGAGGTAACGAGCCTTTGTGTGAAGCAAATAAACAAAACAAGAGGATGTAAGAAACCACTATGGTTCTCAAAGAAAGTGGCAATGAAGGTTCAAGAGAAAAAGAAAGCATTCAGGAAGTACAAGGAATCACAGAAGGAGCAGGACAGAGAACTGTATCAGTTGAAGCAAAAGGAAGCTGGGAAGGCAGTCAGAACAGCAAAGGCCCAAACCGAGGAAAAGATAGCCAACTCGGTTAAGAAGGGGGATAAAACCTTTTATAGGTACATCATGGAGCAAAGGAAGACCAAGGGAGGATAGTGAGGCTTAATAAAGGGGAGGAGGGTGAGCAGAGGGAGACAGTGAAAAGGCAGAGATACTAAACAAATATTTTGCTCAGTATTTACAAATGAGAGGGGAGGTACATAAAACAAACAGTAGTAACACTCTGGATACAGAAGTTGATACCAGCCCATTTACAGAAGGGTTCTGAAAGAACTCTTAAAACTGAAGGTGGACAAAGCAATGGGGCCTGATGGGATTCATCCCAGAATTCTAAAAGAGCTAAAGGGTAGAACTAGTGACACCACTGACTACCCTTTTAACAAATCATGGGAGGAGGAGTGGTACCTGAGGACTGGAGGAGGGCAGATGTGATTCCCCTTCACAAAAGTGGGAGCAAGGCAGAAGCAGGAAACTACAGACCTGTTAGTTTAACCTCAGTGATAGAAAATGATGGAATCACTTCTGAAGGAAAGAATTGTCAGTATCTAGAGGCCAGAGGGGCACAGGACCCTAGGCAGCATGGATTCTCGCGGAAGGTCATGCCAGACAAATCTGATAGAATTTCTTTGACTGGGTGATCAAAGTAGTAGATCAGGGAGGGCTGTGGACATGGCCTACCTAGACTGTAAGGCATTTGACACAGTCCCACACAAAACATTAATATACAAGTTAGCCATCCTGGGAGTGGGTCCCAAGATGACTGCCTGGGTAAAAAATTGGGTGGAGAATAGGACACAGAGTAATTGTAAATGGAGTCCACTCAGAAGAAAGGAGGGTTACTAGTGGGGTACCGCAGGGTTCAGTATTAGGACCGGTCCTCTTCAATGTCTTTATAAGCGACATTGCGGAAGGACTGGAAGGAAAAGTATATCTCTTTGCAAATGACACTAAGATCTGCAACAGAGTTGATGCAC
This sequence comes from Neoceratodus forsteri, assembly GCA_016271365.2. Classification (NCBI taxonomy): domain Eukaryota; kingdom Metazoa; phylum Chordata; order Ceratodontiformes; family Ceratodontidae; genus Neoceratodus; species Neoceratodus forsteri. Next base: position 753,393,829 of record CM028137.1, read on the forward strand.
AGGGTGGGGTGGAAAGAATGAGAAGGGACTTGGCAAGGTTAGAGGAATGGTCAAATGTATGGCAGCTTAGATTCAATGCTAAGAAGTGCAAGGTAATGCACCTGGGAAACAAAAACCCAGGGGAAGAGTACACAATGGGGGGTGAGATACTAACAACAACAGAAATGGAAAGGGACCTGGGGGTAGTCATATCAGATGACCTAATGGTGGGCAAGCAATGTGAGAGGGCAGCAAGGAGGGCTGGGGGTTACTGGGATGCATAGGAGAGGCATCACCAGTAGAAAACAAGGAGGTTATTATCCCTCTGTACAGACAGCTGGTGAGACCCATCTGGAGTACTGTGTGCAGTTCTGGAGACCCAATCTCATCAAAGAACATAGGCAGGATGGAAGCTGTCAGAGGAGGGCAACTAAAATGGTGCAGGGTCTGCACAGGAAGACATATGAAGAGAGACTTAAGAAGCTAATATGTATAGCCTCGAGGAAAAGGAGGGAGAGGGGGACATGATAGAAACTTTCAAGTACCTCAAGGGAATCAACAAAGTCCAAAAGGGTAGCATCTTTCAAAAAAAGAGGTGTGCAAGAACAAGAGGGCACAATTTGAAGATAGAGGGGTGGGGCGGCTCAAAGGTAATTTAAGGAAGTATTTCTTCACAGAGAGGGTTGTGGATGCATGGAACGGCCTTCCGGAGGAGGTTGTGGAGTCAAAATCAGTGGTGGAATTCAAGCATGCATGGGACAGTCATAAGGCAATTCTAGGGGGTGGAGGTAAGAAGAAGTAGGCTGCTGGTTAACTAGGATCTGCAGCTTATCCAGTAGGTAGGGAAATGGGCAGACTGGGTGGGCCAAGCGGTCCTTATCTGCTGTCAAATTCTATGTTTCTATGTAGCAAAGTGTTTCTTACAGGATATATCTTCTCTGAAATTATTACAGGTGGTGCTTTACAGGTTTTACAGTTTTATCTATCATTAGGATAAGCTTTCAGGGTTACTGTATTTGTTGCTGACTGATTGTTTCTGCTCTTACCTCCTTGTTTCTTTCATCCGTGGTTCTTCTTTTTCGGCAATGGGAAGGGCCCAGCCAACCACCCCATCCCCAACCACACCACACTACACTACACTTCTTTTATAGGGTAGAACAGTCATGACATTTCCTGTGGCAAAGCAGGAAGGGGCAGATCAGTGGGGTATCCACAAGGTGACCTCATTTACAGGGGCACTAGTAATTAAACTTGTTATAACAAGTTATACAAAAACAAACAAACTAAACACAAAATCAAACTTTTGCTTTCATTTTCTTTCTTCTAATTACTCTGACTAGGATATAAACCCAGCAACTTATCTGGAATGGATATCGTTAACTGCAGGTACTGCGGAACACTTTTCAGAAGGACAGTCTTATAGGATTTAGGAAACTGTCCTACATGCTGGGCCATTGGAGATCTTAGGGCTCAGCTCCAGGTAGCATGGGCAGAGATTGCGCACCTCAAATTTCATATTCAAGAGGAAATATATAAGAACCACCCGCCATTTCCCCAACATCCAACAGAAGCACCTCGGCCACAGAGGGCAGTTGGTCCGGGAGGTTGGCAGGTGGTTAGGAGGGGCAAATCGGGTGCCCCATCACTCAGTGCTCTCCAACATATTACCTCCACAAACCATATAAAAACTACAGATGGGTATCTGCCCCTCTCTCCGAAATCAAACAAAGGGGCAGAGTACACTGCAGAGCAGGACACTGCAGCACAGGAGCTAGCACAACAAAACTCACCCAAATCAGGAACCAAAACAAAAAAATCAAAAAGGAAATCCAAAAAACTTCTGATCATAGGAGACTCCATGATTTGGGGTGTTGATACCTATCAGCCAGGGGTAATGGTCAGATGTCTCCCAGGTACATCAGCATGGAAAGGCACTAACCGGATTGCTAAAATTGTTCAGGAAGCAGGCGAAATCATTGACATCCTGGTACACATAAGGACTAATGATCTTTCCAGCCGGTCAGTGTGGAGACCAAGAAACACTTGACCAGGTTGAGTGACAAACCATCATCCATTTCATCTGGCATCTCCTTCTCTGAGATTCTGCCAGTCTGGGAGAGGGGGGCAGATGGACAGAAGGTCAGAGAAGGGGAGATAGGGGAGCTAAACATGTGTCTCAAGGGCTGGTGCCAGGAAAAAGGACACAAATTTGTAGGGAACTGGCAACAGTTTTGAGAGCAAAATTCTTTAAATTTGATGTACTGCATCTGACCAAGGAGGGAGTCAGTGCATTGGGGCAGAAGTTTACCGTCTTTGCAGAATATTTAAACTAGCAAATGGGGAGAGGGTGCAACACCCCATAAGTCGAATGGGAAGAACACCCCTTCCCCCTCAGCTAGTGGTCAGACAGGAGTTCAGCATGTTTGCAGTTCATTTGTATCACCAGGTAAGGAAAAAGGTCCGGCTCCCCATACGATGCACAGGGGAAATGTCAAACCTCACTCAACAACTAACACACCGAAATCTGGCCAATGGAAAATCATGTACACAAATGCTCGGAGCCTGGGAAACAAGATCCCAGACCTGCAGGCAATAATGACAGAGGCAAAACTTGACATAGTAGCAATTAGTGAGACGTGGTTTACTAGTAACCACACTTGGGAGACTTCAGTACCTGGCTATGTACTGTCCAGAAGAGACCAAGGTGTGAAAGGGGGGGGGGGTGGAGTGGCCCTGTATGTCAATGAAAATATCAAAGCTACAGAAATTCAGAATACACATAAGGAGCCAGAAGAACTGAGGGTCACCCTGGAAACAGGAAACGGGACAGCCATAAGAACTGGAGTTGTCTACAGGCCCCCAGACCAGAGGGAGGACACAGACACATTACTGTTAGAAGATATACAAAACATGACAGCTAAAATGGAGGTTCTGAGAATGGGGGACTTCAACATGGCAGATATAGATTGGTCAATGCCAGCAGGAACATCTACCAGAACTAGACACATGGTGGATTCCCTGCAGGGGGAAGGCCTCAAACAACTGGTACAACACCCCACAAGAGACAGGGCTATCCAAGATCTAGTACTGACTAATAGGGAAAGGATCACAGATCTACAGGTAGAAGGACACCTGGGGGCCAGTGACCATCACATGGTATGGCTCAATTTGGCCACTACAACTAAATCATTCCATTCCAAGGCAAAAATATGGGACTTCAGAGGCGATGGCCAACAGAGTTAAGCTAGCTCTGGCAAAAAGAAATACAGATCGGGGGTACAGGCAAGTGGGCAAGCATTAAGTATGCAATACTTGAAGCAACATCCCATTGTGTTAGAGAGAAAAGAAAGTGCAAAAGAAGAAGGAAACCACTTTGGTTCTCAAATACAGGAGCAGAAAAGGTCAAAACCAAAAGGCTTGCCTTCAGGAAATATAAGGGAACACAGGGGGATGAAGATAGGGAGGCATACCAAACTTCCCTAAGGGAAACAGAGAAGGTAGTAAGGCAGGCAAAGTCCCAAACCGAGGAAACACTAGCATGAACAGTAAAAAGAAGGTGACAAGACTTTCTATAGATACATTAGCGAGAGGAGAAAGTCCAGAGAGGGTATTGCTAAGATCAAAGGAGATAAGGGGAAGTGTGAGGAGGAGGAGGACCATGTAAAAGCATCTATCCTAAATAGATACTTCTGCTCAGTATTTACTGAAGAGAAGGTAGGGTAGGGCACACAGCTCAGCATCATGGACACAGGGGGGAAGGAGGTGAGCACTAGTCCCTTCACAAACCAAAAGTGTCCTACAAGAGCTCGATAAGCTCAGGGTGGACAAGGCGATGGGACCTGATGGCATACATCCCCGGGTACTGTTGGAGCTAAGGGTAGAACTAGCATAGTTATTATCAAAACTGTTTAGTGAGTCTCTGAGTACAGGAGAGGTCCCAGAAGACTGGAGAAGGGCTCATGTTAACCCACTCCACAAGAGTGGTAGCAGGGAGGAGGCAGGGAACTACAGACCAGTCAGTCTTACCTCAGTAGTGGGCAAGATTTGGAGGCACTCTGTAAGGAATGGATAGTGCAACACCTGGAATCCATAGGAGCACAGGATCCAAGACAGCATGGGTTTACAAAAGGAAGGGCCTGTCAAACTAATCTCATAGATTTCTTTGACTGGGTAACCAGAGTGGTGGAGCAAGGGGGACCAGATGATGCTGCCTACCTTGACTTCAGCAAAGCTTTTGATACTGTTCCACATAGAAGATTGATTAATAAGCTGGGTAGGCTCAGGGTGGGTCAGAAGTTGGTCAACTGGGTGGCAAACTGGTTGATGGGCAGAAAACAGAGAGTACAGTTAGAAAAGATGCAAGTCACCAGTGGGGTACCTCAGGGATCAGTCATGGGGCCAGTCCTCTTCAATATCTTCATCAGTGACATTGCAGATTGACTGGAGGGTAAGGTTTGTCTGTTTGCAGATGACACCAAGATCTGCAACAGAGTAGATGATCCAGATGGGGTGGGCAGAATGAGAAGAGATCTGGATAAACTAGCAAAATGGTCAAAAGAGTGGCAACTGGGGTTTAATGCAAAGAACTGCAAGATCATGCACATAGGGAAGAGAAACACTGAAGCCACCTATAGACTGGGAGGGGAGTTGTTGGCAGTCACAAGGGAAGAAAGAGACTTGGACATCATCATCACCGATGTACTGAAATCATCCAAGCAGACCACTAAAGAAGTAGGTAAGCCTAGGGGGATGTTAGGGTGTATTAGTAGGGGTATCACAAGTTGGAATAGGGAGGTAATAATCCCTCTTTACAAGACACTGGTTAGGTCCCATCTGGAGTATTGCATGTTGTACTGGAAGCCACACCTTCACAAGGACATTAACGAAATTGAGGCAGTTCAGAGAAGGGCAACCAAAATGGTGCAGGTACTGCATCAGAAAACATATGAGGAAGAGTAACAGAGCTCAATATGTATACCCTAGAGCAAAGGAGGGAGAGAGAGGAGATATGATCAAAACATTCAAACACCATCAGGGCATTAACAAAGCGAAAGAGTCTAACATGTTTCAATAAGAGAAAAATAGCAAGACAAGAGGACCCAGCATGAGATTAGAGGGAGTCTGATTAAGGGGTAATGGGAAGAAGTTCATTTTCACAGAAAGGGTGGTGGATGCATGAAACAGACTACCTCAAGAAGTAGTGGATATGAATACAGTGCAGAGCTTCATACAGGCATGGGATAGGCATAAGAGAGCAATACAGGTGAGTATGAATAGATAGACCATTGACAGAGCAAATGCCGATGGCACATTTATAAGATAGAAAAAGAAATGGTCAACCTGGATGGGCCTTGCGGTCCTTATCTGCCTTTAATGTCTATGTTTCTATGTTTCTATGTTCTCTAATTTGGATGTTGACAATTTTTTCAAGTAGTTTTGAGAGGATGGATAGAATAGAGATAGGCCGGTAATTGTTCAGCTCACTCAGATCCCCAGATTTGAATAAGGGTAGGATGTGGGCAGTTTCCCATGACACAGGTAGTTAGCCCTGTTTCAGGGAGGTGTTGAATAAATGGGTAATGGAGGCGGTCAAGTAGAAATGGCCAAGTTTTAGGAAGTAAGGTTCGATATTGTCTGCACCAGCACTCTTTTTAGTGTCCAGAGACAGGAGGAGGCCCTCTACTTGTTTAAGTGTGACTGTAAGAAAGCTGAAGAGGATGGGATGTGGTTGGTTTGGGTTGAGGTTTAGCAATAGGGTTAGCAGTGGAGTCCCTTGGCGGGCTGAGTTTGCTGATGGGTGAGGTTTCAAAGACAAGCCCTGCAGTGGCAAAGTGTTTGTTGAGCTGCTCTAATATAGCAGCTCTGCCTGTGTAGGTAGTTTGTGCAGACACAATTTTGGCTGGGAGGGGGTGAGTCGGTAGATTGACCTTCGACCTCCTTAAGGATGTTCCAAAATTTAGCAGAGTTGTTTTTGTTTTCTTCTAGTTCAGTTTGGAAGTATCTAGCTTTTACAGACCTAATTAGGTTGGTGCAGGCATTTCTAGAGGTGCAAAATGCTAGCCAATCTACCTTCAGGTGAGATTTCCTTGCTTTTTTCCACCAGTGGTCCCTGTCCTTAAATGCTTTCTTCAGGATGGGACAGAACCAGCTGGGAGGTCTTTTTTTTAGATCTGATCAGTCTTAGTGGGGTGTGTTTGTCTATTAGCCCCATTAGGAGGCTATGAAAGATGTTAAAAGCCTAGTTAAAGGTGGGGGCTAGGTAGAAGTCCTGCCATCTGATGTTGCTTAAGTCTTTCAGGTAAGTGTTCTGGCAGAACTTTTTCAAACATCTTTTCAATTTGAATTTAGCGGCAGGTTTTATTTGGGAAGAATGTCTGATACAAGCAGTAGCACAGTGGTCACTTACATCACTGAAGAATACTCCGGTATGCGAGATGTTATGTGGCTTGTTTGGTAACATGAGGTCCAGAAGGGAGCTATGCTAAGGATTTGTTCTGTTGGGTCTGGTGACTGCAGTCATCATTTGTACCAGTCCATTTGCATCACAAAGATCCTTCAGCTTCTTTGGGCTGTCATCATTCCAGTTTTGATTGAGATCCCCCATACACTCAGTGTTAGCTGAGTCAAGTAGGTTTTGGAGATGCAGCAGGAGTGCCGTGCCACCAGAAGGCGGTCGGTAGCATGCTGCAATAAGGATTGAATTCTCATTGGAAGAGGATAGTTTTAGAGCCAAGTATTCAAATTCTTTAGCCTTTGAGGTACGATCAAAGACTGTGGCTGCGAATTTGCTCTTGACATATATTACGACACCTCCTCCTCTAGTCGGTCTATCACATCGGTAGGTATTGTATCCCGTTATGTAGTTAGATTTGTCTGGGGTCGAGGACGTGAGCCAGGATTCAGTTATCATGAAGAAATCTGGTGATGCATGTAGAGCCCAGGTCTGCATAGGGTCAAGCTTCTTTAGTAAACTACAGACATTAACATGGAGAAAGCCAATACCTTTATACTGTGGGAGGTCTGTGGGGTGTCCAGAGAAGTAGGTAGGCCTGGGTTTAGTTCAATATTTCCCCAGCAGAGTAGGAGAAGTAGTAATAATTTTTTAAGGTAATGTCTTAGTCTGCTAAGTAGTCTTTTGTTACTCCTTCTGGCATATGTTTTTTTAGTGACGGCTATTTTATGGGCAGTATCACAATTTGGAAGGGATAAGACATAGATAACTGTTAAGGCCGATAACATCAAAGGCATTCACACCTGTTCTTTAGTCAATGTCTGCTGAGAGGGGGGGCATGAACATAATGGAGTTGTCCCTGTTGTGTGATACCTTGGTCTAATAAAAGAGGGTATATCTTGGTAGACATTAAAGAAGGGGTTTTGGCCTTGGTGCGAGTTACAAACTGAAATTGTGATTGGGGCATAAGTTAGTAGAATGAGGCAACTATACAGGAGAGTATCCACAAAAAGCATTTTTAACAGGAAATTATCTCCTTGTACTGGTTTCATGCAGTGGTAGGCAGGATTGGTCAGCAACAGTTTCTTTTTATAAGGCTAGTATTGGTATCTTGCATGAGTTTAGCAGGGCTGGTCAGTAACAACTTCTTAAAAGGCAAGGTTATCTAGGGGTGGGGACTAGACACTGGGCGTGGCTGAACATACTTGGTCCAGTAGGCAAGTAAAAGGTTGGCCTAGCTCTCAGAGTAAGAGCATTTAATAGAGGCTGGGGTCAGGGTGGGTGGTGTAGGAAGAAAATTCACAAGAAACGTATAAAGTGAAGTGGGTGGAGGTGCCCAAAGCAAGAAGCAGGTTTAAAAAAGAGCCACTTAGAACTGAGTTGCTAGGCAGCCAATCCCAGACAGAGCCATAGCAGCAGCAGCCAATCATTGGTGAGGCAGAGAATTACTGTCCAATCTGGGCTCCAAGGTATTCCCTGAGGCTGACAGCAGGCTTACCCGGTATGGAAGCTCCTAGGCGGGCAGGTGTATGGCGCGTGGCTGGCTGGCTTCTCCAGCTGTGGTGCCTCAAAGTGTGTGGCAGTAGCATGATCAGGGGCTCTGTGAGCTGGAAGAGAATAAAGTAGGGATTTTAGATGAGGCAAACAGAACAAAAGAACCTGAGATATTAGCCCAAGTATGTTATAATATATTCAGCACTATAATACTATTAAATTGAAACACAGAATTTATCAGCAGAAAAATGCCCAATGACCAATGGTGTCTACCCCATACCTACCTGTCTAATGAGTAATGTGAGAACCCTAGTGCCTTCACTCCCCCCTTCAGTTCCTTGTATTGTATTTACTAGTCCCGTATCTGTCCCTCCCTCATCTGAACCTCCCACAGTCTCTGCAAATTTGCAAAGACCACCTCATTGACACATTATTATGCCCTCCCCCAGCTTCATAGCATTTCCTATGGTGTTTTTGTCTGCACCCATATTGAACAAATTCCGAACCAACCAATCCAAAACCATATTGAACAAACCGTGGATGTGAGGAATATGATAGAGACCTTTAAATACCTCACAGGGGTTAATAAGGTACAAGAGGAGTGTATTTTTCTGAAAAAAAGGTGCACAAAAACAAGGGGACATGCTATAAAGTTGGAGGGGGGTAGATTCAGGAGAGATGTGAAGAAGTACTTCTTTACAGAAAGGGTGGTAGATCCCTGGAACAGCCTACGAGCCAAGGTGGTGGGGGTAAGAACAATGACAGGGTTCGAGAATGCATGGGATAGGCACAATGGAACCTTAGTGTAAAAGAATGAGCCAGGAGAGAGAAAGAGCAGGAGATCAAGTATGGTCTGCAGTGATGCTATAGGTGCAGTAGGTAACATGGGCAGAATGGTTGAGCCATGCAGTCCTTATCCAACAATAACTTTTATGTTTCTATGCTTCTAAAATCTCTAGTATCTTCCTTGTTCACTCTGTGGAGGTTATTGTATTTTTCAATCATGTCTGCCCTCTTCCTCCTCCTCTCCAATGAGTACAAGTTTAGATCTTCTAACCTCTCTTCATAAGTCCTGCCCTGTTGTCTTGAATCATCCTTGTAGCTCACCTCTGCACTGCCTCCACCCTGTCCCTGTACTTCTTTTAATGTGGTCCCCAAAACTGTAAACAGCATTCTAGGTTAGGATGAACCAGTGAACTATACAATGGCAGAACCACCTCCCTTCTGCTGCCAGTCCCCCTCCTTATGCACCCCAGCATCGTAGTTGCCCTTCCCATTGTCCTACAGAATTGTGCTGTTGATTTTAGACTTTCTGAAATTATTACTCTTTTTCCTCAGTAGAGCTTTCCACTACAGCACTGTACAATGTGTGTTATTAATACAGTGCTTTAATTATACGTGAAGTCTTATAATGATGCAGTATCCCACATCATGTGATAAGTGTAGTGCTATAATAATTTTAGGATATGTACTGGAGACATTACAGAACTAGGGGAGTTAAAACATATCTGCAAAAGTATAAAGAACTAAGAAATGCATGCAAGGCTTGTGTCTACAAAGTTTAGTCATAATTGTTTAAGACCCAAGAAGTGAAGTTGCTTAATAACCTAAAGAAACTATGGGACAACATAAAATTCATACTGGGAAAATCTGATAGACATACTCCTATAATGATTATTTATTTAGCTTTTGTTGACCGGCTAAGTGCACTAGACAAATCCTGCCTATTTTCAGGCACGACCCGGGGGAGGGGGATACAGATGAATGCCAACTAACCTTGAACCAGATTAAGCTGTTGGTGGTATTTTTTAGTGAATGAGGGAAATTAACTTAAATGGAACAGAGACCACTGATATTACTGAGGCGTTTAATGAAACGTTTAGTACCCTTGATATACAGGTATACAGAATGTACCCAAAGATGCTGGTCTCCCAGTACGGGTAGTGTTTGACTCAGAGAGTGATGAAAATCCTTGATTTTATTTTTAAAAGATACCTTGAAACTTGTGGGGGTCAGTTACTCTGGTAGCCCTTAACGTAGCCACTGATTTTTCAGCTTTAAGATTTTATTAACCAATGCCCCAGTGGTTCACTTTTCAAAGGCTTCTTCAGGGGACTCTGTAGTTTAATGCATAAATTGAAACACTACTTTGACTAGTGTGCTTGTATATAGTGGCTAGTACATATTTCTTATCCTTCTTTAACTTTTTTATCATTTTAGATTATATTTGAACATTACAACATGCACTGACATACCTATAGTTCTCATAGTTAATAGCTTAAGCTATATTTGTTTGTGATTTTCTTCATTTGTTTGGCTGCCTGGATTATATAAGAGATAAAAGTGTTCATGTTAGCAGTAACAGTTCTGCTCATTTTTCAGTGTGTTCGCCAGATACATGCAGCTTCACTATCATCCACTTTATAAAACCCTTTGAAAAGAGATGTGCTGTGTGTGTGTGTGTGTGTGTGTGTGTGTGTGTGTGTGTGTTTATTTATTATGTTTAACCAGGAACTACATACTGGGCTGATACTAGCTCATTGCCAGGAATGTCCTGGGGGTGAGAGGGAGAGTGAGTGAGGAAGAATATACAATTAGGTGAAAGAATAAAAAGTGCATTAACAGAAAATGCATTGTAAGTAAATGAAAAGCAGCATAGTTATGTACTAGTTATTTAAAAAATAAAATCAAATACTAGAATTGGGATGGATAATGTGGACATAAAATTAAGGAAATTCGTACTTAAAGAATTAGATGGTGCTGGCCCGGTCAGTGGCGGAGGAAGAAAAAGATGGGCCCCAGTTCAGGTTGTAATTTTGGGCCCCCCCCATACCAGCACCTTAACCCCCCCCCCTTCCCTTCCTGGCCGGGCCCCTCGATTTTTTTTTAAACTGTTTACGGCTACGCACCCTTCACCCACCTCCTTCACATATCAAAGAATATAACATACACATGAATCGATCCCACCCCCAAAGCCAGGCAGCAGAATAAATAAAAAACAATCACGCAGGGTGAGGGTCCTCCCAATCCCAACTCAACTAATGCTGCAGCTAGCCTGCAAAAGACAAGTCACAAGTGCTCAGCTGCTGAGGGGAGTCGGGAGGGACCGGGTCATCTCACAGCCAGGAAGCCAGAACTTAGAAGCAGTTACTCACACACTCACTCAGTCTCTGGAGAGAGACTGGATTAAGTCTAAGACAACAAGTTAGAAAACAATACAACAGCCACTAAGGGCATTATTGGGCAAGGCAGCAGGGCAGGAAAGAAAAAGAACAACCAACAACAAGCAATATGGGGCGGGCAATTTAAACTTGCAGCGGCTGCCGATGCAATGCTTGCAAGCAGTGTGAAGTTAGTTAGCATCTGACCTGATCCTCCTCCTCCTCGCCTCCAGCTCCAGCCAGGTCCCAGTCCCAGGCTTCAGATTGCCCTCAACACAGAGCAACAGTATCGATGCGCGATCGCTGCCACAGTCAGTCGGTCCACCTTTTTTTTTCACATACTTTAATTGTCTTTAGTTTTACTTTTTATTGTTTGTGTATGGGAGGGCAGGGTGGTGGGCAATACATCACATTTCTACATTCCAGTTAACTCCTGCAACTGGTCAGTGCTGCCATCTGCAGTCGGGGGGTGGTGGTGGCATCAACCACAGCAGGCGGCAGTCAGTCTAGTCACACTAGTGTCAAAAAAGACAATGCAAACGCAAATACACACTCCATGATTGCTGAACAAATTAAATCAATGAAATCCTTGATTTTTACTATGGGCGAATGGGCCCCTATGTGTGTCGGGCCCCTGTGCCACTGCACCGGCTGCACTGGCTATTCCTCTGCCACTGGGCCCGGTGGCACTGAGGGTTCAGGAATGAGCCTGTGTCATCGGGGGTCGGCAGGGGAGGACGAGGATTGAGCATCCGATGACAGCTCTCCTAGCCCTGGGGAGAAGGGAGGGATGCACACCACACTCTGCTGGTCCCTGGGGATGCCCGGTGGTACTGCAGTAGCGGGGGTGCTAGTGGGGGGGGAGCATGGCAGACGTCTGCACATTAGTGTGCTGACGTCCTTGCATGTCTGTGTTTCCAGGGAAAAACAACAATGGAGGAAAAAGCAACACACAGATCCGTGGCAGCTTGATAGCCACAGTTTCACCAGCTGACGATGCCCGGACATGTGCCGGTAATGGTTCCTCTCCAGGCGTGGGGGCTTCATGGGGGCCCCCCTTTGCAGACAGAAATGCATCTGCCAGCTGGGCATGGAGCTTTGGGGTCAGAGGTGGAATGGAAGAGTGGCGGCTGGAGGTAAGGCAGGACTGTGGTTGCAAGGGAAGGAGAAATTGTTAAATGATGAGAAAAAAAAAGAATTAGATGGTGAAATACTGCAATAATAAAACCTCACCAAATTTAGAAAATTTTTTGCTTTCTCTATTAAGCGTAATAAAAATTCAGAACATGCCTGTTCACCACCAACATTTCGGGTTTCCCACCAAACCCTTCATCAGTGCGTACATGTCATATCTGTGTATCCACCACATCTTTGATTCAATAAATCTTTCAAAAAGGCAGCTTTATTTTTCTTCTGTAGCTATTTCAAAATTATCATCCCTGCAGCTCAGTTCCTCTTAATTAAAGAGATGCTGGCATTTGGCTGGGATCCCCATTGTAAGGCTTCTTTTTTGTAAGAATGGGAGAAAGCTAGGATCAGTCTCTCCAAGTTCTCCTGCCCAGGGTATACCACCGCATGGTTGTTGCCCAGACCTTTCAGCAAGAGTCTCTTATTTTGTTGTACTATTTATCATATGTACTGTATGTTATGTTTTTAATCATTTGACACTAGTGCCTTTAAAAATGATTATGTTGGCTCAAAGGCCCTAATACTAAATAAACTAAATTGAGTGTTTACTGAAACATGTTTTAATTAAAAGGCTATAAATAATATTACATTCTATTGAAGTATATTATACACTGTCCTATATGTTTTATTATACTTACATAAAATAAGGAATAAAGTATACTTAACCATGCACACCCATCCTATCCCTAAGCTGGAAAACTTTGAGCAACTGGTGTGACATTTTTGATCATTGAGATTACATACAGTAGATACATTTATGGTGCTTATTTGAATTATTTAAAGCAACACTTTAAACCATTTATTCTGGAGAATCACCTTGTATCTGCCACCAGAAATTACCTAATAACTGCACTTGCTATACAAATGGAGACTGGCAAGCAGTCTGCCTCTAATAAAGAATCAGCCGACTGGATTCAGTTATCACAGGCACTGTATCAAGAATCCAATTATTATAGATCCAAAGCAAGCTTCTATTCACCCACACTTCAATGACAACTGGAACTGCTACAATGGCCGCTATCTGATGATATATGACAATGTATTATTATGCATCATGAATATACTGTTGGCTACCAAGTCATGCAACACACCACTATAGCTGCTGTTACTTTTTTTTATTTTAGTATTTTAAAGAATCTTGGAATTATGTTAACTCAGTAGCACATATGCTACTGTATCATAGTAATGTATACATTTATGTTATTGTCTTATTTATGAACTACATATATACTTTTGCTGTATCTTTCTGCTCATAACACTCATGGAAGTTATATGTTGCCATCTCATCAAATTGTAAATGAATGCATATGTATACAGTATATAGATAGAGAGATAGATAGAAAGATAGATAGATAGATAGATAGATAGATAGATAGATACTGTAGGGTGTGTGTGTGTGTGTGTGTGTGCGTGTGTGTGTGTACTGCTATTGAGGGGTTCTGTAGACATTTATAAACCATATGACTAAAGTGTATTATACAAAATGCAAAACACTCTTACCTAATTGTAAAGGGGGAGGGCATGATCAACTCTGAGTCCCTATTGACCTAAGAGTACTATGTTGCAGTACAAACATTTTATTTATAAATTATGGTCTTGCCAGTACTGTCTCTTCACTTGTCAACTGCCAGTACTAGGGCTGCCTTATCATATGTGTAACAAACCACTAAAGGAGTATACCTGGCCTCTAGATGTGTGTTGTTTGCAGTTCAACAATTCAGGGTCAAAAGGGCATCATCACATGAGAGACTTCCATATAACCAGCCCCTCTCCTTGCTACTGTACATAAAACACAAAGAAAAAAAGTCAACCTGGAAAGAAAAAGCAAAGTAATTTTAGCATGGAATTGGAAAACTTATGATCTGAATGAACCAAAATCTTTAGAAACAGAACCACAGCATCAAAACTGGCAAATTAACTTAAAGAACCTCCCTTCAAAATAACAAACTTAACCACAGAATAAAACACTGCAAAACCATACACAACAATCAATACAAGCGAAATGTGAAAATAAGACCCTTACTTACAGGTTAAAATAGAACACATTGCAAAACAAGCCCAAACTAAAGAACTAAACTTCATACATGCAAGTTTGCAACATAATTTTCATCACAGTAAGAAAAACAAGCATTTGTCAATGCCGAATGTTGCTTGCTTGTATGTGCTGTTTAGGTATTTGGAAGTGACAGTGTCATGCCTTCCTCCCAAGACATCCACTGTGTCTTTCCGCTCAGTATTCACAGAAGAGTGGGAAGGGCAAGAGCCACAGCAGTACAGCAGTTGCCAAGGGGGTGAAGAGGTGGACAAAAGAGTCCTGCAGGAGCTCACTAAATTGAAGGTAGACAAAGCGATGGAACCAGATGGCATACGCCCAAGGATATTAACAGAACTGCAAAGGGAGATAGCAGTACCTCTGGCAGCCATGTTCACTGAGTCATTCAACATGAGTGAATTGGAGGAGGGCACATGTGGTCCCTCAACACAAGTCCGGCAGCAGAGAGGAGGCAGGGAACAATAGGCCATTCAGCCTCACCTCAGTAGTGGGGAAGATCATGGAGACATTGCGTAAAGAAAGGATCGTGGGGCATCTAGATGCCATCAGATCCCAGGACCATAGACAACATGGATTCACAGTGGGGACATCATGTCAGATAAATCTGGTTGATTTATTTGACTGGGTGACAAAGGAAGTGAATCAGGGTGGGGCAGCGGACAACGCTTACCTTGATTTCAGCAAAGCATTTGACACCATCCCATATAGGAGGCTGATAAACTAGTTGGGTAGGCTGGACATGGGGGAAAGGGTGGTAAACTGGGTTAGAAACTGGCTAACAGACAGGAGGCAGAGAGTGGTGGTAAATGGTATGCAGTCTAGGGAGAGGGGGCGACCAGTGGGGTGCTGCAGGGATCGGTCCTCGGGCCAGTTCTGTTCAATGTCTTTATTAGTAATATTGCTATACATCTGAAGGGAATTTTTTCACCAAATTTTCAACATAGCCATTTTAAGACCTCTGCTCATGAACAGTGTCACTGTGATTTTCTTAATTTGTCCCATACATTGATTTCGCACACCGACTGCGTCATTGTGCGCTACATGGGCGGAAACACGTTTTGGGTGAGATGTGAAAAATGACAGCTGTACTACTCATAAGAAGGTGTGGTAAAATGGCAATGTTGAAAATCTGGAGTGAAAATATTGAAAATTCGCGAACTTACGAGCGTCGTAGAACTGTGCTGTACATCATATCAGAAACAGTCATTTTTGGAATTTTTCTACAAAATTTTCAACATAGTCATTTTAAGACCTTTGCTCATGAACACTGTCACTGTGATTTTCTTAATTTATCCTGTACATTGATTTCATACACCGACTGCACCATTGTGCGCTACATGGGTGGAAACACGTTTTGGGTGAGATGTGAAAATGACAGCTGTACTATTTATAAGAAGGTGTGGCAAATGGCAATGCTGGAACTCTGGAGTGAAATATTGAATATTCGCGAACTTACAGTGCATAGGAACCATAGCATAGTAAAACAGTCATTTTAGGATTTTTTCCCAAATTTTCAACATAGCCATTTTAACACCTGAGCTCATGAACAGTGTCACTATGATTTTCTTAATTTGTCGTACATTGATCTACACACCGACTGCGCCATTGTGTGCTACATGGGCAGAAACACGTTTTGGGTGAGATGTGAAAAATGACAGCTGTACTACTCATAAGAAGATGTGGTAAAATGGCAATGTTGAAAATCTGGAGTGAAAATATTGAAATTTCACGAACTTATGAGCCTGCGTGAGGAACTGTAGCAGCACTGCGTAAAACAGTAATTTTTGGAATTTTGGCATCAAATTTTCAACATGGGGTTTTGGGACCCTTCTCATGAATGATGTCACTGTCATGGTGGTATTTGGGCCGAAGGGTGATTTGCCAGTCACTGCACAGTCACTGCGAAATCACCCGCCGGACGGGCTCTTCTCATGACAATATTTATCATTCGTAAGGTCTAAGCCATGTTAATAATTAAAGTCCAAAACTCATGAGATATGCAACAAAGTTGAAACCCCCTATCTAGCCCATTATACAGCTTACCGGCAATTCCTCAGTTCGCGGTCGGCTTTGAAGAGTGCAGACGTGTTCCCGGTCCACCGAAGATCATTGCGCCGGAGTCCGGAGGTAAGTATGGGGTGAGGGGAGGTGTGGGGAGGCTGGGTGCTCAGTGAGTGGGTGCAGGTTGTGGGAGGGTCGGGAGGCGCGCCGGCAGAACCGTTTTGTGTTACAGGTTTAAAAACAAAAAAGACATCGTGGGATGTTTGCCATGCAGGGTGGGCTCCCAGCGTGGCACAGGAGCGAGGGTGTTCAGCCGGCCGAGGATTGGGCACCCGTCGGCCAAGACTGATTGCCACGCTGGGGTGGGCTCCAGCATGGCACCTACTACTGGAGGCACAGAAGCTCAGCCAATGGGGATTGGGCACCCGTCGGCTACACACAGTGCGTCGCGGCGCGCATGCCTGCGTGTGGGGGGGGCTCGCTTCTTATCGCTGATCACTGAGGCGTAGCTCCCCCTTTCAACTGTATGCCATTGCATTTTGGAGCATGTCATAGACAGCTCTAAAATGCATTGGCTTACAGGGGCCGCGCCTGCCAGCTCACTGACTGAATTGGAGGAGGAGGTGACACACCTCCGAAATCTCCGATGATGGCACTATGTTTCTTGCACATGCATGCAAGCAACATAAAAACAGACTCAACTGACATAAAAAATAACATAGAAACATAGAAACATAGACTTTGATGGCAGATAAGGACCACTTGGCCCATCTAGTCTACCCATTTCCCTACCTACAGGATAGGCGGCAGATCCTAGTTAACCAACAGCCTATTTCTTCCTACCCCCTACAAGAATTGCCTTATATCTGTCCCATGCATTCTTGAATTCTCCCACAGTTTTAGACCCCACGACCTCCTCAGGAAGGCTGTTCCATGCATCTACTACCCTCGCTGTGAAATAATACTTCCTCACATTGCCCCTGAACCGCCCTCCTTCTATCTTTAAATTGTGTCCCCTTGTTCTTGCAAGTATCTTTTTCTGAAAGATGCTACCCTCTTGGACTTTGTTGATTTCACTGAGGTACTTAAAAGTTTCTATCCTGTCCCCCTCTCCTTATTTCCTCAAGTGTATAACATATTAAGCTCCTTTAGTCTCTCCTCACTGGCTTCTCTTGCAGACCCTGCACCATTTAGTTGCCCTCCTGGACTACTCTATCCTGTCTATGTCCTTTCGGAGATGGGGTCTCAGAACTGGACACAGTACTCAGATGGGGTCTCACCAACTGTCTGTACAGAGGGATAACAACTTCCTGTTTTCTGCTGCTGATGCCTCTCCCTATACATCCCAGTATACCCCCAGCCCTCCCTACTGCCTTCTCACATTGCTTGCTAACCTTAAGGTCATCTGATATGATTACCCCCATGTCCCTTTCCTTTTTTTGTTGTTGTTACTACCTCCCACCCATTGTGTATTCTTCCCCTGGGTTCTTGTTTCCCAGGTGCATTATTTTGCACTTCTTTGCATTGAATCCTAGCTGCCATACTTCTGACCATTCCTCCAACCTTGCCAAGTCCCTTTTCATCCTTTCCACGCCTCCTTGTGTATCAACCCTGTTGCAGATCTTTGTGTCATCTGCAAAAAGGTATACTTTTCCTTCAGTCCTCTGCAATGTCACTGATGAAGAAATTAAAAGGACTGGTCCCAATACTGAACTCTGCGGTGCCCCTCTAGTAACCCCTCTTTCTTCAAAGTGGACTTCATTTACAATTACCTTCTGTGTCCTGTTGTGCAGCCAATGTTTTAACCAGGCTACCACCCTGGGACCCACTCCCAGGCTGGTTAATTTGACTATTAATCTTTTGTGTGGGACTGTGTCAAATGCCTTGCTAAAGTCTAGGTAGGCCATGTCCACAGCCCCTCCCTGGTCTACTACTTTGGTCACCCAGTCAAAGAAATCTATTAGATTCATCTGACATGGTCTTCCCGCTGTGAACCCATGCTGCCTTGGGTCCTGTGCTCCACTGGCCCCTAGGTACTCAACTATTCTTTCCTTCAGAAGTGACTCCATCACTTTCCCTACCACAGAGGTCAGACTGACAGGTCTGTAGTTTTCTGACTCTGTCTTGGTCCCACTTTTGTGAAGGGGAATCACATCTGCCTTCCTCCAGTCCTCGGGTACCACACCATCCTCCCATGATTTTTTGAAAAGAGTAGCCAGTGGTTTCACTAGTTCCTCCCTTAATCCTTTTAGAATTCTGTGGTGAATTCCATCAGGACCCATTGCTTTGTCCACCTTCAGTTTTAGGAGTTCTTGCAGACCCCTTTCTTCTGTGAAAGGACTGGGATCGACCCCCCCTATCAAGAGTGCTTCTGTTAATTGGATTAGGCACTTCCCCCTCCTCTTTTGTGAATACTGAGCAGAAATATTCATTCAGTATCCCTGCTTTTTCACTGTCCCCATCTGCCCACCCACCGTTCATTCTATTCAGCCTCACTGTCCCTCCCTTTGTCTTTCTACGCTCACTGATGTACCTATAAAAGGTTTTATCCCCCTTCTTAACTGAGTTGGATATCTTTTCCTCAGTTTGGGCCTTTGCTATTCTGACTTCCCTTCATGCTTCCTTCTGCCTTAACTGGTACAGCTCTTTGTCCTGCTTCTTCTGTGTTTCCTTATTCTTCTGGAACGCTATCTTTTTCTTCCTGACTTTCACAGCCACCTCTTTTGAGAACCATAGTGGGTTTTTCTTTCATTTTGATTTGTTTATTTGCTTCACACAAAGGCTTGTTGCCTCTGTGATGGCAGTTTTGATGATTCCCATTGTTGCTCCACACCTCCTTCTAGCCTGTTTGCTAGTGCTTTTCTGAGAGCACTCTCCCATCTTGCCAAAGTCAGCCCTCCTAAAGTCCAGTACCCTCACTTTTGTATGGCTTGACTCAGTAGCTGAGTTTAACGTGAACCACACGGTTTGATGGTCACTTGTCCCCAGATGGCAACCCATTTCTAGATCTGAGATCCTCTCACTGCCACCATTTGAGAGTATGAGGTCTAAGATTGCTCCCTCACGAGTGGGTTCCAAAACTAGCTGTCTAAGGCCTGCCACCTGTAGGGCATCAAAAATGGCCCCATTCTTGGATGTGGCTGCAGCAAATGTACTCCAGTTAACATCTGGCATATTCAGGTCTCCCATCGACAGTATCTCCCCTTTCTCAGCCATTCTAAGAATGTCTTCTATCATATCCTTGTCCATTCCCTCCACCTGACATGGGGGTCTGTACGCAACCCCTGTGTGGACTGTGGTGCCCTTTCCAGTCTCCAAGGTGACCCACAGTGCCTCCTCTCCTCCCTGTTTACTCTTTTGTTCAGTTGCTTTTATCTCTTCCTTTACATGAGAGCTACTCATCCCCTCTTCTCCCCTGCCTGTCTCTCCTGTGAGGTTAGGTACCCTGGTATGTTAACATCCCAATCATGGTTCTCTGTGTACCATGTTTCTGTGACTGCTCGATATCCAGGCATCCCTCTTCCATTAAGGCCACCAGCTCAGGGAGCTTGTTGCCCAGACTACGGGCATTGGTACTCATTACCCTCCATTTCCTGATGGCCTTACTCCCTTTTGCCCCATCCCTGTCCTTCTTGCCTTTGTCACCTTCTCCATTTACCCCTTCCTTCTCCCTACAACCTCTATGTTGGTGTTTGCCACTACCCATGATTATTTGGGGGCTAGGATTTCTCTCTCTTTCCTGTGCCTCCCCTTGGCTAGTTCAAAAGCTTGCCAATGAAGCATTTAAACCTATCACCTAGGATCCTGGTTCCCTCCCGGACAGATGCAGCCCATCATGCCAGTATAGGCTTGCATCACTCCAGGTGGACCCCCAGTCCCCAATGAAGCCAATCCCTGAGCTCCACACCAGTTTTTCAACCACTGATTGAATCCCATGGTGAGGAACACCCTAGCCTCTCCTATGCCATAGATGGGCAGCACCTCTGAGAAGGTTACCGTGCATGCTACTTGACTAAGGCCCCTTCCCAATTCCACAAACTTTTCCTGCTCTTCTCTAATCCCTTTCTTAGCCAGGTCATTTGTCCCTAGGTGGACCACTGCAAAAAATCCAGCACTGTAAATGTATGTTACTGATAGTTAATTGTACATTCAAGAACTGTATACTAAGGCAGTAATTATTATTTTAACAAACCATAAATGTTTCATAAGCACACAGTAATATTTTAATAGGTATGCAGTAGCAATTTAAACTGTAGTGATCAGATGATGTACATGTATTACCCTTTACTGCTAGGTTGGAGACCAGGATTTGCAGTAAGTGTTTTGGACTTTTAACCAGGTTAGTTGACATTCAGTATCCAAGTGACCAATGGCTACTGAAAAATTATGAGTGGTAGGCAGCTAATACAAATGCTTGTTTCTCTCTATTTAAAGGGGACCTCTTAGTTCCACTGCATTAATGCTGCAGGACCTAGAGGTCCTGATTAAGCAAAACCACTAAAAACTCAGCAGTATCAGTACTGGTAGACTAAATATGAAAATCCACCATTTGACGGTGTTTATTAATACTGAAGTACCAGTTCATAGACATCCCATAGCCCATCATTAGGGCTGTACTTTTTTACAGCTAAAAGTGGGCAATTTCACCACACTGGCATGGAAAAAAAACCTGTTATTTCAGGGTACATTACAAAACATTGATAAACAAGCATTTGTCAATGCCGAATGTTTGCTTGCTGGCATTGGCATTGGTAGTGTAGGAGTTACAGAGCTGCATAATAGGAATGGCAGTGAAGTATTGAACTGAAGCCAACCCCACCACCACCCTGCAGATACTGACAGGCACTGGGGTGTGTCTTTGGGTCATCAGGCATAAGAGCCATGCTATTTCACCACACCCTACCTTGCAGACACCAACAAGTGTCATGGTGTGCCTTGGGGTCTTTGGCCCTTACGTTCACCCCATTCCATCAGGAAATATAGTGAGATGGGTGCTGTATAGGAGAATGGGGTGAACTTTGGGAGAGTCCAAAACACACCTCGATACCTCTCACTGGCTGCAGGATGTGGGTGGGGTGGAATGGTATATGAGCATTACTGGTGACAATCCCAAGTCACACCCCTGATGCCTGTCAGTCTCTACAGGGTGGGACGTTATTGTCAGAAACCCTAATGCCTCAGGCATTCATTGGTATTTTCACTCCAAATTTTCAACATGGTTTTTTTGTGACCCCCACCTCATGAACAGTGGCAATATCAGTTTGTTAGCCGGAAGCTGATTTTGCACAGTGACTACGCCATTTGACACCACAGGTGTGAAAACACATTTTGAACAGGATGTGAAAAATGACAGCTGTACTGTTTATGGTGAGGTGTAAAAAATGTCAATGTTGAAAATCTGCAGTGAAAATGTTAAAAAAACTGGTGAAGTCACGAGCATGCGTAGAAACTGTGCAACGCACACCTGTAATGAAATTAGTTTGGGGATTTTTTACAGCAGGTAGTCAACACAGGCATTTTGTGACCTCTGCTCATAAACAGTGTCACTGTGATTTTCTTAATCTGTCCCGAACTGTGATTTTCCACAGCAACCTCGCATTTCAGTGCTGGAAGTGCAAAAACACATTTCGGCCATGTTGTGAAAAATGACAACTGTACTGTTCATACGGAAGTGTTGTAAAATGCCACTGGTGAAAATCTGGACTGAAAATATTACAAATTCATGAACTTACCAGGGTGCGTGGAAACTGCACTATGCTCGCTCGTAACACAGTCATTTTATGGACTTTTGCCACCAAATTTTTAACATAGCCATTTCAAGACCTCTGCTCATGAACAGTGTCACTGTGATTTTCTTAATCTGTCCTGAACATTGATTTCGCACACCCACTGCGCCATTGTGCGCTACATGCACAGAAACACATTTTGAGCAAGATGTGAAAAATGACTGCTGTACTGCTCATAAGGAGGTGTGATAAAATGGCAATGTTGAAAATCTGGAGTGAAAATATTAAAAATTCACTAACTTACAAGCGTGTGTAGGAATTGCACAACGCACGCTCGTAAATCAGTCATTTTTGGGAATTTTTTCACCAAATTTTCAACATAGGGTTTTTGGGGGCCTACCTCATGAACTGTGACACTGTCATTTCATAAATTGGTCCCAAAAGGTGGTCCCACGCAGTGACTG
Source organism: Neoceratodus forsteri (assembly GCA_016271365.2). NCBI lineage: Eukaryota > Metazoa > Chordata > Ceratodontiformes > Ceratodontidae > Neoceratodus > Neoceratodus forsteri. Next base: position 753,416,346 of record CM028137.1, read on the forward strand.
CAAAATCGCCTTTCAGGGCCGATTAATGCCATGACAGTGCCAGAATTCATGAGGAGGTCCCAAAAACCCCATGTTGAAAATTTGGTGCCAAAATTCCAAAAAATGAAGTTGAAAAAAACCCTATTTATTCCATTATACAGCATTTCTTCAGTCCACAGTCGGCTTTGAAGAGTGCAGACGTGTTCCTGGTCCACCGAAGTTCGTCTCCCTGGCCTCCGGAGGTAAGTCTGGGGTGAGGTGGGGGTGTGGGGAGGTGGATGCCCAGATAGTGGAAGCGGGTTGGAGGGCAAGACAATCAACAAGGGACCTTTTTTATCTTTTCAGGTGTTTGTTTTCTTTTTAGGAAGATGACACGGGACTTGTGCCACACTGGGGTGGGCTCCCAGCATGGCAGCTGAAAGATTTTTTTGGGGGGGTCAGTGGAGCTGACTGGGGACTGGGCACCCTGGTCAGCCATACAGACATGTGCCATGCTGGGGTGGGCTCCCAGCATGGCAACTGGAAGTCTGTTTCTTTTAGGGGGAGTTAATTGAGCCGACGGGGACTGGGCACCCTGTTGCCATTCTCACTTATGCCACGCGAGGTGGGCTCCCAGCATGGCACCTAGAACTCTGGGGGCAGCACGGAGCTGATGGGGGATTGGGCACCCACGTCAGCCATACTGTGTGCGGTGGGTGGGGGGGAGCACTATTCAGAGACACTCAGAGGGTTGGGGAATATTATTACAATACTGATCAGGTGTGCCAAAAGATGAAAACTGCATCTACTTTGTCAGCCTCTTTGGGGTTCAGTTTTCTTGCTTTTGTCAATGCTGCTCCTACCCTGAACTCTGACTCAACATTCCAAGCATGGCAACTAGATCTTTTTTGGAAACATTACAAGGATGTCATTTTAGTCACTTGCCTCCTCCTGGAAAGATAGTTCCAGGAAAAGTTCATTTCAAACTGAATTTATGTTCCAGGAACAGAAAGCAGAGACGTATACAAGCAGGATTGCCGGCAATATGCTAATCAACACTATCTTATCTCTGCTTACTGAAGTGGTCTCTCCCTTTCAACTGTACGTCACTGCATTTTCAACTGCTGTCATAGACAGCAGCAGCATTCATGGGTGAACTGTGGCCACGCCTGCAAACACACTGACTGAATTGGAAGACAGGGTGCCACACCTACAAAAACTCAAATGAAGGCACTGTGTTTCTTGCACATACGTGCAAGCAAACATAAAAAAACACATGCATTATCAGCATCTGCAACTTTCGATTTACTGTAGTTTATCACCACTGTGTAAAATAGTATACAGGGACAAGAGTTTATTAAAATAGAAAAAGTGTCCCAGGCACTCAATTCATATTAAAACCTTGCCTGCTCATGTTTTTGTTTTATTTAAAATCCTGATCACCAGACAGAGATACAAAGATTTGAAGCCCATCCCTGCAGCAAAACACATTTTGCTTCGGTTGGAGGAAAGGGGCCACAACAGACACCATTCCTCTTCCAGGCCACCCTCATCAGTGACAACTGTCAGTGAATTTGAGGAGAAAGAGGAATCTTACACTAAAGTTCTACAAGTTCTATAGAGAGTGTAAACACATTGGAGGAACTCTGGGCTGCACAGAAACTGCAGCAGCTGATGACTGTAGGGATCTCCATGTAGTCGAAAAATGAAAGTCCTTATTTGAATTCTGCTTCACTGAATATGCGGCAACAAGGGACCTCCACACCAGTGACCTTCTCCAATTACACCACTGGGAGCTGGATTTAGAAAATAAATTGAAAATGAGAACTGCAGTCATAGGAGAGGTGCTAAACCTGGCTCCCACAAGAAAAAAGGAGCACCCTTTTTGGAAACTACCGTTTTCACTACAGGCATGTAATTTCACAGAATTTGTTAATTCCATGATGCCTGTGAAAAAAATACAACTTTACCCATCATTCATTGGGGACTCTGGGACGTTAAGTTTGGTGGCATTGTTGGTGGGGTATGCAGGATCAATCAGATAAACCTTATAGCTTCTAACAAGGGAGTGGGTGAAAAAATTATTTTTTTAGCTGTATTGCTTGATCAGGTCTAGTGGTGGGTGATGTTCCAGAAATTCACTTCACGGAGAAATTTGAAAATTTAATCCATAAAGTTGATTTCTGCTCTGCATTAAAGGATAATTCTGTGAATGGCGAAAAGGTCAACTTCACCTGCAAATGATTGCTGTAAGAAGAAGTTTGTAAGAATCCATTGGCTCAAGAGTATAGACAGGCATACTCACTGTACACATTTGCGTACAGTTTTTTTAGTACCTGTTCCAAACGATATGCCTTTATGATACCATTGTCATTTTTACCTGGAGTATTTGCATTAATGTAGGCCACTGAGTAGTTTCTGTATCTGTTTAAACGACTACTGTTTAGGACATAGACATGTGTATAACCTGTTTAGAGATTAGATTTATGACAACAATCTGTTTTGTTTTGTATGGGGGGGCAACAGTTGGAGAGAGTGTGTACATTTTTTTTTTCAAACGGGAAGTAGTTGGACAGAGTGTGTACAAAAAGGAGATTTCTGGTTACACCACTGCATGGGATAGGAGGTCACATGGTGCTGCAATGAACTGTACTTCTATTTGTAAGCTGAACTGAGTGCAGTGTGAGGAAGAGAGAGCTAGAGTTACTGGTGCTCGGTAGATTTGTACCTAAAAACCTTTTGAAAGTGTTTAAAACAAACAGTGCCTGATTACAAGATGCATGGCACAACTTGTGGGTATATGCAAGTTGCGCCATGCTGCGCTACACTGGAGACCCTGTGCCCTATTCTGAGACAGACAGGGTCCCTAGCACCTATGCCTATGACTTGTGACAGCTGCAGGCTTGCACCAAGGGAATGGAGCACTGGACCTGGGTGCCACAAGTCACGGCACACAATCAACTGCCCCCCCAAATACACCAGCAAGCACCTGGGGGAATTGGTGGGGGGAGCTGGCCGGTTGGCACAGGCGATTGGGGGTATGAAGAAATGGACCTGGGGGTCCCTGACTTTTGAGGGGAATGACAGTGCAGGGGGGGCTCAGCCATGTGGTTTCTGCAGCACTGCAAGGGGGCATCCATCGCTGTGCCAGGACGGATGCCCCTTAGACCATCTCCTAGCTGGTCTAACCCCACTATGCCATATGGGGTCCTGGAATGGCGTAAGTGGGTTACGGCAACCGCCCTTCCAGAAAAGGCTACAGTTGCTGCCATAACCCACCCTTGCACCATGCCACTGTGGGTTGCAGGTGTAATGGGTGGCGTAGCCCACCTTTGGCACAACCCAAGTATGGCATGGTGCAAGCTGTGACTTGGAATCGTGACTTGCGTTATGCCTGGTACAAGGTGCAATTTGCACCATTGGGTTTGGTGTAAATCGCCTTGGACCGGGTGTAACACATCTTGGAATCAGGTCCCCAGTGTTTTTCCCAAAAAAATCACTCTAGTAAGTGTCTACTGTGCCTTGTGCCTCTAGATCACCAATTATTTTTATATTTTTTGTTATCTAGATAGTCTAAAGTTGTAGTTTTATTTTCTGTATTCTGTGCAGTGAGGCAGTGCTATGTGGGAGTGGGGTGAGTAGAGTTTAGCTGCAGAAACTCTAGCAAGAAACAAGCATCTGTCAAAGCTGAATGTTTGCTGCTGCTGTTGTATGGGGTCTTGCTTGTACACATTCTTACTATATACTTACCCAGTATAGAGCAGATGAGATGCAGTGCCTCATTTTCAGTGGTGTCCTGCCTTAACATATTGTTAGATTGTAATTACCCAGGATAGGGCAGCTGAGAAGCTATGGGTAGGATTTTCAAAGCATGGTGCACAGCTTGTGTCCAGCCCTGCACCATGGTATTTAGGTTCTGGTGGTGCACCAAACCCTTCACCACAACTGCGCCCAGTTTTACAATCTTGGATGCAGCAGTGACAGTTTCTCTGAATTGTGGCAGCTTGTGCCAGCTATCTGGTGCAAGCTCTGTAAAAATTGCCCCCAGGATTGCTGCAAGGTACACCAGCAAAAGGTGGTCTAACTTGCGACAATTGCCACATGGGATAGAAAATCCTATTGGAGCACCATAAGCCCTTTGGTGGTATCGTTGGTGCGCCAGGGCTTGTGGGGATCTAAGAGTTTGAAAATCCTGCCCAATTTCTACTTTAATGTGGGCTACCACATTTTGACCCCAAATGACAAACAGTCTTTTTTATGACCTGACCTTAAGATCAAGACAGGTGGAATATTTAAAATCCAATCCAAAAGGTGATTTCACTGTGCAACTGTGGAAACAAGTTTTGGAGGGCATTTGAAAAATGAAACCTGCCATGTTTAGGAGGTAGGGTAACCCAAGGGATACGTTGAACATCAGGGGCCAAAATCTGCAGAAATTAAAGTTATGAGTAAATGTCGGAACAATTTGTTTCATCATAACTTAGCTAGTTTTTCACATTTTTACCCCAAATATTCAACATAATCTTTTTTTGACCACTCCTTCTGAGCATGATAGGTGCCATTTATAAAACAAAGGCTGAAATGTCATTTAGAGCCACAAATGTTAAAAAAACATTTTGAAACATAGAAACATATAATTTGACGGCAGATAAGGACCACTTGGCCAACCTATTCTGCCCATTTTCCTACCTAACAGATAAGCTGCAGATCCTTGTTAACCAACAGCTTACTTTCTCCTACTTACCACTAGGATTGTCTTATGTCTGTCCCATGCATTCTTGAATTCTCCCACTGTACTTGACTCCATGACCTTCTCAGGGAGTCTGTTCCATGCAACCACAACCCTCTCCATGAAAAAATGCTTCATCACATTACCTCTGAGCTGTTCCCCCTCTGTCTTCAAATTGTGCCCACTTGTTCTTGCACATCTCTTTTTCTGAAAGATGCTATGATCTTGGACTTTGTTGATTCCCTTGAGGTACTTGAAAGTTTATATCATGTCCCCTCTCTCCCTTCTTTCCTGAAGGGTATACTGTTAGTCTTTCTTTGTATGTCTTCTGGTGCAGACCCTGCACCATTTTGATTGCCCTCCCCTGGACAGCCTCCACTCTGTCTGTGTCTTTGCGGAGATGGGTAGGGTAGGGTAGGGTAGGGTTTGAGAAATGACAGCTGTCACATTCATGAGGTCGTGTAAAAAATGGCTGTGTTGAAAAGTTGTGGTCAAACTATTGAAAATTTGCACAGTTACGAGTATGCATTGAAAAACTGCAGACTCATAACTTTGTTGTTTTCTCAGATTGTTAACCCACATTTCCAACATAGCCTTCTTATGACCCTACATATCCTTCTTTTGAGCCTACCTCATGAACAAGGGTGGAAAAATTTTCAAATCCTGCCCAAAAGGTGATTTTGTGCCTCAAGTGCAAAAACACATTCTGGCCAGTATTTGAAAAATGACAGCCATCACATTCGTGAGGTGCTGTAAAGAAATGACTATGTTGAACATTTGGGTCAAAATACTGAAAATTACTAAAGTTAGGGGCCTGTGTTTGCAAATTTCAATGCAGGCTAATAACTTTGTTGTTTTTCAATATTTTTGCCCCAAATTTTCAACATAGCCTTATTTTTATTCATAGAGCTGTTTGCCCACAAATCACCACGTACTCCTGCCATCAGGCATTCAGGGGGCTACCCAGAGGGTTGGCACATACAGCAATGGGAGGACATAGACATTTTCCAGTTTTCTTCTCTTAACTCCCCTGGATCCTGGTAGACACAGTTGCACTTGTTCGAGGTGTCCATGCATGCAGAAACTGGCAAAGACCCTGCTCCACCCACCCAGCCTAGTACCAGTTCCCCATTTTCCTGACACTACTATCGAGCCTCTACTCTGTGGCAGTCATGGACCAGGAAAGCTAACCTCCCCATTCTGGGAGAGAAGAGCTTCCTGACAGCCCTCAATCCTCTCCCAGCCTTCCCCCACAGCTGACCCATTGCAGCCTGAGAGAGCTCCCAAACATGGGTTGCCAACATGATGTGAGGTGTGGCATCCAGCACTTCAACCCTCAGTTGCACCGGGCTGGCTCAACATAGCTTTCTTATGACTTGATCTCAAGAACAAGGACAGAGAAAATGTTCAATTCCTGCCCAAAAGGTGATTTTATGCAGTGACCAAGAAATCACCTTTCGAGACAGATTTGTCTAATTTCACTACCATTGCTCATGAGGTGAGGGTCACAAAAAAGACATGTTGAAAATTTTAGGCAATAATATTCAAACATGCCCAAGTTATGCCAGTAAGTTCAAAATTCCATTGAAATACCTTGAAATGCATGCCTGATTTCCTCAGTTTGCAGTTCGGCATTCAAGAGTAAAGACGTGTATACAGTCCAGATAGAATTATGGCATTGGGCACCTGGTGGATAAGTAAGGGCTTGTGGAGAGTGTGGCATGATTGTTGCTGATTGGGAGGGCTGGATGGAGGTGTACACCATTGAAACAGCAACACCCGAATGGCGCAGAGTCAGAACAGTGCCAGATTATGATGAATGCCATAAATTGTGAACTCACTGTATCCCCCTCCTTGAGGTCCCCCCAGAGTTGGTATATTTAGTAAGGAGGGCAGCACCACGCAGTCAGAGAGTTTGACGCTTATGGCATTCACCATAATCTGGCACTGTTTTGACCCTGCACCTTTTGGGTGTCACTGTTATGCCGTGAAACCGGATGGAGGGACAGTAATGGTGGCAGTGACAACAGACATAAATTGATTTTTTCCTTTTTACAGAGTGTTTAAAAAAACTATGAGGGACTGTGTTCTTTATTTCAGGTACAGACAGTGAGATTGGGCACCCTAGTGTCTGTGTAATGTTTTGTGGCACCAGGGATGGTCTCCCCAGTGTCGCATAATGAAAACAGATAGGGTGGAGTAGCAACCGGCATGGGGATTGGGCACCCCATGCTGGAATTTTAACATGCAAGAGGTCAGATCCTTATTTTTGCCAGCACGGGGGGGGGGGGGATCTGCCAAACAAAAGGTCTGCACAACGAAAAAGGGCATAGTGGCGGGGGTGCTAGAGGATGGCATTGGGGATGACATTTGGGGGTGTGCCACAGCAGACTGATTATGACAGAACAGCTGTACTTGCTGGGCAGCGTTATAAGATCAAAGGAAAGAGCAGCCTTATAATTGGATCATCTGTTTCCTTTGAACTACAAGAAGTTTCCACCCAACAAGCCAGAACAGTGTTATGATCAATCTGGCTGATGGATCGTGTGACACTGCCGAGCCCATTGCAGAACACTCTGTATTGGACTAACAGTCTCACACCCCTCAAAAGTCACTCTCTTAACAAAATGTGTGTGGCACATGTGCACAGGGTGAACATATAAAGCAGGCTAGCCCGGGCAATGTTAACTGTCTTAGCAGCATTAGCTGTTAAAGTCAGTAGTTTGTGTGATTTTTTTCCTATTTTTGTGGTTTGTTATTTTAATTCTGTAGAACAGTTTGGTATGTTTTACTGAATTATTTTGATCACTGTATTTTCACTTTACTGATTTCATTTTTATTGACTGGTAGAAGTTACCTTTATGTGTACATGGTAACATTATTCTAATTACCTGATTTGTTGTGTCTTGCGTGTGTCTCCTAGTCCCTTAAATCCCTATCCAGACTGGATCCCCTCTTCAATGCTTTCTGTTGCTTTGCCCTTGATGCCCCTCCTGCACCCATCACTGCGAGCTTTACCATTCGCTGGCCTTTCCCCCTCTCTTGACTGCCAGTGCCTACTCCATAGTGTTAAATTTGCTTTGAACATCTGGCTCGAGTCCCTTCTACACTACTTTTCCTCCTCTCGCTCATCTCCACCAACCCCCACTCATGCCCTTAGGTGAACTGATTCCCAGCTGCTGTTAATCACTCACCAACGAACCTCAGCAGGCAAAGCCAGCTTCTCTTACACCTCCCCAAACTCTGGAATGCCTTACCAGTCCAAATCCATCACTTCTCCTCTAGGCATTCTCTATCCTCTACCCTGTCTAACTTTTACTTGGTAAATTGCTCATGTATCTGACTCCTTTACCCCTACACCTCCCCTTGCCCAATTCCCCTTCCCCCCACTATCACCGACTCCCTTCCCACTGAGTTACCTCCTCCTACCCCCTCACTGATCGCATGAGGCCTGACCAGCAGCGTTAGCTACTGTTATGAATGCTGGCATATACCATCAACTTCCACACTTGCCCTCTATTGCACTTCTAGCCTTGTTCTCTCTGTCTAATGTGTTCTTCATAGAGTACTATGGTTGTCAAACACAGTATTGTGCTAACCTAATCCATGTTGAACCATTTTGTTGAAGATAACCTTATGTATGTAACCTAATTTACTCTACATCATTGTAATTCCTTGTACAATGTACTGTAACTCCTATTCCATGTATCAATGTGTGCAACTGCTCTCCATCTGTAACCCCGCAGGTTGCACCGTGAGATGAGCATCTTGTTGCTCAGTGTGCCTTTCCCGGTGAAACATTTCAATAAAGAAATACAAATTGTGCATTGTTTTTCTAAAAAACAAACAAAAAAGAAAAAGTCCCCAAAAAAGGTGGTGTTGCTGTTGTTTACAATCTGTATGCATCAGTGAAAAATTGTAAATTTTTGTCTTGTGTTCCAAAATCTACACATATTAGAAAATTACTATAAAGAGATGCTCTGCTAAGGAGATGTCTGTCAGCATTAAAAGTCACAGTCACATTAAAATAAATTATAATGTTCCCTAATCATAAAAAACACACAAAAAAACACATTTACTTGCTTTGACTCCAACACGTCTGTTTTGTCTAAAATGAGGTGGCACAGGTTGTCTACTTTCCTTTACTGTCACAGTTTCACTGAAAGTCAAAAGCCATGGTCATGTTAAAACACATTTAATTTTACATAATAATCTAAAGAATATACATTTACTTGCATCGACTCAGCCACTGTCCCAGTGTATAAATCATCTGCTAACACACCCATTGCCATCCCTGCACTGTTCCAGCAGGTAGTGGAGGTAGATGGTGATATGGAAAGCTCTGCCTTATGGAACACATGCTCTGTGGACTCATCATGTTGATCCTCATGTCATACATGAAAGGCTGTTGGTAAATGAAAAAAATACGAAATCAATGTTTTTCAGCTCAAACTCTTTCCTCGCCAAGGTCTCTAAAACAGACTCTTATCTATTTGTGCTCACACCTGTTGCCCCCCCCCCTTCAACAATGTTTCCAGTTTCAAATATCAATAATATGAAACTAAGAGCTGCACAATCAGGCAGACCTGATAGACCTGTGGGCCTTTTTCTGCTGGCAATTTCGAATGTTCGTATGTTCGTAAATATCTGGGTCTCACCCTGGACCACTTCCTCACTTTCACTGAGCACATTAATATTTCTGTGCGAAGGGTGAACCAGAAATTATGGACTGCCTACCAGCTTAACAGTTCCTGTCTCATGAAGTGCACCTAAATATTGCGCACGGCAACCTTCTCTTCCTTATTTACTATTGCTCCCCCATCTATTCCCCAATGTCATCAGCCCTATGCACTGGGTTGATATCAGTTCACAACAACATGTGTTGCTTTGTCCTCCTTGCCCTCTTTGGTATCCATCACTGTGTCTTATACAAAGTGCTTGGGTGGCTCCCACTACAACAATGTTTTGACTACACCCTTGGCTGCCTTATAGACAACATGCTCAAAGATGGTCCTCTGTCACCCTAGTCATCCGTCCTCACAGGCAAAGTGGCATCTAGATGCCTCCATGAATCATCTGTCCACCCCCTGGTAGTTCTTAGAACTACCACTACCATGGACAGCAAAGCCTTTTCCATCTCTTTCCCCTCCCTATTGAACAAACCCTCTATATCAGCACAGTCATCCACCTCCCACTCATCCTTCAAAAGCCATTTTAAAGATTGGTTACTATTGGAAGCCAACTGTCACTGTTCATCAGGGTAAACATGGACTCATCCCCACCCCCCCCCCACTGTATGTGGATTCCCACCTCTCTTTTGAACACCTCTTCCTCATCAGCTACTTTCCCACCCCTGCTCCTCTTCCCTCCCTTTTTTTTCCAATTATTTAACCAGGTGAGACACACTAAGCTGAAAGCTTGTCTACAGGTGCAACCTGGGAGCACAAGGAACTTAAGTGACTTGCTCAGGGTCACACAGTATGCAAGTGGGGGCTGTGGGATTCAAACTCAGGTCTCCAGATTTGCAGCTCAGAGCCTTAAACCACTGTGTCATACTGCCTCTGTCTTCTCCCCTCCCTTTCAGTCTACTCCCCTGCACTTTGTTTATTGTGATCTAATGCACTGCATGTTGTATAGTTACATGGTTGCTCTTTGACTGGACACTGATGTAAACTATTTGAATCTGAAGTTTATCTTTTGTAATTGGACAATGTCTCACTGTACTGTATTGCTCTACATGATTCCATAACTATGTATTGGACTTGTTACTAGCTGATAACTTCTCCTTGTACCATATGTTATTCTCAATTTCTGGTAACCTTCGTTGTATTATAATTCCCTGCACTCTTTGTAATGGCCTGATATGCAGCCAGGTTTTATTTTTCTCCCTGTATCTGTATTGCTAAATGTGCCATTGTTTATGGCCCAGGTCATGGCTCAAAACAGTCCCTAGGATCAGTGCGACTACCCAGTCATCAAAGACATACATACATACATATATACTGTACATAAATAAATAAATAAATAAATGAACGAATGAATAAATAAATACATATGGTCACAGTAACAATCATGTTAAAAGTCACAGTCATGTTAAAATAAACAATAATGTGCCACAATCATTAAAAAAATACATGTACTTGCTTTGACACCATCACATCTGTTGCAAATAAAAAAAGGTGTCGCAGGCTGTGTGCTTTCCTTCATTATCAAGGTCACGTTAAAAGTTAAAAGTCCTGGTAATGTTAAAATGCATTTAATTTCTGGGATTTTGTTTATTTATTTATTTCAAAAGTTTCACCATGAAAGACATATTGAGCTGAATAGTGGCTTATTTCCAGATGCGCCCTGAAAGTGATATATATTTACCTGTGATGACTCAGCCAGTGTCACAGTGCATAAATCATCCCCCAAAACACCCATTGCCAGTCCTCCACTGTTCTAGCTGGTAATGGAGACAGATGGTGGTACTAGAAGCTGTACCTTATGAAACACATGCTCTGTGGTCACATCCAGTCCATCCTCACGTCATACTATAACCTTTAGAGTCATCCATATGGATGGTGTGCCTGTAGTCATTCACTAGGTAGATGCAGCATCTTTACATTGATTAACAGGGTTGTACCACCAGTAGGTTCTTTGCCTCTCCTTCCACCTACAACCAGTGATTTGGTACACAGAGGAACCTTTAATTGCCTCTCCCCCATCCAGCAGCTGCAGAACCTGTATGAAAAGAGAGGGGCTGCACTGGACTGACTTAGGAGACCACAGGAAAATGTAAGACTTGGACAACCTGAAGTATGACTCTGGTACAGTTTCAGAGTGAAATGAAGGTAACATTTTACAGACTGCTCTGCAACATACAGAGACAGTTATATGAAAACATTTTAGCATTCAACAAATAACACCTTAACTTTAGAACAATTGCATTTTTCATCAAACATTAAAATCTATCTCTTTATCTTGACCCCTTGAAACTGTAGACTATACACTACCCAGCAGCCCTCCCTCCAGTTACCCAATAACAACCCAGCACTAGGCTACACCCCAGACCTTGTTTTCTGCACATTCATTTTCCACCTCAATCAGCACACTCACCCCTTAAAAGCCCAGATACCCTTGCCTGGTATTATTACTGTAACTTATAGTTTAAAACTCTTAATACTCTATTCACTTAAACTCTGTAAATTCACATTCACTGTGTTGGTCTCATATAGTATTGCACATTTTACATTACAGAATACATCCCCCCCGCCCCCCATAGTCTCTTAGAAAACATAATCCTTCAGTAGCTGGATGGTAGTCCTTGTAGTTAGAAGGATTCCAATGCATAACTCATAAGGCACTTTTACACACAGGTTTATGTAATGGAATAAGTGTTACGGAAACAGTATTCCGTTGCATCCTTTGTGCGTAAATTGCATCTGTTTCGGTCCCTAGGCGAACGTTCGTCCAAACCTCAATCTCTGCTTTTCGTGGTTTGCACCGTTGTGTTCCATTACATTGGGATGTGTAAAATAGCCATTCCGGTAGAAAGGCAGAAAACAACATTTGTAGAGCAGCAAACTCTGGGGGAGTCAAAACAAATGGAGGTGGGGGTTGCCGGAATATTCGCAGCGTGTAGAAAGGAACCAGAATGCAACAGAGTACAACGCCACCACACAGGTAACGCTGATTCCATTCTAAAAACCTGCATGTGAAAGTGCCTATAGATGAGTGTCCCTCTTGAACTAGGCCCAAATTAACAAATGAATTGTACTGTACCACATCCCTTTTGTCTTGAAGAAAATGATGTCATGGACCCAAGGATATGACAGTTGATTAGCTGATGTAAGTCATGAAGGGACCTGGAACTGAAGCTGTTGCACTCTTCTTTGCAGACGCGGAAACACTTTTGGGAAAAATTCAGGTACTGAAAGTAGCAAGCTTTCTAAACAATGGCCCTGCTCTCACTGACTGCCCTGCTGTCTCTAGCACTGGGATACAGTTGATCCCTTACCGTATATCTGTTACTTTAAACTGAAGGCTGGTCCCCCAGGCACTATCAGAATTGTAGGCCTCAGTACATTGGACTTCCTCTGGTCTGGTCTGGTCCCTTCAGGTCACTCTCCCTACTCAAACTCCACTCAACTGAGCTGTGCAGCTCCCATTATACTCTCTGAGCATTCCAAATTACACAAATCCTGCTCTGTGAGAGGACAAAACCCTGTTCCAGCCCTCAGCACCAATCAGATTAAACTCCCAGCTGGAATTCTGCAGCAGCATAAGCCACAATGGAGACCAAATTTGAATTTCAACTGCTCTATCTGAGTAGTCTGAGGCTGCCTTGTCCTGTCAGCCTGGACTAAACATTTTGTATACATATCATTACACACAAATAAATCCTAACTGCACAAAGTCTAAGCATTTTTACAATTATCCCATGAGAAAGCTCACTTTCTCAGTTGTCTCCTGCATTGTATTCATTGAAGTTCAGCCTCTAAGGCTTAAGGTTCACCTACTATTAAAAATCTGACAGCTTGCAGTGACCTTCCCCCACTGTCTAAATCTAAATTACTGTTAAAATGAATCATTTCTCCATTAAATATACTTCCTGCACTAGTCTGTAGCCTAAGCTATTTACATTTTCACCCTTTCTCTTAAACTCCTCTCGTGGGTTGTCCCACAGACTCCTGTAACACATCCTGCCTGAAATCCTTTACATTCTCCAGGCTCCTCCTCCACTCTGCCTTCTTTCTCCTTCCTTCAGCATGGAACTTAATTTCCAGTCAATCCTCCTTCCCAGGTAAGCGACCACCCCTTTCCTAACCTTTTTTCCACAAACAAATATTTTTCCCTTATAGAGTACCTTTTGACAATAAATGGCTTGGCAGCACTCCAAAGTAAAACAATCTGCTCATTTCTGCAATTTAAAATGGCTACTCCATTTTCATTATGCTAGCTGGCTTCAACCAGCTTTGTTTTTAAAACACTTTATTTTTGTTTTAAATCATATGCATAGCTATGTCCCTTGGACTAATTACTAGCACCTTGCAACTTTATTTTATGAATTTAATCAATTTTCATATGTATTTTCTTCATGTGTTTCTGTGTGGTGCTTTAAGTTACTAGAGCAGCTCTACTGCCATTCTAAAATCACAACACCTGGCTTCCGCTTTATATGCAGAGAATGGGAGTCTCCAATTGACTTTTAGTGTATGCGCCCCTTTGCTTTATTTTCTTACTTAAAAATAATGCAGCCAGTCCCTAAAAGTCTCTCCTGGTGCTTGTCACCTGTCTGCTAATGCAGTTTTAAGTAAACTATCTGGCGTACTTGCCAGCGAGAGGAGCGCTCTATTGCAGTTTGCTCTCCATAAGAACCTTGCTCTGGCAGGCCGCAACCTGCTCCACAACCACTGTTACAGTTCCACTCAGTCACTTAAGGCTGCTGTGAGAGGATTCCGCTCTGTAGCATGCTAGCGCTTGTCTCAGGAGCCGACGTTTGTCTCTCTCTCTCTCTCTCTCTCTCTCTCTCACTCCGTTGGTCTGGGTGTCTCTGTGCTGCACTGCTGCTGCTCGCCACAGTAACTCTGCAGCAGGCCATCACAGTATTTGAATAATGGCACAATGCTTCTTTTTAATTCATGAATACATGCGCTTTTCTGATTATAACTATGCTGGCCCAGTTTTACCACTGGACCACCAGGACTGATGATTACTAGCCAGTGCAAATATTTGTTAGCCCTTGTCTTTTCACTGTTTACATTAAATGTATGTATGTATGAACATGTATGCATTTAAGGAGGCAATAACTGTTTCTGTCCCTCTCTTTGTTTACTGTATACCCTTGCACTAATAATATGCTCACAGCTACTTTTATGTTTATTTCCTACAGGTTCACCCTCTCTCTCTGCTTGCAGAACCCGATCTCAAATCTGCTCCTAGGTGACTTATTCTTCACTAAGGCATACATTTTTGTACTTCTTGTGGAACAGTTATTCCATGGCTGTTATATTCTCCCCATTTTAAAGGGCATCAACATTGACCAAACCCTAACACTAATAGAAAACCTTGCTTGCTGCTTAAAGATTACAATATACAAAAAAACTGTTTTAACACATTACTACTTGACTATGATATACTCATTTCTTATCATACATACTTTTTTTCCCCACTTGGTGAGGGTAAAGCTGACCCACTAGGATTGAGTACCTTCAGAATGTAGGGTTCTATAATCCACATTCCTCCTCGGCCTAAAACTATAAATCCATGTACTTTAATTTGTCTGATTTTGTGCTTCTTCTGGCCGGTCCAAAGAAGTTTGCACTTCTGGTGCGCCCACACAATTCTCTTTGGTGTAGTCAGTACTATCTCTAACACTAAATTGTCCAAGATTGCTAACGTAGTGTCCCCCCCCCCCGTCTATAACAGTAGCCGGATCCTTGAGAGGGTACATTACTTTGGAACATCTCTTGGCGATTACATACGGTCCTTCCCTTCTTCTTGCCAACTTTGCTGAATATTTATTTGCTTTGTCTGAATATGTGTGTCTTCTTAAAAGTACCATTTCTCCACACTCCAACAGTAATTTCCTTCTGTCTCTATCGCAATATTATTTTTGATGCCTCTGGGCATTTTCCATGTTTGGACTGGCAAACTTCCAATACTTTTGCATATTGCCCTTTAATGTCTTTGTATACTCTGAGATATCTTCTAATACTTTTCTCCTGACAGTTCTTTGTCTATAGGTAACATCATTTTTCTCACATACACCAACTTTGCTGGACTACTCCCCCGTTGATTCTTGTATTACACTTCTTAGTGACATTAACATTCTGGGCAAATATTGATCCCATCTCTGTGGGTTGTTATGAACATATGTTCAAAGGTATGACTTGATATTTCTGATAGTTCTCACTGTCCAGTTAAATTGCAGATGATATGGTGGTGTGAAAATTGGCTTGGCTCCCGGAGCACTGCAAAATGGCTACCATTACTCTGACCTGAACTGTGGTCCATTATCCAATAAAATATGCTTTGGAGTTCCCCATCTACAGAAAACTTCCATTTCTGTTTTATTTACAATCACATCCGTATTTGCTCTTCTTAGAAGAAAGGTTTCCACCCACTTGGTGAATTGATCCACTACCACTAAGATATATTAATTTCCTTTGTTTGTCTTTGGCAATGGTCCAACTATATATGTGGCTATAGTAGTCCATTGTCCATTTGAATGGTTGACTATCATCTGTCCCATCAGTTTCTGATTACTTGACTTTATTTCTTGGCATGTATCGCATGAGTGAACATATTTTATTATTTCTTGTCTCATTGCAGGCCAAATGAATCTTACTCTGATTTTTTTCTAAAGTCTTTTTCCTTCTTATATGACCTGATATTGAACAATCATGCAACAACTGCATAACGTTTTGTCTCAAACGTTGTGGTAGAACTACTGTGGTGGAGCAACCCTCCCGTACTCCTGATTTAACTGTGAGCATCATCACTATTCCATCCACTATAGTGTACTGATACTCTTGGTTTGGTAGTCTCCACTTGGTTGACAATATCTAAATACCTTCTCCTTCTTGCAACAACTCCATGTGCTTTCTTCTTTCAATATGTTTTCTCTGAGCATCCATCAGATTGCATTATTTGAAAGGCAACAATAAATTGCTTTCTTCAGAATTCTCTAGTTCCACTGTACTTACACTGCAGCATAGAATGGGTATTTTTCTCTCCATGTCTCTGACATCCTTCTTGTAATCCTCTTCTTCACTTTTCTCAGCTGTGTGTGACAGATGGTCTGCTACCACACTGGAACTTCCTCTACAATGTTGAACTTTGAAGGCACACTCCTGCAAAAGAAGTGACCATCTTCACAACTTTCCTTTCATATCTTTCATCATAAATAACCATGTTAATGCACTGTGATCTGTATACAATGTGAATGGCTTGCGGTTCAGGTATCCTTGGTACTGTTTAAGGGCCCATACTATGCTAAACACTTTTGCTCTTGAAAAAACATTGCTCCAAGTCCCAGACCACTTGCATCTGTAGCTAAATAAAATGGTTTATGAAAATCAGGGAAATACAATTTCTCAGCCTCTGCCATCTGTTCTTTTATTAGTTAAAAAGCTTTCTCTTGGGCAGACGTCCATTCCCATCTGGTTCTCTTTTGTCTTAGCGGATTCAAAGCTTCTGCAATATCTACCATCTGCTGCATGAATGGTCCAAGCCAGTTACATAGTTCAAAAAAATGTTGGTATGTCTTTTACTTTCGTAGGTTGTAGAAAGTCTCTAACCACTTGAACTCTAGCTGGTTCTGGCAATATTCCTCCATATGTAACAACATGCCCTAAAAACTTTATGTTGCTAGGAAATCACACTTTTCTTGTTTTATAGTGAGTCCATGACTCTTTAGTGTCTATAACACTTCTCTTAAATTATCACAATGTTCTCCAACTGACTTGGAGTAGATGATCACATCATCCATGTAGGCAAAACAAAATTTATACCGTATTCCATGCAACACTTCATCCATCATTCTTTGAAATGTTGTAGGTACATTTTTCAATCCAAAAGGTAATGCATTAAATTCATATAGTCCCTCATGTGTAATAAAAGCAGTTTTGCAACAATCTTGTGTTTCCACTGGTATTTGCAAATATACACTTCTCAAATCTATTGTGAAAAATATTCGTGCTTCGGTGTATCAAACACATCCCTCATGTTTTTCATAGGATAAGTATCACCAACTGTCACAGCATTCACTTTTCAGTAATCTACACAAAATCTCATAGTTTCATCTTTTCTGGGCACCAACACCACTGGTGACGACAATGCAGACAATGATGGTTGATTAATTCCTTCTTGTAACATTTCATGTAGTTGTTCTTTCATAATCACCCATTTTTCTTGTGAATAGGCATACGATCTGCTCTGTATTAGTTGTGTGCCTCCAGTGTCAGTTGTATGCTGTATTAAAGTAGTGTGGCCTACTGTCTTTGTGACCACTTCAGGAAATTCTCTTAGTATGCACTCTAATGGTATCTCTCTGTTCTCTGTTTGTTCATCCAGTCCCACTAGACATGGATTTGCAAATGCTCTCACATCCTACAAAATGTCTTCTGGTTCTATTGCAATGACAGTTGATATCTGCAGCTCTTCTGATATGGTTTCTTCTGAAACTTCAAGTTTATTTTTATTGTCATCCTTCTCCATCACATCTGGTGTATCACTTTTAACATTCTCTGAATTCACAACCTTTTTGTTAGCTATTTTGATAACCATCTTCAAATCCTTGAGAATGTCAGTTCTGATGATGACCTTGGAGACTGCTGTATTGAAGATAACCACTCTTCCTTTCCATGGCATGTCTCAAATGCTGAGACTAACTTCTACTTGTCCTCATGGAGTATATGATTCTTCTGAGGCTAAAGTAAGCTCAATCTTTGGCTTTTTTTCAAACCATGATTATGACTCAATATATTGCATCAACACAGGCTTTGTGATAATAGCAGTTGTAGCTCTGGTATCTGCCAAACCTTGAACTTCCGTATCTCCCAACTTCACAGGCAAATACAGTAAATTTGCACTTGTGAGTGCAGTTACCACCTCAGTAGCTTGCTTCTTTTCTATGGCTTCCCCAGACTTTGCTTTCTCATCAACCTTCATCAAAGTAGTTGCTGTTCTGTTTGCTGGTTGCTCTGCTTTATTCTTTGGACAATCTGGTTTCTTGTCTCCCAGTTCATTGCACCCATAGCGTTTGAGTTTGAATCCAGACCCTTTTCTAAGTGGATACTATCTCTGCTGTGCATAAGCTGAATTACTTTGTACTATGTGTCTCTGAGGTTCAAGTCTTTGCTCCTGAAATCTCTTGGTTCTTTCATACTGACTATTGTCTGTTGGCCTTACGTGACACAAATTCTCATGTAAAGTTCTTTCTTTTTGTATGAGCTCTTCAATGATTTTTGGCATTGCATGCATAAGTAAATTATGCAATTCTGGTTGTAGTGTTCTGACAATGAATTCCACTATCTCTCTTGAGCTTTTGGGTATAGATGTTTGTAAATATCCCATTTGTCTAAGACCAGCATATCCAGTTGATCTCCAACCCTCTGCAGATGATCCAATTCTCTTCTTAAGTATTGCCTACTTCAATCCTTGTCAAAATATTCCAGAAATTGGACTTTGTACTCTCCATTCTCATAATTGCTCCTGCTTATAGCTCCACCATTTACTTGCTACACCTGTCATAACTCCTCAAAATACTGCATCCACATGTCCTCAGGTACTTGTTCTTGTCTCAGTGTTCTCTCAAATGTTCTTAGAAACTCTAAGGCATCTTCTTGGCTTTCTCCTCCAAACACTGGAAAATGCTTCCAACCCATGGAGCAACAATAGGAATGATTAGCATTGTCACTTTATCATACCCATACAATACACTTTCTCTTCTCTGTGGCATCTCCTGATTTCCACCTCAAAACTTTTGCACTTCAGGCATTTAATTTATTTTCGACAGACCTGCAATTGGCATACTTTCTCTTCTTCCTGGGGTTTAACTTAAATTCTGTATATTGTTCATAACTCTGTCCATAAATACTTCCAGTTTTCGTTCCATTTTCTTCTCAAACTCTTCTACATCAAACAACATCTTCTCCACTGGCATTTCTTTCAAACCACCTCTGCCAGATCCCACAGGCATCCTTGTGACTCCTCTTATTGGGGATTCAGTACATCTTGGCTTGAACTCTGGTGCATCCATTGAAGCTAAATTTGTTCCAAACACCACCACTGGATCTAGACTGTGTGTTCCCTCTAAATTGCTAAGTCCCTCATTCTGACAAAATATTGCCAAGAGCCTCTGAACCATATCAGATTTTACTTTTCTCAGGTGAAAGATCCACTTCTCAGCTGTTAACAGGGACAGGAAATGTGTGCTAACTGATAGCTGATAGAGCAAAGGAGGGAGACAGGTGATATGACCAAAACATTCAAACACTTTAAGGGCATTAACAAGGTGAAAGAGTCTAACATGTTTCAATATAAAAAAAATAGCAGGACAAGAAGACACAGCATGAGATTAGAGGGAGGCCAATTAAGGGGTAATGTGAGGAAGTTCTTTTTCACAGAAATGGTGGTGGATGCATGGAACAGCCTACCTCAGGAAGTGGTGGATATGAATACAGTGCAGGGCTTCAAACAGGCATGGGGTAGGCATAAAGGAGCAATACAGATGAGTATAGATAGATAGGCCATTGACAGAGTAAAGGCCGATGGCACATTTATAAGGTAGAAAAAGGAATGGTCAGACTGGATGGGCCTTGCAGTCCTTATCTGCCGTCAACTTCTATGTTTCTATGATAGCTGTTAATAAAGTGTTAATTCTCAGAAATGATATGCATTCCCCTTTGTTATCCATATTTAACTGTACCTGAATAAAAAAGTGATGTGAAAAACTGTATTTTGCATTGTTTTGTTTTTATGGGCAGCATTCTGTTACAGTTCTTTTCATGGAACCACTGATCTGGAGTGTTAACTATGTTACTGTTTGTGTACAGAATGCTAATTATGAGCTAGTGGCCTATCAGAACTATGTTTAGAGCATTTTGCTCAAACCATGACATTGGTAAAACTCCAGATCACTGATTCCAAGAAGAAAACTGTAAATGAATGCTGCCCATAAAAACAAAACAATGCAAAATACAGTTTTTCATATGACTTTTTACTCAGGTACTGTTAAATATGAATAATTTCGGGGAATGCATATAATTCCTGAGAATAAGATCTTTATAAGCAGCTGCAAATTATAAATGATTTCCTGTCCTCTTTAAGGCTGAGTAGAGTCAATTTCACTGCAACCCTTTCTTCATACTCACTAATGGTCCGCAAGAAATCCATCCCTTCAGTGTTAGGTGTAGTACAAAAGATCCTGTGAACAAAAAATGTCAAAAGTCTCCAACCAAATTCAAAACCAGCAACTTTTTAGAATATTCACAGTTAGGCTTAACATGGAATAAGTCAGTCTTGCTGTAGTGTTAACCATTACCACCACAGAACAGCTTCACAGTTGGGTGACAATTATAACCTTCAGACTCAACTATATGGATGGTGTGCCTGTAGTTATTCTCTAGGTAGATGCAGCACCTTTACATGGATTAACATGGGTTGCACCACCAGTAGGTTATTTGCCTCTCTTCCCACCTACAATCACAGATTTGGTGCATACAAGAACTTTTACAATTACCTCCCCAGTCAAGTAGCTACAGAACCTGTATGGAGAGAATGAGAGTAGCTGCACTGGACTGACATAGGAGACCACAGGAAAACTTGAGATTTGGACAACCTGAAGCATGACTGACACAGTTTCAGAGTAAAAAGAAGGAAACATTTTACAGACTGCTCTGCAATGTACAGAGACAGTTGTATGAAAACCTTTCAACATTCAACAAATAACACATACATCTTAGAACAATTGCATTTTTCATCAAACATTAACATCTGTCTCTATCTCTATCACCCACAGGTCTGTACCTGCTGACACCTGCAGACTGCTGGCTATACACTACCCACAAGCCCTACAGTTACCCAATAACTACCCAGCACTAGGCTACACCCCAGACCTCAGTCACTGCACATTCACTTTTACCTGCCTTACACAGATACATAGACGAAGACAGCAGAAAAGGACAGTGTGGCCAACATAGTCTGCCCCTTTTCACTACCTAACTCATTACTGCAGACCCTAGTTGATCTGCAGCTTACCCTTTCTCCTTTATTGCTAAAGTACTGTTATGTCTATCCCATGCATCCCTGAATTTTCCTACTGTTTTTGCCCCCACCACCTCCACAGGGAGGCTGTTCCAAGCATCCTCTACTCTTTCTTTGAAAAAGTACTTCCTCATGTTGCACCTAAGCCTACCCCCTACCCCATCTTAAGGGCGTGCAATGGCTACGAGGCTTATACCCACCTCAGTCAACCCACTCACCCCTTAAAAACCCAAATACCCTTCCCTGGTATCTATTACTGTAACTTATACTTTAAAACTGTTGATACTCTATTCACTTAAAGCAGCAGTACTAGATAAAAAAAAAACTGATCATTTGTAACATTTTGTTCCCTGTGCTTTGTTGAGCAATCTGGTAATCTTTCTTGGTTTCGCTGTACTACCATCCCATAATTTGTTCCTTTTTTCTTAGTTTTTGTTTACAAGCTCCCACCCGCCATGTTGAATTGGACTCTCTGCTGCCAACCGTGCATACGCATGACTCACAGGGACAGCGAGAACACACAGCACAGGGTCCCACAAAGTAAACAAAAGATGTGATGCAATGTGAAGGGGGAGCTTGGCTGCAAATTACGCACCAGCCATATTTTCTGTGGATTCACAACAATGGAAATACATTTTAAATATGTAAAAAAATAAAGATTGCTAGTAAAAATATTTACAGATACAGAAACTGGAACTACCGTATGGCTGCATGCTTCCAGTCAAAAAGCTGCATTTTGATAATCACCTCCTGCTTGTCCAATACTGCTGCTTTAAAGTCTATAAATTCACATTCACTGGCTGGCCTCACATAGTATTACACATTTTAGATTAGAGAATACATTTTCCCCCATAGTCTGTTAGAAAACTCAGTCCTTCAGTAGCTGGATGGTAGTCCTTATAGTTAGAAGGATTCCAACACATAACACAGATGAACTGAACTAGTCCCAAGTTGACAAATAAATTGTACTGTTCCACATCCCTTTTGGTTTGAAGAAAATGATGTCCTAGACCCAAGGAGCTGGCAGTTGATTAGCAGATGTCAGTTGTGAAGGCACCTGTAACTGAAGCCATTGCATTTTTCTTTGCTGAAGCAGAAACACTTGTGGAAGCAATTCAGTTACTAAAAGCAGCAGACTTTCTAAACACTGGCCCTGCTCTCACTGACTGCACTGCAATCCCTGGCACTGAGAAGCAGGTAATCCCCCTAAATCTATTACTTTAAGTTGAAGGCTGGTCCACCAGGCACTATCAAAATGGTAAGCCTCTGTAGGCTCGACTCCCTCTGGTCTGGTCTGGTCCCTTCAGGTCACTCTCCATTCTCAAACTCCCCTCAACTGAGCTGTGCAGCTCCATTTATGCTCGCTGAGCATTCCAATTTACCCAACTCCTGCTCTGTGAGTGGACAAAACCCTGTTCCAACTCTCAGCACCAATCAAATTAGACTCCCAGTTGGAATTCTGCAGCAGCATAAACCACAATGGAATCCAACTTTTGACTCTCAGCTGCTCTCTCTGAACATTCTGAGGCTGTCTTGTCCTGTCAGCTTGGACTACACATTTTGCATACTAATTGTTACACACAAATAAATCCTAACTACACAAAGTCTAAGCATTTTTACAGTTAGCCAATGAGAAAGCTTACTTTCTCAGCTTTCTCCTGCTTTTGTTTTCACCAACGTTCAGTCATAGGAACCCAGAGTCACTAAGGCTTAAATTTCACCTAATATAAATAGTCTGAATGCTTGTAGTGACTTTCTCCCACTGTCTAAAACTAAATTACTGTTAAAATGAACCATTTCATCTTTAAATATACTTCCTGCACTAGTCTGTAGGCTAGTCTGTTTATGTATTCATCCTTTCTTTTAAACTCCTCCCCTGGGGCTGTCCCACAGGCTCCTGTAACATCTCCTGCCTGAAATTTTACACCCTTTTCTGGCTCCTCCTCCACTCTGCCTCCCTGCAGCAGGGAACATGACTTCCATTCACTCCACCTTCCCAGGTCAGCAACCCCCCCCCCCTTCCTGGCTGTTTATCCACAAACAAATATTTTTCTCTTGCAGAGCACGTATTAATTTGTATCCCTGCTAAGTTTGGTAAAAATCTGACAAAAATGACTTGGCAGCTCTCCTTATTAAAAAGGTTTGCTCCTTTCTGCAGCTTAAAATGGCTACTCCATTTTCCTTATGCTAGCTGGCTTCAACTCTGTTTTTGAAATGCTTTATTTTTGTATTAAATCATACACATAGCTATGTCCCTTGGACCAATTACTAGCCCCCTGTAACTTTATAGTATGAATTTCATAAATATTTATATGTATTTTTAGCTGGCCCCGGTGGTGCTGAGAATTGAGGTGCTGGATGCCATACCTCACACCACGCTGGCGACCCAGGTTTAGGAATGAGCTCGGGTCATTGGGGTTGGCAGGGGCAGGAAAGTATTGAGCATCTGGTAGACTGCTCTCCTCTCCTGGGAGTGGGGACTGTGTCTCCCGTTACCATAGTGGCTCCTGCTGGAGACTGGGAGTAGCACACCTCACGGGAGCATGCTGAGGGGTTACGGCTGCAGTGGACGTCCTGTGTGCAGGTGCCAGAGTGCGCCCATTATGCACTTGACATCATGGCACAATCGAGCTTTTGGGGAAACAGAAAAAGGAAAAATGCCCTGGCTCCCGAGAAGGTGAAGACGAGTCAATAGTCATCCCCCCATGCTCTCTACAAGACCTTCCCAGTCAGCCCATGGATTGCCTCCACCCATTAGATTATGGAAGGGGTGCTAGTGGGAGCTGGCGGGCCCAGAGCCAGGGAGCTGGTGGTTGGAGTGATCTGGTTCATAGGTCTGATCTGGGGGTCTCTGGCTGAGGAGGGGAAAAGGTGTGTTTCTGTGTGGTGCTTTGAGTTACTAGAAAAGCAGCTCTCCTGCAACTCTAAATTGACACTTGGCTTGTCCTTTAAATACTGATAATGGGACTCTGCCATTCACTTTTATGTGCTCCTTTGTTTTATTTTCTTATTTAAAAATAATGCAGCCAGTCCCTAAAAGATTCTCCTGGCACTTGTCACCTGTCAACTAATGCAGTTTTAAGTTACTTATCTGGCCTCCTTGCCAGCGAGAGGAGCGCTCTATTGTGACTTGCTCTCCATAAGAACCTTGCTCTGGCAGGCCGTAGCCTTCTCCATGACTGCTGTCACAGTTCCACTCAGCCACTTATGACTGCTGTGAGGAGATTCCCCTCCGTAGCGTGATAGCGCTTCTCTCAAGAGTTGACGTTCGACTTTCTGTGTGACTCTATTGCTTTGGGTGCTTGCTCGCCATGCTGTTCTCCACAGTAACTGCAGCAGGCTGTCACAGTATTTGAATAAAGGCAAAATGTTTCATTTTAATTCATAAATAAAGTTTTTTTTCTTATTATAACTATGCTGGCCACGTTTTTCCACTAGACCACTAGACTTGATAATTACTAACCAGGGCAACTATTTACTAGCCCTTGGCTTAGCACTGTTTGCGTTAAATGTACGTATCTATGTGTATGCATTTAAGGAGGTAATAACTCTGTTTCTCTCCCCCTCTTTGCTTACTGTATACCCTTGCACTAATAATATGCTCACGGCCACTTTTCTGATTCTTTCCTACAGGGTCCACTCTCTCTCTCTGCTGGTGGAACCCTGTCTTGAACCCACTCCTAGGTGACCTATTCTTCATTAAGGTACCCATTGTCATACTTCTTGTGGAACAGTCATTCTATGTCTTTTACAATATACATGGTCACAGTCACGATCACATTAAAAGTTACAGTCAATTTAAAATCCATTGTTCATCCTACATCTATGGGTGCTGAGGCAGACAATTAAATGTATAGCAGGTAATGGAGGCATATGATGATATAGGAAGCTGTATCTTAACAGAACACATGATCTGTGCTTATGTCACGTCCATGCTAATGTCATACACATGGTGACGGTCACGGTTATGTTAAAAGTCACAGTCACAGCTGGCCTGGTGGTGCAGAGGGTTGAGATGCTGGGTACCTTGCCTCATGTTATGCCAATGATCTGGGTTCATGAACAACCTCAGATCACTGGGATGCTAGCGTGGGAGGAGGGGGGAGCATGATTGAGCATGCCAGCGGATAGCTCTCCTCTCCTGAGGGTGGGTTGACACCCCCTATAGTTCCATTCACAAAGGGTGGAGGTCCGGTGGGCAGTGTAGGCAGAGAGGGTGCTGCAAAGAATCGGGAGATGGAAGGGGCTGAGCTGGCATCACAGGATGTGAAGCATGCTTCCACAAACATGCACAGTCATGTGCCTGTGCCTCGGGGAGGCTCAGGGGAGAAAATCAGTAAAAATGCTTTGTGTCCCCATCACCCCATCAGTTGGCAGGAGTAGTAGATGGGGACCAAAAAGCTAAATAAAAAAAAACAGTCACAGCCACAATGAAATAAATTATAATGTTCCATAATCCTTTTAAAAAATATGTTTAGTTGCTTCGACCCCAACCCATCTATTGTATCAAAAATGAGGTGGCACTCACTGGCTGGCTACCTTCCTTTGCAGTCACAGTCACATTATTAAAATATTGTTTTTCTCAGTCATTTAAAGAAATATGCATTTAGTTGCATCAAGAGAACTCCAACCAATCTACATCATCCAAGATGAGGTGACGCAGTCTTCTTTCTTCAAGGTCACGGTGATAGTCATGGTCACATTTTCATGCTTGTAAAATAAATGTTATATTGTTAAAATAAATTATAGTATTAAATTATAGTTTTCCTTAATAATTTAAACACATATATGTTTACTTGCATCAGGAGAACTCCAACCTATCTACTTCATCCAAAGTGATGTGATACAGTCTTCTTCCTTTTGTCACTATGGGCAGCTGTAGCCTACTCTGCTCTCAACCCAGTGGCTGTGGATATACTGGTGGCAGAAGTTGTGGGCACATAGTAACATGGCAGGCTCTCTGAAGAGGGATGTATGTTGCTGTCAACTGTCGAGGGGAAGAGACAGATGGTCTCCTCTTCCTTTTGGGGTTCAGGTGAATGCAAATGACAACACTGTGGTCACTAGGGTCAAAGTTAAAAAAGTAGCTTCACTTTGAGCCAAATTCGCCTTGGTGTATCCCAAGGAGAAGTCACCAATGGTGAATTCCTATTAAATAGAAAAACTTTGCAAAATTATCCACAGAAGCAGATTTTGTGACTTTGGCTTAACTTTACCTGTTAATTAAAACTTCACAACATCTCTACTCAGGACCTCTAAATACATCAGCATTAATGCAGAGATCTGAGAATTCCTCTTTAACTGTCCATTTTTTTTTTATCCTCTATTTGTATCCTCCTCCTACAGCACCAGCCCTGCCTTACCTCCAGCCACCGCTCTTCCTCACCGCTGACCCTGGAGTCCTGTGCGCCCAGCTGGCATACGCATCTGTACCATCAAGAGGGGCCCCCTCCGATGCCCCCACACCCAGCCAGGATCCATTACCAGCACATGCCTCTATCCAGGCATTTGCCGGCTGGTGAAGCTGCGGCCATCAAGCTGTCATTGGCCTGTGCTGCCATGTTTTTCCTCCAATTTTCTTTCTGGAATGCGAGTGTGCAATGACATCACAGTGCACTGACATTTGCCGCACTCCACCCCTTACTGCACCGTTCTAGTAGTACCCCCGGTTGTCACCAGGGGCCTTTACAGAGCGGTGGTTCCCCAGTTCCCTTCCTGGGATGGGAGCTCAGTCCTCCAGATGCTCAATCCCATCCCTCCCCTGCCAACCCCTGGTGCCCCAGACTCGCATCCGAACCCGGGTTGCCAGTGTGGCTTGAGGTGAGGTATCCAGTGCCCCAACCCTCAGCACCACCGGGCTGGCACCATTCAATATTGTTTAATAATAACTGGCCATCAGTTTTTTCTATGGAGAAGGCAAGTTATTATTTACTATAGTAACTCACCATTATTACAGAAAACAAATGTTCACTGAGCAGCAACTCCTTCCTCAAGGCAACTTTATTCCAAGTAGCCTCCTGTAATGCAATAGTATATACTGGATGTCTATCTGGTATCAGAGCTGACGGCTACTGTGAAAAAGCCATCGCTACCTGACCCATCTCTCAGTACATGTTCATTGGCTACTTTTGAGTAAAAAAGGAGTTATCTAAAAGTGTATTTAGTGCTCTGAAGAGAAGCTGTAAACCAGACATCTACACAGTAACAAAGCCAACCACTGTTCTGACAAACAACTTGCAGTACCCAACACAATATCACATCACATCCATCACATCACACTGCAACACTTTAATGCAAGAAGCCTGCTCCCTAAGCTTGATGCTCTCAGAGTCTGAATCTCCCAATACTCCCCTGACCTACTATGTATCACAGAGATCTGACTCTCCTCACATACCCCTGACTCCCAATTATCCCTATCCAACTACCACTTACACTGCTAAGACTGGGCCAAGCACGGAGGCAGAGTGGTCATCTACACCCAACAAAACCTACCCTGCTTTATGTCTTTAAGAGAATCTCATCCCTCCTCCAATGAGCTCCTCATGGTTACCCTGAAGTTCCCCTCTTCCCTCCTTCTCTATGTTGCTGTGATGTATGCCTCCCCCACAATCTCCCTTCCCTCTCTTACAGACTTCATTGCCTCACTAGTTAACCATGCATCAGAGGCTGAGATCCTTCCTTATACTTGGGGACTTTAACCAAAACTGGATCTCTCCTGCCCTTAAATCCCTCACAGAAAAGACGGAGTCTCTCAACCTTAATCAACTAATTAAGGGACCTACCAGGCTCAACCCCGTCTCCCAAAATCACTCCCTCCCCGATTGGGTGCTCGTCTCCCATCCCCACTGCATTGTAGCAGCTGGCATACTCCTTAATGTGTTTAGTGACTATCTTGCAATGTACTATGTATGCAAAATACACATGCCCTGCCCTCCCCCAGCCTACCACTGGCTCCGATCCTATGGGTCACTAAATATAGATGCTGTTCTCCAGGACCTTCATTCAACAGACTGGTCACTAATATAATCAGCTCCTGATATTGACTCCACCCTCTCCCTATTCAAACATCTCCTACTTAAAGCATGAGACACCCATGCCCTCCTCAGGAGGTGTAGAATTCAACACTCCCACCATCCTTGGATTTCAGTGGGCATCATTCACCTGTGCAAATTTTGTGGCCTCACCTGGGCCAGCTTCAAATCCTCTCTCTTCCCTACTGACTTTCAGTCCTACTGGTCCTTAAGGAATGCCTGCACCAAAGCTATTAGAGTGAGAAAAGCAACGTATTTCAAATCTATGCTGCAACAAAATCTTTACTCCCCCTCCAATTATTGGTGTACTCTCCTGTCCCTTTTTGACCCCCCCCATAATAACTCTCAACTCCTACACTAACCATTGATGGGACACCTTTTTCAGACTTGGTCACAGTGGCCTCCCTTCTAAAGTCTTTCTTTACCACATAAGCCCTCTCCACGAATGCCCCCTTCCCCCAATCTCCTCCACTTCCCCCTCATCCCAGGGACTCTCCTTCTCTCGCATCTCTAGTCACAAAGTTTACAATGCAATTCTTTCACTTAACCCCCATAAGTTCAGTCCTGATGGCCTCAACCCCAACCTTCTCTGTATCTCTGCCCATGCTATCACTCTCCACCTTACCCACCTCCTGAACCTCACCTTCAACCTTATATCAGCTCCCCAGGCATGGACAGCTGCAAATGTGATCCCCCTACACAAAGGTGGTGACCCCTCCACACCAAGAAACTACAGACCCATATCACTTCTTCCTTTCCTGGCCAAACTGCAAGAATCACTAGTTTTGTCCTGCCTTACAGACTTCCTTAAGACCTCAGATATCCTCTCTCCTTTCCAGTCCTGTTTCAGAACAAACCATTCGACTATCACCTCTCTCCTTTGAGTAACTGACTCTATCCTCTCTAGCATGGACCAAGCTCTCTTAACCATGGCCATCTTCATTGACCTTGCCCAGGCTTTTGATTCTATCTCCCATCCCCTACTTCTCAACAAACTCAGCTCTGTAGGACTCTCTAGCTTGACTGTAAACTGGCTCAGCTCATACCTCTCTGGCTGCACACAATGTGTTCTTGCAGGAGGTGCCCATCCCCCCCCCACCTATTCAGGCCAGTGTCCTGCAAGGGTCTATCTTAGGCCCTGTCCTCTTCTCCATCTTCCTAAATGACCTTCCTTCAGCCAGTTCTTTCTTAAGCATACATACGTACATGGACTACACAATCATTTATGCCTCAGGTCCTTCCACCTCAGTCATTGAGTATCAGCTTCAGTCTGATCTCCATTAAGTCCTTCATTGGTTTCATGTCAACCATCTCAAAATTAAAGCCAAGAAAACCATATTGGTGATCTTTGGCATTCCCCCAAAATTGGCCACTCTTTCCTCTCCCCTCTACTTCTCCACCCTTGGATGGAATCATCCATGAAGAAGTCTCCTGTTTCAAATACTTGGTGCTTGGCTTGACAGCAGGCTTGATTTCAAAGCACACTTCAATCATATCCACTGAAAGCTCTGTCCCAAGTGGGGGGCCTTGTATAGAAATAAAGAATCCCTCTCCCTGTATGTCTGCTGTGAACTTCTTACTAAAATTATCCTCCCCTCTTTCGACTATGCCAACATGGACTATGGTACCACCCTTACCACATCACTAACCAGGCTCGACTCCCTTTACAATGCATTCGGTTGCTTTGCACTAAATGCCCCCCCACATGCATCACTGTTCTATCTACTCCTCTCTTTCCCTTCCTTCCCTTCACCTGTGCCATCAGCATCATGTCACCCTCCTCATCTTTAAGTTCTGTATTGGGTTCCTCCCCTCCTATCTCACCTCTCTCCTCTCTCATCTCACCCTCCTCCCTGACCTCCTATCCTCTTCATTCCTGAGATACCTGCACCTTCTCTCTCCTTCATCCCTCACCCTGTTCAGGGCAATCAGTATTTTCTTTCTGCTTTTCCTCTCTCTGGAGCTCCCTCCTTAACTCCCTTAGACAATCACCCTCCCTGCTGAGCTTGAACCATGCACTATTCCAATCTGCCCCCCTTGCTTCTGTCCCTTCTCCAGGTACCACCCCCTTGACTTCTAGATGCTCCACTACTCAGTCTGATATATTGCCCCATATATAATTAACTGCAATCTATCACTTTATCCTAAGCTTGATTATTGTAAGAGTTAATATATATGGAACTATTCTACGTAGTGCAATTTTGCCCTGTACATTACCATGATATGTGACAATTCCCTGTATCTTACCCTCCTAACTGTAATTTGCTTTTCATATGGCTGTCCTATTTAATTCTGCCTAGTTACATTACCATTGTACTAAATGTCCTC
Organism: Neoceratodus forsteri; assembly: GCA_016271365.2. NCBI lineage: Eukaryota > Metazoa > Chordata > Ceratodontiformes > Ceratodontidae > Neoceratodus > Neoceratodus forsteri. Next base: position 753,447,144 of record CM028137.1, read on the forward strand.
ATTGCTGTTTTGCTCCTCAATCTGTATGTGATTTGCTAAAGTGTTGTTCAAGTGAACATTATGCATATTGTACTCCCCTTCTTCCCTTCCCTTCCCCCAGGTCACACCTGAAAATGAGCCCCGGCTCAGTGTGCATCTCCCAGTCACCAACTTTAAATAAATAAATGAATACATAGAAAAGCATGACAGTGCAGCTTCCTTTGGGGCATTAGTGGACTGTCAGAGCTTCATTCAGGAGCAGAAAAAGCACTGCACAATCCTCCAAACAAACAGTGACCTCAGGTTTTCAACAGTTTTCTGCATGAAAAAGACAAACCACTAAATTTTACTTAACTGCCCAAATGCCAGAATTAGGAAATATGGTAGTAATGGTAATGACAATTGGAATTGTTTGGTCATAAATGCCAGGAACGTTATAAATAAAATGGATGAACTAAAAATAAAATTACATGATTCAAATGTTCACTTATGTGCAATTACAGAGATGTGGTGGAGGGTAGAGAATACCTGGGATAAGCAGATAACTGGGTATACATTATACAATAAGGATAGGACAAATGCTAGAGGTGGTGGAGTGGCATTGTATGTCTCAAATGATATAACATCTGAGAACATAGACTGTTCAGCCTGGGACACATCAGAGATACTATGGATAAAAGTTACCCCCCAAGATCACCCAAAATAAATATAGCAGTGGTCTATAGACCTTGCTTTTCTGCTGCCTTGCCAGTTGCAAGAGGAGTCCCCCAAGGATCCATCTTAGGCCCTATCTTGTTTTCTCTGTACATTAATGACTTAGATGCTAACATATCTACGTAAAATCTGCACTTTTTTGCAGATGATACTGTGTTGTATACTTCTGGCTCATTGTTATCTGAAGTCAAGAGTGTGCTTCAAGCGGACTTCGCACAACTTGAGCATAATCTAATAAAGGCAAAGCTTCTGCTCAATGCTAAGAAGACTAAAGCGATGATATTCTCCTGCAGTGCTGTCACAGGTCCCCCCAATACCCTTGCCCAAGACTTCATTGTCACCACGCTAAACGAGCCTCTGGAAGTTGTAACCAAATTTAAATATCTAGGTATCTGGTTCGACAATAAATTATCTTTCAGTGACCACGTCGAAGATGTCTCTAGAAGGTTAAAAAGGTTAGGTTTCTTCTACAGAAATAGGCCCTTTTCCTTGAAACTCAAACAAGCTTGTACAGGCCACTTTTCTCCCTCTACTGACTATGGCGATGTAATCTATTCCACCACTCTTGCAAATCTAAGTAAACTGAACATCCTTTATCACCATGCATTACGGTTCATTACCAACTCCCCTTACCGTTTGCACCACTGTGACTTATATGCAGCTGTTGGTTGGACATCCCTTACTACTAAACGCCTGCTCCATGCTGGGCTATGGACTCTTAAACTGCTCCTGCAGAAATTGCCAAGCTATCTCTCGTCCCTTATTAGTATCTCACATAGTGCATACTCGTTAAGAAAATCTGACTTTATTTATGCTTGACATACCAAGGACGCGGACTCTTTGGTAAGCGTATATTGCATATGCCTTCTCTCCATTTGGAACTAATTACAAACTGTATTGAAACTAATCTAGCACAGTTTCAATAAACTTCTACAAATCGCTAAGTTCAGCCAAAATAAAGACACCTGTAACTGTCATTAAGTCTCTTCCTTCCCATGTGTGCCATATTTATCCACAGGTAAGGTATAATTGATTTGTCATATTAACTGCTTTCCCTTCCCCTTCTACTCCTGGCTTTATCTTTGCTTACGCTCCACTGCTACTCTATCAAATCACTCCTCCCCCCCTTATCAGTTGTAGACTGTTGTTTGTTCTAGCTGCCAAAATACTGTATATGTATTGCATACACCAGTCATCATGTTTCATTTATCAGTATGCAACCTGTAAGTCGCTTCCCTGTCTCATATCAATGTTTACCACCTGCGGCCACCCTATGTGGTACCCTTGTATGTATATCCAGCCTGTATCATGTAACGTGCATTTCATGTATATACTGTTATTACCTATCTGTGTTTGTACTTTAAGTGTTTATGTCACAGGACCTCCTTGTGAATGAGCTTGCTCAATGGAGTTTTCTTGCAATAAACTTGAACTTGAACTATAGACACCCAACAAACCCTGTAGCTAAGGACAGCCAGTTATTGAATTTTATTAAAAATATTACACAGGAAGACAGGCTTATTATAATGGGTGATTTTAATTTGTCAGGGATAAACTGGAATCTGGCTCAAATGGCCTCCAAGATTGAGGCTAGTTTCCTGGAGACCTTCTTGGTGGCTGGAATGGAACAGCTAATCCTGAAAAATACTAGGGGGAAGCACATTTTGGATCTGGTACTAAGCAATATAGCAGATAATATTTACGACTGTGCAGTGGAAACTCCCCTGGGTACCAGTGACCATTCTATGGTTGGTTTTAAGTATAAAGTAAATTGAGAAAAGTTGGTGGGAAGTACAGTAGTGTTCGATTACAACAAAGCAGATTATAGTGGCATAAGGAGGGAACTGTCTAAATGGAACTGGGAGAAGGAATTTAAGAACAAAACAGTGGGCGAAATGGGGGACATACTTAACACCAAAATAAGAGAACTGACCCATAGATATGTTCCTACAAAAACTAAATATTACAGTTCTAAGAAGGCTACTCCCCCATGGTTGACACCTGCAATTAAAAAAATGATCAAAAGAAAGAACAGGACATATATTAGGGCAAAGCATAGTGGAGATAATGGTGTATGGGTTACCTATAAATATTGGTTAAAAAAGGTTAAGTTAACCATCTCTAAGGCCAAGAAGAAATATGAACATGAGCTGGTTACAAAAGTACAGGACAATTATAAGTCATTCTATGCCTGTATAAATAAAATGAAGGGTACGAGTAGGAAGGTTGGCCCCCTTAAAGATGGTAGTTACAATCTAATATTAGAAAATGGGTTGTGGAAATCTTAGAAACTGATTGGCTTAGGCTACCAGCTACCCAGTCCGGTATCTGGCAACAGAGACCAGGAAATAAAGAGTCCCAGTCTCTGGCTGCCTGTTTACCATAAGAAATTATGGGGCCATAGAATGTTCAATTTGAAAATACCGCCATTTTTTGTCTATGGTTAGCGAGAGGAGGATTTTCTACAACCCATTTTCAAAAGCCCCACATCCATCTGCTACTAATATCAAGTAAAGAATTACGAATAGAAAAGGAGGCAATCACACTGTGGAATAGGCTGGGCGAGAGAAAGAATAAACAGTTTTCCAAACCTCGCGCTGGCAACAATAAGCGAGCGGACGTCCATTGCTGTATTTCCTAAACTCGCTTATTACGTGAGTGGAATGAGCTCAACCTGCCTTTTTTATTTTTGTGCCTCCTGATCTCATCAACTATCCTGACCTCGCCTTAGCCCAGAAATCACAGGTGCGGTAGCTAAACTAGTTTTAACATCAGAAGTGCATGTACCAGGACTCACTGAAAGGCTTCTCGCAAAAACTGCCGTGAGTGGAGTGTCTGCACTTCAGAAAGGTCACTTTCGCTTTTTTTGTTTGCTTACCACAACAGCTTCAAAAACCCAGCATGTTCAAATTATTTTAATTTTATTTCAAAGATGCATTTCCTGTTGACAGTCTGTATGAGAATTACAAACTGTGTGCTGTAAACTGCTTAATAAAAAAAAATGCAACTGGAAGACCGCAGTAACAAGCAAGCATTTTGTTCGGTGTTATACCTGGGCTGTTCTGTTTTTACTGCTTGAGCAGCTTCAAAATAATTTGAACAAGCTAGGTTTTGGAAGCTGTTGTGGTAAGCTAAGCAAGCAAAACAGTGAAAGTGACCTCCTTTATGAAGTGATGACCTTCTGCTAATCTGCTAGTCCCAATCGACCATACTTAAAGCTAGGCACGGGAACCGCACTGTCGCCCAACCCAAACTGTTCAGTTTGAAATGGAAGCTCTACCGGCTAAAACAGAAAGCTCGAATTTCAGAGTTTCACATTGTGGACTGCTCTGACTGTGACGTTCCTCCAAAGACCCCCCAAAACAAGTTCATGCTTAAACTGGCACAATAATCTGTTTAAAAGTACATTGCTGTGCAGCCTCCCCATACTTCGGGTCATGCAGTCCACTTCTGGCAATCATTTGGCATTAGAGTGTCGCTGTTCTCACAGTTCTTCCATTTGCTTGGTCTTTTCAGTAACTAAGATTCACCATTTTTTATCTACTATCTTTGTTTTATTTTTGTGATTTATTTCCATGGCAGTACAACAAGGACGTGTGTACTCTAATGTAGAGTGCAGTGTGCAGATGTACCATGTCAAATGAAGGCGTGGAACTATTTTATTATAAAAGTTATTTTAAACTAATTTTAGTTAATTTTAAATTAACTTACATTCTTTAACAGTGCCCATTTTCTAAGCGCAATAATACCCTCGAGGGTGGGCGGTATGGGCAATACCGACCACCCACTCGGGTATTATTGCTTACTTAAGCACTCCCTGGACAGTTATGTACATACAAATAATATAACAGGGTGTTATTAGGTACAATGGGCGAGCCAAATGGACTTTGGTCTATATTAGTGCTCTGAATATCTATGAACTATGAACTATGGAATTATTTTTATATGTGTGTGTGTGTGTGTTGGGGGGAGAAAAATTTGATGGAATGAAATTATATAACATAAAAGATTGGATGGTGCGATACTCGAACTTTATACACACCCTTGATGTGTAATGTGTAAACAAAAACCTTGAGCACTGCTGGATAGTTGAGATTCAAACAGGCACAGAGTTTGACCAGTCCTTTGGTTCTAGGTAAGCAGTATTTTATTAGCTTTTAGAGCAATGTTTGCAAACATTTTTCTGGTGGTTTAGTGATGTATGTATGCATGTTTCTGCTGTTGTGCAGAATCATAGTTTTGAAATATAGTTTGTGTTTTTCTTAAGTGCTTAAGTTAAAATGTTTTTCTTGTGTGAGCAGCACTGTGACTTTTTAGGTTTGGATTTGTGAAGAGGAAGAACTGTATGTGTTTTCGATGTTTTTGAATGGATTTATTTTACAGTCTGTGATTCTTGAGCAATGTTACTATGTGGGGGCATGTGCTTTTTTTAAATTTGTATGATTTGTTTTTGATGTTGATGTTGTTTGATTTGCATTTTGACCTTTTTGACCCTGAGGACGTGTAATTAGCATATTGACTTTTTTGACCCCTACTGGTTGCACTTCCAATTAATGCCCTCCTATCATGTCTTCTGAGCAGAAGTACATGCTAGGTTAATGCAGTGCAATGTGACGGGTTCCTGACCAAAGAGAAGTCAGAACTGACCAGATAACATTTTATAAATTCTCTTATAACACTTGTGACCATTTTGCAAATGTCATAAGTGTAATAATCCATTCCAGGAGTGTGTCAGTGGTGCAATGACCTCACTTCCTGAGTGGTTGGAGGCCCTAGGTGCACAACCTGCCCAGGGTTGTTTGGTTATTACAACATTGCTGCACACCCAACCTTGGATTATTCTTTACGCAATGCGCACCACCCCCTGCATTATTCTACATGTAAGCATCAAAAAATATTGTAATAGACATGCAGTCCCCATTTAAAATGTAGTGAGTTCCTGATGGTAGACATTAACTGTCCTTTGCTTTTACATGGGAGACCAGAGTTTGCACCCAATACATTAAACATCTATGAGGCTATCAGAAATCCAGGTGAGTAGACTACTGCAAAATTATTAGAGATAGCTAAAACAAATGTTTGTTTTACTTTATTGAACCTTGTAATAGGTGACTAAGTAAGGTAAAATAAGCATTTTTATTTGTTGCCTATAGAAATTTTCCATAAGTCTTTTGCCATCTAGCTATGCAACACAACACGGGTTAAAGTCTCAAACATCCAGTGCAAACTCTCCTCCAAGATAGCAGCCAAGGGCATTAAAGATATACAATTAGGACATTACCAGGCTCTTCCAGATTGTAGGTACTGTACAACAGAGGAACAATATCTACCACTAACTAACTATGGAAAGTATCAGGGTAGGAACTCATAGAAACATAGAAACATAGAAACATAGAATTTGACGGCAGATAAGGACCACTTGCCCACCCAGTCTGCCCATTTCCCTACCTGATGGATAAGTTGCAGATCCTAGTTAACCAGCAGCCTACTTCTTCCTACCCCCACCCCCTAGAATTGCTTTATGGCTGTCCCATGCCTGCTTGAATTCCACCACTGTTTTTGACTCCACAACCTCCTCTGGAAGGCCGTTCCATACATCCACAACCCTCTCTGTGAAAAAATACTTCCTTAAATTACCTCTGTGCCGCCCTCCTTCTATCTTCAAATTGTGCCCCCTTGTTCTTGCACACCTCTTTTTTTGAAAGATGCTACCCTCTTGGACTTTGTTGATTCCCTTGAGGTACTTGAAAGTTTCTATCATGTCCCCCCTCTCCCTCCTTTCCTCGAGGCTATACATATTAAGCTCCTTAAGTCTCTCTTCATATGTCTTCCAGTGCAGACCCTGCACCATTTTAGTTGCCCTCCAAGATGATGAGTGCCAGAGGAATGAAGAAATCATGCCAGAGTTGAAGCAATTCACTCCGTGCACTGCTGGAGTGGCTTACTCCATACATGGCAGTCATAATCCTTGTTATGCATGAAAGCAGTACATTACACAGTGCACTGCAGCTGTAGCCCCTACAAGCACCACTGCAGTAACTCTCTCCATGCATGGCCACAATAACCCACATTATATACTGCTTCAGTAATTTACTACATGCATGGCTCTTATAACTCACTCCATGCACAACTGCAGTAACTCACTCCATGCACAACTGCAGTAACTCTTTTCATGCATATCTGCAAAAAAAAAGATTCATATTTGACAAAACATTTTCCATGCATGTCAGCACAGCAGTAACTCCCTCCATTCATTGCCACAGTAACTCAGTCCATGCACAGCTGCAGTAACTTGCTCCATGCACAGCTGCAGTAATGCTTTCCATGCATGTCTGCAGTAATCCTCTCCACATATGACTGCCATAACACACTCCATGCATGAATGCATTTACTCACATGCACCATGCACTGCTGCAGAAATGTTCTTCATGCACAACTGCTAACAGATACTCATTGCAAGTTCCAGTATCACTCTCAGTGCATGACTGCAGTAACTCACTCTTTGTGCTTTGCAGTAACTCACTTCACTATCTGCTGCAGTTACTTGTTCAATGCATTGCTACAGTAACTCACTTCATGCATGGCAGCCAATTTTACTCCCTGCACTGCTACAATAACTCACTCCACACTTGGCTTAAATACAGTAACTTTCTCCATGTACAGTTCTGCAATAACTTGCCATATGTATAGATGCAGTAACTCTCTCCATGCATGGCTGCAGTAACCTATTCTTCATATAAATAGTGTAAAAGGGTCCTTTTTGCTGCTACGTTTCAAGGGATGGAAGGGTTCTGAGTGCTATGATAAGTAAAGGTGAGGAGTTGGTGCTTAGTACCCTAGTATGTAAAGGTGAGAGAATAGCACAAGGTACTTCAATATGCAATGATAAGGAAGGGTGCTGAGGGGTTTGGTATGTAAATTTAAGAAGTGTTGCTGGGTACCCAAATATACAAAGGGGTGAAAGGGGTGGCAGAAGTATAATAATATGTAATGGGATGGAGGGGGTTCTTGACTGTGGGTACTCCTAAAGAATGTGTTTATTATTAAGCAGAACAACCACTAATATCTTCCAACCAGTCCCATGAATATGCTTTACAATATTTTATAATGCTATAAATTATATTTAGAAAACTGCAACTTCTTTAATTTAAGGGTTAGAAACTTTTTTTAATGAAAACTTGAATTTTTAATCAACATGAGTAGATCACAATTATACAGTACTTATGCTGCTTCATGTCTATATATGTGGTTATAATATGTTGTTTAAAAAAATGGATTTTACAAATGTTTTGGACCACTTCATATATATATATATATATATATATATATATATATATACATACATACATACATACATACACATCTATATACGGGATACATGATGGCAGGAGTGGGATATGGCAAATATGCTCACTCCTGTGGAGTGAGCTCTGGATACTAATGAGTGCTGAAGGCACGAGTTAGAGTGTCCAGAGCTCACTCTGCTGGTGTGAGAATATTTGCCATATCCCATGATCTGCACATCATGTGTGCGATTTATACAATAGGGCATCATTTATTTGTTTTCTCTAGGAAATGCTTTTGTTGTTTTATAAGGCATGTTCTATGTGTTATTTTTATTCCTGGTATACATCCGAGGGTTGTTCAGCTGTAGCAAGTTTGTGTGAATGAAGTGTGAGTCGTTAGGTTGTGACTGGAAAGGTTGTGGTGTTTGGTTGCTTTTATGAATGTGTTTTTTGATTGGTTGGTGCACTTTGTTGTTCGAGCTGCATGCTTTGCAATTGGTGTAGTTCTTTTTGTGGGCGGGAATTTTGTCAGTAACTCGGAAGTGAGATTTAGAATGTTTTTTTTTGCTCTGTGAGGTATGTTTGCTGTTTTTTTCTAGTTTTATTACTTGTATATTTGGAGTTTATGGTTCTGTATGAATTGTTCCAATGTTTTTTGCATCATCCATATGTGCTGGTTTTACTGATGGTCCAGGTGCAGTGATGTCTTTCTTTAAAGTGAATGCTTCATTTGGAGCGCCGCAGAGTTACATGGGGTTGATATTAGTGCAAAGTACTTTTCCTTGTGTTTATTTTAAAGTGTGGTGTCTTTAGGAAAGTGGTGTTCAGGTGACACTTCTACTGCAGTGTTGATCAGAGTTGTGAAGGCATTTGGGGAGTACTACTGCCATTATTTATCAGAGTCTCACTGTAGTCTATGAAGCTACTCAATGTTAGTTTGCGCACCGTAACTTATGAGTGCATATATTTTGTGTAATTTATGATTTGCTTGAGTGACCTGAAGAAGCATTTGAGTGGCACTGTTCTGATGTTGTTTTGGGATAGGTTATTTGAACACAGAACTAGTTTGGGCAGGGAGGTGCTTGTGGAGACATCACCACAGCGAGAATATCACTTATTGACATAGGGGGCTGGATATTCAAAAGGGTTGCACCATGTGCAATAGGGTTGTGCCTGCGCAAGTCCAAAATTGCGCCATTCTGCCATATTCAGCAGGAGGCAGTTGCACCCCCTAAGTCAAGCTGAGCAACAGCGCAATGCTAATGAAGGCATGCTGAACCGGAGGGGGAGGAACCATGCATAAACTGCACAGCCCGATATTCAGCAGGCTGTGCAGAGTTGAGCAGGCGCGACCCCCAACCTGCGCCTGCACAACTTTGAGCCAAAAAAAAAGGAGTAAGTCGAGGGCCACCCACAGGTGAGCTGCAGCACTGCAGGGTGCAACACAGCAGCTGCCACCTGTGGGTGGCCCTCAATGCCTCCCTGTGCCTCCCGCGCCAATCGTGGGCATATGGTAACCCCCACCCTCAACTGGCCGATGCGTGGGCATAAGTTACAAAATTCCCCACCCCCGACTGGCCCGATCACGGGCATAAGTTAAATCCCCCACCCCTGACTGGCCCGATCACGGGCATAAGTGAAAATAAACCCCACCCCCACTAGCCCAATCGCGGGCAGCAAAGGGTTCAACCCCCCAAGAACATATCCCTGGTAGTCCAGTAGACCTCGAAGCCTGATCACAGGCAGCAAAGAGTTCTAACCCCCCAAGGACCACCTACCCTGGTGATCTAGTGGCCTCCCACCCCATCCACTCCACGAAGCCCCACCACCCTACTCTCGCCGGGCCGGGTGGGAGACAGCATTTACCTACCAGCCGCTTCTCGCACCTGCCGATTGGGATTGCCGTGGGTTGCATTTACAGCCAGAGCAAGAGTTATCGTGACGTGCAGTTTGACAGACAGCAGTAGTTCAGATATGTGAATGAATAATTCATTCACATATCTGGACTGCTCTTAGGCGGTGGCGATGTACATCCATTGGCTCTGCTCTGAACCAATGGGCATGCAGGCCCACCGGCAGTCAGTCAGCAGGCGGGCGGGCGCAGGCGGGGGGATAGGTGGCGGGTGGGAGGCCACTAGATCACCAGGGTAGGTGTCCTTGGGGGTTGAACTCTTGCTGCTCGCGATTGGACTTCAAGGTCTACTGACCACCAAGGATATGTTCTTGGGGTTGAACTTTGCTGCCCACGATCGACTAGTGGGGTGGGAGTTTATTTTCACTTATGCCCGCGATCGGCCAGTCGGGGTGGGGATTTTTAACTTATGCCCGCAATCGGGCCAGTTGGGGTGGGGGATTTTTAACTTATGCCCGCGATCAGGCTGCAGGGGGCATCGGTCTCCGATGGCTGCTGCCTGGCAGGTTACCAGGTGCAAGTCCTCAGGGATCGGCACACCTGCATGCTAATGGCATGCAAATGGGGCCATAAATAGATGCAAATGGCCCCCCCTGCGCCTTGCATGGATTATGGCCCCATTTGCATGTCACCTTTTGAATATCGGAAATTTGCGCATGGCACAATGGTACTTGGCCACCACATCTTGAATGCTCCACTCTGACCATTTGCGGTGGCACAAGTTCCACTGCTGTGGCTGGGGGTGATATTCAAAGGAGTTGCTCAATAGCGCAACTCCGTTGAATATCGCCCCGGCCACACCCCAGCGCAACTATTTTGTGCAGCGCAAGGGCTTGCACCACAGAATAGTGTAGTCTGAATATCCAGCCCAGTGTGTATAAATGTCAGATATTATCACAGTGTCTGCATCAGCAGGATTTATTCCACTGGGATGAGAATACATGGTTTTCTTCATTAAAATAAATCCTCACCCCTATTGTATAGCTACATATATATTAGTATATATATATATATATATATATATATATATATAAGATGTAGCAACATTGTATTATGCTACAGCAACATAACTGGCTTCACATTTTCATTTAAAAAAGATTATGTTCCTAGCCCTAATATCCAAAGTTATCTTATTTTAAAGAAATTATATTTAAAGAAAAGTCTAACTTTTAATCCATTAGGGATAGAAACTTATTTTGTTTTAAATGAAACTGGAATTTAGATTGTCAATACAGTTTGTATGCATCGATACTATTCTATATGTAGCGATACTATCTCAAACTGCTTTTTTTTTGCCCACTTGGCCCCTTGCCAGGACTTCCTTCCCCTGTCTGCTAATGCTCAACTTCTCTTTCCTCAAGGATCCACACACACCAGACTACCCACGACACCACAGCACACCTGCGACACACTGCTGTACTGCCCACAACTTACCTTGGGGCTGTCGTTGCCTCCAGCTCCATGGCATTACTTTTGTTCTCTATTCGGCTACCCACAGTGAAGGTGAAAGCCTGGAGTATTTTTTGGGACCCAGTTATGTGAGCCCGCAGTGGACATGTGGAGCAGGCAGAAGCTTCATCCTCCCAGTCAGCACCTTGATTTTTCCTGGTTTTGTCCCATCTACCATGAAGGCACTGATGTCATCAGACATTGGCATGCTGATGCGGGCCAAAAATGGATGAGCTCCAGCATCACCAAACACACACACTGCACCCCTGCATCTCCACCTGTGGTCTCCCAGGTAATGGGATAGTAATGGGATGTGGACCCCCTCTCCCAAGAAAAGGAGAGTGTTCAATGGTATGTTCAGTCCTTCTATCCCCAGCCAGCTCTCTGATTGCACAGGTTTGCTCCCAAACTTGGGTAGACAGTGTCACGAGTGGTAGAATGAGCACTGCACCCGTGGACCTTTGGATTGTTTTTTTAAGTGTATTATCAATATTTGTTTTTTAATTGCAACACAGTCAAAAAATGGTAAAAACATAGCATCAATATTATTTGATTGTATGGATAGAATGTATCACTACTCTTGTTTTGCATCGAAACATAATTTATTTATTTATAACATATTTTTTTCTCTGAGGGTACTGGTAGGGTCCTTCTTCTACCCCTGCCAATCCTGATCCCACTCACAGAGATCCAACCATTCACTTGGAAAGGCCTACAAGGCCCACCTGCTACACCCTGCTGTGCTGTCCCTCTGGCTTGCCTCCCATGGCCAGGTCCACATTCAGTCACTTTGGCATTACTGTCCCACTTTCTATCTGGCTACCTGCAGTGGCGGTGAAGGCCCAAAGGATCCCATTGGTCAGTGGTAGTGTAGGTCCAGTGTTGAGCATGGTGGGCGGTGGCCAAGGACTTCATCTGCCCTTAGCCAGTCCTGAGATTTTGTCCTTTTTTTTAATCCAACTGTCCCCAAGAAGCATGTCTCATCATTCAGTGTTGACATGCCAATCCACCCAGATGACTTAACACTCTCACCAGGTTTCCTCACTGATGCCTTCCCCTGCTCTGCCAACTGTGGTCACCCAGTTGACGATAGAGCAGGGGAACAGTGAGACCCCCTCCTCAGAAGAGGACAGCATCCATTGGGACACTCGATCTGCCTCCCCCTGGCCAGTGCTCTGATGGCCTTGGCTTGTTCCAGAACCCAGGCCATCAGTGTCAGAAATGGTAGCACTACCACTGTGCCAGCAGGCCAGCTGTGTGATGGTTTAAAAAAACAACAACAAATATTATATATATATATATGTATATGAATTTCAGTAATATTACACATTTTTGAACTGGAAACTGTGCAGTTTGAACTTTTTATTCATCTTATGCAATGGGACCCAGCAGCATGCATCCAAGGATACTCAAGGAACTTGGAAAGGAATTAGCGGCTCTGCTAGCTGCACTCTTCAACAAATCTCTGGAAAGTGGGTTAGTCCCAGAGGACTGGAAAAGTGCTACAGTGGTACCACTGCACAAGAGGGGGAGCAGGGATGAGGCTGGAAACTACTGTCCAATCAGCCTCACCTCAATAGTGGGTAATATGATGGAATGCCTTCTAAAAGAGCGAATTCTGGCTTTTTTAGAAGCAAGCGGTCAGATGGACCAAAAGCAACATGGCTTTACTGCAGGAAGGTCATGTCAAACCAGCCTAGTGGAATTCTTTGACTGGGTCACTAAAATGGTGGACCAGGTGGGCGCAGTCGATATGGTCTGTCTCTACTACAGCAAGGCCTTTGACTTGGTCCTCCACAGAAGATTGATTAGCAAGCTCAAGCACGTGAGTGGGCCTCAAAATAATAGCCTGGGTGAGAAGCTGGCTAAACAGAAGAATACAGAGAGTGTTGGTAAAGGGAACATTGTCAGGGGAGGGGCGTGGATGGTGACAAGTGGATTTCCACAGGGGTCAGTGCTGGGACAAATCTTGTTCAATGAGTATATCAATGACATTGCTGATGGTCCGGAAGGAAAGTGTGTCTGTTCACAGATGACACGAAGCTTTGTGGTAGAGTGGATTCACCAGAGGGGTTGCAAAAAATGAAAAAGGACCTGTTAAGATTGGAAAGATGATCACAAAACTGACAGGTGAAGTTTAACATGAAAAAGTGCAAGATGATGCATATGGGAAAGAAGAACTCAGGAGTGGAGTACCATCTGGGAGGGGAGAAGCTAACAGCTACAAAGCAGGAGCGCAACCTGGGAGTCATCATCTCTGATGACTTAAAGATAGGGAAGCAATGTGAGAAGGTGGCACAGAAGGCGAGTGGCCTCCTGGGTTGTATAGGGAGAGGCATAAATAGCAGGACATGTGAGGTAATAATGCCACTGTATAGGTCCCTGGTGAGGCCCTACCTGGAGTATTGTGTCCAGTTCTGGAGGCCACACCTCAAAAAGGACATCGATAGGTTGGAGACGATGCAGAGAATGACAATTAAGATGATTCATGGCCTACACCATAAGACGTACAGCGAAAGACTGAGGGAACTAAACTTCTTATCCTTGGAACAAGGAGGGGGCATGACTGAGATCTTCAAGTATTTAAAGAGTATCAACAATGTACAATCACAGGACCTCTTCCAGATTAGCAGTTGCAGTAGGACAAGAGGACATAACATGTGACTAAGGGGGTAGCTTTCAGAGTAATAGTAGAAAGTTATTTTTTACCAAAAGAGAGGTGGACCCATGGAACAGACTGCCTCAGGGGGTGGTGGAGGCAAAGACAGTCAAGCAGTTAAAATCAGCATGGGACAGACATGTCAGTACATTAACAAGTGATTCCAAGTAGGGGTAGGAAAAAAACATGTGTAGACTAGATGGACCTCATGGTCCGCATCTGCTGGCACATTCTATGTATGTATCTATGTTATGCCCTTAATCACAATGTAAATATGTTTCAGACTCCTCTCTAGCAATCCCTACTCTTCTTAGCTTTTGCAGGCTTCGACTGTGAATGCATCAGAAGATATTATAAACAAGGGTCTCAGTGGGGTTGGTACCACAAGATGTAACAAGGTGGGAGTGGTACTGTACCTTTCTTGCTGCCCCCATCAGTCAGGTACTATAGAGCACTCCACAATGGGAGGAGCATGGCCAGGGCTCCTACAGTGTCTTCTGATGGGACAACAGGGCACGAGATGGAGAGGGCAACTTTTATTTTTTGATTTTAATAGTTCCCACCATCCAGAGCCCTCTGTCTCCTTCCTCCAGCCTACAACTACCTTAAATCTGTCCATCCCCACAGATCCCCACTTTACGCCCTGGGTGTTGTATGGGGTTGGGGAATATACTCCCAACTGAGCCAAATATCAGGCAATGGATGAGCTGTCAGGGACCAGCCCATATATATCGCGGTTTCCTGGAAGCCAGCACTAGGACTGCTTTTTTCCTATTTTCTGTTTCCCCATCACCCTGGAGTCAGTGTGCGAGAGGAAGCAATGCATGTGTACATACACTGTGTGCACAACAAGGGTCCCCAACCTACACCTAATTCTTCCTCTCAGTACTCTCAGTATCACTACCATCTGTGGTCACCCAGGTGACTGTACCACAGCAAGGAGGGTGGCCCTTCCTCTCCAGAGGAGCAGAGCATCCTCTGGGATTCTCAGTCATCCTTCTGCTCCCTGTAGCTGGTCCCCAATGACCCAAGCTCGTTCCTAAACCTGGGTCATCAGCATTTTGAATAGTAGCCCTTCTTCTGTGCCCATGAGTTGACCTGTAGAGGGGGCAATCTAAATACTTCTGCACAGTATTTTAAAGAGCTACTGACACCTCAAAGAAAACTTTAAAAAACATAATAATCAGGTGCAATTCTGCTTGCATTCCATTTATACTTTATATATTTCTCCTCCCCATAATTTATTACTAAGAAAATGTGTATAAATATATGATCTTTATCCCTTAGATTTTATTTGAGTTCATCTGCCTCTGTAGTTTACTCCCTACTTCAAGTCATAATCCTCTGTTGTGACATCACAGTCTGTTGCCATGGGAGTAACTGTGAGGTGACAAGCAGTGAATTATGACCTCAGGTACGGAGAAAGCAGCAGGAATAGATGAACTCTTCAGGAGCAAAGATCCTGTTTTCATGCAAATAACCTAAATAATAATGAATGGGGAAGAGGAATAAGCCAGAAGGGGAAGGAAGGAAACATATTCAATTCAGTGCTTTAGAGTAACTGGTAATTGCTATTTTTCTTTTAAACTTAGATTGCGGGCCTTTAGTGACACTATACTTTCTTTGTTGTCTTTACTTATAATTGTTTTTGGGCTGTTGAAAATTTAAAACATAGTGGTGGTGTAATTCTGTGCTGTCTTTAATTGCTGCAAATTTTATCTTGGCTTGTCTGACTGCCCTGTAGTTGGGTGAAGGGTGTTAATTGTCTGGCCTCTGACCTCAGCTACGTGATAACTGGAGGTGGGGCTTAGTCAGAGTTGAAGTAGCAAGCAGAGTTTTATTTTCACAGAAGAAGCCAGAAGGGGAAGGAAGGAAACATATTCAATTCAGTGCTTTAGAGTAACTGGTAATTGCTATTTTTCCTTTAAACTTAGATTACTGGCTTTTAGTGACACTATACTTTCTTTGTTGTCTTTACTTATAATTGTTTTTGGGCTGTTGAAAATTTAAAACATAGTGGTGGTGTAATTCTGTGCTGTCTTTAATTGCTGCAAATTTTATCTTGGCTTGTCTGACTGCCCTGTAGTTGGGTGAAGGGTGTTAATTGTCTGGCCTCTGACCTCAGCTACGTGATAACTGGAGGTGGGGCTTAGTCAGAGTTAAAGTAGCAAGCAGAGTTTTATTTTCTCAGAAGAAGCCAGAAGGGGAAGGAAGGAAACATATTCAATTCAGTGCTTTAGAGTAACTGGTAATTGCTATTTTTCTTTTAAACTTAGATTGTGGGCTTTTAGTGACACTATACTTTCTTTGTTGTCTTTACTTTTTCCCCCTTCCTCCCCTTCCCCCAACTCTTAATTATATGCCCTTTTAAATCTGATTGACAAGAGCTAAACACAGGGTATGGTAAGGGGTGTGAAGTAGGAGGGGCATAAGGGGGAAGAAGCCCACCCTCAGCACGACAATTGACTCAGTTATTTATTAATTGGTTTCTTTTTCTTTAAAAAAAAATTATCTGAGGATCAGTGGCAGGATTTTTAGTACAGTAAATTAATAAAAAGGGAACTAGGAGAGCTTCAGTAGCAGACAAGTAGTGGAATTGCAGTATAATGTGGGGAGTGGTGCAATGCAGTGGCTGTGGGGTAGCCATATTCAGGCAAACCTTCTGGAAACTGAGGTGCTGCCCTATCTGCATGCATCTCTCTGGACTGTGGGATGAGGTAGCCAGACTCAGAGTGGAAGTAAACTGGGTCAGGAGTACCATCACCCCTATCCAGGGACCACCCAGTCCAATACAACTGCCTCAAAGGATGCCGAGAACGAGGAGCACTTGGATGACAGTGGGCTCAGGGAGGATTAGAGCAGTCAGGCAGAGGAACATCCCAGATCCTATTCCACTCAAGAACTCATATGCCACACTGGCAAATGAGGACAACCTAATAGAGGTACCCAGAGAAGTGGAAGGAAAGGATGTGGAGGTTAGCCAAGGAGGTGACCTCAGCGGGGAAAGCAGTGGACCCCAGAGGAGGAGGAAGTGAATCCTGGTGGGGGGTTCCATCATAAGAGGGATACAGCTAGGAACACAGGAGGGGAAGGACAGGGAGGTGAGGTGCCTACCAGGTGCCACGGCATGGAGAGATGGAAGGAAGATCCTGGGGACCACTGGGAAGGCAAGACAGGAGGGTGAGCTGGATGTCATTATCCACCTAGGTACTAATGACCTGGAAAATGGGGAGCCAAAGGAAGTTCAGGAAGAGTTTAGGAAACTGGGGAGGGGTCTCAAGCAAGTAGAGACTTCTGTCACTTTCTCAGAAGTACTACCTGTGAGAGGCAAGGGAGAGCATAGGAGTGCATGCACCAGGAACTTTAACTCATAGTTGAAGAACTGGTGCTGTGATGAAGGGTTTGGATTCATTGGTGACTGGGGACCCACCTAGAGGGATGGAGGTTTGTTCAAGCCTGACGGCCTGCATCCATCCTGGAGGGGAATCCAAGCACTCAATGATAAGTTTAAATGCTACATTGACAAGCATTTAAACTAGCAAAGGGGGGGGTGGCAGGCCTGCAAGGAGGGTACCTACTTGCTCACCCTCCACAGCTAGCAGTGGAACCAGTGAACCAGAGGAGTGGCTATCTCTGCAAACCAGTGTGCAAAAGATGGAGATTAGTGCCCAAGAGGTGGATAAGCAGAAAAGGGGCAAAATTCAGCAGAAGGGCAGACAGCAAGAAGAACCAGGGATAAATGAAAACCAAGGAAGGGGCTGGAGTAGAACAGTGAAACAGTCTAGGGAGGTCAAATCATGGAAAGCCATGTGTGCAAATGCCAGGAGCCTTAGCAACAAGATGGAAGATCTGGAGGCTGTCATGGTACAGTCAGACCTGGACATTGTGGCCATCACTGGAACCTGGTGTAATGATAACCACGACTGGGAGATGGCCATACCTGGCTACAACATATTCAGAAGAGACAGAGCAGGCAGGAAGGGAGGAGGAGTGGCACTGTATGTGATAAATGACATAAGGGCCACAGAGATCCAGGAGGAACAAAATGGGGGAGAGATACTGTGGGTTAAGCTGGAAAGGAAAATGGGGACAGCCATCCGCACAGGTGTGGTCTATAGACTACCAGCCCAGGAGGAAGAAACAGATAGGGAGCTGATGCTAGCCATTCAAAGGATGGCAGACAAGGGTGAGGTAGTACTGGTTAGAGACTTCAATATTCCAGACGTGGACTGGAGCATCCCAGCAGCAGCATCAACTAGGAGCAGATTTATCCTGGACTCCCTTCAGGGTGCCTTCCTCAAGCAACTGGTCATGGAACCAACTCAGCAGAAGGCAATAGTGGACCTTGTGCTCACAAACAGGAACAGTGTGATGGGGGTAACAGTGGGGGAGCACCTGGGAAACAGTGACCACCAGTCATTGTGGTTTGAAATCACAGAAAGAGCAGAACCAAACCCCACAAAAACACATCCTGGATTTTAGGGGGCAGACTTTGGGAAAATGGGAGATACTTGAAAGAGGCATTAAGGGAATGGGACAGGAATCAGGGGTTGAGGAACAGTGGGTAGTATTTAAATGGGGATTATAAGAACAAAAGAATTATGCATTAAGCAGGTTAGCAAGAGGAAAAGGAAGAGGAGACCATTATGGTTTTCCAAAGAGGTAGCAAAGAAAGTGAAAGCCAAAAAGATTGCATTCAGGCAATACAAAAAGACACAGGCAGAAGGGGATAGGGAGAAGTACCAGGAGACGCAAAGGGAGGCAGGGAGGTCAGTAAGGGAAGCCAAAGCTCAGACAGAAGAACACATTGCAAAATTAGTAGGTAGAGGGGACAAAACCTTTTTCAGGTACATAAGTGAAAAAAGAAAGACAAAGGGAGGGATAGTGAGACTGAAGGGGGAGGATGGAGGCCATGTGGAGGATGACAACAGTAAAGCTGACATACTGAACAGGTATTTCTGCTCAGTCTTTACTGAGGAAGAGGAGCGTAATGGGTCTGAAGGGAGTACAAGGGGTAAGAATGGTGCAGAAATGGACACTAGTCCCTTTACACGAGAAAGGGTCCTGAAGGAACTGGAAGTAATAAGAGTTGATAAAGCAATGGGGCCAGATGGGATGCACCCCAGGGTCCTTAAAGAACTGAGAGAGGTGGTGGCTGAACCTCTGGCTATCCTGTTTAGCCGATCACTGCAAACAGGGGAGGTACCCAAAGACTGGAGGACAGCAGATGTAGTCCCCTTATACAAAAGTGGGAACAAAGAGGAAGCAGGGAACTACAGACCAGTCAGCCTCACCTCGGTAGTGGGGAAGATCATGGAAGCACTACTGAAGGAGAGATTGGTGGAACATCTGGTTGTCAATGGACTACAGGGCCCAAGGCAGCATGGTTTCACCAGGGGGAGGTCATGTCAGACCAACCTCGTTGAATTTTTTGACTGGGTGACTAGGGAGGTGGATCAGGGGAGGGCAGTGGACATGGCCTATCTGGACTTCAGCAAGGCCTTTGACACTGTGCCACATAGAAAACTATTACACAAAGTGGGGAATATGGGTGTGGGCAGGACAGAAGTGTGGTGGGTAGGTAACTGGCTGGGTGGCAGGACACAGAGGGTGGTGGTAAATGGCTGTCACTCCACAGAGGGAAGAGTGACCAGTGGGGTACCACAGGGATCAGTGCTGGGACTGGTCCTATTCAACATCTTCATCAGTGACATTGCATGAGGACCTAGAAGGCAGAATTTCACTGTTCGCTGATGACACAAAGCTCTGTATAGAGTAGACACACCAGAGGGTGTAGACAGAATGAGAAGTGACCTGCAGAAACTTGAAGAATGGTCAGGGTTTGGCAGTTGAAATTCAATGCAAAGAAGTGCAAGATAATGCATATGGGGCACAAAAACCCTGGCACAATATATCAGTTGGGGGGTGAGGATATAGCATGCACCAAGCAGGAAAGGGATCTTAGGGGTTGTCATCTCTGATGACCTCAAGGTAGGGAAACAGTGTGACAAGGCAGCAGGTAAAGCAAATAGGATGCTGGGATGTATAGGCAGGGGCATCACCAGCAGGAAAAGGGAGGTCATAATTCCACTATACAAGACACTAGTGAGGCCCCACCTGGAGTACAGTGTACAGTTCTGGAGACCTTACCTACGTAAGGACATAGACAGGGTAGAGAAGGTTCAGAGGAGGGCAACAAAGATGGTGCATGGATTGCATCACAAGTCCTATGAAGACAGGTTGAAGGAACTGGACATGTACTCCCTGGAGGAGAGGAGGGAGAGAGGGGATATGATAGAGACATACAAGTATCTGACAGGGAGGAACAGGGTGCAGGAAAACACTATTTTAAGCGAAAAAGGTGTTCCAGGACTAGAGGGCATGGGATGAAGTTGGAGGAAGGACGATCTAGAGGAAACATGAGAAAGAATCTTCACAGAACGGGTGGTGGACAAGTGAACACCCTGCCAGAGGAAGTGGTGGGGCTGAAACAATCACGGGATTTAAGAATGCATGGGATAGACATAAAGGAATTCTGGAGGTCAGGGGTAAGGGGCAACAGACTTCTAGGAAAACAAACTGAACTTACAAGCTCAAATGGGCAGACTGGGTGGGCCATAGGCCCTTATCTGCCAACACTGTCTATGTATCTATGTATCTATGAATACAGAACTAATGGGAAATACAAGCTGGAATGTGTCTAAATATTATGTTCTGTTAAGGTAGTAGTAGTAAAAAATTTTTATTCATACAAAAAATGAATAAGGATATCTCCACTGAGCCGAAGCTCCTTTACAGTGAGATCCAGGTGTCATTTCCAGTTACTCTTATAAGTTAACAATATATAACGAAGGAAAACACATATACACTATAATTATACATCAATAAATATAACACAGTTCTAAATCATAAAACAAACTAGGACAAGAAGAACATACAAAAAACAATGATTAATTCACAGTATACATTTAATACAAGTTACAGTCTACCATCCTAAGATTCAAGCTATTTCCCATCATAACTAATATTTTTGATAAGCCATTGTTTAATTTGGTGCAACTGGAAATTTCCCTCAAGGGGTCTAAGCTTCCCAGGCAATTTATTCCATATAGAAGGTCCGATATTAAAAAAATGCTTATCCCCCCAAGCTGTTCTATGACTTGGGACTGCACAGTCCAAGTAATTAGCAGAGCACAGACCCTCAATAGGTCTTTTTATTTTAATGGACTCAGCCATATATTTAGGGACTTTTCCTGAGATACATTTTAACATTAACATAATTGTACTAAGAGCCCGCCTTTGAGACAAAGTATGCCAGTCTAATTCTTTATACATATCTACTCTATATGCCCTCTTTGCAGCTCCCAGTATAAATCTAATTAATTTATTATACATAACATCAAGCTTATATAGTTTTTAGACGCACTCATATATATCAAATTACCATACTCCAATATGGGTAGTACAACAACAGTTACAACTAATTTTCTAATTTCCAAAGACATACTATTTCTTACTCTATATAATGACCCCAAGCACTTACCAACTTTAGTCAAGGTACTATCTATATGACTGTCACATTTAAATTTTGTATCTAAATACACCCCCAGATATTTATAACTAACAACTTGTTGCAAGATTCTTCCTGAAAATGTTTTAATTTGTAACCCCTCATATTCAGTTTTAGACCCATAACCCCTATGAAACACCATTACCTGAGATTTGTTTTCATTCAAAACCAATTTAGATCTAAGCAAAAATTCCTGTAACTGATCAAAAGCCTGTTGTAATACTATTTGAATAGTTCTCGCTGATGAATCAGCAAAATATACAACTGTATCATCAGCATAAAGATGTTATTGTAGCTTTGGTTGTTCAAACCCCAAATCATTCATATATAAATTATATAGTATAGGACCCAAAATGGATCCTTGTGGGACTCCTGACACAATCAATTTCATATCAGATGACCACTCTCTAATAGTCACTTGCTGCAATCTTGAATCAAGATAATTTCGAAACCAATTTATAACCGACTCAGACATACCACAGGTTTTTAGTCTGGACAGGAGGATGCCATGGTCCAGCGTGTCAAAGGCCTTAGAAAGGTCAACAAAAATTGCTCCCACTGGCATCCCCCTGTCCATGCTCTCCATTATATCTCCTGTGACCTTTATAAGGGCAGTGTTTGTTCCATGTTCAGGTCTAAAGCCGGATTGATAACTGTTAAGGATTTCATTATCTTTCAGATATACCTGTAATTGTTTTGCAACTATTTTCTCCAAAATTTTAGAAATTGTTGGTAAAAGAGAAATTAGTCTATAATTTTCTAATAATAACCTAGATCCTGTCTTATAAATTGGCACAATCTTGGCAGTCTTCCAAGTTTGAGGTAACTCCTCAGAGAGAAGAGACAAATTAAATAAATTTGCTAAGGGTAAATCAATAATAGGGGCTGCATACTTTAATAAAATATTAGGGATACCATCCATACCTTCTGCTTTATTAGTATTAATTTGAAATAATAAATCCCTAACATCTCCTCTAGTAATAGAAGTATACTTAAACTCAGCTTGTATACCAGATTGTACATAAACTCTATCTGTGTCATTTACCTGGGAATTTCTCTGTAGAACCTGATTTACATCTCCTCCACCCAATTGTAATTCATTAATACCCATATTTGTAAAAAAGGTATTAAACTCATTAACCACCTTGTTTCCCAAATCCATCTTATTACCATTAATTAGGAAATGATTAGGATATCCCAAGCTAAGTCCCAAATGCATCTTATTTATTGTGTTCCAAAATACTCCTGAGTTTTCCATCATTTCTTTAGACAATTTTTTGTTACAATAGGCCAATCTAGCCTTTCTAATTTCCTTTGTATATAAATTTCTTAATTGCCTATATTTATGCCAGTCCTGGTCTCTCTTTGCTAATTTAGCTTGTTTCCATACTTTATCTCTAGCTCTTTTAATTTTAAACAAACCTGAATCATACTATGGCGCTTTGTCTGATTTTATCAACCTAGTTTTTATAGGAGCATGTTTATTGCAAATTTGTATTAAATCCTTTCGAAACATATCCCACACATTCCCTACAAAGTCTCCTGAATGTGTCACCAGCTCTTTAAGAAATTCCATGTTTACACATTTTTTTCAGTCAAGCAGTAGGAGTTCTTCGAGTACAGGCTGTACTCACTGGCTGCTCCCAGGTGTGGAGCAAATGCAATGAAGCAAACTCAGAACATTAAACACTATAGGACCGGGGACAGTTAAATCACAACAACTTAATTTTCACCATTACATTCCATCAGTAGCTCATTTGATGATGGTTGTTTAACATACCTTGCTAGCTGCAGTTACAGGCGTTTCATAAATAGCATGCTGGTAAGCTTTTGCCCTGCACAAATTTTACTGTCTTCCACTTGAGAGAGATCCACTGTCTGGGGACCGACACTCAAGGGGCACTTGTGTGTGCTTCTATATTCAGCCTTTGCTTTCTGCCTACAAGGATTACATTAAGTTCCTGTTTCAACAGGGAGCCTGGAGAGGGGACTCACACTTCTCTCTGTACCTCGATTTCCTGCTGGTCCTTCAGCTTAGCTGTTCCCGACACTGGATACATAGAGATGATTTCTCCCATTGCTGGACTAGGGGACACCTGGCTGGATGACTCAACTTCTGAACCCCTGAGGGACTGTTGGTCTACAACTTCCAACACTTCACCCTGGAGCTATTAGGGCTCAATGTCAGATTCAGGAAAAAGGTAAGCCCTGGCTCAACAGGGCCTGCAGTTCAGAGGTATAGGCCTGTACTAGCAACTCCTCCCTCTGAAGCTGCTGGACTGATTGAATGCTCTGGAAAATGACTAACCCCCGCCCACAATAAAAAGGGACAAACCATACTATTAACCCCTTAAATGCACATGAGGATTCACTGCCCTACACCTGAAGATCTTGATACTCTCAACAAGAGCACAGATGGAAATGCCAATAGCTTTTCCTTGCTGAAGTGGTTGTACATTTTCCCACTGTTCAAGCTGTGACCAGCCCAGGCAGAGTAAACCTTGGGTTGAAAGAGTGGATGGATAGCCCATCCTGAAGGGAACATGACAAACTGAATAAAATGCAGCACACTTAAAACACTTGAGCCTTTTATTTGGTGGGTACATTGGCAGTCATGCCTGTCAACCTGAGTGGGGACACCCCCAAATCTACCAACCTACTCCTTTCCCTGGTCATATTCGACATGCAGGAAACATTTCATACATTTCTCAAAGTGTTACATAACTGTTTGATACCAACCCTGCCCTAAACATGGAAAGACACATACTCTGGTTCTGGATCCATGGTCACTGCACCTAAAAGGTCACTCCCTAGGGTGCACTAGAAACAAATTATTGCAGCTTTGTGTGCATTTCCTGGTCAAACATTACAAGTAATAATAAATAATGAAAGAAAAAAGAGTGGAACCCCACATGTTCAATACTGCAGTGACTGTGCTGCTGAACAAAGCCACAAAACATATAAATAAAAACAGAGAGGAAATCCCTCACAATTACTACTTGATTCTATTTTTTTATGAAAAAAAGTGACAAACAATTTTTCCCCATCTTTTCCATTAACTTTTTTGTATTTTTTTCTGTTTTACTTTTTATTTGTAAACGACAATTAATCCAACAGGTGAGGCAGTGTGTATTATCTCTCAACCCATTGCTTCTAATAACTCTGAATGAAGTCTCAGAGCCATCTGTCATTTAACCTGATACAAAATGGTGGCACAGGTGAAAATGAGTTAAAAAGTCTCATAAAGGAAACAGTTTAAAAGTCTGGATTTTCAGAGGTAGATCTCAGGACATGTAACCATATTTTGGCCATTCCTGTGACTTTGCAGATGTGACATTTTTCAATGTCACATATTTTCAAAATGTACAAAACAAAAAGATAACTCATGCCAGTGGCAGGGATATCCTCAGTGTAAATCTGGCTGTTACACCCTCAAGAACTAGACCAAACGAAAGTAGACAGCACTCAACACTGAGTGAGACTACACAGAAGAAGCAGAAGCAATTCTTGCTTTATAGTAATGCTTTTTATGTTGCTTGCACGCATGTGCAAGAAACATAGTGCCATCATCGGAGATTTCGGAGGTGTGTCACTTCCTCCTCCAATTCAGTCAGTGTGCTGGCAGGCGCGGCCCCTGTAAGGCAATGCATTTTGGAGCTGTCTATGACATGCTCCAAAATGCAGTGGCATACAGTTGAAAGGGGAAGCTACGCTTCAGTGAGCACCGATAAGATATCGGCATCTCATGCACAACTCCCACCCTCATACACACACAGGCGTCGCACCCTGCTTGCGCACTTAACTCAACTTGACGGGTGCCCAATCCCGTCGGCTGAGTGTCCCCAGTAGTAGGTGCCACGCTGGGAGCCCACCCCAGCATGGCAAGTAGTCCTTGGCCGACGGGTGCCTAATCCCCATCGGCTGAACGCCTCGTTGCTTGTGCCACGCTGGGGAGCCCACCCCAGCGTGGCAACAAATACTATGGCCGACGGGGTGCCCAATCCCCATCAGCTGAACGACCCCCCATCGTCCTTGTAGCACGCTGGGAGCCCACCCAGTGTGGCAAACGCCCCATGACGCTCTTTTTTAAACCTGTAAACAAAACGGTCCCGCGGCGCCTCCCGGGCCCTCCCACAACCCGCACTCCACCCACTTCGCACCAGCCTCCCCACACCCCACCCCATACTTACCTCCAGACCCGGCGCGACGATCTTTGGTGGATCGGGAACACGCCTGCACTCTTCAAGGCCGACCACGAACTGAGGAAATGCCGTAAGCTGTATAATGGGCTAGATGGGGGTTCAACTTTGTTGCATATCTCAGGTATTTTTGAGATGACCAAATTAACATGGTTTAGGACTTTCTCATGATATAACACTGTCATGGTGCATTCAGCCCAAAGGGTGATTTCGTGCAGTGACTGTGAAATCACCCTTCAGGCCTGAATACTGCCATGACAGTGACATCATTCATGAGAAGGGGTCCCAAAAACCTCATGTTGAAAATTTGGTGCCAAAATTCCAAAAAATGACTGTTTTACGAGCGTGCATTGCGCAGTTCCTACGCAGCCTCGTAAGTTCGCAAAATTTCAATATTTTCACTCCAGATTTTCAACATTGCCATTTTACCACACCTTCTTATGAGTAGTACAGCTGTCATTTTTCGCATCTCACCCAAAATGTGTTTCCACCCATGTTGTGCACAATGGCGCAGTCGGTGTGTGAAATCAATGTATGGGAAAATTAAGAAAATCACAGTGATACTGTTCATGAGCAGAGGTCTTAAAATGGCTACATTGAAAATTTGGTGAAAAAATTCCTAAAAATGACTGTTTTACGAGCATGCGTTGCGCAGTTCCTACGCACGCCCGTAAGTTTGCGAATTTTCAATATTTTCACTCCAGATTTTCAACATTGCTATTTTATCACACCTTCTTATGAGCAGTATAGCAGTCATTTTTTACATCCTGCCCAAAATATGTTTCCGCCCATGTAGCGCACAATGGCACAGTCGGTGTGCGAAATCAATGTATGGGACACATTAAGAAAATCACAGTGACACTGATCATGAGCAGAGGTCTTAAAATGCCTGTGTTGAAAATTTGGTGAAAAAATTCCTAAAAATGACTGTTTTACGTGTGTGCGTTGCACAGTTCCTACGCACACTCGTAAGTTTGCGAATTTTCAATATTTTCACTCCAGATTTTCAACATTGCCATTTTACCACACTTCCTCATGAGCAGTATAGTTGTCATTTTTCACATCCTGCCCAAAACGTGTTTCCGCCCACGTAGCGCACAATGGCGCAGTCAGTGTGTGAACTCAGTGTATGGGACACATTAAGAAAATCATAGTGTCACTGTTCATGAGCAGAGATCTTAAAATGGCTATGTTGAAAATTTGGTGAAAAAATTCCTAAAAATGACTGTTTTACGAGTGTGCGTTGCGCAGTTCCTACGCACACTCGTAAGTTCGCAAATTTTCAATATTTCCACTCCAATGACTTCCAAATACCAAAACAGCACATAGAAGCAAGCAACATTCGGCATTTACAAATGCTTGTTCTTTGCAGGTGTGCATATACATTCATAGCACAGTACCTGTCTGGAGTTCCAAGAATACAACACATAAGCTGCTTCCCCTGGTGCCACGCTTGTCAGGGCTTCCTCAGGAAAGTTGGCAGTTTATGAGATTTGTGGCAGCTTGCATCAGAACAGCAATACACGCATCACTTTTTTTATACAAGTGGGTCCCAAATTGCTGCAACTCGTGGCACTTGTGCACATACAGTAGACCACCTTGCGGTTTGGGGATGTGGCACAAATGTACCACAAGCCACTGGCACACAGCTGAAAATCCAGCTCATGGATTTCAAAAGCTAATAAAAAGTCTCAAAGTTACAGAAAGAAAATGAATCCCTGCTACCATGCCAGCAGGTTAGTCACCAGCTCTGAAGATGATGTGCTGGTTGTCCTCCCTTTGGGCTGGTATCAGAAAAAACTGGGTTCACCTTCAACAGCTGGACCTGAAGTCACCTTCAATGGAAGAAGCACTGAATTTTCACTGTAGAAGGAATGAAACATAGAAAAATGGACTTTGTTGACAGAAAAGGGCCGCTTGGCCCACTCAGTCTGCCCAAATAATAAAAGAGGAGGGGGGAACCATCTCCCTTCTGGGAAATGAGGAAAATGGAAATCATGGCCAGGAACTGGAGAGCACTGCAACATCTTAGCACAAAGATTTCAATATCACAAGTGTCTGGGACTGTTAGTACTGGTGGTGGCAGCTCCTGGATCTGTTATCTTACCAGCTCAATCCTCTTTTCTTCTTCAGTTGTGGTCACTTTACTCTTTTAGTCCTTGTGTACTACAATGGCTGGGATGGGTCATCTGCACCAATTTACCTCCTAACACTTGCAGCTCAATTTCATGACCCTGCTGGGTGCCATCTGCATCTACATAGATGATAGCATATTTACATCTTTTCGCCCCACATGCCGCTCTCTGGCTGTGCATCATGTGCACTGATATTTGGCTTTTGTAGTCAGGGAATAGTTCCAAATATCCTTCAGTGAGATGGTGGAAGGCCTCTTCCATCAGCCAATTTTTCCAGTTGTCCTCTCCGTGGTGCCAGAATCAACCAAGAAGGTACAGTCACTTGTGATTCCAGTGCACTTCCACATAATCTATCAGCTTTGCTGGACTTTGTCAATTGCCAAGTGGCATGGCATGGCAATGACCAGATGATGTTTGCCTAGTCCTCCCACATTTCTGCATCTTGTCAGTGTAGCAGATCAGGGAGGTGGTGGTTTTTATCTTTGGTTCCAGTACTTGGTCTGTTCCTCTAGAAAATTTATTTCTTTAGATTCTGGCTGAGACAGGGCAAAGTCACCAGCAGAAGCCTCCAGGCTGGGTGATGGTAAGCAGTCAGGCATTCTCCAGGGCTGGCTAGGGACTCAGGGCAATGGTCTGTGGAACCAGCCCCAAAGGCTAAGGGCAGCATTGATGAGAGAGCTGTTACCCCTCACAGGTTCTTCCCTTCCTTCTGAAGCAACCTCTGAGCAGGTGACTGACACAGACTTGGGTCCCCTTTTGGCCATGGACACCAAATACTAGGTAGGGCTCCCACCCCTTTCAGGCACTTTCTACACTGTCTTCTATTCTTTGCTCCCTCTGCTTGACTTCTAAAGTGTCAGCCATTATCTGCAGTCCCCCCAGACCTTAGTAACTCTGCCAGGTTTGGCAGAACTCATGAGGGTGTTGGCTACATGTACATGCAGCACCATTGATGGTTGAGTCAGTTTAAATGGAGGATCAACACAGGCCATGGACCAGCCTGTGTCTCCACTTCTGCCTCCATAGTAGCATGGTATGGGGTGCAGACATACAGATTCATTACATACCTCCCCCTACACTGGCGAAGAGGCACATCTCTAAACACCTCCCACATCATATAATAAAGGAAGATTCAGTGCTCTTTCTCATGCAGGCTGTTTTTTTTCCTGAGCTTTTTTCCTGCCTCCTGCACTCTGTGGCCCATGCTTCAGCCCTCTCTCCTGCTGCAGTGCCCCAGCGTCTACCCACCATCCCAATGTTTTTATTAAACAGTACACTTTTTTCTTCTTACAGAACATTACAGGACTTGATGCTGAAATTTTCTCCTTTCAGGTTAGACTTCACTGACACCTTGAGGGTTCTTGTTTGGTCCATTGAGTGTGGCTCATCTGATGTAACCACGACACAGACAGCTGCAGGAATATTTAGGTGGTCATATGAACAAAGCAGGCAAACAATTCTCTTTTTACATTGGCTGCACACATTCGCAAGCAAACGTATTGTGGCAATAGGGGATTTCAGGATGTGTGTCACTGCCGAGCCCATTGCAGTACACAAAACTAGGAGCTTGGAATGGGCTTAGCAGTTGGCACCAATAACCACTCGGTGTGGTCCTGACACAACTCTCTGCTGGGTAGGCTGAATGGTCATGCACATCAAAGGACCGAAGTCACTCTAATCAGAGAGGGCTTCAGGCCTTTGATTTGCATAAAGTGGAGGGCTACTGGACAGACGGGGAAAATGAGTACCCAGCAGAGCACCCACTGGCAGTGTTGCTCCTGGTAGTACAGCGCAGTGTTTTTGCTGATGTTTCACTGAGCCGAGCTGTGAGGCCTACTGTGGGATGGAGGAGGGGATAAAACGGCAATCAGGAAGTGTGCCCCCCCATGGTAACCATTTTTGCCACTGCCACCACAGTCCCTCCACTTATCTTTGCCAACATCGGGGGCCCAATACCCATGTTGGCAGTGGAAGAACCCACCCAACAGTATGTGAAACTGGGGAGCCCACTCCCAGTGTCCCAAGTCAGTCCCCCATCCCCAACAGTTTGGGACACTGGGAAGCCCACTCCCAGTGTTCAAAGTCATTAGTACCCCCACTACCACTGTGAAACTCTGGGGAGCCCACCTCCAGTGTCCTGAAACATTCCTGTCCCCCCAAAAAAAAGAAAACTGTCCCTTGATGTCTTTATTTTTTTAACCCTATAAAAAAAAACAGTCTGCGTCGTCTCCCTGTCACCCCTTCCCCATTCTGACTGTCCCTTTGTGCACCCACCTCCTGCCCCCCCTTACCCCATACTTACCATTGGAGATCAAGTGCTGTCATCTTCTCTGGACTGGGATACGTCTTCACTCATTAAAGCAGCACTGTGAACTGAAGAATCAAGGTAAGCGCTGTATAATGGCTGTTGATGGCGGTTTTAATTTATGTTGATATTTCAGTCATTTTTTGAGGTTTCTGCACCACATTTTCAACATGGGGTTCTTGGGACCGCTTTTCTCATGAACACTGTCACTGTCATTTTGTTACTCGGTACTAAAAGG
Source organism: Neoceratodus forsteri (assembly GCA_016271365.2). Classification (NCBI taxonomy): domain Eukaryota; kingdom Metazoa; phylum Chordata; order Ceratodontiformes; family Ceratodontidae; genus Neoceratodus; species Neoceratodus forsteri. Next base: position 753,477,590 of record CM028137.1, read on the forward strand.
TGATTTTGCAGTTGCTACACAGAATCACCTTTCAGGATGGATTAATGAAACAACAGTGCTGCTGTTCATGAGGAGGGGTCCCAAAAAGTCTATGTTGAAAATGCGGTGTAAAAATACAGAAAACTGGCTGAGTTATGTGCACTCATTAAAATGTTTATACACACACACACATAACTTTGGTTATTTTTAATATTTTTACTTCAAATTTTTAACATAGCCATTGTTTCACACCACCTCATGAACAGTAAAGCTGTCATTTTTCATATCCTGTCCGAAACATATTTTCGCACCTGTGGTGCAGAATGACGCAGTCACTGTGTGAAATCACCTTTTGGGATACAGTACTGAAATGATAGTGCCTCTGTTCATGAGGTGGGATCCCCAAAAGCCCATGCTGAAAATCTGGAGCAAAAATACCAACAAACACCCAAGTTACGTGTGCTCATTTAAACTTTTCCATGCACGAGCGTAACTTGGTCAATTTTTAATATTATCAATCCAAATTTTCAACATAGCCATTTTTCCACACTACCTCATGAGCAATATAGCTGTCATTTCTCACATCCTGCCCAAAACATGTTCTCATGTCACTTGGAATGTGCAGTCACTGCGCAAAACCACCTTTTGGGATTGAGTAACAAAATGGTAGCACCACTGTTCATGAGGCGGGGTCCCAAAAAGGCCAAGTTGAAAATTTGAAGCAAAAATACTAACAAAGACAGAGTTACATGCGTTTGTTGAAATTTTCCTACACACGTGCATACCTTTGCCAATTTGTTTAGGTTTTGACTTCAGATTTTCAACCTAGCCATTTCTTCACACAACCTCATGAACAGTACAGCTGTCATTATACACATCCTACCCAAAATGAGTTTCAGCACCAGTGGTGCCTAATGGAATTTTGCCATGGATTAATAAATTTTCACTTATGGGGTTTATGAGGTACAGTGCTAAGAAGACTACATTGAAAATTTGGGGTCAAAATGTGAAAAAATTACAAGGGGTGCATAGGCAGGGGTGTCACCAGCAGAAGGAAGGAGGTAGTGAAGCCGTTATATAAAACCCTGGTCAGGCCTAACAGCGGATAGGTCACACCAAATGAATCTGATAGAGTTCTTTGGGTGGTGAAGGAAGCTAATCGGGGGGAGGGGTAGCCATGGACATCACCTACCTCAGTTTCAGCAAGTTTTTTGACACTGTCTCCCATAAGAGGTTTGTTAACAAGATTGGCAGTCTGGGCATGGTAGACAAGGTGGTGAACTGGGTTAGGAACTGGCTAACAGACAGGAGACAGAGGGTGGTGATAAATAGGGTACAATCTGGGGAGGGCGGTGACCAGCAGGGTACTACAAGAATCAGTCCTTGGGACAGTCCTGTTCAATGTCTTCCTTAGTGACATTGCAGAGGGGCTGGAAGGAAAGGTCTGCCTGTTTCAGATGACACCAAGATCTGCAACAGGGTGGATAGTCTGGAAGGGGTGGAGAAAATGAGAAAGGACCTAGTCAGGCTTGAGACATGGTCTGAAGAGTGGGAACTGAGGTTTAAATCAATGAAGTGCAAAATTATGCACCTGGGGCATAGAAACCCTGAGGAAAACTACAGGATGTGGGGGGTCAGTTGCTGACAGTCACCAAGGAACAAAGAAACCTGGCAGTTATAATTTCACATGACTTGAAAATGTCAACGCACACTACAAAGGCAGTGGGGAGGGCCAGTGGCATGCTGGGGTGCATATGAAGGGGTATCACCAGCAGAGGGAAGGAGGTAGTGTTGACATTATATAAAACCCTGGTCAGGCCTCATATGGAGTACTGTGTGGAGTTCTGGAGCCCACACCTTCAAAAGGGCATAAACAGGCTGGAGACAGTTCAGAGAAGGGCAACTAAGATGGTACAGGGCTTGCACCACAAAACAAAGAGCAGAGATTAAGGGACCACAATATGTACTCGCTGGAGGAGAGAAGGTAGACAGGAGACATGATAGAGACATTCAAGTACCTTAAGGGTATAAACAAGGTGCAGTGGGAAGACATCTTCCAATACAGGAGGAGTAGAAGAATGAGGGGGCAGGACACTAAATTGGAAGGTGGTGGGCTAAAGGGAATATGAGGACGCTTTTCTTCACAGAGAGGATGGTGGACACATGAAATGGCCTGCCGCAAGAGTTGGTGGGAGCGAGTACTGTGGCGGGATTTAAATATGCATGGGACAGGCATGGGAGAACCATAGAGGTACAGCTGAGAGAGCGTCATAAGCCGTAGTCAAGTGCACTGCTTACGGTCTGATTGGATGGGCCTAGCAGTCCTTATCTGTTGACAATTTTTATGTTTCAGCCTCTGGCAGCCATGTTCACAGAGTCACTTAACACAGGGGTAGTGCCAGAGGACTGAAGGAGGGCATATGTGGTCCCTATACACAAATCCGACAGTAGGGAGGAACTATAGGCCAGTCGGCCTCACAACAGTAGTGGTGAAGATCATGCACGCACTGCTTGAAGAAAGGATAGTGGAACATTTACAAGCCATCAGTGCCCAGGACACTAGGTAGCATGGATTCATAGTGGGTAGGTCATGTCACACAAATCTGATAGATTTCTTTGATTGGGTGATGAATTAAGTAAATGGGGGGGCAGTGGATGTCACCTACCTCGATTTCAGCAAGGCCTTCGACACCGTCCCACATAAGAGGCTTATTAACAAGATGGGTAGGGCATAGGACACAAGGTGGTGAACTGGGTTAGGAACTGGCTAACAGACAGGAGACAGAGAGTGGTGGTGAATGGTGTACATCTGGGGACAGGAGGGTAACCAGCAGGGTACTGCAGGGATCAGTTTTTGGGCAAGTCCTGTCTAATGTCTTCATTAGTGATATTGCAGATGAGCTGGAACAAAAGGTCTGCCTGTTTGCAGATGACACCAAGATCTATAACAGGGTGGATACTCCAGAAGGGGTAAAGAACATGAGAAAGGAACTAGGCAGACTTCAGAAATGGTCCGAGGAGTGGCAAGTGAGGTTTAATTTTAAGAACTGCAAAATTATGCACCTGGGCCATAGAAACCCAGGGGAGAGTTATAAGATAGAAGGGGAGTTGCTGGCAGTCACCAAGGAACAAAGGGACCTTGGGATTGTTATTTCAGATCACCTGAAAATGTCAAAGCAGAATGCAAAGGTAGTGGGGAGGGCCACTGGCATGCTGGGGTGCATAGGCAGGGGTATCACCAGCACAAGGAGGGAGGTGGTAATGCCATTATAGAAACCCCTGGTCAGGCCTCACATAGACTACTGTGTGCAGTTCTGAAGGCTGCATCATCGAAAGAACATAATCAGGCTGGACACGGTCTAGAGAAGGGCAGCTAACATGGTATAGGGCTTGCACCACAAAACTTGTGAGGACAGACTAAGGGACCTCAGTATGTACTCACTGAAGGAGAGAAGGGAGAGAGGGAACATATAGGAACATTCAGGTATTCAAGGGATAAACAAGGTGCAGGGGCAATACATCTTCCAATACAGGAGGAGTGTAAGAATGAGGGTACATGACATGAAATTGGAAGGAGGCACGTTAAGAAGGAATGTGAGAAAGTTTTTCTTCACGGAGAGGGTAGTGGATGCATGGAATGGTCTGCCACAGGAGGCAGTGGGAGCGACTACTGTGGGTGGATTTAAACATGCATGGGTCAGGTATAGAGGAACCACAAAGGTAAGGTAGGAGGGTAAGAAACTGTAATCAAGTACAGGGCTTATTGGCACACTGGATAGACCTAGCAGTCCTTATCTGCTGACAATTGCTATGTTTCTATGTCTGTATGTGCTTCCACACCTACTTACATATGTGCATTGACACAGGAATTTGAGCACAGGGTTCAAGACTAATAAATTATCTCAAAAAGTAAGGAAATTCATTGCAAAAAACTTTGTTAATGCATCAGCATGCTGTCTGCAGTGCTGCTTCCCTTCTCTTACAAAATTGCCGAACCTCGTCTGATGCTTGACCTTCCACACTGTGTACTGTGCTCTGACAACTATTGCAAACAACCTGCCCTATCAGTTTATGTCAGCCACCTATGGCACTCATACTTTTTGCCTTTATTAGTCCCAGCATTCATGTATCCTGTTCAGCATACCAAGAAGGTAGCAAAGCTGTGTGATAAGGCAGTAGGAAAAGCTAGTAGGATGCTGGGGTGAACAGGGAGGGGTATCACCAGCTGAAAAAGGCAGGTAGTGTTACTGCTACATAGATCAATGATGAGGCCACATCTGGGGTGGTGGTGCAACATGGGAAGTTTTGTGGGTATGCAGACTAGACTCACCGTTGGACTTTTTCGGAAAAACGTCAAATTGTTTAACAAGAAACCAGTGTTCAGGATTGACAAATGCTTGTTTTTTTTTATTTTTGGAGTGGTCACAACATTCATTTGAGACTCTCACCCCCTTGGGAACTCACCTGAGCTACTACTGGATGTAGGGAGCAAAACAGAGCCCATGGTGATAAGGTTTGGGCTGAAAATTTACATTGCACACTAAGTGTTTCTCTGTGTTATCACATAGCTGTGCCATGAAAAGGAAGGGGCAGTTGGTTAACTGAAGCATGGACTGGGCTTAGGTGAAAACTCTCAACTGAACATTTACCGGAATGCACAAATCCTTCTTACTGTAATTGGTAATATATTTCACTCAAAACTCAGTTTTCTGTATCAGTAGACATCTCAGTGCCCTGAAGCACTTCCTCTGTCTCTCAAAGTTATGCTTCAGACTGTGCTGCCTCATGTGAAGCATGAGCTTTCTCCAACCTATCCCTACTTCTGTTCCATTGTACCACAGTGGAGGTGTATCCCAGAGGCCCTCAGGGATTAACTCTAGTCTTCACTCGACTTTGAGGGGGCTGGCCTGAGTTCTCAATGTTGAAGGATTTCTAGGTGATGAAAATGATCCAGTGCCAGCACTGAAGTAGGTTGGGATACCTGCTGGCACTCAGTGCTTTACCCCACCAGAAAATAATACAGATCCCCTAGCCACACAGTACCACTCTACAAAAACTAATAGGGTCAAACTATAACAATCATCACACTAGGATTAATGTGTAAATTTAAAAATTTAAATTCAAAAGGAGGGGTAAGGAAATAACAGGAGGACAAAAGTAAAGGAAAAGGGATAAACATCACTCTAATAAATCATATATGAAAACACTCACTCAATGCTCAGCTCACTCTGCAAGTAGTCTCTTAGCAGGTGCATGCAGCTTTGCACCCCGAAAGGCCTTATTGATTGGTACCTTACTGGGTCACTGGTCCCTCAACAGTTCCAGAATGTGGAAGGGGGTAAAGTTAGTGTGCCTAGAGAACTGATGCAACTGAAATAAACAAATTAAGCAAATTAAAGGGCCCCTATTTATAAATCCCAAATAAGCCACTTGGCCCAGAGATGGTTTGGTATCTTTCAACCTGGGTGCAGCTAAAACTATACAGTGTCTTCCCCAGAACTTCTGAAACACCCTCGCCCAAACTTACTAGCTTAAGTGTTTCTGTTGCAGGCTGGATGACCTGTGTCACACTCATGGTTGTCTTCACATGGTTGAGTGTTGTTTTTGATCACACCCGAAGAAGCATCCTTCCTTCTACTCTCACTTCTTGCCTGAGGTTCTCCAGCTCTTCATCTCAACCATATCTCCCTGCAACTCCTCTTAAAGAAATAAAACACCTACACATGGCTTACATATTGGATGGCACTGGCCCTCTGTGTCAAGGATTACCTTTCTCCATCTAATATCTCAACACAAACAATTTTTTGGCAAGGAATAAAAAGTAAAGTGTACTCTTCAATCCTACCAGTCTCCTCTGAGCCCTGGCAGCCTCTGCATCTCTCAATGACTCACAGTCCCATAGCATCATGCCCTATGGCTCAGCAGAATTGAGCAGACCAGGTTCAGACTGCTGGTTCTCAGGATTTATGTAAAGTTCTTAGGCTGTCCCCGAATGTAAATTTGTAGGGAAATCATGCATTTTCTTCAGTGAGGCAGGTCTGAATGCACCCTTGCAAACTGGAACTTATGATATGCTAGAATTTATGGACAAAACTGGGGACACCACTGCCTCCTGTTCCCAACAGTCCTCTGGTGTCAAAGGGTTAGCAGAATGGTGGCTGCCATTGCTGTTTATATGCAGTCCTCTTAACTATGCAGCTCCTTCTGCAGTTTCCATTTACCCCACAGGGCTGCATTTCCTGTGCTGTGAACCCACTGATTGCTATAGGGCCAGGGACATATATCCAGGGATGTGCGCACTCAGAACAATGGTGACTCAGAGGACTGTGAGTGAGACCCAGCAGCAGAGCTGCTTTCCCCTCTCCTCATGCGCACCAGAGTACAAACCTTCATCAATCCATATGTATGCTGACGATACAGTCCTTTTCTATTCTGGCTCCTTCCCTGCTGATGTTGCTTCCTATCTTCGGTGTGTCTTTGAGAAAGTCCTTCTCTGGTTAAGCTTCCATCAGCTCTTCCTCAATGCCAAGAAAATAGTCTCCATGACCTTTGGCACTAGGCAGAGACTTTCTTGGTTACCAAATTTGCCCTCCTTCCACACCCTTGATGATACAATTCTCAAGGACACTTCCTCATTTAGATATTTTGGGGGTCTGGTTAGACCAGCATCCCAACTTTTCTGGGCATATAGACTCCATCCTGAAAATGTTGCATCCCAAACTATCTGCACTATACAGGAACCAAAGTTGCCTACCATTACCAGCTAGGCGGGCGCTCATTCAGGAATTGATCCTACCTATTTTCGACTACTGTGATGTAGTCTATAGTACCGCACTGCTCTCCTCGTTAACCAGATTAGATACCCTATTTAATACCTTCTGTCATTTTGCCCTAGACGCTCCTCCTCTTACCCACCATTGTTCTCTCTATCGATCTCTTGCTCTACCCTTGCTGGAAGACAAACACCTATTACACTGTATGAAGTTCATCTCCAAATTCTGGTTTGGTTCCCTTCCCCCTTACCTATCAGCTTCCTGGCCTCTCGCTCTCCATCCCAGTTCTCTCTCTCGGATCAAAGAATTCCTGCACCTTGGTCTTTCCTAGACGCTCCACCACAATAGGCCAAACTGCCTTCTCACACAGGTTCCCAAAGCTATGGAACGACCTGCCTAGTCAAATCAGACACTCTGCCTCCTTCCCCTGGTCCATCTCAGTCTCCCTCCTTAACTTCCTATCTCTTACCTGCAATTGCTCCTAACAACCCTTCCTTCCCCCTTCCTATTGCAGTCTTATTCTATTTAGGTTATTCTCTAACGATGTACTGTACATTGCACATAGTAAACCAACTTTTGTACAACAATTTTTTTGTATGTTGTTGTAATCCATGTATTTTACCCCTGTGCTGGGTAAATTGACTGTATGCACTTATTCCTGTATTGTTGTATTTGATTTTGTGTAGTTTTAGTTTTATATCTTTGTCTATCCCATGAATATCCATGCTGTATAGGTTTTTTGATTCATGTCTTGCCTGTTAAAAAAAAAGACAAATCTTTGTTGTTGGATTCATATTCCTCTGTATAATTGTTCGGTGGGCCTTTCCTGGTGAAACTTTTCAATAAATAAATAAAATAAACCTTGCCCACTGACTTGTGCTGGGTTACACCAGTGTCATTTTGAAGCTCCCGGGCCTACTGACAGTACCAAGAACCTAGGGAATGCATATTCCTGGGCCTGCTCTTGCCACTCTACTTCTCAAGCACATGGCTACTGCCATGATGCAAAGCGGTTTACAGCCTATAGACATAGATGCTGCTTTTGGTGATGCCAGTTGTGCACCACACAAGTCCAGGAATTTGAGAACTGGGAGGCAATAAGGAGGATCACTGGGGAGGATGGAGCTACCAAGAAGCCCATAAAGTAGGCCCCAGTATGGAAAGAGGAACACAGGGTAGTCTCTTCTCAATCTCCATTAGCCACTCAGATTGAAGGGATGAAAGTTTAAATATTTATGGGCACTCTCCCACCTGAATCCTCTACATGCAAGGTGCCTACAATTGCTGGCTGCAATACAAGGTCTACCAACACTATAGTTATGTAGTGAAACTCAGACACCATTTTCTTCACAGACTTTGCCCCCACATCTTAACAACCTTAAACATACCCATATCTCTGTTTGATGCCAGGGTTCTTACTTCATCTTTTGGTGGGACCTCAGAGCAAAAAGCAAAGGGGCACTTTAAATATTTCAGCACAGCACTGTAACAAATTCATTGTCCACCACACATATGTTTTAGTCAAATAGTGGGAGGGCCAGACATGTGGCAAATGGAACTGAGCCACCAAGAAACTTCAGATACTACTGGGCCTCAGAAGAAGGAGCTCAGTTAATTTACAATGTCTTCATTTTCACTGCTACATCCAGTCAGACTGTTGCTTAACATATCTTTCCAGTCGAGGTTAAAGGAATGCATACATACCATAACACATTGACAAGTCTTTGACCTACATAACTCTGCTTGTCTTCTAGTAAGGAGGAACTCACTGTTGGGGGACAAACCCTCAAGAGGTACTCCTCTGTATTTCAGCACTCCACCCTTAATTTCCTGCAACAAGGATTACATTGTAACATTTCAACAGGCACTCTAGAGCAGGGATCCAAACTCCTCTCTGTGCCTTAATTTCGTGCTCAAGTGTTCTTGCATAGCTGTTCATAGAGTTGGATGAATAGAGGTAATTCTTCCCTTTGCTGAACCAGGTGACTCCAGACTGGATGACTTACCTTCTTAGCCCCCAAGGGGCTACTGGTCTGTGGCTTCCACCACTTCACGCTAGAGCAGTTTGGGCTTAATTTCAGACTCAGAAAAAAGATAGGTCCTAGCTTGACATGCCTGCAGTGCATACAGACTCAAAGGTCTGCACCAGCAAGCCCTCCCTCTAGAACTGCTAAAGTGACTGATCTCTCTAGAGAATGGTTCCACCCCCTTTTATTACTTATGTAGCCAACCTATATAGATGCTCTCTGAGGAAGACTGGTAAGATCAAAACACTGCGCTCTGGTCCATCATTCTTCATCATTATTGTTATTTATAAATAACTCTCTCTCACACAAATTAAGGATTTTGTCCTGTAATCCATTAGTTTTGCGTTGTTCCTTGACACACTGTGATTCCTCCCTCAAGAACTGCTGGACTGACTGAACTCTTTAGAAAATGCCTTCAACCCCTTTTACTACCTATAGAGGCAACCTAATCTAGCAACAGCAACAGATAAGGATAGCACAATTAACCCTTAAATGCACATAGTGGTTGCCCCTTGAAATGTAAAGGGGCTGAGGGGGGTGTGTGGGGTGGATAATCTAGGTGGTGCTGGGTATCCTAATTGGTGAAGGGGTGCTGGTTTGATTATAACATTGTCACATTGCTCACACAGTATTATGCAGGTTATAGGATAATACATCAACAGCTAAATAAATGCACCTGCTGAACTTTTGGGTGTAGCATCTGCAAAGGTGTGCCATCACATGTAAATGCATCTCTCTCCTGCAAGGCATCATACCTAAAATAATTAATTAGCATTATTTGACTGAAGGGTGTTTGCAGTTGGTGTTTGAAGTGTCAGCAGTTAGATACAATTCCTAGCTACAGATCCAGACCTGCTCCATATCTAGTTGAGAGACGTGTTTCAAAAACATGTGTACCAGCAGCTGAGTGGGTCATGGGGGGTTGGGGACTAGCGAGGTGCTGCTGCACTATTCAAAGGGTGAGGCCATCTTTTTTTTCCATACAGCCTTTTACCTGCTGGGTCGCCCACTAGCTCTTTAATTTATTGGTTGGAACTGTTGATCTGACAGCATAGCATTCAGTTTTCAAAGGTACATAAATGAAATATGGTGTTGATTCATCTTTAGTCTGTGTGTGTGTGTGTGTGTGTGTGTGTGTGTGTGTGTGTGTGTGTGTGTTTGTGTGGGAGAGTAAATGGGTGTCCATGCCAGCGGCACCACATGGTTTGAAATGTTCAGTGTTTTGATCTGATTTATTGTAGATACATCAGAGAACTGACACTGCTGTGACTCCTGAGGTCTTGCAAAATAAACATTACATAAGCAACTGTACCATCTGGGGTGCTCAGGAATTAAGTACACCAGCTATTACTACACTATCACATAGAAAAACATAGATTTTGACGGCAGATACGCACCACTTGGCCCACCTAGTCTGCCCATTTCCCTACCTATTGGATAAGCTGCAGATCGTAGTTAACCAACAGCCAATTTCTTCCTACCCCCTTCCACAAGAATTGCCTTATGTCTATCCCATGGATTCTTGAACTCCCCCATTGTTTTTGACCCCACAACCTCCTCAGGAAGGCCATTCCATGCAGCTACCACCCTCTCTGTGACAAAATACTTCCTCACATTGCCCCGAGTTGTCCTCCCTCTATCTTCAAATTGTGTCCCCTTGTTCTTGCTCATCTCTTTTTCTGAAAGATGCCATCCTCTTGGACTTTGTTGATTCCTTTGAGGTACTTAAAAGTTTCTATCATGTCCCCCCTCTCCCTCCTTTCCTCAAGAGTATTCATATTAAGCTCCTTTAGTATCTCTTCATATGACTTTTGTTGCAGACCCTGCACCATTTGTGTTGTCCTCCTCTGGACTGCCACCATCCTGTCTATGTCATTGCAGAGATGGGGTTTTCAGAACTGCATGCAGTACTCCAGATGGGGTCTCACCAACTGTCTGTACAGAGGGATAACAACTTCTTGTTTTCTACTGGTTATGCCTCTCCCATACATCCCAGTATCCTCCAGCCATCTCTACTGCCTTCTCATATTGCTAGCTAACCTTTACATCATCTGATATGACTACCCCCAGGTCCCTTTCCATTTTTGTTGTTGTTACTACCTCCCCCCATTGTGTACTCTTCCCCTAGGTTTTGTTTCCTAGGTGCATTACTTTGCACTTCTTTGCATTGAATCTAAGCTGCCATACTTCTGACTATTCCTTCAACCTTGCCAAAGTCCCTTCTCATCCTTTCCACCGTCCCTTGTGTATCAACCCTGTTGCAGATCTTTTGTCATCTGCAAAGAAGCATATTTTTCCTTCCAGTCCCACTGCAATGTCACTTATAAAGACATTAAAAAGGACTGGACCCAGTATTGAAGCCTGCTGTACCCCACTAGTAACCCCCCTTTCTTCAGCGTGGACTCCGTTTACTATTACCCTCTGTGTCCTGTTGTCCAGCCAATGTTTTACTCAGGCTACCACCCTGGGACCCACTCTCAGGCTGGCTAATTTGTTTATTCATTTTTTGTGTGTGACTGTGTCAGATGCCTTGCTAAAGTCTAGGTAGGCCATGTCCACAGCCCCTCCCTGGTCTACTACTTTGGTCACCCAGTCAAAAAAATTGATTAGATTCATCTGATATTACCTTCCCACTGTGAATTCATGTTGCCTTGGGTCCTGTGCCCCACTGGCCTCTAGGTACTCAACAATTCTTTCCCTCAGAAGTGATTCCATCATTTTCCCTACCACTAAGGTCAAACTGACAGGACTTTAGTTTCCTGCCTCTGTCTTGTTCCCACTTTTGTGAAGGGAGATCACATCCACCCTCCTCCAGTCCCCAGGTACCACACCATCCTCCCATGATTTGTTAAAAAGAGTAGTCAGTGGTCTCACTAGTTCTCCCCCTAGTTCTTTTAGAATTCTTGGGTGAATCCCATCAGGCCCCACTGCTTTGTCCACCTTCAGTTTTAGGAGTTCTTTCAGAACTCTTTATTCTGTGAAAGGACTGTTATTGACCCCCCCATCCAGAGTGCTTCTATTGATCAGATTAGGTAGCTCCCCCTCCTCTTCTTTAGTGAATACTGAGCAGAAGTATTCATTCAGCATCCTTGCTTTTTCACTGTCCCTCTCTGACCACAAACCCTCCCCTTTATTAAGCCTCACTATCCCTCTCTTTGTCTTTCTTTGCTCCTTAATGTACCTATAAAAGATTTTATCCCCCTTCTTAATTGAGTTGGCTATCTTTTCCTCAGTTTGGACCTTTGTTATTCCGACTGCCTTCCCTGCTTCCTTCTGCTTTAATTGGTACAGTTCCCTGTCCTGCTCCTTCTGTGTTTCCTTATACTTCCTGAATAGCTATCTTTTTCTCCCTTACCTTCCCCATCACTTCTTTTGAGAACCATAGTGTTTTTTTCTTTTGTTTTCATTTGTTGATTTGCTTCACACAAAGGCTTATTGCTTCTGTGATGGCAGTTTTGATGTTTCACCATTGTTGCTCCACCCTTCATTCTTGCTTGTTTGCTAGTATGTTTCTGTCACTTTATTATTTTTTTAAAATGAAAGTTTGTTTCTGGAAGATGCCACCAAAGAAACCATCAGGGGCAGAGTACATAAAATTGAGGAAAGTCAGAGAAGAGACAACTTGTAAACTATACCAGCAGTGGCAAAACTGGCTTACAAAGTCTAAGGAGCGGTGGGGAAGTTCAGCATCTCAGTCAGAAACAACACCCATCGATGACAGCAGTGAGTGTGCAAAGAATTTTGACTCAACAACAAACGTGGCAAGGTCAACATGTGGTGACGCTGATAATGCTGATGAGGGCAGTATTGGTGAAGAAGATTATCAGCCCTCAGTGAGCAACACTGACAAAGCTATAGAAGACAATAAATTAGGAAGTAATGCTAATTCTGTTGGTGGTTTAGAACACCTAATTAATTTTAATGACCCAACATTATTGCCCAGTATGAGGGATAGACTTAGATGTTGCTTAGTGGAACATGGCCCTGAAATAAAGAAGGATTTTGATAGGTACATCTCATCACGTGCTATACTAAGCTATTTTCAGGAACAGGTGCTATGGAGCTCACATGGGTTATGCCCTCTCGCTCCTCACAAACCTCAGTATGAAACCTCAGTTGTCAACATCTTATGATGACAGGCACTTTTATCATGACTGGTTCCACCAAAACCCTTCCTAATAGTGAAACTGTTGAACGCACATGACTAATGTATAGTGATACCAAGAAAGCTATTGCTTCCCATGCATGATGTTTGAGAAGAAATCATCCACTACACCAAGTCTGGTAAATTCAAACAAAGGATTTTGTGACTGGAGGCATGTATATCCAAGCCTACCAGATCACCAGAACTCACCTGAACACAGCGAAAGTTACATAACTTGGAAGAATTTTTAAATGCATTTGACGACTGGGGGTGCGATAAATGAATACCTGCAAATGACAATTTTCTCTGATAAAGAAAAGTGATGTAGCATTTTTAAAATTGTTGTTGATACTGTACTATGCTGCACCATGAATAACTTGGCTCTCAGTGGGTCAACTGATGCGATCAGACAAACACAGTCTGGAATTTTTATGAATTTGCTAGAGCTAATCCACTATAATCCTGAGCTTGCAAGGCACATTGCTAACCATAAAAACAGACCCACTATCTATTTTTCTTCTATGATTCAGAACAAGTTTATTAACTTACTGGGTTCCTCTGGGCTCTACCAAGCCTTTTCAATGAGCATTTTGCCAACATCCATTATAGCAACATACCCACAATGACACCCCCTACAACAGCACAGCAAAACATTGACAGATCAACACAGCAACAAATACTGAAATACATGTACATATGTGGGGGGTCCCCCCCCCACCACCACCCAATTAAATATAACTAACTGCACATCTCACATACAGTGGAGTACGGGGCAGTTCCTCCGGCTGCACAGACATCATTGTGCCACCCTGACACACTTACTTCTTCCTCACTGATGGTTTTTGCTCTCCCCTTACACCTAGCATCTTGCTATTCAACACATTTCGAATAGATGATGTCTCTCTCCAACTCAGCTCTCTCTGATACACGCACCCATCCACTATGACCAGCTTCTTCCCCCTTGCACTCAGGACATGCTAGGGAAGCATCTTTACACATGTCCAAATGCCCATCCTACACACAGCATGTGAATACTGAATTGATCGATAACACCTGTCGACATTACATACCTATCATTCTAGGAGCCTTCGCTATACAGCTGTCACTGTAATTGCTGTGCTGTTTCCCTCACTCTCATAACAGTATACCATTCCACTGTGAGGCATGAAATAATTTCTAACATTAAGGAAGCAAAATATTTTTTAATTTTGATTGTATGCCAGGTATGGATTATAAGAAGGAAATTTGTCAAGTCATTAGGTATGTGAGGATTGTGTATAATGACTGCAGTGTTGAGGAAAGTTTCATTGATTTCATCAACACTCATGAAAAGATGTAAAGTGGACTGGCTATAGACATTGAAAAGAAATTATGCAATGATGGTTTGTATATAGCTGACTGTCATGGCCAGGGTTATGATAATGGCGCTACTATGGCTGGAAAGTACCATAGGGTGCAAGCCGGGATAGAACAAGTGAATGAACTCTCTAGCATTATTCCATGTGCTGATCATTCTCTGAATTTAGTTGTGATCCATGCTGCAGGTGTATCAGTGGACATGGTATTGTTTTTTGATACAGTGCAGAGACAGTTTACATTCTTCACTGGTTCAACAAGTCACTGGGAGGTACTGACGAAAGCAGTAAAAGTCACTCTGAAGGGTCACACTGAAATACAATGGTCATTAAAGTTCTAAGCACTTCACTCCCTTTATCTTCAACTACCCGATGTCTTACAGGCATTACACCAAATAGCGGAAGATACCTCCAGTGCTGACACGGTATCAACAGCCCAGACCGTAATCAAGCAGATTGATTTCAAATTAATTTGCACTCCAGCAATGTGGGACAAAATATTAAACCTGGTAGACCGTGTGAACCAAACTTTGAAAGTCAAGGGCTTGCCTGTTGCTAGCACCTTGAAACATATTGGGAGACAAAAGGATGCACTCCAGCACATGCGAGATGCCAGAATAAATGACATTGTAAAACAAACAACAGAACTTGCTGAACAGATATCGAGTGCGGAATTCCGGAAAAAATAAAAAGAAAGGTGAAAAGAATGGCTTCCATGAATGTTGAAAATGAAGGGCAGTTGTTTTCTGCTGAGCATGCTCTCAAAATGCAGTTCAGCAATGTTTCTGACACTCTAATTTCCAAGCTTCAATAGAGGTATGAGGCATTATCTGAAATTGCTTCTGACTTTATCTTCCTTAAAACGCCGTCTTTCTCATCAATGCCAGTTAGCGATTTAAAGAAATATGAGGCTGATCTGGCCCTGAAGTATTCAAAGGATCTAGATGCTTGTGAGATAGTATCTGTGGTACAGAGATTCAAATTACAGGCAGGCAGCTTCAGTACTGCCAGATTTTTTAAATGCCACTCCACTCAGCTTGTTGAAGTTCATTCACAAATGGTCTTTGAGCTCTTCCTATCCAAACATCAAAATTGCGGTCTGAATATTTTTGAGACCCTCTGTGGGCTTTGTGTGAGCATAGTTTCAGCAAACTGAAGCTAATTATCACCTTTTTGAGGTCATCTAAGGAGTAAGAAAGACTGTCAAATCTCACAATGCTGTTTATTGAAAACACTTTAGCCAGTGCCAGTAACTTCAACAGAGTCATTGACAATTTTGTCTCTCTGAAGGCAAGAAAGGTTCACATAGGCCAGACAATTGTAAAATGAGTAAGTTGTATCTCCTGTGGACATGCCAATAAAATGTACTGCTGGAAAATATATTTATTTCCCAGGGGTGTGTGTCCAGCAGCCAGCACGGGAAGACAGGTTGATTCTGAGCTCTTGCTTGAAACTTGGATTAAATACTTTAAAAGTATTCAACTTTTGGATATTCAATAACCTAACTCAAGTGGTAACTTAGTGCTATCACTAAGACTTCCAACCTTGAGTATCAGCATGGCTCAGTTGGTAGCACATCCACCTCTGGACCAGAAGGTCATGGGTTCTTGTTCCACACCAGGATGGGACTTGTACCTAAAATGCTGTCACCAGAGTGCAGTATTACAGTATTAGGGGATGCCGTACTGTTGGGTTGAGCCATCCTTTGGATGAGACGTTAAACTGAGGTGACTTCTACCCCTTCTGTAGCTGTCCAGGTGGAAGTAAAGGAACCCAGGGCATTTTTTGCAAAAGAGTAGGGACCATTCCTGGTGTCCTGGCCAACATGCCTCTTCCCATAAAAACTGGTTCACGCCAGGCTGTGTGTGGGTGGTGATGTGCAATATGGCCACCACTACACATTCAGTCTCTTCACTACCAGTCTAGCATTGTTTATAAAGCAGTTTGGGATACATTGTATATGAAAAGTGCTTTATAAATGCTGATTCTTCTGCTTCTTCTTGATTTTTGGCTGCTTGTGAAAATGGGAATGCAGAAAAATTCAGTGCCACAGACTTGGGCTCAGCAAAGGAAAATATACAACATTGCAGGGACCAGCCCCTCTCTGAGAGACATGCATGGGCAGTGGTGAGCATTTGGAATCTTCCAGTGCCATCTTACTGCAAGCCATATGGGACTTAGATTGGAAGGTTAATAATCTAAATACTAGGTGTACCACTATAGACACTAAAATGGATCTCCTGACTACAGACCATAAATTGGGTACTGAATCACAGCTGTCACAGGCATTGTCTCAGAAAGTAAACTGCTGCATCTCAGGTGGGACCATCTTGAAAAAGGAGGTCCAGGAGCATAATGTGCAGCTCCTCACTCCTGGGTATCCCAGAAGACTCAGAGGGCTCTGATTTGCTTTAATATATCACTGATCTTATGAAAACATTTTTAGAATTGGACTTAACTGGCTTATTCTTTAAAACTTACAGATTCACCCCTCATCAGCTCCTGTGGATAACCATTCACATTCCATCATGCTTCTTACCAGTGGGCCATGTGTCCAGAAGCAACTTTTAGCAGCAGCTAAAATTAAGGACCCCAGAAATTACAGGATGACGCTCCTTTCCATGTGTTTCCAGTCTTGAGTTATGCGATCCAGCAGAGACGTAAGGGGTTCAATACTGTCTGAGCCAGCCTGCATACACTTGGGGTCACCCATGTGCTGCAGCTTCCAACTAAACTGAGAATCAACTATGCAGGTAAAATCTACATTTATTCTAATCCATCAGAGACTAGTAAAGGACTCGAGCAGATAAAAAAAGACTTTGCCAACCAGCCTTCTACCTCTGGTCCAGATTGAGATTGGGAAGACTGATCAGGACTTGTATTTATACAACTGTTTTGCTGTTTAATGTTAACAGTTATCTCCTGATTACCTTGAGGTTTTTGGTTTGGTAGCCGGTGGGCTATACTGTATGGTGTTGATTCATTCAGCTCCATATCTTATATTATTACTGGTTTATATGCAGTAGATTGTTAAAAGCTGTCATTTTCTATACGCCTTTTTCATTTTTTATTATTTTTCCTAATTGCATTACTAATGTGGGACAGTTATGTATGTCCCTTTAGCAAGTCTCAGTTTGACATGTCCTCTTAAAAATACAGGATAGCATAACATTGTGTGGTCTTTCATAGACTATAAAATGCCATTACAGCATTCAAGGTGCTACTGCTAGCCACCCAGGAGGATTCTTTCTTTTGAACTATTTGGACATATCCACAACCATACTGCATTTGGCCTTTTTGGGACTGGATTTCTTTCACGTTTAAACATTATTGCATTTACCCCTAAATGTTGTAATGTGGGGAAGCAAACATTAAATCCTATCATATTTCTTATCTGCTTACTACGCTCTGCACAAAGGTTGTCCTGTTTACTTCTGTTTTGCAATGTGAAACTGAATAAACATAAGTTTAAAAAAATATATATTTATTTGTTTTATCCCTACATATTTCTTGCATGCAAGAAAAGTTTATTTTCTGTACAGGATGGTGGGGGGCAAAATGTGTGGCTTGCCCCAGGCATGAAAATGCCTTACTGTGGTGCTGATAGAAACACCTGCTGCAGCTGGTGGCTGTAGTATACAGACATCAGAGAAAGGTGATCTCTGAAAGCAGGTGTGCCGCACAGACTTTGTCTGTGAGTGACAAGAGTGGGAGTGAACTTGTAGCCAGAGGCCTCATCCTGTTGTCAAGTTTATAAGTAGGTACTATGTAAGTCAGGGAAGAAACAGTTCACAAGTTGCTGTCAGGAAACTGGTTTATTGGCTTTCCATTCAGTACCTAAAGTGAGAAGATTGATGAAACTAACTATGGTACATCATTAGTATCTAAAAATGTGTTTTGCACAGACACATTAGCACATATTGTTCATGTGCACATGCTTGAATTTATCTGTTTAGAAAGTGGGAATGAAATGCGCTCCATTCTATGTAGTATTATACATGCTTGGAACACAACACACACTCAAATTTATAAATATTCCATGTATGTTCTGCTACACACACACACACACACACACACAAACACATACACCAAAACCTGAATGTGCTGCTTAGTTCCTAGTAACAGTCATATTCTAGAAAAAGTATTATGCTGTTAAATAGATCCATTTAATATGTTAATTATCAGTTATAGATTTAATATCCAATTCCTGCTATAGAGTAGTTCTATAATAGAGCTGCTTGAGCTGGTTCATTAATATATAAACTTTAATGTGTTAGTAAGAATTAGTGCTCTTTGAAGTAAAAGTATACTGCTATTGCATCTATAAACAGTTTCATGTCCTATAATTTTCCAGATTAACATTAAACATTATTACTTAAAATAAAATGATACTTTGGGCATTTCACTGCTCCCACACTTTTTATTCAAAAATGTAAAGATTTGAAAAAAAAGTAACAATTTCCCAGGCTGTCATAACTTCTTTTTGTCCAATTTTTTTAGAAATGACTGTTAACTGTTAAATTTAACTCTAGCATGCTTAACCAGTGTTTTGAATACACTTGTATCATTAAAACACACAAAGCATAAGGCATGAAAACAATTCATTCTGTTTTCTGTCAACTTCTGTAGTCTGACTAAAATTGAAAGAAAAATAGTAGGTGTTTTTATAGACATTACTTGTAAGGGAGTATGTGGACCTATACTCTTATGGAGCACTAGACATAATTTGTCATCGAAAGTGCCGAGATACCCCGTGCAAAAAGCAAGCATTCTCCAGAACCACAGGCTCAAACTTTTTTTTGGTTTTTGTACTTCTGTAAAATAGAGAGGTAGTGCTGCTGGTTATTAAATACTGCAAACAGACTCTTATCAGAGTTAATAAGAGGTTTGATAAAAATGGTACCTGCTTCATCACACATGGATCTTCCTGAATCCAAATGCCATTGTTGAGAATGCACACTATGTTTGTATTTTGTGATATGAATATATTCTTTAGAGAAAATGCACTTCCAATTTACATTGATGCCATTCTTAAGAAGAATTAATGTCTGATTACTATTCTTATTTTGAGAGTGTTTTTCTTTGATTTACTAAATTATTTTGATATTGAATTTTTGCTACCATTAGATTTGGACTAAAATCTAAATGATATACTGAAATGAATGGATACAATGGCAACAATATTGTAACTATATGACCCTAAGGAAGTAATGCAGAAGTCTCAAAACATTGGCAGAATAAATCTGTGATATTGAATGTTACAAAAAGATTAAATCAGAAGATTGAACTTGGAGAGTGGTAGAGTCCTGATTTCTACATTTCCCATCTGTGTATCTTAAATACATACATTTACGGATATTATGTAGGATATACTCCTGCCTCACACTTATAAAATGGGCTTCAAAAATCCCTGGAATCCTAGCAATGTCATTGGTCAAAAGACATCACATTACCATTCATTAGTTTCCAGTAAATGCATAGTTTGTCAGTAATCTCATATAATCTACCAAGCAACAGCCTAACTACACACAATAATCTTTTTTCCATTATTTTTTCCCCATTTTATAAGGACAATAACCCATTTCAAGATTTGCATTTTTTTGAGAATGAATGCCCTCCTAGCTGTGGTCCTTGAGCCTCCCAGTTCACCCAGAACGTGCATTAATTCTCTAGAAATGCACGCCCTGTCACTAGTTATTACTTATGTGTTCCACATGTATAGGATGCACTCATTTAAATATATTTATTGCAAAAAACAACATAGGTTTAAACATTCAGTTTGTGTTGGCTCTTAATGCCACAGTCATATGGAAACCCAACTTTAGGGTAAAACAAAATTCTTTTGAAACTTTGTGAATCTATGGCAAATTGTCTCAACACAGCATTGGTCTTGCCCTAACTTCAGCGCTGTCTTTTTAGACACAAAAATACTTGCACGCCAATCCTCAAAAAGAAGATGCAAATCCCAAGAAACACCATGCCAAAGAGTCATCAAGGCACTGGGGAACTGTTAGTACCATAATGCTGCATTTCCTTACTTTTCTGTCATTAAGAGTCTACCTTTCCTTATGCCAAAATGTAGATTTTTGCAATTAATTTCCTTACTTTTTTAGAGAACAGTTTTAACAAAAATATTATTTATTTATTTTGTTTTTGCTTACTGGGTAAG
Organism: Neoceratodus forsteri; assembly: GCA_016271365.2. Taxonomy (NCBI): domain Eukaryota; kingdom Metazoa; phylum Chordata; order Ceratodontiformes; family Ceratodontidae; genus Neoceratodus; species Neoceratodus forsteri. Next base: position 753,498,037 of record CM028137.1, read on the forward strand.
TGTACGTGACAAAAGATGTCTATTTTCATTAATGATCTCAGAAAACTACAATGAAATTAACAAAGTTACAGGCATGCAAATGACCAAATGATAAAACAACATAATGTACAAGAGGGCAAACAGGCAGAGAGCAAGAGGCAAAGCAATGTTTCAGAGTGAATCCTATCCAAATGTTGCACAGGGCACATCGGGGCAAATTAGGAAAGGGTTAAAGCAGTCACATGCAAGTACAAGCTGAGGAGGTCAACAGATGAGTCCTCAGTGCCTCCTGGAAGAGGTTCTGGGTGAAGACACAATGGAATGACAAGGGGAGGAAGGTCCAGATACTAGGGGCAAAAGTGGAAAAAGCCTGATCTTCCATCAGAGTGGAGACCTGTGGCATTGACATTGCAGAACTACTTTCGCATTATATAGTCTCACTTATCAAGGCAATTTAAGAACCCCATTTTCCAATATAAAGGGCATACTTGCTTGACCAGAAACTGAACTCCCGGGGAAGGATGATATCAATGTTTGTCTATGCTTCACCACCTCTTCTGTTTGCTCCTAAAGCATGAACCATGGTTCATTGCATAGCAATCTCTTTTAAAGTGGTCAGTTGTGCTGCTGACATCTTAAAGTAATAAACACTCCTTGTATGTAAAAAGTAGGGGTTCATTATTAGTCCTCAAAGAGTAGCTCCTATGCAAGCACTAAAAATGTTGGTAATTAAGGGTGGGGTATAAGTCCAGATGGTAATTTCAATAAAGCAGCTGTGAGCAAATGAAACAATACTTGCTGGAAACAACCAGCCAAGTTTGGTATACAAATCACAGTGGTGTGGCAGTTGGTTTGCTGAGGTGACAACGTGACAGATACTATTATATCTCATATCCCATCTAAACAGCATAGCTTGGGAAGGGGAAAATAAAATCAAGGGTACCATAATTTAGGCAAGGGAGGAGGGCACCTCTATCAATTATGAGGCGGGTATGAGGGAAAGAATATGACATACTTCACTTTGTGCTGACAATGTGCATTGCCAATAATTTTAATGGCAAACAGTGTCTGATCACAGTGCCACTCCCCACACCTGCCACAAAGTCCCAGTAGTATGCTGGAGCACCCACCTTCACAACATCACAGTACCAAACAATCTCTGGTGTCCACTGGTTCCCCTCTTCTTCACACCACCCTTGTACTAAGCAGTTTTTGGTGTCCAGAGGCACCCTTTCCCACAAGCTACCACATGTGTAAGTATCACTAGTATCCAGTAGTACCCCCTCACATATCCTGCTGCATGTTCAAGTACACCTGGCATTCAATGGTCCCCCCTTCCACACAATGCTCTATGTACAACTATCCCTGGCATCCTGTGGTACTGCCTTTCTACATTGTGCCCCATGTCTGAACATCCCTGGTATCCAGTGGCCTTCCTCCCATACGCTGCCCCATGCCCAGCTATACCTGGTGCTTTGTGGGCACTACCACACTTTTTCCCATTTCCAGGCATCCCTGGTGTCCAGTGGTACTTCCCTCTTCATCCTCAGCACCACATAACCATATAACCTCCTCATCTGCAGCTACCAGCACCCCTATCAAATGCTCCTTCCCTCATGCCACTCATAATAGAAATGAAACAGATGGTGACTGGTGCAGCCCTCCTCTCAGTACCCTGACAGGCCACTGTCTGAATTAACAAAATTGCAACTAAACTGCTGATCATGGTTTCATTCACATAGATGGCAGCTGGTCCAGGAGGTGAGCAGAGGGTTGCTCTGATCACCATCTGCTTTTCTTTATCATTTATCAGTGCAGTGTCAGTGGCTCAGCTGGTTGCACACTCATCTCTGAAGCTGGAAGATCAGAAGACTGTGGGTTCTATCCCCATTCCAGGCACTTAGGTTATATCCCAATACTGACACTATAGTGTAGCATGAGGGGGGTGCTGCACTCCTGAGGTGCCATCTTTCAGATGAGACATTAAACCAAGGTCCCATCTGCCTGTTCTGGGGGTTGTTCAGGTGGATGTTAAAGATGCCATGGCACTTCTCTAAAAGAGTAGGGGTGTTTTTACTGAAAAATCCACACAGACATACATCACAAACAGAAATCAACAACAATCCCCCATATGACATTTCTCCATTACATGCAGCTGCATCTACTTCCCATGTCCCCCCGACATACAATTCCCAATCCCATCACTAAACACCGACCCTCCCATGATATCACAACCACTGTAAAATTAAGCATATTTCTTCATAAAGGAAAACCCCCTCCACCACACCATCATTCGTGCTCCCGGATGAAACTGTAAATCCTTTTTATAAACTTCAAGTAGAGCTCTCTCTCCACCATTGTACAATATACGGAATAGATCATAACATTTTGTTGGAACAAAAATTGGCACCTGCCTTGCCATAAATAATATTTCAAGCATGCACAAAAAACATTCAAAGTCCCAAAACCATAGCTTCTCCCCAGACGTATGAAATTGCCCAGGACCAGCCACTTGCACATCATGTGTTTCACCCATGGCACCTTCCATGTTGTGGCCAGGTACTCCCATAAACTCACCTCCTCTTCTCCTTCGTTACTGTAACCCCAAATGATGCCCTAAGTGACCTCCTCACCCTTAACCCCTCTAAAGGTGCCTCCCCTGAAGGCCTTGACCCAAAACTTCTCTCCCTCTCTGCACCAGCCATCGCCTATACCCTCTCAATAATCCTAAATCTTTCATTCTCTACTGCCTGTATCCCCTCTCCATGGAAACATGCAGTGGTCCTCCCTCTACCCAAAGGGGGTGACCCCTCATCCCCTGGCAGCTATCACCCCATTTCTCTCCTCCCTGCCCTTTCCAAGCTATAAGAACATATTGTCCTATCCCAGCTAACCTCTTTTCTATCAGACACCTCCTTCTTCACCCCTTTCCAATCTGGATTCATGAAACACCACTCAACCACCACCTCTCTCCTACATATCTCACTGACTTCATCCTAATTGGGATGGACAATGGCCAAATCACCTCAGCCATTTTTGTTGACCTGGCCAAGGCCTTCGACACTGTCTACCACTCCCTTCTCCTTGACTCCCTTCCAACAGCTGGTCTGTCTCCCTCTGCCACAAACTGGTTTAAAGCCTACCTTACTGGCCGAACCCAATCTGTTAAGATCTAATGTAATTAGATGTAATTTCCCCTCCCAATAAATATTGGAATCCCCCAGGGCTCTGTACTAGGGCCTCTGCTATTCCCCATCTTCTTAAATGACCTTCCCTCTGTTTGCTCCCCCTCGTCTGCAATACACATGTATGCCAATGATACAGTCCTGTATACATTAGGCTCCTGTCCTGCTGAGGTTACATCCCACTTGCAGCAAGACTTTGATAAGGTTCGGCTCTGATTTGCTAATCATCAACTTTTCCTGAACACCAAGAAGACTGTCTCTGTGACCTTTGGCACAAGAAAGAGACTCTCTAGGCTTCCCACACTGCCCACTTTCCACACTCTTGATGGGACTTCACTTGAGGACACATCCTCCTTCCAGTACCTGGGGGTTTGGTGGACTAACACCTAAACTTCTTTGTTCATATTGTCGCCATCCAGAAAAAATGCACCCCAAGCTTGGTGCCCTGTTCAGGAACCATAGTTGCATCCTTCCTACAGCTAGCTGGGAATTTGTACAGAAGATGATTCTGCTCATTTTTGACTACTTTGACGTAGTCTGCGGTGCTGCTCCCAAGTCCTCCCTGGCTAGATTGGACACCTCTTCAATTCCTTCTGCCACTTCACCTTGGATGCTCCCTCTCATACCCACCACTGTGATCTTTATCATGCTCCATCCTTCCCCTCTCTTACAGATGGGAGACTCTCCCACTGTGCTAAATTCACCTCCAAGCACTGGCTGGGTGTGCTCGCTTCCTACCTCTCCTCCTCATTTTTAACTCCCACCCCACCATCCCACTCTCTTAGATCAACTGACTCCCACACTTCAGTAGTCCTCTGCAGATCCACCCTTATCAGCTAATCTGGTTAATCTTACTGCCTCCTAAAAATTTGAAATCCCCCCAAAATCTGTCTCTCATATTCATCCTACGCCATCAGCTCTGCCCTCAAAAACTACATTGCACCTAGCTGTTCCTACCATGACTGTTCCTAATCCCCCCCTCCAACCCAGGACAATCCCTACCCCATGCCTCCCTCATTTTGACCTTGATGCCCCCCCCTCCAGAATTTCTAGCTCTTCTCCCCTTCCCTCAACCTCTCTTCTGGACTCCTTCAAACCATATCGGGCTCCCAACATCCCGAAGACTAATCACCCTCACTGCCAAACAGACTGCATCCATCCTATAGTGCTCCACCTCGGCCTTGTGCAGGTAGGGTTCTCAGCATACAGGAGTGGTGTGGCACTGGCAGACCTCTCTCCTTCTCCCTATTTCTTCCCCTCCTCCCCCATAGCCTGTCCCCTGTAGGGGTCCCCACCTGCCCTAGGGTCTTAGCTCTTTTTAAGCCTTTACCTCTCTCCCCTCCTTCACAACTTACCCTCTCCCTCTCTTCCTCCTTCTTCCCTCACCACTTTGCCCTAACGTTTGCATGACACCTACCCCAGGCAGGGGGAAGCAGACAGTCACATTGTGCAATTCTCAACACCAGGAACTGGTCTGAATCAGATGAAGCCCTCTGTTTCACCCCCAGTGCCAAACAGCCTGCTCCCCTCCTATAGTGCTCTGCCACTGCCTTGTGCAGGCAGGGTTCTCAGCATCCTGTGTGCACGTTGTTCTACCACCCCCCGCTTACCCTATAGCCTCTACCTCTAACCTTTACTTGCCCCTCTCATTCCTCTTACCAATCTCTCTGTAGCAGGGTTCCCAGCATCCTGGTGGAGTCTAGTCTAGGCTAGTCTCTCCCCGCCCTCCTCCTCCTCCCCCCCATACCTTTCTTACCTACTTGCCCTAAATAGTATTGGCCCTTCACAGGGTTCCCAGCATCCTGGAAGGGGGCCTAGTCTAGGCAAGCCCTTCCTTCCCTCCTCCTCCCTTATTTCCTCTCCTACCTACTTGTCCTTACTTAGTTGTGCCCCCTGGCAGGGTTCTCAGCATCCTGGAGGGGGCTAGCTCCAGGCATAATTTCTCCCTCTCCACCCTTAACACCTCATCTTCCCTTCCACTCCTCTGTCTTTTCCCTGTCCCTCCTTCTCTTTCCCCTTTTCAAAGCCTTGTCTAGATATGCCCCAGGCAGGGTTCCCAGCATCCTGGTGGGGTTAATCTCTAGTCACATCTCCCCTTTTCAACCTATTTCCCTTACCTACTCCTCTCTCTTCCTCTTCTCTCTATCTCTCTGCACTTAAACGGAATCTCCTAGTTCCTATATGCACTGATCAAATTTGTTCACTTTGTTCTGTTTGAGCTTCTACTCCAACCCACACTTATTCGTGTTAAATTGCCTTACATTACATACTACTGCCCTGGATATTATTTATTACTGGGTACTATCCCGGTCCCCGCATCTTACTTGTTTCTTCCCCCACAACTGGCACCCCCTATCCCCCTGTTCCACTGCTATCCACTTGCTACAGCTCTGATCACCAGTCTTTTAATTGCAGCACCATTCCAGCAACGTGATGGTGATAGGGTGATTTTTAATTTCTGTACATTACTCGCCATGTATGCCAAATATAACAGAATGTTCAATTTACTGTATTAATTAAGGCTACTTCAGCTCTGTTCACCTGTCTCATAATTGTAACACCTTTCCAGCAGGGCGATGGTGACAGTGATGTTTTTATTTCTGTACATTCTCGTCGTGCATGCTAAATGTAATTGCATGTTTAAATACCATTTGTCCATCCAACTGTACCACTCCCCACCCAGGTCACACCGGGACATGAGCAACTTGTTGTTCAGTGTGCTTTCCTGGTGAAACATTTCAATAAACAAATTAACCTACTGCATATGAACATTCTAATAAGAATTGCCCTTGTGTTTCTAGAACAACCACACATTCTGGATATAAACACCTTCTCTCCTCCAGCGCTTTGTGCTTGAGGTAGATCTGACTCAGAGCCTGCCACGCACAGAAAGTCACTGCACATCCCACATCCTGCCGGGGATTTTCTGGTTTGTCAAACCATGATACACCAGTTTATTCATGTTTCCATCACAATGTTTAAAACTTGGTTCAGCGGGCCCTATCTTCAATAAAACGTGGTGGTACAACTACCACCTGGTCTTCTGTAATAGAATTTGCTTCGTTATACCCCATTTAAATAATTTCTAAAAAGTCCCCTTCAGCTCCTTATGCAACTTTATGGCACCCATAATCTTAATGGGCAAGTTCATCCAATTCCCAAGTACAGCCTGAAAAGAGTGTTGCAATCAAGCTCTTACTAAGGGTGCGGTCGAGAGAAAAATCTGAGCTATATTCATCTTCCAAAACAAACAATGAAATAAAAACACCAGATTCACCATCTCCAGGCCTCCGACCTTTAGAGGTAGATAGATCACTTCTCTCTACACTGGATCCAATCAACTTCCCCAAACCATTTGAAAAATATGTGGTACATCCTAGTCTCTAAGTCCAGAGGCAAGGGAAAAAATTTACTGATATATAAAAAACATGGCAATAAGAATTTTTTAATAATTAGAATTCTCTTCAGTTTTGACAATTTTCAGCCCTTCCATCTAGACACGTTAATTTCTTCCACTTGAATGGCCTTTTCACAATTATGCTGCACTATCCCCTCTTTCCCAAACAAGACTCCCAAAATTTTCAGTGGTTCCCTCACCAACTGAATTCCACCCACAGCCACCTCCTGACCCCCCCTCCTGACCCAATGTCATCCCTCGATATTTATCAACATTTAACCTTGCTCCAGACACTGTCCCACAAAAATCCAACTCCTGTCTCAACACACCAACACTACTGGCATTAGCAGCAAACATACAAACGTCATCTGCATAAGCAAGTGCCAGAACCTCACGTTAGAACCTCATGCTGCTGATTGAAATCCCTAATACCTTTGAAGGCTGTACTAGCCAGCACTCTCCTAAAAAATGGATCTAGGGAAAAAATATACAGCAGGGAACTTAAAGGGCACCCCTGCCAAACACCTTTTCCACTTTTAAAACATCTGCCTTATGAACTTGTGAGGCAAGAAGTAATAACTGCATTGCCGTATAACAACTGAATTCACCCTAACAGGAGTAGTGGTATGCCATATTTTGCTCGAACCAGAAATAGGGACACATGATTCACCTGGTCAAAGGCCTTATGTTGATCCAGAGACAACAAGTATCCAGGGATCTTTTGAGTCTTAGTACATTGTGCAACATCACTTATTAGACACAAGGTTTGTTGAATGTGTCTCCCAGGTAAAGTGAACATTTGTAATGGATGTATCACCTGGTTAACAATCACCTTAAGTCACTTCTGGAGTAAAAATGTCATTATTTAAAAATCAGAATTTAGCAAGCATATGGGCCTCCAATTGAAATCCATGTCTGACCCCACCCCCTTTAAATATAAAGGTCACCAGCCTTTGTGTAAATGCAGAAGGCAACTGCAATGAAGACAACAAAAATACATATACCCGGACCAGGAGAGCCACTAATATGTCCGGAAAGGTCTCGTAAAACTCATTTGGTATACCATCCTCCCCCGGAGTCACTTCCATCTTTAACTGGGCTATTATAGCACTTAATTCCCCTGCTTGCAAGACCCTCCAATTCTAGTAAAAGTATTCTTGTCCACCTGAGGGATCTGGACGGTCTCCAAATACTCCTGCACCTGATCAAGTTCCACATGGTCTCCTCTAGTAAAGTAAGCCAAATTCTCATCAATCACCTCCTGAATATCAGCCTTGTCATCTCTCCTAACCCCACCATTATCTACAAAACACGTAAAATGAGAGGTACCTTTTCTTTCCTTACAAGCCAAACAAGGGTCAGTGAAGGGGGATTTCTGTAAAGCAAAACTTAATTCAGTGTGCAGGGTCTTAGTCCTGTCATACTGCACCTGCCTCATTTGCTCCTTAATAGTCAAAATATGTTCAGTCAAATCCACCCGTCACATAAGTATTAGTTAAGAGCCTATAGAATTGTGCCCTTAATTTCAAATACTGCAACTTATTGTCATTTGTCTGTTTCTTACCAATCTTCTGCATCCACACCCTAATCTCTTGTTTTGTTTGTAACCACCATTCCCAAATATCCTCATACAGGGAGAGCACAGACACTCTCCTAATTAACAAGTTAACTATTCCTAATTTCTCCTCTGGTAGAGGGAGACTCTCATTATTCATTTTCCACCTCTGTATCTCGTGATCTCACCCCCCTTTTTCAGGCCCTAGCAACACCCAAACACCCACATGGTCTATAAATTCCATAGGATACGCTTTTAGTCTGATGGACGCTAAGCCTTTGAGGAATAAGCAAATAATCCATTTTAGAAGATGACGTACCCTTCATGAAAGTAAAATCAATGGGAGGGTTTGCAGATGCACTACAATCTTGCAAGCCAGCAACATCAATGTATTTCTTCAGTGCTGTGGAGTCACAATAAACCATAAGTCCCAATGCTTTTCTTTTTTTTTTATGTCAAGGGAGCAATTAAAATCCCCCCCCCCAAAAAAAAACCTGCCTAGCAGTCGCAAAATATGGCTGTACCTGCTCCAACAATTCAATTCTTTCTGATTTACTTTCAGGTGCATACAGTACCACAGAGTGACTTGGTGTATTGTGCCAAATGTCATCTAAAATCATGGCTCTTCGTGGAAAAACATCTATAATTTTCTGGAAGGTAAAGCCAGGGCCCAGCAAAAACAGACCCACCCCATCTGCCTTATCCTCCCCAAAGGACCAGTAAGATGGGCCCCACACCCATTCCCTCTTGACCAGATCTACTAGACGAGTAGAGCTAAACCGTCTCCTACAAAAAATAACATCCACCCTAAATCATGCAGTATAGAAAAAACAGCTTTCCTTTTTTCCCCATGCAAAATACCATGGGCATTTAAAGTCAGTAATGAAAATAATGACATAGAATCAAAGAAAAAACACTAAGTCACATGTTCTTTTTCCTTTTTCCTTTTTTTGGTTCCTCTAAACTTCCACCATCCTTGTCCAGGGAAAGGGAGTGGTAGGAGGAAGCATCCAGTTCATCAGTCACACACTCTGAACTGCCCCCACTAGTAGTGGCCAATATCTCAAAAGCATTGTATAAGCAATAATACCCAACAGGGTGGGCGGTATTTGGCAATACCGGACCACCCAGGGGCGTAATGAGGCCCAACACCACAGGCGGAAGGCCTTATAGCTCCTGAAAGGTCCGGTATTGCCCACCCAGCCTAGGGGGTATTATTGCACTTAGAAAAAGGATATTAGTTTGAAAATGAATTGTAATACCAGAAAAAACCTTTCTTGATAAAGTAGCCCTTAAGTTTCTCTGCTGTTCCATCTCCTGTTACCTCCCCCCCACACATAGAGGTGACTGAGCCATTCAGTCCTCCTACCCCCACCTCCAAAATAAGTAATTGAGTTTCTTAACTGTCTCTAAGCAGGAGAGACAGAAAATGCACTACTGCAGCTTCTAGATGTCAGTAATAGATGTCTACAGCTAAACATCTGATGTGTTGTTTAATACAGTTGCCAGGTGACCGCATGACCCAGAAGTATGGGGGGGGGGTTACTGGGCACCACACTTACTTAATTTGTGTGTTCATTTAATTAAAAGTGCAGTCTGCTTCCTCCAGCAGCAGTCCATTCATCATAACAGACTTACTTTGTGTCCAGCATTGTCATATCGTCGGGAAAGATGAGCAGGGGTGCTGAGTAAAGTGAGGACAGCAGAGTATGAGAGCAATCAGTGGTCTGCATTCAGGACAGCTGCTGAATGAAAATACATCAACATTCTGGTTTAGTTTTTTCTTTATTTGTTTGTTAATGTGTTTAATACGCCATGAGCGGGGTATGATTAGTGGGGGAAACGAAGTAGGGAGCTGACAGCGTGCAAAGGCTATTTAAGTGCTGAGGTAAGTACATAAACAACCCATCAGCTGCTGATAGCCTGTTTCAAATTTAAATAAACAGAACAAAATAAAAATCTTACATTATGAGGGGCATTATTTATGGTGCTTTGGATGAGGAGCAAGTGATATGAACATGTCCCTCAGTGTGTAGCACTCATGTAAGCAGGTCGGTACATGTCTGTGATAGTGGCAGCACTATGAGTTAAAAAAAAAGACACAGTTTTCTTATGTATTAAGAGGAGACAATTTAAATAAAAATGACCTAGTGTATACCACTTCCGTACAGAGGCTGCAGTGTGTGTATGTGTGTGTGTGTGTGTGTGTACACATGTGTGTGCTGGGGGGAGGGGGCAGTCAACTCAGTAAATAATAAAAAAAATTAATTCCTGTTTGATTTATTCATTTATTGAATTTTTTTTGTTTATCTATACAGTGGGGTCAGAGATCTGGCTGAGGAGAGGTGGTGGCAGTCGGGCGAGCTGGTTAAAAAAAAAAAGCCTTGGTTTGATTTTGTACTTTCAGCTATGGTACTAAACAGAGCTGCATTTTAAAAATTGGTTATGTCAGGGATTAGTGGACTTGGGCAAGTAGCTGCGGTGGCAGGTGGGTGGCCGCACTGTGGAGTAGTTAAGTATGGATGGAATGTCCATAGATTGTGTAAGAGGTAGATTAGTTGCAGCAGGAGAAAAGGTAAAAGTAAGCCTGCAAAAAGCAGGTAAAGTTATGTGCTTTTGTGTGGTTTGGGGAGAACTGGGCTGAGGATCTGTTTTTTCTTTTGGGTGGGGGCACATCTCTCATTAAGTGGGAGAAAAAATATGACAGAATTCAAAAATGAACATTCTAAGGACCCAGTAATATTTTGAATGATGTGAGGCAACAGAGACTGGAACTAGTTATTTCCCCTGTCTCTGTTGTCTCATACCAGACCGGTAGACTGGAGTTTTTAGCCAATCAGGATAAAGTTACACATTTGCCCATTTTCTAATTGTGGGTACTTCCACTGGGGCCATTTTCTGTTGTCTCAGACTCTGTCTCCTAAGGAGGAGTGTTTTCCACTCCAGAGAAGCAGGAGGCCATGCCTGCTCGTGTGCTCCCTGGTCCCCCTGTGCCAGGACCATACTGAGAGGTGCCCCATTGTCCAACACAACCTCACCCTCTGCTATGATCTTGACTTCTTCCTGTACTTCGAGGTGAGATAGACTGAAGCCTCCCTCCCCCTGGGCCTCAGAAGTGTGTGGTCTTGCCTGTTCTCTGGTATGCCCTGTCTGACTATTTGAGCTCTCTTCTCTTGTTTGGGCTTTTCTAATCAAATCATCCTGATCCATGGGATTAGTTTTATTGTGAGCAGTCCAAAGGCAACTCTGAAAGTCGTGTCCAAACTCATCACATAAGTTACACCAGACAAGGCCAGCACATTGCAAATTGATATGGCCTAGTTTGCCACAAAACCCACATTTCAGTTTATCACAGACAGAAGCTAGATACATCCGAGCCCCACCTAAGACATGCCTTGCCTTGGGCTGTTCTGAATAGAAACAGATGTCTCTGTCCAGACCCAAAAAAGTACTGTTGGATAAATGCACAGTCCCTTCTGCATTGTTCCGTAATTTCACTTTAAATTTCCAGGGCCCCTGTCCAGAAATTTTCCTCATCCAACAAGGCCTCTGGTGCAGATAGCACTTCACATTTTTGATCCAGCCAATGAACAATGTTATTCACATGCACACCCTGATTTCTGAACATGACTGTTACGTATGTTATGGTGGGTTTAGTCAGTGGTATACAGAAAAAGAGTGGTCATAGGGGCGAGAATTTTAATTGATTATATTTTGCCCAAAACCTCTCAAGAGCGTATGGTGAATGAAAACTAACATCAAAATTATCCTCACCAGATATATGTATGAGGGCAAATACCTCTGAGGCCATAAACCTCAAAGAGTCCTTCAGTAAGACCCTGCCCACATGCAGCCTATCTGGTCTTTGCTCCAACCCACCCTTGTAACCAATCTGAACTGCGCTCCTCTGGGGGGTGGTTTCCATCCAATTAAAGAGGCCATAAAACCTGAGCCTAGTATTTGGGAGGGCGGTTATTCTGACTGCCAGCCCCCTGGGGATCTTGATCATTCTGCCTGTGTTTAGCCACCCCTCCTCCATCCATAGAATCAGCATGCTTATGACCCTCTACCATCCATGTTGGATCATGTTATGAACCTTCAGGAGGCTGAAGTACCCCCTCTTGCACAAGCTGCTCATCAAGCACAGCACCCCCCAGCTTCCCCCTCAGTCTCAGTATGCTGATTATGCCCCATATAAGATCCAGTCTCAGACTCTTGGGCAGCTAGCCCATCTAGTATGAGGGATCCTCCATCCTGTACCCCCTACGACTGGGAGACAAACCCTCCCCCGGTACCAGCAAAAGGTCCTGGGCCACCTCCAGTGATGTACTGATCTCCAAAGAATCCACCTCCATGTCCGGTTCCCAATGCCCATCAGAGCCACATTTCTAGCCAGCTTCTTGTTAGGCGTGCTCCGGCAACCAGCCAGGATCACCCAGACACTCCCCCGAAGTGCAGAACGCTTGTTTTATCAAATCTCAGGCCAATAACAGGGTGTCAGCCTGCTGCTCAATGCCACTCCCTCCTGTGACCAGTTTCTCAATCTCCTGCAGTCCAGCATGGCCTACTGGCATCTTCACCTACTGTCAGACAAATTCCTTATCTGGCACCTTCATTCCTGCAATTTTTCATCTTGCATGATGTTCCTCGTCTTCTGCCAGCAGCTGAAACAATACAGTCCTTCTCTCATCCAATTCCTTTTGAAGCTGAGCTTCAGCCATACCAATATCCTCCTCCATGGTGCAAAACTTGCCATCTTCAGGGACTTCCTGAGGTGCCTCAAAAGTCTCATCATCCTCCATAGAATCCACCATGTTGTCTTCCAGACTAACCATCTCCGAACTCTGTCCATCCTCTTCAACCTCCATAGCTAACTTGGCTGGGACCGTGGAGCTGCTCCCAGCCTGCTGCACCTCAGCACTCCCCTCCTCAACTATGTCCTCCATCAGAATAGGCAACAGTACCCCCTCTGTCAGAATAGAGGAATTTCCCCAGTGTCCTGGCCAAATTTCCCCCATTCAGTAAAAATACCACCAATACAATAATCTGGTTCAATTTCAGTTGGTTACCATCTGTATCCACTTCTCCCCCAGGTTACTCCTGAAAAGGGGACTTCTAGTCTCAGTGGGCCTACCCAGTCAACAAAATTCAATAAATCGTCAGAAGGCAGGCTGGATTAGGGTGCTAGTAGGTTGTTGGAGGGAGGTAATACTAATCTGTGGCAGGGAATAAGAATAAGGAAGGATGGATGCTAGTGAGTGTGGGGAAGAAAAATTACTTATTTTTATACTTTATCTGACAATGGGGTTGGGAACATGGTGTCAGAATGGAGGGTCTTTGGCAGCACCAAGATTGGGTTCCTGGTGTCTGCAAAGTATTTTTTCTTTAATTCTATCTTCCCAACTGTGGACTTGGGCATACAGCATCAGAATAGGGGGGAGATGGGAGGGGAGAGAGATGCAGCACTGGTGACATTACCTGTGATGGAAATGGGTTCCAGACCACCGGTCATACAAGTGGAGCAGTGGTAACCTCACTGTCAATTTTAAACCCAGAAAAGAGCAATTCACATGCATCAGGCTGTTTTGCAAATGTCAGAGGCAGTAGCACATGAATCATGTCTTTTCACAGTTTTTGACATTCCCTCTAGCTAAAAAAACACTGAATTAAATATTGCAAATTTGGCAGACCAAGAGATCTGGTGCCAAAATACACACTTTTGGAAATTTCATGAAAATCCACAATGGAACACAGAGATACAAGCTGTTAAACATCATGATATAACATTAAACTGCCTACACAACCCTAACTTTATTGGCAGTATAAGTTCACATTGCAAGATGCACACATGTTTACATGCATTCCAATATATGTGAGTACACATGTACATTTATTTCTGCATGTGTGATATAAAATACCCTAATTCAAAACCCAGTAGAGACTACATTCCCCCAGCATTCACAGGGAGTATAATGCCATATTGCATGTGTGCATTACAAAGTCATCATTCATGTAGACGTTTATATTTAGCTCCCGCTAGGTCACAAAGGAGTGTTACTAAAGTGGTATAGTATTACTTTTAGTATTTTGTTCCTAGTATCACATAGGGTGAGAAAAACATACATACAGCTGGAAATGAATAACATACATATAAGTAATTAGCACTTTTTTGTGTGGTTTCAGAAAGTTGTTCTCAACGTTATAATGTTCAGAACAGCTTTTGTTTGTTTTTTTGTTTTTTTACATATTTTATCCCAGTGCTCTAATAGGGTCCTCCTTGCATCCCTGCCAATCCCAAATTCCTGTTCACCAAGACTTAACCACCCATCTGATCAGCCTTCCAAGGCCCACCCTAGAAACACTGCTGTGCTGCCCCCCACTTGCCCTCCCAGAGACAGGTTCACCATCTCGCACTTCAGTTTACTACATAGGTTACATAGGTTGTTACAGAGCATAGTAGACTATTGTCCATTTATCTTGCAAAAGCTTAATGTCCATAACTCCAGATATTATTGGAGACATAGTATTCATCAATTTATTCTTGAATTCTAACATACTCCAACTACCAACTAATTCCTCAGCAAAAGAGTTCCAAAGTGCCACCACTCTCTGATTGTACCAATTTTTTTAAGCTTTTTATTTATAAAATTTTATAATCTTGCAGCACAAGATTGCATTAGACATAAAATACCAACAGAGAGATACGTAGACCTCCACAGTAAATGTTACAATGTGTTGCATTCAATATAAACAGCACCTAGACCCAATACACTGTGGGGAACTGCCAGGCGATGAATTTTAGGAGTAGATTTGAACAGATAGTCTTATAGGTATTTTGTACTCTCACCACAAATAGATTAAAACCACAAAGATCTATGATAGCCCAAGACTTCCATTCCCATGCAGAAGTGATCATTTGTGGAGGGCTGAGTACCTTAAGTACCAGTAGAAAGCTTAATTACTGATGGCCTGGACTCA
Organism: Neoceratodus forsteri; assembly: GCA_016271365.2. Classification (NCBI taxonomy): domain Eukaryota; kingdom Metazoa; phylum Chordata; order Ceratodontiformes; family Ceratodontidae; genus Neoceratodus; species Neoceratodus forsteri. Next base: position 753,513,131 of record CM028137.1, read on the forward strand.
GTTATGTTGCATTACCACCCTGCAACCAAAGGCATGGCGCAACCTACCCTGTGGGTGTAAACAATTAATATCAGGCTATTTTTAATTGTCATACTGACTGAGTGGTGATCTTACTCACCCTCTTTTAAATGCTACTGTACTTGGTCCTGTAAGGAAATATTTTACAGATCTAGTAGTCAGAGCAGCAAGTATAACAGCTGGAACAATTTGACATTTAACTTAATAAACAGCTTTAGCATTTGTGAGCTCTATAAATCCTGAGCTTATACAAATTTCTGTAGCTTTAACAATAGGCCAAAAACCTAGATAGATAGAAAAACAAAAGGTGAACCCCTCTTTTTCTAAAAACAGTTGAGCTACAGGTATCAATGTCCCAGTCTTAAAGCGACAGTATGTCCCTGTCCCCAGATGGTAAGATTCAAACATTAAGATTTAAGTCCAGTACTTCACCCATCTTCTTCCAATGAAGGATCACTGGAACATACCTTTCAACCTCCTGCCTTATAAATCAGGGACAAGGCTTAAAATAATCAGGGACAAAGGGCCAAAATCTGGGACACATTTTCAAAATTAGAGATATTCCTCCCAGAAAACTGACAGAATATGGGGCTTAGTGCAAAATACATTTTCTAAAGAAGAACAAGTCTGTAACTTTAATGGTTGGCATTATTTTGTGCTTGCTGTCCCCACTGTTTAGCCACAAAAACACAAATTTTAGGAGGGACAAAGTAAAATTTTGAGGCAAAACTAGGGGTGTCCCTGAAAATCAGGGACACTTGAGAGGTATGCATGAGGATTCAGTTTCTCCAATAGTTTCTCTGCAAAGTAGGCTGCTGCAATGGATCCAAGAAAATGTGCGTCTTCACTTCATGTCTAACATGAAAATGCACAGACTAGTTCAGATGGGCCTCATCCCCGTAGTGCAGTAAGTCTTTTTTGATAGTTTGGAGTTCCTCTTTCATGCCTGGATCTGTGCTGACAAATTGGGGAAAAACCCCAGCTGACTGCCCTCCCATACAGTTTCTCCTTTTGATCTAGCAACCTGTAAAGCGATATTTGGGCTTCGGGTGGCACCAGGGTAGCAATCACTGTCAAGGGTTTCTGTTGGGAGTCCCCTCTCAATCGGGTTCATTGTGGGATGGCAAAGGCCTTTAGTATTTTAATGCTAGAGTCCTGGGGCAGGAGCTGGAGGTCCTCAAATATCTTTCTGGACACAGTGGGAAGGATTTCAACTGTTCTGGCAAAGTGTTGTGGAAAGCCGACAATTCAAATATTTACCTTCTGCTACATGTTTTCTAGGCTTTCCACTTTTGCCTTGAGGAGTGACAGGTCCCAAACAAAGGCTGCATTGCATTCAGTCTGGTGTCGCTGTGAATCCTGAAGCACTTTAATAGCTCCTGCATTGTCCTGCATGAGACAGTCATTTTCTGATAGTTTTGCCTCAACTGCTACCAGCCTTTAAATAGTCTCTTCACCGTTAGCCTGTATTTTCAACAGCATCGCTAATATTTGGGTAGTTGGGAGCTCCGGTGTAGCTGTTCCCCATCCCTGCTGTAGACTCCATAGTTGTACTGGAGCATGCGGGGGAAAAAGTTCCACATTTTAGAGCATAGTATCAGATCAGTTCAGGAGCTGTATCAAAGTGCTGCCGCCATCTTGCTGCTCAGCAGCGCCCCCCTCTGATTGTACCAATTTGACCTTTTATTGGTGCTGTGAGGCTGGGTATGCTGGGGAGGCAAGGGAACTGAAAGAGAAGCTCAGTCCAGCAGATAGGCTAGGGCAGACTCAGTATCTGCTGGGCCTTTTCCTAGCAACACTGTTTGTATGTAACCTTAACATTCTGTGATGAAGACATACATTCATACATACTTTTGAAATAGCTTTCATTTTGTTACCCATTGCTGTGGTCACTCCTTTTTCTAATGGCTTCTATCCTCATTTATAACTGATAGAATAATATAGTAGCTACTTATGCCAACAGATAATGAAACTCTTTTCAGATGTGGTGAGTTCTCATATTGATTACCATATTGTACTTGCTTATGCAATTAATTTCTTTATGTACACCTTATTTTTTCTTCATAAATTGCAAAAAAAATTATTGTGATTCTTCGTATTTAAGTAAGTTCTGCATTCTGATATGTAAATACTGTACATTGTGCAAAGGTGGTTGCTATCCCATGCTTTTATGACCATGGACAAACCATGGACAAACACAGGTGATCCATGGTGTTTCCAGAACATTTAGAAAACATATTGGGAAAAGACATATGTGACAGGGTAGCAAACTGGGGGGCTTCTGATGGAACACTTTTAAAGAGAACACATTGGACACCAGTTTAAATCAAATGAAATCTGCTTTACATTCAGTAACAGAAAAAAAACAGACAGCTTGTATTCAGCTTAACAAACAATGCTTACTTCAATCTCTCTTTGTCTGCACTACACAGCTTCCTCTGCCTCTCTCCCTGTGTTAGGCCCAGGTGTTGCTTCTTAACACCCCTCCCCCTCATGTACATCCAACACCCTGTGCATTTGAGGTTTTAAAGCGCCACTCTTAAAGAGGAGGGATTTGGTACTAATCCCACCACAACCCCCGCTAAAAGCTGCATTACCAGTGTTGCAGGGTTGTGAAGCAGTTTCCAGCAGAAAGAAGCATGACGGACATACACTGTATCTCACCATAATACATAGATGTCATGCTTGAGAACATCTACAGCAACTTTGACCAAAAACAGTAGCCAAATAAAACCAAAACAATTTATTGATTAACATGGTCTATAGATAAACTGAAGTATCTAGGAAAATATATCTACAACTTAAATATATTTATGAAACTGTCTTTTACTTTGAAAAAAAAGATATGATATGTAGCTGTCATTCACAGTTACAATAAGAGACAGAATAATTTAATTTGAGAATTAAACTGATCCTGAAAAGGCACTGGGTGGATTAAGATTAGCTGAAATTAGAGATGGCAGAAAAGGTATCTCCACCTCTTCCTGATAGCTTCATGAGTTCAATCCCTGTAAAGCAACAAGTGCACATCCACCATGCTCTACAGTTTCAGAATGGACGTGTTTAACATCTGGAATACTGTGGTTTAAATACACAGCACTATATGCAACTGTGGAATAGGCAACTGGGCCATGAAGAAATAGTATCCCGTGATATGGGCGAGTCGGATTGAGTGACTCATTTTGATCACCTGTCAGATGAGCGAATGCAAAAGAATAGTAAGGCATGGTATGAGCTACAGTGACAGGGAAAGAACAGCAAGTGAGGAATAAAGCATATGATTGAGGGAGCTATTAAGAAGAAGTATATGGGAGGTAGTTGGGCCAGGCAGGCCCCATCTGGCTGCTTGGTGCCGTGGCTTGAGTCACTGACTACAGTGGAGGAGGATTCATGTTCAGAGTTTGTTAGGTGTATGTAGATATTTTTTTACGAGTGTGTGTTCGGTATTTGATTTTTTGTCTCCTATTTCCTGATCACCAGAAACTGTGCTCCATGGTCACCCATTCCACCCTTACCCCGAGTAGCCCCCTCCCATACCCCAATGTCAAGCTCCCCCCTTGGAGTTGATTATAATAAGAAAGTGGGATGTAGGGGCACAGCCCTGCACATAAAATGTAAAGGAAATATAGCTCTGCAGAGTGTGTTGTGATGCCAGCTGATGTTGGACTTGCTGTGGTGCACAGTAACTGTTTCTGTTTTTCGGCATTGTGCACTCACTGAACTGTATGGTACTATTTTTTCTTCACTGGTATCACATAGAACTGAAAAAAATAATTTGCTGTTGAGCTGGATGGAATGAAGTTGCCAAAAGGTATTCTTTTTTTTCTGTGTAAAAGTGGGAAAAGGCTTGGTAAGAAAACTTTTAAGGCTACAGACCCTTTTGTTTTGCTTAACAGAGTACAAATAGACTTGCCACACAAGGACTTCTTGAGGTGGAGCATGGATTTTGTAGCTATATTCCCTGCTATTCTGCACCTTAAAATCCTTGAAGCCATTTTCACAGAACTTTTATGAATACTGTAGAACCTAACTGAGGGTCATGTGTGTATGATATTCTATTGACATATCAACAGGTACAGTATAACACCACTCAGTGTTTTGTGGTGCTATATCTCATCACCTCTTCAGGAGATTAATATGTCTAGGCAGTTAGAAAAAAAAACAATTTCAGATGTTAAATCTCAAACAGTGAAAATAACTCTATTCATACAATGGGGTGAAGTGATATCTCGTGACAAAAAACCAAGTACCAGGACTACTGTGTGACAAATTAAACATGACATGTACAATGTGAAAATAATTAACATTTATATACACAGTGTACACATCACACACAGATTTCAGAACAGTGTACACATCACAGTAGCTAACAGCCCAAAGTACTTCCAAAATTTTTTTTTTTTTAAAAACTGTCACACCTGAGCATAGTTACCTGCATATAATCCCAAAGATGAGCTCCTCGTGCTCCTGACATTTCTCATATGAACAATAACCAAGAAAAAATGGGGTTGCCCTATTGTATAAATCACACATGTGATGATCCGGTGTGTAATACACCATGTATCTGAACTCATGGCAAGTGGCCTCGGGAGCCATCATTCGTGACCCTGCTACACTCTCCGCCACTTGTGAGGTTACCCGATGTCACTTGCCACTCATTCAGATACAGTATATGGTGTATTACATGCCCGACCATCATATATCCCCTGTTTACAAATCAATCTAAACCACATTGATAATTTATTAAATCTTACTGTGTTTGTTTTACTTAAAAAAAACACTCTTCACCAGTTACAGCAATACCATCCACAAACACACTGCCCAGTAAACCACATGGTGAGGTGGAGGTGCCAACAATGTTCTAATTAATGCTAACCAACATCACTAATGTTTTCTGGTGCTCTGCATCTCTAAATGCCAACAATCTTTATATTCCTATTTAAAGCAGAGTGCTATTAAATGGCAGTTCAGTCCTCAGAAAACTATTAGCAAAGCCAAACTTAGTTAATGTTATTGTTTACTGTTTAACATACCAGTGGTTATTGTATATTCTCCAGTTTCAAAACGTTTCTAGAGACAGCCTAGGTATAAAGATAATTTTTGAATTCAGTATTTGTTTTGATAAACAAAACACTTTGCATCCTCTGTAACTTAATAATACACTGTAACAGTGCATTTACTTAAAGAAGACATGGGGCTGAATTTTCAAAGGGGTGTGTTGTGTCCTTCCACAACTTGCCTTGGAAAATTTTGTGACACTCATCATGTGCCTGATTCTAGCAGAATTGCAAGTTGCATTGATCTTTCCAGAAATGATGCAAGTCACAGCCTGCGTCATAAAAAGGGGTGCATCATGCAGGAATGACACAACCTGTAACAGGAAAATTTGGCACAAGTGATGGCTGCGGAGAGCAAGGAACACATGCTGCAGGAAGCGTCAGGCAGGCAGAGGAGGAAAAATACTTCTCAGCCTAGGAGACTTGTCATAGGCTCGTTTGTTCAGGAGACAACTAAGGCAGACAACAACGGTTTAGTGCATAAAAAAAATGTCAGGTGGCATTTATCATTTTATTGGTTTGCATAAAATGATTAAAAGATGTAACAGAAATTTTTAAGACTCAAACACTATTTCAGCAAGACAGACCAACTGCTGTGCCCAGCAGTACTAACACACCTAGGTATTAGTATGACAACCCACACTCTTACCTCTGAGGTCCTGCACCTCTCACAGTCAGCTCAGGACTGACTCACTATCTAAAAATCTACCCTAGTGGTAGACTTTTATAGCATGACTCAGGATGACCTCACAATCACGTGACATCTACTCATTTGTAATTTGTACATCTTTAGGTTGCTAGGCTCACAACCTACACCTATACAGAATATAAAAGGTTGCTTCTCAGGCTTATTGCTCTTGTAATCATTTCTTTCCAACATTCATATTATACACCATAATCCTGATTAGAAAATGGCTCTATATGCTTAACTATCTTTAATTACTGTAAGCTCCTCCCTCTGTGGAAAAATAACTAGCATACAGTCTGATATAAATATGGACCACTAGGGGCCGCTGCTTTCCTATAGCCTTCCTTCATTTTGCAGGAGTCTTCCTTGGAACAGATCAGTCTATAGCCCAATGTTTACAAAAAGGATTACTATTTTTAATAAAGAACAGCTCTGTATGTCATTCCTCACAGGGCTTTACTTTTAAGGGGAAAAACACCTTTGAGACACACACTGTCTCATTCCCTTTTCTTTAAGTGAGCTGATCTGTGCTTCGTATTTCTCTTTTTCTCCCAATAATATTTTGCTTTCTTTTAATTTTCTTATGTGTTGTCAGCACACTATGCCCCACATTAGGGAATTATCCCCAAAGGCATTTATTATCATCCTTTCTGTTTCTTTCTAGAGGCTTCTATTTCTCTGGAACACTCCCACCCCGATAGCTGAAATTTCAGCCTGTTGGCTTCCTTTTCAATTCGGCTTTGTACTGTATGCAGGATTTTCCCCGCCCTTCATTACGGTTCTAAGACCCTATAAAACCGTTTGCTCTTGCTTACTATTTTGCCGCACTGTGCAGCAATCAGAAGGACGGTGGAGCATGCCTTCACTCCATTTTTCTTCAAAACCATGACACGCAGTGAATCCTAGTGCTTTGGAGCATGATTATGCTGTGAAGCAGCAGCAGAGCTAATCCTGCTCTGATCCAAGAAGAGGTGCCGCATAGTGTACTATGCGCACCTATCGAGATTACCTGTATCCTTTTTTATTTATTTTTCTTTATTTTTGGGTGGCTGGCTTTTTAGTACTGGCTTCCTGCCAGCTATCCGATTCATTTAGATTGTTTCTGTCAGAACCGAGAGGGAGAGAGAGCTCAAGGAGCGAACATGCTCCTGCTTTAAAACATTCTTCTCTCTGTCTTCTGTCTTTAAACGTTTGGGCACCAGTGTTTTTTTTTTTTTTGTTCTGAAGCATGACCTGTGCCTTCCCTCTTATGCTCCCTTTTGGGAGTTTTTTTCCTACAGTGCAACATGCACTTCTCCAGTGCAACAAGGGTATATGTTATTATAAATATAAAGCAGGGTGGCAAGAGCCACCATAAACTTTTCAAACACTGCTCTATCTCTCACTTTAGACCTCTCAGGGTCTTTTCTCAAAAAAGGGGCACCAGGGAAGGAAACAAAGACTTAGAGCAGGTTTCTTTATTTAGATCGAGTGACAGCTAAAAAATCTGTTCTGGCACTTTGCCAGCCGCTCACTGCTGTATTGGACCACATTTATTTAAGCTGTCAGGAGCCATGCAACTCCTGTCCTGGCATCTTTCATGAGTCTATTTTCCTTAATGAACTGACTATAAAAAAAAAGAACAAGGAGGTTAAATACTTCAGGAAGCAAGCAATACTACAGAACAGCAGAAAATTAATGTTAATTAGACTGCTGCTCCTGTTCTAAACCATGCTCCCTGGCCTCGCATTCAGGGTACAGTATTTCTTTTTCTACAAGATACAGCTGAATAACTGCCAGCATATGCATCTTAGTTCATGTAAGGCACGCATGCTGTTTACTCTCATGCACACAAGATGCACGTTAATACAGCATTTTCTGACTTAGACCAAGAGGATGTCTGGGGAATTAAGGGATCCTCCTGTTTCCTACTGGTGCACCCATCCTTGACAGGGGTCACCCTGTCACAAGACTGATGTCTTATTCGAAGAGATTGATGCCCAGGTGGCGTTGCTGCTGTCCAGAGGTGGAGACAAATACATGTATAGAGGCAGATGAAGAGCCTGGGATGAAGTGGTCACCAGTATGAATGCTGTGGGTCAGTGAGGTGCTTCATCCGTGAGCCTCAATAGCGGTACCATGACATCAAGCAGAGGTGCAAGGAGAAGCTGGTCCACAACAGGCAGAGCACGATGTCAACTGGTGGTGGTGGTAGACAGCAAATTACACCTGAGCAGTCAGGAGGAGCACATTGCAGCACATCTCAGCAGCTATATCATCAAGGGTGACACCAACCTGGATATTGTTCTGGCTGCAGAGTTGCATTGGTATGTATGAGGTCATAACAGCAGGAGACCTGAGTGGGCATGGGGAGGCCACCATTTACACCAGTAATGAGAGGGTCTTGCATAGCTACACTGGTGTATATGTGTGTGTGTGTGTGTACAGAACAGAGAAGTAACAGTCCACAATTGCTACTTGGTCGGGAGGTAGAGCAGGTGTGGGTGCAGAGTGACCTACAAGTGTGGCAAGGACCACGGGCATGGAGAACACTGTTGCCTGTGGAATATATGTTGTCCTGTTTCTCTGCAAATGAAATTGTACCTAGGTATGTGTAGAAGGGGTGCCTGCCATTGTATAAGTTGCACAGTGTATATAGCAGAGGACAAGGGTGGCATTGCGATGGTACATGTATGTCCAGGTCTGTGAGGGTATGGACTTTGGCCAGCAGTGTGTGATACCCTTGTGGTTGTGGCACGTGACACTTTAGTGTGCAGTGGAGCACTGGCTGACCATGTGGAGCTCACAGTCAGGTGGACCTGCAGTGGTGCTGTGTGTGTTGGATGTGGTGGGGGTGTCACAGAGGCATGAGGCATTGGCAGCTCAGGATGTGTTGCATGTGGACATACAAGAGACACATCCTTGTGAGGCACCTTTCAGGAGGGTTGTGTGTACTGTGAAACTGTTGTCCAATGATCAGGATTGCCATGGGGACAGGGGGCAGTTGCCAAACTGTGCAGGTATGTCTGCTGTGTCACCTTTGAGTGATGTAGAGGTTGTGATTAAATGTAACACTGTATAACATTATACCCTGAAGACAATCAGGTTGGCTTACAATGTACATGGCAAACAGGGCATGTGTGACACGACTTTAGTGGCATGCCTCATGGTAGAGTGAGTCACTGGACTGTGGTCAGGGTGTTCTGGCATGCAGGTGGCACTGTGGTGCCATCCACCACTGTTCCACTAAGGCAGCAAGGCATGGGCTGCACATATGACCACTCTAGGATGCAGAGTCAGCAACACTGTATTGTTATTGATATATATGGAGGGGGCATGTCACATGCATGCCATGAGCTGAACAAGTGTGAGGCAGAAGTATCGATACATGCATGGATATGTTGGGAGTACGGAAGCAAGGGGCATTGTGACTGAAATGGAGCAGTCACACACTGTGACACCAGGAGGAAGGAGTGCTGTGTGACTGGACTTCTCTACTGGGACTAAAGAAGTAGAACTCTTGTACTTGAACCTTTAATTTAGGGTAAACAAACAAACTAATAAACAAAACAAAAAACAATTGTGTGTTTGTCTGAGTTAACTGAACTGAATGGTTATCTGAACAGTTATGTAGGTGTAAATCTCAGGTGATTGAAAGGGCTTGATAACTGGGCAGTTTAAATTACTTGTAGAAAGATCTAGTAAGTAGGGGGAGTAGCTTAGCTAGAAGGAAGCTAAATTTAAAGACTACCTTAGAAAGATTATGTTAGTAGCTTGGCAGAAGACACCAGGAGGAAGGAGTGCTGTGTGACTGGACTTCTCTACTGGGACTATATTGCCCCTCCTTCCATCCCCTCCACCCTCCCACCCAAAGCTAGTGATTTGACTGACAAGAGGAACTTCCTGTTTGGGAGCAGAAAGTGAGTGAGTGATCACAGAGCCACCAAAGACCCACCATCCTAGAAGAACAAGAGTAGCTCTCCGGCCCCCTCTAGCTGCTGGAGGTCTGCCTCTGAGCAAGTAAGGGGTCTACTGAGAAATATAGGATATCCTTGTCTCAGAACAGGACAATCAGGAGCTTAAAGGGCACAGAGGCAGAAAGTAAGTAGAGAGAGAAGAGAAAGGAAAAAAAAACAGAGGAAAGAGTAAGGATTCCAAACAACAGTTAAGGGGCCATAAATAAGACATGATGGGAGTGGTGCAGTGCAGTGGCTGTGGAGCAGCAGTCTTCCCGGGAGACGTTCTGGAGGATGCGGTGTTGTCCCATCTGCAGGCACCTCTTTGGGATGAGGGAGGAGGTTGCTCGTCTCCAGGCTGAGTTGGCCAGGATTTGTGGGACCTCCTCTTCCATCCAGGGACCACCAGTGCCACTGCCGTTGCCTCAGAGGTTGCAAAGAAAGAGGAGCAGTTGGACCACAGTGGGCTCAGGGAGGGTGAGGGTGGTGGAATGGAGGTGCATCCCTCCAGTTCTACCTCTCCACAATTCCTATGCCATTCTGGCAAAGTGAGGTTCCTCTATCGAGGCACCTGCAGTGGAGACCAAGGAGAATGCTGGGAACCTCCACAAAGGAGACCACAGGAGGGTGGCATGGGACCCCATAGGGGAAAGAAACAACTCCTGGTGGGGGACTCCATTGTTAGGAAGGTAGAACTGGGGCAGAAAGGGGAGAGGGAGGTAAGGTGCCTGCCTGGCACCATGGCTTGGAGGGACAGGGAGAGAATCCTCAGGATTGCCATAGCAGCTGAACAGGGGAGGGAGCTAGATGTCATTGTCCACCTAGAGACAAATGACCTGGCTAAGAAAGGGATTAGAGCAGTGCAGGAAGAGTTTGTGGAATTGGGGAGGGGCCTTAGACAAGTAGCACGCACGGTAACCTTCTCGGAGGTGCTGCCCATCTATGGTGTAGAAGAGGCTAGGGTGTTCCACACCATGGGATTCAATCAGTGATTGAAAAACTGGTGCAGAGCTCAGGGATTTGGCTTCATTCCAGACTGGGGGTCCACCTGGAGTGATGCAAGCCTACAGTGGCATGATGCGCTGCATCTGTCCAGGAGGGGAACCAGGATCCTAGGTGATAGGTTTAAATGCTTCATTGGCAAGCATTTAAACTAGACAAGGGGGGAGGCACTGGAAAGGAGCAGGGAAATCCTAGCCTCCCAAAAAATCACGGTAGTAAGTGTGGCAAACACCAACATAGAGGTGGCAATAGGGAGAAGGGCAGGGGTAAATGGAGAAAGTGACAAAGGCAAGAAGGACAGGGATGGGGCAAAAAGGAGTAAGGCCATCAGTAAATGGAGGGTAATGAGTACCAATGCCCTTAGTCTGGGCAACAAGCTCCCTGAGCTGGTGGCCTTGATGGAAGAGGGATGCCTGGATATCGTAGCAGTCACAGAAACATGGTACACAGAGAACCATGACTGGGATGTTAACATACCAGGGTACATAACCTACAGGAGAGACAGGCAGGGAGAAGAGGAGGAGTAGCTCTCTATGTAAAGTGATAAAAGCAACTGAACAAAAAGTAAACAGGGAGGAGAGGAGGCACTGTGGGTCACCTTGGAGACTGGAAAGGGCACTGCAATCTGCACAGGGTTGTGTACAGACCCCCATGACAGGGAGAGAATGGACAAGGATATGATAGAAGGCATTCTTAGGATGGCAGAGAAAGGGAGATACTGTTGATGGGAGACCTAAATATGCCAGATGTTAACTGGAGCACATGCTGCAGCCACATCCAAGACAGGGCCATTCTTGATGCCCTACAGGTGGCAGGCCTCAGACAGCTAGTTTGGAACCCACTCATTGAGGGCAATTTTAGACCTCGTACTCTCAAATGGGGGCAGTGAGAGTATCTCAGAACTAGAAGTGAGTTGCCATCTGGGAACAAGTGACCATCAAACAGTATGGTTCACGTTAAACTCAGCTACAGAGTCAAGCCATACAAAAGTGAAGGTACTGGACTTCAGGAGGGCTGACTTTGGCAAGATGGGAGAGTGCCTCAGAAAAGCACTAGCAAACAGGCTAGAAGGAGGGGTGGAGCAACAATGGGGAATCATCAAAACTGCCATCACAGAGGCAAAAAGCCTTTGTGTGAAGCAAATAAACAAATCAAATGGAAGAAAAAGCCACTATGGTTCTTAAAAGAGTGGCTGGGAAAGTCAGGGAGAAAAAGATAGCATTCAGGAAGTATAAGGAAACACAGAAGGAGCAGGACAGAGAGCTGTACCAGTTAAGGCAGAAGGAAGCAGGGAGGGAAGTCAGAATAGCAAAGGCCCAAACTGAGGAAAATATAGCCAACTTGGTTAAGAAGGGGGATAAAACCTTTTATAGGTACATCAGAGAGCGTAGAAAGACAAAGGGATGGATAGTGAGGCTGAATAGAATGAATGGTGGGTGGGCAGAGGGGACAGGAGAAAGCAGGGATACTGAACGAATTTTCTGCTTAGTATTCACAAAAGAGGAGGGGGAAGTGCTTAATCCAATTAACAAAAGCACTCTTGATAGGGGGGTCGATCCCAGCCCTTTCACAGAAGAATGGGTTCTGCAAGAACTCCTAAAACTGAAGGTGGACAAAGCAATGGGGCCTGATGGAACTCACCCCAGAATTCTAAAAGAATTAAGGGGGAACTAGTGAAACCACTGACTACTCTTTTAATAAATCATGGGAGGATGGTGTGGTACCCGAGGACTGAAGGAAGAGATGTGATTCCCCTTCACAAAGTGGGACTAAGACAGAGGCAGGAAACTACAGACCTGTAAGTTTGACCTCTGTGGTAGGAAAGTGATAGAGTTACTTCTGAAGGAAAGAATTTTGAGTACCTAGAGGCCAATGGGGCACAGGACGCAAGGCAGCATGGGTTCACAGCGGGAAGGTCATGTCAGATGAATCTGATAGATTTCTTTGGGTGACCAAAGTAGTAGACCAGGGAGGGACTGTGGACATGGCCTACCTAGACTTTAGCGGCATTTGACACAGTCCCACAAAAAGATTAATAATCAAATTAACCAGCCTGGGAGTGGGTCCCAGGGTGGTAGCCTAAATAAAACATTGGCTGGGCAACAGGACACAGAAGGTAGTTGTAAATGGAGTCCACTCTGAAGAAAGGGGTTACTAGTGGAGTACCGCAGGGTTCAGTACTGGGTCCAGTCCTTTTTAATGTCTTTATAAGTGACATTGTAGAGGGACTGGAAGGAAAAGTATGCTCTCTGCAGATGACACAAAGATCTGCAACAGGGTTGATACACAGGAGGCATGGAAAGGATGAGAAGGCACTTGGCAAGGTTGGAGGAATGGTCAAGTAAATGTAAAAGATTCAATGCAAAGTGCAAAATAATGCCCTGAAACAAGAACCCAGGGAAGATTACACAATGGAGGAGGTAGTAACAACAACAAAAAAAGAAAGGGACCTGGGGGTAATCATATCAGATGACCTTAAGGTTTGCAAGCAATGTGAGAAGGCAGTAGGGAGGGCTGGGGGTATACTGGGATGCATAGGGAGAGGCATCACCAGCAGAAAACAGGAAGTTGTTATCCCTCTGTACAGGCAGTTGGTGAGACCCCATCTGGAGTACTGTGTCCAGTTCTGGAGACCTCATCTCCACATAGACATAGACAGGATAGAGGCAGTCCAGAGGAGGGCAACTAAAATGGTGCAGGGTCTGCAAGAGAAGCCGTACGAGGAGAGACTAAAGGAGCTTAATATGTATACCCTTGAGGAAAGAAGGGAGAGGGGGAACATGATAGAAACTTTTAAGTACCTCAGTGGAATCAACAAAGTCCAAGAGGGTAGCATCTTTCAGAAAAAGAGACGTGTAAGAACAAGAGGACACAATTTAAAGATGGGGGGTGGTGGTTCCGAGGCAATGTGAGGAAGTATTTTTTCCCAGAGAGGGTAGTGGATGCATGGAACAGCCTTCCTGAGGAGGTTGTGGGGTCTAAAACTGTGGGAGAATTCAAGAATGCATGGGACAGACATAAGGCAATTCTTGTGGGGGGTAGGAAGAAATAGACTGTTGGTTAACTAGGATCTGCGGCCTATTCTGTAGGTAGGGAAATGGGCAGACTAGGTGTGCCAAGCAGTCCTTATCTGCCATCAAAGTCTATGTTTCAGTGTTTCTAAGTGGCAGAAGTCATGCTCACAATCTCTGATGGGGGTGAAATGCTGCAGGACAGAGACAGCGACATGGCAGATCAACCTGCTACAACCAACACACAGCAATATATTGACATGGAGAGATGAGGTTGCAGGTAATACTGTGTCCTCTACCAACAGATATCACAGTGGAGCAGGGGGATACAGTGAGAGGTGGCACAAGTGGGACAGTCACCATGCTGCAGACTGCAAATGATGTCCCAAGACATACAGACAGTAGCAACACATCCAATAGTAGTGGCCTGCAGGTGAAGTATGTGGCAGTGGAGCAGGAGACAGTACTGATGGAATGGCATAATATCATAGAGGGTTCAGTCATATGACAACAACAGTGGAGGTGGCTGATGGTGATGCAGGTGGAGCAGACACGGACCTAAGTCACAGCATTGTGGATAATTTTTTCGCAGGACCTAATCACCTAACTGTTGAAGAGTTAGAGGCCACTTTTGAGAAGACTGCCCATAATCTCCACCAGAAAGCAGTGCAACAGAAAGATTTCAATAGGTACTGCCAAACAGTGGTGGACAGACATGAGGAGCAGACCCGCAAACTGCTGGCACTAAGGTCTTGCCTGGAAGGTTATCATAGGTACATGGATGACCTTCTGTCAGGGCTACTCAGTACCATACAGGTTGTCACACATGATAATGTGGCAGTGTTGGCCAACATCATAGGGCTCCTGTATAGCCTACATGTCTGTGCACAGGGACAAATGGAGGCAGTGGAGTGCCTCACCACTGCCATGGGGAGGATGGCAGCACTGCCGCAGCAGCAGATTGATGCCCTAACAGCTGCACTGCAGGTCATACTGGAGTGGTAGTTCACCCTTAGATGCCACACCCAGTGACCTTGCTGAGCACCTACTTTGTGCCACACCAACCTTGCAGCTGTCACATGCCTCAGCACATCAGTCTGCCTCAACCACCTTGCTGACTCACCCTTTGTTGATTTCCACACAAAGCATCAGAGAACACATGCAGCATGGCACTAAAGATCACAGATACACTGCCTGGACTGCTTCTGTGTCCCTGCAGCCATCCTCTCAGCATGTTGGCACTGATCCATGGCCAGATGATGCATGTGACCGCTGGATGGGGTTTACCAGAATGGATGCCACTGCGCAGCATACTACGGTAGCAGAGGATGTGGCCCATGATCTGCAGGTGTTGCAAATGGCCACCCATGTCCATGTAACTACTAACACTGTGCCTGGACCTACAGGTACAGCAAGCTGTACTGTTACCACCACAACATATGTATTAGCAGGTCCCATGCACACACTAGCCACCTGCACATCAGGAGGCCATCCTGCTGACATTAGGGAGCAGACTGTGCTTCCCCACTGGGGAAACATAGAAGTTGATGGCAGATAAGGACTGCTAGTCCCATCCAGTCTGCCCATATTCCCTACCTGCATCAGTGGCCACTGACCTTACTTGGTCATCAGTTTTAGCTTCTCCTTCCCACCTCTAGGGTTCTCATATGCCTATCCCATGTATGCTTAAATCCCACTAATGTGTTCACTACTACACCTTCTGGGGCAGGCCATTCCATGAATCCACCACCCTTTCCATGAAAAAAACTTCCTTAAATTACGCCTCATCCTGGTCTACCACCAATCTCAAAACGTGACCCCTCATTCTTGTACCTCTCTTGTACCGGAAGCTGTCTTCCACCTGCACCTTGTTTATGCCCTTAAGATACTTCAAGGTTTCTATCATTATCTTCCAGTTCCCTGGAAGCACAAGCAGAGACCCTCACAGGTGTGCCCCCCCCACCTCAGGAAAATGGGGCCATAAGGTGAAACACATGGCCATGCTGGACCTGGCCACAGATGTGGCAGGTACTGCCACAGAAAATAATGGTGGGGAGGGCAGCCAGGTGCTCAGGCAAGGTCATGCAGAAACAACAGCCCATGGTAGGCCACCGGAGGATGAGAAGGCCTTCTCCCAGAACAGGGACACAACACTGATGGCATGATACAGGGCAGTGCATCAGACTATGTATGGGTGTGTCACTGGGACCGTCTGAATCATAGATGATGCATGACAGCTGCACCTATACACTGGGTGCAAGAAGCAACATTACATTTAGAGCTTCCAGTGGCTTTTCATGGGAAAAGAAGTAGTAAAATGACATAAATGTATTTATAAAAGGCTCACCTAAATGAAAGTATTAACTCACATAAAACAATGGATTTGAAAGTGCAGTTCTACAGCAGTACCCCGTGAGAGTCTTCAGCAGATTAAGCTTTACAAAAACACTGTGAAAAGCATGAAGGGAGACACACCCACAGCCCAGAGAAGTTTTGCAGCTTTCTCTGAGATCTGAGGAGTGTTGTGGCTTTCTGGAAAGTTTCCAAACAAAGTTAAACAGTTATAACACTTAATGGTGTGTCTGCATTGTAAAAACCCAAAGGTACTATTTCAGTGGTTCCTTAAATGTTCTGCTGAGCTGCAACTAAGGAGGCAGCCAGGAAATCTTGCCATTTTTATGCTTGCTTGCACGCATGAGCAAGAAACATAGTGCCATCATCCGAGTTTTCCAGAGGTGTGTCAGCCCCTTCCAATTCAGTCAGTGTGTTTGCAGCCATGGTCGCAGTGCGCCAATCACTGCTCCAGCTGTCTATGACAGCTGAAAATGCAGTGGAATACAGTTGAAGGAGAGCTCCACTTCAGTGAGCAGAGCTCCCCAACCACAGCACGCATGTGCGTGCTACAGTGCGCTCCCACGCACATACAGTATGGCCGATGGGGTTCACAATGCCCCATGGCTCCACCCTCACCCCAAAAAGCTTTCCTGGTGCATGCTGGGGCCCACCCAGTGTGGCACACATCCTGTTGACGGGGTGCCCAATCTGGTCGGCTCCAGCCCCCAAAACAGAGTTGCAGCTGCTGCCATGCGAGGAGCCCACCCCAGCATGGCACCGTCACTATAGCCCAGCAGGTGCCCAATCCCCGTCAGCTCCAACCCCCAAACAGTTTTAGCAGCTGCCATGCTGGGAGCCCACCCCAGCATGGCAAACGCCCAGCGTCATCTTAATAATTAAAAAAACTGTAAATTAAAAACGTTCCCTCGCGAGTCTCCTGCCCCCACCCACACCCACCCTGTGCACCCTGCCTCCCCACCCCCACTCACTCCATACTTACCTCTGGAGTCCAGCACGATGATCTTCGGTAGACCGGGAACACGTCTGCACTCTTCAAAGCCGACCGAGAACTGAGGAAATGCCTGTAAGCTGTATAATGTAATAGACAGGGTTTTTTCAACTTTGCTGCATATCTCGGGCATTTTTTGGAATTTTTGCTCAAAATTTTCAACATGGGGTTTTTGGGACCCCTTCTCATGACTGCTGTCACTGTCATGCTGTTTTTCGGGCCTGAAGGGTGATTTCACAGTCACTGTGCAAAATCACCTTTCAGGAATGATTAATGAAACAACACTGCCAGTGTTCATCAGGTGTGCTCTCAAGAAGCCTATTTTGAAAATTTGGTGGAAAAATTCCAAAAAATGACTGTTTTACGAGCGTGCATTGTGCTGTTCCTACGCACGCTCGTAAGTTCATAAATTTTCAATATTTTCACTCCAGATTTTCAACATTGCCATTTTACCACACCTTCTTTTAAGTAGTGCAGCTGTCATTTTTCACATCTCACCCAAAACGTGTTTCTGCCCATGTAGAGCACAATGGCACAGTCGGTGTGCGAAGTCAATGTATGGGACACATTAAGAAAATCACAGTGACACTGGTCATGAGCAGAGGTGTTAAAATGGCTATGTTTAAAATTTGGTGAAAATTTCAAAATTACTGTTTAGGAGCGTGACGCTATGCAGTTCCTACACACGCTGGCAAGTTTATGAATTTGTAATATTTGCACACCAGATTTTCAACAGTGCCATTTTACCGACTTCCTTATGAGCAGTACAGCTGCCATTTTCACATCTACGCCCAAAATTTGTTTCCGCACATATGGTGCACAATGGTACAGTCGTGTGTGCAAAAACAATGTTTGGGACAGATTAAGAAAATCACAGTGACACTGGTCATGAGCAGAGGTCTTAAAATGGCTAAGTTGAAAATTTGGCGACAAAACTCCATAAAATGACTGTGTTACGAGTGTGCATTATGCAGTTTCCACGCACCCTCGTAATTTCATGAATTTGTAATATTTTCAGTCCAGATTTTCACCAGTGGCATTTTTCCACATCTCTTATGAACAGTAAGGCTGTCATTTTCCACAACATGGCCAAAATTGTTTTCACACTTTCAGCACGGAAATGCGTGGTCACTGTGGGAAATCATTGTTCGGGACAAATAAAAAAAATCACACTGGCACTGTTCATGATCGGAGGTCCCAAAATGCCTGTGTTAACAATCTGCTGTAAAAAAATCCTCAAACTAGTTACATTACGGGTGTGTGTTGCACAATTTCTATGCACGCTCGTGACTTCATCAGTTTTTTTAAGATTTTCACACCAGATTTTCGACATTGCCATTTATTACACCTCCCTATGAACAGTACCGCTGTCATTGTTCACATCCTGTTCGGAATGTGTTTTTGCACCTGTGGTGCCAAATGCCGTAGTCACTGTGCAAAAGCAGTTTTCGGCTAACAAACTGACATTGTCACTGTTCATGAGGTGGGGGTCACAAAAAAATCATGCTGAAAATTTGGAGTGAAAATACCAACGAATACCTGAGGCGTTAGTGTTTCCGACCATAAAGCCCCACCCTGTAGAGAATGACAGGCATCAGGAGTGTGACTTGGGATTCTTGCCTGTAATGCTCATACCATTCCACCCCCACCCACACTCTGCAGCCAGTGAGAGGCATCAAGGTGTGCCTCGGACTCTTCGGGACCAAACGTTACCCCATTCTCCTATACCGCACCCATCTCATCATATTTCCTGATGGAATTGGGTGTGCATAAGGGCCAAAGACCCCAAGGCACACCGTGACACCTGTCAGTGTCTGCAGGGTAGGGTGTGGTGAAATGGCATGGTCGTTATGCCTGATGACCCAAAGGCACACCCCAATGCCTGTCACTCTCTGCAGGGTGGTGGTGGGGTTGGCTTCAGTTCAATACTTCGCTGCCATTCCTATTATGCAGCTCTGTAACTTCTACACTACCAGTGCCAGCAAGCAAACATTCAGCATTGACAAATGCTTGTTGAGGCTGCAGTAGGTGTAGCCCTGCAAACTGCTTGCTATGAAAAAAGGACTCAGCGCATTCCTTCCAATCATACAAAATTCTTGAGTTTCACCACAGTAACCTCTGCAACCATGGAACACTCCACTTGTTGTATCGGTTGGGAGTAGCACTGCACTATTTGTTTTGTGTCGGCAGTCACGGCTGAACTCGGCGCACTCTGCCATGTCCAAGATGGCCACCATATTGCACATGAGACTATTAGCACATGTGCAATACAATGCGGTGGCCATCTTGGTCACGAAGGACAGTGCTGTGTTCCGCCATGACTGCCGATTTCTCTTTCTCTAAAATTATACATATTCCCCAATCGGATCCTCCCTCGCAGCACCCCACCCCCCCAGAAATATAATAGTGACACTGGAGTTGCCAGCCCAGTGTCCGGATCACAAATCCTTACAGATCCCTCCCCACTACCGCACATGTGTGATTATTTGTGATTTCTTTTAATATATATTTATTATTCCCCCCACCCTACCATCCCTCTCAGCACCAACCACCCCACTCTCCCCTCCAGAAATGTAACAGTGGTACTTGGAGGTGCCCAATTCCCCCAGTGCAGGAATCTGCATTTTTTAAAATTTTTTACCTGTAAAAATAAAAGTCCATCGATGTCTTTTGTGGTTGTTGCATTCCCCCCCAACCTGACCCTCCCGCTCAGTACCCACCACCCCACCCCAAGCCCTTACTTACCCATTAGGAGGCCAACATTGCAGTCATCTCTGGACCACAGACACATCTTCACTCTTCAATGCTGGACCGCAACCTGAAGAAACAGGTATGTGGTTCCATGAATTTCAATGGTGTTTTGAACTTAGTGGCATAACTTGGCTATTTGTTCATATTTTTGGCCCAAATTTTCACCATGCCTTTTTTGGGACCCCACCTCATGAATTTAGGAGGCAGTATAGCACAGTGGTTTAAAGCTCTGAGCTGCAAACCTGGAGACCTGGGTTTGAGCTCCACAGCCCCCACTTGCATACTGTGTGACCCTGTGCTCCCAGGTTACACCTGTAAACAAGCTTTCAGCTTAGTGTGTCTCTCCTGGTTAAAAAAAAAATGCACTGTCATTAGGCAAATCTGTCCCAAAATGGTGATTTTGTGGTCCCTGTGGAAAAATCACCTTTTGGGCAGGATTTGAACATTTTCTTTGCTCTTGTTCATGAGGTGCAATCATAAGAAGGCTATGTTGAAAATTTAATATGAATATATTAAAAAAAAAAAACAAAGCTATGCGCCTTTGTTGAATTTTGTGAACACAGGCTCGTAACTTTGGTAATTTTCAATATTTTTACCCAAAATTTACAGCATAGCCATATCTTTACAGCACCTCATGAATATGACAGCAGACATTTTTCAAATTCTGGCCAAAATTTTTTTTTCACATCCCAAAAGGTGATTTTGCAGTCCCTGCATGAAATTACCTTTCAGGCAATGTTTGAAATTTTTTTTCTGCCCTTGTTCATGAGGTGGAGTCATAAGAACACTATGTTGAAAATTTGGTGTAAATATATATATATATTTATCTATATATATATATATATATAGATATATATAGATATATAGATATAAAAAGTTATGAGCCTACATTACATTTTGCAAACGCAAGCTGGTAACTTGGGTAATTTTCGATATTTTTACCCCAAATTCCTTGGCTACAGTCCTATCGGTTCTGGCCAGAACTTGTTTATAATATGGTTGCAGAGAACTCAGAGCAGTAGGCATAGCTTAGGGAGGGTATATGCAAATTCTGGGTGGGTTTTGCATGTACTAAACTTTTTTTCTTTATTTATTCCCAAAGGAAGGAGTGCAATTGGCCACATTTAAAAATGTAGACTGTATAACAATTGCTGTGGAATGTACAGTGGCGTGAAAAAGTATTTGCCCCCTTCCTGATTTTCTCTATTATTGCATATTTGTCACACTGGATGTTTTCAGGTCTTTAGACAAAATATAATATTAGATAAAGGGAACCTGAGTGAACAAATAACACTTTTTTTTTTTACTTATTTCATTTATTTAATGAAAAAAGTTAACCAACACCAACGGGCACTGTGTGAAAAGTAATTGCCCCTAGTTAAATCAACCCAATTAAAGGGATAATTAGAGTCAGCTGCTTGAACACAGCCAGGCTTGATTACAGCCAGCCCTGCTCAATATAAATCTCACTTATTTTGACCCTTACCATCAGAGTCACATTGCCAGCACAAAGATTCAACAAGCACATTATGTCATGATCAAAAGAAGTTCCTGAAAAGATCAGAAAAAAATTTGTTGCCCTCTATCAGTCTGGAAAGGGTTACAAAGCTATTTCTAAGGCTCTGGAACTCCATCGAACCACAGTGAGAGCCATAATCTCCAAATGGAGAACACTTGGAACAGTAGTGAATCTTCCCAGGAGTGGGCGGCCTGCCAAAATTACTCCAAGGGTGCAGCGTAAAATCATTCAGGAAGTCTCAAAGGATCCTAAAACAACATCCAAAGAACTGCAGGCTTCTCTTGCCTCAGCAAAGGTCAGTGTTCACGACTCCACAATCAGAAAGAGACTGGGCAAAAATGGGCTTCATGTGAGGTAGCAAGGAGAAACCACTGCTAACCAAGAAGAACATAAATGCTCGTCTCTCATTTGCCAAGAAGCACCTGGATGATCCACAAGCCTTTTGGGAAAATGTTCTATGGACAGATGAGTCTAAAGTGGAACTTTTGGATGACATGGATCCCATAATGTCTCGCGTAAAGCAAACACAGCATTCCACAGTAAGAACACCATACCAACAGTCAAACATGGTGGTGGTAGTGTGATGGTGTGGGGATGCTGCTGCCCTAAGGACCTGGATGACTTGCCATAATTAAAGACCATGAATTCTGCTCTGTACCAGAAAATTCTTAAGAAAATGTCCGGTCATCCTTCCGTCAGCTGAAGCTGAAGCGTAGTTGGGCCATGCAGCAAGACAATGATCCAAAACACAAAAGCAAGTCCACATCAGAATGGCTAAAAAGTAAAATTAAAGTTTTGGAGTGGCCTAGTCAAAGTCAGACTTAAACCCAATAGAGATGCTGTGGCAGGACCTGAAACAAGCAGGTCATGCTCAAAACCTACCAAATGTTACTGAATTAAAGCAGTTCTGTGAGGAAGAGTGGGTTAAAATTCCTCCACAGCGATGTGAAAGACTGATATTGAATTCTAGGAAGTGTTTGGTTGCAGTCATTGCAGCTAAATGTGGCATAACCAGTTATTAAGTGTAAGGGGCAATTACTTTTCACACAGTGCCAGTTGAAGTTAGTTAACTTTTTTCATTAAATAAGTGAAATTAAAAAAAAAACAAGTGTTATTTATTCACTCAGGTTCCCTTTATCTAATATTACATTTTCTCTAAAGACCTGAAAACATCCAGTGTGACAAATATGCAATAATAGAGAAAATCAGGAAGGGGGCAAATACTTTTTCACGCCACTGTATGTGTTATTTGTTGTATTTACTAACTGTAGAGCCTGAATTAAGTCTCGCAATTGTAAGTGTCTTAAAGTATGGATCTTATGTCCCTGTGAGAGGGCTATAAAAGGCCCCTCTTTCTGCAGCTCCAAGAGGGAGAAGGAGAGGGAGTGATATGGAGGAAGTGAGAAAGTCAGTTGGAGCTGGGATGCTAACAAAGGGAGCTGCTGCCGTTCTGCTTAAAAGTTGCTTGAAGTTTTTCTCCATGGTGTTCTAGGGACTGGGGCTAATGTAATGCCAGCATTATCCCTGAAGAGTACTTGTCCTGAGGAAACTGGTGAGTACACTGTATTGATACAAGTGTTGCTGCCTTAAACACACTCAGGCTAATTTTGCTCAGTGTACATTTATTGTTATTTTAGTTTGTTATTTTTCCACCAGTAAAATTGCAGGCATGATTTTTGACTTTTATGCACCCTACTGTACATGTCTTGGCTCATTTTTCCCATGCCCGATCACAGGCTGCAACCAGGGAGCCATCACGGTTGGGCGGGTGCCATGGTGGAGCATTGCAATGGCTGCCTTAGGGGTTTGGGGACTGGGAGCAATACTGCCTGAAAAGCTAACATAAACTGTTACATAGAAATGGTTGCTATACCATTTGGAAAATAGCAATGTGTGTTCAACTTTCTGTTGCTCAATAAAACTTTTAAATCTGGACATGCGTGGCACTCATCCTTTGTTAGACTGATGCAAGAAAACACGGCTGCACTGTGACCGGCATGCCGGAGCCTGGGGAAGGCAGGACACTCTAGTGGCACATAGGCAGGCCACAGCAAATTTAACATACAGCCCCACCTTTCAAACTAACAAGTGGGTCTTGAAACATGCTTGTAGGGGGGGACACTGTAGTGCACGTGTGTCGTCCTGCCTATGGGGCTGCTCCCTAGTTCTGTGGTTGAGGGATGCCACCCTCAGGGGGAGGCAAGAGAAAAGTGCATACCTATGTACAATGCAGGAAGTCTGTTGATGGAGGGGTGTTACAGTCAACCCCGGTTTCCAGTGCATGTATTCCTGACAGTATGCACCACTGTGCATTCACATAGGGGGTGGCAGCGGACTTACAACACTCTAAGGGGCACAGTAGAAGAGTATTCAAGTGGAGGTTTGTGGCAGCAGCTGTGTGTGAGGTCTTTCCACATTGTCTTACATACTGGCAAGAGGAGGTGTTGTGCACATGGTGTAAGCCACTGTGGTGAGTGCCTGTCACATAGGCAGGTGTATTGCAGCACATAGTGCTTGCTGACCCTGACCCCCCAAACAGAGTGTGGCATGTGGTGTGTCAGGGCACACATATCCTTGCATACCATCACCACATCCATAGGACACAGTACTATGCAACATTGCTGATGGCCATGCAGCCCACAGCAGATGTATAATGCCAATGAGATTTGTCATGGTCACTGTAGGCTACATGAACAAGTTGGAACTGAGAATGCCAATGTGGACGTTCAACAGTGATCCCCAGGCTAACAGAAGTACACAGACAACATGATTACTAAATAACAACATCAGGTTTACTTAACAGTTTGGGTGGGAACATGAAACAGGAAGGGCTATGAAATAGAGGAAACTTAACAGCAACATCAACAATGGTAGCAATTGAAAAAAACATGCTAAACATACGCCCAGAGTGCTTTCAAAAGCCACTGTGGATGCCACACTACAGCTCTGCAGGAACATGTCCATGGTGACCTGAAACAGTTGGCACTGCCACACTGTGTCCATAAAGACCCACAGAGTCCCCTGCAGGCACTCTATGTCCTCCAAGATTGCCCCAATCACATCTCCACTCTTTGCAGCTGGTCTCAGGGGACAAGCAATCTGGGACTTCCTATTGTTGTTCAACAGGATGTGCCATGTGGCCGTCATCAGCAGCCACATCACAAAGTCCTGCTAGGTCACTCACATCATCACTCTTTGGTGGAATGTCCAGTGGTTCCTCAGGGGCCACATCTACCTCCACCTCCACTGTCTGCTGCACAGCAATGTCCTGTGGCCCCACAGCACTTATCACATGCACTGCTACAGTGTCCCCTAACCGTCCTCTCTCTGTTGAGCATCCTCCCCCTTCTGAGGGGGCTAAGGCCCCCCATGGGTCCTCGTCTTGCACCTCCTCAACTGATGACAAAGCCATAATGGCAGTCGATGCTGGCAGCTTGTGTGCTCTGCATAGGTGCAGGCATTGTCCCTCTTCAGAGGGCACATCGCTCTTATGAGGGCCCTGACTCAGGGGTCTTCTTGCCAGCCTGCTATTCCTCCATGTTCTTGGCCACCTATGGCATAAAACAGAAACACATGATAGGTCCCTGTGTGGAAGTAAGGATGGCACAGACAGAAGGGCTCAGATGGTGAGGTGGTGTCAAGCACACCCAAACAGTGGGGAAAACTGATGTCCCAGTGACTATGCTGCCATTACGCAGGCTGATGCAGGTTAACACCAGATGCTGCAGTTCAGTGGCAGACCCCTGAGTGCCTCACATGCCCGATGTGGCCTCAAACCCCATATGGGTTAATGGGGTGGGGAGAGGGGAAAATACAACCATCATGGGGCTTGGAATGGCAGCAACCACCAACATTGGCTGGGTGCATGCAGTGGTTGCATGCACTCCATGTTCCCAGCTCTGTGTATGACAGGGGCTGTAAGGCCATTGCCATGATATAGGATGCAGGCCTCAATAGTCAGCAAACTGTCTGGAGTTGCCTGAAAGCCAGGACCTACCATGTATGATGGCAGCAGTGGGCAGTGGCACCATTGGACACCACCATGGCACGTCATGGAGTACAACAGCAGAATGGCCTGATTGGGGTGATGGCTTGTTGGCCTTCACCCTCCAGGGGCATGGCAATGGCTGAGTGATTGGTGCTGCTATCCAGAGCCTGCCTGCCTGCCTCTAGGAAGCACCCTGCCCCATGCCATGTGGGACAGGCAGGCCACATGTACTATGGAAAGCTGCCAGGCATGTGACCATACCAAAGCACAGTGTGAGGTGCAGAGGCACATCAAAGTTTCTTATGAGGGCTAGGGGGGCCAGATGTGACATATGCATCCATGTTGTTGACATGTTCCCACTGCCAGTCACCCCTAGGGTGTGGCCTTCCAAGTGTGGCGGTGGTCATGAACAATGTAGCACACTCCCTACTACCTTGTATATTTAGGGGTACATTCCTGCATTGTGCCTGGGTTGGCCATTCCTCTAGGTGTGTCATGGCAGAGCAGCATTGCAAAGATGCCACTGCATACCACTGCAGTGTTACCCTGGAACCAGGCTCATGCTTCTGGACTGGGTCGATGGTTCTGGTTTTGGGGGTGGGGTCAACGAGTAGGAAGGAGGTGCATGCTAAGCAGCCAGCATGGGTGCCCCCCCCTTCCCCTGGTATATCCTGGGGGTCATGTAGGCCATGGGGTAGCTCAGCGGTGTCACTACAGATAGGGTGACATCAGAGCAGTCCAGTCATTTGACACCATTTATTCATGTGTTGCACTACTGGGCATTCCACGTTGAACCTGTTAATGATTGCACACAGCACAGCACTATGGGAAATACAATACAATGAACATGCCTGTGTGTGGGAGGTATTAATGTCTGAATGCATGATCTGCAGCACAAACAGGAGGCATACCTACCATCCATCCCATTCCCTCCACTCGATGAGTGAGGCCTCGGTTCTGCATGGCTTTTCATGTGTCTTCATGTCACACTTTACCCCCCTCCTTGCCATGCGCATTACTGACACTGGTCCTCACGGTTCCAGTGCATGACTAACCTCTGCCCTCACTTTCCCTCACTTTCCCCACTGGGGCATGGTCTGAGATTGGAGGGAGGAAGATTCAGGTGAGAAATGAGGAGGCACTTTTTCATGGAAAGGGTGGTGCCTATGAGGAACGCGCTGCCTGAAGAGGTGGTGTCCTGTAAGTCAGTGGGCAGTTTTAAAAGGGGATGGGACAAAGTGATGGGGAGGGTCACCATGAAAGAAGGAGGGGAGGGAGGGGGTTCTGCAGTATATGGGATTGCTAGCTGCACAATCGAGCAGACTTGATAGTCTGCATGGTCTGTATCTGCTGACAGTTTCATATATTCGTATGTACCCTATAGCAGGGACCTCACAACCTTGTCAGCAACTCTCTGGTTGGCTATGGGACAAATGGGCACCACAGCCACTGGCAGGCATGCTGGGGGCATCGGCTAGTTGCCTGTCATATGTGTGGAGAATGGACCTTATGACTGGTATGTGCATGGTTCTGCCACTGGCAGCCTCTGCCGTGACTGGCATGCCATGGGTAGGACATGAACACCTTACACGATATGGTACTTATGCATTGTCTGACTTGTGCTGGCAACATGCACAGCATGACATGTGGCCCCACCCAATGTATGACCTCACTGTTGTGCACCCTTGGGAACCCTTATGGTGCCACAGATGTTGCAGCTTTCACATAGGTTATGCAATCCCCCTTGGACACCTCACACATGGGTGTCACAGAGGCCCCACTCCCCCCTAACTCTGCATTATGGTAAAGCAATCAGGGCACACCTGTGGCATATCCTAAGACAATTGAGGGCAGCATGGGGTGGAAGACTGCAGTGCATGCTGTACACACCCAGCAGGCAGCTACAGAAGACCCTGGACCCCGGTCCCTGCCACCCACATGCCAAATAGGTATATGTCATGGTTGAACAGGACTAGGGCATGCCAGTACATGTACTCTGCTGTCTCTCATAACCTTGTATGCTGCAAGGTCACACACAGTAGCATGGGACAGTGATGCACCATGAGAAACCCCACAGCAGTGCAAAGAGGAAGAGCAAGGACAGCACCAACCACTTCGCAACAGAGGTTGGCAGTTGCCGCATAGTGATATACACATGCACGTGCTTTGAGGACACCTAACGAGTATGTGCAAAACCTCTAGATGTCCACTGTTGCAGGATACACACATAGACACCCTCTGTACACAAAACTTGGGTCTCTTGGGCCCGGCAATCCACTCCTGGTACAGGGATGGAATGTGCATGCACATCCCACACTCCACATGTGCAGTGGATTGCCCTGCAGGCTGCAGTGGATGTTTCACATATACAGTACCTCATCCCCTACCTGATGCTAATACACATGGCTACACAGTTAGGTTGCACTAGGTGTTGAGGCCTCCCACTCCTCATATCTTTAGCATATACTGGCCCCCAGGACACTGCCATGTCACCCCACGTGCATCCTCCCGCTATGATGCTGAGTACACCATCTTTCAATGACCACGTGGCCCCCTATTTTCCAAGGACGTGCATACTCCTGATGAGGGATGGTTTCTGCTTGGGGGAACATGTCCCAAATGGGCCCCTGCAAGGGCCAGTACCACAGAATTCCCTAGCATGGTAGTCAGTTGGCTTACATGACACAGTAGGTGCCTACCATCCATGTGAGCTGGCCCCACCGGGGCTGCGACTGTGGGGTAATCCACTTATGCCACACACACAGCAAGCCCTAGCAGTGACCACCATGCAGGTACTGGAAGTATGCTTGCCCATTTAACACATGCAGCCTTTTCCTTGGTTTTCAGAGGGAGCCCACTGCCTTACAGACATGCATGTGCAATAATGCCTGTTGTGCCACTACACAGGAGGCGTCCTGCCACCCCCAGGGTCATGCTTACTGCAATGAAATGGCATTAGAGGTCTGTGTCACATCCTGAATGTGCCACAGTGGTCCACATTATCTGAGACACTTAACGTGCCCACCGGGGCCAGTAGGTGCCACCCAGTCCATAGCCTCAGCTGCAGGAGGGAATGGAGGACCTCAATATGTATACCCTGGAGGAGAAGAGGGAAAGGGGGGATATGATAGAGACTTTCAAATATCTAAATGGCATAAATAAGGTACAAGAAGGTAGCATCTTTCAGAAAAAGAGATGTTCTAGAACAAGGGGACACGGCATGAGGCCGGAAGGGAGTAGACTAAAGGGTAAATTGAGGAAGTATTTCTTCATAGAAAGGGTGATGGATGCATGGAACAGCCTTCCAGTGGAGGTGGTGGGGGCAAATTTGTTAGGGGGATTCAAAAGTGCATAGGATAGGCATTGGGGAACCCCAGTGATAGGGAAGAGATAAAAGCTGGAGATCAAGTAGGGTCTGTGGTTTCTGCAGCAAGTAGAAAAAATGGGCAGATTGGGTGGACCTAGTGGTCCTTATATGCTGTCAATTTCTATGTTTCTATTGGTGCCACCATACTTGGCTGCCATAGAGCCACTGCTGTCTTGTGCTTCTGTGAAGACTCAAAGACACTTCCCACAGTGCTAATGTGCACCACTCAATACAGCTATTTTTCAGTGTCATGTCAGCTGTCTTCTGTGTGACATGTGACACTTACCTACTGTTGGACGTTGACTCATCTGCATGGTCACATCAACTGTGTGTGCCATGTCCCTCAACTCAGGGTCCATCCTTTACATATCCTCCCAGCAGTGTTTCAGCTGTCGGGGGGGTCCTCCTGACTCCGGACTGCTTGTTCAGATGGACCCAGTAAAATCGCCACACCCTGTCCATCTCTCAAGGGTGCGCATCCTGCACTCAGGGGTCAGTGGAATCCATCCCAATTGCTGCACCAGACTGATAAGCTGGGCTGTCTCTTCCACTGTAAAGTTTGGTGCCCTGCCACTTAATGTAGTCATGTTACACACTTTTGTGGTTCTAAGGGAGTTTTCATAGGTACTGCAGCAATCTCAATGCCCAACAGTGCAGGCTGGCATCGCACATTGCTTCATTTTCCAAGCACCACTTGTGTGCAGCTGCACTTCAACATTTGCATGCTGCATGTGCACATCAAATGCAACTAAATCATTTTCTAGCTGCACATGCATGCTGAGTCTGTTTTTTTCCCTCAAGCCTGCTGCAAGTAGCAAATACCTTACATTTGTAGCCATTTCTTCCCACAAGTGCATCACAAAAACAAATAGCAGTTTAGATTTGTGGACCATTTCCTCACAAATGCATCATGAACACCATGATACAGACATGCTGGACACAGATGCCCATGTCTGTCATCTGGCTTGGCACTCCGCCCACCAGCCACATCTGATGACATCTGCTGTTCCTATGTGTCCCCGCTGACATACATGCCAGGGATGGACATAGTACCTTTGTCTGTTCTTGACTGCTTGCCCCACATAGGATACCCCTCTCCTGACACTGCACTATGCTGCGTCACCACCCTTCCTATTACCCTCTTGATCATACACCAGCCATACAGCCTCCAGCCATCAACATGCCATGCTGCTGAGTCCCCCACCATGTGCCAAGAGCCCCTCTGGCAAACTTGAGTCTTCTATGGAAACACATATGTTGAGCTCAGAGAGCATAGGACTCCCTCCTCCAGTTTACCTTCTGCCCTCTTGACCTACATAAACTGGCCATGGCTCAACTGCAGTGAGCTCTCATGTACTGCAGTATGCTCATATGGCCCAACACACTCAGGATGTCACCATCGGACAGACATCATACCTCTTGGCCACACTGCCCGCCTTCCCTTTGGGCCATTTCATTGCTCTGTAAGCCTCAGGGTGCAACATGGGTGTCACCCTAACTGCTGCAGTGTTGGGCGCATAAATGTCCACCAGGAACTCATGTTGTCCACATAGCTTCAAGGCCCCCATGGGGCATTCACACATATGTGACAGGGGGATGCATGTGGCTCAGTTATTAGGGAGGACATGGCCTTTGGGACTCCATTTTGTCCATCATGCACCAAGACATCCCGCACTACCTACCAATGTTGTAGGAGAGTGGGTTCTTCCTTGTACCCTTCCCTACTACAGTAAGATTACTTAGTGTCATGACTGACAGCCTACCTCTGCCTTCACTACTGCCTGTGGCTATGTGCTGCTTGCCCATCCCTCCATCTCCTCATGGATCGCTCCCCATTCATCTCATCTAGTGTTTCAGCAATGCATACCTTGTGCCCCTTACCTGTTGGGTGCTGTCTCCACCAGGTGCCACTCACTGGCAATGGCCACTGGTTGTGAAACAGTGTTGCCATCTCTGGTAGGAAGCACCAGGCAGACAGACATGCTCGTAGCTGTCACATGGTCACACTGCCATTGATTTCACCATGACCCTGATAATGCCCTGCCATATGGAGGCTATGTACAGCTGTCAGTGCAATCCTTGGGATGATGATGATGTCCCTCAAGTGAAATGATTTTGAATGAGGTCAACTTTTACACAATGCCCCACAGACCCGGCTCCTGAACATGTGGGCACTTGCTCACAATCTGCCTCCAGGATATCTTCTGGTCCATCTTCCTCCACCTCTGTTATGTCCACATCCAGTAGTGGCACAAGATGTGCAAGAGCAATGTTGTGTAGGATGCAGCATGCCACGAAGATCCTGCATGCCATCTTGAGGCTGCACTGCAGTGCCCCACCAGACTGATCAAGGCATCTGAAGCACACCTTCAGAAAGCTGAAGGTCCTCTCTACAACTAACCTTGTGAATGCCAGTGCCTTGTTGTATTGCTCCTCTTCTCCACTCTGTGGATGTTGAACTGAGGTCATGAGCCATGGCAGTTGAGGATATCCACTGTCATCAGTCAGGTCTGTGGGGTGAATGTTACTATTTCCATACTCTGTATATGATGCCTTTTGAACCCCCTTCCCCGCTGCTTCAAGACCAACAACATGAAACCCGTACAGCCCTCAGATACCAGTGCAGCCAGCACACCACCACCTATTGCACATGGGTGTCCCAGTGCCATCCATCTATTAGACATCCTCCATCGATGTCTCCCCTCTTGAAATCCTGGTACAGGCCTCTGTGGCAGAAGATGTAGTCATCATGGCAGGATCCAGGATACTGAGCAACCACATCCAAAATGTGGCACTGACTGTCACACACCACCTGCATGTTCGTCAAGTGAAAGCCCTTGTGGTACACATACATTTCCTCCTCTGCTGGTGGTGCTCTGATGACCACATGTGTGCAGTCGATGGCACCTAGCACATGGGGGAACTGCGCCAGGGTGTAGAAACCCTGCTTCAGAGCCTGTTGCTGCAGTGCATCCCATGGGAAGCTGATGTACCTGTGTTGCCAGTGCAGCAGAGCACCCAGAAACTGCCTCAAGCACTTAGATACAGCAGACTGTGAGATACCCACTGTATCACCAGTGGGGGTCTGGAAGCTCCCTTGTGGCAAGGAAGCAGAGCACTGCACTCACCTTCACATCCACAAATATTGCATGCCCCCTCCAGGTTGCACTCTGCAGGGTCTCTCTCAACTATTGGCTCAACTCCCTGATGGCAGCCTTGTTCAAGCAATACCAGGTTATGCACTGCTCCTCTGTGAGGTCCTGGTATGATGACCTTCTTTGGAACACAAGTAGTGCATTTGTTCTGTTGGTTCTCCACTGCACCTGTGGCATGCTATTACCTTGAATCCTCCCAGCCTGATGCCTAGCACGCCTCGGCCACCTTTCCACTGCCATCATGATGCCCAGTAGGGCTAGTGGTCCAGACATCTTCACTGTCACTTATGGGCTGCTTGTGCTACCACACTGCTACCTCCCAAGTGACTCTGTTCTGTATGCCTGCTAGGGCCTATTTATATGCTGTAGTGTGAGTTACACCAGCTCCACCTTGCTCTAACAGGTGCATGCTATGATCGGTGCGGTGAGCAGGTGCCCAGCTTCTAAAATCCCCAAAATGGGGATGGCACATCATTTTTTGCATGCAAGTCACTTTGCGACATGGCACACTAACATTTTTGATGCATCATTGATGCCATGCACTTTGAAGCAAACCCGCCAGACATTGATGCAGATTGTGTTATAAAACTGCTATTGCCGCAATTTTTGATGCAAGTCACATTTGCATCACTATCATTTGATACAAACCCCTTGAGTCATTCCTGCCGCTTTGAAAATCAAGCCCATGAAAGTATTTCTAATTAGCTGTTGTTTTTAACGTTGCTGTTTTCAAAAATGATAGTCATACCTCCGAATGGTCCACATATAATTGTATATGAATAAAAAGCAATATGAAATGCTGTATCATTGCTTTGTTTTGGTTTCATGGGTAACATTCTGTTACAGCTGTCTTTATGGAACCAGTGATTGGGAGTTATAACCATGTTACAGTTTGTGTAAAACTCTGAGAATGGTTCTATTAGATTGACAGCTAATGTTTAGCATTCTGTACAAAAACACACAGTAGAAACTCCAAACTACTGGTTCCACGAAGAAAACTGTAACAGAATGCTGCCCATTAAAAAAAGATATCAAATGAAAACACAGTTTTCACATCAGTGTTTTTTTTAGTTACTGTTAAATATGGATCATTTGGAGGTATGAGTTAATTTCTGTAAATAGGAAGACTATTATTTGCTGCCACTTAGCACAAATTTCCTGTCCTCTTTAAGGCAATTTTCCAACAAGTTCATGAAGTGCTACTTTGTAATCACATGCTCATTCTATTGTTACATAGTGCCATATGGAGCAAAGGAGGGAGAGAGGTGATTTGATTGAAACACTCAAACACCGTAAGGGCATTAACAAGGTGAAAGAGTTTAACATGTTTCAGTATAAGAACAAGCATTCGTCAATGCCAAATGTTGTCTTGCTGGTTTTGGCATTGGTAGTGCAGGAGTTAGAGAGACACATAATAGAAGTAGCATTGAAGTATAGAACCAACATGAACCCCACCCCACCCTGCAGAGAGTGACAGGCATTCTGTAGTGCGTTTGGGTCGCTGGCCATAACGCTCATGCTATTTCACCTCACCCTATCCTGCAGAGTCTGACAAGTGTCATGTTGTGCCTTGTGGTCATCTGGCCTTATGCTCACTCCATTTCATAAGGAAGTACGTTGAGATGGGTGCAACATAGGAGAATGGGTTGAACTTTGGGGCTGAAGAGTCCAAGGCACACCTTGATGCCTGTCAGTGGCTGTAGGGTGGAGGTAGAGGACCAATGGCGTGAGCAGTACAGCAGACAACCCAAAGACACACCCCTGATGTCTGTTAGTCTGTACAGGGTGAGATGTAATAGTTAGAAACCATAACTCCCTGGGGGTGTGTTGGTATTTGCACTCCAAATTTTAAAACATGGCCTTATTGTGACCCCACCTCATGAAAGCATTTGGGGCCTCTGTTCAATAACAGTGCCCCTGTGATTTTGTTAATCTGTCTTGAACGTTGATTTCCCACTGTGACCACGCCATTCTGCACCACATGAAAATGTCAGCTGCACCATTGATAAGGAGATGTGAAGAGATGGCAATGTGGGAAATCTCGAGTGAAAATATTAAACATTCTCAAAGTTACAAGTGTGTGTGAAACTGCACATTGCATGTGCATAACACAGTCATTTAGTGGAATTATTTCACCACATTTTTAACATAGCCATTTTGGGATCTCTACTCATGAACGTTGATTTCCCACAGCAACTGTGCGATTGTGCACCAGATATGTGAAACTACATTTTGGGCAAGATGTGACAAATGACAGCTAAACTGTTCATAAGAAGGTGTGCAAAAATGACAATGTTGAAAATCTGGAGTGAAAATATTACAAATTCACGAACTTACGACTGTGCATGGACACTGCGCAATGCACGCTTGTAACATAGTCATTTTATGGAATTTGTTCATCAAATTTTCAATATAGGCATTTTGGGGCCTCTGCTCATGAACAGTGTCACTGTGATTTTCTTACTCTGTTCTGAACATTGTTTTTCTACAGTGACTGCGCCACTGCGCGCCAGATGTGCGAAAACACAGTTCAGGTAGAATGTGGGAAATGAAAGCTGTACTGTTCATAAGGAGGTGTGAAAAAATGGTAAAGATGAAAATCTTGAGCACAAATATTAGAAATTCTTGAAGTTATGCGAGTGCATGGAAACTGCACAATGCACGCTTGTAAAACAGTCATTTTATGGACGTTTGTCACCTAATTTTCAACATAGGCATTTTAGGACCTCTGCTCATGAACAGAGCCACTGTGATTTTCCTAATCTGTCCCAAACACTGATTTCCCACAGCAACCATGCTATTCTGCGCCAGAAGTGCGAAAACACATTTCGGCCAGGATGTGAAAAATGACGAGGGTGCATGAACATTGTGCAATGCACGCTCATAGCACAGTCATTTAATTGACTTTTGCCACCAAATTTTCAACATAGGCATTTTAGGACCTCTGCTCATGAACAGATTTAATCACTCTTTCCACCAGGATGTGAAAAATGACAGGTGTACTGTTCATGAGGAGGTGTGGAAAAATGGCAATGTTGAAAATCTGGAATGAAAATATTACAGATTTGCGAAGTTACCAGCGTGCGTGGAAACTGCGCAATGCATGCTTGTAAAACAGTCATTTAATGGACTTTCGGCAGCAAATTTTCAACATAGGCATTTTTGGACCTCTTCTTATGAACAGTGTCACTGTAATTTTCTCACTCTGTCCTAAACACTGATTTCCCACAGCGACCACGCTATTCTGCGCTGGAAGTTCAAAAACACATTTTGGCCCGGATGTGAAAAATGACAGCTATACTGTTCATAAGGAGGTGTGGAAAAATGCCTATTTTGAAAATCTGGAGTGAAAATATTACAGATTCGTGAAATTACGTGCATGCATGGAAACTGCACAATGCATGCTCATAAAACAGTAATTTTTTTGATTTTTTTCACCAGATTTGCAACATAGACTTTTTGAGAGGCTACCTCATGAACAGTGGCACTGTCATTTTGTTAATTGGTCCTGAAGGGTGATTCCAGCAAGGACCACAAAATCACCTTTCGGGACCGAATAATGCCATGTCAGTAACTGAATTCATGAGGAGGGGGTTCCAATAACCCCATGTTTAAAATTTGGTGGCAAAATTCCCAAAAATGCCTGAGATATGCATCAAAGTAGAAAAAATCCTATTTATGCCATTATACAGCTTACTGGCATTTTTTCAGTTTTCAATCGGCTTTGAAGAGTGCAGACATGTTCCTGGTCCACAGAAGATCATTGCACGGGCTCCAGAGGTAAGTATGGAGAAGGGGTGTGTGGGAGGTAGAGCATGCAGTGGTGGGCGTGGGTGGGGGGAGGGGCTGCAGACTGTGAGGGACCATTTTCTACTTTACAGGAAAAACATTGAGGAAGGTTTTTTTTTACAGGTACATTTGACACACTGGGGTGGGCTCCCAGCATGTCACCTGCATGTTTTTGGGACTGGAGCCAATGGGGATTGGGCACCCCACTGGAAAATAAAAAGAGTATTGGGGATGATGCTGGACGGGGATTGGGCTCTCCTGCGGCAAATGAACTAGAAGAGGGGTGTCACCTACGGGGTTTTCTTCAGGGGGACTGTAGCCAATGGGGATTGGGCACCCCATCGGCAAATAAAGAATGTTGAGGGGGATGATGCCAATGGAGATTGGGATCCCCCATCAGCAGATGAATTAGAGAGGGGGATTGTAGCTGATGGGGATTGGGCACCCCGTCAGCAAATAAAGAGTATTGGAGTGGGATGGTGCTGACAGGGGCATTGGGCTTTTGTGGGGACTGTTTGAGGGGGACGGCATGGCCGCCAGCATGTTGCACTGAAACTTACACCAGGAAAGGCACGCCCTGCATGAGGTGAAGCTCCCTCATTGCAGTGGCTAAAACCTTTCAAGGTGGTGGACTCACTTTTGCACTGCTGTCATAGACAGCATGCAATCTATTTCATGCCATGGAGCCCAGCCCCAAAAAGCAGTGGTACCACAGGCCACAACAGGACCGTGCCTCTTAAACCTGCTATTCTGAAGTTACCACAACATGTTTCTTGTGCAGATGCAAGACAACATAAAAATAGCAGGACAAGAGGACACAGCATGAGATTAGAGGGAGGCCAATTAAGGGATAATATGAGGAAGTTGTTTTTCACAGAAAGGGTGGTGGATGCATGGAATGGCCTACCTCAGGAAGTGGTGAGTATGAATACAGTGCAGGACTTCAAACAGGCATGGAATAGGCATAAGGAAGCAACACAGATAAGTATGAATAGATAGGCCACTGACTGAGCAAATGCTATTGGCACATTCATAAGGTAGAAAAAGAAATGGGAAAACTGGATGGGCCTTGCGGTCCTTATCTGCCATCAATGTCTATGTTTCTATTATATACAAAAAAACTGCCAGTCTGGTGGTACTCGCTTTTTAACCAAGCTTCTTATTTCAAAGTGACCCACACTCCCCGTGAGAAATCTCACAGTAATTACTATAATATATTTCTATTAGAAATTCAAAACACTTGTTTTAAGCAGTTTTTTGATACAATGTAACACAGAAAAAAAAAGATCTAGTATGGGATATAGAGATACATTAACTAATAAGCAAAAGATCATGTTTTACCTGCTCTTCCTGCTTTTTTTTCACAGTGGCGTGCTGGCTGCTTTTTGTGCATTCCATAAATAGTGAACTAGTTTCTATAGTAAACTCCTGAATCATGCCAACTAGAGTTCACATGCACTATGCTGCAGATATCAGTGTTAGAAAGTTAGTCAATAGATTGGGATTGCAAATGCTCAGTTTAAAAAAAAAATGCTGTTAGTCTTTAAGCATATCTATTGCATTAAATGGCAACTAATAAAGAAAACTACTATTATGTTTATGTTCATATCTCTCAAAATTACATGATGAAAGTATGTGTCCCCAAACTGCTTCAGAAAATTGACACACTTAAGGAAGCATGTGTTGTATTAAAATTTTATATTAATTATACATTTTGGAATGTGCATAGTAAATGTGGATAATAGCGTGCATATCTGGAACCTACAGGCTACTTATTTCAATGAATATCTACAATATATACAAAGGGAACATACATTCTGAAATGGCAGACCATTGCATGAGCAGATGAGCAAGCCCTTGGTCCCAGCCCATCTTAGCTAGTTGGTGGCCGACAGAAAACATACTGGCTAAAGAGGTGCCAGTACAAGTATCTGGTGGACAGCTACTCAGGACAGATTAACATAAACTGACCCCTTATATCAGCCAATCATGGAAAATGACCTACTAGGCTACCACAGGGTACTGACTACACACAAGGGAATGTGTGATGGGTAAAGTTAGAGGGTAGAGGGGAATTAAAGCACAATTTTATATGTACAGTAAAGCCTTATAGGAAATCTAGCCATGGGATTTCCTCATTAATGCCATATCTCAGGTTAAGGGTACCAAAACAGTCAATCCGGTATGCTTCCCTTTTGAGAAGCATTCTGTTGACATTCCCTACCCTCATGGGATCCTGAACACTCTAGTCACAGAAATCTAAGTGCTGAAACATTGTGGTTATACTTTTTGAAATGCCTTGCTACTGTGGAGAACTCATCCCTTCTACTATACATTTTGTGCTCATTTACTGTCTGTGTTTAGGGTCACAGAGTTTTGTCAATGTTTATTTTTTACTTGTTGAAATGTTTCACCAGGAAGACACTCTAAGCAACAAGTTGCTCATCTCCTGGTGCGACTTGGGGGGATAGGGGAACATGAGGATAGTATACGGAGATTTGGTACACAGTATAGATATACAATTTGATTACATTCAATAAAGTAAGCAGACTATCCAGAAGTACTGAAAAGGAGAAATGCTAACAGGTATGAATAAGATGGAATACAATGCTTACAGTCAAACTAGAAGATACAATAGCACAATCTCTTTGGCAAACACTTGGTGGGACATAGCTTTGTAGTTAGAAAATGGCTGGATAGAATACAAGGAGGTTGAACTAGGGCAAGATTATGAGGAGAGACACAGATAGAACAAAATTTGCAAGGTGTAACAAAAGTGCAAGGCTGATTATAAGTGCATTAGAGATTAGGGGTTAGCCAATATCTATGGCTAGGAAGGAGGGGGAAAGGTGGGTGGGTGGGGGGCACATAGGCAGAGAACAGGGGGTGGAAAGGGGGGATTTGGAGGAGAGGGAGGCAAGGGGTGGAGGAGAAGGGTCTGCCAGCGCTTGAACCCTCCAGAATGCTGGGGACCCTGCCTGCACCAGGCAGATGTCAAGCATGAACAGGAGGGAAGCAGGTTGTAGGCAGTGGAAGTTAGAGCACATCAGGAAGGAAGAGAAGGGTCTGCCAGGACCTGGCCCCTCCAGTATGCTGTGGACATAGAAACACAAAAACATAGAAACATAGATTTTGATGGCAGATAAGGACTGCTTGGCCCACCCAGTCTGCCCATTTCCCTACCTAATGGATAAGCTGCAGATCCTAGTTAACCAGCAGCCTACTTCTTCCTACCCCCAACCCCTAGAATTGCCTTATGACTGTCCCATGCATGCTTGAATTCCTCCACTGTTTTTGACTCCACAACCTCCTCCGGAAGGCTGTTCCATGCATCCACAACCCTCTCTGTGAAAAAATACTTCCTAAAGTTACCTCTGAGCTGCCCCCCTTCTATCTTCAAATTGTGCCCCCTTGTTCTTGCACACCTCTTTTTTTGAAAGATGCTACCCTCTTGGACTTTGTTGATTCCCTTGAGGTACTTGAAAGTTTCTATCATGTCCCCCCTCTCCCTCCTTTCCTCGAGGCTATACATATTTAGCTCCTTAAGTCTCTCTTCATAGACATAGAGAACAACAGGAGGAAAGCAGGTTGTAGGCAGCAGAGGTAGAGCACGACAGGAGGGAACTAGGCAGTGATGGGGAGTAAGCTTCAGAAGGACTAAGAGAGAGGCTGGTGGAAGAGAAGAGGGGCTGAGACCCAGCCCTTTCAGGAAAGAATGGGATGGGACTAGGGAGGCGAGTAGTGTTTGCCTAGCTTCTGGACCCACACCTCAAGTTTAGAAAGTACAGGGGCCTAAGGCCCAGCAACGGTGAGTGGGTAGTGAGGGTAAACTGGTTTACAGAGGAGGGAATGGGGGGTGGGATTAAGGTGGAAAGGAAGGGATGCTGGGGGAGGATGTAGTGGGAGGGTTTTTCAGGAAAGACATGGGCATGAAGCTGAAGCAGGCTTATAGGGGAACAAGTTAAGGAGGATTGTAGCAGGAGCAGCTAGCAGAGAGAAAGTTATGTAAGGCAGAGGCAAGGGAGTTGGAGGAGGAGGAGGAGTGTTGTATTTGAGGTGGGAGGGAGTTCCAGATTTTGGGGAAGTGATGGGAGAAGTCTGATTGGCCGATGAGGGTGATACAATGGGGGGGACAAGCAAGGTGCGAGTCTTGAAGGATCTGAGGGAGTGGAAGGAAGGCGGGGGGGAGGAGGGAGTGTGAGAGGTAGGAAGTAAGTACACCAAGCCAAAATTTGGAAGTTAGCTTAGCACAGTGAGACAGGTGTCTGTTAGCAAGTGGGGGGAAGGACAGGGCATGGTAAAGGTCACAATGATGGGTTTGCGATGGGGCATCAACAACGAATTGACAGAACAGTCTGAAAAGATAGTTCAATCTGGTAAGGGAAGATATGGGAACAGCACCATAGACTACATCACAGTAGTCAAAAATGGGGAGGATCATTTTCTGGACAAGTTTTCGCCGGGCCATAGGAGGGAAGCAATTATGGTTCCTGTAAAG
Organism: Neoceratodus forsteri; assembly: GCA_016271365.2. Classification (NCBI taxonomy): domain Eukaryota; kingdom Metazoa; phylum Chordata; order Ceratodontiformes; family Ceratodontidae; genus Neoceratodus; species Neoceratodus forsteri. Next base: position 753,553,252 of record CM028137.1, read on the forward strand.
GGCTCCAAGCTTGAGGCACAGTTTTTTCAGAATGGCATCAATGTGGCCAGAGAAGCTGAGGTGTTGGTCCAGCCAATCCCCAAGGTATCTGAAATAGGGGGTGTCCTCAAGGATGGTCCCATCAAGGGTGTGGAAAGAGGGTAAGGGGTGGAGCTAAGAGAGTCTCTGACTAGTGCCAAAGGTCATGGAGACTGTCTTGTTGGCATTTAGGAATAGTTGATGTGAGGCAAACCAGAGCTGGACCTGTTGGAAGTCATGCTGTAGAGTGGTTGCTTCATCAATGGTGGTTTTGCCAAGGGTGAACAAAATGGTGTCATCTGCATACATATGGATAGAAGAGGAGGGAAGCAGACTGAGGGAAGGTAATTTAGGAAGATGGAGAAAAGGATGGGGTAGAGCACAGAGCCCTGTGGGACTCCTGTTGAGATTTGTAGGGGTGGAGAGATTGCATTTTGAATCCTGACTGATTGTGTTCTGCCTGTGAGGTAAGCTCAAAATCAGGTAAGAGCAGGAGTAGACAAACCAGCAGCCATAATGGAGTCAAGAAGGAGGGTATGGGAGACTGTGTCAAAAGCCTTGGCAAGGTCGACAAAGATGGCAGAGGTGATGAGGCCATTGTCCATCCCAGTAAGGATGGAGTCAGTGAGCCTAAGGAGAGAGGTGGTAGTGGAGTGGTTCTTCTGAAAACCAGATTGGAATGGGATGAAGAAGGAGGAGTCAGCAACAAAAGAGGTCAGTTGAGAGAGGACCATGTGTTCTTGGAGCTTAGCAAGGGCAGGGAGGAGGGAGATTGGGCAAAAGTTGTCAGGGGAGGAAAGATCACCACCCTTAGGGAGAGGGAGGACCACCGCATGTTTCCAGGATATACAGATGGAGGAGGACATAAAAGAGAGATTTAGAATTAGAAAGAGAGAGGGTAGACAATAGCTGGGGCTGAGAGGTAGAGAAGTTTAGGGTCAAGGTCATCCAGACAGGAGCCTTTGGAGGGATTGAGAGACAGGAGGCCTGTTAGTGTCTCCTCAGGTGAGATAGGACAGAATGAGAAAGGGAGGTGGGTACTATCACAAACCCATTCAACAGGTCAGGCCCTCTACTCCCAAAGTGCCATCCTCCAAGTGCAGTCTTGTAAACAGTTTAACAGAACAAGGTAACCCTCTTGTCTGTTTTGTGAGTCCGGATCAACCTTTGGTCTTAAGTTCTGGAGGGATTCAAACTGTGAACCTCTTGCTAACATACCCAATACACAGGCTCAGATATTTCTGTCTTCGCGGGGCCAGATATCTTTGCCTATGGGCACCTAACCAGGTATACAGAAATGAACCCTTAAAAACTTTAATAAAGACCTCAGATTTAAAACACTTCTCTTTCCAGTGTGGTATCACTATTCAAGCTAATGACTAATGTCTGCTATGACCATATATACTTTTCTTACAAATGGAAAGAAATTCAAAGATAGACCAAGTATGCTCTAAAAAGAGTTTTACTAAAATAGATAAAAATATGTAAAACACAAAATACAGAACTATTATATCACAAGACATACAAATCTTGTAAAAGAACAAGGTTTAAACAGTGCAGATTCCTACAACAATGTTTAGATGTATCTCTCTTTCTAAATACTTGTTTAAAAGAGCTCACAGATGTTTCTTTGTCAGAGTCTAAATAAAAGTGTCTCTGTGACGTCTAACAGAATGATGTTTAAAATCTGGTTTTCCCCTCCTACTTGCATAAGGTCACCTAGCTCCTCCTTATATAAAAAACAGGATGTCTTTTCCAAGTATTAAATTATGCAATCTCAGCATGACTCATGTCCTCCAAATGACATTTCTTTGATCTCATGATAAGCTTACCCTTCCAGGACATGGAAAGATCTTTATGATTTCACACCAGTTTACTAAATCTGGTTTCTTCTCCTAACATCATAAAAGGGATATTATCAACTCAGGCCTCTTCCAGCCTGTAATTAACTTTAGACCAAACAGGATATCCTTTATCAAGGTTTGTTCTACTCTATCATTAGCTTCAAGCCTGCCATGTAACACCTGGTATCTAAAACCTGTGTGAGTGTGATCTCACATGCTCTTTGCAGATGACACAAAGATCTGTAACAGAGTTGATACACAAGAGGGGGTAGAAAAGATGAGAAGGGACTTGGCAAGGTTGGAGGAATGGTCAGACATATGGCAACTTAGATTCAATGCAAAGAAGTGCAAAGTAATGCACCTGGGAAACAAAAACCCAGGAGAAGAGTACACAATAGCAGGGGAGGTACTAACAACAACAAAAATGGAAAGGGACCTGGGAGTAGTCATATCAGATGACCTAAAGGTGGGTAAGCAAGTGAGAAGTCAGAAAGGAGAGCTGGGGATACTGGGATGCATAGGAAGGGGCATCACAAGTAGGAAAAAGGAAGTGATTATCCCTCTATACAGACAGTTGGTGAGACCCCATCTGGAGTACTGTGTGCAGTTTTGGAGACCTCATCTACGCAAGGACATAGACAGGATGGAAGCAGTCCAGAGGAGGGCAACTAAATGGTGCAGGGTCTACATCAGAAACCATATGAAGAGAGACTGAGAGAGCTTAATATGTATACCCTTGATGAAAGGAGGGATGGGGGGACATGATAGAAACATTCAAGTACCTCAAGGGAATCAACAAAGTCCTGGAGGGTAGCATCTTTCAGAAAAAGATATGTGTAAGAACAAGGGGACACAGTTTAAAGATAGAGGGGGGACGGCTCAGGGGTAATGTGAGGAAATTCCTTTTCACGGAGAGAGTGGTGGATACATGGAACAGCCTTCCTGAGGAGGTCGTTGGGTCTAAAACAGTGGGGAATTCAAACATGCTTGGGACAGACACAAAGCAATTATAGGTGAGGTTGCAGGAAGCAGGCTGTTGGTTAACTAGAATCTGCAGCTTATCCAGAAGGTAGGGAAATGGGCAGACTGGGTGGGCCAAGTGGTCCTTTTCTCCGTCAAAGTCTATGTTTCTATGTTTCTATGTTTCTAAGCTGTTTCAGCATTTTCTCATGGCTTTCATCTTTTCAGCTGAAACCTTGGGGGTGAATGACAGATTTTCAGCATCTCTCCTGACAGACAGTCCATAACCCATATTGATATTACAAAAAATGATACTACAGCACTCAGAACTGGCTGACAACGTCACAGGTATGGGGGGGAGTGGTAGAAGAGGGAGAATGAGTGGAGGAGATGCTTGAGTGGAGGGATTTTAAAAGGGTTGAGGCACAGGAGGTGTAATAGGAGTTGGACTCCTGAGCTGCTATGCAAGGTTCAAACTCTAGTGTGTTGTTTATTTTAAGCAAGGGGGGATGAAAGGGGGGGAGAACAGTGAGTGGACTACTTTCCAAAATTTGGAGGGGAAGTTTATGTTGCTGAGGAAAGATAATTTAAAATATTCAGACTTGGCAAGTCTGATTGCTTTAGTACAAGAATTTCTTAGCCTGTGACAGTTAACAAGGGCTGATGGGAGCTGAAAGGCCTTGTGTTTCCTCCACGCTTTATCACACTCCCTGAGGCAGGTCATTAATTCAGGGGTGATGGACTCTAGTGCATTTGAATGGGGCATGGAAGTCCCAGGTAGCTATAAATCTGTCTCTGAAGTAAGTGAGGGCTTGGATGATGGAAGTGGTGGATGCAAATGGAGACCAATCAGAATTGGATATATCATTGAGGAGAGGGTTGAAGTCAAGGGAACTGAAAGAGCAGAGCTGCAAAATTGTATGTGGCGGTTTAGGTCTGTGGACCTTCCTGACCACAAAGATAGGGTGATGATTATTGAGGGCATCTAGGAGAACACCAGACTTGATGACTCGGTGAGGGTGGGAGGTGAGAGCCCAGTCTAACAGCGAGTGGTTTTGAGTGTTGTGATTTAGTCGGGTAGGCTCTTGGATGAGTTGGAAGAGATTTAGAGTAGAGATATCACTTTGTGTCTTAGAAGTGGTTGATGATAACCAGTTTAGATTTACATCTCCTAATACATAAAATGCACCTTTGTGTGAGACAGAAGCTATAGAGGTGATGAGGTCAATAGATTCAAAGGACTTGATACCTGAGTGACAGTAGATACCAGCAATGAAGATGGGGAGGAGAAAGGCATTGCAGTATTGCAATATGTGAGCAATGTTGCATGAGCATTTCAACATATATACCACGTGTTCCATTTAGAACGTAATACATTCTCTGATTTGAAGGCCTTTTCCTTGATATGGATTGCGCACAGTTTTTGTCCTACAAGTATTGTGACAATGTTGGCAATTGCCACATGGATTGTGCCCCACAATGGGTGTTCTCCTCTGAAATACACCATATTCTTTTTCCGGTGACTTTTGAAATGAATGGCATAATCTGTCACTAACGTTATTAACTTTTTTCACAGTCACCAAAAGGTTTATCCCTATAGGCTTCACTGCCAATGTCCATGTCCTGAAAAACATACCAGTATTTATGAACAATTCCTTTAGTGAGTCAAAATTCATCACTAAAATCTATAGCCAGCATTGATCTGTCTTGGTGTTGTTGCTGAGTCCTATTTCAGTTCAGTAAATAGTTTCTAGTTTGGGTGCCACATTTCCTCCTTTCCTCGTCCAGTGTTGATTGTTTATATCCTCTATCTTTGACGCAGATTTCTAGCTCATTTGTTGCAGTGCATAATCTTGTTCCATTGTAAAGATTCTTTTGGTCCTCATCATCTGGCCATATGGGACATTTCATTTGTATTTTTTGTATGGAAACTCCTGGCATGCAGAGTACATTCTTATTGATTTAAAGTTTAGAAAATTTACAGAAGTATCCTGTACAGTTATTTAGGCACTCATAAAACAAGTGCAATTCCTTCTCGGTCCAAGCCATATACACAGTATATCATCTAAAAATCCTAAGGAAACTTTAGACCTCCAGAATTTTTTGTCTCATCATATATGTATTGTTTTTCAAATTGATGCAAGAAAATGTTAGCATAGCTAGGAGCAATAGAAGACCCCATTGCTGTTCCTTTCACCTCAAATAGAAAAAGCATCAGCCAAACACCAAGTTCAGTTTCAATAAGTGTATTTGTTTATTGCAGTAATAACTTCAGATTTTACCATGCCATAAGAAACCCCTAAAGTTTTACCTTTAAAATGCATTTTTTTCCGGGAAATTATGGTCCTTCTATATTGTTAAAAGACATAAACAATGTCTTAATGTTTGGTATTCATTTGCACTCAGACCATCCTAAGTGCACAATATTCACTTTACATTTAAATTCAAGTTTTACATCCTTATTTATATGCTGTGTCACTGCAAACCATGTAAAAAGATGGCTAGTGATTACTTTTCAAATCCTCAGAAATCTTTTTAACTCATTTTCATTCTTGTAATACTGACAAATGAATCCTAAACTCACACCAGGACAAATTTCTTAAGGTAGTCTTAAAGAGATGACAGAAAAAATATCAGTACAAACAAATGTAACCTACCCTCCATTTTATCACAACACTTTGTGCTCATTAAGTCCATCTCATTGTTTATAAAAACAATGTTGCATAAGTAGTAACCACTGTAATAACATAAACCAAACCCTTTGTGTGTCAGAGCAGTGCTGCCTTAAATGCAGACAGAACGCATACCAAAGGGAATTTCACTTCCAGATATCTTACTGTTTCATGTGTAGGCAGTTATTCTTAGCCGTTTTGGCATCTACGATATTTCTAACAATAAAATAAGCAAAGACTTTCAGAATCCTATAGACAGACTTGTTCTCCATAAGAAAAATTGTATTCGCTAAGAAATCATTTCAACAACTGCTCATTTCATGCTTTTTGTTAAGTGCTTAAAGCTAACTTGTTAATATTCTATGTGGCCATTTGCCTACATATCTGGTAAGACAAGATAAAGCATGACACAGCCACCAACGCCGACATGATAATTTTGAATAACATAATGCTTGGCCACAAAGCAACTTATATTTCTCATGAGCGCTGTATTTCTTCTTGCCATTATTTATTACTGAGATTTGATGCATAAAAATAGGTTCTCTGTTCCCTGAGGGTTTATCATCTCCTATTACTTATTCCCAGCCTGATGTCATAATGTTCTGCTTGTGACATCACAGTTATTCCCATGGCAACAACTGTGATATCACGACCAAGCATTATGATTTCAGGTACAGAGCATGCTGAAGGAACAGATGAACTCTAAGGGACATAAATCATGTTTTTGTGGGTACTTCCTTAGTAATAGATATGAGGGCAGATCAATATATAAAAGGTAAATGACATACAGTACATGCTTAGTTGTTTCTAAGTACTATGATTTTCAAAGTTTTCCCAAAGGATTCAGCAGGTCTTCAAGTCAATGAGCCCACAGTAATATATATTTTTTGAATATATCTCATACTAGTTTGTCTTATTTGGTAAAATAAAGTGGTAACACTTTATTTTGAGTGTCCATAACTACACTGTAACTACTGTATAACTACAGTACACTGTAACTACACTGTAAGGAACTATTATATAGTTGTTAACTAGTTTCCCAATTGTGTGTTTTGTACTTACACAATTTGCATGAAGAAATAGTTACAAGTGCGACTATTACTTTTTTCCTTTCAGCACAAATCAGTTAATTCTGACAAGTGTGACTACACATTCAATAGCTGTTGCAAAGTGTAACAGAAAATCTATTGCGCTACTACCACTGTATTTCTTCTGGCATTATGCAATGTGTTCTTACAAGGGCAACTACACATGTAATAGTTATTGCAAATTATAACAGCAAATCTATTATGTAACTACTATGTTACTAATTTTGGCATTATTAAATTTGTTTTTACAAGTGTAACTACAGTACATAGGAATGCAGGTCTTGTGCACTGTTTCAACAGTCTGTGTCTATCTTACATTTAATTAAAAGGTAATCCCACAGAAAAACTTAAAATTGTAATCAGAATGGTAACTAAAATATGATTAAAATGTAACTTCAGTCTTCTACACTTAAATGCACTGACTAATAACTCTTTAGATGATGTTTCTTGTCTATATTCCAGTTTGTCATGAACCTTCATGTTAATAAACATGCAGTCCATATAACTGCACACAAAAATATTTCACTTGCATAATTACTAACTGGCATTGTAACAATATTGTGGCTAAGAAATAATGGTATTGCTTTCGCAGTTAATGCCTAGGTAACATGCATTTCCAAGTGTGCACATTTATAGTTATCAAATGTCAGTACTGTTGCTGTGATGTAAGTTCTCATTCAGAAATCAGTCCCTCATGAACTTACTGCTTATTTTTATTTATTTTATTTTTGCGATCTAACATTCTTTATTGTATATTCCAATACAATAACAATAAAAGGGACAACAATCGAAATCAAATACAATTAAACCTAACATCATTCAAACAAAAGTTTACAATTACAGTGACAAAACACATACACACAAAAAAAAAACTACAATCACTTCTCGTGTCCTCCACCATCCTCTCCTCCTAATCTCCTGCCCCACCTTGTGCAGCACGCCTTCTAGCACAATTAACCAAATCCAGCGTGGATATCAAATAACCCAAATGGTTAATTTTCTATTATGTAAAAATGAGCTTCCCTGAAGAGAAGGAATTGCTCGTCATCCTGAGCTTTGTGCAGGTCGGTCTGATAAATCTTAAAGTGGGACCAACAATCCTGGAATCTCCTCCATGTACCATTTGACAATGCTACTCCTCTTTTAGCTGCCAGTGCAGTTAAGAATTCCTGGTACCATTCTGTCTAGGAAGGGTCCCAATTATCCTTCCAGTGCCTGAGAATAAAAGTTTAGCCACTAAGGCCACCAGTGCCATGCAATATTTGATCTTGGTGGAAGATATACTAGTATAGTCTCCTAAGAGACATATTTCAGCAGTAAAAAAGTTAGAATAATCATCCACAACCTTAAGTTTATCTTAGATAAGTTGCCAAAAGTCCTTAGTTTTGGGGCACATCCAAAGCTTATGATAGAGCGACCCATCTGCTTAGCTGCAGGAGTCACAATCAGCTGACATACATTTACCCATCTTAAAAAGACATACTGGGGAAAGATATAAATCATGCAGTATATTAAACTGAAGCAGACGAAGCCAGGTTGAGAGCTACTGGGTGTTGGAAGCCAGGGAAGGAAACAGTAATGGCTACCACACTGGGAATTGGATCATCAGTCTCGATCTCCATGCTCCAGTTGAGACGCGGTGCACAGCAAAGTGACAGTCACTGCCAGTTGTGGACTGTCTGGAGGAGTGAGTTGAGGAGGAGCCAACAGAAGGGTAGCTTTGCCACCAGGCCCACCAGCCCAAGACCGGCTGGGGGATAGATCACCGGAATCAACTCAGTCAGGACAGAGGAGAGACTGTAGTGCTTTGCTAAACTCTGGTGCCACTATCTAGCAAGAGCCAAGGGGAGCCTGGAGCAGAATGCCAGTCACCTGAGAGCTTTGCTGCCTACCAGCCAGCACCTTGGTGCCTGCACAGCAGTGAAGGGCATAGGCACTGATACACTGAACATGCCATGGTGTGCTTACTGAAACAGCAGGGGTTGCAAAACAGCCAGCCGGCATGCATGCCTGTCCTTCTTTGTTTTTTTTGTTTTTTCTGCAGGCTTTCAGCTTGGCATAACTTTGTTCCTTTGTAGCGTGGGGGAGGGTGGCAGGGGCAGTGGAGACATGATTCAGAAATTCAGGTATGCAAGTTACCTGAATTTCTCTATCAGGTCTGCCACCGGTGGCACACTTTAATGATCGGCTATGGTGTCTGGAAGGAAGCGTGGCTTTTAGGGGGCATCTTGTTTAAATGCCCCAGTACTGAGCAATACATTTCTTTAAGTCTGCTGGTGAAGAAAACAGGAGCTCCGAGAACTTGAGAAGACAACGTAAGGAATGGACACAGTGAAGACTGAAAAAGAGAAGATTTCTGTGCAGCTTGCTTGTCGGACTGCTCGCTGCCCTTCCCATATGCACTATCTGCCGTGGTCTGTGGAAGCCAAGGAATCAGAGTCCTCTTATCACCATGAGCCTTGACCACATCTGCTGCTGCTGCAGCATGCTGCTCACTCTGCGCTGCTGCCTGTTGCTATTAAGTTTTGTCTGATTTGACTCTCGAGCCTCTCATTGTCACTGCCGCCTGAAGAACTGAACAGAAGAACAAGTCCAAGAGGAGAACCCAGCCTGAGTCCCCCAGTCCCAGGAGTACACAGAAGTTTAACAACAGTTGAAGGAGCATCACTATAAACATCGATCAGCAAGAGCCTTGGTAGTGAACTTGGAGCGAGCCTGAGCTGAGCTGACTCACTGCGCGGTTCAAGCATATGGTAGTCAGCCCAGTAGAAGAGAGCCGTGATCCTTCCTGCACCCTGCAGAAGGCATGAACTTGTTTCACCCATAGTGGCTGGAGGCTTGTTTGCATTTTTGGTTTACACTCGCACTTTTCTTTGGCATGGCAGTTCTTGGTGGCACTGGGCCGGAGTCTACTCTAGTCATTGATCTGGAGTCCTGGACTGTCTCTCGATCATCATAGTGCCTGCCCTGTCTTAAATCGGGCTTGAATCTGAATCTAGTCAGGAGTGGACAGAGTGATTCTTGGGCTATTAAAGACCGTGACTGTTTGACAAGAAGCAACAAGTGCAACCTATCAGCCGAGTGGAAGACTTACTGGTTACTCTGCCAGGTATGTGAAAATTTGCACTGTTTTGGTTTTTTGGGCATCTCCATTTTTTGAATCATGATTCTGATAGAAGTTTACAGTGTGTGTGTATTATGCTATATTCAGATCTACAAGGAATACACACTTGGACGCCTAGAGTTTTTAACTTGCTCCTTAAGTGTTTTGCCCAAGGTAAGGTCACATTCACAATTTGACATAGGGTAGGTAGGTTGATATATGTAGTAGCTATGTCTGAAGCTCAGAGAGCAACTACATATTCCTACTGTATGTCAAACTGTGAATGTGACCTTACCTTGGGCAAAACACTGAAGGAGCAATTTAAAATCTCTAGGCTCCGAGTGTGTACTTCATGCTGATCTGAATATAACATATTACAAGTCTGAGCACTGAATTTGAGACTTCGCAACAATGAGGAGATCAGACATAGTTCTCAGGTTCAGACCCTTCGGTTCAAGTTCTAAACTGTAGGGTCAGAACCTGAGAACTGTCTGATCTCCTCATTGTTGCCAAGTCTTGAATTCAGTGCTCAAACTTATGGTTCTCAGTCTGGTCAATTTTTTTAATATGAAACCAGAATTAGATTTATTATAAGTGTATGTGGGTTCACAAAGCCATGTTCTGCTCATGCTGCTAGCCTGCCATGGGCTTCTAAGTTCCTCATTTGAAGGCATTTGCATAGTCATCCACTCCTGCATAGGGACAAATGGGAACAGAAGCATTGTGGGGGTGCCGACAACAAAAGGGGAAGGGAAACAGAGAAGGGAAAATAAGAATAGTATAATGGTTTATCTCTGCCCAATAATTTCTCTGCCTGTCATGATTCTGATAAAAATTTACTGTCTGAGAATGTTACTGGATGGATGGATCCTATAGATTAGCCTTTGCTAAAATGCTACCCACCAAGTTGGATATTTTGGCTTATATTTCAGTTTTGCATTTATTTTCATTATTTGCTTTGTCTGAATGAAATCTCTGAATCTTGTTTTATTTTACTTCTGTTATGAATAGGCAGTGTGTGTATCATGTTATTTTCAGAATCAGATCTGCAAGAAATACACACTCAGATGCCTAAAGATTTTAACTTGCTCTTTAAGTGTTTTGACCAAGGTAAGGTCACATTCACAATTTGACATAGGGTAGGAATATGTACTAGCTCTCTCTGAAGTTCAGAGAGCCACTACATATCCCACTGTTTGTCAAATTGTGAATGTGACCTTACCTTGGGCAAAACACTTATACAGCAAGTTAAAGTCTCTAGGTGTCTGAGTGCGTATTTCTTGCTGATCTGAATATAACATAATACAAGTTGAGCATGAATTGAGACTTGACAAGAAAGTCAGACCCTTCAGTTCAAGGTCTAAACTGCAGGGTCTGAACCTGAGAACTGTCTGATGTTATCATTGTTGCCAAGTCTTGAATTCAGTGTTCAAACTTGTGGCTCTCGGACTGGTTACATTTTTTAATATGAAACCAGAATTAGATTTATTGTAAGTGTATGTGGGTTCACAAAGCCATGTTCTGTTCATGCTGTCAGCCTGCCACAGGCTTCTAAGTTTGTCATTTGGAGGCATTAAGAGTCCAAAATAGTTATTTTAGTCTGACTACTGTTGGTGGTATGGCAAGTGGTGTTGTGGCATGGCTAGTGGTATGTGAATGGACCTCTGTGGGACTGGCTACCTTGATGTGGTACAGAGACGTGTCACAATGCATTTTGTAACTAAAAGCCAGTGTGTTAGTCTGACAACTGTTCATGTGGCTAGTGATGTGGTGGCTGGGTTAGTAGTGTGTGGATGGACCTCTGTGGGACTGACTACCTTGATATGGTAAAGAGGCTTGTCATAATGCAATATTGTAACTAAAAGCCCATGTGTTAATCTGACAACTGTTGATGTGGCTAGTGGTTTGTGAATGGACCTCGGGACTGGCTACCTTACTGTGGTACAGAGGCTTGTCACAATGCAAAACTGTGACCAAAAGCCTGTCCGTTAGTCTGACAACTGTTTGTGATGGTGTGGCTACTATAGTGGTGACATGTCTATTGATGTGTGATTGGATGAAAACATTCCAAAAAATGACTGTGTTATGAGTGTGCATTGCACAGTTTCTATGCACACTCGTAACTTCACCACTTTTTCATATTTTTACTCCAAATTTTCAACATTGCAATTTCTTCACACCTCCTCATCAACAGTACACCTGCCATTTTTCTCATCCTGCCTGAAATGTGTTTTCACAACTGTGGTGCCAAATGGCACACTCACTGTGCGAAATCACTTTTTGGCACTGAGTAATGAAATTATACTGCCACTGTTCATAAGGTGGGCTCCCAAAAAGCACATGTTGAAAATTTGGACCAAAAATATAAACAAATGCCAGGGCATTAGGGTTTCCAACCATAACGTCCACCCTGTACAGACTGGCAGGCACTGGGGGTGTGACTTGGGGCCGTCAGCCATAATGCTCAACCCATTCCACCCCACCCCGACCTTGCAACCACTGACAGGCATCGAGGTGTGCCTTGGAGTCTTTGGCCCTAACATTCACCCTATTCTCTTATACTGCACCCATCTCAGCTGATTTCTTTTTGAAATGGGGTGAGTGTAAGGGCCCAAGACCTCAAGGCACACTGTGACACCTGTCAGTGTCTACAGTGTGGGGTGAGGTGGAATGCCATGAGTGTTATGGCCGATGACCCAAAGGCACACCCACAACACCTGTCAGTCCCTGCAGGGTGAGGTTGGGGTTGGTGTTACTTCAATACTGCACCGCCATTCCTATTATGCATCTCACTAACTCCTGCACTATCATTGCCAATACCAGTAAGCAAACATTCGGCATTGACAAATGCTTATTATTAATAGTTTCTCCCAATCTCCATCTCTTGTTGATTTTGGGATAAATTCTATACCCCCAAACTTGAGGGATGCTGGTGCATGTCCTGTTAAATTAAAAAGCATTGCTGCAGGATAATTCCAGTTCCTGTTTATAATATTGTAATTATGTTATCCAATTCATGTTTTCAAGGGCCTTAATGTCTTGCCTGTATAGATTTTACTATAGGACAGCTCAGGAAGTAAACCACGTGGTCACTACTACATTCAATATGCTGTTAATATGGTACTTTTGATCTGTTCTGGGGTATTTAGAAATCTCTTTTTTTGGTAAGGTTTTTGCAATGGCAACATCTATTTACGTAGGAACATCCCATTCCTTTGTGGGCCAAGTAGTAGTTGCTATCAATGTCTGTCCTCCTTTTATAATGGTACTAATGGACTTATCTGACCTTAATAGTTTGTGTTTTTGAAGTCAATATTGTTAATGTTTCAAATTCTGGTATCACCATTTCCCTCAGGATTATCCGGTTACTATCAATAATCTCTTTTATTTCTTTACTTTTCTCTAAATATTCTAATGATAACATTATTCTGTTACTACTTGCACTCATTTTTGATCCTTTTCTTTCCAGCAGGCTTTTTCTGCCCTTCCTTTTAGACCTTGTGATTGTCTATCAGGGTCTACCCTGATGATAATTGTGAATTCTTGATTCATGTTAGTGAGTTTTCTGTCTCTAACAGTTTCTTTGCCACAGTTCCTTACAACAGGCAGTAATTGGGAATATGCTAGCAATAACACATGACGAGTCATGGGTTATCTCCTAATCAAGAGCACGCCCAGGTGCGTTGTTAGCACGAGGCGCTTGCGCCGAGTGTCTTATGCACCTGGGTGTGCTCTTATCAGGAGATAATCCATGCCTCGGAGTGTGTTATTGCGCTTATAAAATGGGTCCCCTGGTAAAGAAATAAAGTTAAAAAAAATGTACATAACAAGTGTAGAATAAAAAAAAAACAGTATAAGCATGAAAAGAAGAAAAAGTAGTCCTTGTCACTGGCTTGTCAGTACAGTGACTGGTGTCTCTGTCTCCATTCCCCATACAGCCACCCACATACAGCAACAGAGAAAATGTTGTAGAATATGCTTCTTTTGTTTTTTTCTTTCACATTTTTAGTTTGTGTGCCAGAGGAGTGACTGCCCAGTGAGTTTTAGTTGCAGTCAGCAGGAGCCAGGTTTTATGTTATCAGCTGCAGTCAGTGTAAGGTTTATGATTTTGTGCCCCCCCATACACAAATCATTTTTTTTTCCTTTTGACTTTGTAATATTTATGTTTGATTTAATTTAGGTTTTTTGATCACTTTTAGAGTTCTGCTTTACTGGGAGCAAGCGTGACCGTTTGCAGACACTGTACACACAGCCGTTTCTTCCTTGTGGTTTTCGAAATCATAACTGCCGGTATGTGGCATAGTTGGGGACTGGGTAGTTTAATGGAGGAGCTGGATAGTGCTGAGTGTTTTTTTTATTTTCCTTTTACAATGTAAGGGAAGAGCAGGTCCATGGACAGCTTTGGCTCTCACGCTCCTCTTTCAACTTGCGCTCGTCTTTCAACATTGAAACAGAGGTTAGACATTTATTTTAAAATGATTTATGGCCTTTGGATCATATTCTTTGTTTGGTAGGGAAATAAAGAGTTTGTTTGTGTCTCTGTGTGTGGGGAGTGGGTCTGTTTCATGTCAGACTGTTCACTACCACACCAGCTTTGAAGAGTAGGGTCATCTTTCTTCCGTGTAATGTTGAGGAGCTGCAGTGGCTGGGACAATGATCTATGTGGTAAAAAGCCCATATTAGCTGAAGAGGTACCGGCTGCCACAATATATGCTGATAAGGACATGGCAAATGATACCCCTCAGCCAATCAGGAGGCAGAAAAGTACAGACCCATTTTATAAGATACATTAGTGATCAGGTGGAGAAGGTGGTAACTACTGGCATATAGCAAGGTATTGCAATGTTGGTTTCTTATAAATAGATGTCTCCAATCCGTTATCATTTTTGGAAATCAACAGGTCCAAAAATGTCCATTCTGTTCTACTGTACTGTAATGTAAACTATAAATACTCAGTTGCTGAATTTAAAAATTCTGAAGATTTTAGTAAAGAATTCTTGTTCCCTGTCCAAAAAAATAAAAAATGATCAATGAATCTCTTATATAGGCAAATACATTTGCAGTATGGATTGTATAGTGGTCTTAGAATAAACTGTTCTTCAAAAGCCGCCATAAGTAGACTGACATATCTAGGGGCCATTCACCTCCCCATAACAATTCCCTTAATTTGTCTGTAAAACTGCTTCTCAGACCTAAAGTCATTTTCATAGAGAACTAGTCTGACCAAATCAGCTAACAAAGTTGCTTATTTTCTTTGTTGTTCTTGACTTCCTTCTAGTGCTGCTGTCAGAGTCTGTATACCCTCCTCATGGGGAATACTTACACAATTTTGCACCCACTATAACCAACAAGACATTGTGTGTCTGTCCCTTCAGATTTTCTTCCTTAAGCCAATGTATGACATATGTTGAGTCCCTAATGTAACTCTTCATGTTTTCAACAAGAGGTTGTGCAATCAAATTAAGAAAGCAAGAAATTGGTTCTAATATCGAATCTAAACCTGACACAGTCAGTCATCCTGGAGGGTTATTAAATGATTTATGAACTTTTGGGAGACTATAGAAGACTGGAGTGCATGGATGTTTTGCTACCAGAATACCAGCTTCCCATTCCTACAGTTTTTCCAGTTCTAATTTTATATTCACTACATGTTTAATACTTTCAGCAATTCTGAGTAATGGATCCCTCAGAAGTGGAGCATGGTTATTTTCATCTGAAACTTCAGGCACACATCTCCATGCTCAAGTCATGATAACAATCTCCCCAACTTTATCTGCTGGTTTTATGACAATGTTACTGTCTTCATCAAGTTTTACAAGCTCCTGATTTTCTTGTCTTGTCAGGTTATACTAAGGTTTAAAATGTACATGTCCCCTTAGGCTGCCTTCTATCTCCTGGGCAACTTTTGAATGTTGGCCTCCATTTGATTGTTCCTCCCATTTGGTGGGTTAAATGGCAACTTTTGTTTTAAGGCCTGTTTAACTTCTGGTATATAAATATCCTGTTCTAGTTCAGTCTGGAAGAATTGTTTCAGCCTGAGATTTCTGAAAAATCTATGTACTGTAGATCACACATAATGTTACATGTATTTATTGTAGAAGTAGGTGCAAAGGAAAGATATTTACTCAGTACTGCCATTTCTGTATTCATCAGTGTTTTGTTACTCAGGTTTAAAATGGCAATAGACTACGCTACTTGTTCCTGTGACCCACACCCTCTCCACCTCTTCTCTTTTGACAATAGTGGAGGACTATGATCTCCCTGAAGAAGCCCTTTTAGAGGTGAAATGTTGGGAGTTTCTTGTGTCATGGTCAAAACCTGACATTATTACTACAATAAACAAAGAAACTTTTTGAAATTGAACTTGGTGATTGTCTGTCACTTTATGGATTTGACTTGTACTGGAGCCATTGTCACCCCCTGAAGTACATATCTTTGCTACTGACTGTGAATGTATCCAGGTGAACAACAACACTTAATACATGTTTCTCTTACCTGCAAGTAGTGACTGTTTTCAAATCTAATATGATTTTTTTTTCAAGGACCTTTGATGCCATTTTAATCAGATATTTATTCCCTAAAATCTCCCATTGGGGTTTTGTGGCTAGCATTTGACTTAAAGGGACACTGTCAACCTGTTTTTCATCATATTGTTTCTAGCTGAAACCCTTACATTTTATAATTACTGACCCTCTTTAAAATTCCCTGATGTTGCTGTTTGTTTTGTCTGTCTCCTTGCTTAGTAGAACTGAAATGCATGACAATGTATATTTATAAACAACCCTTGCTTTTGTTTACAGTCCTGGTTCTGTTCTTACTGCATACTTCATGAGCATTGGAAACACACCCAAGCAGTGAAGTCACTCATAAGGCAGTAGCCTCCTAAACTTCCACTGCACCATGAGGGGGCTAGACTATTTTATGGGTGTTCCCAAGTCCAGGAAAGATGCATTTGGGGTTGATCAAGGAATGTAAACAAACCTGTTTTGGTGTGATAACACCAGTAAGTTTGGCTGTCTGTTTTTCACTTTTTAAAATAAAATAATAGTCAGAATCAAACTACCTGCTACATCAACAATCTTTACAGAATTTTGGCAATCGTAAAATATGTTTTTTAAACTAGGGGCACTTTGAGACCTAAGAGGGTTGACAGTGTCCCTTTAAGGTTTCTAGTCCCTCTTTATGGGGTATACTTGTGTATAAATCTTTGACATCTACCATTACTAATCAACGATTGGTCTGAACTAATCCTTACCTGTTTATGGATTCTATTGTGCCCAATGTGTGTCTTGTGTTTTCAGGTAGGTTTCAGTGGTGGTGACAAGCGGCTGAAAGTGGTAATCAGCAAAGACATATTGGGTCTCCAGGGAGTACCCAACACCTGCCACAATAGATCAATCTGGTGGCCTCTCTCTGAATGCTAGGGAATGGTCCTAAACAAGCTTTTGTCTCCCTCAGTCTGTCAAGAATTTTTGATTGTGTCCTTCTAAGATGGTTAAAATAAGTTTCTTTTTAACTTCCTCAGGCAGGGCTTGATCTGCCTGTTTGTAGTTTTCCTGATTGTTTTGCACACTCATTTCTGCAAAAAATCTGGTCCATGATGACCACCCCTACCTCTTGTCCACTTTTTTGAGAACTATTATTTTATGATTTTCCTGTCCTCTAAATGCTGCCTATTCCTCAGCTGATAGGTTATATTTTGTCCTGCTGTTTTGTTGGGTTCAAATCTCTCAATCTTCTTATCCACTAGGTACATGAAAGTAGTTATGTTAGCTGGAATATGACCTGGGGAAGAATTTGAGATTGGCAATGGCACCTAGAAGCTGGACCATTCTCTTAGGTGGTCTAGCTATCTCAGTGGATTTCATACAGCCGCATCCAAAAAACGTACTTGATCATTTGGAAATATCAGCCTTAGTTTGTTCACCAGTGAGTGGGTAATTTTCTCCATTGACTGTAACTGGTTCACATAAGGTTTACGCAATGGATCTGTCCCAGCTTCTGTTTACTCTTTCATGTACCAGGTGGGCCACACTGCTATCTGGTGTAGTCTGCAGCATCGATATGAAAAGACCCATCTCAAAATGAGGGCACACTGACAACAGGAAATCTGTTGTACATTTTTACTATAAAATTCATACCATAAGAAGTAGTTTAAATGACGGAACTACAAAGATGACACACACAATGTTTACATTTTATCCAGGATATTATCCATGATATAATCTTAAAAAGGACACAGAGATAAAAACTTTGATTAATATTATAATTTAAAAGAAAGAAAGAAACGAACTATAAAAAAACATTATCTGCATGGACACGAAAACCATATTTAGATCATGGATAGTCATTTCATTTAATTTATTTTTAACCAGTCATTGCACCACAATAAAGCCATTTTACAACCATGACTAAAATAAAAAATAAATGAAAACAGTTCAAAGTACATAATCAGATACAATAAAACATTAGGGCGCTCATGGCTGCTACCTGAAATAATTTATAATGCTATTTCATCAAAATCATTTTTCTTTAATTTAACAAATTGAAATGAAATTTTATTCTCCCAACTAGTCTCTCTGGTTGTTTGTTTTTGAGCATTTGTGCATAATTATCAATTCTGGACAATCTTCTCTATAAATCACAGATAAATAATTGATGGAGTTATCGTGGATAAAGATCAGGGACAGAGCAGAGATGACCATGGTTGTCCATGGACAACATTGTTTGTCATTGAAAACATGAGCAACTGAAGAGTAAGGTGGTCTCTAAACAAAGACCAGAGGCCTACAAGGGCCTATTGAGGATTCCTTTGAGGAGGCAACTCCACACTACTTAAAATGGTGGCAGGCACCACCTTTTATTTATTTATTTTGTTGACCATCAGAGCTAACTGGAACAGAGTCTCTTTGGCATCTGGAGGCCCAGAAGATGAGGTAATGAATAAGGGATAACAACAAACTGGGCCGATGAGGTACACAGTATGTCAAATGTTCTGTAAGCTTTTATTTGAAGATAACATAGAATTTTGTGGTCTGAATGTGAGGCAGTAAGGCATGTCAGAGTTTTGAGGCCCTGCAACCAAAATCCATTTGTCCAATGGCCATCTTAATCTGTGGAATATTAAGCAGATTAGTGTCCATAGAACAAAGAGTTCAAGTTCCAGCTGAGGGTGTCAACTGGCTGGCTAGGTGAACCAGTTACATACATGACATCATTTTGTGAGCAAGACGACAAATGGTGAGAGTGTGTTTATCATCCAGTGATAACCAGTTGAGTCTGGAGTAGAGATGGCAATGGTGTGATCATAGGTCTGCATCAATGCAAACTTTTCAGCAGAGCTCAGAGAATAGAGTTCGACCTTTTAGCAGTGGCCTTGGCCACTTGGCATAGAGGTTGGCTCTGACCTGAACATTAAACCTCGGGTAACCAAAATAGAGCTTGTTGAAATTGTTGGCACACTGCCCTTTGGTGGCAAAGGAGCTACATTTTACCTGGCCAGAAACACTTCCAATGTAGGCATGCATGGATAATCAGCTGGTGTATGTCTCTAGTGAGACCCCACCCATGACCAACAGGAATTGTGGCTATGAAAAACATGAGCCATTCAGTCTGTTTCAATGATAAGCCTCTGGACACGGGGACATAAGAAACAAATTGGCATTCATCCCAGGAGAATGGAACCTGATGCAGATAATGTCAAGCCAGTTTACTGAACAACAGAACATCTTGTAAAAAAGGGGAGGGTGACCAGTGGGGTGCCTCATGGTATCATTTAATGTCTTTATAAGTTATACTGCAAAAGAGCTGGAGGATAAGGTCTGCATCTTTGCAGATGACACCAAAATCTGCAATAGCATGGACACTCCAGGGGTTGGAAAGGATAAGCAAGTACCTAAGAAAATTTGAGGAGTGGTCAATGGCATGACAGCTGGGTTTTAATGTGAAAAAATGCAAAATAATGCACTTGTGGCACAGAAACCCGAGGGCAGAGTACAAAATGGGAGGAGTGTTATTGATGACTACTAAGCAGGAGAGAGAGACCTTGGGGCAGTCATCTCTGGTCACCTAAAGGTGGCCAGATACTGTGATGAGGCAGTTGGGAGGGCTAGAGGGATGCACTGGGAGAGGTGTCACCAGCAGAAGGAGAAGGTGGGTTACCTCTGTATAGCTTGTTGGTTAAGACCTCACCTACAATGCTGAGTACAGTTCTGGAGGCCACATCTCCTGAAGTATATAGACAGAGTGGAAGTGGTCCAACAGAGGGCAATTAAAATGGTGAGGGGTCTGCACCAAGAGCCCTAAGAGGAGAGACAAAAGGAAATTAATATACACACCCTGGAAGAGAGGAGGGAGAAGGGGTTATGAAAACGACTTTAAATCCCTCACAGGATAAATAAAGTATGGGAGGAAAGTATTTTTCAGAAAAAAAGGTGCCCCAGAACAAGGGGATACGCTCTGAAGCTGGAGTGGGGCAGTAAGGAAGTACTTCTTCACAGAAAGGGTAGTGGATTCCTAGAACAGCCTACCAACTGAGGTGGTGAAGTTGAAAACAGTGTTGGGGTTCAAGAAAGCAAGGGATAGGCATAGAGGAATCTTAGTGGAAAGGAATGGGAGGGAGAAAGAGATGGAGCTCAAGTAGGGTCTACAGTGATACTGTAGGTATGGAAAAAATGGGCAGACTGGGTGGTTCAAATATTCTATGTAACATAGGGATACAGATTTTGTGAAGTTTTGTTTCACCAGTGAAGTTCTGGCAAAGGCGCCACATTTACTTCTGCAAACCAATTCACAATTGTTCTTCCATCAGCTGGGAAGTTTGCCTATTAACTTTGCCGATGACTTCGCCGGCAACTTTGCCATTAAGACAGTTTGATGAAGTCTGTTCAAAATGAGGCTACTGTTGGTAAGCAAATGGTTGAGGTCACATGGAAACAATTCTACTGTTCTATGTACTGACTCATCCTTGGTTTCACTTTGCAGTCTGCGCAAGTCAGTAGAAGTGGACAGATCTGCTGTTTTCATAGTAAAACCTAACCCTAAAAAAATTTTCAGATTTCTTTTCCTTGTTCTTCATTTTATTTTTACTATACAGTTTAGGAGTCTTTGTATAATTGTTCTTTATCTTTTATTTTCTTTACACTGAACACTTTTATTCGTGCTATTTTTCATCTCTTTTGGCATTTTTTTTACTCTGTGTCTTTTTGGGGGATGGGGGTTAAAATGAGTGGGAAAGGTCAGGAGGAGAGGCAGCAGATGGGAGATACCGTGCTTTTTGCATCAAGGGGGCCTGGCCCATGACGTGGCAGTAGGAGACAGCAGAAGCACCCAATCCCCCCCACCCACAGCACTGCACCCCCAGCAACAAGATGAGAGAAGTCCACCACCAACAGCAAAGGAAGCTCAGCTCAGTCAGCTGTTTCACCACCATCATCACCACCACCACCACCACCTGCACACCATGAAGAGGAGGAGGAGATGCAGTCAGAACTATCTTCTCCTCTCCTCACCGGCAGCAGCCGAAGTCCCTTACTGGGACTTTTTTCATATTGACCCCACCGACAATAGTGTGATCACCTGCAAACTATGCCACACAGTTGCTTGGCATGGGAAATGGGGGAGCCATTTGGGAAGAGGTGGGCAGCACACACAACTTAAAGAGAGGTATCGCAAGGAGTGGGAGGAGCATCTGTGAAATAAAGTTGGTGAGAGGGGTGGAGGTGGTGCCACCCCTACTGGTTCTTCTCTGCCAGACAAGAGAAAGAAATGTGGTATGCAGGTGCAGGATGGGAAGATGAAGTGAACTGGGAGAGGGACCAACAGTTGGTTTCAGGTGCTGTGGGGGACACCTGAGTGACTGGCTTTAGATCTTCCCCAAATTGACCCGTGTAGAAGTACAACAGCTCTGCAGGGAGGTAGGGGAGCTCTCCTGCCAAGTTGCGAGGATGAAGGAGCTGTTGGAGGTGGTTCTGCAAAATTAGCAAAGCATTCTGGAGGGTTTGGCTGAACTACAAAGTGGCTGTGCACCCTCTGTTCCCAGGCTATAGCCCTCCAACCAAGATATTTTCTTTAATTTTTCTCTTTCACCCTCTGTTAAACCCTAAAAAATGTTCATCTCTCCTTATTCCTCTCTGTCTTTATTTCTTAATTTCTGCTGCTTTTTTCTATTGAAATCCTTCTGTTCACATCCATTTAAAATAAAAAATCTGATTTCAACTGTATTGTTGTCTTCCTTGTGCAACTGCACAGTCCTTATACTATTGCTAACATTGTTCTCATCTACTGCTGCTACACAGTGCTGTGTTGTGTCTTACTCCACCCCCCCCCCCACCAGTGGCTGCCCTTTCTGTAATTCATTGCACAACAGTAGTGCAAATGTTCAAGAAAAATAAAGTAGGCCAAATTTCAGTACTCCCAGAATTAAGTGAAATACAAGAACATTTATGCTGCTGCTACATGCTGTTGTGCAGTGTGTCTCACTCTCCCCCCAACTGGTCGCCCTTCCTGTAATTCATTGCACAACACTAGTGCAAATGAACCAGAAAAACAAAGTAGGCTGAATTTTGGTACTCCCAAAATTATGTGAGCCTCATGAACATTTATCCCCCAGCTACATGCTGCTGTGCTGTATGTCTCACTCTCCCCACAACTGGCTGCCATTCCTGTAATTCATTGCACAACAGTAGTGCAAATGTTCTAGTAAAACAAAGTAGGCTGAATTTTGGAACTCCCAGATTTATGGGCATGCTGCTCCTACATGGTGCTGTGTTGTGTGTCTCACCACCACCACCACCACTACTGGCTGCCCTTCCTGTAATTCACTGCACAACAGTAGTGCAAATGTTCCAGAAAAATAAAGTAGGCTGAATTTTGTCACTCCCCGAATTATGTGCATGGTGTTGCACTGTGTGTCTCACTCTCCACACCCCCACCACAGGCTGCTCTTTCTAACCCTATGATTCTTCTGTGTAATCCTACATGATGTGGTGGAGAAGATGGGGATGGCTTGCTTGCTGGAGGAGGAAGCAGCAGGACTAGAGGACACCTGTGTATACAGAACAAAAAATAAATTATTTAGACTCTGCTCAACTTGCCACTGTGGTGGTGACCTCACTGTAATGGTATATCCATTGTCCACTCCCATTCTTATTGTACCTGCCACCTGTGAATAAAAATGAGAAACTATTTAGCCTCCCTTTGGCCACTGCAATGGCTGCATGGTATATGAGTTGTCCACTTCCATGCTTACTGTACCAGTCACCTGTGAATAAAAATGAGAAATTATTTAGCCTCTCTTTGGTCACCATGGTATACTGTGTACCTGTGAAAAAAAGAGAACAAAAAAAATTAAAATCATGATACTTACCTCTCGCATAGGAAGACATCAAGTAACTCTCCTCTGTTCACCCCTGTGAATGGTGAAACCTGCAAGGAGACAAAAGGAAAGAAAGGACAGCATTTTAATGTCCTTCTAAGTAAGGTAGGTGGCCTTTCATCCTTTGCAGGGCCGAGGACTGGAGTCAACCACCACCAGTGAGGGTGGGATAAGAAATGTGAACAGCAGAGAAAGTGACTTGCCATCACAACAGACAAAGATAGGCCATGGTGGAACTGAGGTCTTGCTGCCTTGATGAGCTGGCTGGCTGGCGAGTTGGCTTGAGGGCTGGCTAGTGGGCTGGCTGGTTGAAAACCTAGCTAATGGCATTTCTATGCTGCATCAGTGTAAAGGAGGTGCCCCTGCTGTTTGTGGCTGTGTAGGGCCCAAGCAGGCCACAGGAGGTGGGGGAGGTGTGCCGTGTCTTGCTGGCTTGAGCATGCATTGACTCTAGACATCAAATTAGGGTGGTGGAGGCAGGTAATCAATTAGGCACAAGGAAACAGCAATACAACAATTGGGGATAGGAAACAGTAAAACGATTGAAAATAACAGAATTGTGAATCATAAATTAAAGGATTATACTGATTAGGGGAAAGGAGGGAAACAACACATCTTTTTTTATGCTTCAACCTCATAAGGAAGCAGCTGTCACAGTCTTCCAGACCAGAGTTGTCACCAGATGGGATTTCTCTTTCCATTACTGCTTCATCCACCTCAGTGGTAGAAGGCAATTTGCTAATGCTGATAACAACACTCTCTTCATCTTCATCAACACCACCAGATTCATGTTGTAGAAACATGGACATGATTATCTTGTGCAGAATGTGCCACCTCATTCATTTTAATAAATGTTAGGAAACCAACATGCTTTGGTGACAGATTGGTGCACCTGTTCCACACAATGGCCCCAGCCAAACTGAATATATGCTCCACATTGACACTCAAGGGTGTGCAGCTGAGATATTTCATTGCAACCAACATCGGTGCTGACCACTCAATGATTTTGCTGCTCCAGTAAACCATGGGCTCCTCGGCGATGGTAAGGTGCCTTGTGTCTGCCAAATATGCATCTACCATGTGTTGTGCTGCCCGCAGTCCTGCTGCCTCATCAGCCTTCTCCTCCTCCTCCTCCTTTTCTTCCATGTCTTCAACTAACACCTGACATAAAACATCCCAAATGGGATTTGCCATTTTCTCTTTTTAATTTGCATTTGTTTTCAGACTGTTTCCCATGTGCGGTGGTGGTAGCAATACCCAGTCTCTATGGATTTTCTTGCTGTGCCTTAGACAAATGTGCCTTTAGCATCAGTGCCCCATGTACCCTTCTTATCAGAAGATTGGTCAACTTTTGGACCTGCTGATGCCCACCTTGAATTACTGATGCCAGCCCACATTTATAGTGTGGATCCAGCATGGTGGCAATCCCAAAATCTTCAGACTGCAGAATGCTAGAAATATGTGTGTTGCAGTCTAAGATATGGAGCATGTGTTCCATTAAGGCATAACTTCCACTAGCACCTACTGCCTCCAGCACTTGCTGCATATTTACTAGTGTCTGCCTCAGCACATGTAGTACTGGGATGGATTGAGTGATACAGGCAGTGTCCCCACTCACTGCCTGTGCTGTATGTTTGAATGGCCTGAGAATCATGATCAGGCCATCCATTCGGTGCCATTGCTATGTTGTCAGAGACAGGGATACTCCAGCACTGTCATGGCTTGTATGTAGCAGCAGATATTCGGACATGGCATGATATTGCATGTACAACTGCTCGATCATGTACAGTGTTAGGTTCCATCTGGTAACAACATCCAGCTTCATACAGTGCTGAGGCAGTTTGTTTTGTATCTCCAGATGATGGAGCTGGTCATGGGCCTTTCTGGGATGGGCAAAGAGGACACAGATGTAATGGGCCAAAGTCAAAATGGCCTTGATATTAGGATGGGTTAGAAACTCCTGCACAATGAGATTAATACAGTGTGCAAGTCATGGCACTCTGAGAATTCCCCCATCACTGATGCATTTCACAACATTCAAGCTATTATTGCTCACAATGAAACCTGTGTTCAGTGAATGGAGGTGAAGCCACTCATCAGTCCTAGTATGAAGAAGAAGAAGAAGGATTAGCATTTATATAGTGCTTTTCATACACAGTGTATCCAAAAGCACTTTACAAGCAATGCTAGACTGGTAGTGAAGTAACTGAACGTGTAGTGGTGGCTATATCACACAGCAACACCCACACACAGCCTGGACAATTGCATGAACCAGTTTTATGGGAAGGGGAATGTTGGCCAGGATACCGGAAATGTCCCCTGCTCTTTGCGAAGAATGCCCTGGGATCATTTACTTTCACCTGGACACCCACCAGGACAGCACCAGGATAGGTAGAAGGGACCTTGGTTTAACATCTCATCTGAAGGATGGCACACCCCAGCAGTATAGCACCCCCCAATACTGCACTTGGGTGTCAGCACTTTAGTAATGTGTCCAAACCCAGTGTGGGATAAGAACCCACGACCTTTTGGTCCACAGGTGGATGTGCTACCAACTGAGCCATGCTGACAGTATGGAGCACTTCCAGCATTTTCTGACCCATGTATGATCCACCTATACTCCTTATTGTCAGTGTAGCATGCTGTTGAACACCTGAAGTGTTGCTAGGTATCACATGATGATGGTGAATTAATTACGGCAACACAATAACGGTGACTAACTTAAGGAGACTACTGAAATGGCGACCAATAATAAATGGTGACCGGCAATTAATGGTGACAGCATTGATAAGACAAACACTAATATGGTGACCCTGAGTTGTAGCCTACTCCCACAATCAAATAGCGCCTCGGTGTTAGATATTTAGAAATAGCAGAGGGTATGGGGGTGTAGCCCCTTGTGGGGGTGTGGAAAAGGGCTCAATCAGTAATAGTTAACTATGTACAATACTGGCTGCTTTGGAATACCTGGTGTCTCAGAAGGGGATGTGGCTCCTGCTGTATGGCGGGTTCCACTATTGCCAGGATAAGGAGTGGCTGGAGAAGGTATACTGGTGATGCATTGAATTGCAGAGGTTGAAGTGCTATGCAAGGGTTCATACTGTTGGAGATGCTGTCGTGTGTGTAAAGAAGACTCACAACCATGCTGATGATGCAGGGGATGTTGGTGCAAGGCAGGTTTTGGGGTATCTAAGAGAACGTGCCCACAACAGCTTTGAGACTACCACACAGGTTGTGCTGCAGAGTATGTTGCATGCTTGTGACACTGTTGCTGGGCACCTTTTTTCACTGCCATTGTTGCAGAGAACAGTCCAAAGGGTCAAACAAACTGAATGCGTTTGTCCGGTAATGCCTGCTAATGTGGAAAGTCTGGAACTCCCTGAAGAGTATCATAGAAGCATGTCAGGGGCACAATTTCTATTCGATGACTATACTGATGTTTGTGAACATTTCTTATATTCACTACAGAAAAGAATATGCAATTTATGGCAAATTGTGGGGAATGGTTTTTGATGAAACATTCAAGGCTTGTCCTACACTCTTCAGTCAGTTATATACCATACATGGTTTGAAGAATGGTGTAGTGTTTCCTGCTGTGTATGTGCTAATGACATCTCGTACTACTGCTTTATATGAGCATGTATTTCAGGAGCGAAACCAAAGAAAATGATTTTTTAACACACCACAGGGATTAATAAACTAACACAACTGTACAAATAAGTACCAGAAGCAGACAACACCTCCTCCTAGGGAATCAAGGATCAGCAGTGTGATCTGAAAAACTACGTCTAAAACCAACCACAAAAGTTCTTTTATTTTTTTTTGTTTTACTTTTTCCTTTTGTTTTTTTATGGAACAGGGATTAAAATGACAGGGGTAATTTAATATTAAGTTTAATAAAAAGTGACAGAACACCATTACTTTAAGAAAAATATAACTACAAAAAATAAATAAAATTGCTATAGAAAGACGTTGACAAAATACTTAAACACACCAAACTAAACTACAAAAATAATAATGAGAAATTGCTCACTGCAGATCAAAATGATGAACAAGAAAGAGTGAGAAAACCAAAATATAACACAAATCTCCTTTTACACAAAAAGCTCTGGATCTTCCTGAGCTGCCTTGCTATACAGTACACTTGCACTCCCCACACTGTTGCTTCACAGACTGACAAAACAGAAACCACTACTTTAAATAATCACTGAAAAAATAAACAAAAAAAACACAAATCTATCAGCACAGGGCCCTCTGGAACAATCTGTGAGCAATTTGGATTTAAAAAGCTCAGTTTTGAGATATATTTTAAAAGTTTTTCTTCTCAGACAATGACACGCAGACTTCTCTGCAACTCTCCCATCAGAAGACTGTACTGAAGACAGTCTCCTCATGGCAAACAACTTGTTTCAGTAACATGTAATCTCCAATCCCATAGTACACTGTAAACTTTTAATCTATGCCAGACTTCATCGGTGAAGTTACCAACTTTGTATTTTACAAACTTCGCCTCTGAACCAAACTTTACTGGTGAAGCTGCCAATTTCGCATTCTGTGGAGTTACCATTTTCCCGCAAATTTGGACTTCGCATGGCAGATTAACTTCTCGAAATGATGCAAATTCGTGAATCAATCTGTGGATCGTACATCACTACATGGGAAGGATAAGCCGAGTGGCAATTGTGAACAGGTGTCTGAAGCAGCAGCAGTTATGCACAGAAAACCAGAGAGTGAATCAGAAAAGCTACTCTATGGACCAGAAGAGTGCCAATTGTATAAAAAACAATCTGACTGGCAGCCACATAAAATTGGAATCTGAAGGACACTTGGGATGTGTGGGTTAATTTCCACTCAATAAGGAGGATAGTGTGCCTTGTCAGCTGCCCCATCAAACTATGGACATAGCCCTTAAAATTGATTTTTAATCTTTTGGATTTCAGTGTTATGCCTGTGGTTTAGTGGGTGCAGTGGGTGACACATGCCCCCTACTGAGTGGTGCTTAAACTGCCTGAATCGAGCATCCTTCATATGCTCATTTTTGGCTGCTGGTGTGACAACCCAGGCCTTCCTATCCAGCCTGTCCTCTCTCCTGTCTATCCTCCTCTGCCTTACTGCTGATACTCTGCTGGGTGGTTCCACTCATTCTTCTACCTGTGGCCTCCTTTTGTCACAGCTGCTGCTTGGGACATCCAACCCACTAAGCCTCTTGACCCACAACTCCCTGTTATTAAGTTATCTTGACTCAACCAGTCCAGCATGCTTCCTGCTTTGGACTGCTATGTCTCTTTAGACCTAGTCATTGTGCATCGGCTTTGGGAGTTTGCCTCATTTTTCTGCTTTGCCTGTCTCCTCAGAGGGGGAAGGGTTGTCCTACTTTGTTCAGTGCCACATTCTGCAGCTTCCTTGCTGCATTTCTCTGCTGTCACCTTCTGCAACTGTTCCTTTTATAAAGCTCTTGTGTTTTCTTTTCCTGTTGTGTCCTTCCCTGCTACTGTTGTTCTTTGGGACTTCCTAGTGCTACATCTCTGGTAGCTTTACTGGGCTTACAATTGTACCCCACCACTTACTCCACCTGAGGGCTATTAGAGTCCCTGTTCCTCTGCACCCTGCCTTCACCCTCCCTTTTTTTCTCTTTTATCTTCCCACTATTTGAGGCTCTAGCATTTCTTCACCCCCACTTTCCATACTCTGATGCTTTGCTCACTGTCTTCCACTTACTGCTCTCTGTATACTCCTAGCCAAGTATAGGGTTTATGGGAGAACTAGATGGGCCTAGCGGTCCTTATTTGCCAACAGTTTCTATGTTTCTCCTGGAGCATTCCACTTTTCTTCCTCCCTCCCTCCCATCCACTGCTATGTCCAGAATGTCCTGCATTTTCTTTCATATTTTCCATATGCCCCTTGTCAACTTTGCCTCCCACCCCAGGCCTCACCTGCTTGGAATCCTCCTGCCTTCTTGGCCACTGCTGCTGTGTCTTTGCTCCACCTCCTTGGTGTTTTTGACTTGTCTGCTTGGATTGGGTCCTCAGTCTACTGCTTTCTTCTTCATACCATGTCCACCAGCCTGCCCAGGCAGTTGCTCAGGTTCATTTCTTATGGATAAGCACTCATACAATTCTACCTAAATGAGGATACAATCTTCTATTCATACCTCCAAAACCAGGCTTCACCACTCCCCAAAGATTCCCTATCTTCTAGCTTCTGAGCATATGCCCTACCTACAATCAGTCTCTTGTTTCAAACCACTACCAGGCATAAACCCTATAACTACCAGTAATATGCCACACTGACTCTATGTTCTCGCTCTTATATTCTCCTGACACCCAGATTCTCTCTCTCCTTCACACCCCAAGGACTCTGTCCACCTTGGTGCTTTGCCCCTATAGGGCTTAGCTTCAGCAATGCCACTTATGAGCTTTATAGTCAGGGGACAGTAACTGGACTTCCAGGCCTGAAGCAGCTATGATGTAAGTCTCCTCCTCTTCTTCTTGGAGTTCCTTCTTTATTAACACAATTCTTCTTTTAACACTGGGCTCTGGCCTCAGAAGTGCAGTGTTACTCCATGTAGTGACTCCTGTGGTTGTATGGCCAGCACTTAAACACCTTCAGGAAAGTAGACATTTTATTGAAGGTAGAAGTTAAAGCCAAATCAAACTTTAATTGACATGCCCCATCTGGGATCCTTGTCATATAGATCTAAACATGGATAGCCATCTGGGCCTTGGTTTCTCAGTGGTTTCCTCCACAAGGGGTTTTCCTTTCTGTGTCATAAGTGATAATAAACATATTTTATATTTAATACTTACTAATTGTACCCAGAGTTGAGTCTGGATGTTGATTTTGCATTCATCATCAGTGGTGTCTCTACCAGTAGACCAATAAGCTCTGCCTCTTCTCTCCAAGGCATACTCTCTTCTATCTTAACAGGGATGTTAGTGTTCATGTACATTATATTCATTTGCTATTCTGGGTTTTCTTCTCCAAGATACCATTGGTCTAAGGGGACTCTGCCCATGTGGCACCTTTTGGGATGGACCCCTCCTCAAGAGGGTTCCTGGGGGGCACAGCAAGATGGTGCAAGTGAGAGGGGAGTGAGAGGAGAGCATGAAGCATGAGGAATCTCTCTGTCTCTCTCCCTGGTTTAGCGAGTTATCACACTTTTTTCCTAATGGCTCTACAATGAATTTCATCAGAAAAAAAGAAGTGTGAAGATCTCATAGCTGGAAAACAGTATATCTGATGTTGAAGAGTATATCCTTCAAACAAACTCTAAAATGTCTGTACATGCTAAAGATATAAAAAAAATGAAAGAAAAAACTGTGATTTAGACTGGCATCCCAGAAGGAACACTTTAAAGTTTTTAAATCTCCCTGAAGGTGTTGAGGGGCATAATATCCACTTGTTCTTGGAGGAATGGCTAAATGAAATGTTGGGGAGAGAGTTTGAAAACAAAAATAGAAATCGATAGAGCGCATAGAACCCCAACAAGAATTCCAAACATTGCCCTAAGGTATCCCAGAATTGTCTACATAGGATTACTGAGATACCAAGATAAAAAAGTCATGCTTACCCATGCTAGAAAAAAAGTCTATATCAAAATAAAAAACAAATGTCGGCATTCCTGGACCTAGGACCTAAGCTGTACAAAAAAAAAAAAGGAAACTTTTTAACCCAATAAAATGTTTACTATGGGAGAATCATATCAAGTTTCATCAACTTACTGTGTGTGAAATGTTTTAAAGATCTCCGATCAGGGAAAATATAAAACTTCTGATTCCCCAGAATCTGCTGAGATTTTTTTTAAAAGAAGTACTGGGTATCTCTGGAGTGGACAAACAAACTAGACTGGGGCAAAAGAACCCAGACAGAGAACATTGGGCTAATGAGAATGTAACTGGTACCATAACTAGGGATTGTTTGGTACAGCAAACTGAAATCAGTAACATTGTATCTCCTGTTCTCTTTGCCTGCACAATTAATAATATGTGAAGAAAATTAATTATCCAACATCAGTAAAACCCCAGAAAGAAGGCAAGGATGGTTATGTCTCTAGTTTTAAACCTATGAACAGGCTAATCCATCCAGAGCCACTGTCTGAAGTAAACTTGTCTTGATAGAATGGGACTTTATGAAATGGGCATCAGAATTCAGACATCCTGATTGGTGCTTACCTGTCTGATATTCCTTCTTACGCACAGGAAAAAGTACCAGCAGTGCTTTGTGGGCACTGATCCTAGTAAACATGCCAATTAGAATGTTGGCAAATCTGAAATCAGCCATCTTGTTTAACCAGGTGAAAGTGGCACTACCAGTCTATACAATGGCATCTTTAAAATGAAATAAGGCAGTACCTCTGACCTCTTGTTCACTTCACCTCAGTCTTTCAAAATTTCAGTCCATCTGCATGTCTCCTCATGGATGCAGCAGGTATTAAAGAAAAAAATGGAACAGCCGTGCTCTGTCTCTCTCTCTCTCCCAGCCCGCCCACTCGCTTTTGAATGTAAAAAAAGGAACAGCTGCGCTCTCTTTCTCCCCGACCGCTTGCTCTTGAATATTTTTGTTTTCATTACATCTCCCTATCTCATCATGGGTGCAGCATGTAGTAAACGGGGGAAAAAAAAAGAAACGAATAGCCACGATCTCTCTCTCTCTCTCTCAGCTCGCCCGCTTGTTCAGAATATACTTCTTGGGGAAAAAATAAATGAACAGCTGCAATCTGTCTCCCAGCCACCCACTCATTTAGAATCCACTTGTTTGCGAGGTCCCAGCCCACCCAGTCATTCAGAATCAACTTCTTTTACAAATAATTAAAAAAAAATACATTTTTCATCTTCGTTGTCTCCACACAGCATGGGGGGAGGGGGGTGACTACTGCCATGACAACCGGACCTAAACTACAGAAGCTTTTGTAGGACAAAATTCCTTCACTCAAAAAAAAAACACACATAACACACTTAGGCGGAGGAACTATTTTATTAAAAGTGACACAAACATACATGTTTTTTCCTACTTAAAATTGAGAATTTTACCTACAAAATGCAGTTGCGTTATAGATGGCCATTTCATAAGCCCAATAAGCCACTCCAGTGTGTGAGTTAGACACTTTAACACATGGCTAGGAGGCTGGATGCACTCAGCCGATGGCCTCATGCCTCACTATGCCTCCTAGCCATGTGTTAAAGTGCCTAATGCACACTCTGTCTTGGCTTATTGCTTACTTATGATATAAAGTTATATCATCATGGTGTATTAATCACTTACAATTTTAAAACACTAAAGAATTAAACTTAGACAAAATAGGAATCAGAATAGTATTTTGTTACTTTTATCTATTGCTACTTTTCTTTTATTATTGGTACTCTTGTGTTAACTAAGCTAAAGAAATTTTCAGTACCTGGGAGTTAGGTGGCTGCTTCAGCAATATGGGTTTTATATATGTTAGCTGTTAATAGCCAAATAAGAAGTAACAATCAAGCAAATTATACTGATTCGTCACTAAGAAAACAAAAACATATGTAATAACTTATAGCTAGGCTGAACCAGTAGTCACAAAAATCACCACCAGTACACTAATTTATCTCACCCACGCAGTGGCGTAGCTACAAGGGTGCATGGGGTGCAGTCACACCCAGGCCTACGAGGTTTGGGGGGCCCAAATCATAATTGTGATGTTTATTCAAAACGGGGGCCCTATGACATACCCTTGCACCCAGGCCCTCTGGGAATTTGCTACGCTACTTCGCCCATGGCTATTGTGAATCTCTGTTTAAAACAGGATTTCCAAATTGGATTAAAAATTAAATATGAATTAGGTAATGAGGGAAAAATTAGGAATTTCAGTTGGGGGGGGTTCTGCTCCATACTCCTCAGTAGTGTTAGCACTGTCTTGAACATTTGTAGTATAAAAGGATGTTAGAGTTCATTACTAGTGTATTGATGTCTAACTATTCATTCCTTAGGGGATGATGGGGGTAGAGGTTTAACAGATTTGCAATTATACTACATTTGATGGCTAGCCAAGGGAGAGGAAAGAAGGGGCTGTGGACATATCCACTTGTTAATAATGTGAAAAGTCATATTTATGTACCTCATGAGTTAGAAATGGTTAATATTTTAAACTCTGGTGTGGATAAATGGCAGAAACAGCATGTGTATAAATCTTATTATAATGATATAGTAATATGCAGGACAGTATAACATTTATGACCTGGAACATTAATTGGTTGAACAACCCAATAAAAAGACTAAAAATTCTGAATTTTATATATAAAAAAAAGAACACATATCATGTGCTTCCAAGAGACACATCTGACATAAGCAGAAACAGACAAGTTAGATAAAATCTGGGGATGTACTGGATAGTATTCATTACACACATCCAAATCAAGGGGAACCTACATCCTGCTGAGAAAGGGCTTTTCAGCTAAAGTTGAAAAGTACTATTTGGACAAGGAAGGATGTTATAGCATAATTCTCATAAACTATAAGGTGAAAAATTAACAACTGCACCTATCAACATATTAAATGCTAGTTCTATAACATTATAGTATATGGTTAGGGTTTATTGTTGTTGGAAATCAGTGACTTTCTAAATCTTGTTGTAGGGCAGTTCAAAGGTCAAAAAAGTTGTTCTACTATCGTTCTGATATCACATTGATAGTACAACAACTTTTTAACTTTGAGCTACCTTCTGATTGGCTCACTCCACCAAGCTCAGTGTAAAAAATTATGCAAACATGGTGGCTGCAGTTTAGCGAGCACTGAGTAGTGGACGCTGCTTGTTTTGACATGAGGAGCTATCATTGCTCCGTGTCACAAAAGAGAACTTCTTTTAAATTTTATTTTAAAAAGCACCAATGCTGATGCCGGAGTGAACAGGAGCGGGGACAAGCTGAACAAGTGGCAGCAGGAGTAGGGAAAAGCAAGAGTGAGTAGCCGCAGGAGCGGGAAAAATCTGGAGCAAGTGGCAGCGGGATGAGGTAAAATAAGCCAGCAACTGGACAAAAAATAACAATAAGCCCTTACCATATACTATATAAAATGGTGGATGGTCACCCATCCATAACTAAGGCTGTTTCCCTCTTGGGAGTTGATGACAACAGCGAGACCTCTCGAGCTTCGCTCTCGTGGTCTCTATGATGTCATCAACCCCCTCGAGGGAAATACAGCCTTGTTGTGGATGGTCACCTATCCACTATTCTATATATTATCAGAATTGTTCATGAAGCCTGTGGAGTTTCCATATCCACACAAGTTTCAAGTTTAGTTTGTTGTTTGGTTGAAAACAATTGCAAACACATTACAAATTTAAGGAAACAAAACAATTCATTACATTATAACAGTACATAGTAAAAGACAGTAACATAATTAACATATTAAAATGAATCATTGTATATTAGCACATGTTTCTTTTTAAGTCACCATAGGCAACATAACTCCTAACTAAATTGTTTTCTTATATATATATATATATATATATATATATATATATATAATACAGCATGGTAGTACTACCATAGTTAGGGTTGAGAGCCATTTATATTAAACCCCAAATTTTGCACCTTAATGACTTTGCAACCATTTGACGGATTTGCCTGAAATGTGGAATACACAATCAAGACCCATACGCCTTGGGATCTGCCAAGTTTCGTACTGGTCGGATACACGGCTGCAGAGTTATTAAGCGTGATCTGCACATGCGTTTATGCTTTTTCTGGAATTCTACGGTCATGCCTACAGGTAGCACGGTTTGTGCGACCAGCCTGAAATCTTCAGGGAACATGCGACCGGGGTCTCCGATGTGTCTTTCGAAGATTTCATGAAAAAATATTAAACGGTTCAAAAGTTATTCAAAAAACAATTTCACATTATAAGTCAATGGGAAAAGTTAACAAAAAGTTCAACAGTGTCGCAAATGCATTTTTACTTTCTCAAATGGCCCTCTTACTTTCGCAAATCTGACATCTTGTTTTCAGTTAGTGATCAGAAAAATGCTTGCCATTTAAATTTGGGACCCTCTAGCAACCTAATTATTTTTATATTCACCTAGTCGGAGCCTGAGGATGCTAGCCATGTCTTTATTTTGGGGTAAAATACCCAAACAAATATGTTTTTCAAATTTCTGGAAAAATTACTTTCACAAAGTACTTTCGTGCTCATGAAAGTGTCGCAAATTTTTGCAAAAGCTTTCGCAAATTGCGACAGTACTTTTCTAGGCTGTGGGAAAATGACAGCAATTCTTTGGCACCCCACTGCAAAAGAATGGTTGAGAATTTTGGGCTGAAATTTGGAGAAAATGCAGCTGACATCTCACAGATGTGCCTTTCAGTATTGTATTGAAAAAATATTACATGGTGGCAAAGTTACGGCACTCCAAAGTTGACAGTTTTTCCCATAGGATAACATTACGGCAGCCGACGTATTACAGGAATCCTTTGGCACCCTGCTGCAAAATAATGGTTTAGTCTTTTTTCCTGAAATTTGGAGGGAAGACAGCCAACAGCCCACAGATGTGCTGTTCAGTGGTTTGGTGAAAAAATATTACAGGGAGGCAAAGTTATGGCATCAAACTCTCTTTTTTTCCCATAGGATAACATTCTGGTCGCTGTGCCTTTCAGGGCCGTATCTCGGAAGCGGTCTTGAGATGCGGGACTTTCGTTTGAAAACTTCTGGGGTCTAAGCACAAACTCAGCTAGGAAAGTCATAAATCATATGACTTTTACATTTTTTCACGCCGACGGTTCCTGGACATATACGCTTATTTAGTATTCCAACTCTCATTTTCTGCTCCGGACCCATTATTATGCATACATTCTTATACTCACTGTCTTTCTCTATGTAGCTTTTGGGAAAACCAGCCTGTGCACTTACATTATTGTTACCGCTATGGTTCCATACCCGTTTACTTACTGCTCACGTCTCACGCCACCATGTTATCCTTTACATGCTTTCATTTCGCTTGTGTTTCTGTTATTTTTTGCCATTTCTGTCTAAATTACTGTTTGTCTTTCTGTTTTGCTTTGCATCACCATGCCCATTGACATTTCCATTTGCGGGCACCATGTCACTATGTGACAAGACATCACGTGGCGGACCGTTCCTGTCTACGCCACTATGTGCGTTACCCCTTTCTGTTCTCATTCGCATTTGTGTTACCATGTGCACCACTGTTAGCACTTCTGTTTGCATTGCTGTTCCTATTACTATGTCACAAGACATCATGTGGCTGGAGCGCAGGGCCCTGCTCCCGCCGCTGCATTGTATTCACTATTTCTCATTATCGTTCTCAAAATGAAGGGAAACTAGAGGCAAAAAACTCCATTTAATGCATCAGTTAGGGTTGTTCCACAGCGACAAAAGTGAGGAAATTCGGTGTTAGGTTGAAACTCTAATGGACTCCTCAGCCCACCCCTCAACCGCATTGGGTGTACATTGGGAGTCATCGGTCCTGACTCTCACCATTCTCCTATACTTCTGCTGCTTTTATACATGTGATGGGGTGAGAGTAGGCTGATAACCTCAATGCGCACCTAATGCCGGTTGGGGGTGGACTGGGGGTCCAAGGAGGTTTTCAACCCTAACACCAAATTTCTCACTTTTGTTGTTGTGGAACAACCCTAACTGATGCATTAAATGGAGTTTTTTGCCTCTAATATATATATATGTATGGATGATCATGCTATATTAATCATCAGGTACTACTTATTTATTCTTATTTATTCTCGCTTGACTTTTCTGATAATTAATTTTTGGGAATGTCTGTTGTTCAATCTGGTATTTTATATATTTATAGTTTTATAATTTTAAGGCTTTTAAACTCTGTAATAATGATTTGATACTTGCTGAATTGCACTTGATATAAATAAAGATTATTATTATTATTATTCAGATGTGATTCCCTCAAGCTTTTCATTTCCGTTATTCATAGCACCTATGGAAATAACATTCCATAAGAGAATCAGGAACGTTAAAGAAGCATAACATACTAGCCTCATAAGTAAGCAAAGCATGATACTTACAAAAATAAGAGTGGTAGATTTAGGCCCCAAAGTAGCCAAAAATAAGAGCCACTGTTCAAGGGATAACAGGCAGGGTCCTCAGGGTATACTTCATTGTGTAAACTGTTCATAACCCCAGGCTACAGCCACTACTCTATTCCTCATCTGGGGGTAGAAACTAGTAACAGTATTAGGTCCTCATAAACAGTTCAAGGGTCAATACATGGGACCATTTTGACTCTGACAATAATAGCAAGATTCCAGTCCCTGTCCCAAATTGGATCAACCTAAATGGCTTCCTATTAACAGGCTCTATAGGCTATATATCATGTCCAGCCTTTTGGTCCAACCTCAGACTCATTGGTGAACTTGCCGTGACCTGGTTCTGATTCAGACTCTGATTTTTTTTAAAAGGTTCTGATTTACCCTAATTTAATCTGATTTACTCTGATGAATTGTAGACCTAACAAAAAACATGTTTTTTTAGTATTCCTTGGTGTTCAGTGGTCCTTCTCCCACCCAATCATACACCCGACATAATGTAACAAGTTTCCCTGGTGTCCCATGGTCCCCACCATCCCAATCCCCTGGAAGTTATATACCATTCCCTGGTGTCTAGTGGACCTCCCTTCCTATCCCCATTCCCCTGTAATAGAATAAGATATGAGTCATCCATTCCCTGGTGTCTAGCAGACCCCCCCACCCCGACAGGTAGTGCCCCACCCAACCCACAGCTGGCGACAGGCACAGCTCTCTAGTTTCCACCAAGTCGGCCACCAAGTGAGCTGTCAATGAAAGAGCATGTACTTGTACAAGCACATGCTCTTTCATTGACAGGCCAGCTCACACTTATTCAGTGACAGCTCTGTTAGCAGCAAACACAAAAGCGCAGAGGGATGTGCTGGTCACTGGTGGGGAATCAGGATGGGGGGAAAATGGCATGGCGGGCATGCTGTTCCCCCCATCCTGACCCCCCCACTGTTGATTGGCACAGCCCTTCGCTCTTGTCTCTTACCACCATGGCTGGCCACTGAGAGAGTATCAAGATATAATATTGATTCACATCTATACATGATAAGTGGAGACTTTTAAGTTTGTACTAAATAATGAGAGGGATCCCATCCTATATAATAGGGGACAATGCAAGAGGCTCAAAGTACCTTCTCAGCTGGATGGAGGACCATGCTTTATTGGACTATCGGGAGAATCAATAATCCTTTAAAGAGTATTCATATTTCTCACCAAGATTAAAGATTTACTTTAGAATTGATCTAATGTTGGGTTCTAGATCTTTATTATTATGTCATGATGTAGCTGATATGAAATATAAACCCATGATTATATCTGACCATACCCCAGTAAGTCTTGTACTAGTGCCCAGGGACAACATAAAGCAAATATCCAGGAGGATTGATCCATTGCTCTCGAAAGATTAAGTGTTTGTGAACAAAATTATAGAAGAAACAGATCTCTATTTTGATAACAATACAGTACATACTGTATAGAACACTGAATTCACATCTGATAGATTACACGGTTTCAGCTGATTGAACTTTTTTCTGCTGTTTTGAGTTGGTGCAAGCTCACTGGTTACTTGCAGTGATCGATTGTCACATAAAGTAAATGTCACTCAGTCTCCAACCTCATCTCCTTTCAGCATTTTGTTTCTCAGCAGCTCTGCGTTACTTGCTCCACAGCTCTGTGCTACTTACAACAATGTCAGCATGTGCCTGGCTAAAAACGAGGTCTTCGAAGCATGAATACCCACTCTGTATCATTGAGGTAAATCCTGCCATCCCATCCTCTCTCAGACAACTGGGGTTGACACACATGTTCCTGCTGCTGTTGCAAAGGAGCTTTCTATTTCAGTGCCCCCTTTTGCTAAAATAAAAAAATGTCCTACCTCCTATGTAAAGTACATGCCTGAGATCAGGTTTGAGTTGGGATGGTATGCCACAGAGGACAGGGGTGATGTCTGCCATGCTTTATTATTGTGCTAAAAGCAGGAGGGACATTAATGAAAGCACCATTTGGAAATTGAAATGAGATTACCTTGAGCAGCTAAAAACATAACCAGGCCCATCCCTGCTTTTACTATTACTGCCCAGGAAACCCAGAGGCAGACCTACACTGTCGATGTTGGACACTAAACAGCTTAAAAAGATTGTGGTCACCCTGTGATGTGAAGGTGCGGTCGCCAAGTCACATGTTGTACCGGCTGTAGCACAAGGAATACTGAAGGCTAATGTCCCACACTTGCTAAAAGAAAACAGGGGCAGTTTAGAGCTGACATTGAAATGGACATGGTAATTCCTAAGCATGATGGGTTTCAGCAAATGTAAAGACACCAACCCAACCAGAGAAACACCCTCTGACTACATTGCCTTGAAAGTTGCATTCTTAAAAACAGTTGCTAAATGTGTTGCCCAGGAGCTTATACTACAAGAACTTTTCATCAACATTGATGAAACTAGTGTCAGCATGGTCCCTGTGTCAGAAAGGACCGTGACTGCCACTGGTTCCAAGCAAGTTGCTGTTGCTGGATCAGGGAACAAGAGGCAGGGGTCACTTTTATTAGTCTGCACATTATCTGGTGATTTTCTTCCCCCTCAAGTCATCTATGAGGAGAAAACACAAACTTGCCATCCTTCACACAGATTTCCTTCAGATTGTTCAGTCACAGTCTACCAACCTCTGGGCTAATGAATTCACAATCCTGGAATACACAGAAAGTGCTGATGCCCTATTTTGAGTTTACAAAACTTAGACTTGGCCTATCACCTGAGCAGAAAGCCCTTTTGCTATTGGACCTGTTCCAGGAGCACACAGCAACTGTGGTCCTGAATAAACTGGAGGAGTCAAATATTGTCCCTGTTTTCATATCAGCATTGTGCATAGACCTACTGCAGACTCTGCACATTTCAATAAATTGTTTAAAGGGACACTGTCAACCTGTTTTTCATCATATTATTTCTAGTTAAAAACGTTCATTTTATGATTGCTTACCTTCTCTAAAATTCACTGATGTTGCTGTTTGTTTTGTCTGTCTCCTTGTTTAGTAGCACTGCAGTGTATGCTAATGTATATTTATAAACAACCTTGTTTTGTTTACAATCCTAGATCTGTTCTTACTGCATACTTCCTGAGCATTAGAAACACACCCAAAAAGTGCAGTCACTCGTCATGCAGTAGCCTTCTTAACCCCCACTGCATCATGAGGAGCTAGACTGTGTTGTGGGTGTTCCTAAGTCCAGGAAACATGCAGTTGGAGCTGACCAAGGAATGTAAACAAATCCATGTTTATGTGGTAACACCAGTATGGTGGGCAGTCTGTTTTAATTTTTTTAAAGAAACAAAGAGTCAGAATCAAACTACCAGCTACATCAATAATCTTTACAGAATGTTGGCAATCACAAAATGTGTTTTTTAAACTAGGGACACTTTGAGACTTAAGGGGGTTGACAGTGTCCCTTTAAAGACAGCCTGCAGAAAAACCTTTGCAGCTGGTATGCAGGACATAGTGCAGAGAATGTGTCCAAAAGCAGCCAGGAATTTAAAATAGACTTCACACTGCATCACCTGAATGAGAAGCATGCCACCTGGCTAGAAGTCAGCTTTGTAGAACTGTCAGCAAGGAAAGATGACTGCATCAGGGGTTTCAAGGAGGCAGGGATTTTACATGCTCATACAAACTGCTTGAACTGGGAAAGTGCTCACCTGTAATCTTTTTAATATGCTACTGACATTACTGGTACCTTTGTATTACAATGCCTTATTCAGATTCTTATTTTTTCAGGTGCCTAACCTCTGACTGAACTGCTGACATCAGATGCCATCCAGGACACTGACAGCCATATGGACACAAATACTGACTAAAACACCGGACAAGGACCCAAACACTATTGATTTATTTTTTTTTTGCTTCATTTTGCTTGATCTCTTTAAATCAACAATTGTATTTACTGAAAATAAAGCTCACAGCAGAATCATGAGATGTACAGTATTTTCAAATGGGATGGAGCATTTTCTGAGCTGTGGGAGCAGATAGCTCAGGTACAAAAGCCTAACTTATGTAAATGACACAGTAGAGTAGATGCACTGCAGGTGAAGAGAGCAGTATGAACATCTTTTTTATGTTTTTTGTTTCACGTTTACACCCTTAACTGCTGATCGCATAGTATTTATAATGACATTATTTTCACTGGCTGAAAATTTTTGGTGGATTTTCAAAATCATGAACATAGTGAAAATTTTATGCAAGTGAATATACAGTAATGTCCTATACAGTACTTTCTCTAACATGGTGTTGGTCACATACAAGGCAATATACTCATAGTTTGTGCATATCAAATGCATTCAGCAAAAGAAAGAAACAGGAAACAAGATTAACGGAACTTGAACAAGAAACAGCAAATGTTCAATGATTAAACAAAGAATCCAATGACAACGTATACTTAAAAAAATGGAACAGCTTTAGCATAAATGCAAGCAGTTTCATAACAAAAAAGTAAAATGTATGATGTTATTTGTTTAATCCCAATATTATGTACAGGTACTGTAGATAAGAGTGGCACGCTATTAGCATGCCTATTATAAACAGAGCAAATTGAAAGAACTGTTTCAGAAACAAAATCAGTTGAG
Organism: Neoceratodus forsteri; assembly: GCA_016271365.2. Taxonomy (NCBI): domain Eukaryota; kingdom Metazoa; phylum Chordata; order Ceratodontiformes; family Ceratodontidae; genus Neoceratodus; species Neoceratodus forsteri. The sequence continues at coordinate 753,594,950 of CM028137.1, forward strand.
AACAGTAAACTTATTAAAACCTCTGAAAAAGAGATAAATTTGGAATTTGCAAAGTATTATATTGAGCTATAGAGTTCTCAGGGGACCCAAGTGATAAACAAGAAACAGCAAAAGATTCCATCTATTAATATTATGGAACCAACAACTATCATTAAACAAATAGTATGTATTGAGATAGGGTAAGTGGTTTGTTAAAGTCTGCAAAGGCACTTGGCCTAAATGGTATCAGTATAAACATTTAAAAAAGTATTAATTGCTAGACTGTGTCCACTGTTTAATCCTTTTAGGGATCAGATCCCTCCATCCTTTGATGAGTCTCTTATTCTGTTCATCCCCAGAAAGGGAAACAGTAAGTTGTTGTGTACCTTTTACCATCCCATATCTCTACTAAATGCAGGTTATAAAATATTTACTAAAATCTTAGCTGTGAGACTGAAGTGCGTCTTGCCTTCCCTGATTGGGAATGACTAGATGATGATGGTGGGCCTAAATGCCATATTTCTCGACTCTGCTCGGTTGCGAATGACACTCCCTACTCCACCTGCCCCCGATGCTCCTTCCCACCTCATGTAAAAGGCAGTGCTTATACTGAAAACTGGCAAAATTCCAAAATTCCAAACAGGGACTCAGAGAATGAGGGGGTGACAAATCAAACCAAAAGGCATTGTTGGAGTACCCATCGTGGTCATTGGTAAAATCTAGACTTGCATCACTATGCTGAATAATGTACTGTCATGGTTCACCCCACGTGACCTTGTCACTCATATCATGGAATGAAGACTGACAGGTATGCAACCAGTGGGGGGAGATGTGGTCCTCCTATGAAAGAGAATGCACAGGTTGGGTATGTAGGAGGCCTGAAACTTGAGGGAGATGGAAGGGCTCTCATGCTATGAGTCACTAGGAATAGTATAAGCACCTCCTCCCTTCTCGGATCAGCATGCTGCATGATTGTGTAAGTGATCCTACTGTATGTGTAGCCCCCCCTATGAATGGGGGTTCCCAAAAAGTCTTCCTTGAGCTTGCCTAAATGCTCACTGCCAGGCTGGTGTCCTGTGTTTTAGCAGTTTAAAAATGATTGCCAGAGAGTGCCTGTATAGCCTCTGCATACTGTCTGTTTAAGAGCTGCCTGGTTTGCAGTCATACGTAATCTGAGAGGGAACTCTGTTGAGAGATGTAACTATTTGCTGAAAATCATTTAGAGTGATAGTGATAATGTAGTTTGTCTAATAACCTGGCTTCTGTGCAGCATGGACTGTTTTGTTTATCTCCACTATTTTGGTCCTGGACTGCAGAATTGGACCAATCAGTTCTGGTGGGACCTAAAATGGAGATGGACTACAGGAGCTGTCTGGAGTCAAAATCTGTAGGAACTGTAGATTTGGGCTTTTGGCTCCTTTTTGCACCTGAAGGGGGAGCTCCTGTTGTGACTGACAAATGAATCAGCCAACCGAACCTTTTGGATCCTGGGGAAATTCCCAGACTTGCTGCAGTTTGAGTCAGATCTAATTTGGGAGCAGAAGAAGAAAGAGCTCAAGTAATTTTGAGCAGCAATCCTGAATGAATTTGCGTGGGAGAACTGTGAAAGGGCTGAGTTTTGGCCTGCATGTCTGCCTGCTGCTCCTGAGAGGGAGAAAAGAGAATTATTTTGGACTAAATCCTAGTTTGTGACAACGAAGTAAATCACTGATTTTCTAACGGGCTCATACCTGAAGAAGACCGAAGATTTTGCTGAATGCGATCGGCCTATCAGGCTTTCCAGCTCCTTTTGAATCCCCGGTTTGTGCAGAGACTCTGCGATCATGACCGGAGAGCAGTTTGCCTGGTACAGTAGAATTTCCTTACATGTAAATGTGCTGTGAGTTGTTAATGGGTCGTGATTTGGTTTCCCACTGTGTGAACTGTGTTCTGCTTGCTGGAAGTTGTATCCAGCCCAAAACAGATTGCATCTGAATCTGTCTCCATTTCGCCGGGGTCTTGCCACACTGGCCCAGCCAGACTACCCACTGCACAGAGAAAGCCATCGACGAGAGACCTGCTTGGGTATCAGCCTCCTGCTCCACGCTTGAACAGGAACAATGCCTCATTGAATTGTGTGGGCCCTGCATTTCCTGTCACTCCAGATCAACCACCTGCAGTCTCAATTTTTGTCTAGCCTGTGTCCAGTCTTGGGTATCGTGAGTAATCATCAGGGTAGCTCCTTGCAACGACAGCCTAATCTAAAAGTGTATCATCTGATTGTCTTGTTTTCTTTTCACGAACTGAACCCTCCAGCTCTGGATTATAATTAGTGTGTGTGGTACATGTTTTTTTCTCCCATCACAGGTCCCTAACCAGCTGCAACAATCCAGGCTAGCCCATCGTTCTTCATCTGAGTACCCAGAGTGTGTGACTGTTTATAGACCCTGAAGTGCATGCATAACTGTTTGAATGATAGATTATTTAAGCAAATTAACCTGATTATGCCCCTCCCTTGTTCAAGTCCCTTAAATAAATCAGATCTTACTTTTTTTGCATCTACCCTGACTGTGTTTTCAGTTTGTGCAAGAGTACTGTACCGTGTATAACCTTGTTTTACAGAAGGCCCCCAGGACCGAGCCAGAGGAAAGCCCTTGTGGTAAGTGCAGTGTGCGCACTTGTGTGGTGTATCAGGGGTATTGTGAAAGTGATTATTGTGTATTGTTCCAGCCACTAGTAAGGAAAGAGGGGGGTTTCAGTGTCCCTGAGGGCTGTGCCCAGGTTAGCTTGACCACTACCAACCCTGACCTCTTGGTGCAGGCACCCGTTTCAGAACTCAGGCCCCTTAACCTTCTACTAGCCAAGCAGGCAGAGGTAGTAGCCCTTGGGATAGCACCATTTAGGGGTTACATTTTGGAGGCTCACCGCTGGGATTTTGTGCCTTCTAGTGGCCAAAAATTATGAATTATTGTTAAAGATTAATGGTTACCCCAGTAGAAATGGCTGTACACTAGTTGGTGGGGTGGTGTACTGGGCCGGAGATCGACCCCCAAAATGCTCTACTTATATTGGATATTCCCCTGGGTACCAGTAAAGACACTGTAGAAGGAGCACTCTCCAAAGTTGAATGATTGAAAAACCGTGTGGTGGTGGGTCAACAACCTGATTTGATCGCCCAAACTTTCATAGCCTTGATAGAGTGTAGTAACCTTGTGGACAGCTCTAAAGTGCCACCATACCTCTCAACTGTCCCTGATTTTCAGGGATGTCCCTGATTTTACCTCAGACATTTCTTCTGTCCCTCATAAATTTGGCATTTCTGTCACTGAAGAGGAGGGATTTGAATCACAAAATAATGCCAGCCATTGGTGTTACTGTCTAGTTCTCATTAAGAAAATGCTAGTCATACTAAGAAGCATGTTGTACACAACTTCTGGAACTAATATTACTATTTTTTCAGATGTGTCCCTGATTTTGGTCATTTGTCCCTGATCATTTTTAGCCTTGTCCCTGATTTGTGATGAGGGAGGTTGAGAGGTATGAGTGCCACAGACTATTGCCCCAGAAGGGGTTCCAGCTGCCTGGAGAGTGATAACAAAAGGCAGTAAAGACCCCAGGGAGGATGAGCTCCCACCATTATCTGAGACTTTTGAGGAAAAATTTGCTAAGTTATTGCTGGAGGAAGGGAAAACCGTAGAGGACTCTAAGGAACTATTCCTACCACCTGGGGGTGTTCCTTCCCCAACACCTTTTCCTATTCCAGAACCTGTTACTGCCCCACCTTCTGTGCCCATGCCAATACTGGCTCCTATATCTGTACCTGCCATTAATCATGACTCCTACCGAAGGCTGAGAATCTTCTCAGGCACCCTCCCCACCCCCCTTGGGGGAGGATGACTGGGAGACCTGGATAGACTATGTTGCCCTTCTAGTACTTGAATGGCAATGCTCAGAAGCAGAGAAACAAAAGAGGTTGAGTGAGAGCCTCCCGAGGTCCTGCCCTAGCTACCATCCATGCCAACCTGGCCAATAACCCCTAAGCAACTGCACAAGACTATCTTGATGCATTGGAGAATATATATGGGAGCCCCTATTCAGATGAGGATCTGTGGTGGAGAGTAAGAAATGCTCAGCAGTACCCAGGGGAGCCATTGTCAGTGTATGTACCTCGGCTTGAAAAGCTGCTACAAGAGTGCCTCAGAAAGGGTAGTTTGCCATCAAATGAATTACATCGAACTAAGCTGGACTGGATCCTTAAGTCTGCTCTGTTTTCAGAATTGTTACTGCTTCAGTTGCGCCTTGACACTCAACTGGAATCGCCCCCCTCCTATGACGAGCTAATGAAAGAAATTCGGGGGGGGGGTTGAGCAAAGGTGACCCCATGGGGGACTTGCACCCATATCTGCTGCTGCGCAAGTGACAGAGAGTGATCAGTCAAGTGAGGCTCAGGGGCAAAAGTCAACACTTAACGAGCACTCTAAGAATGCAAAGGATTTACCACCCTGGCACTGCATTGGAAAAATGCACTACTAAAGGAAGTCCGAGAGTTGAAGATGGGTGCCTCTGTAAGGGTTTCCCCCATGGAACAAGATTCTGGTCCCTTTCAGGACGTGACTGCCATGGGGGTGGGGGTGTACCCTCAGGCATCTGCTACCGAGGGTGGTTCCAAGGCTGAGATCACCGGATTGACTGCCACTCTAAAGGAACTGTTAAGACACGTTGCACCACTTTCACCACTGCAAGCAGATGCTAGACCCCCCAATCTCTTACTACTGCTTCAGTTCCTCATATGATGTTCTCTCCCAGGATGACCCAGGAGCCTGTCATTTGTCACCATTGTGGAAAGGATGGCTATATGAAAAGAGAATGCCGGTCTCAGAAGGACTTAGAAAGAGTAGTAAACAGACTCCAAGAGGAGCTCTGAAAAGCAAATAAATGGCCAAGGGGTGCCCGAAATGACCACAGTAAGGGTTCGAGAAACCCTAACTTAAATTTCTTTGCGGCAAAATCATCTGTCCAGGCCTCTGCTACTGCCTCTCCAGACTTGTCCAAAATAGTGGGCCCTTCAATGGAGACTATGGTGACTGTGAATGGTATTCATACTCGGGCTGTGCTTGACAGTGGGTTGCAAGTGACCATTGTATTCCAGGACTGGTATGACAAACACTTATCTGATGTGCCTTTGCAATCCCTGGAAGGCCTACATGTGTGGGGCCTGAGCAACAAGTCTTATCCCTAACTAGGGTATGTCCACCTCTGGTTGTCGTTTCCTGCAACTGTAACTGGTGTAGAGGAGCGAGTGGAGATATTGGCCTTAGTGTGTTCCCCCACCGGACTGTATAATGGGGTCTCCCTGTTAATTGGGACAAATGCCCATATGTTTGGGAGACTGGTGCAACTCTGTCATGAGGAACAAGGGCAACGGACTGGGAGGGCCCTGAGAATTCCAGCTCTGATCAAGAGGGCCTATGATTTGCAACAGAAACCCGAGGAAGTAGACCAGGATGAACAGGCGAGGATTGTGTGGAAGGAGGATCCCGATTGAAAGGTACTGGCCCCTCACGCCCAGTGTACCATCAAGGGGAGGTCCACCTCCGCAAAGATGTCAAGAGCAAAATACTGATGTTGGATGTGCCAGGTGATGGAAGATTGCCAGAAGGATTATTGGTCAAGCCCAGCATCTTGCCTGCTCGTGCCCATGCATATGCATGACGAGTGATGGTCCAGGCTCACAGTGTGTCAGATCGGGAGATCTGGGTGAACAGAGGGTGCACACTAGCTGTGGTACACTGTGCAGACACTGCAGTATTGCCCAGAAACAAGCACCCTGGTGAGAAGCAGAGTGTGACCCCAGACTTGTTTGACTTTGGTGACTCCCCGTTGCCAGCTGAATGGAAGGTTAGAATTAGCAAGAGACTTGCCCAGAGAGATCAAGTGTTTTTGTTGAAGGAATGGGATGTGGGATGTGTACAGGGTGCGGAGCATCACATGCGCCTGCACGACGAACGGCCATTTTGAGAGAGGCTCTGATGCCTAGCCCGAGCAGACATAGATGATGTGAGAAGACACCTGCAGGAAATTCTGGCTGCTGGCATGATACAAGAAACCAGCAGCCCATACACCTCTCCCATTGTGGTTGTGCGTAAGAAGAATAGGTCTGTGAAGAAGTGTGTTGATTATCGAACCCTGAACTGGCAGACCATCCCAGACCAATACACTATGCCTTGTATGCAAGATGCCCTGGACTGCTTGAATGGGAGCAAATGGTTCTCGGTGTTGGATCTTTGCAGCGGATACTACCAGATCCCGATAGCCCTGGAAGACTGTGAGAAAACAGCCTTCACCTGTCCATTGGGATTCTATGAGCTTCTGAGGATGCCACAGGGGATATCAGGTGCCCCGGCCACCTTTCAGCGACTGATGGAATGTGCAGTGGGAGATATGAATTTGCTGGAATGCCTGGTGTACTTGGATGATGTCATTGTGTTTGGGAGCACCTTAGAGAAGCATGAGAACTGACTGTTTAAAGTCCTAGACTGACTTGAAGACTTCGGCCTCAAGCTGTCCATTGACAAGTGGCAGTTTTTCCAAACCTCTGTGAAGTATGTGGGGCACATAGTATCTACAAAAGGGATAGAGACTGATCCCAGTAAGGTTGAAGCACTGACTACTTGGCCCCAGTCCCATAATCTGAAAGACCTTCAACATTTCCTTGGCTTCTGTGGATACTACTGCAGGTTCATAAAAGACTATTCCAAGGTGATTTGCCCACTCTTGAACCATACCCAGGGTTACCCTCTTACGAATCATAAATACAAAAAAGGGTCCGTTAAAGAACCAGAAAAAGTATACTTCTGCCCAGGTGAACTTTTCAGACCCTGCTGAATGCCCAACTGTGAAGCTGCCTTCCATGAGATTATATACCAGCTCACCCACACCCCCATCCTTGCCTATGCTGACCCCACCAAGGCTCCTGCATGCGTTGCCGCCTTTTTGTGCCCACAAAGAAATCTGCAGCAGTCACAATAGAGCTCCGTTGAGCTCGCTTGCTCCCCCTCTCTCACTCGCTCATTGTGTTTCTCCGGGTGTTGCAGGCTGCCCTTTTGTACTGGGCTTCTGCCTGTGTTGGCACCTTTATCTGCCCACAAAGAAATCTGCAGCTGTCTGGACAGAGCTCTGTTGAGGTCGCTAACTCGCCCTGTCTCGCTCACTCATTCTGTTTCTCCTGGCGTTGCAGGCTGCCCTTTTGTACTGGGCTCCTGCCTCTATTGGTGCCTTTTTCTGCCCACAGAGAAATCTGCAGCAGTCCTGACAGAGCTCCATTGAGCTCGCTCACTCCCCCTTTTTCACTCGCTTGTTCCGTTTCTGCCAGCACTGCAGGCTGCCCTTTGATACTAGGCTCTGCATGCGTTGCCGCCTTCTTCTGCCCACAAATAAATCTGCAGCAGTCACGATAGAGCTCCATTGAGCTCGCTCACTCACTCCCCCTCTCTCACTCATTCATTCTGTTTCTCCCACCGCTGCAGGCTGCCATTTTGTACTGGGCCCCTGTATGCATTGCTGCCTTTTTCTGCCCACAAAGAAATCTGCAGCAGTCCCAACAGAGCTCCATTGAGCTTACTCACACCCCTCCTTCACTCGCACATTCTGTGTCTCCTGCTGCTGCAGGCTGCTCTTTTGTACTAGGCTCCTGCCTGTGTTGGCAGCTTTTTCTGCCCACAAAGAAATTTGCAGCAGTCCCAACACAACTCCGTTGAGGTCGCTCACTCCCCCCCGCCTCACTCACTCATTCCATTTCTGCTTGTGCTGCAGGCTGGCCTTTTGTACTGGGCTCCTGCCTGCGTTGCCGCCTTTTCCTGCCCACAAAGAAATCCGCAGCAGTCATGATAGACCTCCGTTGAGTGAACTTACAAAGGTGCCTGGAAACTGCACAACGCATGCTCGTAACACAGTCATTTTATGGAGTTTCATCACAAAATTTTCAACATAGGCATTTTAGGACCTCTGCTCATGAACAGTGTTAGTGTGATTTTTTTTAATGTGTCCCGAACACTAAGTTCCCACACTGACTGCGTTATTGTGCGCTGGAAGAGCTAAAACATATTTTGGCCAGCATGTGAAAAATGACAGCTGCACTGATCATAAGGAGGTGTGGAAAAATGGCAATGTTGAAAATGTGGAAATGAAAATATTACCAAAGTTGCGAAGGAGAATGCAGGCATGCGTGGAAACTATAATGCCGTTAAGCGTAACACACTCATTTTATGGACTTTCATCACCAAATTTTCAACATAGGCATTTTAGGACCTCTGCTAATGAGCAATGTCACTGTCATTTTCTTTTTTTTTTTTGCCACTAAGATTTTATTAACAGTATTGTTACAGAGAATGCATCCAAGAAAAACATACACATCCAGATTGAATGTACATACATACATATCACAGGTGACAACTGGATCATCCTCTGCCATACCCCAGAAAAAGAAAAAAGAAAGAAAAAAACCCCTCCCCTCTCCCTCCCCCTCCCACCTTCCCCGCCCCCGGACAAGACTCCTGGTTACATTCCTTTATCCGTGGGAGGGCGATTCCTAGACTATAATGAGTAAATAGTATAAAGGGGGCCCCAAATCTTATTAAACCTAGGGAGTTTATTCTGGAGGATAGTAATCATCCTCTCGATTCTGAGGTTGGCAAGTAATTCCTCTAACCATTCAGTATAGCTAATCATGACAGAATCCTTCCAGTGTCTGAAGACAACTTTTTTAAGAGATGCCAAAATTAGAGATATATGGAACCTCCTGTTCTTAACTGGAATAAGAGCTACATCTCCCAACAGACATATTTCGGGTGTAAAAAGATCCCCTAAACCTAGTAACGGGTCCACCCCATTCTTAATGGCTGTCCAGAGTGGCACTATCTTTGGACAATTCCAAAAAATATGTAACAAGTCCCCTTCCCCTTGATGACATCTTATACAGGATGAGACTGAAATTATTTTTAAACTCGCCAACTTCTGAGGAGAATAATAATACTATGAAGTATTTTAAACTGCATCAGTCTCAACCTGTCTTGGAGGATGAATTTATGACAGCTATGCTACAATGCTGTCCAGTTGAGCTCCTCATTAGGAAAAACGGAAGCCCAATAAGAGCTTGGGGCCAGATTCTGGGAATAGGCCCAATTAAATAGAATATTGTACAGGTTGGAGACAGCGTGTGGTAAACCTGCCAAAGGCCTCAGGGTCCCGGAAAACTCTATTTTCGGAATCTGAATTGACATATTACCCATTTTACTGAGTAAGAGGTGACGGAGCTGGTAGACCTGAAAAATCACCAAAGTTGGCAGATTAAATTTGTTCAGAATCTCTGATGCAGGAAGCACATATCCATTTACTGAGATTAAATCTTTTAATCAGCAATCTCCCAGCTGTACTAGCCATGCGACACTAAGGGGTTTGCCTTCAGTAAGGAAACGCGGGTTGCCCCTTATGGGCTGTGACGGATCACTGAGGTAATTATATTTTAGAAAACCGTAAAGCTGTGAATGGGCCCTAACCGAACCCCCAATCGGGGATTTCCTGAGAGCTACTGGTAAGAGTTTGGGGCTGAGATATAACAAGGCCTCAGGTGCAAGACCCTGTTTCTTAATGAGAGATAACTCAATTTGTAACCATAAGGGCGTATACGAAACTTCCACGCCCTGCACCCATCTAAGATATTTAACATGATCCGCCCAAAAATAAAGTCCCAGATGCGGTAGCCTAAGCCCACCCAATGGCTTAGGAGCAGCTTATTTATGGTAGGCCATCCTCGCTTTTTTGTAGCCCCACACAAAATTGGCAATAAGCCCATGAATTTTTTTGAACCATGAGAGTGGGAGCCAGATGTTTAACATGCTGAGGGGGTAAAACAACCAGGGAAACACATTAATCTTAACTAAATTTATCCTCCCCCATAACGAAATTGGAAGCTGTGCCCATCTTTTCAGATCTAAATCAATTGTATGCACCAAGGAATCCAAGTTTAACTGACATATTCGTGTCGTGCTCCTAGTCAGAGTGAGACCCAAATATTTGATGGACTCTGACCTCCATGCTAATCCCAAATCTGTAATTTCCTGTTTAAATACTTTCTTATTGAGGGGATACACCACAGTCTTTTCTAAGTTTAATTTGTAGTTAGCCAACTGGCTGTATTCCCGTATAGTTTTCAGTAAGGCCGGAATGGATTCATTCGGATGCAAAATATACACCAGGAGGTCGTCGGCATAAGCAGTTACTTTGACAACATTCTCCTGAATTTTAATACTGTTTATCTCCTGATTATGCAGTATACTTCTTATGAGGGGCTCAAGATATAAATTAAAGAGGAGGAGGGGATAGTGGGCATCTTTGCTTGGTGCCTACGTGCATTTCGAAAGGGTCTGACGTAACCCCGTTACATGAGATCCTTGCTGAGGGCACTAGATAAAGGGAACCAATCCATTTCAGAAACAGATTGGGAAAACCAAACTTTTTCATTGTGGTTAACAGGTACTGCCAATGAACCCTATCAAAGGCCTTCTCGGTGTCCAACGAGACCAGGACCATGGCTGAACTGCTCTCCTCGGACACCGAGAAGACATGTGCCAATGTCCTCAAATGGTCATTGGCTGATCTACCTTTCATAAAGCCAACCTGTTCCACTCCAATTAGATCAGGTAGAACCTTATTTATACGGTCTGCCAATAACTTCGCCAGAATTTTTATATCATAATTAAGCAATGAAATAGGCCTATAACTAGCAAGTTGCTTGGAGGATTTATCTGGTTTTGGGATTAAGACAATGAGTGCCTCGAATAAAGATTGATCCGTTGCCTGGCCATTGAGAATGTACTGGAATAAGGAAACCAAGAGTGGGGAAAGCTGTTTAGAGAATACCTTATAAAAATTAGACTAGAAGCCGTCCGGGCCTGGTGTTTTATCAAGGGGGAGACCCTTGATGACCCTCTCGATTTCATCTTGAGAAATAGTGGTAGTAAGATACACCTGCTGAGATTCTGCAAGAAAGAGGAGGTTCAGGTCTTCAAGAGAGGACAGTATTTTCTTTTCCGTAGGGGGGTTCACAATTGCACTATAAAGAGATTCAAAGTAATGCCTAAATTCCTCTGCTATCTCTTTAGGGGAAGTCTTAATCAGACCATACTCCATGGACTGGACCACCGGGATTATTCGAGAGGACTCTAACTGCTTGATACGTCTTGCCAGAAGCCTGCCCGCCTTTTCCCCCTGGTCCAGATAACTGGCTTTAGTCTTGATTAGAGCTAATTCAACTTGCTCCCCCAATAAGGTTAGGGAGAGGTCTTTCAATTTGATCAGCTCCTGTTTATCCCTCTCCATGGGATACGGAGGTAGGTTGACCTCCCTGAGTCGTATCCGAGCCACTAACTCCGACATAAATCATTTCTTTTCTCTTTTCTTTTTAACTGCCTGTCCTATCAAGATACCCTGCATAAAGGCTTTAAACGACCCCCAGACCATGTCTGGATGGGTGTTATCCCTCACGTTATTTGAAACAAACTCCTCTATTTGAGATGAGATGTATTTAACTGTATTATGGTTCCTCAGAATTTGGTTATTTAATTTCCATCTATTACTACTCTTAGGTAGGGATGAAAAGGATACTGATGCAGATACTGCCGCATGATCAGAGGGAGGTCCTGCCAGGATTTCAGTACCCAAAACCCCTGGGAGGAGAGTTCGAGAAAGTAGTATATAATTGATACGGGAAGCTGTACCATGAACTTGAGAGATAAAGGTATACTCTTGAGTTTTTGGGTGGAGAACCCTCCACACATCAGATAGGCCGAATTGGTCCGTCAGTTCCCCCGTAGCTCTTTGAGCCAGTGAGAGTCCTTGGTTAGAAAGTTTGGACCTATCCATTAAGGGATCCAGTACTAGGTTGAGATCCCCACCTATAATCATAGGGACATTGACAAAGGGCGCTAGAGCCTCCATTAATTGTATGAAAAAAGCCTGTGTATCTGTATTAGGGCAGTAAACAGATCCGACCAGGATCTCTAAAGTTTGTAGTTTCCCTTTGACAAATATATATCTGCCTGCATTATCCTGTATTACCTGGAGGGTGGTAAAAGGAACAGACTTGTGCACTAGTACCATAACCCCTCTACTTTGTGTGTTACCTTGTGAGGCAAAGACTTGCTCTATTTGTAGGCGTCTCGTGTTGTTGCTTTCAGTGTGGAGCAGATGTGTCTCTTGTAAGAACACTATGTCTGCTCTTAGAATATTCAAGTGCTTCAGGATTCTGTATTGTTTGGATTTCTGTTGTGCCCCTTTGACATTCCAACTTAGAAATTTAATAATTCTATATGATGCCATGACACATAGTGATAATATGATATGTTGCCCTGCTGGGCTTTGACCATCTCCCCCCACCTTTAATGTTTAAGTCTTGTGCTCCCTTCCCCCCATCCCATCGCCCTACCCAACAAAAACCCATAGACAAAATACCTACCAACCCGGACCTGGACCCAAACCCTTGCAAATCCCACCCTTCTAACCCACCCACGTTATCGCGGTCCATGATGACAGCTCACCCCGCTGTATCATCGTCACTGTCATTTTCATAATGTGTCCCAAACACGGATTTCCCACAGTGACTGTGCTATTCTGTGCTGGAACTGCGAAAATACATTTCAGCCAGGATGTGAAAAATGACAGCTGTACTATTCATAAGGAGGTGCAGAAGAATGGCAATGTTCAAAATCTGGAGTGAAAATATTATTAATTCGTGAAGTTATGAGCCTGCATGCAAACTGCGCAACGCACGCTCGTAACACAGTCATTTTATGGAGTATCATCACCAGATTTTCAACATAGGCATTTTAGAACCTCTGCTCATGAACAGTATCACTGTCACTTTCTTAATCTGTCCTGAACACTGATTTCCCACAGTGACCACGCTATTCGGCACCGGCAGTGTGAAAACACATTTCTGCCAGGATGTGAAAAATGACAGCTGTACTGTTCACAAGGAGGTCTGAAAAAATGCCAATGTTGAAAATCTGGCATGAAAATATTGTAAATTCATGAAGTTACAAGTGTGCGTAGCAACTGCACAATGCACGCTCGTAAAACAGTAATATTTTGGATTTTTTCCACAAATTTGCAACATAGGCTTTTTGAGATCCCACCTCATGAACACTGGCACTCTCCTTTTTTGTTAATTGGTTCTGAAAGGGGATTCTGCACAGTGACCGCAAAATCACCTTTCGGGGCCGAATTAAGCCATGACAGTGGCAAAGCTCATGAGGAGGGGTCCCAAAAACGCCACATTGAAAATTTGGTGTCAAAATTCCAAAAAAATGCCTAAGATATGCATCAAAGTTGAAAAATCCCTATTCATTCCATGATACAACTTACCAGCATTTTCTCAGTTTGCGGTCGGCTTTGAAGAGTGCAGACGTGTTCCCAGTCCACCGAAGATCATCGCACCAGACTCCGGAGGTAAGTATGGGGTGAGGGGAAGTGGGGAGGCAGGGTGCGTAGTGGGTTGGCGCGGGTTGTGGGGGGGGGCAGAGAGACCGCCAGGGACCGTTATCTTTTTACAGGATTAAACAAGAAAAAAAAATAAAATCGCAGGATGGTTTTTCCTGTAGAGGGGCATTGGGCACGCTGGGCTGGGCTCCCAGCATGCCACCTCAATGTTTGGGGGAGGGCTGTAGCTGATGGGGGATTGGGCACCCCTGTCGGCACATATGCAATGCTGGGGGGGACATGAGCTAAGGGGGATTGTGCACCCCCTCTGCATAACCCGACTGTTTTGGCGGGGGGCCATTACGCCGATGGGGAGTGGGATCCCCCGTTGGCAGTCTGACCTGGTGTGAGAACTGCAGCTGATGGGGATTAGGGCCCCGGTCGGCAAACACACATTGTTGTCGTGGGGCACATGCTGCTGAGGGGAATTGGGCACCCCCTTGGTATTGGGTCTCAAAATATTGTTTGTGTACAGGGCGGCAAACCACTGCCATGTTCATAAACAATATTACACTTGCCAAACATTCCGGCCAGGAATGACGGGTTGCTCCCTCATTGCAGCGCAATGTCTGATGCTGCAGTGATGAGGCGGCCCCTGATTGCAGTGGCTGAAACATTTCATGGGGGTGGCATGCTGGCTGAACTAGTGTCAGCAGCAGCATGCCATGGCATTGGGGAAAGAGGGCCAAGCCTTTACAGGCTGTGGGGGCATTGGCCACAACAGTGCAGCATCACCACAACCTGCTTCTGGAAAGCTGCCACAATACGTTTCTTGAGCATGCATGCAATCAACATAAAAATTAAAGGCTCAAGAGCTTCGACCTGGAGACCGTGTATTGTTATGCAATGTGGCACAGCATGGTAAACACAAAATTGCTGATCGATGGCACCATCTTGTCTATGTAGTAGCTGGAAAGTTGGTTGATTTACCTGTGCACAAGGTGTGCCCAGAGAACAACTCCAAAGCTGTCAAGACCATGCACCGTAACCACTTGCTACCTATCGGGCAAGTCATGATTAAGGCTGAACCCCCAGAAACTGAGCCCCCTGGGCTGATGACTCGTGCTGCTGCAAGAGAGAGAGACAGAGTCAACCTACCCCAGTGGTCACAGATTTAAGGTTTCCTCTGCAGCAGGCCCAGAATGATAGTGACAGTCCACTTCTGATGAAAGTGAGTGCGACTATGCCTATTACCCCTTTTATGAACTAAGTCAGCTGTTTTGAGGTAGCCACACGATTAATTGTGGGGATAAAGCTGGGCCTTTTGGACTGCCTAACCCCCCAACGTTGTCCTTGGAGCCAATGCTTACTGAAAGTGAAGTGCAAAGTATCACATCTGAATACGCTGAGTCTCTGTGTATTGTGGAACTGTATGATTTGCCTGAGGGAGGGGCTGATGGAATGAATCTTTCTGGTGACATGCCAGAACTTGAAGAACACTATGAGAGTGCTGATAACTCCCCTTCAGTACCAGGACCTCTTCAAAACAAGCATTTGTCAATGCTAAATGTTGCTTGCTTCTATGTGCTGTTTAGATATTTGGAAGTCATTGGAGTGCAAATATTGAAAATTCACAAACTTACGAGCGTGTGTAGGAACTGCGCAACGCACGCTCGTAAAACAGTCATTTTTAGGAATTTTTTCACCAAATTTTCAACACAGCCATTTTAAGTCCTCTGCTCATGAACAATGTCACTGTGATTTTCTTAATGTGTCCCATACATTGAATTCGCACACCGATTGTGCCATTGTGCGCTACATGGGTAGAAACACATTTTGGGCAGGATGTGAAAAATAACAGCTGTACTGCTCAAAAGTGGTGTGGTAAAATGGCAATGTTGAAAATCTGGAGTGAAAATATTGAAAATTCATGAATTTACGAGCGTGCGTCAGGAACTGTGCAGCATGCGCTCATTAAAACAAGTCATTTTGGAATTTTGTCACCAAATTTTCAACATAGTCATTTTAAGACCTCTGCTAATGAACAGTGTCACTGTGATTTTCTTAATGTGTCCCATACATTGATTGCTTTACCGACTGCGTCATTGTGCGTTACATGGGCAGAAACACGTTTTGGGCAGGATGTGAAAAATGACAGCTGTACTGCTCATAAGGAGGTGTGGTAAAATGGCAATGTTGAAAATATGGAGTGGAAATATTGAGAATTCGTGAACTTATGAGCGTGCATAGGAATTGCGCAATGCACGCTCATAAAACAGTCAATTTTAGGAATTTTTTCACCAAATTTTCAACATAGGCTTTTTGAGAGCCCACATTATGAACACTGGCAGTGTTGTTTCATTAATCAGTCCCGAAAGGTGATTTCGCACAGTGACCGTGAAATCACCCTTCGGGCCTGATTAACGCCATGACAGTGCAATAATTCATTATGAGGGGTCCCAAAAACCCCATGTTGAAAATTTGGAGCCAAAATTCCCAAAAATGCCTGAGATATGCAACAAATTTAAAAAAACCCTATCTATCCCATTATACAGCTTACCGGCATTTCCTCAGTTCGCAGTCGGCTTTGAAGAGTGCAGACATGTTCCTGGTCCACCGATGATCGTCGCGCCAAGCTTCGGAGGTAAGTATGGGGTGAGGGGGGTGTGGGGAGGCAGGGTGCATAGTGGGTGGGTGCGGGTTGTGGGAGGAGGGCAGGGAGACTATGAGGGACCATTTTTTTATTCACAGGTTGTCTTTTTTTAAGTAGACGACACGGGAAGTTTGCCATGCTGGGGTGGGCTCCCAGCGTGACAGCAGGAAAAGCTGGTCGGGGGGACATGGAGCTGATGGGGGACTGGGCACCCCCATCAGCCAAAACAAGATTTGCCAGCGTGGCACCGGGAAAACTTTAGGGGGTTGGGCGTGCAGCCTTGGAGCCGACAGGGGATTGGGCACCCCCGTCAGCTATAACAGTTTTTGCCACACTGGGGTGGGCTCCCAATGTGGCACCTGCACAGCTGTGGGGTGGCATGGAGCCGATGGGGGATTGGGCACCCCCGTCGGCCACACAGTATGTGAGTGAGGGGGGAGCACATCAGCACGCATTACGCGTGCTTACGAGTGTGTGTGTGTGTGGGGGGGAGAGTTCTGCTCACTGAAGCCGAGCTCTCCCTTTAAACTGTATGCCACTGCATTTTCAGCTTGTCATAGACAGCTGCAGCAGTGATTGGGGAACTGGGGCTGTGCCTGCAAAAACATTGACTGCATTGGAAGACGGGCTGACACACCTCCGAAAACTCAGATGATGGCACTATGTTTCTTGCACATGCGTGCAAGCAACATAATGAGCAAAGTGTTGCAGAAACACAGCCCACAGAACAAGGAGCTGACAGTGCTCCACATTTGGACATTTCTACCCAGGCAGAGGCATTCCTCACAAGTGATGAAAGCCCCAAGACTGTTGCTGAAAGCACAGAGATTGTGGTTGTTCCCCCTAGAGGGACTGGCCAAGCTGTCAAGCCAGTATTGCATTTCAGCTATGATTCTCCGGGGAGGCCTGTGGACTTGCCTCTCCATGTGGTTCACAAAGGTATTTATATTTCATTGAGCTCACTGCCCAAATTGAGCTTGACGGCCCATTCCAGGTTACTTGTTCTGGCCTCTCACCATGGTGCCCCTGCACCATCCAGCCCCAAGTTAGCTGATAGGGAAGGGCCCCCTCTTACTCTGTTTAATGTACAAGAAGTTATTACCTGATTTAGTACAGTAATGTTCAACTGACTTGTGTGAAAGATGCCTAATGTATTGTCAGAATGGACAAAATATTGGGAAATGTAGTGAATATGTATAGTAAAGTAATAAGTTTATGTTAACTGATGCATGATGGTACAGACTTGACGTGGACACCAGGCAGGCAAGGGTGTAACCCCCCTACAAATGGGGGTTCCTGAAAAGTCTTCCTCGAGCGTGCCTAAATGCTCACTGCCAGGCTGGTGTCCTGCATTTTAGCAGTTTAAATGTGATCGCCAGAGAGTGCCTGTATAGCCTCTGTGTACTGTCTCTTTAAGAGCTGCCTGGTTTGCAGTTATAAGTAATCTGAGAGGGAGCTCTGTTGAGAGATGTAACTATTTGCTGAAAATCATTTAGAGTGATAGTGATAATGTAGTTTGTCTAACCTGCCTTCTGTGCAGCAAGGACTGTTTTGTTTATTTCCACTATCTTGGTCCTGGACTGCCGAATTGGACCAATCAGTTCTGGTGGGACCTAAAATGGAGCCGGACTACAGGAGCTGTCTGGAGTCAAATCTGTAGGAACTGTAGTTTGGGGCTTTTGGCTCCTTTTTGCACCTGAAGGGGGAGCTCCTGTTATGACTGACAGATGAATCAGCCAACCGAACCTTTTGGATCCTGGGGAAATTCCCAGGCTTGCTGCAGTTTGAGTTAGATCTAAGTTGGGAGCTGAAGAAGAAAGAACTCAAGTGATTTTGAGAAGCAATCCTGAGTGGATTCGCATGGGAGAACTGTGACGGGGCTGAGTTTTGGCCTGCATGTCTGCCTGCTGCCCCTGAGAGGGAGAAAAGAGAATTATTTCAGACTAAATCCGAGTTTGTGAGAACAAAGTAAATCACTGATTTTCTACCGGGCTCATACCCGAAGAAGACCGAAGATTTTGCTGAATGCGATATGCCTGTCAGGATTTCCAGCTGCTTTTTTTTTTTTTTTTTTTTTTATTTTATTGGAGAAATCAGTTTTACAACCTTTGAGTCGTGGACTCGTTTACAAAGGTACCTCGTCGTGTGGGGGGGGGGAGACAACAATAAAGTGATGTTAGGACAGGGATGATGTACAGGTGAGATACATAAAATACACACTTGGAGATTACAGGCAGCAAAAATTATACTGGTACAAACTTGCGTAAGGTTACTCACATTGTTATAAAGCAAGAGATACATCATTCAAACAAACAGCATGTCACAGTCTATTATGTAGTGTCAAAACAGGTAGTCAAGGGCCTGATGGGCTAAGCGGGACAGTTCAGGGCAGCTACAAGCATTACAACATCGGCTGTCAATAATATGTTGGCGGAGGGCGATTTTGAAGTGGCCAATACCTGGGATCTTGGAGATAGTTTCAGGAAGGAGTTGAACCAAGGCGGGGCTAAGTGATGGAAAGATCTTTGGCAGCGGGAGGTCCTTGCTCTGGGAACATTGAAGGTGGCTCGGTGGAGTTCGGGAGGGCGGGACGGGAAGCCGCTGCAGGGTCAGAGACCCCAGGAGGGCAGAGACCTGACATGGATTTTTTGGCCAGCAGGCAGGTTTGATATTTCAGTCTTTCCTCAAGAGTGAGTATTTTTGTGGCGGAGTATAGCAGACAGGTGTGGGTTCTGCTGTGGGCACCGGTAAGGAGCCTACAGGCTTTGTTAATAGAGATCTGGACTTTAGATAAGGCGGAGGCGTCAGCAGCAGCGTAAATTGGGAGTCCGTAGTCGGCCAGCGATAATACCGATGAGGTGATGGCTAGTTTTAAGGCGGGTTCGGGGAGGCAGTCTTTGTGGCGGTAGAGAAGCCCGATCCTGGAGTTCATGGCAGATGACAAGGCTTTAAGGTGGGCGTGGAAAGTAAGGCCAGAGTCAAAGGTGATGCCCAGGTACTTGTAGGATGTTACCTGTTCAAGTGGAAGGGGCATGCTGGTGGTGATGTGGAGGGGAAAGCCCTTGGCACTGTTTTGCCGATGTGAAAATAGCATGGACTTTGTTTTCTTTAGGTTCAGGACTAGACGATGATTATTGAACCATTTTTCAGTTTGGAGGAAGGCGCTTTGCAGCATGACTTGGAGTGGGAGTGGGTCAGGGTGAGATGCTAGGATTACAGCGTCATCAGCATAGAGTAATATTTTACTGGAACAGGAGCTGGGGAGGGTGTTCAGGAATAGGCTGAAAAGGGTCGGGCCAAGGATGGAGCCTTGAGGGACCCCAGAGAGTACCGGAAGGTAGGAGGAGAGGGTCCCAGTCAGCTTGACTCTTTGGGACCTGTTGTGTAGGTAGCTTGTGAACCACTTCAGGGGGTCGGATGAGAAACCCAGTTTGCTAAGGGAGTTTAATAGCAGGGGGTGGCACACCGTGTAAAAGGCCTTGGACAGGTCTATGAAAACCACCCCTGCAAGATGACCTTTGTCAAGTGCAGAGTGTATGTGGTGGGAGAATTCCAGAAGGGCTGTGGATGTGCTATGGCCAGGACGAAACCCATGTTGCTCCGGACATAGAATGTTGTATTTTAGTAAGATATTCCGTGAGCTGTGTGTTTACTATTTTTTCTAAGGCTTTGGATGGGGGGGGGAATGGAGATGGGCCTGTAGTTATTAGGCAGAGTATGGTCCCCAGACTTGTGGATGGGGGTTACTTCAGCATGCTTCCAGGCCTCCGGGAATTGGCCTAGGCTAAGGATTTGTTTATGATAAGCATGAGGGGGGTAAGCATGACATCCAGCGTGAGGCGGAGTATCTTGGAGTCAAGAGGGTCATTGCTTGGGTTCTGAGAGGCAAGGGACCTTATTAAGAAAGGTTTGGCATCATGGGGTGAGATCATTCGGAAGTGGAATTGTGGCCTGGAAATGGGAGTATGGGTGGGCGTGGCAACCCGGGTCAGAAAAGTGGGCAGGGAGGACAGCACATAAATCTGTGAAGGTTTTATTAAGGCAGTCAGCAATATAGGTTAGGTCAGTCGAGACAGCCCCATTTATGACAATCTGGGATAGAGGGGGGGAGCGGGTTTTACCATTCAGTTCTTTAATGTTGTCCCAGAAAGCTCTGGACGAGCCCCAGGAGGATGTCAACGCAGCCTGGTAGAATTTAGCTTTAGCCTGCTTGTTGGTCCAGGTGCATTGGTTGCGGGCTGCCCTGTAGGCTTGCCTGTCAGCCACTCTACTGGAGTCATTAGCTAAGTGCCAAAGGTTATCTCTCTTTTTTAGTTGTTGGATCAGTGCAGGAGTTATCCATGCAGCAGTCCGTTTTTTTATCCTTGGTGTGTTGAAGGGGGCAAACAGATCACAGGCATGGTTGAAAGCCGTGGTGAGGTAGGTTAGGGCAGAGTTAATGTCAGAGCGCAGGCCAATGGGGACCAGTTGATTTGGGCGATGTGGCGTTCTGAGGTTGACGAGACCTCTGGGGAGAAAACGGCGGCGAGGGGTCCTGCTGTACACAGGGCTGAGAGTGGGGGAAGACCAAAAGCAGATGACAGGGGAGTGGTCACTGAGTGAGTCCGCAAGGACTTGTACAGATGCTACTTTATGAGGTCAGTTAGAGAGGATTACATCCAGGAGGGAACTAGTTCCTGTTACTTTGTTAAGTCTAGTGGGCTGAGTGACCATTTGAGACAGGTCAAGGGCAGCAAGCTCATTCTTCATAAAATCAGATGACGGGCTGAGCCAATTGGTATTTAAGTCACCCATAATTAATTGTTCAGCCTTCTGGGGTAAGGTAGATAGGTAGTCAAGGAGGGAGGTGACCGCAGAATCTTTATTTGAATCCGGGGGTAGATAAGCCGTGGTTAGGTAAAGAGGGCCACGTCCGGGGTAGGGTGTGATTTTTAAAGTAATGGCTTGAGCCCCATAGTTAAGCTCAGGGTTGGGGAGGGCATGCCCGAGGACCGAGTCACTGGTTTGTGCAGAGACTCTGCGATTGTGACCGGAGAGCAGTTTGCCTGGTACAGTAGAATTTCCTTACATGTAAATGTGCTGTGAGTTGTTAGTGGGTCGAGATTCGATTCCCTACTGTGTGAACTGTGTTCTGCTTGCTGGAAGCTGTATCCAGCCCAAAATAGACTGTACTGAATCTGTCTCCATTTGGCCGGGGCCTTGCCACACTGGCCCAGCCAGACTACCCACTGCACAGAGAAAGCCATCGATGAGAGACCGGCCTGGGTATCAGCCCCCTGTTCCACGCTTGAACAGGAACGATGCCTTGGCAAATTGTGTGGGCCCTGCTTCTCCTGGCACTCCAGATCAACCACCAGCAGTTTCAATTTTCATCCAGCCTGTGTCCAGTCTTGGGTAGCGTGAGTAATTATCAGGGTAGCTTACTGCAACAACAACCTAATCTAAAAGTGTGTCATCTGATTGTCTTGTTTTATTTTCACGAGCTGAGCCCTCCGGCTCCGGATTATAATTAGTGTGTGTGGTGCATGTTTTATTCTTCCATTACAGGACCCCAACCAGCTGCAACAATCCTGGCCAGCCCACCATTCTCCATCTGGGTACCCAGAGTGTGTAACTGTTTGTAGACCCTGAAGTGCATGCATAACTGTTTGAATGATAGAGTCTTTAAGCAAATTAACCTGATTATGCCCCTCCCTTGTTCAAGTCCCTTAAATAATTCAGATCTAATTACCCTGACTGTGGTTCCAGTTTGTGCAAGAGTACTGTACTGCTGTTATTTGCTGTGTATAACCTTGTTTTACAGGGGGTCCCCAGGGCCGAGCCAGAGGAAAGCCCTGGTGTTAAGTGCAAACAGTGTGGGTACTTGTGTGGTGTATCAGGTGTATTGTGAAAGTGATTATTGTGTATTGTTACAGCCACTAGTAAGGAAAGAGGGGGGTTACAGTGTCCCAGAGGGCTGTGCCCAGGTTAGCTTGACCACTACTAACCCGGACCTGCGGGTGGAGACACCCATTTCAGAACTCAGGCCCCTTAACTTGCTACTTGCCAAGCAGGAAGGGGTAGTAGCCCTTGGGATAGCACCACCTAGGGGTTGCATATGCATCTCCGCTTCAGGGAGAGGGTGCTGGGAACATGCAGGCATGCACTCTCTATTGGAGAAGAAGCATGGAGGAAAATATCAGAAAAACTGGAATGCAGGAAATTTCCGAACAACTTCATCTTCACCAGTATCGGGCAGAAGTCGCCCTACCAGTGTAAAAGGCTCCATGGTGGGAAGTAATTATAGAGATACCCCCTCCTGGGATATCCCACCTCATGTGCCACTATCCAGGCCAGCTCACATGCCTTAGACTCACCCCCCATTCAAGCCACCCCTTTCCAAGGTCCCTAGCCCCATGAGCCCAGCATAACATTCTTTGTAAGTGAACACAGCCACAGTAAGACAATGGCTCAGTATTGAACCTGGAAGAGCCCCACTTAGTAGGTGAAACCAGAGACATTATTAACAAACTTTAAAGACACCCTAAAGTAATACAACCCACTCCTATTACAGTAAAAAGGCAAACAGTCTGATCTGGCTGTTGGGCCAGAAAATAAAGAGCTTAAAGTGTGTAATAACCTCTTACAAGCATTTATCAATGCTGAATGGTGATTGCATTGGTGTGTTGAGCTAGCTCATTGCCCCTCTGTCACTCGCTCAGCCTGTTTCTCCCGGTGCTGCAGGCTGCTCTTTTGTACTGGGCTCCTGCCTGCATTGGCACCTTGTTCTGCCCACTAAGAAATCCGCAGCTGTCCCAACAGTGCTGCGTTGAGATGGCTTACTCCCCCGCTCACACTCACTCATTCTGTTTCTCCTGGCGCTGCAGGCTGCCCATTTGTACTGGGCTCCTGCCTCTGTTGGCGGCTTTTTCTGTCCACAAAGAAATCTGCAGCAGTCCTGACACAGGTCTGTTGAGCCTGCTGACTCCCCCTGTCTCACTCGCTCATTCCATTTCTGCCGGCGTTGCAGGCTGGCCTATTGTACTGGGCTTCTGCCTGCATTTCTGCCTTTTTCTGCCAACAAAGAAATCCACAGCAGTCATGAGAGAGCGCCATTGAGCTCACTCACTCCCTTTCTGTCACTCGCTCATTGTGTTTCTCCCAGCACTGCAGGCTGCCCTTTTGTACTGGGCTCTTGCCTGTGTTGGCACCTTTTTCTGCCCACATAGAAATCCACAGCTGTCCTGACAGAGCTCCGTTGAGGTCGCTCACTCCCCCTGTGTCACTCACTCATTCTATTTCTCCTGGCGCTGCAGCCTGCCCTTTTGTACTGGGCTCCTGGCTCTGTTGGCGCCTTTTTCTGCCCACAAAGAAATCCGCAGCAGTCCCGACAATGCTCCGTTGAGCTCACTCAGTCCCCTTCTCTGAGTTGCTCATTCCATTTCTGGTGGTGTTACAGGCTGCCCTTTTCTATTGGGCTCCTGCCTGCGTTGCCACCATTTGCAGCAGTTACAATACAGCTCCGTTGAGCTCGCGCACTCCTCCTCCCTCACTCGCTCATTCTGGGTCTCCTGCCACTGCAGGTTGCCCTTTTGTACTGGGTTCCTGCTTGCATTGGTGGCTTGTTCTGGCCAGAAAGAAATCTGAAGCAGTCCCGACACAGCTCCATTGAGCTCGCTCACTCCCCCTCTCTTACTCATTCATTCCTTTTCTGCCCATGCTGTAAGCTGGTCTTTTGTACTGGGCTCCTACCTGTGTTGCCGCATTTTCTGCCCCCAAAGAAATCCGCAGCAGTCACAATAGAGCTCCGTTGAGCTCGTTCACTACCGCTCTGTCACTCACTCATTCTGTTTCTCTTGGCACTGCAGGCTGCACTTGTGCACGGGGCTGCTGGCTGCGTTGGCACCTTTGTCTGTCCACAAAGGAATCCACAGCTGTACTGACAAAGCTCCGTTGAGGTCGTTCAGTCTCCCTCTGCCACGTGCTCATTCTGTTTGTCCTGGGGCTGCAAGCGGCCCTTTTGTACGGGGCTCCTGCCTTCACTGGCACCTTTTTCTGCCAACAAAGAAATCCACAGCAGTCCTGATAGAGCTCTGTTGAGTTCACTCAGTCCCCCGTCTCACTCACTCATACTGCTTCTCCCATCACTGCAGGCTGGCCTTTTCTACTGGGCCCCTGCCTGCACTGACACCTTTTTCTGCCCACAAAGAAATCCGCAGCAGTCCTGACAGTGCTCCGGTGAGTTCGCTCACTCCCCCTCCCTCACTCGCTCTCTCATTCTGTTTGTCCCAGTGCTGCAGGCTGCCCTTTTGTACTGGCCTCTTGCGTTAGGATCTTTTTCTGCTCACAAACAAATCCGGAGCAGTCCTGACAGAGCTCAGTGAGCTCAGTCACTCCACCACTCATTCCATCTTAATCTGTCCCAAACACTGATGTCCCACAGAGACCGTGCTATTCTCCGTCAGGAGTGCAAAAACATATTTTAGCAAGGATGTGAAAAATGACAACTGTACTGTTCATAAGGAGGTGTGAAAGAATGCCACTGTTGAAAATGTGGCATGAAAATAGTACAAATTTGCAAAGTTACAAGGGTGTGTGGAAACAGTTGAACGTATGCTTGTAACACAGTCACGTTATGGAGTTCTGTCACCAAATTTGCAACATAGGGATTTTAGGACCTCTGCTCATGAACAGTGCCACTGTCATTTTCTTAATCTGTCCCGAACACTGATTTCCCACAGCGACCACATTATTCTGTGCTGCAACTGTGAAACCACATTTCACTCAGGACATGAAAATGACAGCTGTACTGCTCATAAGGAAGCGTGAAAAAATGCCATTGTTGAAAATGTGGCATGACAATATTACGAATCTGCAAAGTTACAAGGGTGTGTGGAAAGTGTGCAACGCGCACTTGTAACACACTCAGTTGACGGGCTATCATCACCAAATTTTCAACATAGGCATTTTAGGACCTCTGCTCATGAACAGTATCACTGTCAATTTATTAATCTGTCCCGGACAGTGATTTCCCACAGCGACAGCTCTATTCTGCGCCACAACTGCGAAAATACATTTCAGCCAGGATGGGAAAAATGACAGCTGCACTGTTCATAAGTAGGTGTGGGAAAATGGCAATGTTGAAAATCTGGAGTGAAAATATTATAAATTCTTGAAGTTACGAGTGGGTGTGCAAACTGCGCAACACACACTAGTACCACAGTCATTTTATGGAGTATCGTTAGCAAATTTTCAACATAGCCATTTCAGGACCTCTACTCATGAACAGTGTCACTGTCATTTTCTTAATCTGTCCTGAACACTGATTTCTGACAGTGACTGTGCTATTCTGCACTGGAAGTGTGAAAACACATTTCTGCCAGGATGTGAACAATGACAGCTGCACTGTTCACAAGGAGGTGTGACAAAATGCCAAAGTTGAAAATCTGGCATCAAAATATTGCAAATTCACGAAGTTATGAGCGTGCGTAGCAACTGCGCAATGCACACTCGTAAAACAGTCATTTTTGGGATTTTTTCCACCAAATTTGCAACATAGGTTTTTTTAGAGCCCACCTCATGAACACTGGCACTGTCATTTTGTTAATCAGCCCCCAAAGGTGATTCCACGCAGTGACCGCGAAATCACCTTTCGGGGCCGATTAACGCCATGGCAGTTCAAGCATTCATGAGGAGCGGTGAAAAATTCCAAAAAATGCCCGAGTTATGTACTAAAGTTGAAAACACCCTATTCATTACATTATGCAGCTTACAGGCATTTCGTCAATTCACGGTCACCTTTGAAGAGTGCAGACGTGTTTCCGGTCTACCAAAGATCATTGTGCCAGACTCCGGAGGTAAGTATGGAGTGAGGGGGGTGTGGGAAGGCAGGGTGTGCAGTGGGTGGGTGCAGGTTGTGGGAGGGGGGCAGGCAGACTACAGGAACCGTTTCCCTTTTTCAGGTTAAAAAGATGTCAGTGGGACAGTTTTTTACTTTACAGGGACATGTTTTTTGGGGGAGCAGTAGCGACGGGGATTGGGCACCCCATCGGCACAAAGGAGGAATATTATTATGCCAACAGGGATTGGGCACCCCATCAGCAGAAAATAAAAGTGGGGGTTACAGAATGCCGATGGGGAGTGGTATCCCCCATCGGCAAAATCAACACAGGGGGCACTGAAGCAGACGGGGATTGGGGGCACCATCGGCACATAAACACGGGGGGGGTTATATTGTTTATGAACAGGGCAGCAACCCACCACCATGTTCACAAACAATATCAGGCTTGCTAGATCCACCATGCAATGACGGGTCGCTTTCTCATTGCAGTGGATGGCTGACGCTGCAATGATGAGGCGGACCCTGATTGCAGCAGCTGATTTGTCATAAGTTGGTGCAAATGTTCCAAACTTTTGCCACCAGCAGCCTGCAACAGCATTAAGGGAAACGGGACAAGCTTTTGCAGGCTGTGGGGACAGTGGCCACAACAGTGCTGTGCCTGCACAGCCTGCTTCTCAGCAAGCTGTCCCAATATGTTTCTTGCGCTGCGCGCAATCAACATAAAAAGTATATGAAAGGCATTGCCACCTTAAGAGCCAAGAGGCCTTAACTGATCAGAGTTTCTAGTAGGCAAGCAATGGGGATGAAAAAATAGAGTCACAGGGGTTTATAATGCAACACAGAGACAGGAATGTGTGTGTCTGAAGGGAAAGCCCGGAGGCGTGCTAACCATGTGAGCTTGATAGTTTAGTGGTTAGAGTACTGGAATGATGTGCCAGGGGTCTGGATTCAATTCCCAGTGGGACACATTTTTCCTTTCACAATTTCAACATAATTTAAAACTTGCAGACAGAAATCTTGCTTTTAGAGCAAGCAGCAGCTGACTACAAAACTAGAACTCTTTTACTAATAGAACACTTCTATCTCAGCAGGAGTCAGTGCCTGTTGGGATTAAGAATACAGATACTTTATTAGAAGTGGGGGGTCTCATTTAGGGTAAAAAAAAAAAAGAAAGCCAGTTTGTTTTTCTGTGTTAGGGAAAGGAAGTTTGTTAAGTCAGCAGGGGAGAAGTTCATTTGGGGTGTGGCTTAGGAGCACAAAAGCAGGTGTAGCCAATTACAGTTCCCTAGTACTAGCTTTGGCAGACAGAAATCTTGCTTTTAGAGCAAGGAGCAGCTGACTACAAAACTAGAACTTTTTTTTACTAATAATCGTCCACCCTTAGCCAGTTCTACTTTTATAGACACTGGATTTGACTAACAACAGGAACTTCATGTTTGGCAGTAGGAAGGGAAGGATCACTGAGACATATAGATTTCATCATCCTTGAAGGAAAAGAGTAGTTGTCCCTCTCCCCTAGCTGCTGGAGGTCTGACTCTGAGCAAGGAAGAAGGAGACTACAGAAGAATACAGGAAGTTCCTGTCCCAGAACAGGAAGGACGAGAGCTGTAAGTGCACATAGGCAGTAGGAGAAAAAAAAAAACAGGGAGGAGAGAGTAAACATACAAAGCAACAGGAGAAGAGCCACAGAATAAGACATGATGGGAGTGGTGCAGTGCAATGGTTGTGGGGCGGCAGTCTTCTGGGAGACATTCTGGAGGCTGTGATGCTTCCCTATTTGTAGTCACCTCTCTGGTCTGAGGGAAGAGGTTGCTCAACCCCAGGCTGATTTGGCTAGGATTCATGAAACCTCCGCCCCCACCCAGGGACCACCAGGGCCACCGCTGCTACCTCGGAGGCTGCCAAGAAAGAGGAGTGGCTGGACCAAGGTTGGCTCAGGTAGGGAAAGGGTGGCTGAATAAAGGCACATTACTCCAGTTGTACCTATCCACAATTCATACGCTGTTCTGGTGGAGAGTGGTTCCTCTACTGAGGCACTTGCAGTGGAGACCAAGGAGGATGCTGGGAACCTTCACAAAGGATACCCACAGGAGGGTGGCATGAGACCCCACATGGGAAGGAAACAACTCCTGGTGGGAGACTTAGTCAGTGGGGGGGTAGAACTGGTGGAGGAAGGGGAGAGGGAGGTAAAGTGCCTACCTAGTGCCACAGCTTGGAGGGACAGAGAGCGAATCCTCAGGATCACGGGAGCAACTGCACAAGAGAGGGACCTGGATGTCATTGTCCACCTAGGGACAAATGACCTTGCTGGGAATGGGGTCAAAGCAGTGCAAGAGGAGTTTGAAGAGTGGGGGAGGGGCCTTAGACAAGTAGCATGTATGGTAACCTTCTCAGAGATGCTGCCTGTCTATGGCAAGTGTGATGCTAGGGCACTTCACATCATGGGATTCAATGAATGGTTGAAAAACTGGTGCAGAGTTCAGGGTTTTGGCTTCATTGTGGACTGTGGGTCCACCTGGAGGGATGCAGGGCTATATTGGTGTGATGGTCTGCATCTATCTGGAAGGGGAACCAGGATCCTACATGATAGGTTTAAATGCTTCATTGGCAAGCATTTAAACTAGCCAAGGGGGAGGTACTGAAAAGAAGCAGGGAAAACCCAGCCTCCCCCCACAAAACACAGTAGTTAGAAAGATAAACACCAAGGTAAAGAAGTCAACACGGAGCAGGGCAGGGGGAAATGCAAAAAAAGGCAGTAAGGAGAGGAATGGTGCTAAAAGGGGTAAGGCCATCATAAAATGGAGGGCAATGAGAAACAATGCCCGTAGTCTGTGTAACAAGCTCCCTGAACTAGTGGCCTTGATGGAAGAGGGACACCTGGATATCGTGGCAGTCACAGAAACATGGTACACTGAGAACCACAACTAGGGTGCCAACATACCAAGGTACACAAGCTACAGGAGGGACAGGGAGGGTAAAAGAGGAGGAGGAGGAGTAGCTCTCTATGTACGGGAAGGGATAAAAGCTATGGAACTAAAGGAATAACAGTGAATAGAGGAGGCACTGTGGGTCTCCCTTGAGACAGGATATGGCACCACAATCAACATGAGGCTTGTATACAGACCCCCATCTCAGGGGGAGACAGTGGACAAGGAAATGATAGAAGGCATCCTTAGAATGGTAGAAAAAGGGGAGATATTGTTGATGTGGGACCTGAATATGCCATATGTTAACTGGAGCACCTTTGCTGCAGCCACATTCAAGAGCAGGGTTATTCTTGATGCCCTACAAGAGGCATGCCTCAGACAGCTAGTGGTGGAAGCCACTCGAGAGGGAGCAGTCTTAGACCTGGTACTGTCAAATGGGGATGGAGAAAGGATCTCGGATTTAGAAGTGGGTAGCCATCTGGGAGCAAGTGACCACCAAACAGTGTGGTTCACGATAAACACAGCCATGTAGTCATGCCATACAAAAGCAAGAGTACTGGACTTTAGGAGGGTTGACTTTGGGAAAATGAGAGAGTACGTCAGAAAAGTGCTAGTAAACAGGCAAGAAGGAGGGGTGGAGGAACAATGGGGAAAAATCAAAACAGCCATCACAGAGGCAACAAACCTTTGTGTGAAGCAAATCAGCAAAGCAAAATGAAGGAAAAAAACACTACGGTTCTCTAAAGAGGTGGCGGAGAAGGTTATGGAGAAAAAGGTAGCATTCAGGAAGTATAAGGAAACACAGAAGGAGCATGACAGAGAACCATAACAGTTAAAGCAGAAGGAAGTAGGGAAGACAGTCAGAATAGCAAAGGCGCAAACTGAGGAAAAGATAGCCAACTCAGTTAAGAAGGGGGATAAAACCTTTAGGTACATTAGGGAGCGAAAAAAAGGCCAAGGGAGGGATAGTGAGGCATAATAAAGAGAAGAGGGTGGGCAGAGGGGGACAGTGAAAAAGCAGGATACTGAATGAATACTTCTGCTCAATATTCACAAAAGAAGAGGAGGGGGAGGTACCTAAATCAAAGAATAGAAGCACTCTGGATAGGGAGGTTGATACCAGTCCATTCGAAGAAGAAAGGGTTCTGAAAGAACTCTTAAAACGGAAGGTGGACAATGCAATGGGGTCTGACAGGATTCACCCAAGATTTCTAAAAGAACTAAGGGTAGAACTAGTGACACCAATGACTACCATTTTCAACAAATCATGGAAAGATGGTGTGGTACTTGAGGACTGGAGGAGGGTGGATGTGATTCTCCTTCACAAAAGGGGGAGCAAGACAGAGGCAGGAAACTACAGACCTGTTAGTTTGACCTCAGTGGTGGGGAAAATGATGTAATCAATTCTGAAAGAAAGAATTGTTGAATTCCTAGAGGTCAGTGTGGCACAGGACCCAAGGCAGCATGGATTCACAGCAGGAAGGTCATGTCAGATGACTCTAATAGACTTCTTTGACTGGATGACCAAAGCAGCAGACCAGGGAGGGGCTGTGGACATGGCCTACCTAGACTTTAGCAAGGCATTTGACACAGTTCCACACAAAAAATTAATATACAAGTTAGCTAGCCATGGAATGGGTCCCAAAGTGGTAGCCTGGGTAACAAATTGGCTGTACAACAGGATGCAGAGGGTAATAGTAAACGGAGTTCACTGTGAAGAAAGGGGGGTTACTAGTGGGGTACCGCAGGGTTCAGTACTGGGACTGGTCCTCTTTAATGTCTTTATAAGTGACATTGCAGAGAGACTGAAAGGGAAAATATGTCTCTTTGCAGATGACACAAAGATCTGCAACAGGGTTGATACAGAAGGTGGGGTGGACAGGATGCAAATGGACTTGGCAAGGTTGGAAGAATGGTCAAATGTATGCCAGCTTAGATTCAATGCAAAGAAGTGCAAATTAATGCACCTGGGAAACAAAAACCCAGGGGAAGAGTGCACAATGGGGGCTGAGATACTAACAACAACAAAAACTGAAAGGTATCTCGGTGTAGTCATATCAGATGACCTTAAGGTGGGCAAGCAATGTGAGAGGGCAGTAAGGAGGGCTGGGGAAATATTGGGATGCATCGGGATAGGCATCACCAGTAGAAAACAGGAAGTTGTTATCCCTCTGTACAGACAGTTGGTGAGACCCCATCTGGAGTACTGCGTGCAGTTCTGGAGACCCCATCTCCGCAAAGACATAGACAGAGTGGAGGCTGTCCAGAGGAGGACAACTAAAATGGTGCAGAGTCTGCACCAGAAGACATATGAAGAGAGATTAAAGGAGCTTAATATGTATACCCTCGAGGAGAGGAGGGAGAGGGGGACATGATAGAAACCTTCAAGTATCTCAAGGGAATAAACAAAGTCCAAGAGGGTAACATCTTTCAGAAAAAGATATATACAAGAACTAGGGGGCACAATTTGAAGACAGAAGGGGAACAGCTCAGAGGTAATGTGAGGAAGTATTTTGTCATGGAGAGGGTTGTGGATACATGGAACAGCCTTCCTGAGGAGATAGTGGAGTCAAAAACAGTGGGGGAATTCAAGAATGCATGGGACAGACATAAGGCAATTCTACTGGAGGGTAGGAGGAAGTAGGCTGTTGGTTAACTGGGATCTGCAGCTTATCCATTAGGTAGGGAAATGGGCAGACTAGGTGGGCCAAGCGGTCCTTATCCGCTGTCTAATTCTATGTTTCTATGTCTCGTAGTGGCTTTACTGTGCTAAGAAGTTATCTGGCTGTCTCTCTGACATGTGCCTTGTTGCACGTTACACCACACGGAAAAAGGAATGCATGTGTCTGAAGGGAATGCTCAGAGGCCTGCTTATAATGTGAGCCCCATAGCTTAGTGGTTAGAGAACTGGCATGGTATGCCAGGGGCCTGGGTTCAATTCCCAGTGGGTCACACTTTTCCTTTCACATTTCCATCAGGGGGTTAAAAGAGTAAGGGTTCGTCTCTATGTGCATGTACAGTTAGACAGGAGCTGAAGAGTGACTCAAAGTTGATGCTGCACCAGGTAGTGTATGTCATAGTTCATCTAGGTCTAAGGATTCATGGGTGTGAAGACTGGTCATAGCAATGACCAGACTCACAGTCCTTGCCCATGATTTGGGCCTCCCCACCTGTTCTGAAGAAACTTGGATATTCTTCTGCTACAGTGAAGGGTGCAGCAAGCAGTCTTTAGTGGGAGAGGTAATCGAAGGGGCACATCTGTTCACTCCCACTAATGGGGAGTGGGTGGCAGATGACGCCAAGGAGACGTCACTTTGACTGCAGCTCCACCTTCAGATTCACGAACTGGATCTTTCTTTTGTTTGGGCTTTTTTTTGTGTCTCCTGAGCCTGGGAGCTGGAGACCAGGGATCCATATCTGTTAAAGGTGGTGGTAGTATAAGTCCATATCCCAGAGGGTTGCAGCTTCCTCTACCAGTGTGATATCCATGTTTTGAGCAGTGGGGTGGTCTTGATTATGAAGATGGAAGCCAAACATCTGGTTGTCAACCTGAGCCAATTTTTCTAGATGTAGGACTCTACTGCCTCCGGAGCATCAACTTGCTGTGAGATGCCATTTTTGGTAAACCCCTCATTACATCAGGGCCTCTCAGGCAGGTACATATGAATGATGCCAGTTAGGCAGCTCTAGGTAAAAGTCAGGAATAATCAGAAAATATTTTTACAGAATTTCCATGCCAGACATGAACTCCTTTTTTGCCTGGTCCATTGCATAATTTTGTCTTTGTTTGTGAACCGCAAAAAGTGAGCAAAGAGTGGTAGGGTTCTTGCTCCCTGTTTTGGTGGAGGGGTAAGGGACCTGTGAGTGTGGTCAATCTCAATATTAGGAAGGCAGTGAGGGCCAACATGACAGCAAGGGTTTTCTGTAAGACGTCATCGGTGTTCTTGCCCTCGCAATACTCTGGAAAGCCCATAAAGCAGAGGTTGTTTCTTCCCCCTCTGTTCTCTAAGTCCTTGACTTTGTCCCATAGAAGACTAATCATATGGTCCTGGTCTAGTAGATGGGACAAAATCTTGGCAGCAGATTCCTCTGTTATGGTTATCATCTGTTCAGCTACATTAATCTGGTCAGTGATGACCACTATACCTGCATTAGTTCATTGTGTAGCTATTTTAAGGCTGGTGATCTTTTGTATTAAATGTTCAAACACTGTCTTGATTTCCTCTAGTGCAGAGTTAGAGGAGCCTGGAGCCATCATCACCATGTTGCTGCCCAAAAAGCTGACTGCCCTGACAGAAAAAGATAACTCAGCAGATCTAAGTGACGGAGTGACTGACCCAGACAAACCAGGGATATGCAGTGTCTTGGGTTCAGTACGCTGAACTAGATGGGTTTCAATGGTGACAAAGCTGTTCTCAAGGCAGATACAGACAGATAATTATCAGGGGTTTTAGGAGATGAAGAGTTATTTAAGCAGCCATTTTGTAGGCAGTCAATCCCTTCTTCAGTTTGGTCTTCTTCCAACATTTAATTGTCATTTTCCATCTAGTTACTCTTCCTTCTGATCTCTCCTTTCTATTCAGTATCATTCCTCTGTTCTGTCTTCTTCCTTCATCTTGTCCCTTTCTCCCGAATCCCAGTCCCCATCTCCATACAACAAAACACAGATTTAAAGTGCGCTCAAGCACTGCAGCCAGTGGGGTCATGGACCAAAATGACACAAATCCACACTCAGTCCCAGCAATTGTCCAAACACAGTGGTGACAGAAACAATGCACGGTTTATTTAAGCCAGAAAAAACAATGCACAGCATCAACTAGCTCCAGTTCTTTGGGTCTGAAACGTGACCCTGTGCCAATCTGTGTTGTTTCCTTCCTCCATACAGTAACTTTCTTTTATCTGGTCTCTCTCCTTAGTTATCCCTCCTCTGGACAGTCATACACCTTCATCTTCACCCCTTTTCTTTTTCTTCCCAATCTCCTCCAACATTCAGTATCTCTTCTTTTTCCAGTCTTCCTCCTCCATTCAGTGACCGTCCTTCATCCAGTTTTCCTCCTCTGTTTGGTCTCGTTCCTTTATATATATATATTTTTTTTTACTTTCTTTTTATTGGTTTAACTGGCAATCTTCATAATTTATACGCACTGTAGTTACAAAAATACATACAAGATTTATGTATACATCTTTACCATAGGATACTATACAGTGCTACCTAGGGTTGTACATCATATGACCGGGGGGGAAGAGGAAAAGAAAATACTTTCCAATAGATTACATTACTTGAGCGACATCACCATTTTAGAAAAGGAGTCTATAACAACATTTTGCCCTCATATAGTATCACAGGCCACTATACTTTGGCCACATGATCCAAAAATAACAGACATGATATAATTTCTTCTAAATTTATAATCCCCTGACTCTCCCAAATGAAGAACTTGTTGGAATATGGGCTAAACAAGAGTGATACAGCATTTACCACAATAATGCCACAGTAACCCCTAGTGACTATAAGAATTAAAGCCCTCTTAAAAAGTGTTTTATGCTCAAAAGCAACAGGCTAAAAGGTACTGCAATAGCTAACATAAGCCAACAGGGGGTATTTGGTGGAGGGATGGACAGAGTGCTGCCTTGTGGTCAGTGCCATTTTACGAGATACACAATCTCCATGTAAACCAACATTTACTCAGGAAAAAAGTGTTAAATATCAAACATATTTCTGACCCTTAAAGCCTTACGAAGAAAAAGGATATACCTCACATAGGCATAAAGCCCACTTTCACCTGTCTTCCAAGCCAGCAAAAGCCTCTCCTACTTACAGTTCTGTCCAGTTCAAACAGTTTAATGTCAGTCTCCTTCAGTCTCTTTCCGCTGGACGCAAATCTAGTTTTATTTCTGGGATCTGATTCCTGGCCTCATTGGGGGAGTGTCATTAAATTGGCAGTGTTTGCCACTATACACCACCTTTAAATAAGCTAGAAATTGTTAA
This sequence comes from Neoceratodus forsteri, assembly GCA_016271365.2. NCBI lineage: Eukaryota > Metazoa > Chordata > Ceratodontiformes > Ceratodontidae > Neoceratodus > Neoceratodus forsteri. The sequence continues at coordinate 753,629,770 of CM028137.1, forward strand.
GGCATGCCACACCACCAGGGACCAAAGGACCTTGTCATCTGGCAGCATCTAGAACTCTGTCGCACTCATGTGGACCTACTAAAATGAAAGGAAATGTCCAAGGTCCAGGTGCCTCTTCCTTCCACTTCCTCAGATTAATTATGTGTGCCCTGTAAATGATTGGGGATGGATCCATATGCAATGTCTCTTTCTGCCATTTTCCTGCCAAATTTACTGGTCCTCTCCCTCCAGTGCCACGGGTAACCCGAAAACTAGGATTTTACAAGCCCTCATTTGATTCTTGAGGGCTTCCAGTCTAAATTGTAAGGCTTTGCTTTCTTTTATCATGACTGAGGTTGCAGTGATGACTTGAAGTGCTGACCCTTCCACTTTCTTTGCTTTGGAGAAGGCCACCTGACTGTAAGATGCAAGTTAAAGTCTTGCATCTTCATATATAAGGTCACTACCCAGAGATCCAGTGCCTAATTGCTTTATCACATCTGATAATGTCAGTTCAGGCTCTGTTATGTCACCCATGGCAGCTTCCTTCCCAAATCCATTAGGCTTGACCACCTACTGTCTTTTCATGACTCCTTTTTTTGGTGGTCCTATCTCAGAATCACTTGAAATGCACTACAAATATTTATAATATCTTTATCAGCCAGCACAGTAATATTTGTGCAAAATAAAACAGTTATCAGGCTTTGGAAGAATTAATAAGCTCCTTGAGGGAGAGCTCACCAAGAGCACATCATCCTAGAATGGTCACAAGTTCTGCAACCCAGTTTCTTTCTTAAAACTTATAGATTGTCATACCCTCTTACATCTCCAACACCGACTGTCTCTGGACTGCAAGATACAAGATGACTTGCCCACATCACAGAATCTGCACTTGATTTTCCCCCAGTCAAGGTTGAAAGTGGAGGAAATATCCCCCCAAATCTTATGGCTTATCAGGCTGCATCAAGTTAGATAGACATACTGACCTAGATATGCAAGGGCCCTTTACCTAGGACAACTAGGCCATTTCCCTGCTTTTTTCTTCCTGTATGTTGTCAGCATGATAGAGGGACAAGCAGGAATGCACACAGTGGTACGTCCTCCATGTACCCAGCTGGTGATCTCCCACCCCCACCTGTTTATATCTGTGTTGCCACCCATGGTTACCTAGGCTGCAGCACTACAGCAGAGACAGTGAACCTCCCTCCCAAAGGAAGGGAGCATTTTCTGGGAAGCTTAATCCTCTCTCCCCTAGGTGGCCCCAGAAAACCAAGGCTCATTCTTGTATCCAGGTCACCACTGTGGGCAGCAGCATGGCTGGCCCTGCATCAGGTTTCTTTCCTACATATGCATCCTCCCAGAGACTGTCTGTACAGTTTTGAGGAGCTCCACAGTACCAAATATCCATAAATATGGATCAGATGGTACAGTAACTAAATCAATTGTCCTGACCTAGACTGCTCTACACAAGCCTCTGGCTAGGTGAATATGATAGTGCACAGTGCACCATAATCTTTAATTCTCTGCCAGATGACACTGACTCAGACCCCACTAGATGGGCCCTGTTGTCCAAAGACATTAACAGCGACTCCTCTCGATGGGCTCTGCCTGATGAAATTGACACAAATCCCTCTCTATATGCCCTGAATAATGACACTGACACAACCCCTGCTTTCTATACCCTGCCTGATCACACTGACACAAGCCCTTCTCTAAGGGCCCTGCCCATGGACATTGACACAGATCCCTCTCTATAGGCCCTGCCCAATGAATATTGGGAGGGACCCCTCTGCATGGACATTGCCCATGGAAGCTGACACAGATCCCTCTCTGTGGTACCTGCCTAATGACACTGACACAGATTCCTAACACCCTGGCCAATGGCACTAACCTCTCTTTATGTGTCTTGTCTGATGACTTTGACACAGACACCTCTGTATGGGAGCTGCCCATGGACATTAACCCAAACCCCTCTGTATGGATCCTGCCCAAGGATATTGACCCTGACCCCTATCTAAAGGTGCAGCATGATAAACTTGGCACACCCCCCACTCTAGGGGCCCTGCCTGATGACAATGACACTGATCTCTCTCTAGGGGCTTGCCTGATGACACCCCCACCCCTCTTTATGTTCTCTGCTGGATACTATTGAGATGGGCACAGCTGTACAGGTGCTGCCTGCTTCTCAGATAAGGCTCTACATATGGCTGCTCCAAAACTAATCTCAGTATCCACTTCTCTGTAGCCCCTCATCCCAACTGCAGTCAAGTAACAGATTTACAAAAAAAAAAAAAAAAAAAAAACACTAGAGTGTGTCATCTTACCTTGGAATTTATCATCTGCTATTTGAATCCCTTTAATCAGTGCATGTTATGTGAAAACACCAGCCCTACCCAGGCAGCTCAGTGACAGATTAAGGACACAATCACACACACTCACATACCCTAACTTGTCTCCTGTCTGTCATGTTGCATTTTGTACAAGTTAAACTTTAAGTGGGTAGGTGACAGAGCGTGTCCAACTCAACTGCTGACCTTTCGAACACCTTCCACCCAGCCTTCCATGGAAGGAATGCACATCTGACCAGACAGCCAGAGCTGACCTTGGAAGTAGGCACTCATATAAGAAAGAGATTCTATAAGATACTCTGTAAACAGGAAGTTGGAAAGGGGGAAGGGGCAGAGAAGAACTCTCCTGCCAGTACCACCTAGTAAGTAAAGAAAGACTTTTCACCTTAGCTGCCTAGAATGACTGCCCAAGTTGAGTGTTAATGGTGTTCTAGCCCCCCTCCCATGTAGCTGAAGATAACTCACACAGTAACATAATTTGCTATCCAGGGGTAGAACAGTATTGAGAATTACAAAGCATTGATAAAGGTTACATTCTGACAGTTAAACTTGGTTGTGTGTCATTACACAAATTACCTGTGGTCACTGCCATGTGACTGGGGGGCCATCAAATGATCCCTACATCTCTTCAGATACCCGAGTACTTACTATGTACCAATGTTAGCATCAATGTGGAACTTTCCCCGAGAGAACACTTGGTATGCAACAAGCAATCTAATCCCATCCATGGGGCTGAAGGATAATGATGATCTCTTGGTGCATGCAGCTGTTTGTTTGGGCTACTTCCTGACTCCAAACAAGTAAAGACTAAGCCAGCCAAGTCCTAAGTTAATTTTCTCCCAGCAACTTGAATGGAATCAAATGGTCAACTCGGCGCTGGCCTGTCAGTGCAGCAGTAGCGATAATGCCTCCGACACTGGCAACCTGGGTTTGGAAATGAGCCTGGGCTGCAGGGGGCTGTCTGGGGGGAAGAAGGATTGAGCATCCCATAGGATGCTCTTCTCCTCCAGGGAGAGAGGGAAGGTTTTCACCCCCACTGTAATACTGACACCTGGGTGACCACAGGTGGCGGTGCAGCTCGGGGGCACTGTGGGAGGGAAGGACATCAGCCAAGACCCAGAGCAGCAGCACACCTTGCGTGCACACACTCCTTGGACCTCCATGCATACTGATGTCCTCAGGGTCAGAAGAAATTCTAGAAAAGACCCTGCGGTTTGTCCGACCACAGACTCCAGTATCGCAACAAATGATCAAACCCGAAACCCTTGGCCACCACCTGATGAAAGTTTGTACAGATAGGGAGACGACCCAAGGCAGTGTGGAGGCAGAGTATCAGGGGTAGTATGGTGGTACGCCTAGCCAGAGGTATCTTGGAGGACCCTAAGGGAGTGGCTCAGCTATGGCATTGAAGGGGGCATAAACAGAACTAAAAAAAAAAAGGGTCAGCTCGATGCCAGAACATGTATGGCAACTCTGACAACTAAGACCTAATGCTCCCTTTCTCAGATCCTTTCATGCAAGTGCAAACACACTCTTCTTCAAATACTAAGTTCTTCAGCAGGGAATTTATTTTTTACTTATTTAGTTTTTGTCGACCGGGTAAGTGCACTAGACAAATTCTGCCTATTTTCAGGCATGACCCGAGGGGGGGGATACAGATGAATGCCAACTGACCTTGAACCAGATTAAGCTGCTGGTGGTATTTTTAGTGAATGGGGGGAATTTTGGCCAGGGCACCGGGGAAATTCCCCTACTGTTTTAGAGAAGTGCCATGGGATCATTAATATCCACCTGAACTACCACCAGAACAAGCAGATGGGACCTCAGTTTAATGTTTCATCTGAAAGATGGATCCTCAGGAGTGCAGCACCCCCGCATGCTGCACTACAATGTCAGTATTGGGGTTTAACCCAAGTGCCTGGTGTGGGGATAGAACTCACAACCGTCCAATCTCCTGCCCTCAGAGGAGAGCGTGCTACCTGCTAAGCCACTGACATTATCTCAGGCTCACTGATCTCAGGTTCCTTCCTGGGATTCACACTTTTCAAATGACTCCTTAGAAATTGAGTAATAAAAAATGAGGTATGCAGGGCCAATAAAATTCTAGATAAGTGTGACCAGGTAAAAATAAAAAGAAATGATCCCATGTAGTACTTGAAGGTGAATTATGCTGAATCTGTCATTTGTTTTTATCCTGCAGCAGCTGCTGTTTGAATACTGGGCCCATTTTTGCTGTTGTTCATTTTAATTAGCTCTTTTGTTTGGCACTACACATTGCACACATACCAACCCACACATAATCACGTATATGTATGCACGCACGCAGAAACTTTTCTTTTATTACATGCATAAGAAAAAATTTTCTCAGACTCGGTGAAGGGTATATTTACCATTCTGAAATCTGCATGGCCATGGATCACCACTCCTGTGAAGGTACTTAGGACTGAAGTTAATATTCCAGCAGTGAAACAGTTCTTTTAAAAACAAAATTAAACATTGAAAGCAAATAGCTGAAACATTACCTGGACATGTAGCCCATATCTTCCCATAATGCTATTGTTCTTCACAGTTTCTGTCCCTGTGGCAATACAGATAGCCCCAAAAGAACTGGAAACATGTTGAGACATCCCACACTGACAAACACTGAGGGCTCGATCTGCAAAGGTTCATTCATCCCGTCTGCATGTGCAGAAAGCAGGCAAATGCCACAAAATGCCCTCCCTATACCTGGGGAGCACCATATGGAATTCACTCCTAATTCCACCATGACCACTTTTTATGTTAATTGCACGCATGTGCAAGAAACATATTGTGGCAGATTGCCAGAAGCAGGTTGTGGAGGCACGGCACTGTTGTGACCAATGCCCCCACAGCCTTTAAAGGCTTGGTCCAATATCCCCAAGGCCGTGGCATGCTGCTGCTGACACTAGTTTAGCCAGCATGCCACAACCTTGTAAGGTTTCAGCAGCTGCAATCAGGGGACACCTCATCATTGTAGCGTAAGCCATTCGTTGTAATGAGGAAGTGACCCGTCATCGCTGGGCTGAACCTTGTAACAGTGATATTAATTGTGAACATGGTGGAGGCTTGCCACAGTGTTCTACAAACAATAATAACTCCCCTGCGAGGTGTCCAATCCCCCTCAGCATATTCCCCCCACCGTGTTTGTTTGCGAAGAGGCACGCAATCCCCATCGGCTTCAGTGCCGAGTGATGTTGCCGACAGGGAGCCTACTCCCCATCAGCATTATGTTACACCCCCCCACTTTTGTTGTGTGCCAACAGGGGTGCCCAATCCCTAGTCAGCACAATGTTACCCCCCCACTTTTGTTGTGTGCTAACGGGGGTGCCCAATCTCCATCAGGCATAATGTAACCTCCCCCTTTTGTTGTGTGCCAACAGGGGTGCCCAATCCCCCTTCGGCTAGAGCTGCCCCCCCCAAAAAAAGAGTCCATTGGCATGCTGGGAGCCCATCTCAGGGTGCCACATGCCCCTGTTAAAAAAAACAGTCCTGCAATTTTTTTACCCTGTCAAAAAAGAAAACTGTCCCTTGCAGTCTCCCTGCCCCCTCCCACAACCCGCGTCCACCCACTGTGCACCCTGTGTCCCCACCCTCCACCCCATACTTACCTCGAGTCCGGCCGCAATGATCTTTGGTGGACCGGGAAAACATCTGCACTCTTCAAAGCCAACCACGAATTGAGGGAAATGCTGGTAAGCTGTATAATGGAATAAATAGGGTGTTTTCAACTTTGATGCATATCTCAGGCATTTTTGGGAATTTTGGCACCAAATTTTCAACATGGGGTTTTGGGACCCCTCCTCGTGAATTCTGGCACTGTCATGGCATTAAACAGCCCTGAAAGGTGGTTTTGTGGTCACTGCGCAGAATCACCTTTCGGGACTGAGTAACAAAACAATAGTGCCAGTGTTCATGAGGTGGGCTCTCAAAAAGCCTATGTTGCAAATTTGGTGGAAAAAATCCAAAAATGACTGTTTTACGAGCGTGCATTGTGCAGTTTGCACGCACGCTCGTAAGTTTGCAAATTTATAATATTTTCACTCCAGATTTTCAACATTGCCATTGTTCTGCACCTCCTTATGAACAGTACAGCTGTCACTTTTCACATCCTGGCCTAAATGTGTTTTCGCAGTTCCGGCGCAGAATTGCATAGTCTCTGTGGGAAATCCATGTTTGGGACACATTATAAAAATTACAGTGACACTGTTCATTAGTAGAGGTCCTGAAATGCCTATGTTGAAAATTTGGTGACGAAAGTCCATAAAAGGAGTGTGCTACGAGCTTGCGTTGCGCAGTTTCCATGCATGCTAGTACCTTCGCAACTTTGCAATATTTTCACTCTAGATTTTCAACATTGCCATTTTTCCACACCTCCTTATGAAAAGTGTAGCTGTTGTTTTTCACATCCTGACTGAAATGTGTTTTCACTCTTCTGGCGCACAATAGCGTGGTCACTGTGTGAAATCAGTGTTCGGGACACATTAAGAAAATCACACTGATGCTGTTCATGAGCAGAGGTCCTAAAATACCTCTGTTAAAAAATTTGTGATGAAACTCCATAAAATGACTGCATTATGAGGGTGCATTCTGCAGGTTCCACGCACCCTTGTAACTTCGCAAATTAGTAATATTTTCACGCCACACTTTCAGAACTGGCATTTTTCCACACCTCCTTATGAACAGTACAGTTGTCATTTTTCACATCCTGGCTGAAATGTGTTTTTGCACTTCTGGTGCAGATTACCACAGTCGCTGTCAGAAATCAGTGTTTGGGACAGATCAGGATCGCACGAGTTGGGGGGGCGGGGTGACCAAACGCAACTGAGCTCTGTCGGGACTGCTGTGGATTTCTTTGTGGGCAGGAAAAGGCACCAATGAGAAGCCCAGTACAAAAGGGCAGTCTGCAGCGCCGGGAGACACAGAACGACTGAGTGAGGGAGGGGGAGGGAGTGAGTGAACTCAACGGAGCTCTGTTGGGACTGCTGTGGATTTCTTTGTGGGCAGAAAAAGGCAGAAATGCACACAGGAGCCCAGTACAAAAGGGCAGCCTGCAGTGGTGGGAGAAACAGAATGAGTGACTGAGAGAGGGAGAGTGAGCGAGCTCAAAGGAGCTCTATTGTGACTGCTGCGGATTTCTTTGTGGGCAGAAAGGGGCAGCAACACAGGCAAGAGCCCCGTACAAAAGGGCAGCCTGCAGCACCGGAATAAATAGAATGAGCGAGTGAGAAAGGGGGAGTAAGTGAGGTCAACGGAGCTCTGTTGAGACTGCTGCAGATTTCTTTGTGGGAGAAAAAGGTGCCAACAGAGGCAGGAGCCCAGTACAAAAGGGCAGCCTGCAGTGCCAGGAGAAACAGAATGAGAGCGTGAGATGGGGGAGTGAGCTACCTCAACGGAGCTCTGTTGGCCCAGCTGCACATTTCTTTGTGGGCAGAAAAAGGTGCCAACTCAGGCAGAAGCCCAATACAAAAGGGCAGCCTACAGCACTGGGAGAAACACAATGAGTGAGTGAGAGTGAGCAAGCTCAACAGAGCTCTATCATGACTGCTGCAGATATCTTTGTGTGTAGGAAAAGGTGGCTATGCAGGCAGGAACCCAGTACAAAAGGCCAGCCTGCAGTGCCAGCAGAAATGTAATAAGTGAGTGAGTGAGAGAGGGGGAGTGAGCAAGCTCAACGGAGTTGTGTTGGGACTGCTGCAGATTTCTTAGTGGGAAGAAAAAGGCAGCAATGCATGCAGGCACCCAGTACAAAAGGGCAGCCAGGAGGGCAGAAACAGAACAAGCAAGTGAGAGAGGGGGAGTGATCGAGCTCAGTGGAGCTCTGCCAGGACTACTGCAGATTTCTTTGTGGGCAGAAAAAGGTGACAACAGAGGCAGGAGCACAGTACAAAAGGGCAACCTGCAGCACCAGGAGAGACAGAATGAGCGAGTGAGACTGGGGAAGTGAGTGACCTCAACGGAGTTCTAACATGACTGCTGTGGATTTCTTTGTGGGCAGAAAAGGGCGTCAACACAGGCAAGAGCCCCATACAAAAGGGCAGCCTGCAGCAGCAGGAGACACAGAATGAGTGAGTGAGTGAGCGAGGGGGAGTGAGTGAGCTCAAACGAGCTCTGTTGGGACTGCTGCAGATTTCTTTGTAGGCAGAAAAAGGCAGCAATGCACACAGGGGCCCAGTACAAAACTGCAGCCTGCAGCAGCAACAGGAGAAACAGAAAGAGAGAGTGAAAGAGGGAGAGTGAACAAGCTCAAAGGAGTTCTATTGTGACTGCTGTGGATTTCTTTGTGGGCAGAAAAAGACAGCAACACAGGCAGGAGCAAAGTACAAAAGGCCAGCCAGCAGCACCAGCAGAAACGGAATGAGTGAGTGAGTTAGAGAGGGGGAGTGAGTGAGCTCTATAGAACTGTATCGGGACTGCTGCAGATTTCTTTGTGGGCAGAAAAAGCTGCCAGTGAAGGCAGCAGCCCAGTACAAAAGGGCAGCTTGCAGCAGTGGGAGACACAGAACAAGCGAGTGAGGGAGAGGGAGTGAGTGAGCTCAACTGAGCTCTGTTGGGACTGCTGCGGATTTCTTTGTGGACAGAAAAAGGCAGCAATGCACCTAGGGGCCCAGTACAAAAGGGCAGCCTGAAGCGACGGGAGAAACAGAACTAGCGAGTGAGAGAGGGGGAGTGAGCGAGCTCAATGGAGCTCTGTCATGACTGCTGTGGCTTCTTTATGGGCAGAAAAAGGCAGCAACGCAGGCAGGAGCCCAGTACAAAAGGCCAGCCTACAGAGCTGGCAGAAACAGAACGAGCGAGTGACAGAGGGGGAGTGAGCAAGTTCAACGGACCTGTGTCAGGACTACTGCAGATTTCTTTGTGGGCAGAAAAAGCCACCAACAAAGGCAGGAGCCCAGTACAAAAGGGCAGCCTGCAGCACCAGGAGAACAGAATGAGTGAGTGAGAGGGAGGAGTGAGCCACCTCAACGGAGCTCTGTCGGGACAGCTGTGGATTTCTTTATGGGCAAAAAAGGGTGCCAATGCAGGCAGGAGCCCAGTACAAAACAGCAGCCTGCAGCACTGGGAGAAACAGAATGAGTGAGTGACAGAGGGGCAGTGAGAGATCTCAACGGACCAGCGCAATCAACATTCGGCATTGACAAATGCTTGTTTATGCATGCAGTGGGGTCATGAGCAATCACAGGGTGTGATACTACACAACACACACATACCAGCCCACAAAAAATTGCTGAGACAACTAAATTCAAGTTAAGCAAACAGACAGCAGTTTAAAGACAGTTGCCTGAAATCTGATGCTTGCTCTTACTGCTGTTGCTGAAGGTGCAGACAAATTAAATTCATGTTAAGAAAGCATACAGTAGCAGTATCTGCAAAAGGATAGACACTCCAGATGGGGTCGTGAAAATGAGAAGAGGCCTAGAAAAGCTGGAAAAGTTGTCCAAAGATTGGCAACTAAAATTTAATGCAAAGAAGTGCAAAATCACGTATCTGGGGCACAGAAACAATGCAGAGTTACAGAATGGGGGGTTGCTGTCACCAGGGAAGAAAGGGATTAAAGAGTAATCATCTCAGATTACCTAAATATGGCCAAACAGCATACAAAGGCTGTGGGAAGGGCCAGTGGCATGTTGGGATGCATAGGAATGGGTATCACTAATGGAAGAAGAGAGATCATAATTCCACAGTACAAAACACTGGTGAGATCTCATCTGGAGAATGGTGTACATTTCTGGAGGCCACATCTTCATAAGGACATAGACAGGGTGGAGGCAGTTCAGAGAAGAGTGACTAACATGGTGCAGGTCTTGCACCAGAAGATATATGAGGAGAGATTAAAAGACCTCAATTGTACACACAGGAAGAGAGGCAGAAAAGGGGCGATATGATAGAAACCTTCAAGTATCTTAAGGGCATAAAGAAAGTATAAGTGGGTGACATCTTACAGAATAGGAGATGTACAAGGTGGTAGGAGCTAGCATAGTGGGGGAATTCAAACATGCATGGGATAGGCATAAGGGAACCCTAGAGGTGGGAAGGAGAAGCTAAAGGCGATGACCAAGTAGGATCAGCAGATGCTGATGCAGGTAGGGGATAAGGGCACACTGGATGAACCTAGTGGTCCTTATCTGCTGTCAATTTCTATGTTTTTATGTTTGGGCACACTTCTGTGCACCCACATGCAGTGCCCTGCTGTGCAGTGTGTTGGCAGATGGGGTGAGTGCATGTGGTGGTATCCTGCTGTAGTGGCTATGTGTCCCCTCGCCAGTACTGCCAAGTGTCTTAAGAAGGTCTAATTGGCCCTCACAATGTGTCCAAAGCCCTCTGAGGTGGCATTCAGGATTGGGGGATCATTCATCAAATTTATATTTTTCTTTAATTTTCCAAATAAGATGCAGCAGTCCATGGGAAACTGCTATATCCCACCATTCCCTGCTCAGTACAGATCAAGGGATCCATGGAGCAGCCACCCCAGGCATCTAATCGGACACCCATTGTTCAGTAGAACACACCCTTTTGAATGCTCCCTGCCCCAAAACAAAGTTCTGCACTCGTGGACAGCGGTTACTAGTTCTGTGGCTGCAGTCCATTTTGGACAGACATCACTGTGTGGGCTCTACAGTTAGGATGCACATGAATCAGTGTGTATACCAGATTCTTAGTAACTCAAGCCTGTACAAGTTACACAAATGTAGAACCACACTCACTACCAGAAGGATACTTAAACACACCCACTACCTCACAGCCACATGCATGCTCAGAGCCAATAGAATTTATAAAGTTATTCATACAGATATGCAAACCACTGGCTGTCATATTGCCTGTCGTAATTACATAGATGACAGTAGAGATGTGAATACCTAGTTCTGAATATTCATCCAAATATTAGTATTAGTGTTGTGCAAAATTAGCACATTTCATTACACGGAATAGTTTGCGAAATTCGTGCATTTCAGGAAATATTTTGCGGGTGTGAAATGCAAAATTTCACCCCTTGAGTGCGAAATTTTTCCTGTGAAATGTCAAAATTCACCACTCGCGGGCAAAATTTTTCCATTTTTGGTACCCTTTTGGTTAGAAAAAATAAATCCTTTTCAGGCTTTGCCTCCCTCCTGATAACAAAAAAAAATTTCATCCCTGGTGTCTAGTGGTCTCACCCCCCCCCCGGCCAGTCACCTGCCCAATTCCCAAACTGAAGAATCCCCACCACCACCACCTTGCCGAGATTTACACCAATTTCTTCCCATCACTGTATAATAATAATAATAAATAAAAATTCCCAATACTGACTTCCTGATGTCTAGTGGACCCCACACCCTGTCATCAGATAGTGCCCCTACTCCCCCCAGTACCCTGAGCAGGCCATCAGAACAGCCCTCCACTCACTTCCACGGCTGGCAGCCCATCTGAGTGCTTCAATGAATGAGCACAGATTTCTCCATCACGGTATAATAATAATAAAAAAAAAATTCCAACTCCCTGGTGTCTAGTGGAACCCTCCACCCTGTCATCAGATAGTGCCTCCTCCACTCCTCCCTCCCCCCCCAGTACCCCGAGTGGGCCACAGGTGCAGCTCTCCACTCACCTCCATGGCCAGCAGCCCATCAGAGCACTTCAATGAATGAGCGCATGCTTGTACAAATACGTGCTCATTTATTGAAGCACTCAGTCGGGCTACCGGCTGTGAAGGTGAGTGGAGGGCTGTGCCAGTGGCCCACTCGGGGTACTGGGGGGGAGCAGGGTGGGGGGACTATCTGATGACAGGATGGGGGGGTTGGAGGGTCCACTAGACACCAGGGAGTCAAGATTTTTAATTATTATACCATGATGGGGAAATTTGCGCTCATTCATTGAAGTGCTCACACGAGCTGTTAGCCATGGAGGTGAGTGGAAGGCTGTGCCAGTGGCCCACTCGGGGTACTGGGGGAAACAGGGTGGGGAGCACTATCTAATGACAGGGTGGGGCGGTGGAGGGTCCACTAGACACCAGGGAGTTGGGATTGGGATTTTGTTTTATTAATATTATACCCTATGGGGAAATTTGTGCTCATTCATTGAGGCACTCAGGTGGGCTGCTGGCCATGGAGGTGAGTGGAGGGCTATTCTGATGGCACACTCAGGGTACTGGGGGGGGCACTATGTGATGACAGGGTGTGGGTCAACCAGGTAGTTGGGATTGGGAATTTTTTTTATTATTATACCATGATGAGGAAATTGATGTAAATCTTGGGGGGGCGGGATTCTTCAATTTGGGAACTGGGCTGGTGATCAGGAGGGGGAACCACTAGACACCAGGGATGAATATTTTTAACCGGACCTAGCATTGTGAGTCTCTCTGTGCTGTTGGTTCTGGGAAGCCCGAATCTTTTCCACTAATTTAATTTATATATTACGGGCATGGCTGCTCATTTTTGGGTGAAATTTCACAATTTTGTTCAATATTTTGTGCAATGAAATTGCTGATTTTGTGGCAATTTTGCCAACAAAATTTTATTTGGCAACATCTTTAATTATTATGAGTAGGGCCAAATATTTTGATATTCAGTATTTTTTATTTGGGGCTGGAAGTTGGGGAAAATACCATTTTCCCTCCTCAGGTGGCAGGGCTAGTCTCTACCATGTCCACCCCCCAGTTCCTGTCATTTCCTACCAAACCCCTCTCTCCTGTGTATCCCAAATTGTAAAACAAAAAGGTGCTCCAAAATGTTGTGACCCTACGCCCAGAGCCAAAAGCATCATTTGAATGGTATTCTCTCCCTAATCTAACCCCCCTCAATCCCCGAAATAGGTTTATAATGTATGAGATTGTTTATTATGCACTGTAATCTATCCTTTTTATGTTGGCATGTGTGCGCAGCCAACATCTTGCGACAGTGGGGATTTGGGGGCGTGGTCGCTGTTGGGCGAATGCAGGGCACGCACCAGTAGGTTTGTCCCTCATTCCCCAATCAGCCTGCATGCCAACACCACACCATGCATACTAAGCTGGCAAGCACATCTAAGGAAAGGTCCGCTACAATCTGAGCAAAGCTCATCATCGTAACAGACCCTTCTAAATTAACGCAGCTAATTCTTTGCTCAAGGCGGCACGTGGCTGCTACACTGCCGACAGCGCTGACTTCGGGGTGCCCAATTCCTGGTAGGCTTGCACTGCCCCATGAAGTATGTGCCAATGGAGGAGCCCACTCCCCGATGGCAGAATGTGCCCCCCACCTCGCTGTTTGCCGACGGGGTGCTCAATCCCTGTCAGCATCCCCCTTCCCCGCTTGCTGTATCAGCCGATGGGGAGCCCACCCTCATCGGCATTTCCCTTCTTCTGTGCTGAGGGGTGCCCAATCCCCCATCAGCTACTGTACCCTCCCAAACAAAAGAAACGACCTGTAAAAAAGAAAACCGTCCCTGTTTTTTTTTTTCTTCCTTGGTACCTGTAAGTTGAAAATGGTCCCTAGTAGTCTCCCTACCCACCATCCACACTCACCCACTGCGCACCCTGCCTCCCCACATTATCTCACCCCATACTTACCTCCGGAGTCCGGCGCAACGATCTTCGCTGGACTAGGAATACGTCTGCACTCTTCAAAGCCAACCACGAACTGAGGAAATGCCGGTAAGCTATATAATGGACTAAATAGGGTTTTTTCAACTTTGCTCCATATCTTGGGCATTTTTAGAAATTTCTGCACCAAATTTTCAACATGGGGTTTTTGGGACCCCTCCTCATGAATTCTTTCACAGTCTTGATGCTAATTGGCCCTGAAAAGTGATTTTGCAGTCACTGTGTGAAATCACCTTTTGGGACTGATTAACACAAGGACAGTGGCAGTGTTCATGAGGTCTCAAAAAGCCTATGTTGCAAATTTAGTGGAAAAAATCAAAAAATGGCTATTTTATGAGCAGCATTGTGCAGTTGTACAGCAAGCTCATAACTTCATGAATTTGCAATATTTTCATGCCAGATTTTCAACACTGTCATTTTTCTACACCTTCTTGTGAACAGTACAGCTGTCATTTTCCACATCCTGTCCGAAATGTGTTTCCCACACTTCCAGCGCACAATACCGCAGTCACTGTGGGAAATCAGTGTTCAGGCCAGATTGCAAAAATGACAGTGACACTGTTCATGAGCAGAGGTCCTACAATGCATATGTTGAAAATTTGGTGACGATACTCCATAAAATGATTGTGTTATGAGCATACGTTGCGCAGTTTGCACGCACGCTTGTAACGTTGTGCATTTGTAATATTTTCACTCTGGATTTATACCATTGGCATTTTTCCACACCTCTTGATGAACAGTAAAGCTGTCATTTTACAAATCCTTCCCAAAATGTGTTTTCACATGTCCTGTGAAGAATAGCAGGGTCGCTGTGCGAAATCGCTTTGTGAGACAGCTTGAGGACACGACAGTGACACTGTACAAGAATAGAAGTGCTAAAATGCCTATGTTGAAAATTTGGTGCCAAAACTCCATAAAATGCCTGTGTTACAAGTGTGCATTGCGCATTTCCCATGCACCCTTGTAACTTCACATATTTGCAATACTTACATGCCACATTTTTACCACTGCCATTTTTTTTTACACCTCCGTATAAAGAGTACAGCTATCATTTTTCACATCCTGCCAAACATGTGTTTCCACAATGCACTACCAAAGGCAATGCCAGTGCGACAACAGTTGGCATTGACAAATGCCTTGTTTTATCTTGTAATCTCATTGGTCTGACATCAAAACTATGAATCTTTCTTGCCTACATCAGATCAGTGAGATTACTAGATAGAACAGAAGTCATCAAGAGCATTCTTTTTTCAAAACAGAGCATCTGTTGTCATGCTTCCACTTTCAAAATGCACTCCGTTGCTGCAGATTTTAGTAGTGAACCTGTGTCTCCCAAAATCTAATCCACATTCTGTAGGTTCCTTACTTGTGACTGAAAGAGAACTCCTGGCTGTGATCCCCGACATTGATTCCCACAAGGCCTGAGAGCACATCGAAGACATTTTCCTATAGTCACAGATCACATGTTCGCTGTTGGCCAATTGCGTTGTTTACCTATGAACTTTTTCACTTGAATTTTTTTGTTGATTGAAATAAGTCAAAAAAAGTTATTTACAGTTATACACTTAATGTATTTTCTTGTTGTGGCGGTGTTCATTGTAAAAATAAACAGCTTTTTTATCATCATTCATGAGGCTGCATTTCTGATGCAAGGTAAGGGGGTACAATTCTTTTTTCAAATACCATAAGCAAGAGACTAAGCATACATTTTGTTCAGGCCAGATGGTAACCTCAGACACTATAAAAGACAATGCCTGAGGTTTGTGTTGATAACCAAGGTGCAATTACCTCTTGCGATTGCCATGATGACTGCAAGGCTCAAAATGGCAACTGGTTGAGGTGATTACACCTTGGTTATCAACTGAACCTCAGGCATTATCCTCTATATAATACTTCCTCAGATGTCTGACCCTAATGTATGCCCATCCTTAAACCACAGCAAGGTACCACTAACCAACAAAAGGCTTTTGCCACCGTGTTGATGGCAAGGTAAGAATCTTGGTTCATTAGACCTAGAAAGCTTTGTGGGTCCAGGTTCTGAATTGCATTATAATTGACAGCCTCTGCAGTCTGACAGGGTCTTGCAGTGACACAGCCAGTAGCAGAACATCTTAAAATAAAATGACAGGATCCACCTTTAACTTTCTGTGTGTATGAGACAGAACATGAGATCCAGTGTATACAGCATGACCCCCCCCCACCACCATCACCAAAATGTGTGAATGAAGAAATTTAGTTTGAGCTCCAAAGTATTCATTATTTATATATATATTTGTTTCAACAGTTAACCAGGAAAGACAAACTGAGCTGGTAACACCTTGGGCCAGGTTTTCAAAGCCTGAAGAATGCCACAAGCCCGTGATGTGCTGATCATTTGGTGCATGGGGATTGTGGCATTCTCTTGCCTGGCATTGGGATTTTCAATCCCGTGCGCCAAGTGCTGCAAGTTAGACTAGGTTTCCCCATGTCTAACTTGTTGCATTCAGGGGACCTTTTTATGGGGCTTGTGCCAAATATTTGGCATAAGCTGCTGTAATGTGAGGACACTGTCGAAACCACACCCGAGAATAGAAAATCGGGTGCAGTTGCAGCAACGATGTTTGGTGCGGCTGTCCCCAAAAAACAGATTCAACACAAGGCTTGATACAAGCTCTGCATCGCCCTTTGAAAATCCAGCCCTTTGTTTCCAGATGCATCTGGGGAGGGAGCTGATGCACAGCAGACAATATAATAAGGTACAACAGTTTAAATACATTAACAGTTGCGCAGCAACAATATTTTTTGCCAAGTAATGCGCTGCAAACAAAATAAGGAGCAAAAGAACAAGACATTAGCAATTGTGCAAACAACATTATTTACTGTAAACTAATACACTACAAGCAAGGTGCAGGAGCGATGTTGGAAGGATTCTGAGCTGTCAGATGCTCTCCTGTAGAGGTCACTAAGGATTTCCATCTTGATGACCAAAGTGATGACAGAGACTAGTTCAGAGAACTACTGCAGGAACTCTACCTCATACCAAGGAGGACATTGGAGAAGGACATAGTATACTGTATGTTTTATGCAACTGTACAGTACTTAAAGAACAGTTTACAACAGTCTGGGTTTTGACAGGGGGTAGTAATTTCAGAGGCAATGTACTGAGCAGCTTAGAGCAAATGATTGGGGATAAGGAGACCCAAGTTCAAATCCTATCTGAGCCACTTACTCACAGTGTGACCTGCCACAAGTCTGCTAACTTCTCAGTGCTTTAGTCGACACAGCTATAAACATCAGTGAAAGCAGGTCCCCACTGAAAAATAAGATGCTGTACCTCAGTCAGACAATCAATCCTTTGTTCAATGGCCTATGCAGCCAATATAGTGTTATGCTTGTGCAACTGTGTTAGTTTGGTTTTGGCCATTCACACTCTCTATTCCAGAGGAATTACCACCCTGTAGGGGTACCAAAGGCAAGGAACCATCAAAGAGGGTTCCACCCCTAGAGAGGTGCCAGAGGGAAGATTCCATGGCTAAAGGTATTTTAGGAAGGATCCCCAAAAAGAATGAAGTAGTACTAAGCATATAAGCAAGCAGTAGCTGTGACATAGTAGTAAATAAAGCATCAAGCAGCTTGATAACGTAATGAGATGCCTTGATAACATAATGAGATGCACAGGTTAGCAATAGCATGAGTTCAGTTGGTAGTGCTAGAGAATGAGGGAACCTCCTAAGAAGAGAGGGAACGGCAAGTAGGGACACCATCCACCTCCATCCATCAGTGGAACCTACCTAACAGAACTAGGAAACACTAACTACAGCTAACTAACTTTTATGACCTGTGGCACGGAGGAGAGAAAAAAAACCCTTTGAGGAGGAAATCTCTGGGGATCCAAGGCCTAGGTTGCCTTCCCTCCAGGCTGGGATATTTTATTTAGTGACAGCTCTGCTGCAGTGATTTGGAAACCCAATTAAAGGGAGGTGGAAAATATTCCAATTTGGTGGAAAGCTGTCACTCAATCCCTCTAGCGGGAATGCCATGGAAGGTTGCGAGAGTACTCTGCAACATCAGGGACAACCAAGGCAGGAGAAGGAGAGCAACGACTGCTGAGGTGCTCACCTGGCCTACTCGCCCTAAACACAAACCAGGTGAACCAGAAGCAGTCATAGGGAGTATGCAGTGAAAGTGCATTGCCAGGGAAACCACTAAAGCCAATAGATAACCATTGTAGTGGAACCACTAGAGCCAAAGGAGATTGGAGTAACCACCCTTCACAGCTAGTCTTAAATTCCACACCAGGAGCTGCTGTCGCATCAGCGAACAGCTAAAGCCAAGTCTGGAGCAAGGACATTCCCAGCTGTGGGCCAGGTGAGAAGGACCTGCCCCAAGTTGGGCACACTCAAGATGCGGACTTAAAATGCAGAACGAGACTGTCGGCTGTAGGGAAACCTGCACCAGAATGGTATGGCTGGCATGCCACAAAACTGATAAGGAGCTGAATGAGCATTAAGTGCTGAGACCTTGCAAAGGTCGGATGCAGTAGTGAGTGCAGCAGACATCCCAGAGACTAAAGCTGAGGGGATGGTGGTAGGCATGAAGCAAAGATAGCATAAGCAAGAGTGGACCTGCACGTAGGTCAGTAACAGTGTAGCAATAGTTGAATCTGCACGTAAGTCTGAAAAACATAGTAGCAATGAAGCAGCACTGTGAATAGTGGAGCAAGCCAGCCAGGCATTCAAAAAGCCAATAAAGGTGACACATACACTGAGGATTTGTCGGCGGAGGAGACAGGATTTAGAACATAAGTAATTAGCCACACATGGCCACAACTCCCCAAACACCTCCAAGTCCCTGCCGTAGGAAAAATAAGAAATTGAAGAAAGGGCCGAGATCCACATGCAGGTATTGAAACTAGTTGACAGCATCAGCAGTAGCTTAGCTGACCTCAGAATATAACAGAGTGTACAAACATAGAAGCAGCATCTGTATTGAGTATACTGAGTTGTAAACTTCAATAAACATAGAAAGAAAGGAGACACCATGCTCTGAAGCAGCTATCACCTGACAGTGCAATGAAACTGCAGCAATGAGGTAAGTAGAATGAGTTGAGAGAGCATGATTGAACTGCATAGCTATGGTTCAGTGTGAGCCTGAATCAGGTGAAAACAACTAAGTGGAGCATGGAAAGCAGCTATGATTGAGCTGAAACACACAGATTATTTTTGCAGTTGCATTGCAAGTAATTTGAGAGTTGTGAGTGACTGAGAGCAAGTAATATGAGCACTGGAGTAGCAATATGCTAGGAGCTTAGAAACAAAGCCCCAAAAGACAAAACCAAAACACGCAGACATGGAGAACAGGGAAAGAGGCCCAAAACAAAGACACACAAACACAAAAAACAAGCATTTGTCAATGTCGAATGTTGATTGCGCTGGTGTGTTGAGCTCGCTCACTGCCCCTCTGTCACTCGCTCAGTCTGTTTCTCCCAGTGCTGCAGGTTGCTGTTTTGTACTGGGCTCCTACCTGCATTGGCGCCTTGTTCTGCCCACTAAGAAATCCGCAGCTGTCCTGACAGAGCTGCGTTGAGGTGGCTCACTCCCCCTTTCTCACTCACTCATTCTGTTTCACCTGGCACTGCAGGCTGCCCTTTTGTACTGGGCTCCTGCCTCTGTTGGTGACTTTTTCTGCCCACAAAGAAATCTGCAGCAGTCCCAACACAGGTCTGTTGAACCTGCTGAGTCCACCTCTCTCTCACTCACTCACTAGTTCCATTTCTGCCAGTGCTGCAGGCTGCCCTTTTGTACTGGGTTCCTGCCTGTGTTGGCACCGGTTTCTGCCCACAAAGAAATCCACAGCTGTCCTGACAGAGCTCCGTTGAGGGCACTCACTCCCCCTGTGTCACTAACTCATTCTGTTTCTCCTGGTGCTGCAGCATGCCCTTTTGTACTGGGCTCCTGATTCTGTTGGTGCCTTTTTCTGCCCACAAAGAAATCTGCAGCAGTCCCGACAATGCTCCGTTGAGCTCGCTCAGTCCTCTTTTCTCACTCGCTCATTCAGTTTCTGTTGGTGTTGCAGGCTGCCCTTTTCTATTGGGCTCCTGCCTGCATTGCAGCCATTTGCAGCAGTTACAATACAGCTCCGTTGAGCTCACTCACTCCCCCCCTCTCTCAGTTGCGCATTCTGGTTTTCCTGCAACTGCAGGCTGCCATTTTGTACTGGGCCCCTGCATGCATTGCTGCTTTTTTCTGCCCACAAACAAATCTGCAGCAGTCCCAACAGAGCTCCGCTGAGCTCACTCAGTCCCCTCCTCACTTGCTCATTCTGTGTCTCCTGCTGCTGCAGGCTGCCCTTTGTACTAACATAGAAACATAGAAACATAGAAGTTGATGGCAGATAAGGACCGCAAGGCCCATCCAGT
This sequence comes from Neoceratodus forsteri, assembly GCA_016271365.2. Taxonomy (NCBI): domain Eukaryota; kingdom Metazoa; phylum Chordata; order Ceratodontiformes; family Ceratodontidae; genus Neoceratodus; species Neoceratodus forsteri. The sequence goes on from CM028137.1 coordinate 753,650,066, forward strand.
CTGCCCATTTCTTTTTCTACCTTATAAATGTGCCATCGGCCTTTGCTCTGTCAGTGACCTATCTATTCATAGTCATTTGTATTGCTCCTTATGCCTATCCCATGCCTGTTTGAAGCCCTGCACTGTATTCATAGCCACCACTTTGTGGTAAGCCATTCCATGCATCTACCACCCTTTCTGTGAAAAGAATTTCCTCATTCCCCTTAATCGGCCCCTCTAATCTCATGCTGTGTCCTCTTGTCCTGCTATTTTTCTTATATTTAAACATGTTAGACTCTTTCACCTTGTTTATGCCCTTAAGGTGTTTGAATGCCTCGATCATATCACCTCTCTCCTCCTTTGCTCAAGGGTATATATATTGAGCTCCGTTAATCTGTCCTCATATGTCTTCTGATGCAGTCCCTGCACCATTTTGGTGCCCTTCTCTGGACTGCCTCAATTTGGTTAATGTCCTTGTGAAGGTGTGGCCTCCAATACTGCACACAGTACTCCAGATGGGGCTAACCAATGTCTTGTACAGAGGATTATTACCTCCCTCTACGACTTGTGATACCCCTGCTATCACACCCTAACACCCCTAGCCTTACCTACTGCTTTAGAGGTCTGCTTGGATGATTTAAGTCATCAGTGATGATGATGCCCAAGTCTCTTTCTTCCTTTGTGACTGCTAGCAACTCCCTTCCAGCCTATAAGTGGCTTCAGGTTTCTCTTCCCTATGTGCATGATTTTGCACTTCTTTGCATTAAATCCCAGTTGCCACTCTTCTGACCATTCTGCTAGTTTATCCAGATCTCTTCTCATTCTGCCCACCCCATCTGGATCATCTACCCTGTTGCAGATCTTGGTGTCATCTGCAAACAGACAAGCCTTACCCTCTAGTCCATCTGCAAGGTCACTAATGAAGATGTTGAATAGGACTGGCCCCAGGACTGATCCCTGAGGTACCCACTTGTGACTTGCATCTCTTCTGACTGTATACCATTTACCACCACTCTCTGTTTTCTGCCCGTCAACCAGTTTGCCACCCAGTTGACCAACTTCTGACCCACCGACCTACCCAGCTTATTTATCAATCTTCTATGTGGAACAGTGTCAAAAGCTTTGCTGAAGTCAAGGTAGGCGACATCAACTGCTCCCCTTGGTCCACCACTCTGGTTACCCAGTCAAAGAAATCTATGAGATTAGTTTGACAGGACCTTCCTTTGTAAACCCATGCTGTCTTGGATCCTGTGCCCTATGGATTCCAGGTGTTGCACTATCCTTTCCTTAAGGAGTGCCTCCATAATCTTGCCCACTACTGAGGTAAGACTGACTGGTCTGTAGTTCCCCGCCTCCTCCCTGCTACCACTCTTGTGGAGCGGGATCACATGAGTACTGGGCTCCTGCCTGCACTGGTGGCTTGTTCTGGCCAGAAAGAAATCTGAAGCAGTCCTGACACAGCTCCATTGAGCTCACTCACTGCCCCTGTCTCACTCACTCATTCCATTTCTGCCCACGCTGCAAGCTGGCCTTTTGTACTGGGCTCCTGCCTGTGTTGCCCCATTTTCTGCCCACAAAGAAATCTGCAGCAATCACAATAGAGCTCCATTGAGCTCGCTCACTACCGCTCTGTCACTCACTCATTCTGTTTCTCTTGGTGCTGCAGGCTGCGCTTGTGTACAGGGCTGCTGGCTGTGTTGGCACCTTTGTCTGTCCATAAATAAATCTGTAGCTGTACCGACAAAGCTCCATTGAGGTCGCTCAGTCTCCCTCTGTCACTTGCTTGTTCTGTTTGTCCTGGCACTGCAAGTGGCCCTTTTGTACGGGGCTCCTGCCTGCATTGGTGCCTTTTTCTGCCAACAAAGAAATCCGCAGCAGTCCTGATAGAGCTTTGTTGAGCTCACTCAGTCCCTCATCTCACTCACTCGTACTGTTTCTCCCACCGCTGCTGGCTGGCCTTTTCTACTGGGCCCCTGCCTGCATTGATGCCTCTTTCTGCTCAAAAAGAAATCAGCAGCAGCCATGACAGCACTCCGGTGAGTTTTCTCACTCTCCCTCCTTCACTCACTCACTCGTTCTGTTTCTCCCAGTGCTGCAGGCTGCCCTTTTGTACTGGCGTCTTGCATTGGGGCCTTTTTCTGCCCACAAATAAATCTGGAGCAGTCCTGACAGAGCTCAGTTGAGCTTGGTCACTCCCCCCCCTCACTCGTTCCATCTTAATCTATCCTAAACACTAATGTCCCACAGCGACCGTGCTATTCTCCGTCAGGAGTGCAAAAACATATTTTAGCCAGGCTGTGAAAAATGACAGCTGTACTGTTCATAAGGAGGTGCAAAAGAATGCCACTGTTGAAAATGTCGAGTGCAAATATTACAAATTTGCGAAGTTACAAGGGTGCGTGGAAACAGTTGAACGCATGCTTGTAACACAGTCATGTTATGGAGTTTTGACACCAAATTTCCAACATAGGGATTTTCGGACCTCTGCTCATGAGCAGTGCCTCTGTCATTTTCTTAATCTGTCCCGAATACTGATTTCCCACAGCGACCACGTTATTCTGTACTGCAACTGTGAAACCACATTTCACTCAGGATGCAAAAAATGACAGCTGTACTGTTTATAAGGAGGTGTGAAAGAATGCCACTGTTGAAAATGTGGCGTGAAAATATTACAAATTTGCTAAGTTACAAGGGTGCGTGGAAACAGTTGAATGCGCGCTTGTAACACAGTCATGTTATGGAGTTTTGTCACCAAATTTCCAACATAGGGATTTTATGACCTCCGCTTATGAACAGTGCCACTGTCATTTTCTTTATCTGTCCCAAACTCTGATTTCCCACAGTAACTGCGTTATTCTGTACTGCAACTGTGAAACCACATTTCACTCAGGATGCAAAAAATGACAGCTGTACTGCTCATAAGGAGGTGTGAAAAATTGCCATTGTTGAAAATGTGGCATGACAATATTACGAATCTGCAAAGCTGTGAGTGTGTGGAAAGTGTGCAACGCACACTTGTAACACAGTCATTTGATGGGCTATCATCACCAAATTTTCAACATAGGCATTTTAGGACCTCTGCTCATGAACAGTATCACTGTCATTTTATTACTCTGTCCCGGACAGTGATTTCCCACAGCGACCACTCTATTCTGCACCGGAACTGCGAAAACACATTTCAGTCAGGATGGGAAAAATGACAGCTGCACTGTTCATAAGTAGGTGTGGGAAAATGGCAATGTTGAAAATCAGGAGTGAAAATATACATTTGCGAAGTTACGAGCGTGCGTGCAAACTGCACAGTGCACGCTTGTAACACAGTCATTTTATGGAGTATCATTACCAAATTTACAATATAGCCATTTCAGAACCTCTACTCATGAACAGTGTCACTGTCATTTTCTTAATCTGTCCCAAACACTGATTTCCGACAGCGACTGTGCTATTCTGCGCTGGAAGTGCAAAAACACATTTCCGCCAGGATGTGAACAATGACAGCTGTACTGTTCACAAGAGGTGTGACAAAATGTCAATGTTGAAAATCTGGCATCAAAATATTGCAAATTCACGAAGTCACGAAGTGTGTAGCAACTGTGCAGTAGCACAATGCGTATAACCAGTCTTTTGGGATTTTTCCTCAAATTTTGCAACACTAGGCTTTTGAGCCCACCTCATGAACACTGGCACTGTCATTTCGTTAATCGGCCCCCAAATGTGATTCCATGAAGTGACCGCGAAATCACCTTTGGGTGCTGATTAACGCCATGACAGTTGAAGCATTCATGAGGAGGGGTTCCAAAAACCCCATGTTGAAAATTTGGTGAAACAATGCCAAAAAATACCTGAGATATGCAGCAAAGTTGAAAAAATCCTATTCACTCCATTATACAGCTTACCGTCATTTCCTCAGTTCGCGGTCAGTTTTAAAGAGCGCAGATCGTTGTGCCAGACTCCGGATGTAACTATGGGGTGAGGGGGTGTGTGGGGAGGCATGGTGTGCAGTGGGTGGGCGCAGGTTGCAGGAGGGGTCAGGAGACCACGAGGGACTGTTTTTCTTTACAGGTTAAAAAAAAAAAGAAATGCAGGACGTTTTTTACCTTCACAGGGGCATTTGGCACGCTGGGGTGGGCTCCCAGCGTGCCACTGGAGTCTCGCTTTTGTGGGGGGAGAGCTGTAGCTGACGGGGGATTGGACACCCCCATCGGCAAACAACAAAAGGGGGGGTTCCTTTCTGCTGACGGGGATTGGACATCCTGTTGACAAATAACAAAGGGGGGAAATTCTTTCTGCCGATGGGGATTGGGCACCCTGTCGGCAAATAACAAAGGGGGGATAATTCCTTTTGCCAATGGGGATTGGGCACCCTGTCAGCAGACACTGAAATGGAGGGGGAGCACATTATGCCAACGGGGAGTGAGGTCCCCCGTCGGCAGATAAACATTGTGGGGGGGTTATATTGTTTGAGAACAGGGCAGCAACCCACCACCATGTTCACAAACAGTGTCAGGCTTGCAAGATCCGCCCTACAATGACGGGTCTCTCCCTCATTGCAGTGGATGGCTTACGCTGCAATGATGAGGTGGCACCTGATTGCAGCGGCTGATTTGTCACAAGTTGGTGCAAACGTTCCAAACTTGTGTCACCAGCAGCCTGCAATGGCATTGGGGGAAGCGGGACAAGCCTTTGCAGGCTGTGGGGGCGTTGGCCACAACAATGCCGTGCCTCCACAGCCTGCTTCTCAGCAAGCTGTCCCAATATGTTTGTTGCGCTGCGCGCAATCAACATAAAAAGGAGTAATGACAGAAAGAAGCACACAACCAGAGGCAAAATACAAACCAGAAGCAGGAAAATAAATGCAGAAGTCCAGCAGAGACAAACAGAAGCAGCGGGGGGTCGCAGGCCCCAGGGTAGGTCCCAGCCTGCTGCAGAGGACAGACAGAGCCTCCAGCCAGCAAAGAATAAAGTCCGTCAGAAGGAGGCTGAGAGGAACTGCTTATATAGCTCAGGAAAGTGGGAGTGGCTGGCTGCTTGTCCATTGAACTACAGGCCAAGCCTTCCAATTACTAAAATTAAAAACAAGAAAAAGACAATGAAGCAGTCTAAACCTACCTGGCTGGAGAGAGCCACCTACTCGTAGAGTCTTGGCTGTTCCAAAGGGAACATGTTTCCAAAATTCATCTGTTCCTATAGGTAGGCTATAGTAAAAGTTGCATGCTCAGGACCCCCACCCCCACCCAAGAACAAACATTTCACCACAACAAGTCTGCTTTTCAAGGGTAGGGAGAAGAGGGAATACCTACTATTGGACTTGATCCTGGACTCATTGTTCCACTGTTATCCCAGTGCTGCCAAAATTAATAGGCCTTCCTAACTGGAGATGGGGACTATCTTTCCTGAAAGCAGTAAAGTGCTTACTATCAACGCAATGGATCTTGTCTTTAAAAACAATCCTTAAATAAGAAAAGCAATCATACTAGACAGCTGAAGCCATGCAGGTGCTCTGCCAGGTAAAACTAAAACTATGTGTGAGGCCCGGAAAACCTGGGGTTGAGAGCCAGCTGTTTTGAAGAATGCAGCGGCGAGGAGCCTTAAGGCGAGTTTCTCTGCCACAGTGTTTATAGGAGATCAGATGCTTTGAAAATCAACCTGACAAAACCACAGACAGTCTGGCACAGTTAACATTCTCAGCTCAAAACAGGCCCGGGATTAGAGGGACAAAGAAGGCTGAATTTCCACTTTTAACATTTCATTCCATTTTCAACATTTCATATCAAGTAAGTATGTGGAAACTCCATCTCAGGGCTCTGCGTGCACTGCTCTGAGAGTTCGCAGGGAGAGCTGGCCCATGTTTCTGACCACACTGTGTGCCCTGCTAATGGATAAACCACAAGGGGGGGACAACTGTGAGGTACAACAGTAGGAATACAATGCTTATGCACATGGGGGATGCCATGAGATAAGAGAGAGCTTTGGGCTGCACTCCACTCCACACTGAACACAAATATAACAAGCATTTGTCAATGCCGAATGTTTGCTTGCTGGCATTGGCATTGGTAGTGTAGGAATTAGAGAGCTGCATAATAGGAATGGCAGTGAAGTATTGAACTGAAGCCAACCCCACCACCACCCTGCAGAGACTGACAAGCATTGAGGTGTGCCTTTGGGTCATCAGGTGTAACAGCCATGCCATTTCACTACACCCTACCCTGCAGACACTGACAAGTGTCAGGGTGTGCCTTGGGGTCTTTGGCCCTTATGCGCACCCCATTCCATCAGGAAATACGGTGAGATGGGTCCTGTAGAGGAGAATGGGGTGAACTTTGGGGCCGAAGAGTCCGAGGCACACCTCGATGCCTCTCACTGGCTGCAGGGTGTGAAATGGTATGAGCATGACAAACGAGAATCCCAAGTCACACCCCTGATGCCTGTCAATCTCTACAGGCTGGGGTGTTATGGTCGGAAACCCTAACGCCTCAGGAATTCGTTAGCATTTTCACTCCAAATTTTCAACATGGTTTTTTTGTGTCCCCACCTTATCAACAGTGGCAATATCAGTTTGTTAGCCAAAAGCTGATTTCGCACAGCGACTACGCCATTTGGCTCCACAGGTGCAAAAACACATTTCTAACAGGATGTAAAAAATGACAGCTGTACTGTTCATGGGGAGGTACAAAAAATGGCAATGTTGAAATTCTGCAGTGAAAATATTAAAAAAACTGGTGAAGTCACGAGCGTGCATAGAAAATGCACAATGCACACCTGTAATGCAATTTGTTTGGGGATTTTTTTACAGCAGATTGTCAACACAGGGATTTTGGAACCTCCGCTCATGAACAGTGTCACTGTGATTTTCTTAATCTGTCCTGAACAGTGATTTCTCACAGCAACCACGCATTTCTGCACTGGAAGTGCGAAAACACATTTTGGCCATGGTGTGAAAAATGACAGCTGTACTGTTCGTAAGGAAGCGTGGAAAAATGCAAGTGGTGAAAATCTGGACTCAAAATATTAGAAATCCATGAAGTTACAAGGGTGCATGGAAACTGTGCAATGGTCACTCATAACACAGTCATTTTATGGACTTTTTTCCCCAAATTTTTAATAAAGCCATTTTAACACCTTTGCTCATGAACAGTGTCACTTCTTAATCTGCCCCAAACATTGATTTCGTACACCGACTGTGCCATTGTGCACTACATGGGTGGAAACACATTTTGGGTGAGATGTGAAAAATGACAGCTGTACTGCTTATAAGGAGGTGTGGTAAAATGGCAATGTTGAAAATCTGGAGTGAAAATATTGAAAATTCGTGAACTTACAAGCGTGCGTAGGAACAGCGCAACACATGCTTGTAAAACAGTCATTTTGGGGAATTGTTTCACCAAATTTTTAACATAGCCATTTTAACACCTCTGCTCATGAACAGTGTCAATGTGATTTTCTTAATCTGTCCTGAACATTGATTTCACACACAGAATGCGCCATTGTGTGCTACATGGGCTGAAACACATTTTGGGCGAGATGTGAGAAATGACAGCTATACTGCTCATAAGGAGGTGTGGTAAAATGACAATGTTGAAAATCTGGAGTGAAGATTTTAAAAATTTGCGAACTTACGAGCGTGCGTAGGAACAGCGTAACGCATGCTGGTAAAACAGTCATTTTTGGGAATTTTTTCAGTAAATCTTCAACATAGGGTTTTTGGGGGCCCACCTCATGAACTGTGACACTATCATTTCGTAAATCGGTCCCGAAAGATGGTTCCATTTAGTGACTGCAAAATCACCTTTCGGGGCCGATTAACACCATGACAGTGACAGAATTCATGAGGTGGAGTCCCAAAAACCCCATGTTGAAAATTTGGTGAAAAAATTCCCCATAATGCCCAAGATATGCACTAAAGTAGAAAAAACCCTATTTATTACATTATACAGCTTGCCGGTATTTCCTCAGTTCGCAGTCGGCTTTGAAGAGTGCAGACGTGTTCCCGGTCCACCAAAGATCGTTGCGCCAGACTCCGGAGGTAAATATGGGGTGAGGTGGGGGTGTGGGGAGGTGGATGCACTGAAGATGGGCATGGGTGGCGGAGGGTGGGTTCAGGACAGTCAGCGAGGGAAGGTTTTTTCTTTACTTTTTTTTTTTTTTTTTACACTTAGATGACACGGGACTTGTGCCACGCTGGGGTGGGCTCCCAGCATGGCAGCTGGAAGGCTGTTTGGGGGGGTGTGGAGCCGATGGGGGATTGGGCACCCCCGTCGGCCATAGGAACTGTTGTCATGCTGGGGTGGACTCCCAGCGTGGCACCTGATAGTCTCTTGGGGGGGAACAGTGGAGCCAATGGGAGATTGGGCACCCCTGTCAGCCATACAGACTGCTGCCATGCTGGGGTGGGCTCCCAGTGTGGCACCTGGAACTCTTTTGGGGGGGGGAGCGCAACACAGCTGATGGGGGATTGGGCACCCCTGTCGGCTATACAGTGTGTGCGTGGGGAGCACATGACATGCAATATGCATGTGTGCATGTGTGTGTGTGTGTGTGTGTGTGTGGAGGCGCCAATGAGCACGCGATATCTTATCACTGCACACTGAAGAGTAGCTCTCCCTTTCAACTGTACGACACTGCATTTTCAACCGCTGTCATAGACAGCTGCATCATTCATTGGCGAATGGTGGCCACGCCTGCAAACACACTCACTGAATTGGAAGACGGGTGACACAACCTCCGAAAACTCAGATGATGGCACTATGTTTCTTGCACATGCGTGCAAGCAAATATAAAAAGCTAAGGAGAAAGGAGCAGAAATTCAGACAATGATTTGTGGTTTTTATGTTTGCTTGTGCTCATGTGCATAGTGCATGTGCAAGAAACACCTTGCGAGAGTACCACATTTCAGAGGTATGCCAGTGTTGTGGCCAATGCAGTGGACTCTTTAATGGGCATGTCCCTCAGCCACCAATCAAGGGGCAAACTGCCAATGACAGCAGCTTCAAAGAGAGCCAAGGAGTTGAAACAAATCTGCTGCTGCAATCATGAACAGTTTAATCACTGCAGCAGTACCTCCTCCCTTCCCTTGCAACCTTGTTGGCTTCTGCCACCCAGCACTCTGTTCCTGGCCCTTGCTCCTCCAACAACTTGTTTGTTCTGTGTGCCTTTCCTGGTGAAACAAGTAACGAGCCACAGCTCCTGCTGCCCACTACACACTCCAAGGAAATCTGACATCGGGGTGCCCAACCCCCGTGTTGGCATGTATCACCCCTCCCTCCATTAATGTGGCACACTGGGAGCCCACCTCAGTGTGCCAAAATGTTTCCAACACTAGGATGCTCACTCCCGGTGTTGGATGTGCCCCCCCAAAAAAAACATCTGTAATCTGCCAACATCGGGGTGCCCAATCCCTGTGTTGGCATGCTCCATGGCCACCACTATTGTGGCACACTGGGAGCCCACCCCAGTATGCTGAAATGTTTTATTTTAAACCTGTAAAAGAAAGAAAACCATGCCCCTGGAGTCTTTTTTTTTTTACCTGTAAAAAAGAAAATGGTCCACTGTCATCTCCCCAGCCCCCTCCCACTGAGCACCCAGCTCACCTCATTGCACCTCCCCACCCATGATTACCCTCCAGAGGTCAGGAACAGTGATCTTCTCTGGACCAGGACACGTCTGCACTCTTCAAAGCCGCACTGCATAATGAGGAATTGGGTAAACGCTGTGTAATGGGAGTCAAAGAGGGGTTTCAACTTAGGTTGCTATCTCAGCCATTTTTAGGAATTGTGGCCCTAAATTTTCAACATGGGGTTCTTGGAACCCCACCTCATGAACATGTCACTGCCATTTCATTACTCGGTCCTGAAAGGTGATTTCGGAGTCACTGTGCAGAATTACCTTTCAGGACTGAATAACATAATAACAGTGCTACTGTTCATGAGGTGGGGTCCCAAAAAATCCGTATTGCAAATTTGGTGAAAAAATTCCAAGAAATGACTGCAGTATGAGCGTGTGTTGTGCAGTTTCTAAGCACGCTCATAACTTAGCCAATTTTTAATATTTTCACTCCAGATTTTCAACATTGCCATTTTTTCACACCTCCTTATGAACAGTACAGCTCTCATTTTTCACATTCTGCCCAAAATGTGTTGCTGCACTTGTGGCGCAGAATGGCGCGGTCGCCGTGGGAAATAGACTTTTGGTACAGAGTAACAAAATCACAGTGCTACTGTTCATGAAGGGAGGTCCCAAAATGCCCATGTTGAAAATTTGGTGTAAGAATTCCAAAAATTGAATACGCTACGGGCGTGTGTTGCGCTGTTTCTACACATGCTGCTTGTAACTTCACCTATTTTTTATATTTTCACTCCAGATTTCCAACATTGCCATTTTTCACACCTCTTCATGGACAGTGTACAGCTGTCATTTTTCGGATCCAGACTGAAATGTGTTTTTCCACCTGTTACGCAGAATGGCATAGTCTCTTTGCAAAATTACCTTTTGAGATTGAGTAATGAAATGATAGTGCCACTGTTCATAAAGTGGGGTCCCAAAATGCCCATGTTGAAATCTGGAGTGAAAATATCAACTAATGCCTGGGGCATTAGGGTTTCCAACTGTAATGCCCCAACCTGCAGAGAATGATAGGCATCAGGGGTGTGACTTGGGGTCATCGGCCGTTATGCTCATGCCTTTCCACCCCACCCCCACCCTGCAGCCAGTGACAGGCATCGAGGTGTGTCTTGGGGTCTTCAGCCCTAACGTTCACCCCATTCTTAATAACGGTGCATCCCTGATGAAGGAGAAATCCAAAATAGGAATATTTGACTTAGAGTTTAACTAACTTAGTGCTCTGTTTTGATATCAAGAGAAAATATTAAAAAAAGTATATATATTATAACTTTGGGTGAGTGGGTCTATTGATTTCCAATCTGCATTTACATTATTGCTTATTTTAAACCATTTGCCCAAGTCCAAACCTAATGTAGGCAAACAGCCCACTGACTGGAAACAGTAGTGTATGTGTGTTCACCAAGTTGGGAATGTGTCCAGGGTTCCTGTCATTCCTGTCATTATGCGTGTACACATGCACACACACACACACACACACACACACACACACACACACACATATCTGGAAAGGATCAGGTGCTCAATGTATATGCTAGGGCACACTATTTAAGGGAAGCAGACTAAGAAATATGTTTTGCACCCTATGGGTTTCTGAGACATCCACCATTCCTCCTGTAACCCCTAGACCTTTCAACTGCTCAAATTCCTATGTGACACTGCTCCAGTGTACTGGGACACCAATCCTGATCCCTCTTCCCCTGATGCTTAATACCCCTGTGGCTGTGACCCCTTTAATTCAGGATGTTTATTCCCTGCCTAGTCAGGACTCAGCTCTAGTCATTGAGGACTGGGGCGTAGGGCCAAGGATGATAACAGATAACAGGCAGTGAGGTGGGTGGCCAAGTTATTGCCTGCAGTTTGAGTTACTTTCTCTCCTTTATAGGCCTTTCCACCCCCAACCTACCCCACCCCCATAGGATGCCACCTGTGACTTTACTTTTGTGTGCAGGAGTGCATCTAACACCACACGGTCACTCATGAAGTTGATGAAATTCTAGCTTCTTCAGTAGGAGGCCGTACCAATGTAGCTTGGCCTGCTCTCCGTGAGAATCTGAGCATGGTGCCGCCACAGCATGTCCAAGACTCCTCCAGCTCAGGACTTGGGGCTACTGCCTCTTTATAGCTTCAGCTTCACTTTGCTGTTCATAAATCAGTTAACTGAGAGGCTTAACATCAGGAATTATAAAATGGGTCTCAAAAATCCTGTAGCCTCATTGTTCAAAACATGTCACATGACCATGTGTAAATTCTGTAACAGACAACTAGTAAAGAGCCAATTGATCTAATGTTTACTTTCTTTGAACCTTATTCTTTTATTTTTTTTTTTAATTTTAATAACAGATTCATTTTATAATCACAATAATGCACTTCAGGGCGTGTGTAGTAGTGGGATTTATACACTTCTTGTGTGGTTAAAGTAACTCCGCTGTGCCTCGTGACACATCACACAAGGAGTGTGTAAATCACACAACAACACATGCCCTGTCATGCATTATTGCATAATTATAAATCACTTCCATGATTTTAACCAATCACCATATATAGCCACTGAACCTCTTTTCCTGCATAAATGGTCTCTTCAGCAGGAATGGTAGGAGTGGTGCACTCCACTTCAATGTTAGGAGAAGGGAAGCTTCATTTAACTTTTGAAAATTAAAAAAGTAACTAACATTTATTATAAATCACTGTAGCAAACAGAGTGTCTTTGCTTCACGGTCCTCTCTCCCAGACCTCATGCTTTGAATCTCTTATAACATAAGAGGCCTCCCATAAGGCCCTATTGGCTTATAATATTGTCACCTCTGGATATGACGAAGCTGCATTTGCACACATGCAGTGTTTTGGATCCATTTCAGCTCCCTTGTTGTGCATGCTGTGCTGCAGTAGTTTGGGGCATATCCACACAGGGAAATCTGCTCTGTTGCAGGTGGGTAGGTGGGTTGGGATGGGGGAAAGGCATGCTTGGAATCTACTGATGGATACACGGAGACCATCATATGGATCAGCGCTGACAAAATGGATCAGCTTCAGGCATGTCCAACTGCAGAATCGGCGCTGGAACAGCGGCTAGGTACCACTCACTGCAATATAAGCAGGTTAGCATAAATGTGGCTTTATGGTGAATTTATTTTTAAAACCTAAAACCAAAACCACAGTCACTGTATGACAATGGTATATGGCTCGGTTAATGCTGCTGAAAACCTTCTGCTAGTTATATTAGGATTCTGTGTGCTGCCATGGATAACATCCCCACTTGAAGCAGTACTCCGTGGATCAATAAACCTTTGATCTAATTGCAGAGTGGACAAAGCAACTCTTCTACGTTACACAAATCTGCAGAGAGAAGCTTATGGTGAGAAGTGGAAATAGGATGTAAGACTTCAAAACTCTTATTTATCTGGGGGCCAGGCTGTTTAATTTGTTCCTCATATTTTGATCAGTTACAGTTACCTCTTAAAGACACATGTAGGCAATGAAAGCTGATATGGTATTAATGTAGTTGTAGAACACCTGGCTGAATGAAATGTGCCTGCAGTAAATATAATGGAAGTGTGATGCTAAGCTGCATGCATATGAATTATCAGTGTACTTGAACTTGTGACCTCAATGTTCTTTTTGACAAGTACAAGTATGCGTATCTCTTACAGTATCTGAGGGTGATCTTTGGTGGCCTCTAACTCCATAATTCATAATTCTGTAATTGAACCTCAAGATGTAGCTTATGCTAAGCTGCACTCAGATACCCTTTCCCCACCCTATTGGAAACTAAGTGCATACACCTAGAAAAAGCTGCCCTGGTTCAGAAAACTTCAGATCAAGAAACATATCTTTAGTCTCCACATTCACCACACACTTATGAAGTTACATCTTTCCTCAACAATATAGTTCTAATTTTATAGAGGCCACCTGAATTCCTGTAACCTGACTGGTCAGCTAAGGTCTTTACCCATGGGAAAATCTTGCAATCACCCACAGCTGAAGAAAGGCATTTCTAAAAACATAATTAAATGAAACATATTTAAAATTCATTTTACATATGGGTTGATTGAACAATTGCAATAAGGAACTCCAGATCAAGGGTAATTGGGGTATTGCCCACTACTCGTGTGTTTAAATCACTGGGCTGCACCTTGTGACACACCACACAAGACGTGGATAAATCCCCCAATAACCAATGCCCCATCGTGCCTTGTTGCTTAAATGGCACACATTATTATAAACAAATTATGATCTAGTATAATGCCTCCTCATGAACTGAAACTACCTGCACAGTATTAGAGTTGACAGAAACCAGTGAAGTTCTGGGTTCTAGTTCTGGTTTAGAACTTTGCAAATAGTTCTAGGGTTCTAATCTTCTTTAGAACTTAAACTATGTTGTATATCGGACTGGCCACAAATAACAGATAAAGATACCGAGAGGAGAAAAAAAACACTATCTGTACAGCATTAATATTGGTTCATTGCACATGCTGAAAAGAAAAGCACATTATACCTTTCAAAATGCAAAATGCAAGCAAAATTTCAAGTGTCACAATTCCATGCGTTTGGCACATCTACGTATGAGCAGCACAGTCTTCATATTGTCTCTTTCTAAAACGTTTTAGGATATAATTCCCAAAAATGAGTTTGCTTTCCAGGCTGGCATCTCCTGTTTTTGAAATATCCGAAAAAAAATCACACATTTTTTTTGGTATTTAGAGCTCTTAATATTTAGAACCCATGGGTGCTCTAGTTCTAAATTAGAACTTGAATCCCTGGGTTCTAAAAGGTTTCTAATATTTTTAGACCTAATTCTGACAACCCTACATACTGTAGTACCTGGCCTACATGACACCCATCTGCACATCACACAGGCATCAGCTCGTCACCTACCTGGACTTCATACATCTGGACTATACCAACCAACTCTGCACCCACCTATATTGTGCCCACCAGCATATCAGCCTGCACTGTAGCAACCTCTGCACCCACCTTCTCTGCACCTAACCAGCTCTGCAGCACAAACCTGCACTGTGGCGAGCTGCATGGCACCTTAATGCACTGCCTTCACCTGCACTGTACTGCCAGAACTGCACATCATTTTAATGTGCCCTTCTGCTCTGCACCCACTTGTCACTGTACTGACACTGTAGAAAGACGGGCCACATCATTTTTTCAGTACTCACAATCCCTCACCTTTTAGGAGCATTCACTACATCTCCAAAGTAAAAGAGAAGATAAGACTTCAATGGGGATTTAATCCTGACTGGGGTTGATGCAATAGGACCTTGAAACCTGATCTTACTGATTAAAGAGGTTTTTTTTTTTCACATACAGTAAATGTCTAGCATTTTTGGACCCAGACAAATGAGTCTATTAAAAAGCAACAAAAACATTCCTACCCCGCCCCAATCCCAAGCTTTGTAGTCTTGAGGGGAAGGTGCAGAGCTGCTGGCAGTAGAAAAATCAGTGAGATGTGATGCTCAGATTCCTGTCAGCAGCTTGTCAGCACTGTATCAGCACAAAATGACTTACAGAACACTGAACTAACCTCCCTCCCTTCCCCCCAGTGACTTAAACAAGCCACTTCACAGTGCAGTCTGAGAAATGCTATCCCAAGGAGCTCTTGTTTATCTGGAGTGGGCAGCATAATATTCATTTGGGACACAGAATTGATCATTAGAATGTGAAACAGATTTATGTCATAAATGGGGACTATCTTAATAGTTTG
The DNA here is from genome assembly GCA_016271365.2 of Neoceratodus forsteri. Lineage (NCBI taxonomy): Eukaryota > Metazoa > Chordata > Ceratodontiformes > Ceratodontidae > Neoceratodus > Neoceratodus forsteri. Next base: position 753,665,373 of record CM028137.1, read on the forward strand.
GGACTCTCACATAGTGTCACCACTATTTAAAGGTAGCGTAGCAAGTATAAGAAACATTTGTTCACACTTTCAGTAATTTTTTTTTCTGTTAACACCAGTTGTGGCAGTGAGGAAGGTAGTTATTAGATATGGGTAATATGCTCCTCCACTGGGGTAGCGATAGAGCTCAAAGCTGTTACCTCAGCATAGAACTCTAGGGATGTGAACATTCTGAATATGTTACCTCAGTTTACCTTTGTGCATGCAATACTCAAAATAGACACAACTATAAATCAAAATATGCACAACTATCAATGTCCACATCATCAGTCAAGCCCTTATAAAAATCAGACAGCATAAACATAGTTATGACTGGCAAAACACACTTCACTTGGGAAGCCATACCCTACTGAAAACAACATAAAATTTGATATGACTGGAAAAACACGGGCCTACCTTGACTTGAAGGACAGAACCTCCATCAAGACTAGAGATGTTGTGAAATAAAATTTCACCAATGAAATTGCCATGAAATTGGCAATTTCACCAAGTAAAATAGCAGTGCCTATAATATATAAATTAAATTAGTGAAAAAGAGTCGGGCTTCCTGGAACTGACAGCACAGAGAGACCCACAATGCTAGGTCCAGTTAAAAATATTCATCCCTGGTGTCTAGTGGTCCCCCTCCAATCACTTGCCCAATTCCCAAATTGAAGAATCCCCCCCCAACCGAGATTTACATCAATTTCCCCATCGTGGTATAATAATAAAAAAAATTCAAATCCCTACTCCCTGGTGTCTAGTGGACCCTCCACCCCCACCCTATCATCAGACAGTACTCCCACTCCCCCAGTACCCAGAGCGGGTCACCAACACAGCACTCACTTATCTCCACGTCCAACCCTGCTCTGAGTGCTTCAACGAATGAGAGCAAATTTCCCCATCATGGTATAATAAAAAAATTCTCAATCCTGATTCCCTGGTGTCTAGTGGACCCTCCACCCTCCCCATTCTGTCATCAACTAGTGCCCCCCACACTGCTCCCCAGTACCTGGTGGGACCCGGCACAGCCCTCCACTCACTTCCATGGCGGCAGCCCAGATGAGCTCTTCAATTAATGAGCACATACTTAATGAATGAGTGCGTACTTATACAAGCACGTGCTCATTCACTGAATTGCTCAGATGGGTTACCAGCTGTGGAGGTGTGTGGAGGGCTGTGCCGGTGGCCCACTCGGGGTACTGATGGGGGAAACCAGGGGGGCACTATCTGATGACAGGGTGGGGGGTCCACTAGACACCTGCAGGTCAGGATTGGGAATTTTCTTTTATTATTAGACTGTGATGGGGGAAATTTATGTAAATCTCAATGGGTTGTTGGTGGTGGTGGATTAGTCTATTCTCACTTTAAAACCTATTTTTTTACCTGCTGCTGCCTAAAGAAAAACACTATTCCCTAAGCTATATTTCTTACAAGACCTCTAGCTACAGGGATCTGGGTTTTCAGATGTTACTGGGTCCAAGAGAGTGAGCTGAACAGCAACACATTGATTTATTCACTCTGTCTGTGGAGACGGTTTTGCCCCTTTGAGTGACAATTACCCCACCTCCCCCCTCCTCAGGTGGGTGTATAGAGGAATGACATCATCCAGGCCAGCTGGCCTCTGTACACACAGAAATTCTCAATTCAGTTTTATGATTTTGCTTCTCTGGATGTCAGAGGTGTGCAGCCACAGACCTCTGCCTTTTAAGCTGATGAGGCATTCAAAATGACAGTCCCCCATCTATCTTACAGGGTCTGTAGCTACAGATTCCCACAAGAGCGTTTTTCTGCAGCTGAGTTGGCTAATTATTTCCCATGAGACCTGCTTAGACACATTGGAAGCCGCATTTTGTTTGTCCACTTTGACAGTAGAACAACTTACAACCCAAGCATGACTATATTCACAAAGGAAATTAACAATAAAGAAATTAATAGATTACTCTGGTCACATGTCCATCACCTCTCCCTCCCAGGAAAATGAAGGGGTGTCTCTTTTGGGCAATCCCCAAGACACACTGCCGTTCATGTAGGGCCTGGGGAATGCCTAAAGAAACATGTCATGCACTCAGAACTGCCTTGACAGTCCATCTGCATTGGTATTCTTTGATCCACTTCAGTGCTGAATGATCATATTATATTACTGTAGTACCAAACTCCAATGCATTAATTTTGTGTTTTGCCCACTGGTCCTATGGAGCCATGTCAAGGGGTTATGATCTGTGACCACAGTGAACTCCCTCCTGTACAGATATGACTGCAGCTTCTGAAGGGCCCACACTATCCCCAGATGTTTCTTCTCAACTGTGGCATATGCCTCTTCCCATGCCTGTTCCAGTACAGTAGCTTCTTCTTGCTGATTTTACATTGTTTCTTGTGGATTTTACTTGGTAGAAGGTTATTTATTTTCTTTCTTACTAATTCTAAAGGGCTAGCAGGGTATTATTTTGGGGCTGTTGGAAGTTTGAAACCTATTTTGGTGGCAATAAGTGGGATCATTTGTTTGGTATTTCACTATGTAGCAGGCTGTGTTTGGGAGGCCTATTTCTTCTGATTTAAAACCTATTTGGTGTGATTTTATTAGGGCTATTTCTTTGAATTGGAGACCTATATCTTCTAATTTCAAGCCTATTTTCATGTGTTGTTGGTGAGGCTGTTTGAATTGGAGACCTGTTTCTTTTGGTAGCAAATCTATTTTTTGCGCTTTGAGTGGAATTGTGATTGCTTTATGCTGGCTTCACTAGCTGCAAAGTTTAGTGCATAGTGGGAGAAGGGTGCTAATGGTCTGACCAGGGGTCTCAGCTACCTGATTGTTTCTGGAAGGCACGGGATGGTCTCACCCTCCCTACCCCTCACCCCACCTGCCCCAGATCCATGAGTTCATTTATACCTGGGTTTCTGACATCACTTCCCCAAGAGGGCAAAGGACAAGCACCTGTCATAGCAGAAGCAGACATCCAGGAAAGGAACAGCAGCGAGTGAAGAGGTGACTGCTTTCTCAGTGGAAGGGAAGTAACTGCAAAACAAGAAGCTTTCATTGTTACTTCTTTGCATTGCTATTTTCATTGTGGAAAGGAGGAGTAGGAGTTTGAAGAAGGTTGTGCAATAGTTACTTAAAGTACATTTTGGGTGTGGACAGGAAGGATAGGAATGTAAAAAGCAGTTGCTCAACCTATCTAGACGTGCATGACAAAGGGGGTAAGGGAAATTAAGAAAAGGAGAAGAATTTTTTTGCAGTGAAGGGGAGGGGAGACTTGGGGGAGTGTTTGGTATCCTTCATCTGGAAGAGTGGGGGGTCGCTGGTGGGCAACAGGAGCAATGGGTAGGGTGGTAGGCTGCAACAACTGCAGTGCACCAATCTTTCTAAAAATTGCCTGGATGGTGGGGGGATGTTTACTGTGCAACCACATAGAGAAACTTAGAAAGGAGATTGAGGGTCTGCAGGAGGAACTAAGTCAGGCAAGGCAGACTGGAGGAGGGTTTAGCCCAATACTGGAGGGAGGGAAGAGGGTAGATGAGGGAGGGCAATTTGAGCCAACAGTGATGAGAAGAGGGTCAGAAGAAGGGAAGTGGAGACAAAGGAGCCCAGGCCAGGATGAACAATTTCAGGGAAATCAGGTCAGGAGACAAAAGACAAACGGAAGACGGAGACAGGGACTTGTGAGGGGAGGAGAAGAAGTGGCAACAGTCATGGAGTGGAAAGAAGGAAACAGGTTACTATGAAGAGAGAGGAAGCGGGCATTTGTGAAGGGTCTTCAGAAAATAGTTCTGCACTGCTAGAGGGGAAGGGGGAGGTGATGTAATTGGAGGAGTAATTGATAAATGCCTGGACCAAACCAGAGTGGGGGGACATTCTGCTGGGAGAATTGCAACAGTGGCAAAAGGGAGAAATAATGTGCAGGAGGAAGAAGAGGAGTTGAGAATGAGAGATGGAGATGAATGGAAGCAAGCAGGGAGTAAGAGGGGTGGAATCTTAGTGCTGAGGGACTCAATACTAAGAGGAGTCAGGTGGGATAGCAAGGGGGAGAAGCATAGTCACATTTTGGGTGGATGCCATACCAGGAATGATAGCAGAAAGGGTGGGACAGTCTGTTCTGAAATATGCTAGAAGGGGTAGGGACAAGCCTCATTTAATTATACATCTTGGGATGAATGACCTGGCTGACAAGACAGTAGTTAGGAGGTTTGAGGAACTAGGACAATTATGTGAGGGGACAGGAAGATCAGTAACTTTTTCAGAGATACTTCCAGTGCCCAAGACAAGCACAACAGGAAAGCTGAGAATAGAGGAATTTAACGGATGGCTAAGAACCTGGTGTCACGCTAAAGGGCATGGGCTGTTAGGAGGGTGGGGAGGGACCTGGTAGGACAGTAGTATCTATGCCAAGGACAGACTACACTTGAGTGAGAAGGGAAAGAAAGTGTTGAAACAGAGGATGGAGGAGCACATAGAGGAAGTTGGGAATTTAAATTAGGAGTGGGGGGTGGCAAGTGGGCAAGAGACATGCAGATACCACAGGTTGGGAAGCCATATGAGCTTACCCCTGTAACAGTGACAAAGGACAAATGGCAAGTACTATTGGTGAAGTTAGTAAAGGAGGGCAGGATAGGAGGGGGAGAAAAGGGTGGAAGGTGATTACCCTTAATGCTAGGAGCCTTGGAAGGAAAACTGCAGAGTTACAGGTGCTCATGGCAGAGGGAGAGGTGGACATTGCAGCCATCACAGAAATGTGGGCCACCCAATACAATGACTGGGACCCATCCGTATCAGGGCACAGGTTATTTCATAGGGACAGGGTGATTGGGAAAGGAGGGAGGTGGCACTATATGTGAAGGAAGGACTGAAGTGTGTAAGGGAGGAAGGGGAGGAGGGTAGTACGGAGTCACTTTGGATGCAAATTCAGGATTCCAAGAATAGGATTCTCAGAATGGGAATGGTGTACAGGCCACCCTCTCAGATGGAGGAGTTAGACAAGGAACTAGCAGGACAGATCAGGAGGACCTGCGAGAAGGGTAGTGTGGTGATTGTGGGGTACTTCAACATGCTAGGAGTTGACTGGAGTACCCAACAACCAGGAATAGAAGGGAGCAGATACTGCTGGATGCCTTCCAGGACAGCTTCCTGCAGCAAATGGTCAGTGAACCAACCAGGTTAGGGGATACCCTTGACCTTGTGCTGGCAGATGGGGAGTTTGTGAGAGAACTTATTGTGGAAGAACCACTGTCAGGGAGTGACCACCACTCAGTATGGCTCACACTGGATATGGGCAAGGAAGGTGTGGAATCTGGCACAAGAGTGCTGGACTTCAGAAGGGCTGACTATTGGAGGATGGGAGAAGTGGTAAAAGAGTTCCTAGCCAGAATTCAACTTAGTATGGGCACTAACCAGAGGCGGGAGCTCATAAAGTTGGGGATAGTGGAGGGAACCAAAACCTGCTGCAAGGTCCAGAGCAAGAAGGCTAGGGCTAAGAAACCGAGCTGGTTGAGCAAGGAAGTCATGGAAAAGGTAAGGAGGAAAAGAGCTGCCTTTAGGAGGTACAAGAAAACAGGGAGGGGGAGGACAGGGAGGAGTACCTGACAGAATCGAAGGAGATGACACGGGTAGTTAGGGGAGCCAAGGCATCTATGGAGCTCAGGCTGGCACAAGGCATTAAGAAGAGGGAGAAGGACTTCTTTAGGTACATAAGGGAGAAAAGGAGCTGTAAGGACCACATAGTAAGGATTAGGAAGGAGGGGGGTTTGGTGGAATCAGGGTGTGATAAGGCAGAAGTGCTAAATGATTACTTCTGCTCTGTATTTACTAAGGAGAAGAGGGGTGATATCCCAGGGGGAGGAATGGCAGAAACGGGGGGAAGGGGGTGACAGATGGGGAAATCATGGAGGGTAGAGTTCAGGAGGGTTTGAAGGCACTGAGGGTGGACAAGGCACCAGGCCCAGATGGCATCCACCCCAGGGTACTAAAGGAGCTGGCAGAGGTCTTTGCAGGACCTTTGGCAGTCCTATTTAATGCCTCACTACATTCAGGGTGTGTACCTCAGGATTGGAGGATGGCTCATGTGATGTCTCTCCACAAGAGTGGCCCCAAGGATGAACTGGAGAACTACCGACCAGTGAGCCTCATGCCCATCATGGGTAAGCTGACGGAGACTATCCTGAAGGAGAGGCTGGTGGCCCTCCTAGAGGCCAAAGGACTACAGGACAGCAGACAGCATGGCTTCATACATGGCAGATCCTGCCAAACCAACCTGGTGGAGTTCTATGACTGGGTGACTAGGCAACTGGACAGGGGCCATGCAGTGGATGTCCTGTATCTGGACTTCAGTAAGGCTTTCAACTCGGTGCCGCATGGGAGGCTGGGAAGTAAGTTAGAAGGCATGGGGCGGGTGCAAGCTGGTGAGATGGGTAGGGAACTGCTCTGTGGGAAGGCAACAGAGAGTGGTGGTGGTGGGAACTCACACCCAAGGGAATGAGTGTTCCACAGAGATCGGTGCTGGGACCAGTGTTGTTTGGGATATTCATTGCAGACATATCATTGGACATCAAGAGCAAGATCAGTCTGTTTTCTGATGATACCAAGATGGGAGCAGTGGTGGATGACCTAGGGAGATGGCAGGGGTTGCAGGATGATCTGACAAAGCTTGAAACCTGGTCAGACACCTGGCAACTGGGGTTTAATGCCAAAAAGTGCAAGGTGCTGCATTTTGGGGTGAAGAACCCAAGGAGGAGTTACCAGCTGGGGGGAGTGCAGCTAGCCCAGACAGAGGAGGAGGAGGATAAGGATCTGGGTGTGCTCATTACAGGGTCAATGAACAACTCAGCACAATGTAGGATGGCAACTGCAAAGACCAACAAAATGCTGGGTTGCATTGCAAGGGGTATATCATCGAGGAGGGAGGAGGTGATTCTGACACTGTACAGGTCATTATTTAGACCACACATGGAGTACTGCATGCAGTACTGGTGCCCATATCTGAGGAGGGACATTAAGTTACTGGAGGGAGCGAAGCGCAGGGTGACAAAGATGATCAAGGGGCTGGGGGACTTATCTTAAGAGAGGAGGCTGAGGGAGTTGAACATGTACTCGCTGGAAGAGAGGAGGGACGGGGGGCATGATTAAACCTTTAAGTACATGAAAGGAATAAACAAGACAGGTACAGAGGGGCTGTTCAAAGTAAAGGAGGGGAGGGACACTAGGGGCCATGATATGAGACTGGAGGGAGGAAGGTTCAGGAGGGAGATGAGAGACACTTTTCTACAGAGAGGATGGTAGATGGGTGGAATGTGTTACCTGCAGAAGTGGTATCCAGTAGATCAGTGTACTGCTTTAAAAGGAGATGGGACAGGACAAGGGGGAGGGTCAATGGAGGGGAAGGGTGGAAGGGAGGGGAAGCTTCAGGATAAGGGTTGCTAACTGCACATTCGAGCAGACCTGATAGATCTCTAGGACTTTATCTCCTGGCAAATTTCTTATGTTAGTATGTTCCCTGGGCAGAAACCTCCAGCTCAGATACACTATGGGGTGCTCCTCTCCCTGTGGTGTAACCTGGCTCAGGACAGCGCCCAGCCCATGGTCCAAGGCATCCATGTGTACTATGAATTTTAGGTCATAACTGGGGCTAGCAAGCATGAGTGGCCCACATAATGCTGCCTTCAACCGTTGGAAGGCAGACTCACAGTCCTCAGTCCAGAGAACTTTCTCAGGCATGCTCTTTTTCTTCAAGTCTGTTAGGGGCTTGGCCACATCACTGTAGTAAGGGAAAAACCTCCTGTAGTATCCGGCTGATCCCAGGAATGCCCTTATCTGTTTCTTTGTGGCAGGGGTGGGCCAGGCCTGGATAGCATCAACATTCGCTGGCTATGGACAGATGCATCCACTGCCCAAGGTAGAACACTTTGTCCATGCCTACTTGCCATTTTTCCACCTTAACTGTTGGCCCTGCAGCTTTCAGTCTGTGGAATGCCTCCCTCACATGCCTGACGTGATCCTCCCAGGTCTGGCTGTAAATGGTGATGTCATCCGTCTAAGCCAGTCCATATTCACATGCCCCAGCCAGGATACAATCCTCAAGCCTCTGTAAGGTTGAGGGTGTATTTTACATCCAAAATGGCATTACTAGGAATTCAAATAAGCCATATGAGGTAATGAAAGCAGACCTCTCCCTGGCTGTGGGGGTTAATGGCACTTGCCGGTAGCCCTTCATCAGGTCTTTCATGGTCAGGATCTGGGCTCACCCCAGACATTTCAAGGTCTCATCCGTTCTGGGCATGGGGTAGGCATCAGAAGCATGGGGTCATTATGTTGTACAACATAACAGTGCAGCAATGTATTGCACTATAAATACAGTACATTGCTGCCGCTGAGACATACTGCCGAAACACATTTCGGCTAAACAAACAGTGGCCTGGTTGTTTTCTGCATGGGACTCTGCCCACTGCACCCCACGTTACAGGGGCTTTGCCCCTTGACCCCTCATTAAGATAACCAACTCTAGGGAGAGGTTCTACATGGGATAGGGAGAAACACTACCAAGGGAGAAAAAAAAAGAAACCGCACAATGCAGTTTCACAGAAGTCTGGGACCAGGATTCAAGCCCCGGTCCACAGGCACATAGCGACCCTGCACTGCTGAGGCTCATCCCACTGAGCTACAGCAGCAGCTTGGTGGACCACCTCCCCAACAGAGGTCTTGACCTCCGTGTCACTCCTTCTCCCACCCATGCCCGACAGGGTACAATAACGCATGCAACATATGTGCCTTGCAGGGTTTTGTAGTCTGTCATGCTAGTACACCACGCTATATGGCAGTATAATGCAGTGGTTTAAGGCTCTGAGCTGCAAATCTGGTGACATCCAGCAGACCAGACCTGGGTTTGAATCCCACAGCTTCCACTTGCATACTGTGTGACCCTGAGCAAGTCACTTAACTTCCCTGTGCTCCCAGGTCGCACCTGTAAAAAAGCTTTCAGCTTAGTGTGCTACTCCTGGTTAAACAACTAAAAAAAAAAATATGTGTTCCACATGGTATTCCATGCACAGTCCTGTCTGTGACATATTGACCTGGTAGGGGCACCACACTCTGTACAGGTGTTGAGCATCCGGTAGTTGACACAGAAACATGTGGTACCGTCCTTCTTGGGGATCAGGACCATGGGCAAAGCCCAGGGGCTACTGGACTCCTGGATCACTTCAAGGGCCAGCATCTCCCTGAGTTCCTCTAACATGGTCTTCTTAACCCCCTCTGGTAACGACCTTGGGCCCCAATGACCACATGGTGTTCAGCCATTGTGGAGTACCCCAGATTCCCCATGAACATCTCCTCAAAATCTTGCAGCAACCCTTCATCTCCCTGGCCTGGGTCATTGTCAGCTCCCCTGAAAGGGTAAGGTTATCCACTGAGGATCCCTCCCAGGCTCCCCCAGAATGTCCACCAGGGAATCAGCCTCCTTCTCATTCTCTAGCGTGCTGCACATGGTGAGAACCATGTCCTCCTTATTGTAGTAGGGATTCACCATGTTCACATGATATACCCTCTGTCTGCACCTTCTGGAAGCCCTACTACATAGGTAACATCAACCACCTTCCTGATTATGGATAATGGGCCTTCTCATGCTGCCTGCAGTTTATTGTATCTGACTGGGACAAGTACCATCACTCGCTGACTGACTTCGTACTCTCGGGCTCTGGCTCCACCATTGTACTGGGTTTTCTGTTGCTGTTGTGAGGCAGCTAAGTGCTCCTGGGAGCCCCATGAGTTCTTAAGCTGGGCGCTGAAATTTAGTATGTACTTAACAACAGACTCCCCTTGGGAGGCATTGTCACCTTCCCATTCATCCCTGACTAAATCTAGAGGCCCCCTCACCATGTGACCAAACAGAAGCTTGAAGGGTGAGAATCCTCTGGACTCCTGGAAGACTTCCCTATATGCAGTAAGGAGGTGGGGCAAATATTTGCCCCAGTCCCTTTTGTGCCGGTCAGCAAATGCCCTGAGTATAGTTTTGAGGATCCCATTGAATCACTCAACCAGGCCATTTGTCTTGGGGTGATAAGGTGAAGCACGGAGCTGTTTCACCCGTACTTCTCCCACAAACTGGTCATTAAGGATGAAATTAAATTTGTCCCTTGGTCTGACAAAATTTCCTGGAGAAATCCCACTCAGCTAAAGATTCCCAGGAGCTCATCAGCCACCTTTTCTGCCTTAATGGAGGACATGGCCATTGCCTCGGGGTACCTGGTTGCGTAATCCACAACAACCAGCATGTATCTTTTGCCCATGTGATTTGGGGTACACAGGGGGCCCACTATGTCCACAGCTACCCTCTTAAAGGATTCATCAATAATAGGCAGGGGCACCAAAGCTGCCTTAGCCTTGTCCCCGACCCTTCCTACCCTATGGTACTGTGGACAAGTCTGACAGTAATTTGCCACATCTGTGTACCTGTTCAGCCAAAATAAGTTGGTGGCAACCTGCTTTTTTGTGCAGTTAATACCCAGGTGGCCTGAAAAAGGGGTGTCATTGGCCAGGTCCAGAAGCTGCATTTGGTAGTCCCATGGGACTACCAGTTGCTGGAGTACCACTTCCTCTAGCCCCCTCTGTGGTGTACACTCAATGTACAACAGCCCATTCTCCCAATAAATTGACTTTGTACTCCCCTGAGAGTCCTCATCACTATCTGCTATATCTCTCATTTTTTTGGAGGGTAGGATCAGCTTGCAGAGCCCTGCCTAATACCTCTAGTTTGATCCTCCCAAATCCCCCTTCAAGAGGAAAGCTGCCCCTAGTGGCAACCTCCTCGGCTTGCAGCTGGGGCTCAGAGCTGCTACTCCTAGCTAGCCCTTCATACACACACTAGCTGCTTCCTTAGCTGCTGAGGGAGGAGTCTGCACAGGCTATGTTACCCCCTCCTCACCCTCAGAAGCTAGTACTTTTGCCTGGCTACGGGTAGTAACACATACTAGGTTTTTCCTGTGGTCAAAATCATTCCCCATGATCATATCCACAGGTAGATCAGGTACGACTCCCACCTCCTGTACCCCATGGCTGCCCTCCCAGCTCCGTAAGACCCAAGTCATTGGCAGCTGGGCCACTGGACTTGTGACTCCCCGAATCTTGTAGAACTGCCCAGGCAGAATCTGCTCTGCCTGGATCAGATCCTGCCTCACCATGGAGATGAAGGCACCAGTGTCTCTCAATCCCTGTGTTACTGTCCCATTGACAAGAGTAGGGTGCATATGCTTGGTGGAGTTTGGTGGCACTGTAGTGTGTGCACAGGCTGCTATCTGCTGGGTACTGTTTTAGTCACCCCTCATGCAAGCTTTTGCACTTTACTCCTGTTTTTAGGGCAGTCATAGGATAGATGCTCCACTTTCTGGCAAATCCAGTATTCCTTTGCCCCTGGTTCATTGTTCCACTTAGAACCAATGGGTTCTGTTTTGGGTTTGGGTGCAGGCTGGTTTCCATTAGGCTGCAATCCCTGGGTCCCCTTAAAACCATGTGCTGCCCTACCCCCATAGTTCTTACACTGCGAACGTGGTGTGCTGGCCACATACAAATCAACACTTTCCGCTGTCCCTTTGTGGTGTTGTATGCCCGGTCTAGCAGCCATATGTGCAGGTCATCAGGTACACTTTTAAGAAATTGTTCCCTTATAATCAAATCTTTAATTTGCTCTACAGTCCTCACCTTAGCCCCATCTACTCTATGGCCAAAACATGCACGCATTTGGATATGCAGTTCTAAATAGATGTCTCCTGGGCCTTTTCTTAATTCTCTAAATTTCCATCTATAAGCCTCAGGAGTCAATTCAAAATGTTTCAATAATACTCTTTTAACTTTATCATAGTCCATGCAATCATTATCATCCATTCAAGCAAATGCACACAAAGCACGGCCAGTAAGCAATGGAGTCAGGTGGATCATCCAGGAACGTAGCCAGCACAAAAGCAGCTTAACTGCTACTGTGATTGTGTTCATTCATTGACTTCACAGTGGGCTGCAGGCCGTGGAGGAGATTGGAGGTGTATGCTGGTGGCCCACTCCATTTTGGGATGTGGAGAGTGGGGTGGGACATTACCTGTGGGGTGGAGTGCGGCAGGGTAGACACATAGTGGATTCCCTGGAGAGGGAGGGCCTCAAACAACTAGTACAACAACCCACAAGAGACAGGGCTCTCCTGGATCTAGTACTGACTAATGGGGAAAGGATCACAGATCTCCAGGTAGAAGGTCACCTGGGGCCAGTGACCATCACATGGTATGGTTCAATTTGGCCATTAGAACTAAATTATCCAATTCCAAGGCAAAAACATGGGACTTCAGAGGAGCTAACTTTGATAAGATGGCCAACAGAGTTAAGCTAGCCCTGGCAAGAAGACTTACAGGTGAGGGAGTACAGGTAAAGTGGGCAAGCATGAAGGATGCAATACTTGAAGCAATATCCCATTGCGTTAGGAGAAAAGCAAGAGTAAAAGAAGGAGGAAACCACTTTGGTTCTCAAAGACAGTAGCAGAAAAGATCAGAGCCAAAAGGTTGGCCTTCAGGAAATATAAGGGAACGCAGTGGGATGAAGAGAGGGAGGCATACCAAACTTCCCTAAGGGAAGCAGGAAAGGCAGTAAGGCAGGCAAAGGCCTAAACTGTGGAAACACTAGCACAAACAGTAAAAGAAGGGGACAAGACTTTCTTAGATACATTGATGAAAGGAGAAAGTCCAGAGGGGGCATTGCTAAGATCAAAGGGAATAAGGGGAAGTGTGTGGATGAGGATCAAGGAAAAGCATCCATTCTAAATAGATTCTTCTGTTCAGTATTTACTGAGAAGAAGGTAGGGCAGGACCCACAGCTCAGCACGATGGATATAGGGGAGGGAGGGAGGTGTGCACAAGTTCCTTCACAAAAGAAAGGGTCCTACAAGAGCTCGCTAAGCTCAGGGTGGACAAGGCAATAAGACCTGATGGCATACATCCCAGGGTACTAATGGAGCTAAGGGTGGAACTAGCAGAGCCATTATCAGAGTTGTTTAGTGAGTCTCTGAGCACAGAAGAGGTCCTAGAAGACTGGAAAAGGGCTCATGTGATCCCACTCCACAAGAGTGGCAGCAGGGAGGAGGCAGGGAACTACAGACCAGTCAGTCTTACCTCAGTAGTGGGTAAGATAATGGAGACACTCGTTAAGGAAAGGATAGTGCAACACCTAGAATCCACAGGAGCACAGGATCCAAGACAGCATGGGTTTACAACAGGAAGGTCCTGTCAAACTAATCCCATAGATTTCTTTAACTGGGTAACCAGAGCAGTGGACCAAGGGGGTGCAGTTGATGTCACTTACCTTGACTTCAGCAAAGCTTTCAATACTGTTCCACATAGAAGATTGATTAATAAGCTGGGTAGGCTCAGGGTGGGTCAGAGGCTGGTCATCTGGGTGGTAAACTGGATGGCGGGCAGAAAACAGAGAGTGATGGTAAATGGTATACAGTCAGAAGAGATGCAAGTCACAAGTGAGGTACCTCAGGGATCAGTTCTGGGGCCAGTCCTCTTCAATATCTTCATCAGTGACACTGCAGATGGACTGGAGGGTAAGGTTTGTCAGTTTGCAGATGACACCAAGATCTGCAACAGAGTAGATGATCCAGATGGGGTGGGCAGAATGAGTCGAGATCTGTATAAACTGGCATAATTGTCAGAAGAGTGGCAACTGGGGTTTAATGCAAAGAAGTGCAAGATCATGCACATAGGGAAGAGAAACCCTGAAGCTACCTATAGTTTGGGAGGAGAGTTGCTGGCAATCACAAGGGAAGAAAGAGACTTGGGCTTCATCATCACAGATGACCTGAAATCATCCAAGCAGACCACTAAAGCAGTAGGTAATTCCAGAGGGACATTGGGGTGTATTAGTAGGGGTATCTCAAGTCGTAAGAGGGAGGTAATAATCCCTCTTTACAAGACACTGGTTAGGCTCCATCTGGAGTACTGCGTACAGTATGGGAGGCTGCACCTGCACAAGGACATTAACAAAATGGAGGTAGTCCAGAGAAGGGCAATCAAAATGCTGCAGGGACTGCATCAGAAAACATGAGGACAGATTAATGGAGCTCAATATGTATACCCTAGAGCAAAAGAGGGAGAAAGGTGATATGACCAAAACATTCGAACATCTTAAGGGTATTAACAAGGTAAAAGAGTCTGACATGTTTCAATATAAGAAAAATAGCAGGACAAGAGGACACAGCATGAGATTAGAGGGAGGCCGATTAAGGGTTAATGTGAGGAAGTTCTTTTTCACAGAAAGGGTGGTGGATGCATGGAATGGCCTACCTCAGGAAGTGGTGGATATGAATACAGGGCAGGGCTTCAAACAGGTATGGGATAGGCATAAGGGAGCAATACAGATAAGCATGAATAGATAGGCCATTAACAGAGTAGGGGGGCGGATTTTAAGGCAATGGGAAGGATCCTTAAGGAGCATTTGGATGGGATTGGGTCAGACATGGACGCTGATAGTAGGTGGAAAATCATCAGGAGAGGGGTGCAGGATGCTACCAGCACCTGTGCAAGAGTAAGATGAAAATGCGGTGGGGCCCAAAAACCCTGTTGCTGGACCAGGGAGGGTCCAGGAGGTGGTTGTGAGGGAAGAAAACAGCCTATAAGCAATTCAAGTGCTCAAGGGTGAAAGGGATCGAAGTGCAGGCTGATGACTAGAAGGCCCACTAGAGTGGTGAGGCGGCTAAGGCAAGGAAGGAGCAGAACCTGGCCAGGGAAATGGGAGAGGGAACAAGGGTTCTTTAGATACATTGGGGAAAGACGAAGGGTGAAGGGGCAGATTAGCAGGATTAAATCGGGGGAGAGATGGGCACAAGACCGGGGAGCAGGCCGAGTACTAAATGAGGTACTTCCACTCAGTTTCACCAGGGAAAATAGGGGTGCTGCATCATACATGGGAGGAGACAGAGATACTGAGGAGGGGACCCTACCGATCGGGCAGGTCTGGGGAGAGGGGAGGCATCACTGGCAGGTGGGGGAGGCTAGCGGGAGAAGAGGTACCGAAGTGAAATCACAGCAGAGAGAGTGAGGGAAGCCCTCAGCTCCCTTAAGACGGAGAAAGCACCGGGCCGGATAAATTACATCCCAGAGTGCTGAAGGAACTTGCAGATGTCCTGGCGAAACCCCTGGCAGAGCTTTTCACCATCTCTCTGAGGACAGGGTGGGTGCCCCAAGACTGGAAGGTGGCGCATATAGTGCCTATCCACAAGGGGGGATCAAGGGAGGTGGCAGGGAACTACAGGCCTGTCAGCCTGACATCGGTGGTGGGCAAGGTGATGGAGGGCATTGTCAAGGAGAGGCTAGGGGGGACCTGGATAAGTCAGGGTGCCTGGACGATAGACAGCATGGATTCATCCCGGGAAATCGGGTCAGACAAACCTGGTGGAGTTCTATGACTGGGTGACAAGTGCCTTGGACCTGGGTAGACCAGTGGATGTCCTCTTTCTAGACTTCAGCAAGGCATTTGACTCTGTTCCTCATGTGGGCCTGTTGGATAAGCTGGGAGAAATGGGGGTGGGGAACCAGATGATCAGATGGATAGGCAATTGGGTCCAGGACCGGATCCAGAGGGTCGTAGTTGGTGGGATAGTCTCATCCCCAAGGAGGGTCATTAGTGGGGTCCCACAGGATCAGTCTTGGGCCCCTTCTGTTCAACACCTCACTATCTGACATAAGGACAGGAATCAGGAGTGAGATGAGTCTCTTTGCAGATGACTAAACTGGGGCGGTGGTGGATGGGGAGGAGGGGAGGGTGGCCCTACAGGGGGACGTGGAGGCTCTGGAAGATGGTCTAGAAAGTGGAAGCTGAGGTTCAATGCAGGAAATGCAAGTACTCCACCTGGGTGCCAGAAACCCAGGCCAAGTGTACACCCTGGGGAAATGCTACAAGTCTCAATGGCTGAGAGGACCTGGGGGTGGTGGTGGATGTCAAGATGAACAACTCTGAGACTTGTGGAGGGCAGCAGCCAAGGCCAACAGGATGCTGGGATGCATCACTAGGGGATCACCTCCAGAAGGAGGAAGTGATACTCCCTCTGTATAACTGCTTGGTGAGGCCGCACCTTGAGTACTGCGCAGTTTTGGAGGCCACACTTAAAGAGGGACATTAACCTCCTGGAGAGGGTCAGAGGAGGGCAACCAAAATGATTTGGGGCTTGGGGGACAGGACCTATGAGGAGAGGCTCGAAGAGCTAAATATACACATTGGAAGAGAGAAGGGACGGGGACATGATAGAGGTCTTCAGGTACATGAAGAGGGTAAATAGGGGAGGAACAGTCAGGGTGCTCGAAGGAAGGAGGAAGGGGCCACTAGAGGGCATGGGTGGAAGCTGGAGGGGGGAAGATTCAGGGGAGAAAGGAGGAGGTGCTACTTCACTGAGAGGGTGGTGGAGCCATGGAATGCACTGCCTAGGGGGCTGGTGGAGGCAGAGACAGTGGAGGGGTTCAAGAGGGGTGGGACAGGTACAGGGGAAGGGTTCTGGAAACAAAATCCAATGCAGCAAGAATATCCGGAACTGGGAAGGGAGAAGCCAGAGAAGGCGAGGGGGACAGCAAGGTCAGCACCCAGGGTGGGGGCTGACCAAACGAGCAGACACGAAAGACTGTTAGGCCTATTCTGCTGGCATTTTAGTATGTTAGTATGTTAGTAAAGGCCTGTTGCACATTCATAAGGTAGAAAAAATGGGCAGACTGAATGGGCTTTGCTGTCCTTATCTGCCATCAACTTCTATCTTTCTGTGTTTCTATGGGGTATGTGGGAGGGGCCACTAGACCATCAGGGAATAAGTTTAAATTAATTAAATTAGATTCAGGGTCAGGGATAGGGAGAAGGGGTTTACTACCACTAAACCACCAGGGGAGAAAAAATATTTTACTTACATGGGGGATAAGGATGGCTGCGGTGGTAGGAGGGTTAACTGACTGACTATACTACCAGGACATGGGTGGGTGATCAGGTGGGGGAAGGGACCACTAACCACCAGGTTTGTTTTTTAAAATACACGTCAGGTGGGCAGATTGGGGAGGGACCTCTAGCCTGGCTCAAGCAGCTGAACACCTCACAGTCTGTATCTGTGACACAAGATATGCATTATTTTTATGATGCAGAAGCTGTATATATGTGCAATAATACTGTTGTTGAATGTGCTTCCTCTAAAAAAAATTATATAAAAAAATAAAAAGAATAGAAAAGTGCAAATTCACGGGTGGAGCGTGAAATTTGTGGACAAATTTAACTCTCCACGGTGAAATGTCACGCAATTCGTGTCAGTGAATTCTGCAAAGTGTGCAAAATTGACTTCACAAATTCCATGCAATACACAAATTATTTTGTGGAGTGAATTTCGAGGGCTTCACACATCTCTAGTCAGGAAGGGCAACACAATAACTGGGTAGAGTGCCCCTTCAGAGATGGACTGCAAACAGAGTCCAGCAGAAATAACCACATTACCTTAACAAATACACAGTCACTTGTTCTATCAAAATATGATTCTTTACTAAAAGACTACAAGTATTTAAAATAGGTTGTATGTACAATCAGACAAAAGGATTACCATTTACTAGAAATGAAAATAAATGGGAGTTACTGTGCACCAGATAGTTAGCAGATAAAAGAATCTGAGCTATTCTTACTTTACAACTTATTTTTATGTTTGCTTGCACGCATGTGCAAGAAACATAGTGCCATCATCGGAGATTTCGGAGGTGTGTCACCTCCTCCTCCAATTCAGGCAGTGTGCTGGCAGGCGCGGCCCCTGTAAGCCAATGCATTTTGGAGCTGTCTATGACACGCTCCAAAATGCAGTGGCATACAGTTGAAAGGGAGCTACGCTTGGTGAGCAGCGATAAGAAGCTGCTCGTCGCAGCTCCCAGCGCAAGCGTCGCCCTTGCGCGGCGTATAGCGGCGGGGTGCCCAATCCCCATCGGCTGAACTGTCGTCTCCCCTCCCCCAGAGTTGGTGCCATGCTGGGCCCACCCAGCATGGCAATCAGGATTTTGCACACGGGGTGCCCTAATCCCCGCCGGGCTGAACGCCTCTCCCCAAAGTCCTTGTGCCACACTGGGAGCCCACCCCAGCGTGGCAAACGTCCCCATGAGTTTTTCCTATTTTTGTTGCCGGCCAGGTGCCCAATCCCGTCGGCTGAATACCCCCAAAGTCCTTGTGCCATGCTGGGACCCACCCAGCATGGCAACGATCCCACAAGTCTTTTAGTTTTAACCTGTAAAACAAAAGCGGTCCCTTGCCCGCCTCCCGAACCCCTCCTCACAACCCGCACCCACCCACTGCGCACCCAGCCTCCCACCCCCCCCTCACCCCATGCCTACCTCCGGACTCCGGCGCGACGATCTTCGGTGGACCGGGAACACGTCTGCACTCTTCAAAGGCGACCGCGAACTGAGGAAATGCCGGTAAGCTGTATAATGGGCTAGATAGGAGGGGTTCAACTTTATTGCATATCTCAGGCATTTTTGGGAATTTTTGCACCAAATTTTCAACATGGGGTTTTTGGGACCCCTTCTCATGAATGATGTCACTGTCATGGCGTTATTCGGGCTCGAAGGGTGATTTCGCGCAGTGTCTGTGAAATCACCCTTTGGGACTGAATACCACCATGACAGTGACATCATTCATGAGAAGGGGGCCCAAAACCCCCATGTTGAAAATTTGGTGCCAAAATTCCAAAAAATGACTGTTTAACGAGCGTGCGTTGTGCAGTTCCTATGCAGGCTCGTAAGTTCGTGAAATTTCAATATTTTTGCTCCAGATTTTCAACATTGCCATTTCACCATACCATCTTATGAGTAGTATAGCTGTCATTTTTCACATCTCACCCAAAATGTGTTTCCACCCTTGTAGCGCAGAATGGCGCAGCCGGTGTGTGAAATCAATGTACGGAACAAATTAAGAAAATCACAGTGACACTGTTCATGAGCAGAGGTCTTGAAATGGCTATGTTGAAAATTTGGTGAAAAAATTCCTAAAATGACTGTTTCTGACGTGCTGTTAGCAGAGTTCCTACTCACAAGCCATAGGTTTGCGAATTTTCAATATTTCCACTCCAGATTTCCAACATTGCCATTTTTCCACACGTCCTTATGAGCAGTACAGCTGTCATTTTTCACATCCTGCCCAAAACATGGTTCTGCCCCTGTAACGCACAATGGCGCAGTCGGTGTGCAAACTCAGTGTATGGGACACATTAACAAGACCACAGTGACACTGTTCATGAGCAGAGATATTAAAATGGCTATGTTGAAAATTTGGTGAAAAAATGCCTAAAAATGACTTTTACAAGCGTGCGTTGCACAGTTCCTATGCATGCTCGTAAGTTTGCAAATTTAATATTTTCACTCCAGATTTTCAACATGTCTATTTTATTAAACTTCCTTATGAGCAGTTCAGCTGCAATTTTTCATATGTCACCCAAAATGTGTTATCGCACATGTAGCGCACAATGGTGCTGTTGGTGTGCGAAAGCAATGTTTAGTACAGATTAAGAAAATCACAGTTACACTGTTCATGAGCAGAGGTCTTAAAATGGCTATGTTGAAAATTTGGTGACAAAGAGTCCATAAAATGACTGTGTTACGAGTGAGCATAGTGCAGTTTCCACGCATCCTCATTAGTTCATGACTTTGTAATATTTTCAGTCCAGATTTTCACTAGTGGCATTTTCAACACTTCCTTATGAACAGTACAGCTGCCATTTTTCACAACATGGCGAAGTGTGTTTCACACTTTCAGTGCAGAGATGCGTGGTCGCTGTGGGAAATCATTGTTCGGCACAGATAAAGAAAATCGCGGTGTCACTGTTCATGATCGGAGGCACCAAAATGCCTGAGTTGACAATCTGCTATAAAATATCCCCAACCTAATTATATATAACGGTACGTTGCACAGTTTCTATATCTTACGTGACTTCACCATTTTTAAAATATTTTTACTACACATTTGCAACGTAGCCATTTTACACCTCCCATGAAAGCGCACGTGCTGTCATTTTTTACATCCTGTTCGAATATTTTTGCACCTGTGGTGCTAAATCCCGTAGTCACTGTGCATAAGCAGCTTCGCTACCAAACTGATACTCCCCTGTTCATGAGGTGGGGTCACAAAACAAAACATGTTGAAAATTTGGAGTTAAAATACCAACAAATGCCTGAGGTATTAGGCTTTTCAACTACATCGCCCAACCCTATAGAGATTGACAGGAATCAGGGTGTGACTTGGGATTCTTGCCTGTGATGCTCATACCATTCCACACCTGCAGTCACTGAGAGGCACCGGTATGCCTTGAACTCTTCAGCCCCAACTTCACCCCATTCTCTATATCGCACCCATCTCACGTTTTCCTAATGAAATGGAGTGCGCATAAGGGCCAAAGACCCCAAGGAACACATGACACTTGTCAGTCTCTGCAGAGTGGGGTGTGGTGAAATGGCGTGGCCGTTATGCCTGACGACCCAAACGCACACCCCAATGCCTGTCACCCTCTGCAGGGTGGTGGTGGGGTTGGCTTCAGTTCAATACTTCACTGCCATTCCTATTACGCAGCTCTGTAACTTCTACACTACCACTGCCAATGCCAGCAAGCAAACATTCGGCATTGACAAATGCTTGTTTTACCTGCTGCTGTCTGAAGAAAACACTATTCCCTAAGCAATATTTCTTACTAGACCTCTAGCTGCAGGGATCCAGGTTTTCAGATGTTACTGGGACCAAGAGAGTGAGCTGAACCTCAACACACTGATTTATTCACTCTGTCTGAGGGAGGCGGTTTTGCCCCTTTGAGTGACAGTTTACCCTGCCTCCCCCCTCCCCAGATGGGTGGGGGTATGTAGGAATTAATGATCCAGGCCAGCTGGCCTCTACACACTCAGAAATTTTTAGTCACATTTTATGATTTTGCTTCTCAGGATGTCAGAGATGTGTGCAATTGCAGGCCTCTGCCTTTTAAGCTGAATGAGACATTCAAAATGGCACTCTCCCATCTGCCTTAAAGGGTCTGTAGCTACAGATTCCTATGAGAACACTTTTCTGCAGCTGAGTTGGCTAATTATTTCCTGTGAAACCTGTTGGGACATATGACATAAGAAGCCATGTTTTGTGTGTCCACTTTGCCAGTAGCACAACTTACAACTCAAGTATGACTATATATTCACAAAGGAAATTAACAAAGAAGAAATGAATAGATTACTCTGGTCACATGTCCTTCACATGTATATGTATATATATATATATATATATATATATATATATATATATATATATATATATGAATACATATACATACATACATATATATATATATATATATGACAAATAACCTCAGCATCTTGTCTTTTAGCTTGTTTTTGTTTTATTGGGTTCAACACAACATAACCCAGATAGACCATCTTAGGGTAGCTGGTTCATTCCACTGGGGTGTCAAACAGATGAGGCACACTGATGAGTCCCAGTACGACGAAACACGTGTATGTGTCTTCTGTTAGCACCCTTTGCAGACTGTGTGAGAGATCTTTTGGTACCACGCATTTCTGCTTAAAGTTGAACCAGCATAATATACTGTGGTGATTTGCATGTACGGCCCATGGTGCTTGCATTATGGGTTTATTGTGTGTGTGTGTGTTTGTGTGTATATATATATATATATATATATATATATGTGTGTGTGTGTGTATATATATATATATATATATATATATATATATATATATATATATATATAATACAATAACAAAACGGCAATACTAAATGCATGCTAAAAATAGAAAATAAAGTTAGAATCAATGTTTTCAACCATAGGTCTTCTTCAGGAATTGTCCAAAAGAGTAAAAAGCCTCCTGGACTGTTCAAGCCCACCACAGAAAATGGCATTGTCTTTTAGATAATTCCTGAAGAAGACATATAGTTGAAATGTCCATTCTAATCTGTTTTCTATTTTCAGTGTGCAGTTAGTATTACAATTTTGTTTTGTTTTCAGACCATATACTGATGTAGCATGTTAGTGGTGCAGTAGCGCCTCGATCGTTGGGATTGAGCAGGTGTTTCTATGTTTAACCTCAAATTTTGCACTTTGATATCTTTACAACCATTCAATGGATTTGCAAGACATTTGCAATGTGCAGTCTCGTAGGGAAGATCTCTTGACGTACCAGGTTTCATTTTGGTCGGATGTGTGGATTTCGAGATATAGATTGTGAAAAAAGTATTTAAAAAAATCACTCTTTGTCATCACCTTGTGCCTAGATGATTTAGAATTTTGGTCTCAAATCTTCATGGTAGATTGGGCTTGGCCCATAGATTGGCGGTTTGGTGAAAAAACATTAATCCATTCCAAAGTTATTAAATGTTAAAATTTCGAGTTCTGAGTATGCTCAGTATCTAAGCACTTCGAAATAGCTGTATGAAGTTATCGTATGGGGCCAATCTTTTTAGTGAGGGAAGCATCCTTTTTCATATGCTGCCATCCTGTTTTCTGTTTTCTGTTCTGCCCCCCCCAAAAAAATAAAATTAAAAAGCCACAAAAATGGCAATCGAGGGAGGACAACACATGTATGGTGGTCATCGGGTCCCCGTTAGCTGGATTCTACAGTTAACTGTTGCAAAAAGGACTTCCAAAGGTGTCCTTTTTTTATCCTTTCTCATGACTCGTTTTTGTGTTTTTTTTTTCATATTCAGTGATATGAAAACATTTGGCTGAATAGTGTTTTGTTGCTGTTTTTTTGTCATCGTCTTGTGGCCAGATAGATTGAATTTTGGTCTGAAATTTTCAGGATAGAAAGGGCTTGGCCCACTAGATGTGCCTTTGGCTGGTGTGGTTAAACTATATTAATCTGTTCTAAAGTTATCTTTTGAAAATGTGGCTTCTGATCATGCTCAGTTATATGAAGTGCCAATCCTTTTTTGTGACAGCAAACTCCTGTTTTTTCCCTGGCATCTAGTGTCACCCTCCCCACCCTCTGATTGTCATCTCTTTATTTAAAATATATTTCCCCAGGTGCCTAGTGGCACCCCCCACCCTCCAATTGTTGTTCCCACATTTAAAGTATATTTCCCTGGTGTCTAGTGGCACCTCCCTCCCTCCAGTTGCTGTCCCCTTACTTAAAGTATGTTTCCCTGGTGCCTAGTGGCACCCACCACCTTCTGATTGCCATCCCCATTTTTAAAGAATAATTCCCTGGTATCTAGTGTCACCCCTACTTTCCCGTTGTCATCAGCATTTACATTATGTCTTTCCCTAGTGTCTAGTGGCACACCCCAACTCTGTGATCACCATCCTCTCAGTAATAAAGAAAACAGTCCCCTGATGTCTTTTTTTAAACCTGTAAAAAATAAAACAGTCCCTTGCCAATTGAACCCCCCCCAACCTTCCACTGAGCACCCACCACTCTGCACCTTCCATACCACCACACACACTCTCACTGATCTGAACGGGTCCCAGGATGAAGATCCACTCTCTGATCGAAGACACGTCTTGCTGCTGGAACTGCTGACTACTATATGACAAATTAAAGTAAGTGAGCATCATTTTTACATATGTTTACACCTAATTTTCAACATGGCCTTTTTGAGACCCCACCATGAACAATATTGGTGGAATTACACAAATCCAGCCCAAGAGGTGATTTCTTGGTTGGTTGGTGAAATCACCTTTCAGTCGGGATTTGAACATTTTTGTCACCCTTGTTCATGAGGTGGGGTCATAAGAAGAGTATGTTGAAAATCTGGGTCAAAAAATTTAAAAATGGCCAAGTTATGTGCAACTTTTGAAATGTTGCTACTTTTGCTCATAACTTTGGTAATGTTAAATATTCTGACCCCAAATTTTCAACATAACCATTTCATGAATGTGACAGCTGTCACTTTTCAAATCCTGCCCAAACCATCTTTTCACAGCTGTGGCATGGAATGACATTGAGGTGCGGAATCACATTTTGCAAGGGATTTGGAAAGTTTCAATACCACGTACATGAGGTGGGATAATAAGAAAGCTATGTTGACAATTTGGTTGCTGTTGTCCTACAAATGGAAGCGTAGGGCTGAGAGGGCCCGGTTCTTCAACAACATACATATATGCATCTATGGAGGGTTGGGAGTGCAGAGCCTGGAGGGTCCTATACTCCCACAGGCAACTAAGGATAGGATTACACTAGCTCAAAAATTATGGATGGATGGGAACACATACATACAGTATATGCATCTATGGAGGGATGGGAGTGCAGAGCTCCCCCAAGCAAATAAGGATACAGTTATGAAGGGATGGCAGTGTAGGGCTCACAGACAAATAAGGATATGATTATACTATCTCAAAAAGTAAAAAAATTGGCCAGCCCAGAGGCGCTGAGGGTTGAGGAGCTGGACGCCACACCTCACGCTGCACCGGCGACCCAGGTTCGGGAACGGACTTGGGTCGGCGTGTGTCGGCAGCGGGAGGGAGGATTGAGAGTCCCAACGGATGCTCTCCTCCCTCTGGGGAGGGTTACCAGGGGTGCCTTGTGCACCCACATCCCGAGACAGCCGGTGGAAGCACGGGCTCTCCAGGGTTCTGGCGGCTTTGTTCACTGGAGTCGGGGAAGGGGGACACTGTCAGGCACTTGGGAGAAGGCATGCATCAGCACATCACCTCTCTGGACATATGTCCTTGTGCCGGCATCCCGGGGGGGGTCTGGGAACCACAGAAAAGCGGAAAAAGCCTCAGTGAGCCTAGATGACGGCTGCTCCAAACAGCCATCCAGGTCCAGAACCCATGGGCAGATCTCTGCTGTGAAGGTGCTCCACGAATAGGAGGAGGAGGTAAGGAGTAACCGGGCACTCTAGGGGACAGACTCAGTGGTAGCAGGACTTCAGAGGGACATGAGCAATGCCTGAAGGAGTGGAGCACTGAGGGAGTACAGGGGGTATAAATGGCGCGAGGTGTCCCAACATAAAAAAAAAAAAAGTAAAAAAATTAATTGGAAAAAACATTGTTTACTAGGTTTACGGGGACATAAGAAAGGCACATGGCCCATTAAGAATGTCCCCCACAGTAGTGGGTCAAAATTACACCAATATGTGCTTATTGTAATAGTGATCGGACTCTAGGGCTTTTTTAAAGGTATTAAAATATTTGATAGTAGCAATGAATGGTGGTAATTTATCTCAAACTCTAGCTATTCTTACTGAGTAAACTTGTCTCTTTTGCTGGTGTTGACCCATGGTACTTTTAGCTTTCTCTTATGAGATCTAGTAATACTACTAATAGTACTATAAGAGAGTCCAAAGTTATTAGTAAGATCATGATTCTGTAGGATCTTATGCAGAAGTAAAAGATTGCCCCTCTTATGTCTAATATAGAGGGTGTAGTCCAATTGAGGTTAATCTATCAGAAGTACACAATGGCCCAGATATTCAAACTGCGCCCAAAAAGTGTGCAACAGCAGGAGCAAGCGCAAGTCCACTGCGCCCATGTGCAAGAAGTGTGATATTCAAAAACTGCGTGGGTCAAGATCCGCCTGTGGCACATGACTGAATATCACACCACCTGCACCATAGTGCAACCAGGGATGCTCAGTGGAGCAGTTCAGATGTGCCATAGTGCAACCAGGGATGCTCAGTGGAGCAGGGCAGCAGTGCAACAGCACAACCAGGGGTGTACAGAGACAGGATGCAGGGACCCAACACCCATGCCACAGATGGGCAGAGGAGCACACAGCAGAACAGACATCGCCCTCCACACCCTTTGCACTGCACAACTGGTGGAGAGCTGGAATAACTACTGGCCCATGGATACCAGCAACAAACCTACAGCCGGGGCATGGTGCCCCAGCACACCCCCTGGAAAGCTATGACTGGCACACAAGGAGGGCTGACAACCCCATGCCACACCATCCCACCAATGCAGAGTATACCCTGCACCGTGATCCCCAGATACCCTGCCCCGGAGCAGCGTCCACCAGTGCAGGACACCCCATGCATGCCACCACCCCCACTGTGACAATGCAACCCTGTGCACCACAGAACCATGCAAGGCAGCCCCACCATGAGCACCCATCAGCGGGTGGCAGCACACAGCGATGCAACTATTGCATACACAGTGCCACCATGCACGTCCACCCCGAGGTACAGCTGAGAGAACAACCATGTGTCACCACACGAGGTACCCCACACACGACAGGGCATGCCCCGGACCCCACTACCAGTGGTACATCACCCTGCACACCCTCCCAAGGACACACCCCAACCCAGCACTGGCCACAACAGCCAGCGCAGACACCCACAATGGTGCATGGAAGCATACACCACACAGGATGCAACACAGTGCATGGACAAACACCCACCCATACCCAAGGGCACACCAACACAGGGACACAGTAGGGGGGCAACCAAGCCTCCAGCGTGTGGCCACAGAAACCAAGTACACATGGCCAACACCCCACCATGGCACAGGAGTGCCAGCCACCCTGCGCAGGCACCATGGAGCTGTACGCCGCCAGCATGCACCTGTAGCACAAGTGACAGACAGTGGTGCACATCCCCTGCGACACACACGAGCGACAGCATGGAGGTGGGACAACAGCAGCGGAGGCCACAGTGTCACCTGAGGCAGACATGCACCACACCAGTGACAGGAGGCAACCCGGCATTGTGTCGGGTACAGTGGCATGCCAGCAGACCGTGCAGGTCACAGACAGGCAAGGATGTCAGCTGCACAGGCCATGGATGGTCTGACAGGTGCGCCATGGACACAGAGCATGCACCGTGAACCACTGCATACAGTCATCCAGTGCATAGGGAACAACACACACACCACAGACAGTGACTGATAGCTACTCCCACACCATAGTCACCTCCCCATGGACACACACACACAAGCACATAACTGCACCACCCCAGCTGCCATGCACACCACTGCAGCTGAGCACCTATAGCCCACTGCAAATCAGAGACCACCACAGTAGGCATATCAAAGTAAATGTATTGCAAAACATCAAACAAAACTATATACAATTATTTATAAAAGGTTGGGGGGAGGGCCACAAACAAGGTGAGGGTGGGTAAGGGGCAGGGGTGAACAAATTGTAGAGGGAAGGAGGGGTGTGAGGGTGGGTCCAGGGGGTAGGAGAAATCAGGGGCATTAGAAAGCTCAGCGGGAGCTCCGCTACCTGGTCTGGCTGCTCCTCCTGCCATGCCTCTGTTGTACTCCCAGGTGGTCTATCCTTTCAAGGATCTCCAGGGAGGCCCTGGCAACTTGCAGGATCTCCCGCAGTGTCTCTCTGATTGCCTGCAGCTGCCATCCACCTAGGACAAGGGAGCAGAGTCAATAGGTGTGAATGTACAGCCCCATGCAGCCCACCCACTGTGCACTGTGTATGGCATACGGCCATGGAACATGCCTCTGTGATGGTGTGTGACCACCAACAGTAATCATGTCCATGAGACCTGCCCACCCAGGCGCACACAGCCATGTGGACTGCTGCACACACCCAATGGTCAAGTCCCGCACAGCACCACTGTGGCTGTACAGTGACATGGCTATGCAGTGCAAAGGCAGTGGCACAGCCATGTACCCGGTGCATGCATGGACCACCATTGACACACTCCCAGACAGGCAGTGCCACTGGACATTGCTGACTGTACCAAGTTGCATACATGGCAGTGGTGTCAACGGATGGTGGTCATGCCCCGCTGCCCACCCTATTACACAGCATGCAAAAGTAATCATGGCTGTAAGGCACTCACCATCATCAGGCTGGTCCCTGCGCCAGTCTGGTCTGGCCACCCTCTCCGCATGCTGTGTCTCACGGCGCAGCCTCCCCTCCCTGGCACGCCGCACTCCTCTGGGCCTAGGGTGCAAACATGGAGAGAGGAACATCAGTACAATTCGGTAGCAAAGTCTCCCCGCCCCCGTGTGTGTGCAATCCCACACAGCCATACCTATCCTCCCCCCCACCCCTATACCACCACCACGGCCCACACTGGATGGCCCCCCCCATGTGCTGGACACATGCCACCATGATACCCGTATGGACATTATCAGTGTATGGATGGGGCACCTACCTGGCCATGTGTCACTGCCGAGTGCATTGCAGTTCACAGAACTAAGGGCTCAGCAGTCTATCCCAATGACCACTCGGTGTGGTCATGATGCAACTTTCTGCTCAGTGGGCTGAATGGTCATGTATTTCAAGGGACCGAAGCTGCTGTAATCCAAGAGGGCTTCGGGCCCTTTGATTTGCATGACCATCCAGCCCACCAAGACATGCAGCGATTTGTATCCCACCTTGCTCACCAGTCCTGGTGACGATTAAAACTTCCAAAGAGGGAGGACCTCATGACCGCAAAAATGGCCCTTGCGACTGGCAGTCCTACCTGGTGCCCAGCTGCAGCCAAGCCTGTGCAGCCATTCCAAGAACAGCTGACACCGAGTGTAATTTAAATACCAGTCCCCTCTGTTCATGTCTGCCAACAAGAAAGATCTGCACCCACTTGTCGTGTGGATCTCGGCTGATCGACTGTTTAGCCCACCGGCCATTTGCTTAAGACGCAATGTGGTTTTTCATTTGTGGCACCCGCCACTCTCTCCTCCTCAATTTAACTCAACACCCCCCAGGCTTCACAATTCGCTGCAGTGCGGCTTACAATTCTGGTGGCTCCTGCTGCCCGTTCGCTCTCTGGGAACCCCCACAACTCACACTAATGCTGCAGTGCAGCTTCACTTAGAAGCAGCTTCCATGCTGCTTCTTTCTGCTCCTTGCTTTCCCCAAGCTGCCTCTAAGGCCGGTGGGGCATAAATAATTAAAACATTGCTGCCGGGGGGGTGATCGGGAAGGTGGAGGGGAGACAATTCCTTGACATGCTTCATCCACCTCCTACTGACTCCATTTTTGTCCTCCTCTCCTGCCTGTGCAGAGTAGGCCGCAGCCTAAGCTCCATGCAGGTTGGGAGTTTGGAGCACATGCAGGCACTCTTGCTAAAGTGCAGTCGCATTGGCAGCTGGCTGTCCTTTGGCTGCACGGCATCCCAAACTTACTCCTCCTTTTGCTATGAAAAATCAATGCCGACAGCAGAAAAAAGGGCTCTGGGGAGCCCCCATTAAATCACAGGAAAATAATTTTTATTGCTTTAAAATAAACGCTGGCCTTCTGCAACTGAGTGGTAGCCCACTAGTCCACCAGAGCTAACTTTTACACTGTGGTTCCCCCAGGGCCTTTCTTAGCCCACTAGACCACCAGAGCATATTATGTTATATGAAGTTATATAAAGTTATATGGGCAGACTGGATGGGTCTTGCGGTCCTTATGTGCCGTCAACTTCTATGTTTCTATGTTCTATGTTTAAGGGGCTACTAGCCTTCACTAGCCTTCACTAGCCCACTTGGGCTACTAAATAAAATATTGGCTGCTTTGCCACCATTGAGCACAAGGGTTTTAGGCTGAGTCCTTCTTCCCCAAACCTCAATCCCTTTCCTCTGCTTCTTCTCTTTATCGTCTTTTATGTTGGCTCGCCTACGCAGCCAACATAGTGGGACAGTGCAGCTTTAGAGACACGATCGCTGTTGGACGAATGCAGGGCATGTACCAGTAGGTGCGTCCCGCATTCCCCAATCAACCTGCATGCCGGTGCCACACCATGCATACATAATTGGGTGAGCGCATCTAAGAAAACATCTGCTGCAATCCATGCAAAGCTCATCAGAGGCAGCGGTCCTTTTCTTGCCATGCTCGACGCCATTATGTACATGTCGGGACACAGTGGTAGAACTGCCAACTTCGCGGGTGCCCATTCCCCCTGTCGGCTGCCCCTGCCCTCTGTGAATGTGCAGACGGGGGAGCCCACTCCCCGTTGGCATAAAGCACCCCCCAATTGTTTAATGCCAAGGGGGTGACCAATCCCCTTGGCTCTTACCCTCACCCCCTTCCTTTGGTGCCAATGGGGACTCACTACCCGTCGGCAGAAATGACCCCCAATTGTTTAATGCCGGGGTGCCTAATCCCCATCGGCCTGCCCCTTTGTGTGCCGACAGAGTGCCCAATCCCCGTCGGCATAAATTTGCCCGTGTTGTATGCGCGTCGACCAGGGTGCCCCAATCCCTTTGTTGGCTACAGACACCCCCAAACAGCTTAGGTGGCATGCTGAGAGCCTACCCCAGCGTGCCAAATCCCCTGGAAAAAAAAAACTGTCCCGCGATGTTCTCTTTTTTTTGTTTTTCACCCTGTGAAAGGAAAATGGTCCCTCGTAGTCTCCGTACCCTCCTCCCCCCACCCGCACCGACCCTCTGTGCACCGTGCCTCCCCCTCACCCCACACTTACCTCCGGAGCTGGCACGACAATCATCGGTGGACCGGGAACACGTCTGCACTCTTCAAAGCCGACCGTGAACTGAGGAAATGCCGGTAAGCTGTATAATGGGATAGATAGGGTTTTTTCAACTTTAGTGCATATCTCAGGCATTTTTGTGAATTTTGGCCCCAAATTTTCAACATGGGGTTTTTGGGACCCCTTCTCATGAATTCTTGCACTGTCATGGCATTATTGGGTCCCAAAAGGTGATTTTGCAGTCACTGTGTGGAATCACCTTTCAGGACCGCGTAAGGAAATGACAGTGCCACTGTTCAACAGGGGGGCTCTCAAAAATCCTATGTTGCAAATTTGGTGGGAAAAATCCCAAACATGACTGTTTTACGAGCATGTGTAGCAACTGCACAATGCACGCTCGTAAGTTAGCGAATTCGCAATATTTTCATGCCAGATTCTCAACATTGGCATTTTACCACACCTTCTTGTGAACCGTACAGCTGTCATTTTTCACATCCTGCATGAAATGTGTTTTCGCACTTCTGGTGCAGAATAGAGTGGTTGCTTTGTGAAATCAGCATTCGGGACATTACAAAAATGACAGTGATACTGTTCATGAGCAGAGGTCCTAAAATGCCTTCATTGAAAATTTGGTGACTATACTCCATAAAATGACTGTTTTATGAGGTGCATAGCAACTGCACAGCACACGCTCATAACTTAGTGCATTCGCAATATTTTCATGCCAGATTCTCAAATTTAGCATTTTAATGCACCTTTTTGTGAACTGTACAGCTGTTATTTTTCACATCCTTGCCGAAATGTGTTTTCGCACTTTTGGCACAGAATAGCACGTTCTCTGTGTGTAATCAGTGTTTGGGACACATTACGAAAATGACAGTGACACTGTTCATGAGCAGAGGTCTTAAAATGCCTGTGTTGAAAATTTGGTGACAATACTCCATAAAATGATTGTGTTACGAGCGTGTGTTGTGCAGTTTGCTCGCACGCTCGTATATTCGCAAACTTCTAATATTTTCACTCTAGATTTTCTACAGTGCCACTGTTCTGCACCTCCTAATAAACAGTGCAGCTGTCATTTTTCACATCATGACCAAAATCTGTTTTCACAGTTCCTGCGCAGAATAGCATGGTCGCTGTGGAAAGTCCATGTTCGAGACACATGATGAAAATGACAGTGACACTGTTCATTAGCAGATGCCCTTTAAATGCCTATGTTGAAAACTTGGGAATGAAAGTCAATAAAATGAGTGTTTTATGAGCGTGCATTGCACAGTTTGCACGCACGCTCATGACTTTGTGAATTTGTAATACTTTCTGTCCAGCTGTTCATCATTGGCATTTTTCCATACCTCCTTACGAATACTGAAGCTGCCTGAAATGTGTTTTCGCAAGTCCGGCATAGAATTGCACGGCTGCTGTGTGAAATCAGTTTTTGGGACAGTTTGAGGAAATGACGGTGACACTATTCATGAGCAGAGGTTCTAAAATGCCTATGTTGAAAATTTGGTGCCGAAACTCAATGACTGTGTTGCAAGGTTGCATTGCGCAGTTTCCACGCACCCTTGTAACTTCGTCTGTCTGCAATATTTTCATGCCACATTTTCACCACTGGTATTTGTGCACATCTCCTTATCAACAGTCCAGCTGCCATTTTTCACAGCCTGCCCAAAACGTGTTTCCGCAGCTGTGGCGCACAATGGCATGCTCGCTCTGCAAAACCACCTTTTGACACACATTCACAAAATCACAGCACTATGCATCTCTAGCTACGCCACTCCCACTGCCAATGCCAGCGCGACAGCATAAGCATTGATAAATGCTTGTTTTTAACTGAACTATGTTGTCTTTCATTTCTACTGGTCTGACAGGATGAGGGCTCCTACCTACATCAAATAAGTATGCTTGTATGTCTATCCCGTCCCTTCCACCTTGTTTGGACCCCCTTAAGAGCTCCGGATCCTTTGTGACCCCTTTTCTATCTTTTTTTTACAGGTACCTTGGCATCACCCCTTCAGACTCCTACCCTGGCACCCTGTGGCAGAAAAGTCCCTCTATTTTACTTATTATTTTGGTGGGTTGACTGTAAGGGGTGGCCACATCCATTATACCCGGCAACCCGAGCCATCCTGGGGGGCCCCAATCACCAGCACCGGGTGTATGAACTGGCATCTGGCAGGGGCCAAGAGCCATCATGCTGCCAGGGTGGCAGGAATGCCATGGTTCTTCTGGCCACAGAGCAGGAGCTGAAGTCGGCCACCTATTCTTTGCTCAAGTTCTTCAGTACATCATGCAGTACCCTTCCATTAAATTTATCCTGGAGTATCCATTCATTAAAATAATACAGATGTTGAAATGAGATCTCTCAGACACTGGGCTAGTGGATGGGCAAATCTACTAGCACAACTATTTTTCTTACTAAAATGTTACCGCCTGTGAAAGCATACATTTGGTAACATTTCAATTTGGTGATTTTCATTGTTTAACAAGCAACCAATGTTCGGCATTGACAAATGCTTGTTAACAATATAAATGTGCCTTTTTGAGGTAGGGGTAAGGATGGGGGGATTTTACGTGAGAGTGATAGTTCATTTTGTTATGACATTTCAGGCACATTACCCTAAAGACAGGAAAGGTTTTCTGAAATAGATATTGACCAGAGTTGATTCGGAATAGAGTAGGAAAATGACCTTTGGGATGTGCTATTGCCATCCAATAATCATATTGCCTTCTGTCTTCATATTCGGGCAATATAATAATTATCAGGCAATAGTTCATCCCTTGGAGCCAATATTTTCTCATTATATCCCTCAATTCTGGTCAGTGTTTGTGTAATATATATTAATTGCAAAAACTGCATTAATGCACCATTTAGGATTCAGCTTATCACCACAAAAGTAGAGAAATGTGGTCTTAGGGTTTATGATGCTCACTCTCCCAAAGCCACAAAATGACAAGACCACACAAGCAACCACAGAGTGATGTGCTACCTTCATGGATTTTCTATGTGGGGTACACACACTGCAAGACATACGCACTCTCACTTCTGACTGCAGATAGAAATCTAAGATAGTCAAATCAAACAGTACAGTACAAGTCACATTAAACTGTTTCTCCAATGCGCTGCTTAAACATTTCTGACCGAGTTGCATAAGTTTGCTAGATCTAGTGCAAAGCCCTGCATAAACTGTATCTTAAGAGTCACAACTCAGTTTTGCATTGGATTGTGACTGGACTGCAGATGCCATTCAATTGAGTTGCAAAAAGATGTTATAAACATTGCCCTTGAGCTGGTTAAGCAGTGAAAGCAATGCCATATGAGTTGTCAGTGCATTGCCAACTCTAAAAAACAATGCTTAACCAACTCATTAGTGGAACAGTTTAATGCGACTTGTACTGTATTCATGGGTGCAGAAGCACAGGCCATTGCAGTCACAGATACAGATCCACAATACCCACATTACAAGCTTTCTTTCATCTGCAGAAGTGCAGGCCACTATGGGGCCAGTTTTTCCATAGCCACACATACTCATGGACCCTATAACACATATATACAGTTCTGCCTGCAAATGTGCAGGCCCTAGAGATGCCAGTGCTTCTGCAGTCACAGTGTAAGACATGCACACTGACTTCTGGCCCTGTGGGGCTTGCATGTGTGCAGATGCATATAGAAATCAATGATACTTGTATTGCAACAGTACTTTTGTCTGCAGAAGTGCATGCCCCTTTGAGGCCAGTGCTTCTGCAGCTTCAGGTACTCGTAACACTATAAGACATACATTCACAGTTCTGGCTGCTGAAGCACAGAATCTTGTGGTGTCAGCACTTCTGCAGT
The DNA here is from genome assembly GCA_016271365.2 of Neoceratodus forsteri. Lineage (NCBI taxonomy): Eukaryota > Metazoa > Chordata > Ceratodontiformes > Ceratodontidae > Neoceratodus > Neoceratodus forsteri. The sequence goes on from CM028137.1 coordinate 753,699,557, forward strand.
CACAGGTACTTATTTATGTTATAAGACATACACACACACATGTTTGACTGTAGAAGCACAGGCCCTTGGGAGGCCTATGCTTCTGCAGCCACAGATGCAAATTTACAAATGTAATACATCAGTACTACTGCATTTGTGTCAACTGGAAACAGTTGTATATTGTTAGTCTTAACTGAAGAAGACTGTGCTTGCATGTGCTGTCTTGTCCTTTTGCTGCTTGGGGGGTGGGGAGTTAGGTTTGGAAACCCTAACGTCATAGGTACCTACTTTTGTGATGGTAAGTTGAACTGTAACTGGTGCATTAATTTAGTTTGTGTAATGAATTTCCTTTCTTTTTGAGATAGTGGAAATGTATCCTCATTTATGCAGGTCCCTATAGGAACTGAGTGAACACATGCAGTTGCTCAGAGCCCCTTGAGTCCTGTGACAAGAGAAGAGGCTGTCTGCCTATGGAAGTTCAGAGCCCAGATAGCCCTGCACTTCCATGCAGCAACAGATGTCAAAAATGAATGCAGCTGTCTGGCTACAGGTACAGATGTGCAGGGAAAAAAGCCATCTGTCACTCTAAGTACAGGGCCCTGTGGCAGTCATGGTTGCAGAGGTGCAAAGCCTTATGCCAAGAGCAGAGTTCTTTTCACTATATGGTACTTGGGCCCATGTCACCAACCCTTCTCCTTCTCTTCCCAGGCTGGGGAATGGTGCTGCATGACAGTACTGTCCCACCAGCCTCATCCATCTAGCTGGCTCACTGAGCATACCCCCAAACTCAGCTCACCAGCATAATATGAAGAAGCACTACCCACTGGGGTAAAGGCTGGCACTACACACAACATTTATTTTTTATTTATTTATTTTTTTACCCCAAATTATCAACTTTTATAACTCCCCCTTATAAACATGGCTTGTGGCACTTACAGAATACTGGCCCCAAAACATAATTCCATGCTACAGTACAGGCATGAAAAACATTCAGTCAGGAACTGAAAAACAACACCAGTCACATTTTTGAGATGGTGCAAAAAAAAACTGCCTATTTTCAAAGCTTGGAGTCAAAATATTGAAAATTACCCAAATTATGAGCGAGCATGGAAACATTTCAACGTGCATACATAATTTTGTTGTTTTGTAATATTTTGACCCCAAATGTTGAACATAGTCTTCGTATGACCCCATGTCATGAACCTGGTAGGTGAAGATTTTTCAAATCTCATAGAAAGGTGATTTCACAGAACAACTGTGAAATCATCTTTTGGCCTGGATTTGAAAAATGTCACCTGCCTTGTTCATGAGGTGGGATCCCTAAATGGCCCTGTGGGATGTTTGTTCTAAAAATATTGAGCATAAGAGAAGTTATGAGTGGACATTGAATTATTTCAATGTTCACTTATAACTTGATCATTTTATCATATTTTTCATCAAATTTTTAACATACTCTTCTTGTGATCCCACCACATGAACGTGGTAGGTGAAAATTTTCAAATCCTGTCCAAAAGATGATTTTGCTGAATGACTTTGAAATCACCTGTCAGTCTGGATTTGAAAGCAAATCAGCTACCTGTTCATTAGGTGGAATCCCCAAAAGGCCATGTGGAAATTCTGGTGGAAAAATATTTAGAAATGACAAAGTTATGAGTAAAAGTACAAAATGCATTGAAATATATTAACCGGAGTCACGTGATGACGTTGCCTGAATAGCATCTCCACGGAATAGCTACCACTTCACCTGCTCATTTTCTTTTAAAAATATTAAATCACAGGCTCCAAAAGTCTCCAACGGCAGTCGCTACTCTTTACCTGCAGCAATACCCATTTGAAGAGGGAGGAAGAAGGGAAACACAGCTCTCTGGGAAACAACAGAAATGGAGTCAGAGATGCGCCAGACCCCGCCACACCACACGCCACCACAGACTCCTGAAAAAACCTTGAAGAGATCTAAAGGCCAGCCGACCAACCCCAACAAACCTGCGGCTGTCTCCCTACAGCAAATACTGCTCATGGAGCAAAAGTTTTTTGAAGAACTGCAGCCATTTAAATTATCCTTGCAAGATCTGACTAAACAGCTGAAGTCGCTGTGAGACCTGCCTGATTCCACAAGAGCCATTACCGATGTGGCCACCCGCATGACCTCATTGGAAGGGTGGTGAGATAAGGTGGCTTCCGAATTGGTTTTTCTTCAACAAACGCTCAGTACAATGGACTCTAAGCTCGAGGATCTGGAAGGCCAGAGTCGCCAGAACAACATTTTCGTCTTTGGCCTTCCAGAGGAAGCAGAGGGGGCTACACCAATTTTATTTCTACAAAAAATGCTCAGTAAGATCACGGGGCCCTCTCCCAATAATGCAACCTATATCATCTAGAGGGTGCACCACTCGTTGAGGCCCAGACCAGTGGCTGGTCTCCTCCCCCCAGGCATCTGATCCTTAAGTTCCTTAATTACCTTGACAAAATCCATGTTCTCAGCAAGGTGAGAGAACTCAAGGACTTTCTGTGGGAGGGTCAAAAACTGTGGTTCACCCAAGATCTCCCTGTCACCACAAGGCAGAAGAGAGCAGCGCATCACCCCATGGTCACAAAATTAATTGCTGCCAGTATCAAGTTTAAGGTGATTTACCCCTGTCACCTTTCGATACTACACCAAGGCTCCTGGCAAAACTTCAAAACCACAGAACAGGCCCTCCCAGCATTACAGACCATGTTTCCAGAACTGTTACGTGCGCGCTGAGTTTCGCAACTAGAAGACCACCTCTGGCTATTTTTTGCAGCACGTATGTGTGCACTACCGACTTCACGATGGATGTGATTGTTTTTTCCTCCTCTAGTGGCCTGAATTATAATGTGATCTTTCCCTGCTTTGTTTTCTAAGCCTTTTCTCACACTCTTTGTTGAACTGTCCCTGGCCTACCTACAGAGCAACAAGACAGCCTCAGCAGCACCAATATTTACATCCTATCCTCAGTAACCCGCAGTCTGCTCATGGTCCTAGGAAATACTTCTACCCACCAGAACACAGCATGGGAACGCACAATGGCTGCTTTGGGGACATTTCTCTACACGTCTTATCTCCTTGCTACCAACCACCTCTCCCAGGTGACATAATTCCTTCTTCTCCCACCTCTCTCAGAGCTGGGATGTTCTCAACAATTGTCTTCTGTTCCTCAGGACGGAACACGCTTGGCCAGAGACTCTATGGATTTAAGGCACTGAACAACCAATTCTAAACAAATCCCCCTTTTTTTCCCCTTTGTTGTCCTTACAAATCTGCAACACTGCAATGGTATTACTGGGTTTAACATTGTATCTCAGGCATTCCCAATTAGGAGTGGGGTGGGGGGGTAGTGGTCAATCCTGCTTTCTTGGCAGCAGATCACATATCAGAAAAGGGGGTGAGGGGTGCCCACAACTTTAATATGGACACTTGGTCTTGTTTGGACTTTGGTACCCAACACTACAGGGCTATTGACAGCCCCCTGGGACTATCTGGATGTTCTTATTAAACACTTTTCCATGTCTTCAGGGGTACTTTTCTACATGTTCTGGCCTGGGATTATTGGAGGGAAGGTAGGGGTGGGGGGAGTAATTACTGTTGATTATGCTGGGGTTACCTGTATTTACATTTCTGGTTGCAAACTGTATGTTGGGGCAGGTTTGCGGGGGGAAGGGAATGGGGGTAGCTATAGTTGACAATGTTGGTTTTTCTCTACTTACAATGTTGGTTGTGTGTTGTATGTTGTTGTTTGGGTTGTTTATGGGTGTGGGTATAGGGGAGGATATGGCATACGTTACAGGGCTTACATTTGACAAGTTCTTCTTTACAGGATTATGCTACTTTCTGCAAGCCTCACTTATAGATTTGGTATCTCAGACCAGGGTTGAGGGTTAGGGGTTAGGAAATGCACCATTAAAGTTTTTCTAGATCTGAACCTGAAACTTGAAACAATCCTGGAAAGACCACTCTGTCTAGACAGAGTGTTAAATATCACCTCGCAGTATGGCAATAAGTATTAAATTCTGTTCATGCAATGTAAAGGGTGCCCAATCTCCCACCAAGAGGGCCACAATTCTCTAACATCTACACAAATTGAATGTAGATGTCGCCTTTCTACAAGAAACCACTTGCATCCCTCTCAGGTCCTCCAGCTTAGGAGGCCCTGGGTGGGTCATGTGCTGGGAACAGGGTTGGACACACGTAAAGGGGGGTCCCCAACTTGGTGGCCTGCAAAACACCATTCAGACTGCTGGACTGTATTACTGACTCTCAGGGAAGATACAAATCTAGAAGATCTAAAAGGTACTTCTAGGCCACTCGGAAGTTGTGCTTGACTCCATTTATGGACTAACCACTGAGGATCCCCAATTTTTTACCTCTTTTATGATGCATTTAGCCCCTTGGTCCACCCTGCCCGTCATGTTAGGAGGTGATTGGAATCTCGTGTACTGCAACACCCCGGACAGATCCAGATCTAGCAATCACTGTCTTTCTCCAGCTTAACTTACCCACAGAGAGATTATGGACTCTGGGAGGGCACTCTCTCCCTCTCAAAGAGAATATTTCTTCCACTTGATCCCACACAACTAGTTCTCTAGAATTGATTATTTCTTGTTGGGGATTGGGCATCTTCCTGCTGTGTTATCCTGTGGCTACCTATCCAAAGTAATCTCAGACCATCATCCCACACTACTACACTGGAACTTGGGTCCCCGCACAAATAGGGATAAGGTCTGGAGGTTTAATGCTCAGTTACTAAAATCAGACCAATTTGTCTCTCATCTCCATACCTTTATCTCCACTTTCCTCACTGACAACTCTCCATCTATGTCTGAGTTGGACCTCCTCTGGGGGGCCCTGAAATGCACCACAAGAGGGGAAATTATCCGCCTCACCTCCATTCGAAAGAAAATCGCTATCCAGGTCACTTCTACTGTCCTCCAGCAAATCCAGCAGCTAGAGCTGCCTCTCTTTCCTCAGCCCACCCCCATTGAGCTTAACCAGATAGAAATTCTCTGCTCTCATTATAACACCTTATTATTTGATAGAGCAGAACATCTTGTATTAAAGTCTAAGGTCCACTATTTTGACCAAGGTGACAAGGCTGGGAAATTTCTGGCACTACATCTTCGGGCTCAAGCCATAGACAAAATTGTGTTCTCTCTTCGTAAATTCTGCAGGCAATATAGTTACTTCGCCCTGAGAGAGTGTATCCTATTTTCAGAAATACTACCAAACTCTATTTTCCCAGCCTCCTGTCACCTTTAACCATGACCTTTTAGACCAGTTTATACAAGATGTTCAGCTCCCACACTTATGGCGGCAACAGGTTGTCTTTCTACAAGCCCCCCAACACTTGCAGAAATTAAACTAGCTATAGATGCACTTCCAGCAGACAAAGCACCAGGTCCTGACAGCTATACTACGGACTTTTACAAAACCTTTAAGTCTCCAGTAGCACCCATTCTCCTAAATACCTATAATTATATATATATATATAAGCACGGCCTGTCAGATCGCTCCCTAATCAAGGCTATGATTGTAGTTCTCTCTAAACCGGGCAGAGATCCCCTTCTTGTTTTTAACTACCGGCCTGTCTCCCTGATTAATGTAGATCTAAAAATTCTCACAAAAGTCCTGGCCAATCGAGTAAATAGAGTCTGGCACGGTCTTATAAGTCTGGAGCAAGTCGGCTTCATAACTGGTAGACTCTCTGCAGATCATTTGCGTAAATTAACCTACCTGATCTGTGCATCCAGGGACTCTTCCACTCCTGCTGCGCTGGTCTCCCTGGATGTAGGGAAAGCTTTCGACAGGGTATCATGGGACTATCTTTTTCACCTGCTGCCTAAATATATATTCCCCCCTCAATTTATCCATTGGATTAAGGTCCTATATGCACACCCCACGGCTTGCATACTTTACAACTGAGTACTGTCATACCCCAGTACTCTCCAACAAGGCACCAGACAAGGATGCCCGCTATCCCCATTTCTGCTTAACCTGTATCGCGAACCTCTTATCTGGTGAATTAATACCTCCACGCTGGTCTCTGGGATTGCTATTGGGCCCAACCAGTATAAATTATCAGTTTACATGGACAATATACTCCTCCATATAACACCCCCATCTCTCTCACTGGCAGCCTAGTAATTATCAAAGAATTTGGTGGGTTTTTGAATTATAGGTTGAATCTCTCCAAAATGGAAGTAATGCCTCTTAATGTTTTCACTCTGCATGCGGACATTCGACATCTGGGGCTCTCGTGGGTCAAAGACAAGATGAAGTACCTAGGTATTTACCTTTCCCGATCTAGTTCCAAAATGAAGCAAAATAATCTGGATGGGGTCCTTACCCAAATTAAAGTTGACTTAAACTGCTGTGCCTTGCTCCCCATCTGGGGCCGCACCTGAAAATAGGCACTTGACTGTCTAGCATGCTTACCTGGTTAACAAAAGCTAAATACTGTAAATAAATCTCCCTTTGGGGACAGATAAGTGTGGTGAAAATTAATGTTCTTCCTCGCCTGTTATATCCTCTGCAGATGCACAACTATTTTCTTCCAAAAGCCTGGTTCACACAGGCACACAGAATCATTTTAACTTTATCTGGCTGGGCAACCTTCAGAGCATTCTCCAAGCTAGCAGCACAAGGACAAAAGGTAGCCTCCAACGACCCAATCTGCTCCTCTATTACCTCTCTATTAATTGTTTGTTTTTCTCCACTGGTTAAGCCTTTCAGTGCTGACACATTTCGATGGCATACTCCCCATTATGGCTACAAATACAGAAAACAGTATGTACCCTACACAGTCTCGATCTAGGTTCCCTGTTGTATGTTCCTCTTAAGCACATTCCTAAACAGCTACGAGATACTCCTATCATGGCAGCACTTCGTGTACACTCACAACTCTGCACCATCACCCATACCTCTCTCATACAAGATGTCTCGCAACCTATACTACACAATCCTAACTTTAGAATAGGAGGACAGACCCTCGGTTCATCCTTCTGGCCACATGAGATGAGAATATCTGTCAGTAACTTATTATAAAACCATAAATTATTGCCTTTCCAGGAAGCTTGACTTAAATTCAGCCTCCCCACCTCATATTGTTTTAAATATTTCCAGCTTTCCTACATGCTTCTTCAACACTTTGGTCTAGGGCCCTGGGACCAAAAGTTGGCTGGCCCCATCCTCCATGTCGTCTCGACTTTTCCCTCCTCCCATCTCATCTCTTTCTTCTACCATCATCTGGGCGATCTCTTGGGGAATATGGAAGGGCATCTCTACTACAAGTGGGATCAAGTCCTACCACCTGCCCCTTCCACTACCCGTTCCTGGTCACAGATATGGACTCATTTATACAAGGATGTTAAATGGGACCGCTATCGCCTTCTCTAGTTCCAGATAATTCATGATCTATGTTGCACCCCAGTCAAGTGCCACAAAATGGGAAAACTCTGAACCAATCTTTGCTCCTGATGTGGTGAACAACCCGGCACATTACTCCACATATCGTGAGACTGCAGAAAGGCCTCCCTGCTCTGGTCTGCTATTAGGGCAAAGTTAAACCCCATTCTAGGCCTCTCTGATGCCTTCCAACCTAAGATGTGTATATTGGGGGACTATGGTGATGTCCTGATGGGTAACCAGTGCAAACATATGGCTATAATAGTTTTATGTGCTAAAAAAGTGTTACTATGCCATTGGTTGGATCAATGCACCCCCAAACTCACGGAATGGCTACATGAGGTCCTCTTTGCCTTAAGGTCTGAAAACCTTCTGGCCAGTCTCTCAAAAAGAACAAGTTATAATCAAAAAGTGTGGGCTCCTCTACACACATTACTGACCCTTTAATGCAAGGGTGATACTGCTACTCCTTAGTTAGCCCTTCCCCTAACCATGCTCATATGCAATTCAGTGTTAATAAAATTTTTACTGGTGCCTGGTAATACCTGGTCTTTTCATACTGTTATTAGTGGTGTGGAATGTGGGGGGGGGTTTTGGGTGGTGGAAGGGAGAGGGAGGGTAATGTTTGTATGTTTATGACTGACTTCACTCATCTTTTGCCTTAATATTGTCTTTTGTCTTTAATGATTGTAAAATTGGGACCAATAAGGAATGTACCTTCGTTTACAATGTACATGCTGTCATGCTCCTAACCACCACTGTTTGTTCACTCTGCAATTCTTCTTGAACTTGAATAAAGTATACTAAAGCTGAAAAAAATATATTAACCAAACTTCTTATTTCCTTGTATTGCAGACACAGTTCCTGGAGGAGGACATCTTTCACATTTGAGAGTGGCTCTATGACATGGGATCCTCTCTAGGTGACTGAGGGTGTGTGGAGTAGAGAAGAGATTGACTAGGGATCATTTCAGGTTTAAATAACAAAAATAAAGATCAACAAAGAACAGTTTTCCTTGTTTCTGGTGGATCAGCATAGTCTTCAGCAACACCGGGGATTGGCACTCCAGTGTTGCCACCTATGTGTTGGGGGTCAGGTGATCTGGAAGGGAAGGGGGCTGGTATGAAGTGATACCAGGGGTGGCATCCCGGTCCACTTGCCATATGTTTGTCCAATACTTGAACATTTAAAACAAACTCAATTTAAAAAAAGGTTCCCCACACAGACATTGTAAACTAGGATGAAAGAGGGAGGGTTGGCAGAGCTTGGAGGGTAGGGAGCATGACAGGATGCTATGTTTTGTGTGCATGCCAAAAATTCCCCTGCCACAGCACCAGTTCATGTGCGACAGGGGTTCTCTTGGCTCATGACCCTGAAAATGGCTCTCCTTACAAAGTTGGGCACCCGAGATTTTGGGGTGCCCAGAAAATGTATTTCTGGCCCAAATATTAGAAAAAAAAACATGCCATAATATAAGTAAATGGCTCCCATTTACCTAGGTTCAGGTGTTCGTTGTAGAAAATATTTAATGCACTTTCCTTTTTTTGTTTAAAAAAAAACAAGATGGCAGCCATCATGACACCCACAATTTTTTTCTCATCACCAAAAAAATAACACTAATTGTGTGAAAGCAAAACACTTGCAAAAAGTAGTTTTAGTGTTGTATCAGAGGGTTATCCTCAAACCCTACTGAACATGTACGTAACAAAATGTTAAATCCTTATAACTCTGGGACCAATTAATATTTTTTTCATGAAACCTTCAAAATACACTATCTTGGTACAAGTCCTTTCTAACCTGAACATTTTGGAAGGAAATTCTGTACAATCTAGGCTGTAGTTGAGAGCAACAAATGGCAAAAAGTGTTGCTTTTTCTGTAAATGAGACACATCCAGATCTTAGAATTGGTTAACTGGTTCCAGAAATATAAGGCTTTGAAACTGCACTTCTGAATATGCTCAGTAGTGTTTTGGAATAACCCTCTAATACAACATAAAAATGTTGCTTTAATGAGTGTTTCCTTTTGCAAAATTAGTGTTCTTTGTGTAACGAAGAAACATTTTTGGGTTGTGATGGCTGCCATCTTGTTTCATTTTTTGTTTCCAAAACAAACAAAAAAAGAAGAAATAGATACAAATGATGATTTCTCAAAAAATAAGCACATGAACCTGGGTAAATGGGACCAGTTAAGCTAGACTCTGGTGTTTTATTTTTGAAAGTCAGCCCAGAGATGCTTTTTCTGGGCACACCAAAAATCCAGGGTAATCAGCTTAGTATAGGAAGCTGTTTTTCAGGTTGTGAGCCAAGAATTCTCCTGTTGCACACAAAGTACTGTGACAAGAGAATTTTCATTTTGCACCCAAAACATCACTAATCACATCCAGTCATGGCTATGTGAATTGTGGTGGGACATGTTGTTTAATCCATCTTTCCTCGATGTTGCATTATGCTTGGTCCCCCTCCCAGCTCAGCCAGCCCTCCCCCGTCCTGTCCAATGTCTGGCTTACAATTAAATTTGAAGTAACCGCCGTCTCTTTCAGATTGCCCCCCCAACAGATAACTGGTGACACCAGGGTGCCCAGTCCTGGTGACAATGAAGAGTATGCCAACATGGGGAGCACAATCTCCAGTTTTGTTCCAGTCCCCCTGCACAAAAGAAAACTGTCCATCACAGATCTTTCTTTTTTTTTTTACTTTTTAAACATAATCAGGGTGCCCACCCTGGTACTGCAGAATGACAACCCTTCTTCCCTTCAGATCACCTGCCACAGATAGGTAATAACACCAGGGTGCTGAACTCCATTGTTCCAAAATACTATCCTGACACTGGGGTGCCCAGTCCCCAGTATCAGTCAAGTCCACCTACAAAAAAAAAACTTTCCCTGGCAGATTTTCTTTTAAAGACCTGAAAAGAAGAAAGTGGTCCCTTTTTAATCTCTGACTCCACACATCTCTTGGCAAGGCCCTGCACCTTTGTACCACTAGCAACCAGAGGGCCCTACACTTTGACTGACTGATGGGCCCTTGGCTCCACATGTTTATATCTTTAGTCACATGGAAGAGCAGAGGCCAGAGGGTCCTGTGCCTCCACAGTCTGCCAGATAGCACATTTTTTTTGCATCCATAGCTGCACTTCCACAGGCAGACAGATGTCTTCCCTTGGCACAGGGCCTGGAGGGCACTGCCTGTATACATCTGTTCACACAAGTCTAAAATTACCTCTGTGAATGAGAATATGATTGCATTATCTCAAAAAGAAAGGAAATTATTGCAATAAACTGAATTAATGCACCTGTTAGGGTTTAACTTACCAGCAAATTAAGGAAATGTGTCACTGGGGTTTCCAACCCTACCTTCTCACCCCCTCAAGTAGCAAAAGGACAAGACCACACCCACGACCACAGATAGCCATTGGTTACTGGAGTTAGGCACAGGCTGTAAGAGGAGAGATTAATAAAACTTGACTTATACCCCTTGGAGTATAGTAGGTTAAGAGGTGACCTTTGTCTGGTCCATAAGACTTATAATAACATGGACTTTTGAGAGTGTGTCAGCTTAGTAAAAAAAAATTAAGTAGTAATTATGAGGTCGCATGATTGGAGTTTAAAAGGAGAACAATTCAAGAACAATGCTAGCGGAGCATGAATAAATCTGCAGGTGGTTTAAATTTGGAATAGGCTGCCAGCAGAATTTGTATCAAGTGAAAACATAAATCAATTTAAGACATCACTGGATACTTTCTTATTGGGTCAGGGGATATTGCAATATGGTTAAAACAAAATATCAAGTTATAATGTCGTAAATTAACTGACTTGTCCAAAACTATGATCCCTATGATCCTATGATCAGGTAAGACAAACAACATACAACTGTTTCCAGATGACACAAATGCAGTAGTACTGGTGTACTACATTTGTGGATTTGTATCTGCGGCTTGTGAAGCACAGATCTCACAGGGGCCTGCACATCTACAGCCAAATCTGAGTGTGTGTGTCTTACAGCATGCATGAGTACCTGTGGCTACAGAAGCACTGATCCCACAGGGGTCATTTGGGTATCATGGATTTCTATATGCAGCTGCAGAAATGCATGCCTCACAGGGGCTTGCACTTCTTTAGCTAGATATCAGTGTGTATGCCTTACACCTGCAGCTGCAGAGGCACAGAATCCTCAGGGGCCTGAACTTCTGCAGCCATAACAGTGTGTGTATGTCTTACATTGTGAATGAATACCTAAGGCTGCAGAAACATTGACCCCACAGGGGCCTGTGCTTCTGCTACTAGATGTCAGTGGAGTTAATTCACAAACACTGCATGAATGGTGCAAGCCCCGGGTGCACCAAACATATGGCTCATAGGGCTTGCAGCAGTCCCTGGCTAGCAACTGAGAGTCTCTATCCTGTGTGCCAATTGCTGCAAGTTGGACCATTTTTCTCTGGTCTAGCTTGAGACAATCTTGGGTATCTTTTTTACAGGGCTTGCACCAATTATTTGGCACAAGCTGCTGTAAAACAAAAAGTGCCACAAATGCACCTGTTCTTGAGCTGGGCGCATTTTGTGGTGTACTGTTTGGTACAGCAGTGCAAAAAAATGGGTTTGATGCTGGGCTTGATGCAAGCCCTCCATCCCCATTTGTGAACTGGGATCAGTGTGCATGTCTTACACCTGCATTTGCAGAGCCACAAGCCACTGAATGGCCAGTGCTTCTGCAGACAGAAGTAGTGTTGCAGTCTGGATATCATGGGGCCCACACTTATACAGCCACAGGTCAGTGTGTATGTCTTAACCTACAGCTACAGAAGTGAAGGCCCCTCAGGGGCATGCCCTTCAGTAGCCAGAACTGTGTGTATGTCTTACAGTGTGCCTGAGTACCTGTGGTTACAGAAGCACTGGTTCCATAGGTGCCTGCTCTCCTGCACACAAAGGAACTCTTGTAATTTGGATATTACGGATTTGTATCTGTGACTGCAGAGGCCTGTGTTTTTGCAGATAGAAGTAGTCTTGTGATTTGAGTATTGTGGATTTCTATCTACTACAGCCAGAAGTGTATGTCTTGCAGTGTGTATACCACAGATACAAATCCATAAAGGTAGCATATCAGGGCTACTGAATTTGTATAATCTGGAAACAGGTGTTTATTGTTTGTTTTACCGGTTGATGGTTTTCTTCGGTTACTTCTGTGGTCTTGTACTTTGCAGCTTTTTTTTTGGGGGGGGGGGAGTTTGTTTGAAAATCCTAAAACCACATTTCCTTACCTTTGTGGCATTAAGTTGAACCCTAACCATTGCATTAATGTAGTTTTTTGCAAAAAAGATAGATGTATAGACAGACAGACAACTAGATATATACTAGATAGATAGATATGATGTTCTTCACCTTTCTTCCCCTGCTATTGCCTTTCCTCTCATCTTTCTTCTTAACCACTATTTCTCTCTTAGTTCTGTACCTCAGTCCTAAAAGTTTGCCAAGGTTCTTCCTCTCCACAAAGGTGGGGATTCATCCTCTCCTGGCAACATTCAGCCCACCTCCCTTCTTCCTACTCTTGCTAAACTGCAAGAAAAGCTTGCCTGCTCCCAATATGCAGATTTCCTTTATTCTTCTAATTTCTTCACTCCATTCCAGTCTGGCTTCTATAAATCACTCTACCATATCCTCTCTCCTACGTGCCACTGACTCCATCCTCAATGGTATGAACCAGGGACACACCACTGGTGCCATTTTCATTGACTTTGCTAAGGTTTGATTAAGAGCCCAACCTCTCCATCTAGATAAGTTGACTGCTACTGATCTTTCTGCTCCAGATATAAAATGGTTCAAGTCTTACCTCTCTGGCCAGCTCCAGTCAGTACACATTGGCAATGCTTTGTCTTCCCCCTCCCTTTATCATCTGGGGTTCCACAATGGTTCATACTAGGTCCTATCTTTTTCAGTCTTCCTTAATGACCTTCCCTTTGTCTGCATCACCATGCAGATTCCATTTATGAATGATTGGTCCCCAGACATAATGTTGTGATTAATTAGCAGTGGACATTATGTCACAGGGATAAAAGAGAGATACCAAGATGGTCGCTGATGTTACTTGTCGCTGGTCAAAACGGAGCAAAGCACAAAATGGAATGGCCAAATAGTTGCCACCTCCCATAACTCATGCACATCCCAGGAATCATTCAAATGGCATGTTTTAAACCTTACCAGGAGCCCCTTGACGAGTGCAGTTTAGAAGCAGCACTCCTCACACTAGTGCACCTTCACCCACATATAAATAACAATATTGATAAGCACTCGTCCCAATGAAGCAACTCAAGCCTAAAACAGGGAAAAGAATGCTCTCACCAGGTTTCTCCCTATCAGATCAGTTTTTTGATGGGAAGCATAGTTCTCACCAGCACAGGCCTTCGAGGTGACCGCCAGAGTGAAACAGTTTACAGGGTCCTCTTCTTACTGGGATTGCTCCTTCAGACCCACTGCAACAGCTTAAGAAATCAACACTCCAAGCTTCCAATGGCGACCTCTTCTCTCTCCTCTTCAGCTTTCAATAAAACCTCTTCAGGTGAGTGCCCGACGGACTTCAGGTGGCTCCTTCAAAGTTAAAAACAGATAACATATTTTAATTGCAGCACACTTCCTCCATTGTTCACCCTAACTAAAAAGAAAACCTACCGCTCCTATACTTACTCACTTAATGCCCTACCTAGTGCTTTATCCCTACACACTAAAACTAACAAAAAGTAACTAAAAAACACAGCGTGAAACTCTCCCAAAGTTAAATCAGTTTTAACTAAAGCTCTTAGGTTTTTTAGCTTTACTGTTTAATGCTGTATTGGATCCCAAAAGACCAGGTAAATAACTCAAAAAAGTACACAGGTGTGATGGCTCATGGATCACAACAACATATAGAGAGATCACGTATCAGGGCTTAGAAATACAGCTTTTCAAACAATGTCACAGACATGGACAGGTCAGCACTTCTCAAGGATAATTTTTGAATCAAAATTGTAGTGTTGCTTACCCTGTTAGCTTCTGCCAAAACTCACAAGTCAGTTCAGTGCCATGCATAAACGTCGCCATCTTGCCATCACCACTAAATGGTTGCAGTAGCTCCATTTTGCCCTCAACCACTTTTCTACCAATGGCAAGTCTTTTCAATGATATGACCACACCGTTGTGACCATAGCCAATTAAACTCATGACTATATGTCCGAATGCAAAGAAAAACAAGGGGAGGGATAGTGAGGATAAGGTGGACAGTAGGGGAGAGTGCACAAAAGAGGATCAAGAAATATCTGCCATCCTGAGCAGGTACTTCTGTTCACTCTTAACAGTGGAGTGAGGGGGAATAGAACACCAGGGAGCAGCAGGAATGAAGTGTGGGGGGGGGAGAGAGTGGACACAAATCTGTCTTCAGAGGAAAGAGTTCTGAAGAAACTTGCAGCTCTGAAGGTGGGCAAGACCATGGGACCAGACAGGATAAACCTAAGGGTCCTAAAGGAACTCAGGGACATGCAAGCTGCCCCACTCATGGCCTTATTCATAGACAGTGACAATGACACAGAAGAAGATCATTATTCCATCCAGTCTGCCCATAAACCCTAACAGATCCACAATATTTTATCCATACAGGATTCTAACCCACACTACTTGCTCCCATTCTCTCCACCCTACTGCTACCACCCTGAGCAACCACAAAGCCCTTTACTCTGTCCCAGCCATGCTTGAAACCATTGATAGTTTTGGCTCCCACATCAGCTAACAGATTATTCCAAGGTTCCACCACACCTTCTGTGAAATAAAAGTTTTCACTTCCCTCTTGAGCCTCACCTGTCAGTTTCCATTCATGCCCCTGTATTCTACAGCCACTATTCATGCTGAATTGCTCCTTGCAGATTAACTTGTTCATTCATTTCAGGAACTTGAAGGTCTCTGTCATACCTCCCATATCTCGTCTGATCTCCAGAGAGTACATGTTCAGTGCCTTGAGCCAATCCTCATAAAATATGCCCTGCTGGCCCTTAATCATTTAGGTCACCCTGCATTGCACTGTCTACAACCTGTCCTTACCTTTTCATAGGTGAGGACTCCACATAACTGGGCACAGTATTCCTGGTGGGGCCTCACCAGTGATCTATAGAGATATAATAATACCTTCTTACTTCTGCTGTCAATACCCTTTCCTATACACGAAAGTATCCATTTTTTTATTCTTTGTCAATTGGGTAAGGCCCACTAAGTGCGATGCCTGTTTTCAGGGATGATCCAGCCCAGGAGCAGTGGGGAGGTTTGGTGACTTTCTTAGAGTAACATAGTATGCAAGTAGAGGTTGTGGGAATCAAAGTATCAAACCCAGGCCTGCTGGATGTACCAAGCTCATTCACAGTACTTTGCAATAACCTGTAGACTATACTGCCTTACTGTACACCATGTTACACTGGCTTGATTGTTTTAGGGATTCACCAATGATGATCCTTAGGTCTCTTTCCGCAGATGTTGTGCCCAACTTTATCCCCCACATCCAGTACTCTGTCCTGGGGTTCTTGTTCCCTATGTGCATCAGTTTACACTTTTTGGCATTGAATTTCAACTACCAAACCTTTGACCACCTCTCTAGCTTTTGCAAGTCTCTCTGCATCTCTCTAACCTCCACCTCTCTGGTGACCTTGACACAGAGCAAAGTGTCATCTGAAAAGATACACATCTTGCCAGGGACTCCTTTTCCCATGTTGCTGATAAACATACTGAAAAGGACTTAATCCAGGACTGATCCTTGTGGCACCCTACTGGTCACTTCCCTTACTTCTGATTTGACTCTGTTAACCCTAGCCCTCTGGTGACTTTCTTCCAACCAGTTTCTCATCCTTCTAAATGTGTCCTCCACTGCATCCAGATCCTCTAGCTTCTTCAATAACCTTCTGTGAGGCACAGAGTTGAAAGTCTTGCTGAAATTGAAGTAGAGTAAATCCATAGCATGGCCCTTATCCTCTACTCTCATTGCCCATGCAAAGTTCATTATCAGATTGGTCTGACAGCATTCAACAGTTCACTAAAAACAGGCATGGTTCCAGAGGACTGGAGGAGAGAAGATGTGCTCCATTTACATAAGAGTGGCAGCCAGGAAGGGGCTAGCAACTATACGTAGATCAGTCTCATTTCAGTGGTTGGGAAATTAATGAAAAGCCTGCTAAAGGAAAGGCTGGTCGAGTGTCTTGAAACCAATGGTCTACAAGATCACATGCAGCATTGATTCATGGGGGGTGGGGTCATGCCAGATGAGTCTAATTGATTTCTTTGATTGAGTGTCCAGGGAAATAGATCAGGGGAGGGCAGTGGACATAGTCTATCTGGACTTTAGCAGGGCCATCAACACTATGCTGCACAGCAGACTGATTACAAAATTGAGCAGCCTAAAGGTGGGATCCCAGGTACTGAACTGGGTTAGAAACTGATTAAAGGATAAGCATCAGAAGGTTGTGGTTACCAGCACTCACTCTAATGATGGAAGAGTGATCAGTGTGCCATACTATGTATTCTTTGGAAAAAAAAACTGCATTATTACACCCGTTAGGGTTCAATTTAATGACACAAAAGTAGTGAAATGTGGTGTTAGGGTTTTCAATCCTAACTACCCACCCCCAAGTAACAAAAGGAATAAATATTAGGATTTTAGGTGTCTGCAGTCTTGGGGAATCAGTGGTGGGGTCTTCCTTGGCATTGCCAGCCCTACACTCACCCAGCACTCGCCTCTGAGGCTGGGAGATCAGAGGGCTGTGGGTTCAGTTCCCACATCTGGCACTTGGGTTAATATCCCAGTACTGACACTGTAGTGCAGCATGAGATGGATGCTGCAGTTCTGAGGTGCCGTCTTTCGGATGAGATGTTAACCCGAGGTCCCATCTGCTTGGATTGGTGGTAGTTCAGGTGGATGTTAAAGATCCTATGGCACTTATCGAAAAAAAAGAATAGGGGAATAGTGTCCTGGCCAAATTTCCCTCATTCACTAAAAATAACACCAACAGCTTAATCTGGTTCAAGGTCAGTTGGCATTCATCTATATCCCCCTCCCCCAGGTCGTGCCTGAAAATAGGCAGGATTTTTTTTTTCATTTAATATATTTTATTCATTTAATATTTTGACAACATTCAGTGCAGACAACTTAACATTGCTGTTAGAGAAAAAACAACTGGTAATAGACAGTTACATGAATTACAGTTAAGTTGCCTGCCACCCCCACCTCCCTCCCATCCCTCCCCGGCTGCCAGTTATTCTTGTTAAGAACTAATGTAAAGAATATAGATATGAAAATACTGGTTTCAGGACTATACCCGATGGATACAACCTTCATAAAACACACTGGTAAAAATTTGGTATTGGTAGAGTCTATTGTACCGATATAAGAGTGTGTAGTGTTTCCCATCTATGTTTATATCTTCCCAGTCTATTTTTGGTTCTAGCGATTGTGTGTTCTGCTTCTAGAGCAAACATGGTTTCCTTGAACCATTCTAAATAGAGGGGACTAGATGAGTCTAACCAGTGCCTTAGTATTACTTTTTTAGCACAAGTAGTAATTAAAGCAATATGGGCTCTCTGCTATGACCCTTGAACCTGCCTAAAATCACCCAAAATGCATACTTCAGGACTGAAGTTGTCGGCAAGCATAAGTAAGGGATTAAGACGATTTTGTATATCCATCCAGAAAGAGTGGATATTATCACATGCCCATAACATGTGAAATAAATCAGCAGGTGCTTGTTGACATTTTGGACATTTACTGAATGATAAAGCCCCTATTTGGTGCAGTTTAGATGGTGTATAATATAAATTGTGGTTAATACAGTACTGCATGAGTCTGTACCTATCCCACTTGATATATTTATATAGATGTTTCCAGATTCTGGGCCAATTCCAATGAGGGGGGTTCGGTGGTAGAATATTGTCCCACCCATAGAAACGTTGACCTTCGAAGGTAGCAGTTTTCTTAAGGAGAAATTGAAAATAGGCAGGATTTGTCTAGTGCTCTTACTCGGTCAACAAAAACGAAATAAATAAATAAATAATGCCCATCCCGCTCCTTGTGCAAACAAGACGAGATGTGATCTCCTTTCTTCAGGGCCTTGCATGAAGAAACGTACAACAGATTATATTGGCAACAAGTGATGAGACATACCTACCTTTGAAGGGTGCATCAGTATGAGGCACTTATAAGCTGTACCTTGTGCTTTGGACAAGAGGCTACAGGCTTGAAGGGAGGGGTGAGCGCTAGAGCTGGCAACCCCAAGGAAGACCCCACCACAAATTCACCAAGACATCGGAGACCCAAAACCCTAATGTTTTTTCCTTTTGCTGCTTCATGGGTGAGGTTGAGGAGTTAGGGTTGGAAACTCTAACTCAAGATTTCCCTACTTTTGTGGTGGTTACTTGAATCCTAGCTGCTACACTAATGCAGTTTTTTGCAAAGAATTTTGTTTGTTTTTGAGATATTGGAGTTGTATCCTTATTCATGCAGATGCATAGAGTGCCCGGTACCAAGGGAAGACTTTGTCCACCTAAGAAAGTGCAGCGATGGATGCCAAGAATTCATGGGGCTATCTGGGCCCTCTAATCCTGTGAGAAATGCTTGCACCAAGGTCATCTGTCACGTAAAAGTGGACTATTTTAAACATCGCCTGAATACTGCTGACACCTCCTCTTTCTGGAACATAGTACACTCCATTGTCGGCGCCCCCCCTTTGCAATCCAACACCCCGACTCTCAAGTACAATGGTGCTGAAATAACAGACCCTGTACAAGTTGCAGATACCTTAAATACCTACTTCATGACTTGTGCTTCCCCAAATCCGACCACCTCCTCGTCGCCTGATACAAATCGCTGCCCCCCACCCACAATGAATAATCAACTCCTGCTAGCTCCTGCTTCCACATCTGAAGTCCTGCTCACCCTCCTGTCCCTAAACACATTCAAATCAAGCCCTGATGGTCTGCACCCTAGCCTTCTGCATCTCTCTGCCCCTGCCATTGCTCCCCACCTCATTCACATCATAAATGTATCATTCTCCTCTGGCTTAGTTCCCAGAGTCTGGAAATCAGTGTGCGTCATCCCTCTTCACATAAGAGGTGATCCCACCTCGCCTGGTAACTATCGTCCCATATCTCTTCTATCTGCCCTAGCAAAACTACGGGAATGCCTTGTTCAGTCTCAACTGCCTGAATTCCTAACTGCCACAAATGTCTTATCCCCCTGTCAGTCTGGCTTTAGAAAAAAAACACTCCACCATCTCCTCCCTCCTCCATGTCACTGACCACATTTAGTCCTCTGCTGATAAAGGCCACTTCACTGATGCAGTCTTCATTGATCTGGCTAAAGCCTTCGACTGTTTCCCACCCACTCCTACTAAATTCTCTTGAAGATGTAGGACTCACCCCCCTTGCTATCCAGTGGTTCAATTGTTATCTAAATGATAGACACCAGTCAGTAAAAGTTGCAAGCTCCTCCTCCTCTCCTCTCCCCATCCTGACTGGTGTCTCCCAAGGTTTCATACTTGGCCCAGTCCTGTTTTCAATCTTCATAAACAACCTCTCATCCACCTATTCTTCCTCCCTCATCCATATGTGTGCAGATAATAATAATAATAATAATAATAATAATAATGATACATTTATTTATAAAGTGCCTTTCAACTTACCAAGGTGCTGAACACAATAAAACCATAACATGAAATATAAATCCAATAATACAAATACATAAAATCATAGAGCAATAACATCAAACATTAAAATGAGTTAATAAATATGAAATCAGATCTCAACACAATAAAAATTAACCTATGAATCCAGGAAGGCCATTTGCCACAGATGAGTTTTCAAATTATTCTTGAATTCCTCCACGGAGGTGCACTCCTGTAACCGACATGGTAGAGAATTCCAAAGAGTGGGTGCAGCATAAGAAAATACTCTGCCACCAGAAGATTTTAAACTCACTCTTGAAATCTCTAACAACCCCTCGTCGGCCAAGCGGAGTGATCGGCCGGGGTAGTAAGGCACCAGGAGTTCCTTCAGATAGGCCGGACCCTGATCGTGAAGGGCTTTAAAAGTCAATAAAATTACTTTAAAGGTCATCCGCCACCATATAGGAAGCCAGTGCAGTTCGCATAGCACTGGGGTGATATGACAGAACCCACTTGTCCCAGTCAGAACCCGGGCTGCAGCGTTCTGCACCAACTGTAGGTGACGGAGTTCAACCCCAGAAAGCCCAAAGTATAGGGCGTTGCAGTAGTCCAAACGTGAGGACACAAAGGTGTGGACCAATGTTGGCAAAGAGTCAGACAGAACAAGGTGCCTAACCCTGTTGATATTCCTAAGATGGTAAAAGGAAGTCCTGACAATGGCCGACACTTGAGACTGTAAGGTCAGCCTGTCGTTCAGGACAATCCCAAGGCTAAGCACCCGTTCAGAGGTTGGAAGTGACACGCCGCCTAGAAAAATTTCAGAGGGCGTGCCATCACGCTACCTCTCTATCTGACCACCCAGGTCCACAACCAAAACCTCTGTCTTCTCTGAGTTCAACTTTAGCCAACTAGAATCCATCCAACCCTGGATTTCTTCCAGACAGTTGTTAAACATCGTGAGAGCTCCATCCTGGTCGGGTGCAAAAGACAGGTATAGCTGGGTATCATCTGCATAGCAGTGAAACCTCAGCCCATACCGTCTTATAATGTCTCCGAGGGGTAGCATGTACACTGCAAATAACATGGGTGATAGCACGGAACCCTGAGGCACCCCACACAACAAAGGAGTTGGGCCAGGAGAAAAGACTCCCTACACAACTCTTTGTGATCGCCCAGTGAGGAATGAGGTGAACCATTGTAAAACAGTTCCCGACATTCCACAAATTTGCCTCGGGCATGCTATCAACACCAGGTGATCCACAGTGTCAAAAGCTGACGAGAGATCAAGGAGAACAGAATGGAACATCTCTTCTGATCTCTAAGCCCTCAGAAGAATAATAGCATTCCGAACCAGCGCGGTTAGGTGCTTATCTTTCTGACAACCGGATTGGAAGGATTTGTAGATATTATGGATGGTTAAATGGTCTTCCAGTTGGGCTGCCACTACCTTCTCAATAACCTTTCCAATAAAGGGAAGGTTAGAGATAGGTCTGTAGTTTGAGAAACAGTCTGGGTCCAAGGTAGCTTTCTTCAAGAGAGGTGTTACCACCGCCTCTTTCAGGGAGCTAGGAAACTCACCTGACTCTAGGGAGCACCAGACTATTTGCACCAGGACTGGACCGATGATATCAATAAAACCCAAAATTAGGAGAGTCGGTCTAGGATCCAAACTAAAACTTGTGGGATGCACACTATGGATGATCCTCACAATATTCACGAACTCAGGTCGACTAAAGGAACTTCAAGAGAATTGGGGTACTGTGAACTCACGTTGTTCTACGACATCACCCTTAGAGACTGTCGTACACAAGTTCGCCCTGATGTCGGCCACTTTAGTTGCAAAGTAACGAGTGAGCTCCTCGCACTCTAATTGCGAAAAGACTTTTCGAACTTGCAGACAGGCTGGGTTGCACAGTCTGTCTACAGTCCGAAATAGCTGAGCCGGTCGATTCCGAGCAACTGCAATCTCCCTGGACAGGAATTCTGCCTTCTTATAGGTGATTGCAGATTGATAGATAGAATAATGTTCCATCAATCTAAGGTGGTCGACTTCAAGGGCGGACTTGCGCCAACATCACTCTAACCTTCTCCCCTGTCTCCGCATCTCCCTCAATGTCCCATCGAACCAAGGGGACCTGGGGTGAAGGGATAAGGGGCCCTCACGAACAGGAGCAATAAGATCCAGGGCTGCCATAATGGCCACATTATAGGCCAACACCAGCGTCCCTGGATTACTGCTCACCAACATGGGGGATGATGGGTCAAGGACCGCCGCAAGGCCTTGGGAAGTAATATTCCGTAATGGGCGGTACCTGACCATCTCCACAGGGGAAGGCCTTCTCAGAGGGGTGCAAAAATTGAACCTCATGGTGTAGTGGTCTGACCAGGTGACTGGTTCCACCCCCACATCGGATGAATCAATCCCTAAGAGGAAGACTAATTCCAGAGAGTGCCCAGATTTATGAGTAGCAGTGGAAATTACCAGTGTAAGGCCCAAAGAAGACATTAATTGGAGGAAGTGATTACCAAATTGCGAGAGTTCATCGTCGACTCAGGTATTGAAGTCACCCAGAACCATCAATCTGGGTGACTCAAACGACATGTCAATGATGAAGTCTGCTACTTCCTGTAAGAAGCGTTTCCCATCTCTGGGTGAATGGTAGATGAGAACGATTTGAACGCCTACATCCGCTACTACTGTGCACTCAAAGGACTCAGCCTCACCCACTACTACATTCGTGAGGCCCAATTCAGACTTGAAACAGACTGCAACCCCCCCTTCCCTGCGGTCCAATCTCGGGCAGTGTATCACCGAGTACCCGGCCGGAGTCATGGCCTCCAATATGGGGCCTGAATTTTCATCCAGCCAGGTCTCAGTGATGCAAGCCAAGTCAGCTGAGCCAACAAAATCTGCAAAAATGGTGGTCTTATTCCTGATGGACCTGGCATTGCATAACACCGTCCGAGTTAGACAAACCTCGGAGGCTGTCGGGCCTATCTGCCTACTAAATTCAGTAGTGCCCTTGGGTATGGGCACCAGACATGGCAAACCACGATCTGGGTTCCATTTCACCCCAGGGCACCTTCTGGACTTAATAACCCCGATACAGTGGCCCCCCTCGTTCATCCTCTCCTGTTCGCACCCCCTCCTCACTCTCCTACAAAGAATCCTCAATGCTCTACAGCACTGATAAGTATCAAATTGTAGGGGAGGAGCATACAAATGGTGGAAGGCGTGAAGAGAGGAGGATGAATAGTGCACCACCGTGGGGACTGAAGGCCAGCACATGTCACTGCTTAAACAAAATAAACAAACAATAAATCCCAAACACTAAAATAATCAATCTTAACAGCATAAAATTAACCAAATAACACCATATTGTTCACATCTGGCCCAGACCTATCCACAATACTTTCCACACCGCAACAAGACTTCACCGCAGTTCAGGCTTGGTTCACCTCAAAACAGCTAAAACTAAATACTATGAAAACTGTCTCAATGACCTTCGGTACCCCCCAAAAGACTTGCCAAATCTAATCTCGCCTCTCCTATCACCTCCCTTAATAACACACCACTAATCACTGTGCCTACAAATATCTTGGCATCTGGCTTGACCCACAACTAAATTTCACCCTTCAAATTGATTACATTATATCCAGACTATGCCCTAAGCTGGGAGTCCTCTACCATAACAGAGAATCTCTTCCACTCCCTGTATGTTGCAAACTTTTGACCAAGATGATCATGCCAGTCATTGATTATGCTGACATTGTTTATTGCACTGCTTCCTCCACCTCCCTCTCTCAGCTTGATTCCCTTTTTATGCCTTCAGTCACTTCGCTTCAAACTCTCCTTACAGGACTCACTACTGTTCCCTTCTCTAGGTGTCAGCATGGCTCAGTTGGTAGCACATCCGCCTCTGGACCAGAAGGTTGTGGGTTCTCGTCCCACACCGGGATTGGACTTGCACCTAAAAATCGCTGGCATCCGAGTGCAGTATTGGGGGGTGCTGTATTGCTGGGGTGTGCCGTCCTTTGGATGAGACGTTAAACCGAGGTCCCTTCTGCCCATCCTGGTGTTGTCCAGGTGGAAGTGAAAGAACCCAGGGCACTCTTTGCAAAGAGCAGGGAACATTCCCGGTGTCCTGGCCAACATTCCTCTTCCCATAAACCGGTTCATGTAATTATCCAGGCTGTGTGTGGGTGATGATGTGCGATATGGCCACCACCACACATTCAGTCACTTCACTACCAGTCTAGCATTGCTTGTAAAGTGCTTTGGGACACTGTGTATGAAAAGTGCTATATAAATGCTGATTCTTCTTCTTCTTGTCTCCTGCCTGGATCTCCCTCCACTCACACAGATGACTCACCCACTCTGTATCTTTCACTTCTAAATTCTGGTTCAACCTGCTCCCCTTGTATATCTCTTCCCTCCTTCCCTCCTTTCACCTGCCCCTACCTCTACCTACTCTTTAAGCTCTAGAGACTTGTGTACCTTCTCACTCACTACCCCTACTTCTAAGTTTGGCAAGTGTGCCATTAGCTACTACCTTCCTTCTTTGTGGAACTCTCAGTCCCCTCTCCTTCAAAACTCTCCCTCCCACACTACTGTCAAATCTCAGCTATGCCTTCTTCTGTACCCCACTTGCTCCCACAATCTAACCTAGTATGGCTGCAAGTCACCCTTGCACTTATCTTCTCTCTGTTTCCTTCTTCACCCATACCCTCATGTATCCTATATACCTAAGTTTGCATATTATGCTGTATTGTTTTCATAATATTATGTGTGTGACACCTTATAATCTATATTCTATTTGTACTGCTAGGCCTCCTGAACCAGTGCCAAAACTATGCAATTATGTATTACTTTGTACACTGTGTATATTTGAAAATGTGTTTTATCCCTTGTTCCCCCTCCACCGGGTCATACCTGGAAATGAGCCTCTGCTCAGTGTGCCTTTCCTGGTCACCAAATCTTTTAAATAAATAAATAATCCCTGCACTTCCATGTGTCACAGATACAGGTGTACAGGGCAAAGAGTCCATCTGTCAGGCAATGCACAGGGCACTCTGTCACCCATGGTGCAGAGGTGCAGGACCCTATGCCAAGAGAAGAGTTGTCTTCACTATATGGTACCTGTGCCCACGCAGGCAACACTGCAGCTTTCATTTCCTAGCTGGAGAGGTGTCACATAACAGCACCATCCCCCCACCCTCACCCCATTCAGCTGGGTCACTGAGCTTGCCCCCAAACTCAGCTTACCGGTACAGGATCACAAAGCATACCTACTGGGGTTCAAACCGGTAGTGTACACAGTGTTTCTTAATAATTATAATTTTTTTTTTTTTATTTTCAATCCAAATGTTAAGATAGTCATTTATGGCTATGTTGAATGTTTGAAGTAAAATATTGAAAAATAGCAAAGTTATGAGTGAAAGTTGAAATGTATCAATGTTCACTCATAACTTGGTCATTTAACCATATTTGTACACCACATTTTCAGCATAGCCTTCTTATTACCCCATCTTATGAACCCAGTAGGTGAAAATCTTCACATCCCTGCTGAAATGTTATTTGCTGCCACAGGTGCAAAGCACATTTTAGCCAGGATTTGAAAATTGACAGCTGTCACGTTCATGAGGTGGTGTGAAAAAAATGGCTATGATGAAAATATGGAGTCAAATACTGAAAATTACCAAAGTTATAAATGAGTGTAGAAAAAATGTCAACATACGCTCATGACTTTGTTGTAGAGCTGTGCGGAATGTGGGATTTTGCTGGCAAAATTAGCATGGAATGACCATTCTGCCAGCAGAATTTCTGCTGGAATTTCACTGGTTCTTCTGCTGAATTCCACCTGCTGCAAACCGCAAAATAACATTCCCGGTCTTACTGGCATTAACCCAAAGTTCATGTGCTTACAACCAGAGAAGAACACTACTTAAGCAATAAGCCTCGAGAGGGTGTGGGTTATGGGTGGACTTACCACGGCTGGCATGGTTTGCCCACGAGGTGCAGCCAAGTGGGTAAATCTTCACCAGCTGTGGTAAATCCCCCCTATAACCCTCACACTCGAGTGGCTTATGTGATTATGCTAGGTGTAAATTATTAAAATATAGAAAAAATTAGTAAAAAAAATGTATTTTTCTTTTTTTATATATTTTTGTACAAATAGTCTTCCACCCTACATTAAGTAGTCCTTTGTTGCTGGGTACAATATGAGAGTAAGTGCTGCTGACAGAGAAGACAGACTGCAGTGAACAACTGAAATGTGGTCCGTTGAAGATTTTTTTTTGTTTTAATATCGTTTTTGGTGCCAGGTTCAGAAATGAGTACGGAGCGATGAGTGGACTGACAGAAGGAGAGAGAGCGGTCTGCAGCTACACAAGTGGCAGGCACCAACAGTACATACCGAGAGAGCCAGCAGAGCGACATGGGGGAAGCCATGCATGAGCTTCTGACTGAGTGTGTGAGGACCGAGTGCCAAAGGTGTAAGTAAACTGCCTCTAGAAACAAGTTACAGAAAAAGCGAATATTAGAGTTGCTTCTTTTTGCCTATGGGTGATGTCACAGTCGCTCTGACTGTTCAGCTTTATGGAGGCAATTTGCTTTTTGTTTGTCCTGCTGGCATGTAACCGGCT
The DNA here is from genome assembly GCA_016271365.2 of Neoceratodus forsteri. Lineage (NCBI taxonomy): Eukaryota > Metazoa > Chordata > Ceratodontiformes > Ceratodontidae > Neoceratodus > Neoceratodus forsteri. Next base: position 753,726,256 of record CM028137.1, read on the forward strand.
CCAAGGTTGCGATCGGTGTTTATCGGTGGTTTTGAATTTTGTGCTGAACTGTATTTTTCTTTTGTGGATGACTGCAATTGACAATGGTGAGGCGGGTGTGACTTGCGAGGTACGAAAAAAAAAAGTTTTCTTTGTGTGACACACTTGTTTTGAATGAGCAGTTCCAAATTCAGGTTTGAAACTCTTGGTTTACCATCTCAGTTAGCGGGAAGACAATATGGCAGATTTTGGGTTTGTGTTCAGGGGTCGGAGTGTTTTTGTACATATGTAGCTGGCTGCCACCTTTTGTGTTGGTTATCTGGGGATTTACCATGACTGAAAGGTGCCAGCTAGCCAATCAGAATACAAGATTTTGTGTTTTTTGGGGTGTCTATGGTATAATAATAAATATTCTGTGGAACAGCATTTTTTTCCATGGAAAATCATTCTACAACCATTACCATGAAAAATACTGAGATTCGTGGACTAAACTTCCACAAAACAGCATTGTGTTTTGCACAGAAAATCTGCACAATAAAATTCCACAGAAATGTTGTGGAATAACTAATTTTGCATTTTTCTGCTGCAGAATTCTGCCATTCCATTTCCAGTGAAATTTGGTGGAATTTCAGAGGAATTATTCTGCGAAATTTCATTCCGCCGGAATCTGAAAATTCCACACAGCACTACTTTGTTGTTGTTTTTTAATACTGTGACCCCATATTTTCAACATAGCCTTCTTTTGTAGCTAAAATACCTAAGTTTAGCTGTTTGTTTTTTGAAAATACATAATTTCACAGGTTTTTGTTTAACTTTTTTTTTTATGAAACTGAGACACAAGATGGTGGCATACGAAGGAAGAATTTCAGCTCACAAAGGGATGTTGTAGGTGCCGTTTTGGTCCTTTTAAGAACAGATCCAGAAACAAATGATTTGATACCTTTTATTGGACCAACATGGATGTTACAGAAAAGAACAAAGTGCTCTAGCTTTCGAACCAACCTGGTCCTTCTTCAGAAGCTTTGTGGCAGTTTTTTCAAATATCCCATACTATTAACACCAGATTATATAGAAAAAGCAGAAATAATTCTCATTGGTTTAACATATACATTTAAAACATAATAGAAGATTATGTCAGAGAAGCTAATTAACACCAGTATGTCTTTAACTGAGGAGCCTCAGAAGGCAAAGGTTATCAAGAATTCTCTACAGCCAGAGAGTTCTTGTCACATAAATTTTAAATGTCTCAGTATGCCAAGAAAGCATTCTAGTGATAAAAAACCTTGGAGTGGCATTCTCTCTAATACATGTAAGATGAGCTTACAATTTACATTCCAATTGTCCTGGTATATTAAAGGACAGATAATGAGAGACAAAATCCTGAAATTAGGTATAACTGCAAGTTGAAAACAAGCCTCAAATTAACCTACACATATACACATGATGCATGAAAGTATCACTTGTAAGTGTAAGTGCCAAATAAAAAATATTTCTCAAGGACCCCCAAGAAAATGAGACCATGAGCCTGATAAGTGCAGATTTCAACACAGAGTCTGTGTATAACAAAAATGCACAGAATCAGTCTAAGCAATCTAAATGAAAACCCAAAGGAATTGCACCTTTTGTGAACCCCCAAGTAAATGAGATATGCATCATAATATGAGCAGTTAAAAATGTGACAGTGTGTAATCCAACCACTGACAACTAATAGAAGGAAATAAATGCACACTATATGTGAAAACTAAGTGTTCTAGCCACATAATTGCCCATCCCATGCTCCACCCACACATATGTGTGTACATACACCACACCACACCCCCCCCACGCACACGTGCACACACCTGCACACCCCACACAACCGCAACATACAACAAATATAACAAAACACATTTCACATACACCACACCACGCCACGCACAACAAACAAAACAAACAAAACGCACACACACACCAAACACACAACACACAAAAACACAACACACACCAAACACACACAAAACACACACATACATACAGAAGGACCAGGTTGGTTCGAAAGCTAGAGCACTTTGTTCTTTTCTGTAACATCCATGTTGGTCCATTAAAAGGTATCAAATCATTTGTTTCTGGATCAGCTCACAAAGGGAGAATCTCGGCTCATGGAAGAAGATTCTTCTGTCATGAGCAACTTCTTTTCTACCAAACATATAAATGAAACACCCTTCTGCGCATGCTCAGAACCAACATTTCAAATCCTTATAACTCAGGAACTGATTAGTATTTTTTCACCAGACCAACAAAAGGCACCATTCTAGCGCAAGGCCCTTTTACACTGACAATTTCAGAACAAAATTTCAAACCATCTTGGCTGTAGGGGGACAAGAAAACATGATTTCTCCATGTTTTGCCTTATCCAGATCTTGGAATCAGGATATGTGCCTATCACAAACTTGCTAAGTTAGGAGACTTTGCCTCCCAGACTGTGCATACAAATAGTCATGCAATTCCATTGGGGGGGGGGTGAAGCTATTAAGGTGTAAAGCTAGGGTTTGACAGTAAATACCCTGCTCAATCCTAACTATAGTACAGATATTGTTTAATGACTATTTTCTCACCTTCCACCACCAATCTGCCATTTGGCCTGAGGCCACTACCCAGTCCAATTCTCAGTCTTGCAGACCCACACTTCAGAGGACCACCTACCTACTTACTCCTTTGGAGTACCTCCACCCCATGCAGGGCATCAGAGTGGCAAGCCACTCTGGAGAATACATCTAGTGGTACGTGGGCCAGTCATGCTGGACAGATGGTCAGTGCAGTGCCCGAATATACAGTTGAGTGCCATCCTGTCAAGGCTTGGGATTTAATCCACCAAGTTCTTTCCTTCCAAGAAGCTGACATAAATGCACACTGCATTCATGTGGCTGGAGTGTGTGGAGCAAGCCAGGCATCTCTTTCTCTCTTCTGTCAACCTCACTTTTGCTTGCTCCCTCTGTGTGCCCATACATGGCACCAGTAGGGAGGATTATTGGGCAACACTCAGGCAAGTGTCCACTGGAATGCTCAACCCCTCCCCCTCTGCTGGTCCTCCAGAAGCCCAGTCTTACTCCTGAATCTGGGTGGTAAGCAAACAAGGATCAGCAGTAGGTTCATTTTCAGTTGTGACTTGGGGGGCCGGGAGAAGAGAGGAAAGGCATGTTACAAAGTAATTATCAGAGTCAGTGCAGACTTTGAGTAATAAATCAAATCATCAACAGTTTGCAAATAAGGCTACAGAATTACAAGAATTAAACAGTAGGCATAACCATAGTCCATCCTATGGACAACAAGTAAACATAACCTGGAAAAAAACTGCAAGCAGGTAATACAGTGAAACCCACTTATAACAGGCACATATGTGCAACCGCAGTCTGCCTATTATATAGAATGGTCGCTATACCCACAACACAAAAAAAAAAAACAAAACAGAGTTGCACTATAATTTTTTTTTGCAATTTCCCCCACAGCACACTTAACTTAGCCCATAGTGCATTCACCAGTAATGTCAGTTCATGTTAGCTATTGCTGAGCTAAGGTCCTTTAAGAAAACAAGCAAGTACAGCTTCATTTTGATATGGTCTTACTTGAAGTAGTCAGAGATTTGACTCTGTGTTGCCGACTTCTGGCAGTAGGGATTCCACACCTGTTCAGCTGCAGCAAACTCACTCCAGTCTGGCTGAACTTCAGGGTCTTGCTCTATCGTTCGTCTTAGAGTTAGAAGTGCATTTTTAACATCACTAGGGGTTGCAGTAGTTTTGGGCTGCTCTTCATCGTGATCACCATTCTCTTCTTCTGTCTTCTCTGCATGCCTGCTGTCTACGACCTGTGTGATGTCATCTGCTATGGGCTTCTCCTCCCCATCTCCCAGGATACACACAGAATGGAATTCCTCTGCCATCATTCCTTCTTGTGTCTGAATACGCTCTTCAATCTTGGCTAGCAGGTCAAGTTCATCAGTTGCAGCAGTTTGGGATGTTGAAGGACCCTCTCTGTGGTCTCCATGGTCTGCCTGATTCATGAATCCTGCTTTGCATGGGTGATATAGACAGCGGCCAGTAGACATTATATCAGTATGATTTTACATTGAAGCATACTGGAATGGCATTTGATTAATTAAATCTGCCCGCTCAAAGCAATTTCCCGCTTTACCTGAGGGTGCTATAAGTGGGGTCAACTGTAATATATAGTTAACATCAACTGTGTATGTAAATCTATCAATTCAAAAATCCTGTTGCATATCTTGTATTTGTATCTTAGTTGTTTTACCAGGAGGAAGCACCACTGAAAAATTCGCATTTGCCAGGATGTCCTAGATAAGACAAACAAGTGATACAGAAATAAATTGAAAACATATTAATAAAAGAGATAGTATGTCTAGCTGCATATCAGTTTTCCAGAAAATATCAAGGCAGTTGCAAGGCAATTCGAAGCCAACAGTGACGTACTAGCTAATTACATAGGACACTTACAAAAAGATATTAAGACAATTTCAGGAAATCCAAGTTCGGCAGAAACAATGGGTAGATCCATATCAGAAATAAATGTTTTTTGCAATTGCATGACACAGAGCAGTTGCAAAGTAGGCCATTCCTTAGTGGGAGAAGTAAAAGTGCTTGGGATGGTGGTGACACTCCAGAACAGTGGTTCTCAACCAGGGGTCCAAGTCCCTTTACTTAGGGGTCTGTGCTCTTAGCAGAGTTTTTAGCAAGCTGTCCAGTAAAACCACAAATCAGACCACTCACTGAATGCTGCCTCTGACCTGCCTTTGTTCTTCCTTGCCACTGTTGTATCCACCCACCTTTCAATGTCTTTGATCTGCTGTGTTTGCTCTGATGGGGGGGGGGGGATGTGCCCACAAATCAAAGGGCCACAGGACCAGCATCCCTAGGATCCTATTAATAAACAAACAAACAAGCAAAAAATGGCCAGTATATACAGTATTAAAACTAGGAATTGCTTCTGAGTATTTAACAGCTGTCTGCAAACAGGCATGGCTCCAGAAGACTGGATGAGACTAGACATGGTCCCTCTACATAAGAGCAGCAGCAGGTAGGAGGTTAGCAACTATAAACAGGTCAGTCTCACCTCATTGGTGTGGAAATTAATGGAAACCCTATTAACGGAAATGTTGGCAGAGTATTGAATCCAATGGGCTGTAAGACCACATGCAGCATGGATTCATGGGGGGAGGTCATGCCAGACAAATCTGACTGATTTCTTCAACTGGGTTAGCAGGGAAATAGATCAGATGAGGGCAGGGGTGTAGCCAGGGATTTCAGATCTGCACACCAAGTGGACTCACTGCTACCACCCCCCCCAACCCCCCGTTAGGGTGAGCAGGGTGTAGCCAGACAATAAACAAATGTACACCAGGACTGTGTTTGTTGCCTCATTTGGCACAATAAATACAACTTTTGTATCTCATGGCAATGGTTGTTGCCATGCATGTTCCCTAAGACACCCACATACCAGCCTAGAGCCTGTAAAGTTGTATTGTCCTTGGGATGCAAAGAGAGTATTAGTGACCAGTTCTTCTAGTTTTGACTCCTATGAATACAATTACAGAAAGGTTCAGTATTTTCTTTGTTAGTTTTCATGGAAAAAGGAAGCAGTTCAGAGCCTATTTGCTACCCCCTTCAATAAAATTGCACACCATGGAGTGTTTTGAGTATGCCTGCCTACACCCATGAGGGCAGCAGATGTAGACTTTAGCAAGTCCTTCGATACTGTGCCATACAGGAGACAGGTAAAAAATGGAGCAGACTGGGAGTGGGGGGTGTCCAAAGTGGTGAAATGGGTTGGAAACTGGTTACTGGATAGGTGGCAGATGGTGGAGGTTAGCAGCACTCACTCTGATGATGGGAGAGTGACCAACAGGGTACCATAAGGTTCAGTACTGGAGCCTCTCCTCTTCAATGTCTTTATAAGTGACATTGCAGAATAACTGGAAGGGAAGGTCTGCCTTTTTGAAGATGACACCAAAATCTGTAAGAGCCAAAACTCAGGAGGAGGTGGAGAAAATGTATAGGGAGCTTGGGAAACTCAATGACTGTTCAAGAGCGTGGCAGTTTGGGGTTCAAGGCAAAAAAGTTCAAAATCATGTACTTAGGGCATAGAAACCCAGAAGCTGAATATAAGATGAGGAGAGGTATTGACAGTCAGTAAGCAGGAAAGAGACTTTAAGGTTATCATACGTGATTACCTGTAAGTGATAGGGCAAAGTGGCAAAGCAGTGGGTAGGGCCGATTGGATGCTAGGATGCATAGGGAGAGGTATCTCCAGCAGGAGGGTGGAAGTGGTGTTGCCACTATATTGCTCGCTGGTGAGACCCCACCTGGAGTATTGTGTCCAGTTCTGAAGGCTGCACCTCAGAAAGTACATAGGTAGGAGGTAGTCCAGAGGAATGTAACTAAAATGGTGCAGGGGTTGCACCAAAGGACCTAGAATGATGGAGAGACTGAGGGATCTTACTATGTACACCCTGAAAGAGAGGAGAACAAGAGGGGACATGCTAGAGACCTACAGGTCAGGTACCACACAGGGGTAAACAGGGTGCAGGAAAAGAGCCTGTTTCAAATGAAAAGGAGCAGCATAACTGGAGGACATGTGATCAAGCAGGCGGGGGAGGGGCCTAGTTTACGAGGGATGTGAGGAAGTACCACTTCACTGAAAGACCTGCAGAAACTTGAAACAGATTAGTAGTGATTGAGGCAAAATCTGTAGAGGGCTTCAAATATGTAGGGGATAGACATAGCGGACTATAATAAATAGGCAGTGAGTAGGGATTGTCACTGGAGACTAGTTAGGGTCTGCAGAAACAGACTAGGCAGGGACCATCTGGGCAGACTGAGTGGACCAAGTGGTCCTCTTATACCAACATATTCTATGTTTCTATGTTCCTAACCTGATATCATGCCCAGACTAAATGATTAACTTGGGATTCCGAAAGATGTGCCAGCCGCACCTAAATTTGGGAATGCTATTTAAAAGGAAGAGAGGGGAGACTGCTCTGCTGAAAACTCACGACTATTGAGCAGTTCCCCAATAATTCAGATTACCATCTTTTTTTTTTTTACTGATTTAAAAAATCTGGGAACTGCTTTTGACTGCACCCAGACTAAATGATTCACCTAGGATTCAAACCATATGCCAACTTTACCAAAAATGGATAACACCATTTAAAAGCACAAGAGGACACAACACTGCTGAAAACTTATGGATATTTATAAATGATTCCCCAATACCTCAGACTGCAAATAGTTTGTATTTATCTATTTCACATTATCAAATCTGGGAATAGTTGCTCAGTTCTTGGCATGAAAATCAACAACATGTAATACCAAAGTGAGGACCTGATCTCAGTCCCATGTCTTCAGTTTGGGCCTCAAGGAACAACCTTGCAGTTTGTGTGAAAGACAGTGTGCATGATGTAAGGGCCTCATATAGCATGCGGTTACATGAAACAAATGTTTAACTACCTGCTTCGCTGCAGTCAAGTTATAGCAGTTAAACAGTCTAACAAATAGTCTAGAGTTATGAATAAATTCTGATAGCAGATGTAAATAACTGTGCCAAAGCTAGTTTCCTGGTGTTCCCCAGGAGAACAGAGAGGTGAAAGAACTTGTTCAGGATCACAAAATGTGTTATGGGAATCAGACTCAGGTCTGATTGATGTAACAAGATCATTTACAGCTTGTTGCTCAAATCTCTAGCCTACACCGACAGCCTAGATGTCACAAACAGAGTATTACAACTTCAGGACAGGTGTAAGCAGCAGAAAAAGATCAAGTCTAAGGGGAAAATATTCTGTTTGCATGAAAATGTCTTGAATAATAAACTGTGTAACATACTGAAATGCAAATCAAGAGAAAAAAGAGCTCAGTTCCCAATGAAAACAAGAAATAAGAGAGGCTTTTTTAACCAGGGGGGGCACTCTCACTCCCATGCACTGCAAACTAGAAGCACAGGCCATAGGTTGGAGGGCAAATTAATTATATGAGGCTTGAATATCATTTGAAAAGTTGATAGAGGTGGTAAAAATTAGCAACTTCTAAATTTGTGGAATTGAATTTTTGTGAAACTGTGTGATGTTTTTGGAATTCTCTGAAATTCTTTAATTGGCCATATCTCCATCTGTGTTTTAGCTAGATATCTGAAATTTGGCATACACATTGTATGTGTCAGTTCCCTTTGGATGAAGGATATAAAAGTTATAGGAAGTCAAAGTCTAGCAATTGAATGTTCATGTGAACATTTCTGAAAATATTTCTATGCTTAGAACTTGGCCACTTTTGGAACTAGATAATTGAAAACTTAGATGCATACTTTCTTGGAAGATTCATAGAAACTGCAAAATAGAGATTTTAACCTTTAGCTGTTATCTGCCTCCCAACACATCTTCCAGGGGCTCGATTCCGAACCTGGGTCGTCAGCATGGCAACATGATGTTCTGATGCTGGACCATGGTGGTTAACTTAAAGCCTAATATTTAGGGTCAGTGAACTTAACAACATTGGTGATATTCTGTTATGTTCGCTAGCATTAAACTTATATGGGCTTAAAATACAGCAGTTAATGTAATTGAGAAATGTAATTTTAAAATGTCTGAATGTTTGGAGGCTTATACCTCAATCATCTTTAAAGGCAGAGATCTGAAATTGACACACATATGTATGGGCATGGGTAATGTCACTGTACTAAAGCAGGTGGAATTTGTACAAACACTTTTAGTTTACATAGCTGTTAACTGTAATTTTAAAATTTCTGAATGTGTGGAGGCTTATAACTCAGTCATTTGCAAAGATAGAAATCTGAAGCTTGCTATACTTCTGTACTGGCACTGGTACAATCAACTTTCCAGATTTGGTGCAATTTGGACAAATACTTTTTACGTTTTATGGAAATAACCTAAATCAGACTTTTGGCAAAATTTTGCAAAGTTTTCATGGAAATTCCACTAAAGTTTGAGGAAACGAAATCAGCATTTTGCCAGTATTCCTCTGGCAGAAGAAAACATTTGCCCATCTCTAAAAGTCGGACTTCCCAAAAAGCTGAAACTTCAGGGAATAATGAATTTCCTGAGAAGAACACCTAAATGATGAATACTGCTTATCTTGATAAAGTGGTATTTATCAAGAAGCATCTGTTGTGTGACTTTTGTGGCTACTGAACATCACAATAAACTACTAAAAGCTATTCTAATAAAAATTATGAGTTGAGCTCTTTTGTCTCTTTCATGATTTGGATCAATCAGCACTACAAGGATTTCTCTGAATATATGCACAACATCCATAACTCAGGATGAGGGTATTCAGTGATCACCCCCCGCCTCGTTTTCAAATTAACATCCTGAAAATCAAATTTTAAAACAATTTTGTGCAACTGAGTCCTGTTAACACAAATTTATTTTTCTTTTGCCTGGGAACCAGAAAACCTCTTAAGAGATCATGATAACATATCACTCTGCTAATACTTTAAACTAATACAGAAGTCAAATGATCCCCCCACTCTCAGCTGCTAAGTACAAGATCATTCCCCTGAGCAGTATTTCCTTTTTTGTTATTTTTTGTCTATACTCACCTACTGGCACAGACTACATCCTCCGGTCTAGCCAGCTCTGTCCCATACCCCTCTCTTCCTTCAAGTCCAGGAGCTTACCCCTCATGGTGGGGCTTGGCCATGCCAGACTCACACCTCCCAACTCTAGGGGGTGGGGGTGGGGGCAGAGGCAGGAGAACTTTGAGTGGAAAGGGTGACCAGTTGCAGGAGGCAGTTCCTGGTAAGTTCAGGATCATCCTGCTTGCCTTGCTCCAGGGCTTTCTGCTGTTCAGTCAAATTCACACTTCCTGAAAGTATTGGCACACAAGGAGCTCCAAGCATGAGCATGCAAGAGTGCCTCAGGAAGCATGGCCAATGTCCACCCTCCCCTTTTTTGTTTCCTCTACTGCACTACCATATGTGGTCACCCAGGTGGCAGTGGTGTACCCTCTCCCTGCCTCTTTCCTTCCCCAGAGGCCTCCTTCAAGCTTTCTAACTCCAACCGGCCCTGATGGCTCCAGCTCACTCCTGAACATGGGTCACCAGTGATATGACTGGTAGCACTACTGATGTGCCAGCCAGATGTCTATTTTTCTTTTACTTTTAAAGGACATTTAAAAGGCAATGTCCACTTCTCACTCTATCACCTGTATTTTGAAAGCACACTGCTGGCACTCCAACATAAACTGGCAAACACGCTTTCATAATAAAAGCAACAGTGTAAGGAGCAGACATTGGCTATCACAAGTCTTTACAAAGTAAAAAAAAACACAATATTTTGTGTAATACTTTTGAGGAATACTGGTCTGTTGAATGGTTTGGTACTTAACAGCTGGAAGGGGAGGCATTTTCTTGACTTTGGGGGGGGGTGAAACCAAATATTTATTTATTTATTTAAAATTGGTGACCGTGAAAGGCACACTGAGCCGAGGCTCATTTCCAGGTGCGACCCGGGTACAAGGTGCACATGTGGAAGGCAGAGACATACAAGCAAACAACAAGTTTCTGCCTGGACAATACAGTACAAGGACATTTCATTAAATATTGTATCAAACAAAATAATTGCAACCACACACAACTTGTGTGTGTTTCCATCTTGGGGTTGAGAGGACAGCATGGATCTCTCAAGCTTTGCTCCCAAAGTCAATATGCTCTCATCTCAACCCCCTTGATGGAAACAAATAAAAGATAATAGATAGGCAACAGTGAATAAAAAAGCTGTGTTTACTTTGAGAGATTATCATGACAACCAAGTAAACCTTGAGAGTGAAGCTTGAGAGGTTTTCAGTTGTCATACAACCTCGAGAAGTGAACTTTGTTTACTGTAGCCCATCAATTGTCTTATTTATTTATTTATTTGTTTATTTATTTATTTATTTCAAAAGTTTCACCAGGAGAGACATACTAACATACTAAAATGCCAGCGGAATAGGCCTAATGGTCTTTCGAGTCTGCTCAATATTCAGCACCCACACTGAGGGCCGATTTTGGTGTCCCCCCCTTGGGTTATACTGTCCCCAGTCCCAGATGTTCCACCTGCGTTGGACCTGGTCAGATTTACCATCCTCCTGTACTAGCCCCATCCCATCTTAAACCCATCCACAGTCTCCACCTCTACCAGCTCCCTGGGCAGCACATTCCATGGCTCCACCACCATTTCAGTGAAATAACACCTCCTCCTCTCCCCTCTGAGCCTGCCCCCCTTCCAGCCCTGCCCCCCTTTCAGCTTACACCCATTCCCCCCTTGTTGTCCCCTCCATCTTCCTCTGGAGCACCCTGACTGGGCCCCCTATTGATCCCTTTATGTACTTAAAGACCTCTATTATGTCCCCGTCCTCCTCTCCTCCAGTGTGTACATGTCGAGCTCTTTGAGCCTCTTCTCATAGGTCCTTTCCCCCAGGCCCCAGATCATTTTGGTTGCCTTTCTTTGGACCCTCTCTAGGAGTATAACATCCCTCTTTAAATGTGGTCTCCAAAACTGCACACAATGCTCGAGGTGTGGCCTAACCAAGCAGTTGTACAGGGGAAGGATCACATCCTCCTTTCTGGAGCTAATCCCCTTGGCAATGCATCCCAGCATCCTATTTGCCCTTGCCGCTGCTCTCCTACAGGTCTCTGAGTTGTTTATTTTGACATCTACCCCTACCCCAGGTCCCTCTCACCCTCCATGAATTGAATTTTGTCTCCTCCCAGGATATACCCCTGGCCTGGATTTCTGACTCCCAGGTGCAGAACCTTGCACTTCCCCACATTTAATTTAAGTTTCCATCTTCCTGACCACCTTTCCAGAGCCTTCAGATCCATCTTCAAGGCCACCCTCCCCATCTCCTCATCCACCACTGTGCCCAACTTTGAGTCTTCTGCAGAGAGACTCATTTTACTCCTGATCCCCTTCCTTATGTCTGAGACATAGGCGTTGAACAGGAGTGACCCCAGCACTGACCTCTGGGGCACCCCACTAGTAACCCACCTTGGGGATGGGGCTAGCCCCCAACCACCACCCTCTGAGTATGCACAGAGAGCCAATTTCCTATCCATCTTAACAACTGTCTCTCTACCCCCATTTCCTTCAGTTTAGCCAGCAGGCCATTGTGGGGTACCAAATGCCTTGCTGAAGTCCAGAAAGAGGACGTCCACTGGTCTACCCTGGTCCAGGACCCTCGTCACCCAGTCATAGAACTCCACAAGATTCGTCTAACATGATCTGACTGGGACAAAGCCATGCTGCCTATCGTCCAAATATTCAATTTGCTCTGGTAATCCCCCCCCAGTCTTTCTTTGATGATACCCTCCATCACCTTTCCTACCAAGAACGTCAGGCTAACAAGCCTGCAATTTTCCGCCTCCTCCCTTGACCATCCCTTGTCGATCAGCATGACATGGGCCACCCTCCAGTCTTGGGGCACCCATCCAGTCCTCAGAGAGAGAGATGTTGAAGAGCTCCACCAGGGGGACTGCCAGGACATCCGCCAGTTCCCTCAGCACCATGGAATGTATCTCTTCTGGCCCAGGTGCTTTCTCCTTCTGAAGGGACCTGAGGGCTTCCCTTTCTCTCTCTACTTGATTTCAGCCTCCATCTCCTCCCCCTTTGCACCCTGTACTGCTGGCCCCCTTCCCCATCTGTGTTGGCCACTCCATTTCCCCAGACCTGTCAGGGCCCCTGATCTCTACCGGTCCCATCCTTTCCTCTGGCTTGCCCCCGCTCCTCCTGCAAGACATAGCCCCTCCATCCTCCCAGTAAAAACTGATGCAAAGTACTCATTTAGGACTGCTGCCTGTTCCCTCGCCTCCTGTACCCAACCCTTCCCTACCCTTATCCTGCTGATCTGCCACCTTACTTTCCTTTTTTCCCCTATGTATCTAAATAACCCCTTGTTCCCCCCCCCCAGATCCCCCTGGCCAAGGACTGCTCCTTTTTTGCCTTAGCTGCTCTCACCACCCTGGTGACTCTCTTGGCTGTCAGCTCATACTCCCCCTGATCCCTTTCACTCCTTGAGTGCTTAAAAGTGCCTATAGGCTGCCTTCTTGTCCCTCTCCACCTCCTGAACCTCCCGGGTCCACTAGCAGGGTTTTCTGACCCTACCAAACTTACACTTTTCCCTTGCACAAGATCTGGTAATCTCCTGTATTCCCCTCCTAAAGATCTCCCACCTGCTATCAGCATCCATATCCGGCCTTATCCTGACCAAACGATTTTTAAGGATCCTTCCTATCTCCCTGAAGTCTGCACCCCTAAAGTTGGTTACTACTGTCCTTGTTCAGCTTTCTTCCCCCTATATCCAGGAAGAACCAGACTGTGATGTGATCACTCCCTCACCTCTAGGCCCCTAATCTGATTACTGTCCACCAGGACCATGTCCAGTGTCCGGGCATCCCTAGTTGGCTCACCCACCTGCTGGGTCAGGAACGCATCCTGGAAGACATCCAGCAGCCTCTGCTCCCTAGCCACTAGTGATGACATAGTCCTCCAGTCTGTTCCTGGCATGTTGAAATCCCCCATTACCACTACCCTTCCCTTTCTCAAACTATAGTGTCCCTCAAGATTTGCCACCAAACTTTCTTCCAGAGCCTCCACCAGTGCAGGTGGTCTGCATACCACTCTGACCTTTACTCTCTTACCCCCCCCGCATCAGCAGGGTGACCCAAATAGCCTCCACATTCCCCCTTCCTCCTCTACCTCTCCAATATCAATGTCATTTCTGACTAACAGTGCTACACCACCCCCCTTCCCTTCCCCTATCTTTTCTGAACATAGTGTAGCTCTCCAGATTTAGGTCCCACTCATGCCCTAGGGTGGCCCAGGTCTCAGTGACTGTTGCCACATCCCCCCCCCCAACTAACATTGCCTGGAGCTCAGGCATCTTGTTTCCTAAGCTCCTGGCATTCATCAGGACCACCCTCCACCCCTTTTCCCTCCTATCCTTCCAACCCCACTTGAGCTCCAGTTTATCAGGTCCTGCACCCTTCCTGGTGATCTATTTCCATATCTCCCTAGCCCCCTAGAGGAGTGGAGACCTTGTCCTTCTTCTATCATACCTGCTGGCACTGTCCCTTTTTTGATGCCTCCCCCCTTCAAAAGTTTAAATCCCACCGTTCAATGAGAACTTGTTTGTTACAATTCTTAAGATTTTCAGTGCAGGAAGAGTTTAAAGCACAGTTGACTTATTTTGGGGCTGACTGCTTTCAGAGCACAAACCACCAGGCCTGTTTTGGGGCTGGGGAGGTTTACCTGTGTCTAACTTGGATGTGTGGATTTTTCTCTGTTTGATTAGAAGGGTATTTTCTCTGTCAAATTGTTGTGTAGGGCATCTTGCTGACAGGAAGGCACTCATGCAGCGTGTGGGTCAGAGCTTTAGCTGATTGTTTTGTGAGGGCACAGTTTAGGCCCAACCCTCCCACCCCTCACCCCACCCACCCCTGGAAATAGTTCCTTTATACCTGGGGTTCTGACATCATTTCCTCAAGAGTGCAAGGTGCATATCACTGTCATATCTTCTCTAGCACACTGCACTGACAATATAAGCATACACATTGTATAATATATATATTTCTATATAACAAACCAATCACACACACAAAAAAAAATGGGAGTAGTGCAATGTAATGGCTGTGGGGCAGCAGTCTTCCGGCAGTCTTTCTGGAGGCTGAGATGCTACCCTATTTGCAGACAACTCTCTGCCCTGAGGGAGGAAGTTGCCCGTCTTCAGGCCACACTGGACAGTAGTAAGGGAACCTTCCCACAGGCCACATTGGATGGTAAGAAGGGGAACTTTCCCCATCCAGGGAGCACCAGAGCCACCACCACTACCTCAGAGGTTGTGAAGAAAGCACAGCAGTTGGACCACAGTGGGCTCAGGGAGGGTGAGGATGGTGGAACAGAGGCACACCCAGTCAGTTGTTCCACTTCACAATCCTTACACCATTCTGGGGGAGCATAGCTCCCCTATGGATGCACCCACTGAGGACAACTGTCAAAAAGGAGGCCCACAGGAAGGAGGCAGAGGACACCACAAGGAAAGGAAGCAGCTCCTGGTGGGGGACTCAATTATTAGGGGGATAGAACTGGGGGAGCAGGGAAAACTGAAGTAAGGTGCCTGCCTGGTGCCATGGCTTGGGAGAGACAGGAAGCACATCCTCAGGATCACGAGAACAGCTGCACAGGAGTCTGAGCTGGACATCATTGTCCACCTAGGGACAAATGACTTGGCTCATCATGAGATTAGAGCAGTGCAGAAGGACTTCGTAGAATTGGGGAAGGGCCTAAGACAAGTAGCACACACAATATCCTTCTCTGAGGTGCTGCCTGTCAATGGCATGAGTGAGACGAAGGTACTTTGCACCATGCAGTTTAATGAATGGTTGAAAAAATGGTGTGGAGCACAGGGGTTTGGCTTCATTGGGGACTGGGGTTCCACCTGGAGGGACACCAGCCTATACTGGCAGGATGGTCTGCATCTGTCCAGGAAGGGAACAAGTCTTTTGAGCAATCAGTTTAAATGCTTCATTGGCAAGCTTTTAAACTAGTCAAGGGGGGAGGCACTGATAAGCAGCAGGAAAATCCCATCCTCTCCCTACAAAACAGGGTACTAAATGAGAAAAAGACCAAGGTAGAAAGGTCAGTGGGGGATGCTGCAAAAGAAGGTAAAGCCATCAAAAAATGGAGAGTAATGAGTACCAATGGCCATAGTCTGAGTAACAAGCTTCCTGAATTAGTGGCCTTGATGGAGGAGGAACCTCTGAATATAGTGGTAATCACAGAAACATGGTACACACAAAACCGTGACTGGGACATAAACATACCAGGATACACTAGCTACAGGAGGGACAGGGAGGGTAAAAGAGGAGGAGGAGTAGCTCTTTACATAAGGGAAGAAATCAAAGCAACAGAACACAAGGGAAAACAGGGAGGAGAAGAAGCACTGTGGGTAAATTTGGAGACCGGCAATGGCACCACAATCCGCACAGGGGTTGTATATAGACCCCCTTCTCAGGGGGAAGAAATGGACAAGGAAATGATAGAAAGAATACTTAGAATGGCAGAAAAGGGAGATATTGCTGATGGGTGATCTGAATATGCCAGATGTTAACTGGAGTGCAGTTGGAGCAGCCACTTTGAAGAGTGGGGTTATTCTAGATGCCCTACAGGGGGCATGCCTTAGACAACTAGTATTGGAGCCCACTTGAGAGGGATCAATCTTAGACCTGGTTCTCTCAAATGGAGATGAAGAAAGGATCACAGATGTAGAAGTGGGTAGCCATCTGGGAACTAGTGACCATCGAACAGTATGGTTCACAATAAACACAGCAATAGAGTCAAGCCATACAAAGGCAAAAGTACTGGACTTTAGGAGGGCTGACTTTGCCAAAATGGGTGAGTGCCTAAGGAATGCACTAGCAAATGGGCAGGAAAAAGGGGTGGAAGATTAGGGAGACAAATCAGTGGCTTAGGCAGTGGTGTAGGGAAATGTGGTATGGCCAAGTGGGGGACTGGGGGGAGACCTGAGTGGATAAGGGGCTGTACACTAGGGACAGGCTCCACCTAAATTTGGAGGGGAAGGAAATCCTAAAGCTCAAACTAGCTGGGTTCATATGTAACCCCTAGATGGCGCTATCCCAGGGGCTACTACCCCTGCCTGATTTGCCACTAACAGGTTGAGGGGCCTGGATCCAATGGCGGGTGCCTCCACCCAGAGGTCAGGGTTTGCAATAGTTAAACTAACTTGGTCACAGCCCTCTGGGACACTGCAACCCCTTTCTTCCCACTAGTGGCCCACAATATATCAGAATTACCTTCACAGTATACACTTACCCCCAGGTCTGGTTCCGCACTGGACCTCCTGTGAAATGAGATACAGTGCAACAATCACAGTACAGTACTTTAACATAGACAAATACCTCAGGCAGTATAACTTTGCTGAAACAAGCAGCTCTGATTTATTTAGGGGATATAACAAGGACAGGGAAATCAGGTTAATTAGCTTATCACTCTAATAATACCTATGGCTCTGTGCACAGGCCTATGCCTATCAGTTACTGTCCCTGGGTACCCAAGCCCTAGTAGCTAGTCCAAACCGTGGCAGCTGGTAGGGCCTTTCACACAGAGAAAAGGAGAATTAAACAGTCAGCAGTACAGTAATTCCATTTGGATTTAATGTGGCAATTCAACAGGGAGCGACCCTGAATTAGTACTCACACTCCAAATAAGATAGGGTCCTTCAATGTCAGCAGGGCTCACTTGAGGTACACAAACCTCTTCACACATTTATATAAAAAAGCACTATACCAGGCAGGCTGCATCTGTATCCCGATCGCAATTACTGCACAATACCGGGAGAACACACAGCAGATTCAGTTCCTGACAGACCGAGTGCAATTTTCAGCAATTCCTCCAGTCTTCTACAGGGTGAGCCTGGTTTCTACTCTTCAGAGATCCTTAGATTCTTTTCACAGGACGGATTCAGTCCTAACAAGCTGTTACACAAGCTGCAGACCGGAACTCTGGGCCTTACACACGCTTTTTGACTAAAACTGCACACTGAAAAAGCACAGGGCTCCTTCCTTCTTCACTGCCAAAGCTCAACTGAAACTCCAACCGACAAAACAGGCACTTCCTTTGAGTTCCTCCCAGTTCTTGACTGGATTGGCTGTCACTCAATAGACTGCTGCTGTTGGTCCAAAAGGCACTGAAGTCTAAACTACATCTCCCAGAGTCACTGCCCATACAATCCTCTTGTGGCTGGCTCAGATTATGAGTCCAAGTTCTGATTCGTCCAAGGCACCATTTTAGAGCTAGCTTACCCCACACTGATTGGTCCAGTTCAGCAGTTCAAAACTAGAATGGGAACTAGCAGACACAGTTCTGACTGCAAAGAAAGCAGGTTAGACAAACTGTAATTTCATTATTACTCTAAATAATTTCTGGCAAACAGTTACATCTTTCAGATAGGTTCCTTTGCACTCCTAGTGACTGCAAAATGAAGTGAATTGGCAGCAGCTCGGTGGTACTCAGAGAAGCACACAGTCCCCCATACAAACTAATTATGTCTGCAAGCAGACAGCTCTTAAAGAGACAGTACCAGAGGCTCTAAAAACACTCACTGATAAATGGCTTAAATGCCAAACACCATTCAGGCTTGGAGCATTCAAGCAAGCTCCTGGAAGTCTTTTGGGAACCCCCATTTGCAGGGGGGTTACACCCTTCCTGGCCTGGGAAAGCTTGACGTCCGTGTCAAGCAAGTACCTCCATAAGTTTCAACTGCAACCATATACATTTGCATTAGGCTCGCACATGTAATCATCAGTCAATATATCATTTTACCAGAACACATTTCTGAAACATTGCAGTACGTCCTCTTTACACAGTATTACATACACATTGTACCATAACTCAAGTTATTACCTCTTGTACATGAAACCTGAAGAGAGGGGCCCTTCCTATCAGTTACCTTGGGGCTGGATGGGGCAAGGCACCATACTTAGAGGGCAACACAAGTAACTTGAGTTAGCACTGATGCTCAGTTTGGGCAGTGAGCTCGGGACACATACACTCCTTTATGGACAACATTGAGAGGCAAGTCCACAGGCCTCCCAAGTGAATCATAACTGAGGTGCACCACAGGCTTTACAGCTCGACCAGTCTTTCTAGGGGAACTGTTATAGTCTCTGCACTCTGAGCCTCATTTTCAGCATTGTCCTCACTTGTCAGGGAGTCTCCATGGGGATAGAGAGCTAGAACTGGGGCACTTTCAGCTCCAGGAGTTACAGTTTCTGAGTCCACAACATTTGGCTCGCATGGAGAGCTTTCAGACACTGGCAGTGGACTGTCAGGGCACTCAAAATACTCTTCTTGTTCGGTGTATCACCAGTCTGCCCCAATCTATCATTTTCTCCCCTGAAAACTCAAACAGTTCAACCATGCACAATGATTCCATTTCATCTGATCTGATGCTTTGCACTTCACTTTCTGGGAGCAATGGCTCCAGGGATGAAGCTGGGGCTTAGACAGTCCAGAAGGCCCAGCTTTGTCTCCAGTATTGACTAGGGATTGCCCGAAACAATTGACTCAGTTCGTAAGAAGGATAGTATTCAAAGTCACTCTCACTTTCTTCTGATATGGACTGACAGTCATGCTCAACTGGGACTTGTAGAGGGGAACACTTTAACTTTGCTTCTGTAGATGCAGACTTTCTTGATCTTTTCTTAGCAGTAGCTCTAGTCACTGGTCCAGAGGGGCATCTTCTAGGGCTCAGACTCAATTAAGATTTGTCCAATGGGCAGTAAATGATTTCTATGCATTGTTTTTACATCTTTTGAATTATTCTCAGGCCTTACTTTGTACACTGGCAGATCATCTAGTTTGCCCACTACAATGTGAGGAGATGGTGCCATCTGTCAGCAATCTTGTGCTTGCCATGCAGTCCCAGATTTCTTAGCAATACCGATCTCCCTCCTGGAGTTCCTGTGCTTTCACCTTTTATCATACCTTTCTTTGTTGGACAGATTTCTTTGGCAGCCATGGTTTGAGCCAGTTGGTACGCATGAGTTAGCTGGGCCTTTAACTTTGCACATACTGTAAATAGTTGTCAGCTTGAACCCCATCAGGAGAGACCCCAAAACACACATCTACTGGTAGTCGAGCTCTCTTCCAAACATCAGGTGGTAGGGGAGAATCCAGTGGCATCACTTTGGTGCAGTTATAAGCATGTACCAGGGTGCTAATTTGTTGGCTCCATCTAGGCTTGTCCTTTGGGTGCAGGGTGCCTAGCATATCTAGCAAAGTGCGGTTGAAACGTTCAGGCTGTGGGTCCCCTGGGGGTGGTAAGGAGTGGTTCTGGACTTTCGCACTCCCACAGAAAGCATCTCTTTGATCAGGCGACTCTCAAAGTCTCCTTGATCAGAATGGATTCTTTGTGGAGCCCCATAGTGAACAAAAAGTTTCTACAAGTACTTTGGCCAGAGTGGATGCTTTCTGGTCTTTGGTGGGGAAAGCTTGGGCATATCTCGTGAAATGGTCAGTGACCACCAGCACATTACTGATATTTCTTTGATCTGACTCCAAACTCAGAAAATCAATACAGACCAGCTCCATGGGTGCACTGGTGGTGATGTTAACAAGGGGCAGCCCTCTGAGGCAAAGCTTTCCTCTGTAAGCAGCGACTGGTTCGAATGTGTTGCTCCACATCAGCCCCATCTTAGGCCAATAGAATCTGGATCTCACCAAGTCAAGTGTTCTGTCTATACCAAGGTGCCCCATGTGGTTGTGCAAGGACCTCAGTACTGAGTCTCGAAAGGCAGTGGGCAGCACTAGTTGTTGTTTGTCTACTTGTCCCCCTCTGTCTACTGTTTCTCTGTATAACAGTTTATTGATCAGTTTAAACTTAGGACCTTCTTTGTATAACAGTGCAGTTCTCAAATCAGTGGAGCGTAATTTGGACACATCTTTTCCTGCATAGAGGGCTTCTAAAGCTGCTTTGATCATGGGATCGCGGGATTGAGCCCGCCGAATACTGTCATTGTCCAGCTGAGGCAGTGCACCAATGTCTATTGCAGAAAAGTGGCAATAAGCAGCAGGTATGCAATTCTCAGAGGCTCCCAAGCAATCCACCATGCAGTCCACTGCGTCCGTGGACATTTGTTCCTCCCTGTCAAACTTCCGGCAGAGTGCCCGAATGTCAGGTTCTGCCAATCGGACCCAATCATTCTGGGGAACAGGCCTCGGGAGAAGCATCAGCATCTATGTGGTTCAGACCTGCTCGGTATTCGAGAGCATAGTCATATGTAGATAATGCAGAAAGCCACCTATGGCCAGTGGCATCCAACTTAGCTGAGGTCTGCACATAGGTCAAGGATTATTGTCAGTTTTACTAGTATTTTAGCCCCATACAAGTACTCATGGAATTGGTCAACAATAGCCCACTTCAAAGCTAGGAACTCTAACTTATGTACAGGATAGTTCTTTTGGATGGGGTCAGGCTTCTACTGGCAAAGGCCACTGGTCTCAGGCCATTCTGTGCTCTTGGTACAACACTGCCCCAACCCTTGCAAAGCTAGCATCAGTGTGCAGGACGTAAGATTTTCTTGGATCGGCATAGGCCAGCACTGGAGCATGGGTAAGTTGATATATGATCTCATGAAAGCAGTCTCACAATCAGGAGTCCAGCGGGCCCCAAATACTTCCTCGGATGAAAATACACTCTTTCAGTCTTGAGGGCTGACTTTTGGTATTTTTGTGGGTTGGGGATACCCTTGAGTAAGGTTAAGTAAAGGCGGATCACTCTTGAATAGTCCTTGATGAGCGCCGATAATAACCACAGAATCCCAGGAATCTTTGCAGTTCTTTTAGATTTTTGGCTGTGGCCAGGTGGTCAAGGCCTCAACTTTACTTGGGTCGGTCTCTATTCCCTCGGTGGATACTATGTGTCCCACATACTTTACTGATGTTTGAAAAGAATTGACACTTATCAATGGACAGTTTAAGGCCAAAGTCCTCCAGTCGGTCCAATACCTTAAATAATCTGCTCTCATGTTCCTCCAGTGAGCTGCCAAACACAATAACATCATCTAGGTATACCAGGCACTCTAGTAAGTTCATGTCCCCCACTGCACGCTCCATCAATCGTTGAAAAGTGGCTGGGGCACCTGAAATCCCTTGAGGCATCCTCATGAATTCATAAAGCCAAGCGGACAGATAAAGGCTGTCTTCTCCACGGTCCTCTGGGGCCAGCCGGGATCTGGTAGTACCCACCGCGGAGATCCAGCACAGAGAACCACTTGCTCCCGTTTAGGCAGTCCAAAGCATCCTGAATGCGGGGCATTGTGTACTGATCAGGGATAGTCCGCCGGTTTAAGTGCGATAATCACACACATCCTTACTGTTCCATTCTTTTCCTCACTACCACAATGGGGAAGCATAAGGGCTTCTGGATTCTTGTATTGCACCAGCAGCTAACATCTCTTGCAGATGCCGTCTCACATCATCTATGTCAGCAGGTGCCAGGCGTCGAGACCTCTCACGAAATGGTCTTCGTCATGCAGCGGATATTGTGCTCAGCTCCTTGCACGCATCCTACATCCCATTCCTTTAAAGAAAACACCTGGTCTCTCTGGGCAAGCTTCTCACTGATCCTCACTTTCCATTCAGCTGGCAGCGGGGAGTCGCCGAAATCAAACAAGTCAGGCGTTACTCTGTCATTCTTCCTTGAACTCTTGCTGCTGGGTAGCACTGCAGTGTCTGCACAATGCACATTAGCCAGGATGCAACCTCTGTTTACTCGAATGTCTCTTTCAGACACATTATGAACTTGGACCATTACCCTTCTGGCATAAGCATGGGCTCTAGCGGGCAAAATACTAGGCTTGACCAGCAGTCCCTCTGGCAATTTTCCATCGCCTGGTGCATCCAACATTAATATTTTATTCTTAACATCCTTTCTGATACGGACCTCTCCTGTAAGGTACACTGGGCATTTGCGCCAGGATCAGAGACTCAGGATCCTTCTTCCATACAATTCTGACCGGTTCCTCTGGTTCTGTTTTTTCAGCATCTCTCTGTGCCTCATAGGCCTTCTTAATTAAAGCCGAACTCTTAAAGCTCTACTAGTCTTTGACCCTGTTTTCATAACACAACTGTGCCAGCCTTCCAAACATATGAGCATTTGTTCCAATCAACAAAGGGACACCATCATACAGTCCAGTGGGGGACACACTAAGGCTAGGGTCTCTACTTGTTCGGCCACTCCAGCCACGGTGGGGAAAGACAACCAAATTCGGATATACCGGAATAGGGGTAGTCCTTCTCGCTTAACCCCATACATGCAGTCCTTCTCATGGTTGTAAGTGCGTCTGACAAATGCTTCTGATACCAATCCTGGAACATAATTGTCACTTGGGAGCCACTGTCTAATACAGCTCTTGTAGACACTCCATTCACCTTTACAGTGGTCTCCATGGAGGGACCCACTATTCTGGACCAGTCTGGAAGGCGGTAGTGGGGGCCTGGGCAACTGACCTTGCCACAAAAGAACGTGAATTAGCATTTTTGGTGCCCTCACTGGGATCATGTCGTGCACCTCTTAACCACTGATTTCTTCTCCGGAGCTCTCCTTGTAGCCTATATGCAACTTTGTCAGTGTCTTTTGGGGACTGGCATTCCCTTTTCATGTGCCCATCTTTCCCACAATTATAGCAAAACATACTTTCTGGAGTTTGAGCTGGCCGAGGCGCCACACTGGGAGCCAGGGCGGGGGTATTACTAACTGGAAACCTGGGTGCCATCTCTGTCTGTGGCGTGATAAGCATTTGGAGACATCTCGTCAGTTTCTCCACTTCCATGGTCAAGGAATTGAGTTTGGAGCTGTTATCAGCAGGAGATACATGGGTGGGTACCCCACCCCATAGAAGATGCAGTCGGATATAGGTCAGGGCCACGTACTTGCAGGCGTGGCCTTCATAAAGGACTGTTTTGAATTCCGGATCTCTCTCAACAGTTCGCCCCATTGTGGCATATCTTTTCCTTGTCAGAGCACTCATTGACTGTCAACCTCTGCCCCTGAACTTCACTTGATGGGTCACCCTCAGTCACTCGGGTCGTAGCCACAGCTGTTGGTGCAGGTACCTCCCGAGGTCGCCTTTTCTCAACTCCTCGAATTTCTCTCATTAACTCATCATAGGAGGGTGGGGATTCCAGTCGATTTGCCAGGCGAACTGAAGCAACAGCAGTTCTGAGAAGGGAAGACTTAAGGATTCTGTCCAGTCTGGTTCGGTCCAGTTCAATCGCTGGCAAACTACCCTTTCTGAGGCATTCTTGCAACAATTTTTCCAGCCAAGAGACATACACAGACAACAACTCCCTTGGTACTGTTATGCATTTCTTACTCTCCACCATAGGTCCTCATCAGAATCTGGGCTCCCATACACATTCTCCAAGGCCTCAAGATAGGCCTGTGCAGTCGCTTCAGGGTTACTGGCCGTTAGCACGGATGGTAGCCAGGGCAGGACCTCGGAGGCTCTCACTAACCCTCTTTCACTTTTCGCCTTCCGAGCATTGCCATTCTAGCACTTGGGGGCAACATAGTCTATCCAGGTCTCCCAGTCATCCTCCCTTGGGGTGGGGAGGCCAGAGAAGATCCTCAACTTTCGGAAGAGTCGTGACTAATGGCAGGTGCAGAAATAGGAGTCTGCATTGGTTCAGCCACCATTACGGGCACTGGAGCAGGAGAGGGTGTTGGGGAGGAACACCCCAGGTGGCAAGAATAGTTTCTTCAAGTCCTCCACAGTTTCCCTCTCCCAGCAACAATTCAGCAAATTTCTCCTCAAAAGTTTCAGATAGTGGTGGGGGCTGATTCCCCGGTCTTACTGTCCTTAGTTATCACTCTCCAAGCAGTGAGGGCTCCTCTGGGGTAATGGTCTGTGGCACTTTGGAGCTATCTATGGGATCCTTAAACCTACTAGGGCCAGGAAAGTGTGGGTGAGCAGATTAGCATGCCGACCCACCACCACAGGGTTTTGTAAACCTTCCACCTTGGAAAGTACTTCCTGCACAGTGTCCGTATTGATACCCAGGGGATGTCCAGGATAAGCATAGCATTTTGGGGTCGATCTCCTCCCAGTACACCACTCCACCAGCGGTGCACAGCCACTTCTGTCGGGGTACCCATTTTTTTCTTAACAGTGGTTCGTAAATATGGCCACTAGAGGACACACAATCCCAGTGGTGAGCCTCCAAGATGTAACCCCTAGATGGCGCTATCCCAGGGGCTACTACCCCTGCCTTATTTGCCACTAACAGGTTGAGGGGCCTGGATCCAATGGCGGGTGCCTCCACCCAGAGGTCAGGGTTTGCAATAGTTAAACTAACTTGGTCACAGCCCTCTGGGACACTGCAACCCCCCTTTCTTCCCACTAGTGGCCCACACAATATATCAGAATTACCTTCACAGTATACACTTACCCCCAGGTCTGGTTCCGGCACTGGGACCTCCTGTGAAATGAGATACAGTGCAACAATCACAGTACAGTACTTTAACAAAGACAAATACCTCAGACAGTATAACTTTGCTGAAACAAGCAGCTCTGATTTATTTGGGGATATAACAAGGACAGGAAATCAGGTTAATTAGCTTATCACTCTAATAATCTACCTATGGCTCTGTGCACAGGCCTATCCCTATCAGTTACTGTCCCTGGGTACCCAAGCCCTAGTGGCTAGTCCAAACCGTGGCAGCTGGTAGGGCCCTTTCACACAGAGAAAAGGAGAATTAAACAGTCAGCAGTACAGTAATTCCATTTGGATTTAATGTGGCAATTCAACAGGGAGCGACCCTGAATTAGTACTCACGACCTCCAAATAAGATAGGGTCCTTCAATGTCAGCAGGGCTCACTTGAGGTACACAAACCTCTTCACAATTTATATAAAAGAAAGCACTATACCAGGCAGGCTGCATCTGTATCCTGATCGTAATTACTGCACAATACCGGGAGAACACACAGCAGATTCAGTTCCTGACAGACCGAGTGCAATTTTCAGCAATTCCTCCAGTCTTCTACAGGGTGAGCCTGGTTTCTACTCTTCAGAGATCCTTTGATTCTTTTCACAGGACGGATTCAGTCCTAACAAGCTGTTACACAAGCTGCAGACTGGAACTCTGGGCCTTACACACGTTTTTGACTAAAACTGCACACTGAAAAGCACAAAGGCTCCTTCCTTCTTCACTGCCAAAGCTCAACTGAAACTCCAACCGACAAACCGGCACTTCCTTTGAGTTCCTCCCAGTTCTTGACTTTATTGGCTGTCACTCACAATAGACTGCTGCTGTTGGTCCAAAAGGCACTGAAGTCTAAACTACATCTCCCAGAGTCACTGCCCATACAATCCTCTTGTGGCTGGCTCAGATTATGAGTCCAAGTTCTGATTCGTCCAAGGCACCATTTTAGAGCTAGCTTCCACACTGATTGGTCCAGTTCAGCAGTTCAAAACTAGAATGGGAACTAGCAGACACAGTTCTGACTGCAAAGAAAGCAGGTTAGACAAACTGTAATTTCATTATTACTCTAAATAATTTCTGGCAAACAGTTACATCTTTCAGATAGGTTCCTTTGCACTCTAGTGACTGCAAAATGAAGTGAATTAGCAGCAGCTCAGTGGTACTCAGAGAAGCACACAGTCCCCCATACAAACTAATTATGTCTGCAAGCAGACAGCTCTTAAGAGACAGTACCAGAGCTCTAAAACACTCACTGATAAATGGCTTAAATGCCAAACACCATTCAGGCTTGGAGCATTCAAGCAAGCTCCTGGAAGTCTTTTGGGAACCACCATTTGCAGGGGGGTTACACATAGAAACATAGAAACATAGATTTTGACGGCACATAAGGACCGCTTGGCCCACCCAGTCTGCCCATTTCCCTACCTAATGGATAAGTTGCAGATCCTAGTTAACCAGCAGCCTACTTCTTCCTACCCCCACCCCCTAGAATTGCCTTATGACTGTCCCATGCATGCTTGAATTTCACCACTGTTTTTGACTCCACAACCTCCTCTGTAAGGCCATTCCATGCATCCACAACCCTCTCTGTGAAAAAATACTTCCTTAAATTACCTCTGAGCCACCCCCCCATCTTCAAATTGTGCCCCCTTCTTCTTGCACACCTCTTTTTTTGAAAGATGCTATCCTCTTGGACTTTGTTGATTCCCTTGAGGTACTTGAAAGTTTCTATCATGTCCACCCTCTCCCTCCTTTCCTCGAGGCTATACATATTAAGCTCCTTAAGTCTCTCTTCATATGTCTTCTGGTGCAGACCCTGCACCATTTTAGTTGCCCTCCTCTGGACAGCTTCCATCCTGTCTATGTCTTTGCGAAGATTGGGTCTCCAGAACTGCACGCAGTACTCCAGATGTGGTCTCACCAACTGTCTGTACAGAGGGATAGTAGCTTCCTGTTTTCTACTGGTGATGCCTCTCCCTATGCATCCCAGTATCCCCCCAACCCCTCCATGTGTCAGGTCCTGAGCATAATGGCTGGGCTTCTTCTTATGTAGCCCTACCATTAGCTCAAATCTGGTGCCCTGTGTTCTGACTGGTCCTGATTTCTTTAGCTTCTCCTCACAGTTTGTTTCCTCCCAGCAGCCCTGGCCCACTGCTGAATAGCAGCCTCTGGGAAATCTCCAATGGCCCCAACAAAACAATCGTTGCCTATGCAGCCGCTCCTTATGCCGCCTCCGTTGTACTCCCCTTTATAGCCGATGCCACTTCCATTTTGCTCCTCACTCCTCTGCCACTTGTGCGGACCCCAGGACCCATAAACAACTAATTTCCAGAAGCATTTTATAGCATATGGGCAACAGTTAAACACTGATAGAGCATTGCTTGAGGAATTTATAAAGGTGCATACAAAGGTTAAAGAAGCTGAGAAGGCAGTGGGCTCATAGATGCCCCTATCCATTTAGTAAGCAATATACCATGACAGACTGTGGGTTATACTGGGATTTACCCACACCTGGTGTGTTTGGTCACAAGGCCACAGGCCGGGTGAGTAAACCACACCAGGCGTGGGTAAATCCCAACATAACCCACACCCTGTTGTGATATATTACAATTATACAATGTTCTTGTTTTTGTGTGTCATAAAAAATTAGTAAAATTTTTTTTTTTGCATTTTAATTTCTTTTGTATTATATTTATTGTTGTGCAGAAAAAAGTAGTCCCTTGTTGCCATGGTGCCTGGAGCTACAGAATGTTAAAAGTGAGCTCAGGGAGATGGGAACATCAGCTTGTAGCTCATCACGGGATCCACTGATACACATCAGAGCACTGACAGTGGCAAGAGACAGGAGGCTTGGAAGGGTGGGAGTCGGGTCAGTAGCAAGTCACACTTTTTGGCCATGGACACATTTAGAGAGATATTTTGAGAATGTGTGTAATGCAGAACTGAGCTATCTGTTTTTTGATGAAAAATGAGTGCTAGAGTGTATGAAAATGACAGTGGAAAAGCCAAGCTGTGTCAGTGGCTCAGTAGGTAGTACACTCGCCTCTGAGGCCAGGAGATCAGAGGGCTGCGGGTTCAGTTCCCACATCTGGCACTTGGGTTAATATCCCAGCATTGACACTGTAGTGCAGCATGAGTGGAGTGCTGCACTTCTGAGGTGCTATCTTTTGGATGAGACATTAAACCAAGGTCCCATCTGCCTGGATTGGTGGTAGTTCAGGTGGATGTTAAAGATCCCGTGGCACTTATCAAAAAGTGTAGTGGAATTTCCCTGGTGTCCTGGCCAAATTTCCCTCATTCACTAAAAACACCACCAGCGGCTTAATTCTGGTTCCAGGTCAGTTGGCATTCATCTGTATCCCCCTCCTCTGGGTCATGCCTGAAAATAGGCAGGATTTGTCTAGAGCATTTACCCGGTCAACAAAAACTAAATAAAAAAATATTGGACATGCGTGTATGCATATGCAAACACAAATGCCTGGTATCATGGCTTGGCTTGTCGGCTGTAATTTTTATTCATTTTAGCACTCATTTTTCAGTTACAAACACTATCCCCAGTTCAGTATTCCTCACTCTATTAAAATATGTATTTAGCTGAATGGGGATGTGAGTGCTCAGAGTCAATATAATGTGTGTGAGAATGGCCGGTACTGTGAACTGTGAAGTTTTGCATCTTGTCATCAGTTGCTGTCTTTGTGAGTCTTGGGTTTGTAATGTTCAGAGTGATTTCAGGGGGTGTTCCTAATGCTGCTGGCTGGCAGCTGGCACCTTTTTCCATTGGGTGATGCTAGGATTTACAACAGCTAGAAGGTGCCAGCCAGCCAATCAGAATCCTTTATTTTTCTAGCCATTGTATAATCCATATTAAGACAGTGTGTTACTATCTAAAATGTCAGAGTCCATACTGTTTTTGAATTGAATCGTTGTTTCTCTTGAGTTTATTCTATCGATTTAATATTTTTTGGTGTAGAATGTTTTCCTTTTGTTGGCATTACATTTTCTGGGTCTTAATTGTAACAGGTGCCCTCTAGTGCCCTTTTGGTAATTTTTGATACAAAATTTGAGTATTTAGTATGTGTTTCCCCTAGCGCCCAGCCTGTCCCAATCTGCCTGTCCTCAGCATTGCACACCTGTTTCAACTCCCCTTCCACTTGATCATGCCCCACCCTGTACCTGCTCACACAAACTGTATTTGTTTTAAATAAGTTAATCAGAATGACTCTCCTATAAACCTCTCTACTCTGAAGCCTGCAGTGTCTTTCCAGCTCTTCCTTGGTGTGACTCTCCCAGTACTTCGGCAATGGCAGCAATCAGATGTAACTGAACTGTTTGAATGCTGGAGCTGTGATTGGAGACAGAAGCAACAGTACAAGCTGTTGTTCGATGTTATTTTACCATTGTAGCGACATACTCAAGAGGGTACATCAACCTCTTGACATCATAACAATGGGGCAACAACACTGGGAATTCATCAAATTCGGTTAATAATAGCCCTTCCCCATACACTATAGCCTTGTTTCATATGGTTGCCTATATATTATTATATATCTATTATCAATGTATAGAAACTCAGATCATGTGGGATGGTATTGCAGTAGTCGTTACAGGAGCATGATGCACTAAGGTATTGCTTAAGGAATAATTTTTTAGACCAGAACCTAGACAAGGTTGTTATGGTAGTAGGGAAGTCATTCCAGAGGTGAAGCTGTCTGTGCTATATGGAAGCTAGACCAGAAATTCTCTTACATTGTGGGGACTGAAAACTGTTATCTAGTGCCGAGTGCTGATGTAAGTGAATAGAATGGTTTCAGACGGGTAAATACATCATTTACAGTAGGTGCTCAGATAGTTTACCAAATAAATATGTAGTTTGCAGGAGAGTGTGTGCCTTGCCTCAAGTTTTTTTTTTTTTAAATATAGCTTTTTATTTTATTTTGAGATAGACTATTACATACATAATCACATTTTATGCAACATATTAGTTGTTGAGGTTCCTTGTTACAGCATATACAGGCAATTAATTTATAGGCATTTAATTTATACACATATGACTGTTTAACATATCCCTGTAGTAGTATCCTACTATCTTTCTCTGTTTGGTAAATAGACCAGAATAAGACCTCATAGACTATAGTCTTACATAAATATTGTTTCCTAGCTTCCCCCTCCCATGTTTTCCAGATCAACATCCCTCTCAGTCTGGGTCTCCTCCCCTTATAAGTAAAAACTCCAAGATAATATACTATCTCAACTATGATTAAGTTGAAAATCATAAGATATTCATCTTTTTGTTTCATGGTACAAATTCCAGATAGGTCTCTAATTGATGTGCAACCCATAGTCCCCAACTAGTATTAAAGGTGTTTATCCTGTTGTTTATCTTATATGGAGACGTTCCAAGTTATATACTTCATCGGTGAGGTTTCTCCAAGAGGCTTTATCAGGGGCCGTTTTAGTAAGCCATAGTCTGGTGATAACTTTTTTAGCTATTAAAATTAAAAGTGTGATGAGTTTATATTGAGACCAGTTGATCTGTATATCCTGTGGTGGCATTGCTGTCAGGATAAATCCTGGGGTAAATAGATCAGGGATGCCAAAAATGTTGTTAAGTTCCGCTATGATATCCCTCCAATAATCAGATAAGAGGGGACAAGCCCATGATATGTGTTCTTGGCCTGCAGGAGAATATCCACATCCTCTCCAGCAAAGACTTCCATCTGGTGCCCCTAATTTTACCTGGATATCTGGAGTTCTAACAAATCTAACCCTGGTCTTCCAGGCAAATTCCCTTCAATAAGATGTTGCTGAATTCTTAGAATAATAGTAGGTGGATTGTAACCATCTATCTGGGTCTAGTTCTAATTTAAGTTCCCCTACCCATCTAGCTCTCACTTGGTCATGTTCCTGTGTGGACGTAGTGTGCATTGCCTGATATATATTACTAATAATGTGTTCTTGTGATCTACCGTCTATGGCCTGGATAATCAATTGTACCTTTTTAGATGGGGCCTTTGTTATTCCAGTTAAAGAGTCAACCATCTCAAGTAAAGCAGTATGTAGTGCCCCATAAGTTGGGAGCTCTCTCTGGGGTAATCCATATGAGGATTGTAAATACGTGAATGGATGAATTCCCGAAGGGCCTACCAGTTGGAATACATATCTGATGGAATAATGCTCCTATCTTAGTAGATCTATCTCCAATGAGGAAGGGAAAAGATCTTTATTAGGAGCTAGGGCATTTAAAAAGAATTTCTCCTGAGAGGTTAACCTATACTGAGTCACATAAAGCCAGTTTTTTAAAAATTCAGCAGTCATTTTCAGAAACCGGGTCAGGGGATAACATCTGGTACAGTCTCCCAACAGGTACATTGGTAAAGATTCCAGTCCATTTACAGTTAATTCTATTGTTTTCCAGTGTGCCTTGTAAGAGGGATTAATGAGTAATAGGGCTGTGTGGGTTTGAGTTACTCTGGAATATTCTTTCAGGTTAGGTAAATTTAGCCCTCCCTGTGTCTTAGGAAGTTGTAATAAGATGTATTTTACCCTTGGGGGTTTTCCTCCCCAGATAAACCTAGAGATGAGCTTATCCCAGGATCAAAAATAAAAGTCCGAGGGAACAATTGGCAATGTTTGTAGGAAAAATAATATACGAGGGAAAATATTTTGTTGAATTGTTTCCACTCAATTAATTAGACCCAAGGGGAGTTGTGTCCATCTAGACATATCTGAAGTAATTTGATTTGTAATTGGTCCCATATTCACCATTTCGAGGTGTATTAGCTTGGCTGGGATTTTTATCCCAAGGTATTTAATCTCAAGTCTGTGCCAGCGGAAAGGAAATTCCAGTTTCATTCGTCTGGAGGGAGAAAAGGAAAAATTAAGCACTTCGGTTTTTGAACAATTTATTTTATAGCCAGATAAGGTGTGGAAAAGCTGAAGTTGTTCCCATACCACCTGGACAGATGTCTCTCGGGAAGTCAGGGTCAACAAAATATAGTCTGCAAAAAGGGAAAATTTAAACATTTTGCCTCCTAATGGGATCCCCTGTACGTTACCATTTTCTCTTAATTTGGCAGCTAGGGGTTCCAAATAAAGTGCAAAAAGAAGTGTGGATAGGGGCATCCATAGAAACATAGAATTTGATGGCAGATAAGGACCGCTTGGCTCACCTAGTCTGCCCATTTTCCTACCTATAGGATAAGCTGTAGATCCTAGTTAATCAACAGCCAGTTTCTTCTTCCCCCAGCAATAATTGCCTTATGTCTGTCCCATGCATTCTTGAAGTATCCCACAGTTTTAGACCCCACAACCTCCTCAGGAAAGCTGTTCCATGGGTCCACCACCCTCTCTGTGAAAAAAAACTTCCTCACATTGCCCCTGAACCGCCCCCCCATCTTTAAATTGTGTCCCCTTGTTCTTGCACATCTCTTTTTCTGAAAGATGCTACCCTCTTGGACTTTGCTGATTCCACTGAGGTACTTAAACATTTCTATCATGTCCCCCCTCTCCCGCCTTTCTTCAAGGGTATACATAATAAGCTCCTTTAGTCTCCCCTCATATGGCTTCTCTTACAGACCCTGCACCATTTTAGTTGCCCTACTCTGTACTGCCTCTCTCCTGTCTATGTCCTTGCAGAGATGGGGTCTCCAGAACTAGACACAGTACTCCAGATGGGGTCTCACCAACTGTCTGTAAAGAAGGATAACAACTTCCTGTTTTCTGCTAGTGATGCCTCTCCCTATATATCTCAGTATACCCCAGCCCACCCTACTGCCTTCTCACATTGCTTGCTAACCTTAAGGTAATCTGATATGATTACCCCTAGGTCCCTTTCCATTTTTATTGTTGTTACTACAGTACCTCCCCCCCCACTGTGTAATCTTCCCCTGGGTTTTTTGCTTCCCAGGTGCATTATCTTTGCATTGAATCCAACATTGCCTTGAACGTGTTAGTGAGAGCTATATTTTATAGTTTTCAAGAGAACAATAAGTTTGCTGATAGAGAGAGGGAGTAACAAGTTTGATATTTACAGTGATGTACAGAAATAGATAGATATCTTGTGAGTACAGCCAAAGGAGGCATTGTTAATAGGTAATGTTTGGCAGCCTTATCGGTAGGAGCTCAGTGGTGGGGTGGTCCCGTAAGATGATAGACAGATGACCCAGCACTAGCTGTTACATTGGCAGCACCATGAAGTGAGAATGTGGTCTTTAAGGGCAGACTTGAAAGGTCCTAATTTGGAGATGAAGGAGATGTCAGAGGGGAGTTTGTTGTACCAGACTGGGGCCCTGTGTGGGAATGACCTTTGGGCTAAGGAGGTTAACCCTCGGGATGGACCACATCTGTTGGTTGTCAGTTGGTTGTCAGTGTAGGTGTTCACTGAGGTGTGGGAGGATAGGAGAGAGGCAGAAACCCCAAAGGGGGTAAGCCCCAGGTGTATTTTCTTTGTGAGAAGACAAGTTTGATAAAATAGCCTTTCATCCAGGGTGAGGAGATTTGTCAGGGCTTATAGGGTACAAGTATGGGTACACTTGTCTGCCCCGGAGAGGAGTCTGCACACTTTGTTTATGGCCAGGTGGATTTTGTTAAGGGCTGTGTGGTCAGCAGCCGAGTAGATAGTGAGCCCATAATCGACTAGGGAGAGGACTGAGGAGGTGACAGCCAGATTAAGGGCTTCTGGAGGTAGGCAATCCTTGTGCCGATACAATAGGCCTATACGGACATTTATGGCTGATGATAAAGTGTCAACGTGTGAATGGAAGGAGAAGCTTGAATCAAATGTAAGGCCCAGGTATTTATATGTATGAACCTGTTCTAGAGGAAGGAGAGAGTGGGAGAGTATTGTTAGCTGCGCATTCTTGGCCTTAGTCTGTCAGTGGGCAAAGAGCATGGTCTTTGTCTTTTTTTACACTGACCACAAGTCTTTGGTCTATGAACCAGTTTTCAATCTGGTTAAATGCATGTTGCAGGGAGGACTGCAATACTGTGCGATCTGGGTGCAAGGCAAAAAGAACTGCGTCGTCCACATAGAGTAGTAGGTTGTCAGAGCAGGAATTGGGCAAGATGTTTAGGTAGATGCTGAATAACAGAGGGCCGAGGATGGAGCCCTGGGGAACCCCAAAGTGGACTGGCAGGGTGGTCGAAAAGGTGTTTATTTTGACACATTGTGATCTAGCTGTGATGTAATTGGTAAACCAGGAGACAGGTCCTTGGGACAGACTTATGTGGGGAGTGTGCTTAAGAGTAAGGGGTGGGAGACTGTATCAAAGGCCTTTGACAGGTCGATAAAGACAGCTCCAGCTAGATGTTTTCTATCCAGGGCAGAGTGAATAAAATTAGACAACTCAGTGAGAGCCGTAGTTGTACTGTGCCCAGATCTGAAGCCATGCTGCTCCCTGCAAAGTAGGTTATGAGCAAGCAAGTACTCAGTAAGTTGGGTGGCTATAATTTTTTCGAGGGCTTTCAAGAGTGGTGGGAAAATGGATATGGGATGGTAGTTATTGCAGGGGGTGCTGTCACCACTCTTCAGTATTGTGGTGACTGTGGCAGTCTTCCAGGCTGCCGGGAACTGCCCCAGACTTAGGGAGTGGTTAATGAAGTCAATCAGTATGAAAGAGGACTGTATCTAGTACTAGATGTAGGATTCTCATATCAAAAGAATCTTTGTAATAGCAAGAGCCACTGAGTGCTTTAATGAGATAAGGCCTTGTCTCATTTGTAGAGATCACCCTGAGATGGAAGGGGAGATGCTGGGTGTTAGGGGGTGGGGTTGCAGGAGTGGGGTCGAAGAAAACAACATGTTCAGACATGAAACAACATGTTCAGACATGAAACAACATGTCCAGACTTGTAAATACAGAAAGGGCTTAGTCAGGTGACCCCCACCAAAAGATATAAAAAGCCTCTTCACTAAGTTCGCTGCGGTTCAGCCCAGTGGGCCTTGTTGTGTACCTCTGTATAAAGTAAATGGTGAAGAAATCGAGCTGTCTAGTTTCAGATAGGCCACTGGGGAGTGGTACATGGCTTGGATTTGGGATATAAACTTTCCAGGGAAGTTAAATTCTTTAAGGGTAGCCCATAAGAAGGGCCACAGCACCCTATCAAAGGCTTTCTCGGCATCTAGCCCAAGTAAAATTAAAGGAATTTTTCTTTGAGTGGTATGTTCAACAAATAGTAGAACTCTTTGTACTGTGTCATGGGCTTGGCGCTTCATAATAAATCCCACTTGATCTCTATCAATTAGCTGAGGTAGAAATCTGTCTAATCTGTGAGCCAGAATAGACATAAAAATGTTATTGTCACAGTTTAATTTAGATATGGGACGATAAGAAACAGCCAGGGTTGGGTCTTTTCCAGGTTTTGGAATAGCTGTAATTTCAGCATATCGCCAAGATTGGGGGGGGGGGACCTCCCTCCTGTATCTCTCTGAAAGTTGGTAATAGAATGGGTATAAGTAATTTCTGAAATTGTTTAAGAAACTCATTTGGGTATCCATTTGGTCCCGGGGCCTTTTGAGTCTTGGTCAATTTAAGGGTAGCCATAATCTCTTGGTCAGTAATAGGGCGTAACAGGGATTCGGCTTGGTGAACATTTAGACGTGGTAATTTAGTGCTCTGGAGGTATGTAGCTAGTTGATGAGGGCTCGGGGAAATATCTTCAGTATATAAAAGTTTGTAAAAATCATCTATAGCTTATCTGATGGCAGTGGAATGGGACAATAAATGATTAGTTTGTGGATGCCGAAGTTTAGCAACTGCAGCCCTACCTCTGGATCCTCGGAGACGTCTCGCCAAGTTCCTCGGCTCCCTAGGCGCCCCTTCCACTAAATTTAGTTTCAAGTATAACAGTTGTTGCTCTATTTTTTGGTCAGTTATTTATTGAAGTTTTTGGTTAATTATTAACATCTCAGGTTTGACAGAGATATCACCCTGACATAACTTAGCTTGTAGCCTCGACAAAGCCTCTTGTAATTCCCGTTCTCTTTTTTCTCTGCTTCTTTTTCTCAAAGAAGCGTATTTGATAATATCACCCCTGAGCACTGTTTTGAGGGTGTCCCCTTTAATAGTAGCTGTTGTATCAGGTGATGCATTATCTGCCTGGAAAATCGGTATGCGTGACTTAACCAGTTGAATGAATTCTGGATCCTGTAAGTGGGTTATATTAAACCTCCAAAAGTTTTGTTTTTTAGGTCTCTCCACATCTATTTTTAAGAAAACAGGAATATGGTCTCATAAAAGGGATGTCCCTATATATATATATATATATATATATATATATGTCTAACATACTCAAGGTGTTCAATCGAGGTTAGAAAATAATTTAGTCGGGGTGAGGTACTAGTTTTGGGTGAGTAATACGTAAAAGCCCTTACAGAAGGGAAAAAGTGACCCCAAGTATCTATGAGTCCCAACTCAGGGAGGATTTGTCTTAAATATTTCTGGATAGCTGATCGCCGATGTTTAGTGGGATTAGATGAATCTAACTTAATATTCAGGGTGATATTTAAGTCCCCTCCAATAACACACATGCCTTGAATGGCTGACAATAAGGTATCCAGGAATCTGCGTGCCATCGCCACTTTACTCCCCGGAGGAAGGTAGAGCGAGGCTAATGTGATCTGCCTCGAATAAAGCTGACCAACAGCAATTACATAGTTTCCATCTGGGTCTATGATCTGTTTTTGCATTTGAAACTGTGTTCCATGTGGAATTAGGATTGCAGTACCTCGCCTCCATCCAGAGGCATGGGCTGAGGCCACCACTTTATCAAACCTACACGCCCTTAATTTTGAATGTTCCAACTGAGAAAGATGAGTCTCTTGAAGCATAATCACATCCGGCTTACTTTGTTTAAAATAACGTATTAATCTTCTACGTTTTACCGGATTGTGAATGCCATTCACATTAAAGGACATAATAAGAGCAGAATTAGCCATAATGACTTATAAAGAAAGTAATCTTTTTCTGACCAGGGACTCCTCCTCTATGTCTCTCCAGCCCTAACAGGGATCCACAATCCTGACTATTCTGATGTGTATGGGGTCTCGATCTAAATCTCCCAGAAGTTGTTTTTTTATCACTTCGATTGGCCCCCAGCAATTTCTTTCTGAGCAGAATAGAAATATTAGGCCTCCTGCCTGACACCTTAATAAGCTGTGTTGCATATTGTCGAATCTTAAGCCATAACTCACATGCCAACAGGGCATGGTTAAACATTAAGAACCTCATTAACCCGGAAAAAAAAACTTTTAGTATGGTCAGTATTATTAGGGTTTTCACTGATTGATCAAAATCAGTTATCTCTTTTGCCATATTTCTTACAAATAATATAAAAATACAAAATATATAAGCTTCCAAGGCAGTGGAAACTATTATTCATTTCTCTTTAAGTACTGGGTGTGCATTGGTGCTATAAAACTTAAACCCAGCTGGAGGGTTAAAAATCGAGGCATATTTTGCCTCAGGCCTTCCGTGAGCTGTTAAGGCCCACAAGTAAAAAGAGGGACAAAATATGTAATAACAAATCAAAACAAGCATTTGTCAATGCCGAATGTTGCTTGCTTCTATGTGCTGTTTAGGAATTTGGAAGTCATTGGAGTGCAAATATTGAAAATTCGCGAACTTACGAGTGTGCGTGGGAACTGCGCAATGCACGCTCATAAAACAGTCATTTTTAGGAATTTTTTCACCAAATTTCCAACATAGCCATTTTAAGACATCTGCTCATGAACAGTGTCACTCGATTTTCTTAATGTGTCCCATACATTGATTTAGCTTACCGACTGCGCCATTGTCGCTACATGGGTGGAAACATGTTTTTGGTGAGATGTGAAAATGACAGCTGTACTGCTCATAAGGAGGTGTGGTAAAATGGCAATGTTGAAAATCTGGAGTGAAAATATTGAAATTTCACAAACTTCTACGAGCATCGTAGGAACTCTCAACCTACGCTAAATAAAACAGTCATTTTAGGAATTTTTTCACCAAATTTTCAACATAGCCATTTTAAGACCTCTGCTCATGAACAGTGTCACTGTGATTTTCTTAATGTGTCCCATACATTGATTTCGAACACCGACTGCGCCATTGTGCGCTACATGGACAGAAACACATTTTGGGTGAGATGTGAAAAATGACAGCTGTACTGCTCATAAGAAGATGTGGTAAAATGGCAATGTTGAAAATCTGGAGTGAAAATATTGAAAATTCACCGAACTTACGCTGTGATGCGTAGGAACTGCATAATGCGCACTCATAAAACAGTCATTTAGGAATTTTCAACCAATTTTCAAAATAGGCTTTTGAGCCTACCTTATGAACACTGGCAGTGTCGTTTAGTTAATCATTCCGGAAAGGTGATTTCACACAGTGGCTGCAAAATCACCCTTCGGCCTGAGTAACGCCATGACAGTAAGAATTCATGAGGAGGGTCCCAAAAACCCATGTTGAAAATTTGGTGCAAAATTTAAAAATGCCTGAGATATGCAACAAAGGTGAAAAACCCTATCTATCCCATTATACAGCTTACGGCGCTTTCCTCAGTTCGCGGTCGGCTTTGAAGAGTGCAGGCGTGTTCCGGTCCACTGAAGATTGTCTCGCCAGACTCCGGAGGTAAGTATGGGCGAGGGGTGTGGGGAGGCGGGTTGCGCAGTGGGTGGATGCGGGTTGTGGGAGGCAGGGAGACTGCGTGGGACGTTTTTTCTTTACAGGTTTTTTTTTAAATGACAACGGGGCGTTTGCCATGCTGGGGTGGGCTCCCAGCATGGAAGAGATAACTGGGGGCATGGAGCCGGCGTGAGAGTTAGGCGCCCCGTCAGACATGGCATCTGTTGCCACGCTGGGGTGGGATCCCAGCATGGCACCCTGTACTGGGGGAGCACAGTGGAGCTGACGGGGGATTGGGCACCCCAGTTGGTGACAGCATTGGGGGGGAGGAGAGACAGTGGAGCTGACGGGGGATTGGGCACCCCCGTTGGCCATAACATGATTTTGCCATGCTGAGGTGGTCTCCCAGCATGGCACCTGGATGCTTTGGGGGAGCGTGGAGCCGATGGGGGATTAGGCACCCCATTCAGCCGTACAGTGAGGGGGAAGGCGCATGAGCACACAGTGTGCATGCGTGCGCGAGCGCGCGCTGCGTGTGTGTGTGGGGGGAAGAGCTCTGCTCACTCAAGCGGAGCTCTCCCTTTCAACTGTATGCCACTGCATTTTCAGCTTGTCATAGACAGCTGCAGCAGTGATTGGGGAACTGGGGCCCCGCCTGCAAACACACTGACTGCATTGGAAGACGGGCTGAAACACCTCCAAAAACTCGGATGATGGCACTATGTTTCTTGCACATGCGTGCAAGCAACATAAAAATGGTAAACAGTATGTCCCATTTTGTAAAAGTTGATGGATGGTCGTCCCATGTGAATATTGTATAAAGTCCAACTCTCCAACACCAATCCCCTTCCTGCATGGATAGTCCCTAAAGAAAATCGATATACTTCGGGTCTTCATATTTTAGTCCCAGTCTTTAACAGTACTCCTGGTTTGTTTTCAAGCACTCTTTTGCCCAGAAGAGTTAGTTGATATGTCTGATAAGTGAGCATAGATATGGGCATAATTCGGCCATATGTGCTTCCCCTATAGAGAGAGGCAGGATTCAGCCAGTTCCAGGTGGTAACCTTAATTTGTGCCTCCTCTCAAATCTGCGCAGTATCAATTTTTACATAGAGTTCATCAGGAAGCATGGAATGTCCACTTCGGATCTCAATTATGTAGCTTCCCAGGGTCCGTTGGGGAGGAGTGGGCTAAGGGAAAAGCATTACAGTGGGAACAAGGCCGATCACAAATCCCTGACAAGCGTCCAAGTGTCGCCCAGATTTTAGAGGGCTAAACACCAGGAGCTAGAGTTAAGGGCAGCCACTGGGCCTAGTTTGGAGGTGTCTCAGTTCCTCACCGCTTTCGTCTCACCTCCAGCACCCCCCCCGGGCCACTCGCGACCAAATGTGAATGATGTCGCCAAAAAGTACCTTTAAAAAGTTTCAGGCTTCTTTCTCAGGGATAATAGTGGTGTCCCAAACAAACTTTGCCAACTGCTGTCTAGGATCCCTTATGTTTATCTGGTTTCTCCATTCTTCTACGGCAGTCAGTTTTGGTTGTGCTGTTTGCCAGCATAACGGCTGTGTGGAGCAGGATACACCAGGCTGCAGCCTTTCTGGGAACATCAGACCCTTCGCTGTTAGCAGCTCACGGACCTCCTCAGCATTGGAGAACTCCATCTTTCCCTCAGGCATGAAGACAATGAGCTTTGCCAGATAAGGGGTTTGAAACTTGTTGCCCTGGTTTTTCATCGTAGGGAGCAACAGGAGGTAGGCCCTTTGTTGTTTCATTGTCCGAGGTGCATAATCATGATCCACATAGAATCTGGTTTGTCCAAAGAAGATCTTTTGTTTGCGCCAAGCTGTCAGCAATATATATTCTTTCACTGCGTATTTATTGAATCTGGCAATTATGGATCTGTGTGCAGCAGTCACCGAGGAGGGTTTTGGAGCCAAAGCTCTGTGTACTCTCTCAAAATCAAATTGATAGTCCTCAGGAAGGTCTAAAGCTGAACAGAGTAGGCCAGATATAAATTCTTTTATTTTAGGGCCCTCACTTCCCTCCGGGATACAATAAAGACGAATATTTTTACGCCATGCTCTATTCTCAGCATCTTCTTGGCATGCTTCTAAGAGGTCTTGTTGTTCTTGAATTTGTTGCATTGCATTTTCCAAGTCATCTACTCGATTCTCTGTTGCAGTAATTTGGTGCTCCGAATCGTCTGCTCGCTGCACATCTCTACGTATTTCTGAGTATAGCTGTTTAATGTCCACACTGATTGTGCATAATTTGTGGCATATCATATCAAGTTTAATCTTTTTGTTCTGTTCTTTGGTGTGCGATACTCCAGCTGGGTAGCCCTTTCAGACGATGACGCGTTTGCGGCTGAACCGATTCGGACTCTGAGATCTCGAACTCCGATCTGGGATCATCTTCCATGGCATCATCCATTTTCTTTAATTTTATAGATGTAGGACCTTTATTCCCCCTCTTGTGCATGTTGTATTTGTATTTTTTTGAAGATTCTGGATGTAAGAGGGAAGATTTTCTCAGAAGGGGGATCAGAGCAGTTGTCTTAGGCTACCATCACCATCGGGGCAGAACTGGAAGTCTCCCTCACCTCAAGTTTTGTCCAGCCTTGTTGCTTATAATATACTTTGTGTAGTGATGAATGCAGGGAACACACAACAAGGCAAATCTACACCAGGAGTTATAGAGGGAAATAAGTTTGCAAATGGCTCATTTAGGACTGCTCTCCTATCCTGGGGAGGGATCCAGGGAACCACCGCTCTGTAGCGGCCCCTGGTGATGACCAGGGCCACTACCAGAGCGATGGCAGCAAGGGGTTAGAGTGCAACATACATCAGCACATTGTGCCTCTGATGTCATTGCACATCCGCACTCTGCAAGGGGTCAAAAATAAGGCAGAAACATGGTGGAGTGATGATCTCGGTGGCCGATGGCTGCGCCTGGTGCCCCTTGGTTCCCGAGAGGATCCTGCCGCAGAGTGCATGAGCCCTAATTGGCTGGCTCTGTGGGTGTGCCAGACTGGGCCCAGGGGGTGCAGGTGCTGGCGGCCAGAGATTGCGGAGATCCGTGCCATCAGAAGGTGGCACAAAAATAGAAATAAGATTAAAAAAAAACAAATGGCTCATTTAAGGGTAGCAGAGAAGACTAACTTACCATGATTGAGGTTTGGACAAATGACCTGCTCTACTGTACAATCTTTTTCCAGTGTTATGTGAGAGCCAAATCTTTCCCTCATATATGGCAGTGCACCCAGTTTGACATAGCACATAGTAACACAGTTGTTGAGGTGCTCTGAGTAATCTAGCAGCAGGGTAGGTGTTAGTGCAAGCTATTGGTACAGGATACATAGATACATAGATGGTACAGGACAGAAAAAGACTAATGCCCATTAAGTCTGCCCTCTTCTCCTTACCTAGAATTCCTCAATCCTTTCAGAGCTCCCAGAGCCCACACCCTACTATTTGATTTTATTACCATGTTGTACATATCCCATTGAGTTTTGAACCCTGAGATAGTTTCATTATTAATCTCATTACTGGGCAGATTGTTCTACTTATCCACCACCCTCTCTTTAAAGAAGTAATTCCATAAGTCTTTCTTGAAATCATCCACCCCCCCCCCCAGTTTGTTTGAGTTTGCGATGCTTGATGATTGCATTACTTCTTAATTTAAATACATTTATGGAGACCACCCAGTTACGAACCTTCAATTATTTGCAATTTTTATCATGTCCCCCCATGTATCCTTTGGTGAGTACATATTTAGACTGTCTAATCTTTCCTGATAGGTTGTAGGTTGCACCTCCTGACCCTGAAGGGTCTCTATTGCCCAATGCCGAATAGTCCTTTCTAGGGATGGAAAAATGTGTGAATCCTGCTTTCATGGAATTTTCATGAGATTCCGCAAACATCACAACATTCCACTGAAGTTTGTGATATTTTGTAAGTGTCTTTATTTGCTCATAGTTGAGCAATCAATTCAGCTACATAACTTCAAACTGGCTTTGCTTACCACATGTAAATTGTACTAATTCCATAAGTAAGGTGTACTAATGCCATATGTACGGTGTACTAATGCCATAAGTAAGGTATACTAATGCCATATGTAAGGTGTACTAATGCCATAAGTAAGGTGTACTAATGCCATATGTAAGGTGTACTAATGTCTTGCCAAATAAAATGACATTTGGAAGAATAGTTTCAAACATATAAAGGCTCAAAGTCTGGAATTTTTTGTGAACTGTTGGAAAATCTTTATACATAGCAAGAGGTTTGGAAAACTGACTCACACACCACACATTTTAGAAAATATAATTCCATTTCATTTAATGTTAACACAGACCAACAAGATCATATACAGTAAGTCTGTTGGATATGAGTCAGTGTTTTGAGGCAGAACTCTTCTTCAGGGCTAAGCAGTAAAATGATAAGACGTATGGATTAATTTGTTTGTTTTCAAAACAATAACACTGGACACAATTTAGTGCACGCTAACAGTATATAATACCAGAATGTGTCTACTGATCCATATTACATTATATTCTTTGATCACAATACAGGACCAAAATTCAACAATTTTTTATGAAATTAGGCTGCACCATTCTACAGATCTCCTATATAATCTGTCATTATATCAGAAAAATCAAAAACACTATATTTACTTTATAGGTACATGATCTCACTAATGTACAAATTTTAATATTAATTGGCCAAAATACTGAACAAATAATAACATAACCAT
Source organism: Neoceratodus forsteri (assembly GCA_016271365.2). Taxonomy (NCBI): domain Eukaryota; kingdom Metazoa; phylum Chordata; order Ceratodontiformes; family Ceratodontidae; genus Neoceratodus; species Neoceratodus forsteri. The sequence continues at coordinate 753,769,629 of CM028137.1, forward strand.
GCTAGAAATGATAAAGGAGGATTATAGCTGAAACACCAGAAGTCCTAACTATGCTTATAATTAATCAAACTCTACTGTCATTCTCTTTGACATAGTTCTCAAATTCAATACATTGACGTATTGCACCATTCATGTACCTAGTCTGTATGCATAGATCATCATGTTAATAGTTATTAGGGTTATAATATACACATTTCATTTAGTATTAGCATTATACAGGCTAATAAAATGAAGGGTGAACCACCATTAAGAACCATCATATAGGGCCTTATGCATTAATGGGCAGGTTGTACTCATGAATCACTAGTACAGAGCCCACACAGCACCGCACCCATTAACTGGCTGGTATTCAACATTGCCATCACCTGTCTGCACCCCTGCCTCCTGGGTGCACAGCCACGAGTGCTGAAACAGGGTTGCATGGGGGCAGAGTGTGGGACACAGGCGGGAATCCAAAAGGATGCCCTTCCATGGTCCTGAAGTGGATCCCCTGCTTCACCCATGCAGGGGTCCTGGGAAGGTACAAACCCTATCCTGTATTAAACTATGAGTGAATACCCAAATAACTTTCCTCAGCCCTCACTGGCAGCCCAATTGGCTGGGGCAGCAGTGTGGCAGGGGTTCAGGTGCAACTATCACTGGCAGGTGTCCATTGGGGGTGCGTAAAGTTTACAGCAGGGTCCCCCATTGCATAGCCATGGCCCAGCACTCTGCACCTTAGTGAATGGCGCAGACTGTGGGCACACCCCTTTGCACACCCCCCAGACTGCCCATGGTGCATAGCTGCTCGTGCGACTGGAGGATCCTGTGCTCATGGAGCTAATGTGTCTGTATTGAATGCCACTTGGTGGTCCTCTGGACCCCAACATGCAGCATTCTCATGTAGGGTTGCCTATACCTCAGATATATGGCACATAGACAATCACCTTATTATTGCATAGAGCCCGTAATGTTTATATAATAAATGGCCAGCAATTTTTTCTATAGGCTGACCCAGTTATAATTTGCCATTATAACCCATGGGTTATAACAGCAAACACGTGCCACGTCAATTGAGAACAGCCACTCCCTGATTAGCTGTTAATGTCCTACTGGGCGGGCTTCCACTCATGAGCAAACATGGTGGCTCCTTATCCGAATAGTGAGGAGCCAAGGAGCTGCCAGACCGAAAGTACTCAACGTCTTTTTTTAAATAAAAATAAAACAGTCACGTGAATATCTGGTTGATCGCACCAATCGAAAGCCGTAGAACAACATGAACAACGGCTCATACCTCGCTCCTTGATGTAAGACGATCGCGATTTCAACACAGAACTTTGGCCAAAGTAAAAAAAAAAAACAGCAACAGTTAAAAAGCAACCTGAAAAAAAAAAAGACGAATGGGAAGACAGACAGGGTGTGTCTGTGTGTGTGTGTGTGTGTGTGTGTGTGAGAGACAGAGAGAGAGTGTGTGTATGTATGTGAGACAGAGAGTCAGAGTGTGTGTTTATGTGAGACAGAGAGTCAGAGTGTGTGTGTGAGAGATTCAGACACAGGGCTGGAAAAAATTGCTGTCCAGCAATTATAAATAATAAACTATGGGAAAGTGTGCTTAAATTAGAAAATTAATGGTTGCCTCGGTGTGGGATGCTTTAATAAACCCCTCAGGCTTCGCCCTCGGGGTTTATGTAGCATCCACATCAAACAACCATTATTCGTCTTCACTTTCCATACATTATAGATATATAATTACCGGTCACGTTTATTCCCTTAGGAAACCTGGGTATAATTTTGCTATTATAACCAGCTAGTTATAACAGCAAACACGCCAGGTTTTCTCGGCCCCGATGTGCAAGCCGTTCATCTTTCCCCGCTGCTGCATCATACCCTGACCGCCATTTGCTCTTGGCGGTAAGTACATTTTTTTTTATATGTACTTTACTTGTCAAATACAGTATAGCTTCGTTACAACAATTTCTTAGCAGTTATTCTTTTTTTTTTCCCTTTTTGATCCATTATGCTATATTAGCTTAACAGTCTTGACTTAATTATTTCCATTTAGATGTTTACAGCAAATCAAATATGTAAATAAACAAACAACATATATATATATATATATATATATATATATATATATAAACAATACTTAGGTTACCTAGGTTAATATACTACATAGATGATTCATTAATCCAGGTTTCCTAAAAATTCACTTAATTTAATTCTGTCTTATAATGGATTAAATCTTTATAATTCTCATTTAGTTTTAATCTCTTCTGATATGTAATAATATCAATAAAGAAAGTGTGCTTTCAAGACATATGGGGTTATTATATACAATCTCAGCCAGTCATCTTCCTCCTCTACTCAGGTATTAAATCAATAGCTTAATGTTCTATGATTTTTATTCAATTAGTCTCCCAGAAGAAAAAATTACTCACCTTAGTAATGTTGTTTCTTCTAATGGAGTCTTGCTATATTATGACATATGCAGTATAACCCCAGGTTAGAACTGCTCCGGAGGTGAAAGAGTTAACTTTCCATGCAGGGCATGGAATCTTGAGCGCGAGCTCAGTTGAACACTCTGTCTGTTGAAGCTCAAACTTAAACTGTCAGATCTTTACGAGCAAAAACTCACTAAGGTTCTGTGTGGAAGCCGTAAACCTACACTAGCCACTGGCTACTAACTACAAAAACACATTTTGTTCTTGATCCCAAAGCAAAGACTCAAGTCGGGGGATTCAAGAAAGAAAATTAAGTATAACACCTAAGCACCCAGAAGGGTGAAAATAAAGTGGGCATCAGTGAAGTGCCAACATTGCACTGCCCACCCACATCCCAAAAAATAGAGGTTCTGAGAGGAGCAGGCTGGGAGGGAGGTCATAATATAGCAAGACTCCATTAAAAGAAACAACATTACTAAGGTGAGTAATTTTTTCTTCAAACAACATGAAGTCTTGCTATATTATGACATATGCAGACTACACAGCAGTACCTCCATGGAGGAGGGACAGAACCTACTTGGGAAATAGGCTCTGAAGCACAGCTGTGCCAAATGGAGCATCACTCCTAGCCTGAATATCCAAGGAGTAATGCTTAGTAAAAGTGTGAACTGTTTTCCAGGTAGCTGCTTGATATATCTCTAGGATAGGAATGTCCCTGGAAGCAGCCAGAGACGCAGCTGTACCTCTGGTAGAGTGAGCCCTCAGGCCTGAGGGAGGAACCTTACCCAGTTTTTCATAACAGAATTGGATACAAGAGACAATCCACCTGGCAATGGATCTTTTAGTGACAGGTTTCCCTTTACCAACCTCACCATAAGTGAGGAACAATTGGAGGGATTCGAACCTGTGACCCTTGGTACGTTCTATATAGTAACTAAGGGCTCTTTTGACATCTAAACTATGTAACCTCCTCTCACCAGAGGAGGAATGGTCAGTGAAGTACACAGGAAGAGACATGGATTGATTAAGGTGAAAGTCTGAAACCACCTTAGGCAAAATCTTCCTGTTAGTCCTGAGGACCACCTTATCTCTATGAAAGGAGATAAAATCAGGCTCCACTGACAAGGCTTGTTGCTCACTTATGCGCCTGGCAGAGGTGATGGCTACCAGAAACACCGTTTTCCAAGCCAAGTACTTAAGCTCTGCTGAAGACAATGGCTCAAAAGGGGGTTGCATAAGCTGAGCGATGCAAATATTAAGATCCCAAGCAGGGGCAGGGTCCCTGAATGGAGGGTTGGTGTGAAGCAACCCTTTAAAAAACTTGGAGAACACAGGGTGAGCCGATAAAGAAGAGGGCTTACCTGCTGATAAGAAGACACAGCTGCCAAGTGCACTTTTAGGGTAGCTGGTCTCAGCCCCAAGGAATTCAAATGCACCAAATAATCCAGGATCGTGGGCACGCCAGCAGATTCTGGGGAAATATGCTTTCCAGCACACCATATGGAAAATCTCTTCCATTTTGAATTATAGGTAGCCTTGGTGGAAGGCTTCCTAGAGGCCTTCAAAATATCCAATACTGTACACCTTGAGACAGGTGTAGGTCAGCAAACTCTAACTCTTCAAGAGCCAAGCTTTGAGATTGAGAGATCTGAGGTTCGGATACCAAACTCTCCCCTGGGCACAGGTTAACAGGTTGTGATTCCTGGGAAGACATAGGGGAGAGTGGACTGCTAAGGACATGAGGAGTGGGTACCAGGGCTGCCTGGCCCAATCTGGAGCAATCAGGATTATCTTGCAGGATTGAGATCTGATTCTGACTAGCACTTTGAAAAGAAGGGCGAAGGGGGGGAAAGCATAGAGAAACTTCCCTTCCCAACTGAGGAGAAAGGCATCCAGAGGGACTGAGCCCAACACTGGGGGTCTGCAGCAAAAAAGGGGAAGTTGGTAATTGTCTGGGGCTGCAAAGAGATCTATTTGCGGGGTGTCCCATCTGGCAAATACTACCTCCAGTACTGGGGGATCCAGTGCCCATTTGTAATGGCCCTGGGAAATCCTGCTGAGAGCATCCACTAGGACATTGTCCTTGCCTGGGAGGTGAACTGCCGTAAGGGAGGCGTTCAGAGAATAAGCCAGAGACCACAACTTAATTGCTTCGGTGCACAAGGCCGTAGACCGAGTGCCCCCTTGCTTGTTGATGTACCACATTGTAGTGGTATTGTCTGTTCTGACCTGAACCACCTTGTTCTGGACAGATGTGGAAAAGACCTGGAGTGCTAGAAAAACTGCTCTGAGTTCCAGCAAATTGATATGGAGCATGGATTCCTGAGGGGACCACAGCCCTTGGGTGGAAAGGTCACCCATGTGAGCTCCTCACCCCAAGAGGGATGCATCTGTAGTAAGGGTCAAGGAATGAGACTGGGGAGTGAAGGGAACCCCCTGTCTCAGATTGTTCTGATCCTACCACCACTGAAGGGGCTGGATCAGGGTTCGAGTCACTGGAATCAATTTGGTTAGGGGATCTGTCCTTTGAGACCAAAAAGCTCTCAAATGGAACTGAATGTCCCTCATCTGAAATCTCGCTCCCTGAACAACTTCTGTAGAAGCAGCCATGTGCCCCAGAAGCTGTAGAAAATGCCTTGCTGGTCGAGAGACCTGCAGGGTGAAAGAGGAGGCCAGAGACACCAGGGTCCTTGCTCTTTCCAGAGGAAGGAAGGCTCTGGCTTCTTTTGTGTTCAGTTCTGCGCCTATAAAGGTGAGAAGCTGGAAAGGCTCCAGAACTGACTTTGAAAGATTGAGAAGGAAACCTAGAGAAGTAAGCAGTTGCTGGGTTACTTGTAAATGTAATTTGACCTGCTCTGGAGACTGGTCTACAATGAGCCAGTTGTCCAGATAAGGAAAGATGGCAATCTTTTGCCTTCTTAAATGAGCAACTGCTACTGCCAGGCATTTTGTGAACACCCTTGGGGCCGAGGTGAGGCCGAAGGGCATTGCTCTGAACTGGTAATGGCCTGAGGGCAGTTTGAATCTGAGGTACTTTCGATGGGAGCTTCTGATGAGAACATGGAAGTAGGCATCCTTGAGGTCCAGGGAGGCTATCCAGTCCCTGGCCTTAGAGAGGTAAAATAATCCCAGGGGTCACCATTTTGAACTTTGGTTTTAAAGGTGCTTGTTTAGATACCTGAGATCCAGGATGGGCCACCATTCTCCTGTCTTTTTTGGAGTAAGGAAGTACCTGGAGTACAACCCTTTGCCCTGGTGTATGGGTGGAACCTTTTCCACGGCTCTGAGAGCCAGGAGGGAAGAAACTTCTGCTTCCAGGGCAAGTGCCTCTGAAGGGTTTGCAAGTGGAAAAGACCTGGCTCTCATCTTTAGAAATTTATTGAAGCTGAGAACCAGTCCCTGGCTTACTACTTCCAGGACCCACTTGTCTGATGTTAAAGACTTCCAGTCCTGGACAAAGTAAGCCAGCCTGCCCCCTACCGGTAGTGGAGAATCGGCCCTGGCTACCCCATCAGAGAGCCTGTTTTGCAGGGGCTTTGGGTTGAGGGGTAGAAGCAGGCTTACTAGAACCCCTTCTGCCCCTTCCTCTAAAGAACCCCCTCTGGGCATAAGCAGAAGAGGAGGCCTGGGCTTGGTAAAACGGCCTATAAAAGGCCTGCCCCTGCCCTGATATGCTGCCTTTGAGGAGTGACTTGCCTTTCTTTGGCCTGTGCACTCCTATAGGTGGTCCTATACTCATCCATTTTCTTCATATAATTCTCTGTCTGCTCCCAAACAGAGAATTTCCCTAACAGGAAAATCCATAGCCTTAGACTGGGTATCCTGTGACAGGGCAGTACATCTGAGCCAGGCCATTCTGCGAAGAGACACAGATGTAACCATGACTCTTGATGAAACATCATTAGAGTCTACTGCAGCATGAAATTGCACCTTGGATGCCTCAATACCATCCGCAGCCACCTGCTGCAGCTCCTCGCAAGCTGGTCAGGGCTGTTTTGCTAGGGCCAGGACAGTATCCCACCTGGATTTCTGGTACCTAGCTGCATAAGCCATATAATTTGCCTGTCTGAGTCCCAAAGATGCTGCCATGTACTGCTTTTTTGCCATGGCATCCATCCTCCTGGAATCCTTTTCAGGAGGGTGAGCGGCTAGAGGAATATTAGCCTTGTCACAGGCTGCAGCCTGCACTACCCCCACATGGCTGCACTGCTGGGATAGGAACTCCATATCAGAGCCTGATAAAGTATACCTCTTGTCCATCCTTTTATCCACAGGGAGGATAGAATGAGGAGTTTCAGAATTTTACTGTCTGTTTCCTAAAAGATTTATGCAAGGGAATAGACAGTCTCCTAGACTCTGGAATATCCATCATTTCCACAAAATCAGGCTCTTCTTGATCATCAACAGCTTCCTCAACAGGGAGTTGCAGAGCCTCAGCAACTTTCTTGTAAAACAAAAAATGAGAAGGGGACTCAGATAGCCTGGGAGGGGACACTCCTGAGGGTCTGTCTGGAGAGATGTCTGGTTCAATGGGCACATCCAGACTTTCAAAATCACACTCACTCTCCTCATACCCCTCCTCCCCTTCTCCCGGTTCATAAAAATCCTCAAAATCATAATCTTGAACTGGGGAACTGACCGAACTGGGCGCTTCCCTAATGGTGCCGGTTCGGACGGAACTGGGGAAAGAGACTGGACAATTTGAATAGCTTTGGTTATTTCCTCAGCGGTTGGAGAAAGAACTTTTGGCCCCAAACTAGCTGACCTTCTAGTCCTTTTAGTTGGAACCGGCTCCTCAGAGCTGGCTCTTCATTTGCCCGAGGAATTATCATCCTGGTCAGAGGGCACTCCCTCAGATTCGGTTGGAACCAAACCGGGCTGGCCATCCGGGTCAGCGGACTTTTTGGCCTCCCTTTCCCTGAGCCTATCAACTCTTTTTTCCACGGTGGCAGCAGGAAAATTCTTACAAATCTGGCAGTCTGCATTGAGGTGGTCAAACCCCAGACAATATACACAAATGGTGTGTGGGTCAGCCTTAGCAAAGGCTTCCCCACAGAGGCCACAGTGCTGAAACCCAGTGGGTCTGGTTTTTCCTTTGGGTTTCTCAGTCACAGTGCCAGCCTAACCAAAACTTGCCCGTTAATGGCAATCCACCAAGCAAGACTCTCTTATTGGTTCCCAACCATGTCACGGGTTGTGGAAAAAACCGTAATAAAATCCGTTTTTTTTAGAACCGATAAGAACCGGGAACCACACTCTAAAGGACTAGAAGGTAATTTTAAAACCCATCTGATCGGTTCAAACCGAACCGGAAAAGACGTTTACAAGTTCCACACAGAAGAAAAAATAATAAATAAGCCTATCTATTACTTACAATAGCACAGACAGAGCTTGAACCGACGATTGTGGTTAAATTTCAGTAAAATAAACCGAGAATTACACTTTAAAACCGACAAACGAACCGAGCAGCAGGAGGAATCTCCGGAGCGACTGTTCAGTGAGGCAGAGTAAAGAATCTGACAGTTTAAGTTTGAGCTTCAACAGAGAGAGTGTTCAACCGAGCTCGCGCTCAAGATTCCATGCCCTGCATGGAAAGTTAACTCTTTCACCTCCGGAGCAGTCTTAACCTGGGGTTATACTGCATATGTCATAATATAGCAAGACTTCATGTTGTTTGAAACAATGATTCTGTTCAGTTCAAAAGAGCCCATCTAGACCATCTATTTAGGCCTTTTGCTGTAGCATCCCTTAACTTGTAATTTAGTTCCTCCATTTACCGCATATCATTTATAATTTGAATCCACTCCTTGACAGCTGGTGGGGTAGGTTGTAACCAGTGTCTTGTTATGGCTTTGTTGTATGCTAGCACATATATGTACCAAAGATATAAGGTATCTGCTCCCTTTATTCCATCAGGAAGCAAACCCAATATTAGATTTTGTAATATTAATGGGGTATGTATCTGAAATAATCTAGTAATCTTATCCCCTATGTCCTTTTTGAACTGGTCTATGTTAGGACACATATAAAAGATATGTGCGGGCAGGGGTCAACCTTAACTTTTGTTTGCACTAGCCAGCAGGACAAGCTGATTAAAAATTGCACTAGCTCACAAATGGTTGCACTAACCCACAATAATAATGGTCAATTTTGATTGGTTATACAGGAAAAATGCAAGCCAAGAAATATTCTGATAATTGCATATTTATTCTGCTCCCACATTGCTTCCTGCCCCAGCAAAAAAAAAAAATTCAGTACAGTCACATGCAGTGTGTACTCCCACTGATTTTTACCACGTGCCCCTTGCTTCCTCTTTCTTCACCCACTCCCCGCCAAACCAGAGAATATCATAATAGCAAATGTTCAATCAGGCAGTTCTAGCTCTGCACATACAATAGCCAACATCATCATGCACCTCACCACAGTCCCACCCTGACCTGCAGGGCAATGTACAGAATCAGGCAGAGAAAGACAGTCATATCCCCCACCCTGTGATTAACCAGCCCTGCATTTCTGGAAGTTTTCTTACACTGTGAAGTGAGCCAGGGGAAGTTCTAGGCTTTCTTTGGAGAGAGTTAAACAAGCACAGGGGGCTTGGGATTTAAGAAACTTTGACATATCTGTTTATATATACAGGCACAAAAATATTGATTTAACATACTCTGCCCTAACAAAAATAGATTTTTCATCATCGTGTCCTTTCATCAGTCAAAGGGGAGCAGTATACATGCATTATGCTGTACTACCTCTCTTTCTATATAGGATGATCTATGCACACAAGGAATACTTATTTTAACCTTTCAAATTATATATTTCACTAAGGTTTTGCTTTGTACCATACATGCTCCAAAGCATTGTTTTTAGGATGAAATGACATGCTGGGTGGTATAAGGGTGGTACTGCATTGATGGTATTTACTGGCGTGATCCATTAAGAGGAGCTGTGAACCCTACAACAGCCAGTAATGGCAGCTATGGGTCTATTGATGGCCACTTCAGAGCCTAGTCTGCAGTGGTGTCCATAGAAAGTATACAGAGGACAGGCCACCTGGCTGGGTAGACCGTGTATACATTATAGCATTCTGTCACTGCAGTGTTGGATACAGGCACCCAAAAGGTTGGGAAATAAGGCATACTGGTCTTAATATTGTGGTACAAATCAAAGACAAGTTCAGCAAACTAGAAGCTAGTGACTTAACCACTCCACCCTTGATCACAGCATGCACACTAGCTGAATGTCCCAACAAATGAATGATAATGACTCACATCAAGTCCTTTGTTGGATCCCCCTCTTGAACTGCCAAATAATTGCAGCTCTTAATCAGCTGCTAATCACACCAGGCCACCTGGAACACTGAGGGAGATTAGCAAAAGTACTACAGCCTGCTAAAGCAGGGACTTTTTCAACTTCATTAACAGCCATGAAAAACCTGCACTAGTCAAGCCAGACAAGTAGAGGGTTAGCTGCACTTGCCCTGGCCAATTTGCACTAGGTTCAGGGCTAGTCAAACAATGTTAAGGTTGAACCCTGTGTGCAGGGGTTGCCTTCTGCTCACCACAGTTTCGCCAACAGCAGGCTGAACCCATGGAAGAATATTTAGAGACTTTGTCTGGCGTTAGAAAGAAGTGTACCCTGACTTTCCATAAATATTCCTGCCAGGGAGGTGACATGGTAGCTTTCGAATAGGAGGCCCAAATTTTAATCCATAGGGGGGCTGGTAAGGAGAAACTGGCTTCTCTTTCCCACTTTGCCTGTAGATCTGGGGCCCTCCTTTCTCATGTGAATTCAGATATTTGTATATCTTGGTGATAGCATTTTTAGCACTTTCCATTGAGAAAAGGTCACTTAAAGTTATTTCGCATCTCTCTGTTGTAAACTCTTCTTGTTTACAGAGTTTGTGTTGTATATAAGTATATATCTGTAAGTAATATATTTTCCCCCCCGGAGTCCATCCCCATTTTTGAACACACTCTGAAAAGGAAAGTACAGCATCCCGCCTCAGCATTTGCATGGGTGCATAGAACCCCTTAGCTGCTTGTTTCCTATACCAGACATCTCTCTGACCTGGAATAAAATTGTTGTCTGACCTAAATCACCTCACTCTCCACATTTCTCTCTTAGGGCCTGAATATATTTGAAATAGATCCCAAGCCTGGAAGGCCACCTGAATGTAGGTATTAGCTTTTAAGTTTTGTGGTCTAGCAGAAGTAAACAGGCTAGTATGTATAGGAAACTCAGGGCTAGGGGTCTTCTCTATTTCCTGCCAGTGCACTTTTGCAGGGGTCTGGTTCCAAAAAAGTACCCACCTTATTTGTGCTGCCATCCAGTATTCTCTAAGATGGGGAACTGTTCGCCCACCCTTCTGTTTGGCGATTAGCATTAATGTTCTGCAGACTCTCGGTCTGTGGTTATTCCAAATAAAGTTAAGAACCCTGGCCTGTTGATCCTGGAACCACTCCCGAGAAGGAGTAACCAGAATACATTGTAAGATGTATAGAAGCCCTGGGAGGTAATTCATTTTCACCGCCTGGATTCTGGCTTACATGGGTATGGGAAGCAATGACCATCTTCTAACATCTATTTGTAACTGCTGTTCTATAGCCTTGTAATTATCTACAAACAGGTGGGTATTTGTTACTCTCAGAGTCACTCCTAGGTATTTTAGTGTTGTAAGGTCCCATTTCATCTTATATCTTGTCTCCAGATGTTGAGAGGGATTATAATTAAATATAAATACTTCAATTTTTGTAGTGTTCAATTTATAACCTGATAGTTCCAAAAAGGTTTTAATCTTTGCCATGACCTGCATTAATGAGGCCTCTGGATCGGTCAAATACAGCAACACATCATCGGCGTATAATGCCACCTTATGTGTATTGGGTCCTATCTTAACTCCTTTTATCTCCGGGTCATTGTGAATCCACTGAGTCAAGGGCTCAATATATAGGGCGAACAAAAGAGGGGAGAGGGGGCATACCTGTCAGGTTCCTGTATTGAGGTTAATTGTTTGTGAGATCATACCATTGGTACAAATGTAAGCCTGTGGTTCTGTATATAAAAGTTTTATTAGATTTATAAATTTGTCTGGGAAAGCAAACCCGGCAAGGACCCCATATACAAAGGTCCAATTTACTCGGTCAAAAGCTTTTTCCACATCAAGGCTCATTACTAAAGCTGGTGATTTTTGTTGGCTGAGATGATCAATAATATGTATGGTACGTCTGACACTGTCGGCTGCCTGTCTATCCGCAACAAATCCTGTTTGGTCTTTATTTACTAAGGTTGGGATTAAATATTGTAATTCTTTTGCTATAATAGATGTTAGCATTTTATAGTCCACATTTAGGATTGAGATGGGTCTATATGATGTGCAGAGGGTGGGGTCCTTGCTGGGCTTGGGGAGGACCAAAATAATGGCCTGTCTCCAGGAAAGGGGGAGTGCAGAGCCTTCAGCTAGTATCTCTTGATAAGTGGTATTTAGAACTGTGGTCAGTGTAGTTCGAAATTATTTAGAAAATTCCATGGGAAGACCATCATTCCCTGGTGCCTTCCCCATCTTCCCATCCTGTATTACTGCATCTATTTCAGATTCTGAGATAGGGCTTAGGAGTTGAGTTTTCCAGCTGTCAGGGACCTGAGGGAGGTTCAGGTCTCCTTAAAATTTCTGCATCTCATACCGTGGGGGATCTTTCGGTTGGGTATATAAATGTTGATAATAAGACTAGAAAGCTTCCATTATATGTTCTAAGTTTGGGCTTTTTTACCCTAGTCAATGGATGTGTGATGTATACTATATGTGCCCTGGCCCTCTTAGCCCTTAATCGGATGGCTAGGTGTCTGATGGCCCTCGGGCCACCTTCATAATATCTTTGTCTTAAATATTATAGGTTATATTCAACCTTAGCATCTAGAATGTTGTTTAATTCTCTTTTGTATTTTATTAGCTCTTTTTCCTTTTGTGCCAAAAAGATCCCCTGCTGTTGTGTTTCAAGATTCTTTATCTGGCTTTCCAACATTTGTTGTTTTTTGTTTATTCTGCTTTTTTCTGGCCGAGGCTATAGCCACCAGTTTCCCCCGAATGACGGCTTTGAGAGTATCCCAAGGCATTCCCTTACTGTTCTCTCCAGGATCATTGTCTTGTAAAGTTTGTGTTATTAACTGAGATATTTGGTCTAGGACCTCTTTATCTCTGAGTAATGAAAGATTAAGTCTCCAGAACGTATTACGGGGCTAAATCTAAATATATTATCAGTGGAGCATGGTCCGATAGATTAAAGGATCCTATTTCACTTTTGTATCTTTGCCATTGCTTCTTGATTTAAGTAAAAATAATCTAGCAGAGAATATATATGGTAAGTTGCTGAGTAATGCGTGTCACCTTTGCTGGGCCTTTCACAAAGGTCCAGGCGTCCTGTAAGCCTAATTTTTGTAGTAGGGCCTTAATTTGTTTTTGTAATTTAGTTATCTTCCTGGGGATTTTTGAGGTAGTATCCATTCTCTGGTCCAGAATGTTATTCCAGTCCCCCCCACCATTATTAATGTCCCCTCCGCCTTTTCTGCTATCAAGGTTAAAATCTGCCTGTAACTTTCATATGCAGAGCCTGGAGGGACATATATTGATACCACTGTCAGTCTATTTCCATTTAAGTTTCCTTTAAGTAAGGCAAATCTATCCTTTTTATCAGTTACCCATTCCAGTACTTCAAATGGAGTACGGTGTGGAATTAATACGGCTACACCTCTACGTATACCTCCCTGATATGATGAAAAACACATCTCTGAAAATCTGAATCCTTTTAATTTCAAGTGCTCCTCATCCGAAAGATGAGTTTCTTGCATTAGGACACGCTCCGCCCTGTGCTTCTTAATCTGGCCAATTATTTTTTTTCTCCGGATTGGGTTGGTTAATCCATTTACATTAAATGAAAGGACCTTAACCCCCATTACTCCTAAAAGTAGGTTCTATCTGACAGTGGATCAACTTGTCACTCCTTTTTCCCTTTTCTCTCCAGCGCACCCTCCTCAGGATTATTTGCATTCTTATACTTAGGTTCCATAAACAAATAACTAAGGCAATCTGAAAAAATGGCAAACTTGCCATAAGTGGCAGCAACAATCGCCAACTAGAATTATGTACAATCCTTCCAAGGCAGGGGAACAGTTTAGTTCCCTAACTCTGCAAGGTAATATCCAGCAGAGATGTAGTGTTTGTTATTGTCCCCAGCGGGGGTCCACTTCCGGGACAGTAACTGGAAAACCTAAGTCCTAGCTATAAGTCTGTCCCTTCAATATATAACAACGCCACTGATTTCCAATCCTGTTAACTGACCCAAACTCTCTTTCTTCCCCCCCCCCCGAGAGACACATATACAGTGTAGTGAATATATCAGCGAGGGCTAATCAGTCTTGTCTTTATTTATTGCCAACGTTCAAACTCCCCCTCTGTATTTCTATGTCTCTTCTTTTGTCAATAGCGTCCCGAATATTTATTAAGCAAGGCTTAGAGACTCTTATATAAGGACAGTATAACAAAAAATGAGGCAGTTTCTGAAACAAGGAATAACAAAAACCCCAATAATATTGATCCACTTTAAAAGATTAGTTATCTGACCCCCCTCCTAGTCCCCTCATCTCAGCTTGGTTGCACATTTATATGTACGGTTTATTTAACAGCATTATCTCCCTTTTTCCCCTTTAAGAATGGGCTTACCAACCATTCCAGTCATCGCCAAGTCAGGGACACTGTGTGGACTGGGGTGAAAACAAGAGTGTAGTCTCCGATTTGTAAGATGTAGCTTCCTCAGGTATTTAGACCTTGCTGCTCAGTCAGATGTGGTTGCGCTCGGGCCTGATGCAGCCTATTGTGGATGTGTGCAAAGGACCTCTGCATAGCAAGTGTGTCCATCTGCTTATCTGTTCCACCTTGAAGATGCTCTCCCAAACATCTGAGGTTCCTATCTTCCGACCTTGTGGTGGTTCGCTGGATGTCCTTCATCGCAATCCCTCTGTGTTTAAGTGCCTCTGTTACATCTTCAGGTGTGGAATATATTCTGGTCCTCTCTTCCCAAAACATTCTCATTTTTGCTGGGTAGGGAGTTTGAAACCTGATCTTTTTAGAACTGAGTACTTTCATCGCTGGTCTATATTATAGTCTCATTTTCTGGATCTCCAGTGAGTAATCCTGATCTATATGGAGTCTGGTACTGTTATATTTAATCTCTCCCATCTGCCAAGTCTGATGTAGAACTTTCTGTTTTGTTGCATAACTTGAAAATTTCATGAGGATCTGGCATGGACTGGTCACAGGATCTGTGGGTTTCGGCCCTACTGTTCTATGAGCCCATTCGATTTTTAACTGCAATGTAGGTGGCAAGGACAGTATATCTTGCAGGAGACCTTGAAGAAAATGGGCTATATTTCCCTCCTCTGTCCCCTCTGGTAGCCCTGACAATCGTAAGTTGTCCCTACGGGACCTTGCCTCTAGGTCTATGCATTTTGCCTGTAGTTGGTCCACCTAGTCCAAAATAGTAGTCGGGGTCAGAGTGCAGCAAAGAACTGTTTTCCAATAGGGATACCCTGGAGTCTAGCTCTTTAATTGCCATGTCCATATCTGCCAGCTTACGGTGTAATTTTTGAAATTCTGTTTTTGTTTCCTTTCTCATTTCCAATATTTCTGCCAGTATAGTATCTAACTGAGCCTTCTCTCTTGCTCCTGCTTCATTAGGTTGGGTTGCAGCCCGTAACAACTGGCATGTCGGCGAGGAGATCGCATCCCGGTCGCCTTGTAGTAAGCGGTATCGGGAGCCATCTAGGGTAGTTTGCCCTCGCTCGGTCAGATTTTTAGTTTGCCTCAAGTCCCCCTTCCCTTTTGGAGGCATTTAGTTTTAAATGGATAGGTTTGCAGTTGGGTAAATGGAGCTTTTACAGTCTCTTGAGGAGGCAGCAGCGGTTCTAGGTCTGCTGAAGAGCCGTGGCAGAACCGGAAGTCGTAACTTTTTTTTAATAACCAAGAACAACTGTAGCTATAGGTCCCCACAGTTCTAAGGTGCCTTACAAAAAAAATGAAACGAAAAGTCTCACCAGCCATGGACCACACTTAAGCCAGACTGGACCATGGCTAAATAGGAAAGCAGTTTTTTTTGTATAATTGCTGTGGCAAAAAAACACACCCCAGCAATTATATAAAATAAAGGCTGGGTGGAGTGGGGGTGTGTAAAATTTGGATTTTACACCCCCTTGGTGTGGGATGCCTTAATATACTCCTCAAGCTTCGCTCTTGGGGTTTATGTGGCATCCCACACCTCAAGGGTGTGTAAAATCCTCGTTATAACCCCCTACCCAGCCATTATTCTCTATATTATGCCAAGACTTACCTTTTCATAGTGTGTGTGTGTGTGTGTGTGTGTGTGTGTGATTTATATGTCTGACAATTGCTCACTATTCTGGTGAGTTGAGTAGGTCTTCAAGTTGAGTAGTGGCTTATCTTTATAGGAATTAAACAAAACGATGTGAAGGTGATTTGTGACACACATGCTACGGTTACTTAGTGTTCCAATAGTCAATAAAAGATAAAGTGTCTGTAACCTCTGTGATTTAATGATAAGTGTTCTATTACTGTTTGTTCATGTATCCTCCGTTGTATCTGAATATAAATTAAAAAAAAACAGGAAATGGTTATTACTTGTTGTAAATAAGGTTTGTATTCCCATCCTTCCCTTTACCTCTGCCCCTCCTTTCTCTCTATCTTTCTGTACAATATTCATGTCTATTATTTCATATTCCTCTATAGAGAAATTAATAAAATTATGATTGTATATTCTGTGCATACTGTATAATAATTTGAGTCAAATTCAATTGGGCCTAAATATTTTATATTGCCTCATTTATAAATGTATACATTTAGTAAGATTAGTAGACTCTGATTGATCAGGGCTGCTTTAAAGAATTACATTGTTATTGTGATACATACCATCAGTTATTGGCTTATGCTCAGCAAATTCATAAATAGTTTGTATCAAGTTAATCTATCAGTGGGCTATCTATTGAGTTGGATTAATATCCAATAACTGTGAAAGGTAGTCGGTATGAGGCCACCAGTCCAGGGGAAGGATAGTGACAATAAGGAGGGTGGCAGGGGAGACAGTGTAGAAGAAGATAAAGAAAAAGCAGACATCTTGAATAGGTACTTCTGCTCAGTCCTCACAGTTGGGGGGGGGTGGAGCAGACAACCAGGAAGCAGCAGGAACAAAGGGAAGAGGGTGGTAGGCACAAGTCCATTTTCAGAGGAAAGAATCCTGCAGGGACTTGCAGCTCTGAAAATGGACAAGGCCATGAAACCAGATGGGATACAGTACACTGAAGGGTACTAAAGGAACTCAGGGAGGTGCTAGCTGCTGCACTGATGGTCATATTCAATAGTTCACTGGAAACATGCATCCAGAAGACTGCAGGAGAGTGAGGTGGTCCTTCTCCAAAAGAGCAGCAGCTGGGGAGAGGCTAGCAACTATAGGGCAGTCAGTCTCACATCAATAGTGGGGAAATTAATGGAAACCCAGTTAAAGGAAAGATGGTTAGGGTAGCTTGAACCAGTGGGCTACAAGACCAAAAGCAGCATTAGTTCATTGATGGAAGATCATCCCAGATGGATGTGATTGATTTTTTCAACTGGGAGGGGGCAGCAAGATGACTGCAGTGCTGCTCCACTCCCTACTGCTCCATGCTGCATGTTTGGCATGGTGTTTTGAAATTTTAGCTAAAAAGCTTCTTTATTCTTTTATACCCCTAAATCAGCTGAATGCAACTTACATTATTTTAGCTCCCTGTTTGCAGTATTTGGCTTCTTTTAGCATTTGGACAACAAGGAGCTGTAGTTTGTGTGGGTATTTGCTGTTGGAGGACTCGGCTTCATTCAGTAGCCTCTCGCTTGTGGTTTGTTGTTGGGGGAGACTTTTGCTTCCCGAGTAATGATTTTTGGTCAGACCTGAAGGTTTTGAGAGGGCTACTGGTGGTACAGCATGGCAGCTCTCTGCCACGAATTGGAAGAACAGCTGAATGGATGAGGAGGACTGAATGTGCATGATATGTGTAGAAATGCCTAAACACACTGTTAAAAGTTATGATGTTGTTGTCTAGGGCTGGGGATCTTGCAACATATTGGAAGTGTTGGATTTACTATGCTCAGTGGAGCACTGTTCTTTCTTTTTCTAGGTGAGTCCGACATGTTGGAAATCACCCTGGAGGGTGACAACTCTGAAGAATCTGATGGATGCAATTCCCAGAGATTTTTAGGTGGTGAGCAACCCCCATGTGCTTTAGAAACATTAGAGGTTCTGATTGGTCCTATGGATGCCTAGCCCTGTGGGAAGGAGCTACGTTGGCATTATTTTTATATCTATTCATTTTTAGACTGCTGGTTTTATGATCAGTGGAATTTAACTGCTGGGTAAAATTCCTTTAAATGCCTTTATGATATGATAGCCTTGTATTTCTTTAGCTGTTATAGGCACAGATTTGGCCCTGTATCCCCAGGCGGCCAGTGATGACTGTGACATGAGACGCTTTTCTTCCACTGGGGTACTTCTAGTTTTATATTTTATCTACGAAAGGAACAATATGAATGATGCAAGAGTTGTCATGGATATTAAAATGGAGGTCTTAAATTTAAAAGTTAGCAGCCCATTTATTTTATGATCCTTTGGGTTACACTGAAACTAGCACAGCAGTATTGAGCACTTTTAGAATTAACAACAAATGCCTATCAAGAAAATTGACTCCTGTGTCTAAATGGATACTCTTTGATTAAATTAATCAATAAATGTCATATAGAAAGACAGACTTCTGCACTTAAATGGAGCCTCTTATTTTTGACTTGTCCTGGGATTTGTAAGGCTCACTATGGCTATAAATGTTTAAATTACATTGGTCCACTAATAATTTGATCCCCTGAGTCACTCATGGGTTAATTACTCTAACAGCACTGCCCTGATTGATTGTTGTCAATGGCTGTGGTGGCATTCTCTGAGAATTGACAACAGCTCCAAACTGTTTCAAATGATGTTGAGCTGTTGAGCCAAAGTTAAGGATCCCTGGGTATGAATATTAAACCATAAAGTTGGAACCTACAAGGATTACAACTTGGGGAATTAAAATTTATCATTAGGTGGCCATCAGGCCCATCCCTCATTTTGAAATAAGGTTGACTTTCAAACACGGACCTAGGACTGCTTATGATACGAGCTTAAATTCAGACGGTAGACATTATAAGCTGGTACAAAGACACTAAACTACATTATATCAACTGTTTTATTTTTGTTTAAGATATTTTATACTTTGTTGTGTTAATCAGCATGATGTCCTATAAACAGATAAGTCAAAAGTGGTTTTCATTTATTACAATATTACATGATATTATTTTATGTTTATGTAATTTTAAGTTCTTTATACAATGTTGTGTTAATTAACATGATGCCTATTTGCTGGACAAGGCAAATATGGTTTGATGCCAGTATAAAATTACATGATATGTTTATACTCAATTTACTAGGTCCTAAAGGAGCTATTTTAAGGGATTTTCTATATATCTTCCCTTTAGTATTAATTATTTTTCAATGGGACTACGCAACCAGAGTAGTGTTATGCTTGTGCAACTTTGATAACTGTTTGGCCATTTGCACTCTCTGTTCCTTGGGGAATTACCACCCTGTAGGGGTACCAAAGGCAAGGAACCCTCAGAGAGGGTTGCACCCCTAATGGTGCAGCGGGATGATTCCCTGGCTAAAGGTACCTTAGGAAGGAGACCCAAAAAGAACATTAATCAGTAAACATTTATGAGGTAGAGAAGCAATTGACAGCAGTGAGACAGCTTGAGGAAACACAAATGAGAAGCAAGGTTGTCTGGATAGCACTGATAAAATGGACTGCACTGATGACAGCAGGGGGCTTCCTAAGGAGAGAGAGAACAGCGAGAAAGGCCACTGTCCATCTCCATCCAACAATGGAACCTAGCTAGGAGACATGGGAATATGCTATAAACAACTAACCACGTATTATGACCTTTGGCATGGAGGAGAGGAGGAAAAACCCTTTTAAAAGGAGGAAACATCCAGGGATCCAAGGCTTAGATCAAATTCTGTCCAGGCTGGGGGTGGTTTATTTTGGTGATGGCTCCGATGGTGCAATTTAGATAGCCCAGTCAAGGGGAGGAAGGTCCAATTTGGTGGGAAGGTAATGGTCATAGTTGGCATGCCTCTGACTTATGAATGAGAGCATTTCTTTGAATGGGGGCATGAATCACTTCGAGTACCAGAGGGAAGGAGGCCAGGTGACCCCTGTGGCTGTAGATTAGGTAGCAGTTTATTGACGAGGAGGTCAGGCAAGCCAGCGTTGTAGATATTGATGAGGAGGCAAGCAAAACAATGTCATAGGAGAGGCTGAGCATATTGTTATTCAATGGGATGAGCATAGGTCCAGAAAATGAAAGGAAAATGAATATGGGCATGACATAGTCCTGCACAATGTGTGGAGAAAACTAGCATGATGTTATGTCTTTTTGGTTGGAAGGTTCAGAGAGATCAGTTCACAACATAAGGTGACATAAGGAAAATGGTACATGATGAGCAGATTTATGAAGTCTAGTAAGTGGAGCCACAGTTAGTTTCCTGAATTTCAGCTGATGAGGGGGATAATGAAGCAGAAGAGGCAGCTAGGACAGCAATTTAGTAGTCATGGAGGAAGGAAAACTGGAGTTGAGATGAGCATTTGTGAAGGCAGGCTCTGCAAGTTGGTACAAAAATGAGTTGAAACATAAAGAAGTAATGGAGTGTAGCTGGTATGAATATTGACATCTCCATGTAGATGAGCAAGTACCGAGTGCTGGATTGTCCATGCAGAAGCTGCAGGCAGTGAAGGCTTGAAGAGAACAAGACTCCATTGTATTGAAGAAGTTGGAGTCTAACTTAAACACTCACATCTCTGGAGGACAAAGAAGGACAGTGCCTATGGCTGAAACTGCCAGAATGGTAGGATAGAGAAAACAGAGATTTTAGTATTTGTTTAGATTGTACGTCATTGCTGAAGGAGAATAATAGCAGCAATGAGAGATGGAAACACTTGTTCAGGTGGCTCAAATTATGGGGTGTCTGCTTCAAGCAGATATCATGGAGATAATTTATGAAGCAGATGTCCTAGAAGCTCCAGTAGACAATGAATGGAATGGACTGAACGGAGTCAAGTAGAGATCTGTGAATGGCTTCCCTGAAAACCATGTTCAAATAGACAGTATATGGACTGGGCAGAAATTCCCATTCCAGTAGAGATGAGTAGAAGAGATTCAGGGGACTTCTCTGAAGACCGTATTAAAGCAGTCAGGTATGTGACATGAGGTAGAGAATATTGCTTCGAGTGGTGTCTAGAGATATGAGCATGTTTTATTGAGTGGATCAATAAGAGTGACTCAATAAAACCGCCCGTAGGAAGAGCAAATGGTGCACAATAGCAAGGAGTAGGTGACAGCGAGTGTAGCAGTGAGCTGCACTCACTAAAAGAAGATAAGAGGAATAGTTCGGCCAAGCCCTGCTGAGCTGGCCATTTGGTGTAGTGGCTACAGCCACTGCCTGTGGAGGTCAAAGACCCAGGTTCAGGTATTGGTGCAGGACAGAATCATTTTTGTGCTGGTTTTTTTTTGTTTTTTTAGTCCCCCCCCCCCCCCGGAGCTGGCAATCTTCAAGTTCGGGGGTGGAGGGGCACAGTCCCCCACATAAAAAATTTGTTTTTTGGTTTGTTTAATTAAAGTTATCGACCATTGCTGTTTGCAGCGGTCGATTTCGATCTAATGTTGTTCGCAGTAGTGACTTGGGGCAGTTTTTCAGTTGCTCTTTTTGGTCTGCAACATGAAAAACTCACCCTCGTCACATAAAACCCTTGGAGTAGATGTGAAAGAAAGATGTCTGAGGGGCTTCTCTGAAGACCATCTTCGAGTAGGCAGGTATGCGAAGTGAGGCAGAGACTGACGAAACAAGTAGAAGAAGTCCAGACCAGATAGTACAGCCTCCCTGGATACCCAGGTTAGGGATTCAGGTAGCATGAAGAAAGCACCTGATTATGCTCATCAGTGGTGAAAGATCTGGTTTTTGTCTTGGACATACTTTGGGAGTGACTTAGTGGTGCCCAATAGCTCCATTTAAAACTAATTCAAGACTCACTGCAGCTCTTGCATCAGAGACTCCCATTCTGATGGACAGAAGACATCCATCAATGCCTGGCCGCATAAGAGTAAGATGAATCAGGTACTGGTGATAAGATGACCTTGAGAAAACAGTTTGCAGGAGACTGCCTGGATATAGACCATGCCAGAGGTGAGGTCGGGCTGGAATTCCATTAAGCTAGAACCAGATGTAGGAGACATGAGTAATAATCTAGGTAATCGAGGTATACAGCACAATTATAGACTGCAAAATGAATTCCAGACCAGAAATAATAAATTATATATAAAGTGGCCTTGTGGTACTGACAGTGTTCTTTTAAGAACCAAGTCCATTGAAGGAGCAGGGCTAGTAGAGACAATCCACACAGTCAGTTATGCAAAATAAGTAGAATTTGCATGAAAATGTCATTTAATCCAGTTCGAGTTGTTACAGTACTGTAGCCAAAGACAAGCAGTTACGCCTGCTGGCTGAACAGAGGTTGTGACACACAGTAAGTACAACGAGCAAGTGAGTTAGGCCTTTTGGCCTATTAGAGGCTGGCACATGGGAGTACAATGAGCAAATCATAGAGATGATTGTAGAGGCTGTAAAGCAGAAACTAGGAATGCTGCTAATGATATAGAAAAGTCCCGGAATCCTGAGCGGCGTGATGCTCATGAAGTAGGACAATCCTAGTCAACCTCTGCAAGGAGCAGGTCAGGAGATGGCGCAGCAGTACAATTAATGTCATCAGCTGAAGGAGTCATCCTCTCAATTTGGGAGCCATACTGACACAAAGATTATCAGTGAAAGCACTAATTAGCAGACAGGTATTGCTAGACAGGCAAGGTCCATGAACTGTGACTAAAACAAATCCCAGGAGCTGGCCTAGTGGTGCTGAGGGTTGAGGCACTGGATGCCACACCTTGCGCCATGCTGGTGACCCATGTTTGGGAACGAGTGTGGGCTGCCGGGGGTCAGCAGGGGCAGAGAAGGATAGAGCATCCCAAGAACTGCTCTCTTTCTCTGGGGAGGGGGTATCAGCAGTCAGCAAAGCCTGCCCCCTAGTGGAGGCTGGGGGACAGCCCACTGATGCTACAGATGAGGGTGGGGATGGAGCAGATTCCTGGAGAAGCACTGTCACTGGTGTCATTGTACGCTCCATCCCCGAGGGACCTCTGCCACATCAAAGGATGGTGAATGTCCCCCACAGTGGTGCCCCAGGAAGACACCTCCCAGAAGCTGGATCCGGTCTGGTGGGTTGAGGCACTCCTCACCCCCTGCCACAAAGGGTAAGTCATGGGGGCATAAGGGGGATAAGGGGGAAGGTGGTCTTATACCTGAGGGTCCAGCATGGGGAGGATGTCAGATACACACTGGCAGAGTCCCTGAAGAGAAAAAGGACTAACAAAAAAAAACAATCCTAGGACAGCTTCAATATTGGCTGAGTAGACTCTGCTAATGGGGCTGTAGAATGAGAAATAGATAAAACTGTGGTAGCTGAACTAGCCACTAGGCCTGGGCTAGGTAGGAGGTTAAAGCTAAAGCTCAGAGGTTTGATAATAGTTGCAGCCAGTGGAAAACAGCCAACCAATTCCATTACAGAATCCAATTAATGGTGATAGAAAAGGTAGGTGGTTAGTAAATTGGAAGCTGGAATGCCTGTGATAGAATCAACAAGATTTAGCATAATTGAATCAATGAGAGTTAGTAGATGATTGCTATGGTTGCAGCATAAATAGGGAATAAACATGATTGACATGAATACCTGAAATACAGTTAAGGCAGAGTTAGATTATTATAAGGCCGTAAGTATCTGCAAGAGTAATGGCATGCACACCTTAAATGCCATCAAGGCAGAGATAGGTTATTGCAAGGCAGTAAGTATTTTCAGCACAGAAATGGCATGAATACCTTAAACACCATTAAGGCAGTAAGTTTTGCAATGCAGTAATGAAATGCATGAAGTTCTTGAAAGCCATGTAGACTGTGAGGTAAAGCTACACTTGCATTAGATAATGGAAAGCCATGTAGGCAAGGAGCAGCAAGGGAACAGGTGATTCATTTAACTTACTTTAAGCATGCTCCTGCTACCGGGGCCATGATGCACCACTAAAACACCACAGTCCTCCACTGCAGGAATAACAGGGAGCCAGGAGCAAAGCACCATGAAACCAGGCAGTCATGTAATAGCAGAATGTGTCAGTTTAGCAATGCAGCATTTTCATTGTGGAGCTAGCACAGAGTAAATCATGAGCAGAGCTGTAAAACAGGGAGCAGCAGCTAGCTGAGCAGCAGAGCCAGGGCCAGGTGCAATCAATTAAGGTGGAAGCACAGGAGGCAGCAAACTGCAGTGTGAGCTGAAACATACCATAACAATTGCAGAAAAATTTAGGTTTGGTAGAAGCCTAGAGCACAGGCACAAGATAAACACAGTGCAAACAAAGGGCAACAAGATGCTTGGAAAACTAGAAAACCCCCAAAAGAAAACACAAACCAAAAACACAAACACAGGAGAACAGAAAAACAAGCACACAAGGAAGCACATAGCAGCTGGAGGCACAACTAATACTAACCAAGGTAGGAGAAATACATGAACGGAATCCAGCAGAAACCAAGAGGAGGCCAGAGCACAAGCAATGCCAGAGATGGGGGAGGGGCAGGGCCCCAGCAGGCCCCAAGACAGAAGAAAGACAAACAGAGCCTCTGCCCGGCAAAGAAAAAAAAAATGCTTCAGAGGGAGGCTGAGAGGAACAGTTTATGTAGGTCAGGAAGGGGGCCTGGCTGGTTGCTTATCCCATTGAACTACAGGCATAGCCTATCAAATGAAATTCTGGATTTGGCTTTAGAATCTGTTGCTGAAAATAGTTGTTCTGGGCATAGAATATTCACTCACTAGACAGTCAGCTTGGTTTTTTGTGCCCAGAGATGTGGTGATTGGTCTGGATATGATCCTTCACTTGACTGATGAGTCTTAATGTGGGCTCCTCCTATAGTGATTTTCGACATGAAAAAACTATTAATGACCTATAACTGAAGCCATGTGTAACCAGTTTGGTCGGCTTGTACCTGGGTCAGGGTTAGTGTATTTATGCTTGCCCAAAATGGAGTGTTACCAATACTTTGGGGCTCTAGTCATCATGCTGTGGGGTGGAAACCAGTCTAGTCTTACTGTAAGAGTCACCGATGATCCTTGGAGGCATCTGGCTGGCACTCATAAAAGTTCAAGGATGGTTGTGCTTTTAAGGTTACAGACCTTTTGCTTAGATCCTGAATAATTAGATGAGTCACCTAATTAGATTAGTCTGCTCTCTCTCTCTCCACCTTGTTGTTATACCTTGTGCAATTCTTAATTGCTTTAGCAGCATTTTTAATGTATAATCGGATGTGACAAGAGGTATTTTATTTCATCTGATATATCTTGCACTGTGCCAGCTTTATGACAAGAGTTCTTCACCAACTAAATTAATGGCTGCCAATAACCACTGAATTACAAACCTCATGACCTTTTGAAATTTATTAATATTTGTTAGTATTTGTGATGTTACTGGTGCTATGAACTCTTTGTGTTGCCAATTTTATTGTCAACTTATGTTTCTTTTTGATAAATTGTAATGACTTATGTTGAACAAATAAACTTGAAACTTTATTTTTTTCAATGGGGTGATCAGGGAAATAGATCAGTGGAGTGCAGGGGACATGGCTTATCTGGACTTTAGCCCAGAGGAAGTCTAAATGGTGAAATGTCAGCTGATCAGTACGCTGCACCTGCTGGTGCACCTGTGCTGTCTACCTAGCTGCTGCTGGTAAGAATTGCTTCTTCAGTTACACCAATGTGGTGCCGATGTGTTTGTTAATTTCTGAATTTTTACGATGTAAGATGGCCGCCTTTCTATTTATTTTATGCACTTGCACTTTGTATGGCTTCGAAGTAGTAAGCACTTTTTTTATGCACATTAAGGAAAAGGAAAATTCAGCTAAGGTAAGCTATGCCTTTGATTTATTTAACAGCATAAGTACTCTGGGCCAGTGCTATAGCAAACTTGGGTTACTGTGTTTTTCCCTGACTGTTCTGCTTATCTGGACTGTAGCAAGGCCTTTGACACTATGCTGCACTGGAGACTGATAAACAAATTGAGCAGCCTAAGGGTGGGATCCAAAGTGGTGAACTAGGTAAGGAACTGGTTAATGGATAATGGTTAATAAACGGCACCCATTATGGGTGCTGACTCGAGCAGACTCAAAAGGCCATGAGGCCTACTCTGCTGGCATTTTAGTATGTTAGTATAGGCAATAGAGGGTGGAGGTTAACTGCACTCATTGTAATGAGGGAGCATGACCAGCATGGCACTACAGGGCTCATTTCTGGGACAGGTCCTCCTCAATATCTTCATATTGCAGAAGAACTGGAAAGGAAGGTATGTCTTTTTGCTGACAACACCAAAATCTGTAATGGGGGGACACTAAGGAAGGGGGGCAGAGAAAGACTAGGTACTGTACCTTGGAAAACTCATAGAGTGGTCAAGAGCATGGTGGTTGGGGTTTCAGTGCCAAAAACTGCAGTGTGACAAAGCAGTGGGTAGGGCCAGTAGGATGCTGGGATGCATAGGGAGAGGTATCTACAGAAGGAGGAGGGAGGTGGTGTTGCCACTGTATTGCTCACTGGTGAGACTGCATATTGAGCCCAGTTTTGGAGGTCACACCTCAGAAAAAACATAGCAGGGTGGAGGCAGTCCAGAGGAGGGCAACTAAAATGGTACAGTGGTTGCATCAAAAGCCCTAAGAGGAGAGACTAAGGGATGTCAACATGTACACAATGGAAGAGAGGAAAGCAAGAGGGGATATGATAGAGAACAAGCACCTCATGGGGGTGAGCAGTATGCAGTAGGGGAGTCTCCTTCAAATGAGAAAGAGCCCCAGGACCAGAGGGCATGCAATGAAGTTAGAAGGGGGGGGAGAAAGATAGAAGGAAGCATTACTTCACTGAAAAAGTGGTGGACAACAGGGAACAGACTGTCACTAGAAGTGGTGGAAGTGAAAACAGATGGATTCAAGCATGCATGGAGCAGGCATAGGGGAATATTGATAAATAGGTAGGGAGAAGGGTGGGTTACTGGAGACCAGTTAGGGTCTGCAGAGACAGACTAGGCAAGGACCATCAGGGCACAGAGCCATGTAACTGTGGAACTAGATTAGGAAGAGTGTATGTATACCATTTTTTATTTTTATTAAGGAATCATATAATCATTTGTTCAATCAAAATGGGGGTCACAAGTGCTACTTTTCAGGCAGTGCCATTAAGCTCATTTTTATCCATGACTATCGGTTTGTAATCTCTTTTTTTAGCAATTGTTTTATAACTCTTAAGTGAAAAAAAGGAGGAAAATGTTCATATGCAGAAAGCAAATAGTAAAAATTAATAATATTTTTTAATAGATTCTGAAAGCTAAAGGAAAAGTTAACCAGATGCCTTCATTCAAAGAGGATATTAACGTGGTTAGTGGAATATAGAATGTCCAAAGATTCTGCATGTGTCTTCTTTAGGAAGCATATCCTTTCTGACTCTTCCACTTGAGGGTCTGAGTTAGACTATGCAGCTAGGTCATCAGCATGGGGCATATGATCTTTTTGTTGGGGTGAGCTGGGACATCCTGGAGAGTCCTTATTTGCCCTGCATGGTGATCAGAATTTTTATATCTTTGAGACTTTGGTGGTGGTTCTCGAGTTTGAGGCGGATACCAAGTTCTGCCACTTTGATCATTCAGGTTCATATCTTATAAATACTGACACATCTTTCTGGCTCTGAGCAGCAATGCAGTTTTCCTTTATAGAAGAAGCATAATTTGGAAGGGCAGCAGTGCATATTTAATATCTCTCTTTCTTAATTCAGCTTTAGGTATATCAAATTGCTTTCTTTTCTTATGTTTCATCACTAAAATCAGGGTACATATGAAATGTTACTCTCATAGCAAGTATTGTAGCTGCCTTTGCATTTTGTCCTTGCACAAAATGTTCTCCCCTGTCCTGGTAGCAGTGCAATTTAATGTATACAGATCTGGGTTATTTTTGATGGTCAGCGGTTACTCCCACCCCCACCTCTATGTGCGCCATCCAGTATTGCAACTCATGGATATGTGACTCCCATAGCTTCAGAGATAAAGTTTAAAAAAAAAAAAAGGCTGAGGGTCCCCTTTGCCCTCAGTACTCTCTGGAATTCAGGCCAATTTTAGGTTACATCTCCCAGAACTGTTCCTGTTCAGTAACCTTCTACATTAAAAATGTTAAATTATGTTGTGCAGTGGTGTCAGATATAGGGGTTAGATTATCTTCCACAGCACTTACCTTTTCCTCCAGTTCCCCCCGCTGTGCAGAGCCATGGATTCCATTTTCTGATTGAGGCTACTAATAGCAATCTTTATATCTCCCACGGACTGTTTAATTTCATCAAATACCACTTATGTCTTGTTGTAGGGATTATATTTTCTGTGCTGAAAATGAGGTACTGTTTATCTCATTATCAGAGCTGACAGCCAATTACTCTGAGTAAGTTTGTGGGCTGTGAGGCTGAGATTGGAACTGGGCTTGCTCTTTGGGTTGTTGCTGGGTCTGTAGTTTGCCATTTGTAGCAGAGGGTGCATTACATTGACTGTTGCAATGTATCATGCTGTTCCGCTATGTGGGTTGTATGATCAGAGACTGACACCACCAGGGTAGTGTGGTTGAATTTGAGGAGGGTAGATTTTGTTGCTTGGTTGGAACTAAACCCTGGAATATAAGGCAGGGCAGACAGTGATGGTAGTGAGGCTGTTGCACGTACTGTAGGATGCATTAGGATAAATGCTCTGTATCAGACTCGGGTCAGAGGGATTGATACAATTATCTGGCTGCTGTTGTTTCTTGGCTTTTTTACTGAATTCCCCTTCTCAACTGATAGTGTGTTGGAGATTGCACATGATGCCTACTGTTGTTTGTGGGAGGGACCCAGAGTGTGTACCTCATTTTCTGGTGGGTTTGGTGGTCTGAGCAGAAATAGTCAGTAATGTATTTTCCCTTTTAAACTGCATTTGACATATTCCCCATGATTTAACTAGTCAAACAGTAAGTGCTAACCATATTAGCATCACTGTGGCAGGTGTTTGAGTACAGGTTTTTTTTTTAAAGCATAGGTTTAAAATAAACTTAAACCTTGTACTTTGTGGTACTGAAATCAAAGTCAGTGGCACAGCTCTCAACAGGAGCATCTCTTCAGGTGGCCATCAACCCAATATATTCTCAGGTGAGGTATCATTTTGGGAACTGATAATTAAGGAAGGAGACGTATTTAAACAGTGTTTGGAGAGGAAGACCCTAGTGACCACTTTCTTTTGATTCACAGCTATAGTAGCTGGTTAGAGAGGAACACATTTTAGACATTAATATAGTCATGCTTCAGGCTTGATTCAATGAACGAGGTGGAGGGTGCAGAAGTATAGATTACAAATGACAAATTGATTCAATAATTACAAATTCATGATTTCAAATGAAGATTAATGACACTATTAGAACAAGCATTTGTCAATGCCAAATATTTGCTTGCTGGTATTAGCATTGGAAATGCAGGAGTTAGACAGATGCAGAGTAGGAATGGCAGTGAAGTACTGAAGTTCCCCCCAACCCCACCTCCACCCTGCAGAGACAGACAGGCATTGGGGTATGCGTTTGGGTTGTCACCCATAACGTTCATGCCATTTCACCTCACCCTATCCTGCAGACACTGAAAAGTGTTGAGGTGTGCCTTGGGGTGCGGCTTTAGAGTGACCCCACTCCATAAGGACATAAGCTGAAATAGGTGCAATACTGAATGGGGTGAACTCTGGGGCCGAAGAGTCCAAGGCACAGCTCGATGCCTGTCAGTGACTGCAGGGCGAGGGGGTGGGGTTGGAATGGTATGAGCACTACAGTCAGCAATCCAAAGGCACACCATGCCTGTCAGTCTGTACAGGGTGGGATGTTATGGTTAGAAACCGTAACGCCCTGGGCATTTGTTGTACTTGCAGTACAAATTTTCAACATTGCCATTTTCTGGCCCCCACCTCATGAAAGCATCTGGGACCTTTTCTCAAAAACAGTAGCACTGTGATTTTGTCAATGTGTCCCGAAATTTGAGTTTCCACAGCAACTGTACCATTGTGTGCCACATGTACGAAAACACAGATCGGAGCCGGCCCGGTGGCACTGAGGGTTGAGGCGCTGGACACCACACCTCACGCCATGCCGGTGACCCAGGTTCGGTAGTAAGCTCGGGCTGCCAGGGGATGGCAGGGGTGGGTGAGGATTGAGAGCCCGAAGGGCCGCTCTCATCCCCGGTGGGGAAGGTCGGGGACTGCCAGGTGTGCCAGCGGCTCCTGGTGGAGACCAGGGGCACTGCAGCACACTCGGCTGCACGACATCAGCATGCCCTGATGCAGGCAGAGGTTGCCGCGCATGCCTTGTGCCAGGGAAGTGCACACGCAAGGGAGGGCTGAAGAGATCACCCGAACAGGGAAAACGCTGGTCTGAGGGGTAGGCGACGGCACCTGCCCCCATGCCCAAGGCCGAGTCCATCCTGCCTGGCCTTCCAGGTTCCTTCACCCAGGTCCTCTCCCACGTCGGAGTCTGTCTAGTAAGTGTGCCCATTGAGGAGGGGCGGCCCCACCCCGGAGGGGTTAAGCCGGGTGTGCCAATCATGGACAGAGGAGGAGGGAGAGAGGAAGCACAGGTGGGTGGACTTCAGGTAGGGCAGAAACAGGCAGGATGCCTGAGAGAGGCCCTCCAGACCGTGACCAGAGGGAAAAAAAACAACAAAAAAAACACAGATTGGACAGGATGTGAAGAATGACAGCGGTACCATTCATAGGGAGGTGTGAAGAGATGGCAATGTTGAAAATCTGTAGTGAAAATATTAAAAATGCTCAAACTTCCGAGTGTACATGGAAACTGTGCAATGCGTGCGCATAACACAGTCATTTAATGGAATTATTTCACCAAAATTTCAACATAGGCATTTTGTTACCTTTGCTCATTAACACTGTCACTATGATTTTCTTAATCTGTTCTGAACGTTGATTTCCCACAGCAACCGCGCTGTCCTGCGCCAGATGTGTAAACACATTTTGGCCAGGATGTGAAAAATGACAGCTGTACTGTTCATAAGGAGGTCTGAAAAAAATGCCAATGTTGAAAATCTGGAGTGAAAATACTACAAATTTGCGGAGTTATGAGGGTGAGTGGAAACTGCACAATGCACACTTGTAACACAGTCATTTTATGGTCATTTGTCACCAAATTTTCAACATAGGCATTTTAGGACCTCTGCTCATGAACAGTCACTGTGATTTTACATATGAACATACATATGAACATACGAATCTGCCAGCAGAACACACCAATTGGTCTATGTAAGTCTGCCTGAGTGTGCAGCTAGTACCCTAGATTGTAGCTGCCTCAGCCTCCTGCTCCTCAGTTCCTCCCCCGCTTGTCCCAGCCCCTGCTCCCAACTCTTCCTCTTGCTTTATCCCACTCCTTCTTAAAGCTATTGACTTTCCTACATGTTACCACCCCCTCTGGCAGCACATTCCAACTAGACACCACCCTCTCCAAGAAGTAGTGTCTCCTCATTTCCCTCTTGAAATGTCCCCCTTCCAACCTTAGTCCATGCCCCCTCGTCTCTCTTCCACTCCTCAGTTTAAACACCCCCTCTTTGCTAGGTTTATTTACCCCCTCAGGTATTTAAATGCTTCAATCATATTCCCCCTATCCTTCCTCTCTTCCAGTGTGTACATGTTCAGCTCCTTCAGCCTAACTTCATATTCCTTTCCTTCCATCCCATTTAACATTTTTGTTGCCCTCCTTTGCACCCCCTCCAGTAACTTTATACCTTTCCTCAGGTTAGACCTCCAGTATTGCACACAGTACTGTAGGTGCGGTCTGACCAATGATCTGTAGAGAGGTAGGATCACACCCTTGTGTGTGGATGAGAACCCCCTTGTGATGCACCCTAGCATCCTGTTTGCTTTCACTGATGCTCTCCTGCAGTGGGCCGACTTGTTCATGCTCCCAGTTACCAACGCCCCTAGGTCCTTCTCCTCCTCCTCCTCCTCTGTGATCCCCAACCAATAGTCTCTCTTCTGGTTCTTAGCCCTGAAGTGCATCACCCTACACTTCTTTGCACTGAATCCTAGCTGCTACTCCACCAACCATGTCTCTAGTTTGGTTAGGTCCCCCTGCAGTTTTTCCCAACCATCCTCTTCGTCCACCACCACCCCCAATTTGGTATAATGTGCAAACAGACTAACCCTGCTCCCCACTCCATGTGCTACATCAGAGATAAAGAGCCCAAATAGCACCGGGCCCAGCACTGACCCCTGTGGCACCATGCTTGTCACTGCTTTTGGTCCGAGAGCTCCCCCACACCACCACCCTCTGTGCCCTTCCCTGTAACCAGTTCTATATCCATTTAGTCATTTTTTTCCCACCCCCACTGCTGTCAGCTTCCCCTCCAGTCTCACATGAGGCACTGTATCAAAGGCCTTACTGAAGTCCAAGTACAGGACATGTACCGCATGACCCCTGTCCAACTCCCTTGTCACCCAGACACAGTGCTCTATTAGGTTGGTTTGAGAAGACCTCCCTAAGACGAGCCTGTGTTGCTGCCCATCTTGGAGGCCATTACTCTCTAGGAATGCCACCAGCCTCTCCTTCGGTATTGCCTCCATAAGCTTACCCACTATGGACGTGAGACTTACCAGCCGATAATTTCCTGGCTCCTTCCTAGGCCCACTCTTGTGTATGGTCACCAGATGGGCCACCCTCCAGTCCTGGGGCACACATCCCGTTTCCAGGGAGGTATTGAACAGATCTGCCAGTGGCTCAGCCAACAGCTCCGCCATCTCCCTCAGCACCCTGGAGTGGATGCCATCGGGACTTGGTGCCTTGTCCACCCTTACTGCCCTCAGTCCCTCTAGCACCCTACTTCCTGTGATCACTTTGTCCGTCACCTCCTCCCCCCCTTTCCCCACCGCCCCAGCCCATTCTGGTAGTGGGCCATCCCTCTCCTTAGTGAAAATGGAGAAGAAGTACTCATTTAGAATTTCTACTTGCTCCTCCCCCTTTTCCATCCAATTCCCTCCCCGCTTTATCCTCACAATATGTGCCTTGCACTTCCTTTTTTACCTGACATACCTAAAAAAGTCATTTTCCCCTTCCTTTATGCCCTGTGCAGAACTTAAGTGCCTGGAGGCCTTAGTTTTTTTCACTCTCCTGGCAACCTCCCATGACCAAAAGCCTCCTTATCCTCTCCCTTCCCTTCCCTGTTCTCCTGTACTTCCGGTAAGCAGTCATCTTTCCCCTCACCCTTTGCACAACTTGCTCGTTCAGCCAGCATCGTTTCTTGCCTCTGATCTTCTTACTCCTGGCCCTAGTGCAGGCTACTGCGGCCTCTGTTAGCCCAGTCTTTATGACTCCCCACTTTTGTTCTGCATTCATCCCCGGCCTTAAATCCTGGAGTCTTCCTTGCAGTATTGCTCCCATCCCCCAAAAGTCCACCGTAATAAAGTCCACCACCTTAGTGCCCGTGCCTCCTGTCTCCCTGCCCAGCATGACAATGAGCCACACTGTTTGGTGGTTGCTACCTGTTAGTGGGCCCTCCACCCTAACCTCCCTCACTACCTCCCCATTTGCCAGTACTAGGTCTAGAGTGCTACCAAGCCTTTTAGGCCCACTTGCCAACTGTGTCAGAAGGCCATCCTGGAATGCATCAAGGAGCACCTGCTCCCTGGTACTGCTAGTGGCCAGGGTGCTCCAATCAACCGTGGTAGGTTAAAATCCCCCACTATCACTACACTCCCACTTCTACACACCCTTCTTATCTGCTCTGCCAACTCCCCATCCAGTTCCCCAGATTGGGCTGGTGGTCTGTACACCACTCCCAGCCTCAGCTTTCTGTCCTTGGAGTCCAGGAGCTGCACCCAAAGTGCCTCTGTCCTTTTCTCTTCTCCCTCATCTCTTATGCATTTAATCCCTTCCCTCACATAGAGTGCAAACCCCCCAACCCCCCGGTCCCTCCTGTATATCCTGTATTCATGGATTGCTAAGGCCCAATCAAGGTACTCTGTGGCCCAAGTCTCTGTCACTGCAGCAATGTCCACCTTCCTCTCTGAAAGGAGCGCCTGAAGCTCTGCAATTTTGTTCCCCAGGCTTCTTGCATTGAGAGAGACCACCTTCCACCCATACCCCTCCTTCTCGTCACTCTTCTTCTCCTTGGCCTTTGTCCCTCCTCCCAGTAGTCTGCACCCTTTCTCCTCCTTATTCTTACCGGGTGGTGGTGCCTTCTGTATTACACTCAGACCACTCTGCCCGCCCCCTCCCAGGGTTACTACGCCTCTGCCTTTACTTATATCTAGGGGGGTGAGCTCATTAGGCTCCCCTGTCCGGACCTTTCTACCACCCTCAGTCTTTTGGCCATCCTCCCACTAGTTTAAATCCGCCTTAGTAGAGATATACCCCTCTAATCCTGCCTTTAATACTCCCCTTCCCTTCCTGCTCAAGTGTACCCTGTCCCCCGCGTACAAGTCACTATTCCCCCAGACCCTACCACAGTTAGTCACTAACCCATAATTGTTGGTGTGGCACCAATCCCTCAGCCACTTGTTGAACTCCTCAATCCTACCCTTCCTCCCCATGCTTGCACATGGTACCGGGAGTACTTCTGAGAATGCCACCGACTCCCCCAACCCCTCACACTGCCTGTCTGCCCAACTAGTCAAACCTCCCCCTCACTACTTCCACAGTCTCCCCCGCCAAGTCATTTGTACCCACATGCAACACTAAATGAGGTTTCTTCCTCCCCCTCGCTGCACACTTGAGCAATGCCTGCCCTGCCCCTCCAGCAGTCAACCTGGGGATAGCTTCAACCCAAATACAGCTGTGCATTTCCCCCTTTCCACCCCATCTCACCCATTTCAGTATAGAATCCCCCAGGATGAATACCCCCCCGTCCCTTACTGCCTTTCCCTTCTATGCCCCTTCCACCACTCCAGTATTTGTTCTTCCCTGCCCCTTATCCCTGCCAGCTGTACCCTCTGTGACTTCTGTATCTGTGCCCCCTACTTCTGCCTCACCCGTTTTCTCTGCCTTATTCCTCCCATCCCCCTTGAACCCCTTCCCTGCTTGACTACTTCCTACTGGGCTTCCCATGTCGACCTCCCCTTCTCCCCTGCTGATTTTCAACCCCTCTCTTATCCCCGCAGTTGTAGATCTAGAGCCCCCATTCCCTTCTACCCTGATAATGATGCCCCTCCCATCCTTCTCCCTTCCCGTAGCCTTCTCTCCTCCAGTCACTACCCCCTCCTTCCTTACTAGCCCCCTTCTACCCTTTTGTCCTCACTATTTCTTCCCCTACCTGTTGCTATCCCTATCATGCCCCGCTTGTCCTTCCCCCCTCTCTCCCATAGCAGAGGCTCGAATCTATTCCTAGTCGATACCCCTCCTACATCTCTTCCACCTATCGGATCCCCCCCTCCTACTTGTTCCCCTCCATGCCACCCCTGGTCCCACCCCCGGTCTCTCCCTACCCGCAGCCATCTGCTCTCTCCCCTGGTACTCCTCGTGGTCTCTTCCTCCTCCATTAGGAGGCCCCCCCACCTCGGGCACACCCTCCCTTCTCCTCTCTTTTCTGTTAGTGCCTCTGATACTGGGGTCGGTTTCAGTCCCTAGTTGTTCTTCCTACGTTCCCCTTGCCACCCCCCTATTCCCCCCCAGCCAGGATGCCTACCATACTCATCTGCCCTGCCACTCCCTAACTTCCACAGTTCCTCCCTCAAACTAGCCAGTCATCTACAGACCATACACTCCCCCATCCTCCAAGCCCAGTCCAGGATCATGGCAGACCCACACCCTGTACAGCCCACCACCCTTCCAAAGATGCCCGCCCTATTGACATGTGGCACCTGCCCCATTTTGGCCCCCATCTTATGTTACAGGCTCTTACTCCCAGGTTCTGTACCCTACTGCAACTGTTTCATAGGTTTCATAGGTATATCAAGCTATGTGGACGTTATGTCCTTAAAGCTTGCCAATATCAATAATGTTGAAAATTTTGAAATTTAATATTATCTCCAAATGTCAAATCAAGATTTATTTTAAATGAATCCATGTTAGGACTATCAACAACTTCAGCTGGGAGCTGATTCCATATGGGAACTACCCGGTGACTGAACCAGTGTCTTCTTCGTAACAGTTTCCATTTGGGTAGATATAATTGATTAGCATGACTCCTTGTGGTGGCTTTATTTTCAATGGGAATAATTCCTAGTTCGTTAGTAAGGATGGGGTCATATATAGCTCTATATAGTAGACACATGTCTCCCCTCAGTCTTCTATACTGAAGAGTGTATAAATTAAGTGATTTCAGTCTAGTCTCATATGTCATATTTGACATTCCTATAAGGACTTTAGTAAATCTGCATTATACCCTCTTGATTTTTAGGATATCCTCACTACAATACGGGAACCAGACCTGAACACAATACTCAAGATGTGGTCTCACCAGGGCAATATACAAGGGTAATAATACTTCAATCCTTTTACTAGAAATATGTCTGAGTATACAATTAAGATTTTGATTGGCTCTGCTGATTTGTGTCTTGCAATGAGATCTAAATTTTAAATTGGGTTTAACAATTATACCCAAATCTCTTTCCTGGTCCGTTTCTAATAGGACTACATTCCCAAGTTTATATTTTTAATGTTTGTTATGCAAACCTAGGTGCATAACTTTACATTTT
This sequence comes from Neoceratodus forsteri, assembly GCA_016271365.2. Taxonomy (NCBI): domain Eukaryota; kingdom Metazoa; phylum Chordata; order Ceratodontiformes; family Ceratodontidae; genus Neoceratodus; species Neoceratodus forsteri. Next base: position 753,806,031 of record CM028137.1, read on the forward strand.
GTGGGATTTAGCATTAATTTGTTAATCCTAGACCAAATCATGATTCTATCCAAGGCTGTCTGAAGAGCTGTACTAGTTTCTGAGTTATTTAACACAGTACCTAGTCTACAATCATCTGCGAATTTAAGTAACCGCACATTGGGGTCACTGTTAGTTAAAGTAGAGACATAAATATTAAAAAGACATGGTCCCAGCACAGACCCCTGAGGAACACCGCTGGTGACAGGAGCCCAATTAGAATACTCTCCATTTATGATAACCCTTTGCTTTCTTCCTTTTACACAATTTGATATCCAGTTGATTAACTGTATGTTTATATTAAGTACTCTAAAGGTGTTAATATGTTCATAATGTGGCAATTTGTCGAACGCCTTGGCAAAATCCAAGAAGACAATGTCAACAGATTTACCCTGATCAATTTCTTTAGACGCCAACTTGTAAAAAGTTAGTAGGTTAGTTTGACAGGATCTAGTTTTGGTAAACCCATGCTGGAGTGGGTCTACTAACCCAGATTTATTAAGGTACTCCTGTATATATTCTTTGATAATACTTTCGAGCATTTTGCCCATTAAAGAAGTTAAGGTGACAGGCCTGTAATTCTCTGGATTGGCTTTAGGTCCTTTTTATGGATGGGTACTACAGTGGCTACACACCAGTCCTGAGGGACTTCCCCAGTATTAAGTGAGTGTTGCAAAATATTAGTAAGAGGGAGATAAATATTTTTAGCAAGCTCTTTTAAGACCCTAGGGTGAATTTCATCAGGGTCTGGTGATTTATTTTCATCCAATTTACTTAACTTGTCCAAAACTAAATTGGGTAATATGGTAAATTCTCCTATAGAAGATAGGTCAACTATATTCTCTACTCCATCATTACTTTTATTGAACACAGTACAGAAATATTGGTTCTGGATATTGGCAGCTTCTTGGTTTGTAGCCTGTGTCCCGTCCCTATTTAGAAAAGGACCTATAGTGTTAACCTTCCCTTTAGTTCTGTTGACATGTGCAAAAAACGCTTTTTTATTATCTTTAACCCTATCAGCCCGGTTCAATTCATACCTAGATTTTGCAGATTTAATCATAGTTTTAATGGTTTTAACTATTAACCTGTACTTAGGGACTAGATGAGTGAACCCTTTTCTTATTTCCCTAAAGAGACTTTTTTTTTGTTAATCATACATTTGATTGAGGAGTAAAACCATAAAGGGTTTTTTTATGATTATTATTATATTTTTTTATTATGGGAATATTTTTGTTAATGAGACATTTAAGTTTTCCAATCATAAGCCCCCATTTACTTACCATCAACTGACTGGTTGGTGAACTCTTTAGCCCTGTCCCAGTGATTGAGGTTAGTTTTTATAGATTCAAAATCAGCTTTATTAAAATTCAAGGTTTCAGTTATTTATTTATTTATTTATTTTGTTTTTGTTGACCGGGTAAGTGCACTAGACAAATCCTGCCTATCACGACCTGGGGGAGGGGATACAGATGAATGCCAACTGACCTTGAACCAGATTAAGCTGTTGGTGGTATTTTTAGTGAATGAGGGAAGTTTGGCCAGGACACCGGGGAAATTCCCCTACTCTTTTGCCAGCAGGGGGCTTGACTTCCTGTGAGCAGGGATGGAGGACCCCAGTTGGGAGCCAGACCAAGGAGGAGGAGGAAGTGCTAATGTGGCAGAGGAGATGGCCTCCTCCCATGACCTCATATTGCAAGAGGCTACTTTACTGGAAATAAACCAAGAATTAGCTCAAAATAAACAAGAAGAGATGTTTTTCTTGATCAAGGACTTGAGTAATATTGATGGAAATAAGGACTGTGACAGAACTCCAATGGAAGGAATTAAAGGTAAAAGTAAAGAAGAACTTCTGCAGGCATTAGAAAGCCAAGGAGAAATATGCAGCTTTATGGCAAGAAAACAAGCTGAATTAAAGTTACTGGATCACAGTGAAGAAATTGACAATGGGTATGGCCCAGCTGACAGCTCTGAATATGATGCTTCAACATCAAAGGACGTGGAAGGAGCAAGCCGACAGACACTCCACGAGGTAAATCTTCACCTATTATTTCAACCACTGATGCAAATGTGAACAGGGCTGGCAGGAGAACCGAGGGATTTGGGTGCCTAGACCCCCAAGAGGTGAATGTTTTGAATAACCTGCGGGAGGTAGAGGGCAGTGATATTAAGGCAGAAGTTCCTACTGAAACTAGCTCTAAAACTGAGCAAAGGAGTGAAGGTTTAAAAACTGCTGTACAAGATAAAGAAATGCCTAATGTAGTTTCAGGACTGGAAAACAATCCTAAGTCTGGTAATACAGTCCCCTAGTTCAACACAGAGATTCAAAATGGCCCAAATACAGAGGAAAAGAAAACTGGGGAAGTCATTTTCCAAAATAATCCCTTTAAACAGACTGATGCTACCATTTTTTTCTTTCTTAGCACGATCTGCTAAACCAGGATCAAAGGCAGGGAAAAACAGGAGAGAGGCTATTATGTTGGCAAAGCACTAATCTAGTTGGGCCTAATACTCATAAAGGGCCTGTAGAACACAAGGGACAAAATATATCTATGCAATCCTGTCCAACAACAACAGAGGCAATTGCAAGCATTTTCCTACACAGTAATCAGGAGTTGAACCCTTCTGCAGTTGGTCACCGGAAAAGCCCTACAGGAGGCAGGATGGAAGAAATTGCCTTCAGACCAGTGGTTGCCAGACCCTCCGTGGTTTGCAAACACCCAGAATGGTGTCCCAGGGTTTGCCTCAAATCTCTGTTGGGGAAAAGGGAGTACAAATCCAGACTCTGCCCAAGATATGGGGATGAAAATATGGGACAGCTTCAGAATATAACTGAACTGATTATACTGAACAAAGATCCTTTAGAGAAAACATACGGGAACCCCGGGGGGATCTGACACAGGACAGGAAGAATGAAACAACCTTTGCAGGGACCCCAGATCTCAGAAGAGGAGCGGCACCTGAAGGTGAAGAAAAACAAAGTGACCACCCTGCCCAGTGCCCACTATTGTCAGAACTCTTTGTTAAATCAAAAAAAGAGGCTGCTCCTAGAAGGAATGCAGTTAGGATTCGGTACAAAGGGGGTCTGGAAATCAGGCCAGATCGGCAATATGTGGGGAGAAGGCTCCTGAAGGACTCACTACACTTTTCACCAAAAGATGTTTATGCTTTTATAAACATCTCAGGAGATGACAACTATGACATTAGTTTCAGATCTGCATACAGCCTGGATTTGTTCTGGCAACGCTTCAATCAAGTTAAATTTTCACCTCTGTGGTCCCCCGTTATGGTGATCCCCTTGACAAAACCCCATATTAAATATGTGACAGTGATGTTTCGGAATGAAGGGGTACACGTTGATGACATTACATACTGGCTTCAACAAAAATGTGAAGTATTGAGTGCACCAGAAGCACAACTGGATTCTGAGATGTTTTGGACTGGGGGATGGAAATATAAGGTTAAATTGAGGCAACTGGAAAGTGATATAGTGCATATACGAAACTCCTTCATGCTGGGTAGAGATAGAGGAGTGTGTTTTTATTCAGGGCAGCCACGAGCATGCTACAAGTGTGGGGCTAGGATCCACCTCTCTAGTGTATGTGATCGCCCCCGCTGTGACAACTGTGGGGAGGTGGGTCACTTAAGTATGCAATGCGCAAACCTGACACGATGTGAGTTATGTGAGGACACAGGTCACACATTTCCGGAGTGTCCGTGGGCTGCAAGAAATAAGGCAATAGTCATTAGCCCTGAGCTTCTTATCCAACAAGCTCAAGAGGAAGCAGCCAAAAAAGTGGTAGAGGCTGAAGCCCCTCCTGTGGAACACAATCCCCAGATAAGGCTCCTGACCTTATTCCAGGCAGAAGGAGAAGTCGAGACTGAAGAGATAAGAATAGATGAGGAGAATCATCCACTCTGTCCCAATCCTGATAAGCCCATCCAGTGGGGGACCTATTGCCGTTTGCTACACAGATAAGCAGTCCACTGATGTGCAGGTGATCTCTTCCACCCCCCAAAAACCCACCCTCCAAGAAGGACAACTAGGAATACAAAACCAAACCCACTTCCCCCACAAGTGAGCAAGCAGGTCTAGCAGAACCTAATCCCTTTGAGGTTTTGTCTCCCACCGAGGTAGAGTCAGACACAGAACAGATGGATGTAGCTCTTACACCCACACAGCTGAAGGAGGGAAGAATGATATGCTTGAGTACAAAGGGGAAAAAAAGAAAAGGAGGAAGAAAGGGCCTTGAACTCTTAAATTAAATGGTTAAGTTATCCCTGGGGTCATGTAACTGTCATAGCCTCTTACATTCCCTTAGGAGAATGGTGTTGTTTCACCTATTGATAGATCTAAAACTGGATATCTGTTTTTTGCAAGAAACATGGATGCTCACATCGGACCAACTTAGGCTGTTCCAGGCCGAATGGAAATGGGAGCCATCCTATTGGTCCTTTGGGCCAGACAGGGCCGATGGAATAGGTATCATATTTAGTACCTTTTCCTTCCAAATAACCAAGATGGTGGATTTGATTCCAGGAGGCTGTTCATCCTAGATGGATATTGGGATAAGGTCCCATATAGATTAATAAATGTATACAGCCCACAAACAAAAGCAGATAGAGTAGCTCTAATTTCCAAACTTCAACCTTACTTACATCGTCCACTTATGTAATCCTGGGGATTTTAATTGCGACTTACCCAAAGGGGACTGAGGGGAAGGAAAACATACTGCGATTCAAATACCTTGCAAAATGTGTTGATATTGGTGAGCTGAAGAATTGTGCGACTACCAATCCTAGGGCCCAAATATACATACAAAGGGCGCCTGACATCAAATATAGACCATATTTTTGTTTCTAGGAATCTCCCTGACCCAAACTTTCATACTATCCCTATAGAATTTTCAGACCACCTTCTTTTACAAATAACGTTTCAAACAGCCCCCCCGAAAATAAGGAGGGAGAAAAGATGGAGATTAAATGTTTCAATGCTCACAGACCCTTTTGTTAAAGAGAAAATTTCTTCATTACTCTGGGCTAGGACCTCAGTGAGTGATCTCTACGAAGATTTGGGGGTATGGTGGATGGACACAAAAAAAGAGATAGCAATATGGTTCCAAAACTATGGCAAGCATAGGGCACAAAACAATTTTTTTAGCTATTTAAAACTAAGATCAAAACTTCAGAACATGCTTTCACAGTCTGCTATGTCTAGACAAGATTATGGCCCTGACATTGAACAGATCCAGGATGAAATGAGGAAATTTTAATATGAGAGGGCAAAAACTTTAAATACAGAATTGCAATTTGGAACACAAAAAAACCCAGTTGGAGACCCCTTTGAAGCCTGTAAAAAGAAAAAAGATACTTTAGATATGTTTCAATTAGTAGATGATAGAGGAAACATAGTGGAAGATGAGATGGGGATCCATGAAATAATCTGTGGGCTTTTGGCATCACATGAGAGTTCCCCTCCTCCTTCTACAAATTTGATTAATTCTTATTTGGAGAAAAGCCAGGTAACCTTGGCGGGAGTATCAGAAATTTTAACCTCTCCTTTGAAATTACAGGAAATAGAAGATGTAATTATGAAACTAAAAATGGATCTTCGCCGGACCTGACGGACTGCCTTATGAGTTTTACAGATCATTTTCCAAAATAATGGCAAGGTGTTTAGTAGAACTGTTTTCAGTATTTTTTGACAAAGGGGTGGTCCCCCCTCAATTCACAGCAGGTCTTTTAATTTTTATATATAAGGGAGGGCGAAAGGTAGAAATCTCAAACTGGAGACCTATAACTCTCCTGAATGCTGATTTTAAAATATTGTCTCAGGTTCTTAACAATAAGCTAAGGCAAATAGCTCCTTTATTAATACATCCAGCCCAGTTTTGTGGGATCCCTGAAAGGAAGCTACAACATGCCTTAATGATTATCAGAGATGTAATAGAGATGTGTGGAGCTGCACAAACATCCGGCTGTATCATTACTTTAGATCAAAGCAAGGCTTTTGATAGAGTATACCTTCCTTTCCTCTTTCAGACCTTATTACATTATGGTATTCCAAAGGAATTTGTGCATAAAATCCAACTTCTATATTCTAGAGTCCATGTGCAACCTATTATTAGAGGGTTGGTAATGAAAGGTATCACCATAAATACAGGGGTTCGACAGGGCTGTCCCTCAGCCCACTCCTTTATAACTTTTCCTGGACCCTCAGATTAGAGTTCTGAGCAATACCAAGAATGGGAAGGTTTGGGGGGGATCCCAGGCCAAATGGAACTGAAAATCCAAGCCTATCGGACGATATATGCCTGTTTATAGCAAACCTGGGGCAATTGCCAATAGTAATAAAACAACTGCAGGAATATTCTAGAGTATCTAATGCCACCCTTAATCTAAATAAATGTAAAGGGTTGTACTTAGGAAATACAGAGAGGGCACCTGTAACAGTAAACCATATTTATTTCTCCTCAGAGCCACTAAAAATCTTGGGAATAACGTTTGGACAACATAATCTCCCGCTTGAGAATTGGGAAAGGGCTCTTCAGGGGGCTGAAAATAAAGTACAGAGATGGAAGTCATGGAGGTTGTCTAAAATAAAAAGGGTACACATAATTAAAAGGTTCATTATACCCACTTTGTTGTATACAGCCATGATTTTCCACCCCAGTGATCTTAGAAACCAGGTTATATGCATGCTTTTTCAGATGGTTTGGGATCCAGATTGAACCAATAAAGGTGTTTTACATACTTGTCTAAACAACAAGGGGTTTGGGTATGGTGGACCTTATAATCTTTTTCCATACCCTTTTCCTGTCTCACAATCTTAAATTGGGCTAGGGGAACCAACCGTGTGATATACCATTTGTTTTGTAAAACTTGTAGTGCATATTTGGAAATTTGGACTGAAACCTTCCCCAAAATTGCCCACCTTATCAAAATACCAGAATACATTAAACCAGCGCTCAAAAGCTTTGCAAATGGGAGATCACTAAGCGGATATCTCCAGACTCTCAGGACGACAACTGTACTCACACATGGTGAGTCAAATCCATCCGTAACAACCTGAATTTAAAATTGCCCACCAGATCTAAAGGAGGGTGTTAAAACAATTAAATAACAACAGAATTCCATGCACATGTGGGAGGTATTATGGCTTTCAGCTTACGGGAGACTGAATGTAAGAGGCAATGCAAACACAAGGCCCAAGAAGAAAGGAATTGTCCATATAACGGTTGTATAAATATTGAAGAGATAATGGATCATTTCCTTTTTACCTGTTCCTATGCAAAAGCCCTATGGGGATATTTAAAGACAGAATGGAATCTAAGGTGGTTAGACAGTTTAACCTATGAGTCTTTGGTCCTTGGGCATTGTCCCTACCTCAAGATAATGTATGATTATGATACTTTAATGGTGTTGTTTTGCTGTTTAAAGTTTTACCTTTGGCAGGCTCTCTGTCAATGGACAGTCCAACAGAGACTGATGTCATATACCACCTATAAGACACTGATAGAACAAGCTATGGGGCAGTGTTTAAGAAAGATCTGCAGGCTAATCCTAAGAGCTATGTTTTAAGGAAATGGAAAGGTTGTTTGGATTTATCAAATACAAGTAAGGAGGTAGACTAAAACCTATTTCTAAACAAGGCGTGTTTAAAAGTACTACTGATTTTTGCCCTAATAGTTTATTGGTTACTCAGTAGTTGGAAAATTATTTTTGAACAATCACTTTTAACCAGAGTATGAATGAAATACTTGTTTATTTGGGATTAAAATTGTATTCTTTCATGTGACTTAACACACTCAGAAGTAATTAGGTTTGAGAGCTACAACTAGCAAAATTCCCCTGCCACAATGGTATGGGGAAAGATAATAAGGGGGAAGGGGGAAGGTTTCTTTGGGGTTAAGGAGTGATTATTGTGTGGTCTTTAACATACTGCATCAAATGTGTAAAGTGAATACCTGTTGTTCTTTCTTTATGTTTGTTTTTTCTTTCCTCTTTATTTTTTGTACAATGTATTATGATTTGTGATGATGTGATATCAATAAAAAATTCCCCTACTCTGGAGGGGCGTCATCTCGTAGTGGCGTCTATGGAGGAGGTCAGTATGCAATTGGCTCTGGAGGAGGACGGTCTCACAGCCGATGTTGGACTGAGACCTGCTACGTCTGGCCTTTTTGGGATTTTGTCTCCCGCGGTTGCAGCTACTACTTCTGCTACAGTTCTACCTGTATCGAGTGCAGTGGATGAGAGTTTAGACGACATCGTGGTTTCTGACTTTATTTTACAATGGGAAGCTCTGAGAGTTCAGCTGGACCAGACAGAACTTGCCCTTACATCTGCCAAAGCTGAATTACTTGAGAAAAAATGTAAACACTTACTTGCCATATCCCCTGAGGTACCTCGTCGCACTTTCAAGCTTGGCCCCGCTGATGACGTTGAGATCCCAGTGCAGACACCTGAGATGGACCCTGGCTCAATTGTTTCAATAGCAGATTCATCATTTATGCCACATACAGACCCTTGGTCTTCCGAATCTGCGCTTTCCAAAGCGGGTTGGAAACGGCTTCCTGATGCATCCTGGGTAGTCGACCTCAACACGACGGAGGATGTTTTGGTACATTCTGATTCTCTGGCTGCTAATTCTGTTCTTTTGACCAGTACTTGTTCTCCTGACTTGCAGTTGGCTCCTGAACCTTTAGCTCCAGATACAGGTAATGCTGTTCCTGCTCCTACTGCTTCGAATCCTGGCGGGTTTTCTGCTGAAGTCCCAAGTGTGTCCACTGTTCCTCTACCTATCCCCTTCCCCCACAGCTGCTTCTCCAGACTTATTTGCAAAGCTGCTTGAACTGGCAAAATGGCGTAATGCTGTTAGAATACGTTATTTGAGTGGACTACCAGAAGTACCGGATTGTTTTTATGTGGGTCGGGTCCTAGTAAAACAGTCCCTGGGCTTCTCACCTGCAGATGTTTATGCCTTGATTCACGCTCCTGGGGAGCATTCTTTTGACTTAAGCTTTCAGACTCCGACCGCATTGGAAACTTTTTGGTTACGCTATGCTTTACTTAAGACTAACCCCTTATGGTCCACTTTTCATGTGGTACCATTGACAAAACAGCCCTTTAGAGTTATTACAATTTTATTTCGAAATGAGGGGGTGAATTTAGTAGATATTCTTTTTTGGTTGAAACATAGATGTGAAGTTCAGGGTGACCCTGAACCTCTTTTTGATGGTGAAGGATTCTGGAATGGGGGTTGATGTTTCAAAATCAAACTCCATAGTGTCCAGGATGATTTTGTACATCTTCCAAATTGTTTTTTTATTGGCAGAGATAAAGGTTTTTTGTTTTATCTGGGACAACCCGGACGTTGCTATAAATGTGGCTCTCCCAGGCACATCAGCATGTCATGTGAAAAGGTTTTTTGTTTTCAATGTGGGGAATGTGGCCACTCTGGTTACCAATGTGTGAATCCAGTGAAGTGTTCCTTTTGTGATGACTTAGGGCATATCTTCCCTGATTGCAGGATTTACTTATTTTTCGAGCTGCTAGGAATCTTTTGCATGGGAATGGGCCTGATACTTCCCAGAAGCCTAAATCATGCTCGGCTGCTTTGGCTTCCACTTCTTCTGTCCCCCCCTCTCGCCCTTCCAACAGTGCTCCTGCTCCCACAGTTCTTCCTCTAGTGTCCACTGTTCCTGAGACTCCACTCCTCCTGGTTTTGTCACCTCCTTTGCTGAGACCTCCTAAGGACTCTCAGGAGGGGGAAGACAGTGTTTCCTTATCTCCTGTTCTCTCTGGAGTAGAACACAGTTCAGTATTTGACTGGGCTCAGTCTCCGGCCCCTGTGATGGTGTCAAATAAATTTGGGGTTTTAGCCTTGCTGGACACTGCAGATCATGACTCCAATTCTACTTCACTACATCCCTCCCAAGTTGACATGGCCTCTGACCCTGAATCTGTTTCTGACCCTCGGGTGGGTATTAAATGTAAACAGAAAAAATCTTCCCGGGTTGGGTTACGTAAGAGTAATAGAAAGTTGAACTCCCACTCTTGATCCCCCTTTCTCGATCCCTGCATGATGTTACTTTGGCTAGTTTGAATGCTAATAGCCTTAGGTCTCTGTTTAAAAAGAGGGTTACTTTTTCTTTATTTTCTTTATTTTCAGATTTACGTCATGATGTCATTTTTTTCCAAGATACCAGATTGTATACTGTTCAGGATCTCTCTGTGGCTACTGATTTATGGGGCTGGGGTTCTTGTTATTGGTCAGGGGGCTCCGACCTCTGCTCTGGTGTTGGAATATGTTTCACATCAAATACTATCAAAGTGACAGATGTGATTCACATTTCTCCTGGGAGGGTTTTGTTACTTGATGTCTCTATTCATTCCATTCCCTTTAGATTGATTGTCTATGCCCCTCAGACCAAATGGGATTGTGTTCAACTGTTGCACCTTCTTTGACCCCATTTGCTTTCTAGTCGGAACATTTTGTTGGGTGGTGATTTTAATATCTCCCGGACAGTTAAATCTGATATTTCCAAACTTTACTGTGACACTCATTGTTTGAATGATTTGGTAAAAGTTTCTGGCCTTCATGATGTTTTTGAAGAAGTTTCTTCCTTTACCTATTTACAGGTCCTTCGAAAATCACGTATTGATTATTGGTTTGTGACCCCTTCTCTTTGTGTTTTTTCCCCTAGAGTTTCTTTAGTTGCTTCTTCTGATCATTGCCTTCTTAGTTTTTCTCTTTCTGATTATGTACAAACTTCTACAGGCCCGGGATACTGGAAGTTAAATTTGTCGCTTCTGGATATTCCTGCAGTGCGGGAGGGGTTTTTGTCTCTTTTACGTGCCCATGATTCATTTTTTTTTCTTTATGATTCCCTACAAGATTGGTGGGAAGATTCCAAGTTGTTATTTAAAGAATATTTTCTTGAGATTGGACATATTTTGGGGGCTTCCCGTAAATCTTATCACAATTCCCTTCAGCAGTTATTGGCTAATTTTTATTCCCAACTTCATTCGGGTTTCCCCGTTGATTCTCATGCTTTACAGACAGTTAAGGCTGAATTGGCAAAGATACAAAATTTGAAGCAACAACAACTCGAGAGGGATATGAGATTTAGTACTCAAGGATCCTCTAGCAGTACGAATCCTTTTGATGCTAATATGTCCTATAGGACTAAGAAGGATGTTACTGTTTTATTGGATCCAGAGGGTGTTAGGGTTTCAGATAAGCAAAATATTCTTAGTATTGTGGATTCCCATGTCCAGTCATTGTTTGCTATGGATTCTAATGTTACTTCGCAGTCTATTGCTGACTGGCTAAAATATAGTTCTTTGCCCCAAATTCCTGAGATTTTTCTGTTGTCTCTGTTGGCTCCTATTTCTTTATCTGAGTTTTATGCTGTTACTCAGGTCCTTCCGAAACGTAAAGCTCCTGGCAAGGATGGGCTCCCTAATGAAATATATGGCTTAATTGGTACAATTTTGGGTCCCCATTTGGTTTCGTGTTTAATGCTTGTCTTTCTCTTGGTACTTTCCCTTAGTATGAATGAGGGCTTTGATTTTTCTTCAGAAGTCTGGAGACAAGGGTGATCTGCATAATTGGCGCCTTATCACGCTTTTGAATTCGGACTGCTAGATTTTTACCAAAATTTTGGGCCTACGGATCTCCTGTTTCTTGTCTGACATTATTTCCCCTGCACATTTTTGTTCCATACCTGGACGAACTATCACGGACGCCCTGATTTTGTTTCATGAAATCCTTGAATGTGGTAAAAGGGATGAACTTGCTGGTATTTGTATTATGTTGGACCAAGCGAAGGCTTTTGATAGTGTTTCCCATCTCTATCTTTGGACATGCATGAAGGCTCTGGGTTTCCCTTCTGGTTTTGTTGGTTACTTACAGAATTATTATTTGAATGCTGTTATGGTTCCGTATGTTAATGGCTGGTTGGGCACAGCCCATCCGTGGGGTAAGGGGGTGCACCAGGCGTGCCCTCTTAGCACTATGTTATACGTTTTTTCTTTGGAACCTTTACTTTCTGCCATTTCCCGTATGGATATTATCCGAGGTCCCTCTTTGGGTTCCGATGATGTTGAAATCCCTGTTATTGCGTATGCAGATGATTTATGGTTTTTTTTGGTTGACATCCCTTCCTGTATGGCTGTAGAACAGTTGACTGCTGCCTTCCAGATAGGTACTGGGGCTTCCTTCAATTTATCTAAGAGTAGATGTTGTTATTATGGCACTTATATTTCTTTACAGTCGGTTATTATGAGAATTCCTGTTACTAATACTGTCTGTAAAATTCTGGGTATTTATTTTTTTTGTGACTCTGATACAGCCACATATAATTGGGAATGGCTTATTCAGTCTGCGAATTGTAAGGTTACTCTTTGGACCAAATGGAATATGTCTAAAAATAAACGCATTTATATGATTAATACCTTTCTTATTGGCTTTTTTTTACATTTGAGTGTGGTTTATGCCGTGCCTGTTTCAAAGGAAGTAACTCTTTATAGTCTTTTTTTTCGTATGATTTGGGGGAGTCGTCTGAACCCCATCAGGAGGAATATTTTATATTGTTCCCTTGATTCTGGTGGTTTAAATATGGTTAACCCCGTTCTGTTCTTTTTTATTATTTTTTTATATAAAAATATTTCTCCCCTTTTCCTAAACAGTTCTAAGGTGTGGGCAGTATGGCTTTCCGATCATGTCTCTCCTTGGCTAGATGGTTGGTCAAGGGTTGGCCTCATCCATAAACAAACACCTATTATTCGGTTACCGGATTATCTTTATTCCTGTTTCGGTAATATTAAGAAATGGAAGATTCCCTTTGTTTCTTTTACCCAATTTTCTAGAAAATGGTTGTATTATTTTTTGTTAAGTCAGTATTTTTCGGGAAGTTGTATCTTTCCAGAAATTGACTGTACTGATTTACCCCAAGTTTCGGCCTTGCTTAGTCTTCCTAATTATATGTGGGATGTTACCCGGCTTACAGTTCATGGTAGGCTGAATGTTAAAAATAATTTGAAACATAAGAGTATTGAGGACAGATATTGTCCAAGATTTCTTACTTGTACAGCTACATTAGAGACGATGTTGCATTTGTTTTTTGAATGTCCTTTTATTTTACAATTTTGGTCCCTGCTTTATGTTCGGTGGGCCCATTTCCATTTTCCAACTATTGATTCTACATGTTTATTTTTTGGTATTTTGTCGTCTGAGTGGGACTCCTTTACCACTGATATGGTTAGATTAATTTTTGGGGGTATCAAGTACCATGTTTGGCAGGTTCGCTGTACATGGTCCCTACGTGCTCTTTTCATTTCCCCCAATCAACTGTTTTGGAGAATTCATAATTGGCTTTTTGAAATTTGGCATTCGGATTTTCATTCCTTATCATCCTCCCAGTTTCATAAGAAATGGAAGGTGATACAATGGTTGGATACTGGATAAAGGATATAGTGTTCGTTTTCTGCTTACTTTGTTTTTTTTTTTTTTCCTTTTTCTCTTTCCATGGATTTTCTGTATCTTGTATAAGTTCATTTGTTTTGTAATTATTTCTTGCTTCAGTTTTGTATGATGTTGTTTTATGTTTCTCTATAATTTAATTTTGGTCTTGAATAAAACATTCCCCTACTCTTTTTGATAAGTGCCATGGGATCTTTAACATCCACCTGAACTACCACCAATTCAGGCAGATGGGACCTTGGTTTAACATCTCATCCGAAAGACGGCACCTCAGAAGTGCAGCACCCCTCTCATGCTGCACTACAGTGTCAGTACTGGGATATTAACCCAAGTGCCAGATGTGAGAACTGAACCCACAGACCTCTGATCTTCCGGCCTCAGAGGCGAGTGTGGTACCTACTGAGCCACTGACACTGATCCAGTTAACCCAGTAGCTGTTTGCTGAGATTTCCAGTGACCTGAAAATGAACAGTGTAGTGGTCACTTTTGCCCAGGGGCTCACCTACGTTAATATTAGAAATACAAAATACAATGATCAGTATTGGTCAATATGATGTCTAATATTTTATCATTTCTTGTAGGGTATTGTACTTTTTGATCTAAGCCAATTCCCAAAACAATTCCAAATAACGGCCTTCAGTTTTGTTTGTTGTTATGGCTGTGGGCCAATCGATATTAGGTAAGTTAAAGTCCCCAAATATCATAAGGTTATTAGATGGATCCAAGTTCTCTGTATAGTTTAATAATGCACTATCATTTCAGGAGACATGAAAGGGGGTCTTTATATCAAACCTAAAATGAAAGGGGGACCAGTCTGGGGGGAAAGTTTAATCCACAATGCTTCCAGGTCAGAAGAATCTACTGTGAGTGCTTCACTTATTATATTGTTTTGTAGATAGATGGCCACACCTCCACCTTTTTTTTTTATGGACCCTACTTTTAGAATATACATTATATCCCTGGATGGTTTTATCCCAAGGATCATTAGCTTCCCTCCAAGTTTCAGTGACCAATGCTGTTTGTATATTGTTAGTTTCTAAAAGATATTTAAGTTCTTCAAATGTATTAGTTAGACTTCTAGCATTGATTAGTACACCTTTCCAGTCTATGATGTCAAAGCTAGGTAGATTAAATGATTGGCTTGGTTTTATATGGTCTCTAGGGGCCCTCTCCCCATGATCCAGTTTAAATGGAATTTAATAACTTTATTGATTTTTTCTACAGAATCCTGGACCCTAGATGGTTGAGATGCATGCCATCCCCGTTAAAACAAGCTGGATTTGTGAAAGTGGAATTATTCATGAAACCTATATTTTTTGATAGACAAAATTGTCTTAGCCAATTATTTACTTTTTGAATCATGCGATTTTTACATGAATTTTTTCCGATGGTAGGCAATAACCCAGACATAATTATTTTATCCCCTCTATTTCTAATCTGATCAAATATGTTTTTAAAATTTGACTGTATTTCTGAAAAATCACACTTATACAAGTCATTTATTCCAACATGAATAATTACTAAGGGTTTTATGGTATTTTCAAGTAATCCTCCTAATAATCTAATAATATCCCGAGTCATTACCCCAGGGAGCATGCTCACTGTAGTTGATTCCTTTCGCCCTTTACACACCATTGCATCAACCCTCCTTAATAGAGAGTCACCTATTACCACAATGTCCCTGGTATTAGGTAAACTAGTTTCTACTGGATGAGATTTTATGGGCACGACAGTAGGCAGTGAGGAAAATGCTGGGGTAAAATTTTCCTCTGAAACCTCAGTATCTACTGGCAGACTTTCAAATCTATTAGGTAGTCTAATTTGCTGGGGATCCTGGCTGGGATGAAAGCATAGGGGAACCAAAGTGATATTGTTTATTAAACTGTGGGGGAAGGGAGACAAACACCTCGGTTGTATTTAAAGTAGTATGATGCATGTGATTTAAACTAGTTTCTTTTACTGCATCATCGATAAAAGTTTCTAGCAATGTAATCTCTCTTTATAAGTTTCCAGTCTCCTACATAACTGACTTATTTCTTTTAAGGAGCAGTATTTTGGGGTACATTTGTCACACACAAACTCCTCATTGTGTGTAATTTCCAGGTACATGTTGCACTGGGAGCACATTTTTTTCCTGCTGCTCTTCCCCTTTTTTCCCTTGGTCAGTGCCTTTGGAAGTATCGTTACAGTATTCACAGTACGTTAATCCAGTTATATTTCCTACCAGACAATACATGAAAGTTGTGTCCTCCTGATCCCCTGTGTCCACAGCGGACACGTGCAGACACGTGTGTCTCTGTGTGCGTCTCCACGCATGACGCTGCTTGCGTGGCGCACCCCACTCTGCTCGCCCCACTCACAACGGGGCTCACCAATATAGTGAGATTATCCCGGAAGTGGAGCTTGGGGTTACGAGTAAAACTTGTGTAAAATGTTTTTTAAAAAAGCAAAAAACTGTGGACAGAAGCCATAACTCCTGTATTAGAACAGTTTAATTCAACACTGTTAGGCTCCTATTTACTCAAATTCCTGTCCCCCTCCACACTAGTCTCCCTACTGGCCCCTTGCCGACCGGGTCAATTCAGTCTCAAATATCATCAGGTAGATACTGCATTACTATAGCACTCCTAAAGCCTCCTTATCCAATTTTCACCCCTCAACTACAGTACCATACTTTTTTGTTCTCAGCTCTCATATAGTTTCACTTAGCCCACTTAGAAATCCTACTGCACTCCAAGTATTACTCAGCTCAGTTAGAGAAATAAACAGGACAAATAAATATGTATTAGAGCAATCATAACAGCATAGCTCACTACTTAGCTCAGAGAAATAAACAGAACAACTAAATCTGTATTATTACAGCAATCCTAAAAGTATCCAATCATTGCTTTGTCTCCACCCCAGAGACCCTGCTGTAATATAGGACCACAGAGGACCCTGGGCAGGAGGGTGGGCAACTCTAAAGTCCCAGCAGAGCTCCGTTGAGCTCACTCACTCCTTCCTGCTCTCACACTTGCTCATTCTATTTCTCCCAGCACTGCAGGCTGCCCTTTTGTACTGGGCTTCTGCCTGCATTGGCACCTTTTTCTGACCACAAAGAAATCTGCAGCAGTCCCGACTGAGCTCCGTTGAGTTTGTTCACTCTATCCCTCTCTCACTTGCTTGCTCGTCCTTTTTCTCCCAATGCTGCAGGCTGTCCTTTTGTACTGAGGTCTTGCCTGCATTGGCATCTTTTTCTGCCCACAAAGAAATCCACAACAGTCCCAACAGAGCTCCATTGAGCTTGCTCACTCCCCCCTCTCACTCATCCGTTCTGTTTCTCCTGGCGTTGCAGGCTGCCCTTTTGTACTGGGCTCCTGCCTGCATTGGTGCCTTTTTCTGCCCACAAAGAAATCTGCAGCAGTCCTGACAGAGCTCCACTGAGCTCGCTCACTCCCCCTCTCTCACTCACTCGATCTTAATCTGTTCCAAACACTGATTTCCCATAGTGATCGCGTTATTCTGCGCTAGAAGTGTGAAAACACATTTCAGCCAGGATGTGAAAAATGACAGCTGTACTGTTCATAAGGAGGTGTGAAAAATGCCGGTGTTTAAAATCTGGTGTGAAAATGTTACAAATTTATGAAGTTACAAGGGTGCATGGAAACTGTGCAATGCACACTTGTAACACAGTCATTTTATGGACTTTCGTCACCAAATTTTCAACATAGGCATTTTTAGGACCTCTGCTCATGAACAATGTCACTGTCATTTTCTCAGTCATTCCCAAAACTGATTTCCCACAGCGATCACGCTATTCTGCACCGGAAGTGCGAAAACACATTTTGGCCAGGGTGTGTAAAATGATAGCTGTACTGTTCATAAGGAGGTGTGGAAAAATGCCAATGTTGAAAATCTGGAAAGAAAATACTACAAATTCATGAAGTTACGAGTGTGCGTGAAAACTGCGCAACGCATGCTCGTAAAACAGTCATTTTTTTGATTTTTCTCCCCAATCTGCAACATAGGCTTTTTGAGAGCCCCCCCCATGAACAGTCACACTGTCATGTTGTTACTTGATCCCAAAAGACGATTCCGCGCAGTGACCTCGAAATCACCTTTCGGGACCGAAAAACGCCATGACAGTGACAGAATTCATGAGGAGGGGTCCCAATAATCCCATGTTGATAATTTGGTGCTAAAATTCCCAAAAATACCAGAGACATGTACCAAAGTTGAAAAAATCCTATTTATGCCATTATTCAGTTTACCTGCATTTCTTCATTTCACGGTCGGCTTTGAAGAGTGCAGACGTGTTCCCGGTCCATCGAAGATCATTGCGCTGGGCTCCAGAGGTAATTATGGAGTGAGGTGGGGTGTTGGGAGGTGGGTTGCAAAGAGGGTGGGCGAGGTTGGGGATGGGCCACCAGACTCAACAAGGGACCGTTTTCTGTTTTACAGGTTTAAAAAAGGGTAAAAAAAGAAAAACATCCTGGGAAGGTTTTTTTTTTTTACAGGGACATTTGGCATACTGGGATGGGCTCCCAGCATGCCACCTGAGTGTTTTTTGGGGGGATGTAACTGACAGGGGATTGGGCACCACCGTCAGCACATACAGAACAGGCGGGCAAGAGCTGAGAGAGACTGGGCACCCCCCCTCGGCACACAACAAATTGGGGGGGACATTATGCCAACAGGGAGTCGGCTCCCCCATAGGCAAACTGAACTGGGAAAGGGGAGACTGAAGCCAACGGGGATTGGGTCCCATTGGCAAAGAAAGACTGTTGGGGGGTGCATGATGCCTAGGGGGATTGGGCACCCCCTCGGCACACAACAAATGGGGAGCATTATGCGGATGGGGACCGGGCTCCCCGCCTATTGAACTGGGAAGAAAAGCATACTTCCAGAAGAGCAACACTGTGCAGCATCTGTCGGGGCCACTCCGCCATCACAGCCTCAGCTTCTGTCGGCAAAACTGTTCAGGCCGAAATGACAGGCTGCTGCTATGATGAGGACCTCCCAGACTGCTGCAGCTATTTTCTTTCAAGGTGGTGGCATGCTTTAAAACTAGTGCCATGGGCAGCATCCTCCTTTATTGGTGCACAACACACAAGCCCCAAAATGCAGTGGCGGCACTGGCCATAACAGTGCCGCACCTCCACAACCTGCTTCTGCAGCAAGCTGCCGTAACATGTTTCTTGCGCATGCGTGCGAGCAAACATAGAAAGGATAATTTTCATTACAATATTTGACATAGACCTATGTAGTATTGGAATGGACATAAAAATGTATTAGGTTAGGGAATCAATAGAGATGTGCGAAATTATAAAATTTCATGTAATTCATGCATTTCACGAAATATTTTGCTGGTGCAAAATACAAAATTCCACAGGTGAACTACAAAATGTCACACTTGAAATGCAAAATTTCCCCCATGAAATGGCAAAATTTAGGTGAGTTTTGGCAAAATTGCACATTTTGCAGTGAAATTTCATGTTTTGCAGGCAAAATTTTTCAATTTCACACCAGGCAAAAAATGTTGTGGAATGGCGGAATTTCATGAAATGTTTTGAGCAGCGAAACTGTTTATTGCATGGCAATGTTGCCGGTGAAATTTAATTTTGCAACATCTCTAGGTGGGAGCAATCACAATACTGTACAATTTATGTTTATGAGGAAACTAGTTATCAACCTTCAAGAGGTTTTTATTTGATGCTGTCAGGTTAGCATTTGTCTCTTAGGGCATGTCAGTGAAGGAATCAGGAGCACCAGTGTTTTCTTTTTGTTTTCTAGGCAAAACGTCAGAATAGCTGTCAATGTAATGGAGCAGTCACATTAACCTTGCACTGGGGCCTATCAGAAAATAAGCACCAGCCAGCCCGGTGATGCTGAGGGCTGAGGCACTGAACACCTTACCTCGTGCTATGCTGGTGACCCATGTTCGGGAATGAGCATGGGCCACCTGGAGTTGGCAGGGTTGAAGAAGGATTGAGCATCTGAGTGACTGCTCTCCTTCTCCGGGGTTGGGAGATGCCAGTGTAACCCCTACCCAGGTATGCAGTTTTCATCTTGACAGCACTACCTGGTGGGCTGGGTTCAGGCAGAAATATGTCACTCGGCAAATTGGCTAGGTTTGGCTACTCTACAACAGGGGCACCCAAGTAACTCCAGAAAAAGGAAGCAATAACTGTAATGTCCAATACCAGAAGTGGGATTCTAAAGTGTGGCTTTTATTCACATCCAACAGAATAAACAAAGCATAGATGGACCCCCACGGGGCTACACTCCTGCTAATGCAGATTTATGAAGATCAGAACACATCCTCATCAGTTTTAGCCCTCAGGCTCTGAAACACACTGGGCACACAGCCTGAACTTGTACTCTGCTCTGGGTTTTCCCTGGCTCATCTCCCTTGCCAGCCCTTTGGACATTTCCATATAGCATGGAATATTACTGGTGGCTCCGTAAACCACCTATGAGCACTTCTGCTACATCAGGGAATCTTCTTCATCAATCCCACATCTGAGTACTTTTCTCAGGCACTGGCCAAGTAGCTGAGAGAAAGCAACAGGTGTCCCAAAGCAAACCCATAGAGGTGAATTTGATTACTACTGATGGGGGGTCTCCCACCTCTCGCTCTCATAATTCATACCTGGCCATTTCTGTGGACTGTAAACACCTCATCCTTGAAAACACTTTGCTGTGTAGACTCTCTTTAAAAGTATTCACATTCAATCTACTGTCTTTACATCCGATTTGTGCTGAACTTGAACATACTTAATAAGTGGCTGTATCCATTACTCTTGAACCCCCACAGAGTTAAGCAGTCCAATCCCCACATCTTCCAAACTGTGCTTGGCTGTCTTTTCCTGACCCCACAGTAACAGTCACTTTAGTTTCATCTTGATTCAGGTGAAAACACATTGGCCCTATAGCAGAGCGAACTCACCCCTTGGTTGCAGGTGCTCCACGGGCATTTTCTCTTTCAAGAAATCTCGTCCAGAACTTCTGGTGCCTCAGTACGAACTTAAATCAGGTAGCTTCTTTTTTCCCTAGCCGGACCAGGGGAGTTGCCCCTGGGAACAGGCTGATTCCTTTCCCTCATGCCCGCAGGGATGGGGCCCTGAACATGGTCTCTACCACTTCAATGTGCTCTTGTTGTGTTCCTCTTCAGGTGAGAACACACACCTATACAAAAAAATATAGCGATTTGACAGAGCTTAGAGCTCTGAGGGCCTGCTTACAGCACAGCACCTCCTTCCTCTACTACAGATTGCAACAGACTCTACTGAACAAATTCCCCAACATTCTACTCTAACCTCCAACTGCAACATTCCAATGTGGCTTATGCAGCTGCGACAGTTCTAAAATGATGTCATCCCTCAGTCTCAGCTGAGACTGAGAACAGAATGAGACAGTGTGAAATCCGTTTAACTGGAGTTTCACAAGCTGCCTTCCCTGCCTACCACTAGGTCTTACTGGGATTCTAGTAACCCTGGGTAACAGGGGGGTTACACTCACCCTTGGCCAGGAAAATGACTGTCCGCAGTCATTAGTTACCTGACCTAGACCATCCTACCCTATGTGCTACCTACAGAGAGGGGTGATCAGGCCCCCTCCTACCATGTGCTAGGCACAGGCAGGCAACACTAAGGGCCCAGAGGCCATCAGCTGACACATCAGCCTCTACTCTACCTGCTGACTATGGGTACCCAGTGGCTCTGGAAGAACTGTCCACAGCATAGCCCTATTAGATCAGTACTGCAGCCTCTACAGCCATTGAGGACCACAGCCTGTCTATCCCCCTAGCCCTCTAGGGAAAACCTGTTTGCCTCTAACTTAAAAATTCCCAAAACAAAACAAACAGGAGACCTCCCCCCGACCCTGGACACCATGCAGCCACACACTAGGAGCTAATACCATACACTATGCAGTACTCCCACACTCTCCCACAACCATACCTGTGGAAGAAAAAAGTTACACACAGTAACAACAACAATAGTACTTTAAACACTACACTCTAAAGTACTACAGAGGAACTCTGCTGAGTCCCTCCTCCTCTTCTTGTCTTCTCTTCTATCTTCTTCAGGAACACCTGCAAGAAAAAGAAAGACAACACACATTCCTAATCTGCATACACAGTCTATCTAAACCCCTACCATCAAAACACTGGAGAATCCAAAAAAGATTTTTTTTTAGAAAAATAGATAAAACAGTATAAACATTAGAAAACAGTAGAAAACAATGACATTATTTACAATACATAATATTTGGGGGGATGGAGTGCCCTAAAAGTCCCATCTAGTGACCGCAGTGCTTGAAGGCAAGTCCATTAAAGAGTCTCTCCTGGGCTGGAACCCGGTGAAGCACAGTTTTAGCAGGCCAAAGTCCCAAAGGGGAGAGTCTTTGAGGACAGTTCAAACATCTGAAGTCTGCTAGTGTAGGGCGTGTACTGCAATGTCATAAGAATAGAAAAGTCTGGACTTACCAGTCCCTTGTAGAACAACATGATACCACACCTGGTCCTTGGCCGAAGACTCTCCCTGGCAGCATTCTTCCGATACAGCTGGGTGGACATCTTCTGGGAAACGACAGGAGGGCACATCCAAAAACTGCTGGGTTGATGTCATCTCTGGAGATAGAAACTTGGAACAGGAACAAAAAGGAAAACAGCTTGTCTGAAGTCATCTGATACCCAGGCGATGAATCAGGATACAGCTGGGCTGGTGTCCTCTCTGGATCTGAAGTCATCTGGTGGGCCAGTCGATGGATTCTGGAAAGCCAGTACACTGTAGAACTGATGAACGTGGGGCACCTGGTCCTGGACATCCAGACTGGTGGAACAAAATAGGTACACCAACGGCTGGAGTGGCAGCACTGGCTACCACTGCTCTGCTTTCCATTTGGTAGGCATGGGCACATTTGCAGGAAGGTCTTTGCATTGTGGCCAGTAGCATAACGGGTCAGGTGCTGGAATTATCACCCCATCTGGGAGCTCATAATTCACACTGTGAAAGGTTTCATGTCCCTCTCCATCCACAATTCGAACAGTGTCCATAAACAGTGTCCTGCCTCTTTCCCACTGGCTGTATTTCTCTTGAAACATTCTGTTCTTGACATGCTTGTTTGCACCAGGATACACATATTTCATTGCTTCTTCCCAAATCCAGGATTTTCTGCTTTTTTTCAATCTCCTCCCAGACCCTCCGAAGAAAGGTAGGAAAAGACATCTCATAGATTTCATTCGCTTTCCTACGAACCAGTCTTTCCTCTTTACTAGGTTTGGTAAACCTGAGACCTCTGGCTTGGCTTGGGGATGGCCAGTCCTGGTTCTGCCAGCTACACATTCTTAATGACACAAAAAATGGATCCCTGGCTTCTTCTTGCACAGCCAGGGCAGTGGAATTGCCACTCTCTTCCATGTGTTCCTCTGAGGCAAGAGCTTGAGGCTGTGTACCAGTTCCTTTTTCACAAGGCCACATAGGTTTCCCCTCTTCTTCTTTCTCACTGAAAATCTGTGCCCAGGAGTGAGCAGTCGTCCTCACTCCTGAGAATGTCCACTCTTCACTGGGCGCGGAGGTCGAAACCTGCCATTCAAAGGCCTCCCTCATCTCGTCTTCACCTATGAGACTTGGGCTAGGCACCTCTCTCCAAGGGTCTACTGATGCTCTTCCTGAAATGTTTCTCTGAAACTCAGCCTCTGAAACTTCAGCACATTGTTCTGTCTGTAAATCTGCACCCTCTAGCTTTGTGCCACACTCTGAGGGGCCTTCTCCAACAGGATACACCTGGTGCTGTGTGCTGCCAACTGCAGATTCTTGAACTTTTGTCCATGTGGGAGCCAAATGAATCTTGGGCACTTTAAACAAACCATATTTCTCTAGGCACCCAGAACAGTGAGGTTCCAGCATTTAAGCACATCACACATACTCGCACTGGATATCCAGGAATCGCCACATGAGGAGGCAGTCGTCCCCCGTAGTAACATCTCTCAACTTCCCTTAACTTGTTAACTTCTACTGCTATCACAGCCCGGGCATGATCCGGGTAATGAGCTGGTCCTGAAGCCATGACTGCAAAGAAAAAACAAACAACGCTCACTGTTATTTCAAGTCCCTCATCACTGAAAACTTTCTTTCTCTTTCAAAATGACTCCTCTGCTGCTGTGCTTACATTACTACCCCACCCTGTAATGGCGGCGGCAGCACTCTTACGCATCAACATTCTGTAATTGGGTCAAGCCACTGCACATCCAATTTATACACTCTACTGATAACTTTGCTCAAACTGCACAAACTTGCACTGTTCTTTTTCGTAGCATATTTATATGATTTACCACAGACTTTTCACTTGCTGAAGACATTGCTCTAGCTTACAGTCTCTTAAAGCCTCAGTATTTCATAGCACAGGATTGCCTGTATTTCTTGCTGCATATCTGATACAACTCACATTCTCTCACATGGCTTTGAAAATTTTATTGACGCTGAACCTACAATTATGCTCTCAGTCGATTGCTTAGAATTCTTGCTTTTGCTGGTAAAACTTAACACAGTTCTTCTTTGCAAAGCGATTACTCTGCTACACACAGATTCAGCTGGTTTTTGGTGAAATCACTTAGTTTGAGCAATTATTTCTGTTGTTAGTCTCTGTTATCAGTAGCTGTTTGCTGCGATGGAAAACAGCCTGCAGCCAGTCTTGGAGGCCTCTGGAAAAAAGCGGGTTTGGCAGTCCTGCCGATCGTCCCTCTGAACACCACACTCACAGTCCAGTTGATCGAGATGCGGGTTGAACAGTAAGGCATCTGACCTGGTAACAAACAGAGAACTTATAAGGAAGCTATCATTTATTATGCTTGCTTGAGTGTGCACAAGCAACATCTTGTGGCAGTAGCGCATTTCAGAGGTGTGTCGGTGTCCCCAATGCAGGGAATGCTTTAGTGGGTGAGTCCCTCAGCCACCAATTAGCGAGCATGCTGCTGATGACAGCAGTTTCAAAGAGAGCCATAGAGTTCAAAGAAATCTTCCACTCTAATGAGGTTCAATTTCCTCATTGGAGCATCAGATGACACGACTCCATTACATGCCTTTCCTGGTGAAACATTTCAATAAACATGGCAGCTCCTGCCATCCGCCACACAATCTCCAGAAAGCTGACTTTGGGGGTGCCCAGTCCTCATGTTGGCATGCCTCCCCAGTTCAATTTGTTTGCCAACAGAGGTGCCCAATCCCTTCAGCATCATGTACCCTCCTCATGCTTAACTTAATTTGTTTGCCGACAGGGTGCCCAATTCCCGTTGGCATAATGTTCCCCCCCAGTTTAATTTGTTTGCCAACAGGGATGCCCAACCCCATCAGCACCATGTCCCCCCCACTTTGTTTGCCAATGGGGGTGCCCAATTCCCATCAGATTCAGTCCCCTCCCTGCTCCAAACTCATGTGGCACACTGGGAGCCCAACCCAGTGTGCCTAAAAGTATCATTTTTAAACCTATAAATAAAGAAAACCTTCCCCTGATGTCCATTTTTTTGTCCCTTTAAAAAAGAAAACAGTCCCTCGTTGTCCCACTGCCTCTCCCCAACCCGCACCACCCTCTGCTCACCCCACCTCCCTGCACCCCCCCTCACCCCATACTTACCTCCAGAGGTCCAGTGCTGCAATCTTCGGTGGAGTGGGACACGTCTGAACTCTTCAAAAGCTGACCACAGCTGGTCCAGTGGTGCTGAGGGTTGAGGTGCTGGATGCCTCACCTTGCTTCATGCTGGTGACCCAGGTTCAGAAATTAGTCTGGGCCGTCGAGGGTCGGCAGAGGGGAGAGAGGATTGAATGTAAGGAGGACTGCTCTCCTCTCTCAGGAGGGAAGGGTCCCATGTCATTCCGCTCATTGATTGCCCTCTAGTGGTGACTGGAGGGCAAAATGGATCGGGAGGCATGCTTTGACATAATTACATTGGTAGGGAGGGGGACGGGAGAAACAGGAAGGAAAAGGAGCCTGGCAGGGCTCCATGACAGTCCACCACACCAAGGGCTGACCCCTGCTTCTGGATTGGGTCCCAGGGAAGGAATTCCCTCCTCTGGAGGGATGAAGCCCCTGCCAGGGCTCAGGGAGCATAAACACTTGAATTAGAAAAAAGCCTACCACAAACTATAGGAAATTATGGTAAGCTTTATAATGATATCAATGGGGGGCTTCAACTGAGGTGGTTATCTCAGCCATGTTTAGGAATTTTGGCTCCAAATTTTCAACATGGGGTTCTTGGGACCCCACCTCATGAACATGTGAGTGTGCCACTGTTCATGAGGTGGGGTCCCAAAAAACCCATGTTGCAAATTTAGTGAAAACATTCCAAAAAATGACTGTGTTAAGAGCATACATTGTGCAGTTTGCACACACACTCATAACTTTGCTGATTTTTAATATTTTCACTCCAGATTTTAAACATTGAAATTTTTTTATACCTCGTCATGAACATTTTTGACATCCTGCCCAACATGTGGTGCACAATGGCATGGTCACTGTGGGAAATCAACTTTCGGGACAGGTTAAAATCACAGTGCCATTGTTCATGAACGGAGGTTCGAAAATGCCTGTGTTGAAATTTTGGTGAAAAAAAATTCAAAAAATGATTGCGTTACAGGTGTGCATTGTGCTGTTTCTATGTACACTCATGATTTCACCAGTTTTTCATATTTTCACTCCAGATTTTCAACTTTGCCATTTTTTACACCTACCCATAAACAGCACAGCTGTCATTTTTCACATCTTGCCTGAAATGTGTTTTCGCACCTGTGGCACCAAATGGTGCAGTCGCTGTGCAAAATCACCTTTCGACTAATGAACTGATAGTGCCAGCAAGCCAACATTTGGCATTGACAAATGTTTGTTTGTATGGAGATCACCACTGTAAGGTGGGCAACAAACTGGCTGAACAATGGAAAACAAAGGGTAAGAATAATTGGGGTCGTATCGGAAAAGAAGACATGATGAGTAGAGTGCTGTGGCCAGTTTGGGGCACCTTATTAAGGAAAGATGTAACCAGACCATAGAGAGTGCAGAAATAGGCAACAAGGATAGAAGTATGAGAGGAAGGATTGAGGAAACTGGGGCTGTATAGCCTAGAAAATGGAAGGATATGAGGGGATATGATTATAACACATATGGTATTAGAGCACAAGGAACTGAGGGAAGGGTTAAACATCAAGTTAAAAAATGGTAACAGATTGATAAGGGGACACAACTTCAGAACTGGATTTGATTCAAATTGGAGGGTAATGCTGCCAAATGAAATTCCTCATGTGCAATTTTTTAGTTTATTTTTGTTGGATACCAGAGCACCTCTTCAAAACTGGTTTGCTAGGCAAATCAGTTAATATACAATACAATACAAGACAGCACAGTACAATATAACGCCTTTAGAATAAACGCTGGAAAGGTGCAATGTACAAGGAAATAATTCCAGCAAGGGTGACTAATGTACTCATTAACAGCAACCCCAAATGGCAAGTGGATTAATAATGGGTGCTTTGGCCCCTGAGATGGTATAATTTCACAAGGGGTACAGACCCCTTTTTCATTTGTTTCAGATACATTTACTAGGTTTACTAGGTTTGTAAAGACCTAAGAAGGCATATGTCCACATGGAATGTCTCCCACAACTGTGTGGGTGTATTTTTTAGTTTGTGCCTGTCTGCCAGTCAAGATATTTGTACAACCAATGTTTAAAAATTGCAAATTCACTGACTTCAATTATTTCTTGTGGCAGTTTATTCCAGGTCTTACATGCCCTTATATTGAAACAGTTATCTCTTTTATTAGTTGATGCGTTTGAGATCACAGGTTGTTGACAATGACTCCTTATGTTTATTTTCCTTTCTGCAAGTTGAATTCCACACTGACATATTAAGTCTGGACTCCGCAATAATCTCGAAGAGTAATAATAGATCCCCCCCTCAATCTTCTGCATTCAAGATTAGCTAATCCAGCTTTGAATAATCTTTTTTGATAAGGTGAATGGCTAATATTTGTAATAATCTTTATAGCCCTGTGCTGAATCTGTTCTAGCAATTTTATGTCTTGTTTAAGATATGGTTTCCAAAATGGGGAGCAAAAGTCCAGCTGAGGCCTAATATGGGTATGGTATAACAGGGTTATGATCTGTTCTGATTTATTGACAAACGAACATTTAATGTTGTTTAAGAGCATATTTGTAGTATGAGATATATTTTATTACGATGGTCTGAGGGTGATAGAATATCATTAAAGGTTACCCCAAGGTCTCTTTCGTTCATTGAAGATTTTATGGATATATTATTTAGCAGATAAGTGTATATTGGATTATTTCTCTCCAAGTGTATCAGCGCACTTTTATCGATGTTAAGCTGCATTTTGTTATTATGGATAGTTCCATAGGTCCATAGACATTATGACAAGTCTATGAGCAGTTATTGCCATTTAAGGACTTGCCACCACTTAGTGAACAAATTCCCATTTCTTGTTACCCATATGCTGATCCAGTAAATGTTTAAACGAGGATACATTATTTGCAGTAACTACTGATATAGGGACTGAGTTACATAGATTGACTACTCTTTGGTTAAATCATCTGGCTCTTTTTGTAATTTTGTACTGATCACCCTTAAGTTGGAATGGATGGGCCCTAGATGCTCTTCCCTGGTGTTCCTTTCTTACGAGCCCTGCAGATTCCCAAAAATAGATAATCAGTTAAAGCTCTGAAAACAAAGCAGAGTTCCCTTCTAATTTTACAGTAATTCATAGAGAAAACTCCCAATTCCTGTAACCTAACATTGTATGGTTTATCTCTAACTTTAAACACCCTTTTTGTCAACTCCCTTTGCACTCTTTCAATCTGTTTATTACTTGCAACACTCTGTGGGGTGCAGAGAGGAGAACTATATTCCAAAATTGGCCTAATAAGCGATTTGTACAAGGGTACTAAGACCTCCCTATTCCTACTTTTAAGATTCCTTAGTATATTTCCAATTTCTTTATGAGCACACTTGGTTGTTTCATTAGTATGCTTGTCGAAGGTTAACGTATTAGAATTAATGACTCCCAAATCCTTCGCATTCTCTGTTTGCTCAATAATTCTATTATTAATTCTGTATTGTGCTTTCATGTTGTTATGACAGAAAAACATTACTTTGCTCTTATTCACATTGAATGTTGTTAATTTATGATCAGAGGCTCATTCTTCCAATTTGGTTAACTGCTGCTGAAACATTGGTATAGATGCTGCATTATTAACAACTGATTCAAACATAGAAACATAGAAGTTCACAGCAGATAAGGACCATAGGGCTCATCCAGTCTGCCCATTTCTTTTTCTACCTTATGAATATGCCATTGGCCTTTGCTCTGTCAATGGCCTATCTATTCAGTCTCATCTCTATTGCTCCCTTATGCATATCCCATGCCTGTTTGAAGCCCTGCACTGTATTCATATTCACTACTTCCTGAGGTAGGCTGTTCCGTGCATCCACCACCATTTCTGTGAAAAAGAACATCTTCACATTACCCCTTAATTGGCCTCCCTCTAATCTCATGCTGTGTCTCTCGTCAAAGCAGAGCCATGCTCCTCCTGAAACTTGAAAGGTGAAAACAATGAGATTAAGCAAAAGTGGTCCCAGTCTTCACCCCTGAGGGACCCCACTGGTCACCCTTCCCCAATCTGACAGAAATCCACGGATTTTCACCCTCTGTAAGCTGTCCTGTAACCATGAATCAATCCATGCTAACAGGTATGCTTTCACCCCAAACTCTTCTAGTACTTTCAACAAGGACATCCACTGGGAGACCCTGATCAAGCACCTGACTCATGGGTTCAAAGAAATGAAGCAGATTATTAACACATGATCTTCCTGGGGCAAAGCCATGTTCTGTCTCATCAAATATTTCTAGTTGCTTCAAATTTTCCTCCAGAAAACCTTTAATTAATGTTTCCATTAACTTTCCCAGGACTGTTGTTATAGTGATAGGTCTTTAATTATCAACATTATTTTTATCCTCAGACTTGTCGACAGGAGTAATACATGCCTGCTTCCATTCGCTTAGGACTCTACCCTTCCTTAAAGAGGTGTTAAAGAGGATAGAAATGGGCCCAGCTATTTCATCAACTATAGTCGATAGAAACATAGAGTGTAAACCATCAGGGCCACCAGATTTGCACTTATCTAGATCATTAAGTAAATGTCTTATGTGGTTTACAGAAATTTCAGGTACAGCACTAAGATTATCTATGGCTACATTTACTGGCATACTTGAAGTTTCTGGCTTCAGGTAAACACTGAAGAAATGGTTATTAAATACTGTAGCCATGTCACTCTCATTATCAATAGTTTTGTTTCCCACTTTTAAGCTGGTTATTGATTTCTGTCCCTGCTTTAAGCTACCGATATAATTATAGAATTGTTTGTAATCAATCTTTTTGTTTGTTGCCAACTTCATTTCTACTCTTATTTTGCTTTTCCCTATTGCCTTCTTGCAAAGGCTAACTAGTTTCTTGTATTTAAGTGATCTAGCCACAGACCAGTTCTCGTTGAATTTCCTAAAGGCCCTGTTTTTTTTTCCTAATCAATTTTCATATTCTACTATGAAATACTTGGTTATACTTGGTTTTCCATGTCAAAGTAGGCTGCCAGACCATTTAATTGTCTCCCACTCCTAGTGGGGTTATTGACCCTGTTGGTTCTGAACAAGGAATTCATCTAGTTTATTTCTGAATTGTTCAAAATTAGGTGCCTGTATAATGTAATTAGATAGGGTATTCCAGACTCTCACTGATCTTACGGTGAAATAGTTATATCTCTTAACTGAGTTAACCCTTGGGACATTGAGTTGTTTCATATGAGATCTCAGGTTATTAAACCATTTAGGAACACTGCCCCATCTGTTATATTTTTGAATTAAAGGTACACATTCCTTTATACACAAATATAATTTGTTCTGGATCTTCTCCCAAACATCCTCCATAGTTAGCTTCCTTAGGTCTTCCTGCCAGTTCCATCTGGTTAAGCTCTGTTTGATTTGTACTGTAATCAGCTTTGCCATAATTCTTTCTATTGGTTAGTCCATTTACTTTTTCTTTTTTTCTGTAAGTGAACAGGTAACCATTTGGTGATCACTGTTACCCAGTGGTTGCAGTATGGTAACATTTCTAATAGCCCCCTCAATATTACAAAGAAGTAAATCCAGGATATGTTTATCTCTTGCTTCTTCTATTACATATTGTTCCATGGAGTTATTAAACAGATTTCAATGAATCTCTCTTCAGCACTATTGTTACCCTCAAGGGACCCCATATCAATATTAGGAAAGTGAAAGTCTCCCAGTACTAGACAGTTTTCAACTATTATCACATTATCCAACATGTTTAGGAAATGGTCATTCTTTGTTTGACTCAAATTAGGGGACCTATAGCATAACTCCAACGTGATAGTTCTTTTTCCTGTACTAGCAAATCACTCCCTCCCACTGCTGCTGTCCTCCGCACACCCTCCATTCTGTTTGAGCTCCCCCACAGCAAATCACTCCCCCCCCACTTCCTCCCACTGCTGCTGTCTTCCCTGCACCCTCCATTCCCTGTCCCCCTGGACACTGGAGAGCCCACTCCCATTGTCCAGAAATGTACACAATATCATTTCCTGTTAAAAAGAACACCATTCTCAATGTCTTTTTTTTTAAACCTGCAAAAAAGAAAAATGGCCCCTCATTGTCTCCCCCATCCCAGCAAATCACTCCCTCTCACTCCCTCCCACTGCTGCTGTCCTCCCCGCACCCTCCATTCTCCATCTCCATGGGCACTGGGGAGCCCACTCCCAGTGTCCAGAAATGTACACAACATTGTTTCCTGTTAAAAAGAAGAAAACTGTCCCCAATGACTTTCTTTGTTTAAACCTGCAAAAATGAAAATGGTCCATCTTTGTCTCCCCCCATCCACCTCCTCCATCCCAACCCTCCCACAGTGCACCTACCTCCCCTCACCCCCCCTCACCCATACTCACCTCTGGAGGTCAGGAGCAGCAAGCTTCTGTGAACCAGGATACATCTACACTCTTCAAAGCCGACCGGCAAAGTGAAGACTTCAAGTTAAGCCGAATAATAGGAATCAATGGGGGGGAGGGTTCAACTTAGGTTGATATCTCAACCATTTTTAAGAAATTTCGTCTCAGATTTTCAGCATGGGGTTCTTGGGACCCCACCCTCCTGAACATTGTCACTGTCATTTCATTACTCAGTCCCAAAAGGTGATTTAGTGGTCGCTGCACAGAATCACCTTTCTGCACCTGTTAAAGAAATTACAGTGTCACTGTTCATGAGGTGGGGTCCCAAAAAGCCCACGTTGCAAATCTGGTGAAAAAATTCCAAAAAATGACTGCATTACAAGCGTGCATTGCAGTTTCTATGCACACTCCTAACTTCTCCAGTTTTTGATATTTTCACTCCAGATTTTCAACATTGCCATTATTTCACACCTCCCTATGAACAGTATAGCTGTCATTTTTTATATCCTGCCTGAAACATGTTTTCGTACCTGTGAGGCAGAATGGCATGGTGGCTTTGTGAAATCACCTTTTGGGATGAGTGAATGAAATGACAGTGTCACTTTTCATGAGGTGGGGTCATAAGAATGCTACATTGAAAATTTGGTGTGAAAATATTAACAAACAACAAAGTTACGAGCATGCACTTAAATTAGCAAATGCAGGCTCATACCTTTGGTACTTTTCAATATTTTGACCCCAAATTTTCATCATAGCATTTCTTCACTGCACCTCATGAATGTGACAGTTGCCATTTTCCAGATCCCAGGCAAAATGTTTTTTTGCATCCAGAAAGGTAATTTAACAGCCACTGCGTGAAATTACCTTTCGGACAGGAATTGAAATTGTACTCTTCCTTTCTTCATGAGGTGCCATAATAAGACAGCTATGTTGAAAATGTGCTGTAAACATATTGAAAAACAATGAAGTTATGAACCCATGTTGAAATTTGCCAGCACCGGCTCATAACCCCCCTTCTCCCCAATGGCACCAGTGCACATAACAAACTTTCGGCATTGACAAATTCTTGTTATAAAATGAGGACTAAACACATGTCTGTGTCTGCTGTTCTCAGCCTTTGCTGATTGTATTGTGAGGCCTTCTGGTGCCATGCAATTTTGCTTAAAGTTGACCCAGTCCAAATTAATTCATGGGCATTTGCAAAGCATCCCATGATGCTCTGCATTATTTGGGTATGTGCTATTTGTGTTTTCTTTAAAATTTGGCTGTATGGCCAATATCCTCTGGGATAACCCATGCCCCAGTGCATTTGCTCTGGGGTTCTTTTGTAGTTCTCTTCTCTCTACTTTGGGCTACCCACGACCCAAACAAATAAGATCCCCTATAGGCTGGCTCCCTCTCCCTGGGCTGAGATGCAGATATGGCACACTGAGGAGTTCAAATGAGGATGAAACATGTGCATGTGTCTGCTGTTCTCAGCCTTTGCTGATTGTACTGTGAGGCCTTCTGACACTGTGCAATTTTGCTTAACGATGAGCTAGTCCAAACTAATTTATGGTCATTTGCATATGCTTTCCATGATGCTTTGCATTTTTTTAGGGTATGTGCTATTTACATAGAAACAGAATTTGACGGCAGATAAGGACTGTTTGACCCACCCAGTCATCCCATTTCCCTACCTAATGGATAAGCTGCAGATCCTAGTTAACCAACAGCCTAATTCCTCCTACCCCAACCCCTAGAATTGCATTATGTCTGTCCCATGCATTCTTGAATTCCCCCACTGTTTTTGACTCCACAACCTCCACAGAAAGGCTGTTTCATACATCCACAACCCTCTCCATGAAAAAATACTTCCTCACATTACCTCTGAGCTGTCCCCCTTCTATCTTCAAATTGTTCCCCCTTGTTCTTGCTCATCTCTTTTTCTGAAAGATGCTACCCTCTTGGACTTTGTTGATTCCCTTGAGGTACTTGAAAGTTTCTAGCATGTCCCCCCGTCCCTCCTTCCCTTGAGGGTATACATATTAAGCGCCTTAAGTCTCTCTTCATATGTCTTCTGGTGCAGACCCTGCACCATTTTAGCAGTCCTGGACTGCCTCCATCCTGTCTATGTCCTTGTGGAGATTGGGTCTCACCAGCTGTCTGTACAGAGGGATAACAACTTCCTGTTTTCTACTGGTGGTGCCTCTTCCTATACATCCCAGTATCCCCCCAACCCTCCTTACTGCCCTCTCACATTGCTTGCCCACCTTTAGGTCATCTGATATGACTACCCCCAGGTCCCTTTCCATTTTGTTGTTGTTAGTATCTAACCCCCCCATAGTCTACTCTTCCCCTGGGGTTTTGTTTCCCAGGTGCATTACTTTGCACTTCTTAGCATTGAATCTAAGCTGCCATATATTTGACCATTCCTCCAACCTTGCCAAGTCCCTTCTCATCCTTTCCACCCCACCTTGTGTATCAACCCTGTTGCAGATCTTTGTGTTGTCTGCAAAGAGACATACTTTTCCTTCTAGTCCCTCTGCAATGTCTCTTATAAAGACATTGAAGAGGACCGGTCTTAGAACTGAACCCTGTGGTATCCCCCACTAGTAACCCCCCTTTCTTCAGAGTGGACTCCATTTACTATTACCCTCTGTGTCCTCTTCTCCAGCATTTTTTTTTTCATGTTCCCTGATGAAGGCCAGGCATGGCTGAAGCACCAGGGTTTTGCAGTCCTCGAGGTGAAGGAATAAGATCTCAGCACTTTTTTGCAACTTTGAATTTTGAGTTCATTACTTTTCTCCTAGAGTGCATTTTCCAGTTCTTGCATCATATCTGTTTAGACAGCCAACTTTAAATAATGCCACGGCACTTTCCAGGATGTGCTGCCTCCAGGTTTCACTGTGTTGGTTCAATGGCCTGATTATGGACCTTCTCCCTCTGCACTGGTACAATAGCATTACAGCCTAACTGGTGCACATTATTTATAAGGGCTAAGCAGGGCCCCACATTTTCAGCATTAGTGTGTTATTTTCAGGGACGATGTTTAGAGGCATGCCTGCAGGCTAAGACCAGCAATGGCAGCCACCACTTTTGGCTATTGCTAAGGCTAGGGCATAACCAGAGCAAGAAGAGGCAGCCACCACCTGCAGCATTTTTTTTAATCCCTGGTGTCTAGCAGGGCCAAGCCCCTGATACAAACATGTTCTATGGTCCCAAAGGGCAGCCATCTTAACCTACCACTCTCACCCATGGCCAATGGCCTATCTATTTTCAACAGTGCTAAACCTCACTGATCTCAGTAAAATGCAGTATTTATTTTTCCGCAGAACAGTGTGGTTTCACACTGTTGTAAATAGATGGACAGCCAGCCATGGAGGAGAGTGACGGGTTGAGCCTGTCATGCCTTGGGAATCTAGAACATTTTTGTAATGGAGGTAGGGGCCTATTAGGCACCAGAGATTTTCTAATAATGTGGCATTTGAGTCAGTTGTAAATTTGCTAGACCTGGCTAACTGTTTGAACATGAGGGGATTCAAATACAGATCAAACAATTTATGACTTGTGCAGCAATGTTCGTCATTTAAATCATATGGTGCCTGTGTAAACTGCATTATATTGAGTGTACGGTGTGAAAAGCAAATGAACAATATTCAGGAGCAAAGTCAGAACATTATGGATAAAACACGAAGGAGTGCACTTGCAACACTTTTTGAGACAGTCCATGGAGCCCAACAGAAGGACTTCAGTTTCATGCTCCTTTAACATGTCCCCACCCCTCTATGTGAGGGCGAAAGACTCAAACTTTTGTTGTAAAAAGAAACATATTGGATTAATACCATAAAAACTATGCAGCTCAAGCTGGTGCAGTGGCACAGAGGGCTGAGGCGCTGGGTGCCTTACCTCTCACCACACCAGTGACCCATGTTCAGGAACGAGCATGGGTTGCTAGGGGTTGGCTAGGGGAGGGCTGGGAGTGGATAGAGTGGCTGCCAGGCAGTTCTACTCCCGTGGATTGGGGAGGTAGGCATCTCCAGCTCTTGACTGCCACCATGTGGAGGCTTGCTGGTAGCATTGGAACACTGGAGGTGCTGGCATTAGACTGGGTGGATGGATCGGGGTGCACTCAGTGCCAGTGCGCATACTCACTTCCATGCACATGTGCTGCCATGTATGGTCAAGGTCCTGGGGTAGTAAGAGGTGAAAAACCAGGCAGAAGCAGAACTCCTGGAGGCAGGACGAAGACTGACCCCCTGCAGGATCTGCATTGGTGGCTGAGCACCCACCACAAGTCCTGTAGCAGATGGCACAGGTGCAAGGTAAGTCCCAGGGGAGCTGGGTGACGGTGCTGGGGAAGGGGATCGCTCAGACGAGGGCAGCTGGAGGAAGGAGCAGAAAGAAATAATGAAAATAAAATGCAGCTCTATGGATTTGATGAAGAAATAGAATTGATTCTGTTTTTCTAAGATGTACAAATCTAGATTTAGTAGTTGCCGTATTGGTCCTTGCAAGAATAGATCCAGAAGCAAATGATTTGATACCTTTTAATGGACCAACATAGATGTAACAACAAGGTCCGAAAGCTAGAGCACTTTGTTCTAGTTGTTACATCTATGTTGGTCCATTAAAAGGTATCGAATCATTTGCTTCTGGATCTAAGATGTACAGTAATGCTGCATGTTATAACTACTATTCAATGGTGATTTGCAATTATATTTTACAATAATCTTCTATTTTGGCATAAACTAAACCACTTTAAGGCAGTAGTACTATAGATTGTTCCTATGGTGATGACAGTTTATTGATATGAAACATTTGAAGCTGCCTGGTCCTGGTTTAATACTTGTATGCTATAATTTACTCATATTGGGGCCTATGCTGAAAGGTGCGGAGTGCCTCTGTGCTGCGTATGTAAGGAACAGAGACACTCCGCACCCATTGTGCCACCATGCACGGGATGCACATAAGGAGCATGCAGCCCCCATGCACCTGATCCCCAGCGCCATGGACCACAATGCCGGGCGGGCTGAGGGCATGCCAGCACTACGAGCCATGCACCAAGGTGCGTAGTGCTGGCCACGGGGGTGTGAAGGAGGGCACAATTTATGGCAAGGGAAATCCTGCCACAACTCACTACGTGCCCCCAGGTAAATGCCCCACCAGTTGCGGCGGACACAGAAGACATCCACTGTGCTGCCCCAGACCACAAGGATGATGATGGCGAGGGCTGGGGCAGCTGGATAGGTGATCACCCATACACCCTTGTGCTGCCGTGACCATCACTGCTGGTGCAAGACAACCCCCCCATGGTCATGGAAGCCTAACCCTGTTGTGCCAGGAACTCCCCCCTACCACCCAGTACCACCCCTACAGGCATCCCAACCCCACCCCTTCCTGGGACACCAACACCCACAGTGGTGACCAGTGCCCCCCAAACCCAGTTCATGTAAATCAGTATGTCATATTCAGCGGCACCGGTCCCACACCGTAGCCCCAGACCAGTCCCCCATCCACAACAACAGTCAGAGGCACCCCCACCCTGCAGGCACAGACAAACCCACCGCACCTGCAGGTTGGTGCTGCTATTTAAGTCCATGGCACTGGCCTGTAGATGTAGGCGGGTTGTTGGTGCCTGTGGGGGGGGTTGGGGTGCCACTGACAACCAATTTAGGCCGGGGTCTGGACCAGAGCCTGAGTGTGCGAGTCTGGGGCACATCTGTGCAAGGCAGGGCTTGCTGCATGGGGGCTGGGGTTGCCTGCCATGTGTTGGTGTTGTGGTACAGCAGTGCGGTGCTCATCCATGAGAGTCATCACCAGACAGAGCATAGGCACTGGTCTGGGTGTCTGCTGGTGCTATTCACGTGCCTGGACCAGTGCCCTGCAGTGCAAGCGATCCACTATGGACCCAGGATGGGCATCCAATTGGATGCCCAGCTAGGTCCATGACTCATTCCCTGGCTGCCCTATGGAGCCCTGCATGCCAGGGGGTGGGCCCACAGACAGGTGGTGACCATTGGTGAATACCGGTGGCATGCACCTGTCTGTAGGTGTAGAGCTGTGTGGGCAGGTTATGCACTTTTGGTGGGTAATTCCCACCCGTTGGAGCATAGATCCCATTATCAGCAATTTGTTTCATTCCATGACATGGCTATATATTTGTTGCTCTATATCTTCTTCCTTTTGTCCTGGGTTCTATCCTTGTCTCATCCTTATACCACCTCCACATTAGTCTTACTAATTTTATGGCATTTTTCATATCGCAGTAAAAATGATAATTTGTTACAGTTACCCCTTGTATGTTAATGATACTAAACTATTTAGAAATAGTGTGAATACAACACATGGATTTCCTATGTCTAATAAGTCGTTATGCTTAATATACCTTTCTGAATTTAGAGTGTCATTTATACTGTTGCGATGTTATTTTTTTGGCTGTGATACATTATAGCTTTATAAATTATTTAACAGTATGGCTATATGTTTGACGCATTTGATATTGTCCACTACACTCCTGATATCTTGTTTTTTCAATACCATAATGTAATAACCACCCTCTACAGTATTCCCCACTCTCTTTTTCCTTACATTGAAGTAATTACACTGTCAGTAATTAAAGTAGAAATGTGGAGCTGGGGCACCAGTACAAATGTAAAGTATAGACTGGGGGTCTGGGACCTGCCTAGGCCCCCAGAAAATTGTTTTTAATTTGGTGCATTCTAGTGCATTTTGGGGGTCAATTGAAACAGAATTTGCTACCCTGTTACCCCCTCCCCATGTCCAGTAAATTGCACCATAGCCCCTTCCCCAGTGCCTAACCAAATAGGTCATTCCTCTCAGAAAAGTTTAACTAATCAACAATCCAGTACAGTTTATTAAGTATATTAGAGAAGAAAAATATTCCAAACTGCAAATCAAACATCAAGAAAGCATAAACCTTGCACTGAGACATGCTCAGACATGTCAGGAATCTTTAAAAAATATTCACAAAAATTTCCACAAAGGAGCCAGTGGTGATGTCTCCTCTTTGTGCTTCCTGGACGTACAAGCAGTTGCAGCTGCAGCTCTTCTGTTTTTTAGTATCCAAGACTTCACATATGGTACTGGATTCCACTGCTCCAGAGGTGGTCCATTGTTGGATATACAAATCAGTGCACTCATGTTTCCTACTGTCAGTTGTAATCTCAAAGGGGAGCAAATAATGTTCATCCTGCAGATTCCTCTTTCACATTCAGCAGTGCTGACTGGCAGGGTGGCAACAATATTTATTAGAGACTGCAGCTCACCATTGGTGACTCTTGAGCCTTTGACGTCTCAGTAAGTGTTCTTCATAGCTGAGAACAAAAGTCCAAAATGTTCACAAATAATGCGAAGTTCTGATTCACCATATTCGGGTGTCAATTCGGCTGGCAGATAGTCAGCATCTAAACATTTGATTGCTTGAGTGAATTGTTCTTCTGAATCTGGTAGAAGCCTGGCCTGTAATGAGTCAGTCAGAGCCTGGTAAAACTGATCCTTCTGAATTTCTTTTGTTCTGGCAGTCTCTTCAGTCAATGTTGCATTTACACCCCTAAACTTTCCTGCTTGTACTGCTTTGCAGACTTCATTATACGTAGAGCAATCTGTGGTTTTCCTGGCTTGAAAAACCTATATTTGTATATCAGCGTGTGTGTTTTTGGCAGTGAAATGCCTGACTTCTGAAGAGCTAGACTTAGATCACATAATTCATCCAATGTATTATGCATGTGACCAAGGCTCTTTCAAAAGGCTGGAGATGACAGCTTCTTAGCCATACCCACAGATCTTTTTTCCCCAGAATTTCGAATGAAGTGCTGATACAGAACTTCATAACTGTGTCCACTGCTTTAATGGTTCTAAAACTTGAAGCCACCCACCGTGTATCCAACAGTCTGCCTATTTGTAGAAGCAGAATACATAGTTCACCTGTGATTTCTTGAAGCTTTTTTTGTGTTGGGGGATGTGCTGTATATGGTGTCTATCTTCTCAATGAGACTCTTGAAGTGGTTGACTTCTGAGCAGCATTTAATTGCATCACCAACTGACAGCTCTAACTGATGATTTACACAGTGCCAGTTAATCATTTTTGGATAGCTCTGTTTTTGCTTTACAGTTACTTTTCAATTTTGTCCTAGCATAACTGATGCCCCATCTGACTCCAAACCAGTCCTTTTTTCTTGCAGAAACTTTTTCTTCAGAACCATGCTTTTGGAGAGTTAGAAGAAGTGCATGAACAATTCCTTTAGCTGTTGTGTTTGACAATTCAGCAATATCCAGAAAAAAGTTGCTGGGCTGGAATTATCAATAAAGAATCTGATGTAGACAATCAGGCATGATAAGCTACTCAGACTTGTGCTCTCATCTATAAGCACAGAGATTTTGGGATGTTTGAGTGTTTTTATTGCACTTACAAGTCATTGCTTCATGTCTGCTGATATATGATCAATGATGTCAGCACAGATCCTATTGCTGTGTAAAACACGTCCAAGATGTAAACCATTTTCAACTAAAAGATCAGACAAAGCTGGGTGATCTGAATATGGCCCATCATGTTTAGCAATGTAAGAAGCCATTCTAACTACATTGAAAGTTTCTTCCATTTCTTCTCCTTTCTGAGGAATAACGTGTTTTTTTCAAATGTTCCTGCTTTTTAATTTCTATAGCTTTAGTAGCTTGCTTGTGACTCCCGGATTCTCTGCATTTGTATGTCTTTTTTCGCAGACTTGTCTGAGCTGCTGAGTTATCGTCTCTGGTTCTGTGCACATTTAAGCAACCATTTTTCCATTGAGTATAAAGCTCTAGTCTGACTCGTTTCATTCCAGCCCATAAAGAATCTCGCTACCTCCTTGCAAATTGAACACCTTATGGAGCCTTCATTTTCAAACTGCCATTCATTGTCTTTCTTAAAAACAATCCACTGTTCAATAGTCCAACAAGATGGATAGACTGGCTGTTTACTAGAGAGCTGCAGTGGTTGATCTGGAGTGGACACAGCTTTATCAGGAGTAGGCACAGGTTGATCAGAAGTGGACGCAGGTTGATCAGGAGTAGACACAGGTTGATCAGGAGTGGACACAGGTTGATCAGGAGTAGACACATGTTGATCAGGATTGGACACAGGTTGATCAGGTGTGGACACAGGTTGATCAGGAGTAGACACAGGTTGATCAGAAGTGGACATATGTTGATCAGGAGTGGACACAGTTTCTGATGCCATTGGCTCATTTGTTTGTCTCCCAGGGTCCTGGTTGCTATCTCCACATGGATTTACATCTGTAAATGAAATAAAACTAGAGTTCAGTAAACATGGATAAGTAAATTTCTGTAACCATAAAAAAAAATTTCTCTAAGTATAAATTCATAAACATAAATTGTCCTTTTTATAAGAAGCCATTAAATTTCTCAAATGTAAATCTTCCATAAAGCTGTATATCAAATATGCACAAATGCTTATTTTGACAATGGCAATGGAACATGCATATGTACACTTGTACAACAATTTCATTTCAACAAATTTCAATATCTCAGAGCTTAATTTACTTTTTTTCTTACTTGTAAAGCTGAAAGCAAATAGCCCAGTGGATGGTCACCTTTGATTCATTGTTAGTTGCCTTTCATCAAGAAACTCAGACACTGTAATTATATCTGGTAAAAAATACATTTATAGATACAGATAAAGTAATCCGTGTACTCTGTACTGTCACCTAGCTTATACTGAAAAAATCAGTATGTTTGTTAAGATAACATTAGGTTTTGTAGATGAAGTGCAAAATGTCAGGCTATCCAAAGTTAGGGTCTGTAAGCCTGTGATCTATCCACCTGGTCTAGGCATTACATCATGTCTGCTTCCAATCTGAAATATGAGAAGTGAAGCCTGCTAATTGTTAGATTTGTAAATAGTTAGATTTTTGAGCTCTTTAAAAAAAATAACCACAAATCAATGGGTACTATGCAGCATTTCTTGTGACAGTCAATATTAACTTGTTATGAATG
The DNA here is from genome assembly GCA_016271365.2 of Neoceratodus forsteri. NCBI lineage: Eukaryota > Metazoa > Chordata > Ceratodontiformes > Ceratodontidae > Neoceratodus > Neoceratodus forsteri. The sequence continues at coordinate 753,847,527 of CM028137.1, forward strand.
AGTGCATATGAGAGGTATGACCATAACCGAGGCCTTATCCACTGTGAAGTGTATTGATCTATACAGGGTATCTGACCAGAGGACATCATCATCCCCAGACATCTAATTTTCATTGCAGTTTCTGCTCCTCAGTCCTGCTCCTAGTCAATTTTACTAGTGAAGCACAGGGAGGTCAAGTAATATGTGTAAGGTCACACAGTGAATTCGTGACCATAGAGACAGAACTTGCACTTGTCATTTCCTCTTTGCTCGGTGCTGTAACCACTAGACAGAACTGTCATTAGGAGTCTACCAACAGTTGTCACAGTGACACATAAAGTAGAAGCCCCTTTAACTAATTTGCACACACCATATTTAAACCTTGAGTTTAGGGACACACAGTTGAAGAGCCCAAAACAGCACAAGGAATAACCTTTAAGAAACAAGACAGGAGACATTTTACTGGGGGCATTTTTAAACATCTCACTAGCCTATGATACAGGCCAAAACCGTCCAGAAATGAATGGGAGCGAGGAAGTCTGAACCCAGATTCTGAAGGTGCCAGATCAGGGTGCGAGAGATCTGAGGGCATCACCCTCCTGGCCTCTGCCACCAGGCTCTAGTAGCTTACTGTAACAGCAGTGAAAGATATGAGGCTCAGTCAGGATGCTTTGTCAAGTGCTACAGTGGCAGCAGCTCGGGCAGCAGCTCCAGCACTGCAGTTTGTGCACAGAGTTCAGGAGACAGTATTCACCTGTTTTTTGCTGCACTTACCCCACTTTCCCCTGGTCTCCCCCTAGCATGGGAGCTCCAAACAAATACAGTATAACACAATACAAACCATAACTATTTTTGAATACCCTCATTTTCTGTCATGTAAATGCCATCCCTCGATTGAATCTGCTTTGCTACTTACTGTTTATCTACATTTTAATTAATAATGTGTTAACATAAGTTTTCACTGTGTTTTTGAACCCGTACTGTTCAAAATGATGCTACTCCCTGACCTTACAGGACAACAGGTGTAGAAAGACAGCTAAAATATTTATGAAAACCGGGTCAGAGCAATATCTGAAGGCATTCCACTTTTATTATTTCAAACGTAAAACATACTAATACAGACATTCAAAATGGGGAGATAAGGCTATTGTACAACAAGATAACATGGAATAAGAGACCATAAGAAATGGAATAAAAGGTATAGGTCAAAATGTTCACTGTATTGTGTACTGCTGTTTTAAGTACCCTTTAACACTTGAACATAGTGTATTTGTAGTCCAATTCTATTCTGCTTGATTAGACTTAGGCACTAAGCTTTCAAGACAGTCCTTAGGCCTTTAAAATCACATGCCAACCCAGAAAGATACCATCTTTGTTAACCATTTAACACATAGTTAAAACAAAACAAAAATAATTTCTTAGGGCTTTAAAATCACACAGACTCCCAATTCCCTTTACCCGATTATTGTCTATGTATCTATGTAATGGGGGGGAGATATATGCACACTGTTGCAGTTTGCAAGGTGACGTTAGGCCCTCCACAACAACCAACACAAAAACCTCCACAAAGAAGTGCAACATAACCATAACATAACCACCATCAATGAAAGTAATTTTGCTGTAGTAAGATAGCACATGGATTAGCTGGTGATAAGGAAGTGAGAAGAATTCAGAAAGGGGAGGAAGCGGGGGCAAGGGAAGGATAAGGGGTCTAGTTGGAGGGTGGTTTCTATATACGCAAAGAGCCTAGGGAATAAGCTATCAGAGCTCCAGGCACTGAGGGCAGAAGTGGGGGGTCAATTTAGCTGGCATCATGGAGACATGGGCCAACCAGTACCAGGACTGGGACTTAATTCAACTAGCAATGAGGGTGGCAGAAGGATGCAGTGGGAACCAAACTGCCCACCCAAACAGGATAGTGGAGTCGACATGGAGTACCATAAAGTTATGATATCGCCAGAAGAAATTAAACCCATACTGAGGGGGCAGTGGAGGACAGGAGAAAGGGGGTTGAAAACAGGAAGGACAAACAGAGGAGGTAAAAAGACAGCAGGGGGGATGATACAAGGGCAAATGGCAGGACATGGAAGGCCACGTATACCAATGTCCACAGCCTAGGGAATAAAATCCCAGACCTGGTGGCCTTTACAATGGAGGCTGCCCTGGACATTGTAGCTATTACTGAGACGTGGTATACTGGAAACCATGTTTGGGATATAGCAGTACCAGGTTATGCTCTGTTTAGAAGAGACGGTGGGGTAAAAAGGGAGGTGGTGGCTCTTTATGTCAGGGAGGGTATTAGGGCAACTGAGATACAGGGAATGCAAGGGGAGTGGAGGTACTTTTGGTCACCCTTGAGACAGGCAACAGCACTGCTATTTGCATGGATATGACATACAGACCTCCAACGCAGGGGGAGGAGGTGGACAGGATTCTAGTGGAATCCATCCACACGATGGCAGCTAATGGAGAGGTGTGGCTGGTAGGTGATTTCAATCTGCCAGATTTGGATTGGAGCTTCCTAGCTGCTGTTTTAGCCAGCAGCAGGGACATCCTGTACTCTGTGCAAAGGGTAGGCCTCAGGCAGCTAGTGCTAGAGACCAACAGAGAGGGTGCAGTTTTGGACCTGGTACTCACCAATGGGGATATAATTGAGGAAGTCAAGGTGGGTGAACACCTGGGATCCAGTGATCATCACACAGTGTAGTTCAGCATGAGTACAGTGGCAGTGTCAAGCCACACAAAGGCATGGGTCCTGGATTTTAGGAGGGTGGACTTTACTAAGGTGGGGATACATCTCAAGTATGCCCTGGCAGGGAGGGACCAAAGGGGGAGAGTGGAGGAGCAGTGGGCCCATCTGAAAGATGTTATAAGGGAGGTGACAAATCTTTGCATTAGACAAGTAAACAAGGGCAAGAGAAAGAGAAAGCCACTATGGTTCTCGAAGGCAGTGGCCAGGCAGGTAAGGGCGAAAAAGATGGCTTCAGGAAATACAAGGAAGCACAGCAGGAGGAGAACAGGGTACTGTATCTGGATAAACAGAGGGAGGCAGGGAAGGCAATCAGGAGCACAAAGGCACAAACGGAGGAAAAAATAGTGCAGGAGGTAAAAAAGGAGACAATACTTTGTATAGATACATTAGTAAAAGGAGAAAAATCGGGATGGGACAGTGAGGCTTAAAGGGGAAGAAGGAGAGTGTGTGGAAGGAGACCTGGAAAAAGCTGTACTACTGAACAAATAGTTCTGTTCTGTATTCACAGAAGAAGAAGGTGAGGGACCACAGTTAGTCAACATGAACAAATCTGGGAGGGACATGGACACTAGTCCATTTACAAAAGAGAGAGAGTGTGTCCTAAAACAACTCACAAAACTGAAAGTGGACAAGGCAATGGGACCGGAAGGATACATCCTAGAATATTAAGGGAACTATGGGGGCTGCGGATAGCACCACTGGCAGCCCTGTTCAATGAGTCACTCAATACAGGAGTGGTTCTGGAGGACTGGAGCAGGGCAGATGCAGTCCCTCTTCACAAAAGTGGTAGTAGGGAGGAGGCTGGAAGCTATAGACCAGTCAGCCTCTCCTCAATAGTGGAAAAGAATATGGAATCACTACTTAAACAAATGATCAGGGGGCACTTTGAATCCAGTGGAGCACAGGATCCAAGACAGCATGGATTCACAGCGGGAAGGTCATGTCAAACAAATTTAATTGATTTCTTTGACTTGGTGACTAAGGTCGTAAATCAGGGGGAGCAGTGATTGTGGCCTACCTGGATTTCAGTAAGGCTTTCAATACCGTTCCACATGGAAGACTTGTGAAAAAGCTAGGCTGCCTGGGAGTAGGTCACAAGGTGGTAAACTGGGTTAGGAACTGGTTGATTGATAGAAGACAGAGGATTGTGGTAGCTGGTGCTCAATCTGAGGAAAAGAGGGGAACCAGCGGGGTGCCACGGGGATCAGTCCTGGACCCAGTCATATTTAATGCCTTCATAAGTGACATTGCAGAGGGGCTGGAGGGGAAGGTGCGCCTCTTTGCTGATAACACTAAGTTCTGCAACAGGGTGAACACTCTGGGAGGGGTAGAAAAATGAGGAGGGACCTTGATAAACTAGAGGAATGGTCAAGATTGTAGCAGCTGAGCTTTAATGCTTGTACAGACAGTTGGTAAGACCACATCTGGAGCACTGTGTACAGTTCTAGAAACCACATCTCCGCAAAGACATAGACAGGGTGGAGGCTGTCCAGAGGAGGGCAACCAAAATGATGCAGGGTCTGCACCAGAAGACATATGAAGAAAGACTAAAGGAACTTAAGATGTATAGCCTCGAGGAAAGGGGGACATGATCGAAACTTTCAAATACCTCAAGGAATCAACAAAGTCCAGGAGGATAGCATATTTCAGAAAAGATATTGCAAGAACAAGGGGCACAATTTGAAGATGGGGTGGCTCATAGGTAATGTGAGAAATTTCTTCACAGAGAGGGTTGTAGATGCATGGAACAGCCTTCCTGAGGAAGTCATAGAGGCAAAAACAGTGGGAGAATTCAAGAATGCATGGGACTGGCATAAGGCAATTCTAGTGGGGGGTTGGCGGAAGTAGGCTGTTGGTTAACTAGGATTTGCAGCTTATCCATTAGGTAGGGAAATAGGCAGATTAGGTGGGCCAAGTGGTCCTTAACTGCCATCAGATTCTGTGTTTCTATGTAATGCAAAAAGTGCAAAATCATGCATTTAGGGCACAGGAACCCAGGGGAGGATTACATAATGTGGGGGGGACTGAAGGTCACCAAATAGGAAAGAGATTCGGGGTCAATCATATCTGATTACCTAAAGGTGGCCAAACAATGTGCCAAAGCAGTGGCGAGAGCCAGTGAGATGCTGGGGTGCATAGGAAGAGGTGTCACCAGCAGAAGGAAGGAGGTGGTGATGTCACTGTATAGATCATTGGTGAGGCCTCATTTGGAATACAGTGTCCAGTTCTGGAAGGCACATCTCTGGAAGGACGTAGAGAGGGTGGAGGCAGTTGAAAGAAGGACAATGAAGATGGTGCAGGGCCTGCACCAAAACTAATATGAGGAGAGACTGGGAGACCTCAGTATGTATACTCTGGAGGAGAGGAGAGGAGAGACAGGGGAGATATGATAGAAACCTATAAATTTCTAAAAGTCATAAATAGGTTGCTGGAAGGTAGCATCTTTCAGAAAAGGAGATGTTCAGGAATGAGGGGTCATGACATGAAGTGGGAAGGGGGTAAACTAAGGACTAGCATGAGGAAATATTTCTTCACAGAAAGGGTGGTGGATGCTTGAAATAGACTCTCAGCAGAGGTGGAGGGGGCAAACACAGTGGGAGGAATTCAAGCATGCATGGGGCAGGCATAGGGGAACCCTAGCAATAGGAATGAGGAGGTAAAGCCGGAGATCAAGTAGGGTGTGCAGGTTTTATGATAGGCAGGAAAAATGGTCCGAGTGATCCTTATCTGTCATCAGTTTCTATGTTTCTTTGTTTATTAAGTGAAATCTGTCCCTTCATCTCTGTGCTCTTTAATACAATCAATATATTTTTAGTGGTGGTAAAATTGCTATCACACTTATGAATCTGATCAGCGTTGCCAGCCTATAATATGCTTTGTTAGCATCCCCCAGCCTCAGTTGTTAAAGTGCCTTTCCAGAATTTTGTTATGCTTCCCAAATGAGCAAGAAATGGTCTTTTATGTCCCACTCTCTGCATCAGTTGAGATCTCTGCCATTCCATCTTGCTTTTTTCCTTTTTATTTGTTTGTTTGCTCTTTAGCCAGAGGAAAGGTGGTCATTTTGTTTTAAACTGCATAGGTTTAGGTTCTGCTTTTTAATTTTGTTTTATTTTTAAACAGTTGTCTGAGCATATACTTAGTTTTATATATTTACCTGTGATTAGCCTCCATTTTTTTTCACCTATTCTGACGACAGAGCAGGAAACATATTCTTAAAGAAGTAGGTCATGTAAAAAAATTTTTTACTGGGCATTTGAAAACAGTCCCTTGAATTTTACGTTTATTACTTATAATTGTGCTGGCAAATGTTTGCTTTCAGTTTGTTTATTTTAAAAAATTGTTTTTAATTATACAAAGAAATCTTGCTGGCTACAACATCTCTGTATGTGTTCTGAGTGTTCATTTCTTTATCTATAAGCTGGATGGAAGGTTTTGTAACGTGGACAGCCAGTTCTGAGTGCTGTAGTATCATTTTTTTTGTAATATCAAAATGGGTTATGGACTATTTGTAATGAGAGATGCTGAAAATCTGTTGCACCCCCCCCCCCGTCCCAGGTTTCAGCTGAAAGCTGAAAGCCATGAGAAAATGCTGAAACAGCATGTGAGATCATACACACACACCGGATTTAGATACCAGGTGTTACATGGCAGGCCTGAAGCTATTTACAGACTTTTCTAAGTTAAGTATAGGTGTTGTTGTTAAGAGGGAAATCATAAAAAAAAGGTTTATGACATTAGAAGGGGAAACCAGGGTTAGCAAACTGGCGCAAAGTCGTAAATGTTCCTCTGATGCCTGTGTGAGAGAGGGTACTGATTAAGATCAAAGAGATGTCATTTGCAGAACATATGAGTATGCTGAGGTTGCAGAATTTAATTATTGAAAAAAGACATCCTGTTTTTTTTATTAAATATACATTTTTTTATATATTCTGACAGAGGAGGAGCTAGGTGACCTCACCCAAAAAGGGGTTGGCAAATACAGTTTGCTTCAAGGAATATTCTGTTTTACATCAGAGACACTTTTATCTAGACTCTGACAAGGAAACATCTGTGAGCACTTTTAAAAAGGTAGTTAGAAAGATAAACAAAATCTAAATGTTGTTGTAGGAATTTGCACCGTTTAAACCATGTTCTTTTAAAAAATGTGTATGTCTTGTGATGTAACAGTTCTGCATTTTGTGTTTTACATATTTTTATCTATTTTAGTAAAACTCTTTTTAGAGCATATTTGGTCTGTCTTTGATTTCTTTTCATTTGTAAAAAAAGTATATATGGTTATAGCAGACATGAGGCATAAGCTTGAATGGTGATACCAAACTGGAAAGAGAAGTGTTTTAAATCTGAGGTCTTTATTAAAGTTTTTAAGGGTTCATCTCTGTATACCTGGTTAGGTACTCATAGGCAAAGATATCTGGCCCCCTGAAGACAGAAATATCTGAGCCTGTGCATTGGGTACGTTAGCAAGAGGTTCATAGTTTGAATCACTCCAAGACTTGAGACCAAAGGTTGATCCGAACTCACAGAACAGACAAGAGGGTTACCTTGTTCTGTTAAACTGTTTACAAGACTGAGCTGGGAGGTTGGCACTTTGGGAGTAGAGGACCTGACCTGCTGAGTGGATTTGTGACAGGTTTATCATCATTTTATTTTTATTTTTTAACTATGCTGTTTAGGCCAGTAGGCAACTACAGCCAAAACTACCTCACCTTTTTGAGTTTATTTATTTTTAATAATTAGATGGATGATCCCCTTTCTATTTCTCAGTCTGTATATTTTTTCTTGTCACACACAGATTCTTTCTTCCCAGATACAGGACTGTGAATGAGTCTCCCTTGCTTGTAGGGAGTCACTCTCCTTCATTTCTAGTCAGTCCCCCTGGATTTTCCATAAGGTAGAATCAAATATTCATTAATAGGATGGATTGCCCTCCAAAGAGTTTGATATTCTTCTTCTGATACCCTTAAAAACCTCCCTCATAAGCTGTACAGATGTGGAAAACCAGTCTTTCCTATACCTTTACAGTACCACATCTTGCTCTTATCTGCTACTACGACTGCACCAGGAACAAGCCTTTGTCAATACCAAATGTTGGCTTTCTGGCATTGGCATTGGTAGTGCAGGAGTTAGGGAGATGCATACTAGGAATGGCAGTGAAGTATTGAACTGACGCAAACACCACCCACATCCTGCAGAGACTGACAGGTATTGGGAGTGTGCCTTTGGGTCATCAGCCATAATGCACATGCTATTTCACCTCACCTTACCCTGCAGACACCGACAGGTGTCAAGGAGTGCCTTGGAGTCTTCAGGCCTTACACTCACCCCATTCCATAGGGATATACGCTGAAATGGGTGCAGTATAGAAGAATGGGATGAACTTTGGGGCTGAAGACTCCAAGGCACACCTCAATGTGTGTCACTGGATACAGGGTTGGGGTGGGGGTGGAACTGTGTGAGCATTACAGCCGACGATCCCAAGTCAAACCCCAACTCCTGTCAGTTTCTACAGGGTGGGGCGTTACAGTTGAAAACCCTAATGCCCCAGGTGTTTGTTGGTATTTTCACTCCAGATTTTCAACATGGGCTTTTTATGACCCCACCTCTTGAACAGTGGCACTATCTGTTCATTACCTGAAAGGTTATTTTGCACAGCGACTGCACGATTTGGCGTCACAGGTGTAAAAACACATTTTGGACAGGATGTGAAAAATTACAGCTGTACTGTTCATGAGGTGGTGTGAAAATATGGCAATGTTGAAAATCTGGAGTGAAAATATGAAAAATTGGTGATGTTATGAGCATGCATAGAAACTGCGCAATGCACACCTGTAACGCAATCATTTTTTTTTTTCACCAAATTTTCAACATGGGCATTTTTGGACCTCTTTGCATGAACAGTGGCACTGTGATTTTGTTAATCTGTTCCAAAAGTTGATTTCCCACAGTGACAGTGCCATTCTGTGCCACAGGTGTAAAAACATGTTTTGGGCAGGATGTGAAAAATGACAGCTGTACTGTTTATAAGGAGGTGTGAAAAAATGGCAATTCTGAAAATCTGGAGTGCAAATATAAACAAGCATTTGTCAATGCTGAATGTTTGCTTGCTGGCATTGACAGTGGTAGCGTAGAAGTTACAGAGCTGTGTAATAGGAATGGCAGTGAAGTATTGAACTGAAGCCAACCCCACCACCACCCTGCAGAGAGTGACAGGCATTGGGGTGTGCCTTTGGGTTGTCAGGCATAACGGACACGCCATTTCACCACACCCCACCCTGCAGACACTGACAAGTGTCACGGTGTTCCTTGGGGTCTTTGGCCCTTATGCGCACCCTATTCCATTAGAAAATACGGTGAGATGGGTGCGATATAGAAGAATGGGGTGAATTTTGGGACTGAAGAGTCCAAGGCATACCTCGATGCCTCTCACTGGCTGCAGGGTGTGGAATGGTATGAGCATTACAAGCAAGAATCCCAAGTCACACCCCTGATGCCTGTCATTCTCTACAGGGTTGGGCGTTATGGTTGGAAACCCTAACACATCAGGCATTCGTTGGTATTTTCACTCCAAATTTTCAACATGTTTTTTTTGTGACCCCACCTCATGAACAGGGGAATATCAGTTTGTTAGCCGAAAGCTGCTTATGCACAGCGACTCGAGCATTTAGCACCACAGGTGCAAAAACATTCCAAACAGGATGTAAAAAATGACAGCTGTACTGTTCATGGGGAGGTGTAAAAAATGGCAATGTTGCAAATCTGCAGTAAAAATATAAAAAAAAATGGTGAAGTCACAAGCGTACATAGAAACTGTGCAAAGCACACCCGTAATATAATTAGGTTGGGGATTTTTTACAGCAGATTGTTAACTCAGGCATTTTGGTGCCTCCGATCATGAACAGTGTCACTGTGATTTTCTTTATCTGTCCTGAACAATGATTTCCCACAGCGACCATGCATCTCTGAGCTGAAAGTGTGAAAACACACTTCAGCCATGTTGTGAAAAATGACAGCTGTACTGTTCATAAGGAAGTGTGAAAGAATGGCACTGGTGAAAATCTGGACTGAAAATATTACAAAGTCATGAACTTACCAGGGTGCGTGGAAACTGCGCAATGCTCACTTGTAACACAGTCATTTTATGGACTTTTGTCACCAAATTTTCAACATAGCCATTTTAAGACCTCTGCTCATGAACAGTGTAACTGTGATTTTCTTAATCTGTCCCAAACATTGCTTTCGCACACCAACAACACCATTGTGCGCTACATGTGCGAAAACACATTTTGGGTGACATATGAAAAATGGCAGCTGTACTGTTCATAAGGAAGTGTAATAAAATGGCAATGTTGAAAATCTGGAGTGAAAATATTAAATTCGCAAACTTACAAGCATGCATAGGAACTGCGCAACTCACGCTCGTAAAACAGTCATTTTTAGGAATTTTTTTCACCAAATTTTCAACATAGTCATTTTAAGACCTTTGCTCATGAACAGTGTCACTGTGATTTTCTTAATCTGTCCCATACATTGATTTCGCACACCGACTGCGCCATTGTGCGCTATATGGGCGGAAACACATTTTGGGCAAGATGTGAAAAATGACAGCTGTACTGCTCATAAGGAGGTGCGGTAAAATGGCAATGTTGAAAATCTGGAGTGAAAATATTGAAACTTTGCGAACTTACTAGCGTGCATAGGAACTGCACAACGCACGCTTGTAAAACAGTTATTTTTTGGAATTTTTTCACCAAATTTTCAACATAGCCATTTTAAGACCTCTGCTCATGAACAGTGTCACTGTGATTTTCTTAATTTGTCCTGTACATTGATTTCACACACCGACTGCGCCATTGTGCGCTACATGGGCGGAAACACGTTTTGGGTGAGATGTGAAAAATGACAGCTGTACTGCTCATAAGAAGGTGTGGTAAAATGGCAATGTTGAAAATCTGGAGTGAAAATATTGAAAATTCGCGAACTTTACGACCTCTTGCGTAGGAACTGTGTAGCTGCGCTAGTAAAACAGTCATTTTTTTGGAATTTTTCCACCAAATTTTCAAAATAGGCTTCGTGAGAGCCCACCTTGTGAACGCTGACAGTGTCGTTTCGTTAATCAGGCCTGAAAGGTGATTTCATGCAGTGACTGCGAAATCAACCTTCGGGCCCGAATAACGCCATGCCAGTGACATCATTCATGAGAAGGGGTCCCAAAAACCCCATGTTGAAAATTTGATGCAAAAATTCCCAAAAATGCCTGAGATATGCAACAAAGTTGAAAAAACCCTATCTATCCCATTATACAGCTTACCGGCATTTCCTCAGTTCGCGGTCGGCTTTGAAGAGTGCAGTCGTGTTCCTGGTCCACCGAAGATCATCGCGCCGAGCTCTGGAGGTAAGTATGGGGTGGAGGGGTGGGGAGGCAGGGTGCCCAGTGGGTAGGTGCGGGTTGTGGGGAGGGGGGCAGGAAGACTGAATGGGACTGTTTTTTTCTTTACAGGTATTTGAAACAGAAAAAAGATGCGCGGGATGTTTGCCATGCTGGGGTGGGCTCCCAGCATGGCAGAAGGATGGCTGGGGGGGCGTGGAGCTGACAGGGGGATTGGGCACCCCCGTTGGCCATAGCATTTGTTGCCACGCTGGAGGTGGGCTCCCAGCGTGGCACCCTCTGGGGAAGACAAGCCGAAGCCGGCGGGATTGGGCACCCCGCCGGGCGGCGCCACGAGTTGCTACCGCTTGGGGTGGCACCCAGCATGCTATTTTGGAAGGCTTTGGCGGGGAGCGCAGCACAGCCGATGGGGATTGGGCACCCCCGTCGGCTATAGATTGTGTGCGTGGGGGAGAGCATGCAGTATGCATGTTTGTGTGTGTGTGTGTGTGTGTGTGTTTAGGGGGAGCTGCGCATGAGCAAGCGATATCTTAGTGCTGCTCACTGAAGCGTAGCTCCCCCTTTCAACTATACGCCACTGCATTTTGGAGCTTGTCATAGACAGCTCCAGCATGCATTGGTGGACAGGGGCCGTGCCTGCCAACACACTGACTGAATTGGAAGAGGGGGTGACACACCTCCGAAAACTCAGATGATGGCACTATGTTTCTTGCACATGCGTGCAAGCAAACATAAAAATTGGTGAAGTTACAAGAATGAGTAGAAATTGCACAATGCACGCTCGTAACTCAGTCACTGTTTGGAATTTTTTCACCAAATTTGCAACATGGGCTTTTTGGGACCTCCCCTCATGAACAGTGGCACTGTTGTTTTATTATTCATTCCCAAAAGGTGATTCTGTAGTGACAGCAAATTCACCTTTTGGGACTGAAATAACGAAGATACAGTGTCATGTTCATAGTAGTCAAGAACCATATTATTGAAAATTTAGGGCAAAAATCAAAAATAACTGAGATAGCAACATAAATTGACCCCATTATAAAGATTACAATCATTTCTTCAGTTTGTGGTTGGCCTTTGAAGAGTGCAGGCGTTTCCCACGCCGAAGAAGATCTCTGCTCCTGACCTCTGGAGGTAAGTATGGGGTGAGGGGGGTTGTGGGTAGGTGGGTGCGCAGAGGGAGGGTGCAGGTTGGGGGAGGGGGATGGGGAAGACCATGAAGGATCGATTTCAGTTTTATAGGTTAAGTAAAATAAAAAGACTACTGGGGACTGTTTTTCTATTTTAGATGGGGAAAAAAAAAATTAGGCACACTAGGGTGGGCCCCCAGTGTGCCACAATGGGAGTGGTGCATGCCATTGTCGACACGGGGATTGGGCACCCTGTTGTTGGCAAAGAACATAGATGGGTTGGGGGATGGCGCATCTGACACCAGGAGTGGGCATCCCAGTGTAGAAAACTATTGTTTTGGCACACTGGTGTGGGCTCCCAGTGTGCCACATTAATGGGGGGATACATGCCGACATGGGGATTGGGCACCCCCGATGTTGGTTTTGCGGGACTGTGTGGTGGGCAGCAGGAGCCGCCATGTTTCAGCACACTGAGGTGGGCTCCCAGTGTGCCACATAATAGGGGGGACATGCCAACATGGGGATTGGGCACCCTGATGTTGGCTTTCTGGGGAGTGAGTGTCGGCACAGGAGTCATCATTGTAGAAAGCTATGCCACAGCTATCCCACTTATTGAAATGTTTCACCAGAAAAGGCACAATGAAACTCTGCTGGCAACTCTGGCGATGCGCATTACTGTGCACTGTAATGCACATGGCTGGAGTCTTGTCATCTGCCACTGCAATAAGGAAACTGCACCTCATTGGAGTGGCAGATTTCTTTCAACTCCATAACTCTCTTTGGAGCTGCTGTCATTGCCAGCATGCTCACTGATTTGTGGCTGAGAGACGCACCCACTAAAGCATCTCCTGCATTGGCCACAACACTGACACACCTCTAAAAGTGCTACTACTGCAAGATGTTGCTTGCGCATGCACAAGCCAACATAAAAATACAGTTATCTTAAAACCATGAGAACACTAACTGCAGTCTCTTTGTATGATCCAAAACAAAGTCTAATTCTTACCTTTTATTCCTCAGTCAGACTCGGAACAAGCAAGAACAAATCGAGATTCATGCAACCCTTTTTACAAAGAAGCAAAATTCTTTGGCAGGCAACTCCAGTGAAAAATTCAGTTCTCTGTAGATCCTGTCCATGTGGCAGCAGCTGGTATCTTTCTAAAGCCCCACTAGAACTGGACTGTATTTTATACACCTAACAATAAACTGGCTCAGTTGCTGGCAGCCCCAGGGTAGTCAAGAATTGAGGAACACCAGCAGCCTGGTTTTCAAGTTGGGAGTGTGCATGGTGGTGGTAGGTGCAGACAGGTGAAATGTGGTTCTCCCTCAGCAGCTTGCAGTGAGTCGGCTTCTCCACAACTGGCAATGGGGTGGCCAGCAGGACAGATCCAGAATCAGAAGGGACATGTCCTGACCCAGAGGGCCTTTTATCACACAAGGTGACAAAACTGGATGAGGAAAAACAAGTCCATGGGACTTTTGTAGAGCTGGTTTGGTCCATCACAATCATCCTGCAAGCATGTGAGGTTCACCTGAAAATTTAGGGGTGCTGGACCAATCAGGCACAGAAACTGTAATTTGCCTTGGTTGTGGCTTTCAAGTACTGACACCACTGGTGCTGACTCCCTGCTGTGAAACAATATAATAGTAATAATACAGGATTCTGCAGCACATTTAGCCTTCTTGCTGAGATACCAGCAGGTCTGTGACAAATTGTTGCCCGTCTTTTGTTTAAATGGGAGGAGATTGTAAATGGGGAGGGCTTCACACTATATTGCTGAAACTTTTTGTTAAGTGCTGCTGACATTTTTTGTTTAGGTTAGGGAGGCAATTATGCCAAAAGAAAAAAAAATAGTTTAAAAGATACATTTTATTATTTTTACAACAAATGGAGAACTACTGAATATAGGGCCCTCTGGTCAATATTTCACATTTTAAAGGGGCATTGCCAAACCTGATGGTTGAGTTTGGCTGAATCCGAAATGGCGGAGTGCAGTACACTCACTATAGCTGATGAGACAGAAGCCCAGGAGGCATAAGAAGAGGGCAAATTTTTTTTTATATTAATTTGTGAATCATCTGTTCTGAGGAAGCATGAGGCAAAACATTATAGTTTTTGTTTGTTGGCCTTTATATGCATTTTGCAGGAAATAAACAATAAAACAGTACTTTATAATAATGGTGAGGGGGTACAGTCTCTCTTCATGACTGTCTAAACTGAAATAAAATGGAAAAGATTCATTACCTAACACACATCTGAGTCCCGTTTATTTTCTTGAAATGCGTTTTTATACAGTAAAGTAGCTGAATAGTTATTCATAAGTGACATTGTTTCTATAACAGCAATCCACGTACAGTATGATTAATAGAACATAGTCCATTGCTGCAAATGGTGACGTGCCATCCTGTTTTTTAATTAAAATGGAATCAAAACTTTTTTTAAGGAAACATCTGAGCTTTTCGGATACTTCCTTAAAAAGGTTTTGATTCTGTTTTAATTAAAGAAATGGAATGGCACCTCATCATTTGTATAGTCTTTTTTTTAACATACAATACTTTATTGAGTTTTTGTTTTCCATATAACAGTGTGCGAACTACAATCATGGCGATGAACCAGCTACCTACATAGCCACCTATCGCCATTTAACACAGTTAGAGAACAGTGAATAATGTGCTAGTCTACTATCAATCAAAGCCAAGTACATAGTGAAGCGTAAGGTTTTGTCATAGAACAGTGCTCAAACTCCATCATACATTTGTTTAATCATCGACTAAGCAGTGTCCGAAGCAATATATATGAGCAGGACAAACTTCAAGGGGAGACCCTGCCATGGTGTTGAAGTAACCAAACATGCGTTTCCTCCTACCTTGCTGGCAACTATCTAACAAGATACAGAAACCAGGAAACAGAAAGGAGTAAGACAATAATCAAGGACAAGTAACATACAAGGAAAACAGAACTGTTGGTGGGGAAGGAGGGAGGGAGCCCCACAGTCCCAGCACTTATAATACCTGTGGGTTGCGAGGAGGAGGTGGCGGGATTGCGCATAAGTGCGAATGTAGGTACGCATCCCATTTTTTGTGAAATCTGTGAAGTTCGCCCTTTCCCACAGCTGTGAGCCCCTCAAAAGATGCCAGTCTAGAGAGGGTAGCTCACCAAGCAGCCACAGAGGGGGCATTGGTTAGCCCCCAGTTCATCAGGATGGCCCGTTTGGCCTCCATAAGCACGGCAAGGGTCCACATTTTAAGTGGAGTCGAAATGGGGTCCAGCGTGGAGGAGTCATCTAGAAGGAACGAGTCCTGGGATAGGGTGAGACTTGTCCCCATGATTCTTGAGCAGTCCTGCAATACTAAGGTCCAGAACGGCTAAAGGCCTGGTCAGGACCAAAGAATATGAAGTAGGTGGGCTGGGGAGGATTGACACCTCCAGCATTTGTCATGCTTCAACACCCTGATTTTAAAGAGCACTACAGGCATCCTATACCATCTTAGGAGAATTTTTAATTGAATCAGGCAGCTCCTGGCATCCTCATAAGCTGTATGGGCCACTTTTAAACAATTGCTCCACACCTGTGAGCTCAGAGTGCATCGGAGCTCCAGCTCCCATGCCCTTCAGCATGCAGAGGTGGTATCCGGCTGTGAATCTCTCAGCACATTATAGAAGAGTCCCACCCGCCCCTGCCCTTGCTTAGGTCTGTGCAACATGATAAGACACTCCCATGGACCCAAATCTTTGTGTTTGGCCAAGACAGAGGTAAGGGCACTGAGTAGTAGGCGATATCTCCAGAAATCATGACCCTGGAGGCCAAAGCGAGTCTGCAACTGCTCAAAGGACATCAACGTCAGACTGTCGGCGAGAAGAAGATCTTCCACAACATGAATGCCCCTAAGGTCCAATGGGGCCAATTCAGAGGTTTATGGTCCATGGTGATTAATTTGTTATGCCACAAAGGGGCATAAAGAATCAGGGGGGAGTGGTCCGAGTTTGGGATCCCGGTCAAGTTCATAGCCCGATACCACATCTTGCAGGTATGCTCCATAATAGGAGTAATTTGTTTTTTGGGTGGCTGTTTGTCCATAAGAAGCATGAAAAGGGAATTGCAAGGGAGCAGGGCGGATTCAAGAGTTACCCATGGCGGAAGGGGAGTGGGGCCAGGGATAAACCATGCAGTGGCTTGAGCCAGCTGAAAGGCTAGTTGGTATCCTCCAAACTAGGACAAACCAAGGCCCCCTTTCAACCAATGGGCCTTCATCTTAGCACGCCCCCAACGTGTTACCTTGCCTTCCCACATGAAGGAGGAAATAAGCTTGTCAAGAGAGAAAAAAAGCTTAGGAGATAATGGGATGGGAAGGCTGCTGAAGAGGTACAGAACCCTCGATAGTACAAACATTCAGATTTCCTCCACTTTACCCTTTAAGGACAGCTGCATTTTGCACCATCTCTGCATTTCTGCTGAGAGAGAAGTCAAGAGAGGGGCAAAGTTGGTCTTCTCAAGATCCCCCCATTCCGCAGGGATAAAGATGCCCAGATAGGGGCCTGTTAGACAGTTGCAGCCACACTTTGTATTCAGCGGGGCCAGCGTTGTTTTCTTCTGGTTTAGTGATAAACCAGAGAGGCCTGCGAACTCCTGCAGAATTAACAGCACCGCCTTTACAGATAGATCGGGGTTGGATAGCGTGAGCAGCATGTCGTCCGCATAGGCATTAACTGAAAACGAGTGGGCTCCGACAGGGATGCCAGTAACATCCGGGGTGCCTAGGAGCTTCCTGATGAGGGGGTCAAGGGCAATGATGAATAGTAGAGGGGAAAGGGGACAGCCTTGTCTGGTGCCTCTCAGCAGTGGGAAGGGAGCGGAAATATCTCTATTGGTGACAATACATGCCATGGGTAAATGGTATAGCGTGGAGATCCAGGACCGAAAATAGGGCCCAAACCCATAGAGGGACAAAACATTATGAAGATAATGTCATTCTAATGAGTCAAACGCCTTAGCGAAGTCAAGGGCTAGAGCCGCCATCTGTGCTGGCGAGTGAAGTACTAGCCATTTCAGATTCAGAACAAGCTGCAGGTTGTCTGCTCCAGATTTTCCCTTGGAGAAGCTGGATTGGGAAGGGTGAATCAGCGTGGGAAGGAGCAGATTCAGTCTATTCACCAGGACTTTGGCTAATAGCTTAGTGTCTACTGGCAGCAGGGAAATGGGCCAGAAATTCACACAGTCTAATGCATCAGAAGATTTTTTGGGGATTAAAGTTATAAGGGCTTCCCGCATGGAAGTGAGGAGTGTAGCTGCATGCTGGGCCTCTTGCAAGGCATTCACAAGGGGGGTAATACTTCTGAGTTTAAGAAGCTGGTACAGTTCTGCAGTCATGCCATCTGGCCCAGATGCTTTCCCCTTTGCCATTTGGGAGAGAGCTGATAGGAGTTCCTCCGGAGTGATAGGGGGCCTCCAAACTATCGCTGTCATCTTGGGAGAGCTTTGGGAGGGGGCTCTCCTTGAACAGGGCCGAAATGCATGGGGGGAGCTTGTCTGCTGACAGTTTGGACTGGGTCTGATACAAACTGTGATAGTAGCACCGCATCGCCTCATTGATGGCTTTGGATGTCGTGAGTATATGGCCCTCCCTGACCCTGAGTGCCAAAATCCTGGAAGAAGCTTGCTGCTTGCAGAGGTGATAAGCAAATACCTTGCCTCCCTTATCCCCACCAGCCCAAAACTTGTGCTTGGATCGAAGAAGTTGCCATTCAGCTTTTTATTGAGGAGTGTATTAATTTGGTATTTGAGACCTACAATGGTAGGTAACATGGGGGAACCGAGGGGGTGCTGTGGTAAAAGTTTAAATTGACTTTCTAGTGAAGCAAGCTCAGCTTGTAGAGTACATAGCTCCTGGGATCATGCCTTATTTTGGGCTGCCGTGTAAGAAATTATCCTCCTTCCCAGGACAGCCTTGAAAGCATCCCACACCGTGGAGGCCGAAACCTCACCAGGCGGATTAAGAGAGAAGTAAGAGCAGGCTTCCTCCTTAATAAAAGTCTGGAAGGTTTTATCTTGCAATAATAGTGGGTTACATCTCCACCTCGTGGCAGAAGCCCCTTGCCTGGGGGGGGGGAGAAGATCGAGACAGGGGCATGATCAGATATAATATGCTGAAAATGGAGGTTTCCAAAATCCCAGGGGCAGCAACATGGTTGGCTAGCCAGAAGTCTAGCCTGCTGTGTGTACGATGAACTGCAGAGTAGAACGAGTAGTCCTGATCCTGGGGGTTGTCCCTTCTCCACAAGTCACAGAGTCTCCATTCCTCCATGAGATCCTTAAGACTCGCTAGGGTCTTGGGATGGGTCTGTGGGGTGGGGAGAGATTTATCGAGAAAAGTATCTAACACTAGGTTGTGATCACCCCCAATGAGGATAGGAATGTGTGAGAAGTCACTCATTAACATTGCAAATGCATGGCTTAGTTCAGGGTACACCTCACCAGAATCTGTATTGTAACCATATACATTGGCAAGCAACATCTTACCCCCTGGGCAAGCAAGCCTGACCACCACCCATCGTCCCTGGGAGTCTGTCCATTTGTCCTCGACCAGCCACGGGGAAGCTTTAGGGAGTAGAATTGCAACACCGCTGGACTTAGTGGTGGCACAGCCGACTACAATAGTGCCTACCCACAGTTTTCCAAGCCATTGCACCGTTTTGCTGAGTAAGATGGATCTCTTGGAGAAGGGCTATATCTGCACCTTGGGACTTTAGGAATTGAAGTACCTTTGTACTTTTGCTGGATGATTAAGCCCTTTGACATTCCAGGAGAGACATCTCCAGCCCTTTGCAGCCCGAGAGTTACTTGCCATTGGTTTCCAGAAAATCAGGAGCTAGAAATAGAAAAACAAGGAGGGGGGGGGACTCACCCAGTAGGAGAAAGATAGCCTGAAGCAGAGAGAGAGGGGAGGGCACCCGGGTGGTAGCTCAGTCTTGAATCTCCAGACTGGATATATCCAAAAGAGAGAGTACAATTGGAGAGAGAAGAGGGCCAGAAAGGTAGTTGCAGCTCTCGTCACCAGAAGCAAAAAGCCTAGATTACTGAGAAATAGAAGATATTACACACTATATAAACGTAATGAACAATCAGCTAAATTCATTTAGAAAACTGTGCTAATGTGAAAGAAAAAAACAGATGTATAATACCAACCAGAGAACCAACTTTAATGGTGCTGAGGTGAATATGTGATAGAGAACCCCAAGGGTCTACGCCGCACTGCTTCAGACACCAAGAAAAGAGAGGAGGGAAAGGTCACACCACAGCATGGGTGCACTGTCCCAGCCAACCTGAAACAAGGCCTTGTTGTTGCCAGAAATGCCTGAGGGTCTCCCTCAGACAAGCTGGCAGGCAAGATCATATAACAACAACTGGAAGATACACTGAGGGAAAGGAAGCAGAGGGGGGAGGGAACCAGCAGACTGATACAAAGTGAAAAGCCTGGGGGGGATCTGTCTGCCAACCAGAAACATCAAGCCATAAGGCAGGTCTGAAAAGTCAGCCAACAAGCTGGAGTGTGGGGGGGGAGGATAACCAATAATCAGACAGTGTTTGATTGAACCACCATCCAGTTATGTCCCAAGCTAGAGACCTAGAGGGAGTGGGTGGCATGCAATGGGGGTGTTCACAAGGGGAGGATATCTGTGCCCCTCACAGAGCACTCCCTCCATCTGAGGGGACATACCTGTAAGGTTGACCTGACCTAGGGATCAGTGGAGACAGATGAAGTGGGAGCCAATGGGAGGGGCGGGGGAGAGGCCCCCATGGCTTACAGTGCCAATGTGGAGAAAAACCGTAGAAGGGCTAAAAACCAACATGCCCGATGGTTAGGCCAACTAAAAAAGTGGAACAGGTAACATCATACAGTCCTGAACAGTTCAGCCTTCTGCCCCAGCACTTTCTGGAGCCTCAATTCACTGTCATTCCTGTGTACTTGACCGTGGAGTAGTAGCCAGCACCTCTGCAAAAGATTTAGGGCCTGGTTTGAGCAGACCGGCAGCAATGGCAGTGTCTTCTTCCTCTTTTTCAACCGTGTCTGCCCAGTCCAGCGGGATAACGTCATCCATGAGTTCCTCCTGTTCCTCCCCCTAGATGGCACGTGTATTTGCACTAGCTGAGGATGTTGGCTCTGCCCTTAAAAGCTTTGCAGGGGGAGAGGCTGAGGGGTTATCAAGGCCCAGGTGGCTTGGGCTTTTGGAGCGCTGGCGTTGTCAATGGAAAGTGAAGTGCTTGAACTGCTCCTGTGCATCTGCCTGTACAGTGCCACCCAAAGTACAGTCGACTGTGGGTCGCGAGCCACTAGCAAGCCATTGGCCTGCTGGAGATGAAGAAATCCCGGGTGCAGGACAGTCTGGGGAGAGGGTCAGGGGGGAAGGTGTTTTCCTGGGACTGGTCCATCTAATATTGTCCTCCCTTGCAGAGCGCAGCCCTCTCTTGTCCGTTCCTTTTCCCAAGTGGTCCCCCAGAGCCCAGTGCTGGAGAGAAGGCCTAGCCAGTGGTTGTTGATCCATGCCTCAGCCTCGCGAGGGGATTCTGTGGTGAAAGACTTGCCATCCTTAATGATATGAAATGTGGTAAGTTTCCTGTGGCGATATTGAAAGGAATGAGCTAAGAGAGCAGACTTCAGAGGGCCATATGCTCTTCTTCTGGCCACTACCTCCTTGGAAAAGTCACGGTAGAAAGAAATGGTGGCCCCCCTCCACGTAATTTCTCCCCTGTCTCTGGTGACACGGAGCAGCTTTTCTTTAATTGTGTATCGAAGGAGATATGCAATGATGTGTTCTGGGGGTATTACTGCCATTGCCTCTGCCACCAACCCTATGAGCTCTCTCTCCACCCCAATGGGCTCTCTCCACCTCTCTACCAGCAGTTGGGGTAGCCAGTCATTTAGAAAGTGAACCATATCAGGGCCTTCGACACCCTCCGACACTCCCAGAATTCTAACATTGTTCCTCCGACTCCTGTTATCATGGTGTTCAGCCCTCTCCCATAGCCTGGAAAGTTTAGATTCATGGTCCCTTAGGTGCTGAAGCACTAACAGATGCTGCCTTTCGAATTCCTCCGTGCGCTGCTCCAAAACATTCTGTTGGTCAGCAAGTCTCCGCACTTCAGCTACGTTCCCGGCCAGTGAGGACCCGATGTCATCCACCCGAACTAAAACCGTCTCCAACATTTTTGTTATATTGGAGAGTGCTTCTCCAAATTGCATCTGGTCCTGAGGTGGTTGTGGAGGAGGTATGTGACGTTCCTGCCCCCTCTGTCCCCAAGCAGCCATTATCCTGCGTGTCTCTTTAGGCGTTCCAAAGCAAGAGAGACTATGGCTAGTGAGAGCAGCTGACCTCGGCAACCAAGTGCAGTCGCGACCCATGCAGCGACGATAAAATGCCTAGGAGTCGATTAGGTGGGCCACGCAACCATTACTCGTACTCCCGTGCAGAGGCCTGTGTCGGCCTATTCTGTCAAAGTAGGGCCCGAGATGGTGGGAGCTGTAGAAACACTGCCAGAGCGTGGCCGACCCCAAAAGAAGCCATCGTTAGGTTGGCGGCAGAAAAGGGGACAGTGTACCAGTTGGTGCTGAGTGAATTCAATCCAGCGTCATGATAGAAAAAAAACAGTTAAATGCCAGGCTGGGGCAGAGCGCAAGATTTATGCTGCCATTGTTGCCTGGTCCAAGCCATGCCCCCCCATTTGTATAGTCTTGCAGCAATGGGCTATGTTCTATTAATCGTACTGTACTAAGATTGCTGTTATAGAAATGATATCACTTTTTATGAATAACTACTGTATTTGGCTACTGTACTGTAAATAAAAACTCATTTCAAGAAAATAAACAGGGACTCAGATCTGTGTTAGGTAAGGAATTTGTATAAGGCAGTGTTTTTTTTTCTCCATACAATATTTGAAATCAGCTGTGTGTTTTGACAAAAGCTATTTAATTTATATATGTATTCATTTCTTAAGTTTATTTGTTTCAAAGAGGATGAGGGTACCAGACTCCTGTTTGCCCTGATCTTCCAATCCTGTGTGACCAGACTTCCTTTTGCCAGCCCTGCTGCGGTCATTGGTTTATAGTAATAGAAACTTAAATTTGCAGCCGGATATCAGTCCAAGTGCACCCCCTTCCCACAACACAGTCGGGAAGACTAAGAGATTTATATATTTGTTTCAAAAATGCATATACTGTATTATGATCTCAGTCTTTATAGGCGCCTTTACACGCTGGGCTCTGTACTGCATTAACTGGTGCAGATCAATGGCAGTGTTGCCTTTTTTGTGTGTAAAGGCAACCAGTACTGATTCCGCAATGAGCGCTTGCTGAAATGGCATTCCCTGTTTTCCTGGGTTTGCCATCTCAGTGCATCATTCTGAACTGCATCTGGTGGCCATGGAATCAAATGGAAGTGCTCACAACTCTGCTGCGAAAGTTTTGCGTGATCCTCCGGGATCCTCCTTGTCTGTCAATGGCATTGCTTCATGGTGTGTCCTGATGCTGGTACGAGCAGTATTATGCCTGAATTTAGCTATTTATATTTTCTGATAGTATAAAGAATGCTGAACTTGGGCAAGTAGGCAGTTATTTGCAACAGGGGCTACAAATGCTTTAAAATCACTCAGAAAGTGGGGAGTTATACTGGGCATGCGCTTATGCATATTCATATATTTCCCAGGCCCATGGTGCCATGCTACACTGAGTGCTCGCCCTCAGAGCCAACCCAGAGTACCTAATCAAGTCCCAGCAGGTGAATGTGGTGCCAGATATCTGTACCACTCCAGAGCTATTGCTTCTATACTGCTTACATAAAATGCAGCTACAACCCAGAGCTACAACATGATTGCTGCGCAAGGCTGCCGCCAACTGTAGCCACTTAGCCAATAGGCAGTATGAAAACCTGTGGATGGTGTGGGGGATGGTGGCAAACAGCAGTGACTGACATGCGCAGTGCCCAATGAAATTCCCTGAGCTCCCTGGCCACCCCAATACCTACTCCCCCGGCACCTCCGCCAAACCTACCACTTTGCAGTAGAAACAGGGATCTGAAAAAGTTACAAACCACCCTAACCTGAAAATCACCGAGGCACTTCATCCACAATCTGCACTGTGAAAACTACACTTTTCCTTGTTTTTTGTAGACATGGATCGGCAGATGCATACCTCACTGCCTCCAGAGTGCCACCACCGGGCTTGTCTCATATAGCTAGGGTGGCTCTCCTTAGCAATTTTCTTAGCTGGGGTGCCTGGGACCCCCAAGGACCCCCCTCACTTTAACCTCTGCTTACACTGTTATATTTGTTCCCCAGATACTTCTTGTGATAGGATATTACCGCACTGAAGGCATTTTTAATACCCTTCTATCATTTTTAAGTTGGGTATTGAACACTATTATTTAGTTTATTTACTTCTTTAAACTAACAACTTTTTTTATATTACTTTGCATATTTTGGGGGTTTTAACTTATAATCCGCAAAAACTCTTATTAGTAAATACTGAATTAATGAAGATATAATGTATTTCTCATCTACTGCAAGTTAACAATTACAGCAAC
Source organism: Neoceratodus forsteri (assembly GCA_016271365.2). Classification (NCBI taxonomy): domain Eukaryota; kingdom Metazoa; phylum Chordata; order Ceratodontiformes; family Ceratodontidae; genus Neoceratodus; species Neoceratodus forsteri. Next base: position 753,871,349 of record CM028137.1, read on the forward strand.
TTCTCAGTTAAAAGTCTGGACGTTTATCTGTAAGGACAGACAACCCTGAGTCTTTCTGTATATCTTTTTCCTGGGTTTGTCTGGTCACTGTATCTTTTCTGTGCTATGTGTGTCGTTGGTGCACACACCATAACAGCTTTGGACAATGTTCCTGTGGTCTTGTGTCATTTGAACTCAGTTATAATATTTGGAATAAAATCATCTCATGACAACACATATAGGCTGTAAAGTCGTGATGTGTGAAATGACGAATCTCTGGCTGTATAGTAAAACACACACTATATGGTGAAATACATACATCATATAGTGGAATATATACATTGTATAGTGAAATACATACACGATGTAGTGAACCACATACAGTATCTACTGAAATATATACATCGTATAGTGAAATACATATACTGTATACTGAAATACATATATTATATAGTGAAACACATACACTATATAGTGAAATGCTTACACTGCATAGTGAAATACATACACTACCTACTGAAATCCACATACTGAGAACTGAAAATCCACATACACTATACTGAAACAAATGTACTATGTACTGAAACATATACACTACCTATTGAGATACGTACACTGCAAACTGAAACATCCACATAAACTATCTACTGAAACAAATACTCTATAGATTGTAACACATACACTATATATTGAGAAAAAACTGCATACACTATATACTGAAACAAATACACTATATATTAAAATGCATATACTACACACTGAAAAAGCATATACACTATATATTGAAACAAATACACTATATATTGAAACATCTACACTTTATATTGAAATACATACACTATCTATTGAAATAAATACACTATGCACTGAAAAATCTGCATACACTATATATGAAACAAATACACTGTATATTGAAATACATACACTATCTATTGAAATGCATATACTACACACTGAAAAAAGCACATACACTATATACTGAAACAAATACACTATATATTGAAACATCTTCACTTTATATTGAAATACATACACTATCTGTTGAAATAAATACACTATGCACTGAAAAATCTGCATACACTATATACTGAAACAAATACACTACATGTTGAAACACATACACTATCTATTGAAACACATACACTGTAGACTGAAAAATTCACATACTCTATATACTGAAACAAATAAACTATATACTGAAATGGACTATGTTCTGAAACTACCCATCCCTCTGCCCCTCCCCCATGAATGTCCTAGAGTTGAACTCATTGCCTGCTGCATTCAGTTAGCTGTTAGCTTGATGAGAGGATGTCTGAAACTGCAGAGCTGAGGTAAACAAAACAGGGCTATCTCTTATTCTGCTTCTATATGGGGTTTTTCCTTTTGTTTTGCTTGCACACCTTTAGTCAAATTTCAGGCCATTGTGATGTAACAAGAAACTTTAAAAACTAATTTAAATGCTGTAGTTTATTCTTTTAAATAAGTGCTGCCTTCGTTTACTGTCGGACAACACATTTGTATAGGAAACTAATACAGGATAATCCTAACATACCTGTATACATAGGGAGCTGCATGCATTTTTCCAAGATAAAGTGTTGATTTGTTTTATGTGTAATTAATTACTGTATAAGTCCAGCAACTTATCTGAGTTGAATGCTTGGGAAGCACTTCAGGAGCTGTGGAAGTGTAAGCCAAAATCATTGCTAGTTTGTACTCTATGGACTGTGTTTTGATTAAGTTTTTATTTTAATGTTTTGTTTAATAAACGTTTCTTGGTTAAGAAACAAAAATATATATTTTTTGCTGCAATCCCTCAGTATTCAATTTTCATCAGGAGTTTAGCTGGCATATGCATATAATTTGCATTGTTTTATTAAATAACTTTACTGTGAATCCTCACTGGAGGCATGCACAGTCTGTTTTGCGGTTTGAGCTTCTGAAACTGTGTTGTATTTCTTTTTTTTTTCCCATAGAGATTTTTATCTCCTTAGTCACCCTGCTACCCCTTTGCCCACTGACATCTCCAGCCCAATCACCTATCATCCACAGGACATATTTGCTCTGAGATCCCCCCCCCACTCACATCCCCCGTGTTGGGGCCAGGAGGGGGGGAGGGCCATTGACAAGGAGACACATATTCCGATATGAGCAGAGCCTGGTTAGCAGTGCAAAATCTGCAGCAGGTTGTTGGATCATTTTGCCATTAGAGGGTTTTTACCTTTTGTGTCATCCCCTGGGCAGCCAAGCATGGAATTATGCAATTGCGTATAAAGACACATGCTTACTTTGTGCCTGCCTGAGCCCTCCCCCTTATCCAACTCCACTGCCCTGCCAACCCTCCTCAGCTAGGTGGATGTTGAAGAGCGGGGTGGTCAGACTTCTCCTCACTGAGTGAAGAGCATTCCCTGAGATGGTCAATCATATCCCCCCCCCCAGCTAACCCCTGTGCAACTCAGGTCCACCCCCAAAACTGGGCCACTGGCATGGGAGGCAGTGCAATCACCATCAAGCTGCTAGGCCAGCCCACCAGACTGTGTTTTTATAAGTAAATAAAGACAGCATATAGGTAAAAGAAGAAAACAAACTGTATTTTAACTAGTATGTTATAAACATTTTAAGTCACATCACAATGTTTTGAAATCGGATAAAGGTTTTGCAAGCAAAATACGATAAAACAATGCATAAAGAAATAGATAAGATAAACCTTTTATGTTTACCTTCTGCATCTTAGGAGGCATCGACCAGGATTTTTAGTCAATTGGGGCCCCATTTTCAGAAGGTTAGCATTCAGAGCTAAACATTACACTGTGGGAACAGCATGGTTGGATCGGTGTCGTATTCAGCATCACCTGATGCTACCTTGATCACGTGCATGTGCATATGTACTACTACGGCCATGTAAATGAGTAATCCTCTCCTGCATACAGAGCACAGTGCTGTATAAAAGGTTTCCTTAGTGACCATAAGTACCTCCCTCTACATTTTATACTCAGCCTCTAGGCTTCTAGTACCTAGATGCTTGATTTTGCACTTTTTGGCTTTGAACCCGAACTGCCATGTCCCATAGCACTCCTTAAGTTTTCTAATGTCCCCACTCATTCTCTCCATCTGCACCTATCAACGCTATTACAGATTGTGGTGTCATCTGCAAAAAGGCATATTTCCCCTTCCAGTTTTTCTGTTATGCCACTTATAAAGACACTGAAGAGAATGTGTCCCATTACTGAACCCTCCGGCACCCTACTGGTCACTCTCTCCTCACTGGAGGAGTGCCATTTACCACCACCTTCTGTGGCTGTGTGCTATCTCAGGTGCAGCACTTAGGAGTGCACAACACTAATCTGAAAATGGGGGCACACATACCACTGTAACAGCGAGGACTAGCACTGCATTGTGATAAGCATGGTTGATACTATTTTAAAAAGCATTCTTCTGTGCAGTGCTAACCTGTTAATGTGGCACTATTTTTTTTTTTTGCACAGGATTACTAATTGCAACCACATGCTCATACAACTGGGGGTTACTCTAAAGCATATAAGGTGTACAGATATATTAAATGCTTTCTTGAAGTGTTAACACACCGTGGTTAGTGCTAGTTAATGATTCTGGGAATCGTGTTTTAACTGCACACACGAGCCTGCCATCAACCCCCACACACACACACACAGTCAGTTCTGGACACAATAAAAAACCAAGCATTTGTCAATGCTGAATGTTGATGCGTTGGTCCGTTGAGCTCGCTCACTGGCCCTCTGTCACTCGCTTGTTCTGTTTCTCCTCGTGCTGCAGACTGCTGTTTTGTACTGAGCTCCTTCCTGCGTTGGCACCCTTTTCTGTCCACAAAGAAATATGCAGATGGCTTGACAGAGCTCCGCTGAGATGGGTCACTCCCCCCTCTGACTCCCTCATTCTGTTTCTCCTTGCGCTGCAGGCTGGCCTTTTGTACTGGGCTCCTGTGTGCATTGCTGCCTTTTTCTGCCTACAAAGAAATCTGCAGCAGTCCCGACACAACTCCATTCAGCTTGCTCTCATTCCCCCTTCTCTCACTCGCTCATTCCGTTTCTGCCAGCGCTGTGAGCTGCCCTTTTGTACTGGGCTCCTGCCTGTGTTGCTCGGCTTTTCATGCCCACAAAGAAATGCAGCAGCCACGATAGAGCTCCATTGAGCTTGCTCAGTCCCCCTTCTCCTGCTCATTCTGGTTTCCCGCCACTGCAGGCTGCCCTTTTGTGCTGGGCCCCAGCATACATTGCTGTCTTTTCTGCCACAAAGCAAATCTGCAGCAGTCCCAACAAGCTCCGTTGTGTCCTCCTCCCTCTCCCTCACTCACTCATTCTGTGTCTCCTGCCGCTGCAGGCTGCCCTTTTGCACTGGGCTCCTGTACTTGGCGGCTTATTCTTGGCCAGAAAGAAATCTGAAGCAGTCCTGACACAGCTCCATTGAGCTCGCTCACTTCCCCTCTCTCGCTCACTCATTCCGTTTCTCCCAGTGCTGCAAGCTGGTCTTCTGTACTGGGCCCCTGCCTGCATTGCCACGTTTTCTGCCCACAAAGAAATCCACAGCAGTCACACTACAGCTCTGTTGAGCTCGCTCACTACCGCTCTGTCACTCACTCACTCTGTTTCTCTTGGTGCTGCAGGCTGCGCTTGTGTACAGGGTTCCTGGCTGCGTTGGCACCTTTGTCTGTCCACAAAGAAATCTGCAGCTGTCCCGACAGAGCTCTGTTGAGGTCGCTCAGTCTCCCTCTGTCACGCGCTCATTCTGTTTGTCCTGGCACTGCAAGCAGCCCTCTTGTACGGTGCTCCTGCCTGCACTGGTGCCTTTTTCTGCCCACAAAGAAATCCACAGCAGTCCTGCTTGAGCTCTGTTGAGTTCACTCAGTCCCCCGTCTCACTCACTCATACTGTTTCTCCCACCGCTGCAGGCTGGCCTTTTCTACTGGGCCCCTGCCTGCTTTGACACCTTTTTCTGCCCACAAAGAAATCTGCAGCAGTCCTGACAACGCTCCAAAGAGTTCACTCACTCACCCTCCCTCACTCGCCCTCTCATTCTGTTTCTCCCAGTGCTGCAGGCTGCCTTTTTGTACTGGGCTCTTGCGCTGGGGCCTTTTTCTGCACACAAACAAATCCACAGCAGTCTCGACAGAGCTCAGTTTAGCTCAGTCACTCCCCCCTCACACTTGTTCGATCTTAATCTGTCCCAAACACTGATTTCCCACAGAGACCGTGCTATTCTCTGGCAGGAGTGCAAAAACATATTTAGACCAGATGTGAAAAATGACAGCTGTACTCGTTCATAAGGAGGTGTGAAAAAAGTGCCACTGTTGAAAATGTGGTGTGAAATATTACAATGTGCTGGAGTTACAGGGTGCGTGAAACAGTTCAACGCACGCTTGTAACACGGTCTTGTTACGGAGTTTCATCACCAAATTTTCAACATAGGGCTTTTAGGACCTCTGCTCATGAACAGTGCCACTGTCATTTTCTTAATCTGTCCCGAACACTGATTTCCCACAGGGACCGCGTTATTGTGTGCAGCAACTGTGAAACCTCATTTCAGTCAGGATGTGAAAAATGACAGCTGTACTGCTCATAAGGAGGTGTGAAAAAATGCCACTGTTGAAAATCTGACATGACAATATTACAAATCTGTGAAGTTACAAGGGTGTGTGGAAAATGTGCAACGCACACTTGTAATATAGTCATTTGCTGGGCTATCATCACCAAATTTTCAACATAGGCATTTTAAGACCTCTGCTCATGAACAGTATCACTGTCATTTTCTTAATCTGTTCCGGACAATGATTTCCCACAGCGACTGCTCTATTCTGCGCCAGAAGTGCCAAAACACATTTCGGCCAGGATGGGAAAAATGATGGATGCACTGTTCATAAGTAGGTGTGGGAAAATGGCAATGTTGAAGATCTGGAGTGAAAATATAAATTCACGAATTTACGAGCGTGTGTGCAAACTGCGCAACACATACTCGTAACACAGTCATTTTATGGAGTATCATTAGCAGATTTTCAACACAGCCAATTCAGTACCTCTACTCATGAAAAGTGTCACTGTCATTTTCTTAATCTGTCCCGAACACTGATTTCCCACAGCAACTGCTCTATTCTGTGCCAGAAGTGCGAAAACACATTTCCGCCAGGATGTGAACAATGACAGCTGTACTGTTCACAAGGAGGTGTGAAAAAATGGCAATGTTGAAAATCTGGTGTGAAAATATTGCAAATTCACGAAGTTATGAGCGTGGGTAGCAACTGCGCAGTGCACGCTCGTAAAACAGTCATTTTTTGCATTTTTCCACCAAATTTGCAACATAGGCTTTTTGAGACCCACCATGAACACTGGCACTCATACCGTTACGTTAATCGGCCCGAAAGATGATTCACGCGCGGTGACTGCGAAATCTCCTTCAGGCCAAGTGCTGCAATGACAGTTCAAGAAATTCATGAGGAGGTCCCAAAACCTAAGTTGAAATTCTGGTGAAAAAGTCCCAAAATGCCCGAGATATGTACTAAAGTTGAAAACAGTATTTACTACGTTATACAGCTTACCGGCATTTCCTCAGTTCATGGTCGGATTTGAAGAGTGCAGACGAGCCCCCGGTCCACCAAGATCGCCATGCCAAGCTCCGGAGGTAAGTGGTGTGATGATGGGTGGGGGGAGCAGGGTGTGCAGTGGGTTGGTCGCGGGTTTGGGTGGGGGCCAGGGACACTCACAGAAACCGTTCCTTTTTGCAGGTAAAAAATTAAAAAAATAATTCACAGGACTCCGTTTTCCCTTAGGGGGCATGTGTGCAGCTGAGATGGGCACCCAGGCGTGCCTGTGCTTCTTTGGGGGGGCAGCAGTAGCCGACAGAGATTGGGCACCCACGTCGGCAGGAAGATAAAACATGGAAATTGTGCAGAATGCCGACCAGTGCGACTCCCCGTTGGCACCAAACTAATGGGGCACGAGGCCGATGGGGTTTGGGGACCCCGTTGCATATAACACGGTGGGGGTTATATTGTTTAGTGAACACGGTGGCAACCTGCAGCACGTGTTCTGAGCAACCTATCAAGGAACTACATCCCACCCTGCAATGACAGGTCACTCCTCATTGCAGCGGATGGCTAACGCTGCAATGGCGAAGCGCCCCTGATTGCAGCGGTGAGAATGTCAGCAGTTGGTGCAAATATTCCAAACCACTGTCACCAGCAGCCTGCAATGGCATTGGGGAAGCATGACAACTCTCGCAGGCTGTGGGGCATTAGGCCACAGCACAGTGCCGCGCTTTCCACAGCTTGTTACTGAGAAAGCGCCGCAATGTTATTTGGCGCTGTAATCAACATAAAAATGGTACATCTTGTCTGCCCTATTTCCCATATTAAACCTCAAGAACCTACTGTTCATGCAGGGGTAATAGCCTTCACTATCCACTCCTTGTTCCCCTCCTACTACTATCAGCCTGAGTAACCATTATACCCTTCACTCGTCAGAGCCATGCTTGAAACCATTTATGGTTTTGGTGCCTACCATCTCAGTTGGAAAACTATTTCCACATTTCCACCACCATTTCTGGAAAATAAAACTTTCCAATATCCTCTTGAACCTCCCTTCCCATCAGTTTCTGGCAATACCCCATAACCTTGGACTGTTACTCATGCTAAAAGTAGTTCTCCATTCCTTTGTTTATTCCTTACAGGAGCGTGAAGGTCTCTATCATATCATTCCTCTCTTGTCTGGTCTCCAGTGAGAGACAACCAGTGCATTGAGCAGATCCTCGGCGATCTGTTCTGTCAGCTCTGAATCATCCTGATCACCCTTTGTCTTTATCTTTCTGAAGTGAGGTCTCAAGTTCAGAACTCTGAACAGTATACTTTAGTGCAGCCTCACCAATGATCAATAAAGAGGCAGTAAACCTGCTATTTCCTACTATCAGGAACCCCTTCTGGCACATCCTAGTATCCTATTTTGCCTGACTAGATACTTCACTGTACTAGCTTGATTGTTTAAGGAGTCAGTAATGACGAATACTAGGTCCTTTTTCTCAGCTGTAGTGCTCAGCTCTGCCCTCCTATCAATTACTCTGTCCTGGGGTTCTTGTCCCTAAGTGAATCACCTTGCACTTTTTTGGCATTAATTTCAACAACAAGAGCAAAGACACCTCCTAATCTTTACATGTCAGTCTGCAGTTTCCTACTTCCCCATCACTATCTACCCTCCTATGAGGCTTGGTGTCATCTTCAAAGACACAACCCCCAGATTCATTCTCAAATGTTGTTAATGAGCATAAGAAGAGAACAAGAGTCAGGGATGGATCCCTGTGGCATTCCACTCTAAGCTTCCCTCTTTTCTGATCTGACACCATAATCACATAACCTCTGATGCCTCTCATTCAACTAAAGCCCCTCACCCCATCAAAACACTACTTATATTTTCCTTTGAAATCCTGGGCCTCACCCCTTGGCTGCGAACTCAGTCACTCTGTAGTTAGTCCCTATCTCATTGGTCCTGCTCCACTGATGTTCCATGCTAACATATTTCAAAACAAAATTACTCTAAATATATATATATATTTTAGTTGTTTAACCAGGAGTAGCACACTAAGCTGAAAGCTTTTTTACAGGAGAGACCTGGGAGCACAGGGAAGTTAAGTGACTTGCTCAGAGTCACACAGTATGCAAGTGGAAGCTGTGGGATTCAAATCCAGGTCTGGTCTGCTGGATGTCACCAGATTTGCAGCTCAGAGCCTTAAACCACTGCGCTATACTGCCTCCCCTTTATCAGACTGCCTTGCCCCCAAGAGGCAGGACATGGAAAGGTACACCCTCCCTAGATCATGGCTGACCTCACACTAACTTACAGTGCATGATTGACGCTCAAAAAATAAGCGTAACCCATCCCCATGGCTTCCAGAGGTGTCATCACCTCTGCAGCACCTAGTACCATGGCAATAAGCTTGCAAAAGGTGAGAGTCCCACATCTAACTTCAGTATAACATTGGTTACCTGTCTACAATTTTGAAAGGCTGCCACAATCTCTCTCCCCTCCCACTCCTTTACCTCATCCTCAGAGTCAATGACACCCCTGTCTCAACCTCCTTCATCACCATAGAGATGTAATTCCTTTTCATCACCTGTACACTCTCTCCTCCTGCTCTCCCTCTACCCTTCCTCACCTCCCTCTCCCACCCCCTGCCAGCCGGCATGATTGTCATCTCCTTCATTCCCACTATTGTTTTCTTTCTGCAATGAACTCCATCCTTTATCCTGACACACTTCCCACCCTAATCCTTCCAGGTTAGAGCCCTGACATGGGATAGCAAGCCTCCATCTGACTGCTCTGCAATCTCCTCCCCATTGGCGACTTCCTAACTCTCTTCTGGTGTTCCTCCATCCCCTGCTGACTGGAAGGCTGCTCCACTGACCTACTGAGCCAGTACAGCTTTTCATCTGACCTCAACCTTGTCTTCCGTGACCAATACACCCAGTTTAACCAAGATGCTGCCTCCACTTCAAGCACAATATTCTCCCCTGCCACCTAATCACATCCCATCCTCTGAAAGTGATGATCCTCCCCATCTCTACAATCAGGGTACTCCCCTCTCTCATTATATCTGGTCTCACTGCCTCGCCCTGTGCTTCTCTAGTCAAAAGCACACATATACGTACTCTTATATGGCTGTAGCTCCTGGTCACCCTTGCTAATACTTTAAAGCCCCTAGCAAACTTCTTCAACCACTCCTGGATCAACAGCGCCAAAGCTGCATTATATTAATATTGCCCTCCTACTCTTATCAGCTGGTGACACAAAACAACCCTGGCCCAGCTCAACCTCCTCCTGCAGCCAGCACTGGCACATCTCAGCTCTTAATGGCCTTAAAATACACATAAACATCGTAGTCCCACCAAAAGTGGACTTGCTACAGCCTGTAGCTCGCTCAACCCTGATATAATAATAATTTCGAATCCTGGCTGAAAAAAAACAGCAACTAATCTCTTACTGTTCTGACTACAATATCGAGACAGGAACGACTTGGGAAGGAGGGGGAACCATCTATACTATATTACATCATTCACTTCCATCTTTTACAGTGCTCTACCAAAAAGCTTACAAGGCTCTGTAACAAATCAGCTCCCCTTCTCCAAATCTATCTTTGTAGCAGTCTCTACTGTCCTGGCTCACAACAGTATTGCTACTGAACTAATATCCACCTTAGTTAGCACTCTTCTGCTGGTGAATTATATATTATAGGAGGTTCAACATAATTGGACTACCCAGCAAAGTGCTAAATGCTATAATCGCTCAACCTAACCCAAATTATCAAAGATCTGACTAGGCTAAATCACAAGACGGAAACCATTCCCTCTTGACTGGGCCCTTACAACTCCATAAGCGTCATTAATTCGGTACTCTAGCAGATGCCTTCGGTGACCATTTGCGTGACTGTCCATAAAATTCCACAAAGTCAAGTCACCTAAACTCACAAATCCGATCCCAACAATCCTGACATTGACCCGCTAGATGATTTGACAACACTAACTAGGCACTATATCTGTTGCCAGTAACCTGAATCACAGCTAACTACTTGAGCGATTCCTTGAAGTCTGGAATGCTGCACCACTCGCGGGTGGTGTCGTGAAACCACCTCCCTGGATCTCCCAGGCATTGCTTGTCTAAGGGCATGTGATACAGCCGAAGCTCCATAAAACAAAGCTCCTTAAGACTATGAGCCCTACGGGTCCTCAGAAACAAATACACAAAAAGCCACTCGTTTGTGGGCAGTTACAGCTCTACGCCAACTCTAATAAAAATAACCCTCAAAATTGAAGTAACACTACTTTTCTCAGGCTCCCTCCATCCCCTCCTCAAATAAACAATACTGTAATTGCCGACCACCCTAGCATTGCTGCTTTCAACTCGCACTTTACCTCATGACCATTTCTACTCCTACTGGGCTCCTTCCCAACATATGATTATTCTCTGCACCATTAAATTACTCCAGCCCCACCTCATACTTTCCTTCTCTAAAATTACAGAACGAAATGCTGGCGGCCTTGGAAGCCTAAACCCAGCAAGGAAGCTCCTCGATGGACTGGACCAAAGTTACTAAACATGCACCTCTGCATTGCTCCCACTCTGCTCTTTTCATCTCTCGTATCACTTGGAAATTCCCCATCAGTGGAAACAGGCTATTGTCTCCTCTCCATAAGTGTGGCGACTCCTCTCCCCTGGAACTACACCCATATCTCCTCTGATGGCAAACTACAAGAACATCTAGTCCTTGACTAACTATCTCATTTCTCAGACAGAAATTTCTTACCCCAATATCAATCTGGGTTCGTAAACATCACTCTACTACCTGCATTTGAATCACTGATACGATCCCAACAGGCATGGATTACGTCACACACACTGCCATTTTATAGTCTTGCTAAAGCTTTTGACATGGTTCCTCCTCCTCCCTCCTCTCATCAGCTGGGCTGTCTGAACATACCATTAAATGGTTCATCACATACCTATGACTACTCCACAGTCTGCAAAAAAAATATCATTACATATCCCTCCTCCATATACTCTAAAGTCCCAGGTCCATACTAGACCATTCTCTTCTCCATCTTCTGAATGATCAACATACCTGTACCTATCTCTAACCATGTAACCTTGATGATGGGTTCTTCTCTCAAACTCACCCTTGGATATAGCCTCCAGGCTCAATGTGATTTCAATAATGCCTGAAATGGTTTCAATCTCACCAATACCTAAATAAAGAAAACTAATATGACTTTTGGCACATCAAACTAAAAACCCTTCCCACAACCACTACCTCGACGGATCAACTGTAATTGCTACCCGGGTCTTTCCAGGTATCTGGGCGTTTGGCTGGATAAACATCTCACCTTCTTGGCCCATGTAGATGCCATGATAAAAACCGTCCCAAACTCAGTACTTATATAGAACATCCTGCCTCCCGCTGGGCAAAGGCTAAACTGATCCAAAAAAAAATAGTCTCCAGTTTGAGCATTGCGATGTTGTTTTGTTGCTCTGCTCTGCATCTCCTTAACAACCTGGATTGCTGCAACTCATTCTATCGGTTTATCTGGATGCACCTCACCTTACCACCATGCCACTTGTGAGCTTTGGCCTTCTCATCCTAACAAATAGGTGACTGCATCTTACACAAATCACATCTCTAAGTACTGACAGCACCTCCCTCCTACCTAAATTCCTAATCCCCACCCACTCCCTCTCCTTCTAGAACCCATGACCACAGAACTTTATCACTGTTCCCGGGAATCACTGCTAGTGGACAGGCCTCCCTCCTATCTCCCCAAAATGTGAAATCTCTACACATATCAATCCTCTTCCTCGCCTGGCTCATTAAATCAAAATCTATAATTTCCTCTCCTGAAAATTGCATGCCTAAGCTCTCCCCCCTTTCTTGTCCCTACATCCTGTTTGATGCCTGACTCACTTCACTTGCTTACCCTGTGCTATTCTTAGTCTGCATAGTGCAGGCCATTGGTTCTAGTGCTATTACATTGTCTCTCTCTGTCTCACACAGCTCACAGCTGGTTTCACTTCTCACCCACATAATTATTTGCTTTCCATGCTAATGTGTAATTCAGTTATAACCTATGTTTTGTGTGATATTATGTATTTTGTATTACTCATTGTTACTATGTAGCTCATCACCCTCTCTCCAAGTTTGTGCGGAACAGCAACTTATTGTTCAATTACTTCCCTGATGAAACTTTCAATAAATAAATTAATTTGAGCACACAGTGGTGCATGTGACCTATATGGTCACCATTATGATGCTCCCAAGTAGTATGCCAATGATCCTTGGCATGTAAAGTTCTACCCCCTGCAGAGTTAAATAGCTTCAATTATTATAGTAAAATGATTCTTGGTGTCTAGTACTCCCCACCCAGGAATACCAAGCTGAGACTCATTTCTAGATGCATTCTGGGAAGGGAACTTGTACAAGTGGTCTTAGTAGCACAATAGTTCAAAATACATAAATACATGGAACAGATTAGCACAACCACAAATTACATTGGGAATAATACATGCAAGATGAGAACTTGGTGACAACAAACATCGACAATGCATATACAGCAGTCAGGAGCCACAAACCTAAGCTGGCGATCAAATACAGAACAGTTTATTTATCTATTGACATTTAACCCGGGTAATCACTTGACAAGTTATATCCTATTTTCAGGAACTTGCGGGAGAGTACAACCAATAACACAGATACATCAGAACATAACAGCAAGTAAAACAAGTACATAGGTAACAAAACATTGAGTCACAAACGGTAGACATGGAGTGAACTGCTAAGAGAAATTGATAAAGTACATATAATCAACAATATGTAGTCTAGAGCATACATAGTGCAGTCAGATGCCTAGGCCTCCTCTCCTCCCTCTACCTTCCTCACCTCCTCTCACCCTGCCAGCCGGCATGATTGTTTGTCTCATCTCACTAGTTTTTTTTCTGCAGTAACTCCATCCTTTACCTTGACACACTTCCCACCCTTTAACTTTCCATTAGAGCCCAGATGGCTGGGATAGCAAGCCTCCATCTGACTGTTTGCAATCCTCCCATTGGATGACTTCTCAACTCTCTTTCTGGTGTCTTCCATCCTGACTGGAATAGCTGCTCCACTGACCTACTGAGCCAGTAAGGCTTTTTTTCTGACTCAGCCTTCCTTCTCGTGGACCAATACACCCCAGTTTAACCAAGATGCTGCCCTGCCACTCACAGCACCGGTTCTCCCTGCCACCTAATCCTGATCCCTCCTCTGAAATTAGATGATATCCCTCTCATCTACAATCAGGGTAATTCCTCTGGTTACCATATCCTGTCCCACCACCCACTCGCCCCTGTGCTCTCCCCTGCCCAGCTGCCTATGTATCGCTATTTATGCTGTTAGCCCTGGTCTTGCTACACCCAAAGCTCATTCCCGACTGCTAAACCACTCCTGGATCAACAGCGCAGTTGCACTATGTTATTATTGCCTCCACCTATCAGCTGGTGATATAAACCCAACCTGCCCAGCTCACCTCCTCCTGCAGCCAGCACTGAGCCACATCTTCAGCTCTTCTAAATGTTTTAAATACATATCAATATATGAGTCCTCCCTTAAGTGACTTGTTATGCTACTGGTGGCTACGCCAACTCTGATATAAATAATTTCCTAATCCTGGCTAACAAAAATCAGCAACTCATCTCTTTATCGTTCCTATTTTCTGGCCAACACGAGACAGACCGACTTGGGAGAGAGGAAGCATTCATGTCTCCTCTCCATCCATTTCACTTCCATCTTTCTAGTGCTCACCGTGCTTATAAGGCTCTGCTGTTGCAAATCTCCCTTCTCCAAATCTATCTTTGTTGTAGCAGATCTCATTGCTGTCCTGGTTCACAACTCTATTGCATTGAACTACATCCACCTAGCGCCACCTTCTGCTGGTGAATTATATATGGAGAGTTCAATATAATTTGACTACCATACCCAGCAAAGTGCTAAATGCTATAAATGCGCCTCAACCTAACCTAAATTATCCAAGATCTGATAGGCTAAATCACAAGACAGGAAACCATTCCTCATTGACTGGGCCCTTACAACTCACATCCATAGGCCATTAATCTGTATTCTAGCAGATGCTCAGTGACCATTGTATGACTTTCCTGGTGTTAAAATTGGCTGTGTCAAAGTCCTATAAAACTCTACAACTGATCATACAACCTCTGAACATTGACCTACTTCTTATGATTTGACCAACACTAATTGCATCTATATCTGTTGCCAGTAACCTAGATGTCACAGCACCTACTTCAGAGAACGATTCTTTGGTGTCTGAATCAACATGCACCACTACGCTGGCAATGCAGTCCGGTGGAAAACCAATTCTGATCTCCCCAGAGCATTGCTTTCTGCTCCATAAGTATGTGGATACAGCCTGAAGCCCATAAAAGCACAAGTTCCTTAAAGACTATGAGTTTACCGGTCCAAACAAATGCACAAAGCCACTGTTTGCAAGGCTGATTATTTTAGCTTCATTTAACTCTAATAAAATAACCCATCCAAATTTGAAAGTACCCACTCTTCTTTCTCCCTACAGGCTTCTTCCATCCCTCCTCCAAATAAACAATACTGTCATTGTCGATTACCCAGCATTGTTGTTGCTAACCGGACTTTACTCATGTGTTTCTACCTACTGGGCTTTTCCCAACTATTAATCAGTTATTTTCTGCACCCATTAGAAGTCCCAGTCTCACCTCAGCTTCCTTCTAAAATTCTGAGAACTGACATGTTGGCGCCTTGAAGCCCTAAACCCATCAAAGGTAGCTCCTGATGACTGACCCAAAGTTACTAAACTGTCGTCTCTGCCATTGCTCCCCACTCACTGCTCTTCAATCTCGATCACGGCCAAAATTCCCCATCAGTGGAAACATGCTATTGTCCTCCTTCCATAAGTGTGTGACTTCTCCTGAGAACTACTGCCCTATTCTCCTCCTGATGTTAGCCGCAACCATAAGAACATCTAGTCCTTGACTAACTATCCCGTATTCCCTCAGACAGAAATTCTTCACCAATATCAATCTGTCTTGAACATACTTATCACCCGCTGTTTAATCACTGATGCGATCCTGACAGGCATGTATTCGGTCAGATAACCACTGCCATTTTTATGATCTTGCTAAAGCTTTTGATATGGTTCCTCCCTCCTGCTCCACCTCCTCATCAGCTGCTGTCTGAACATGCCACAAATGGTTCATCACATACCTATGTGACTGCTCACAGTCTGTTAAATATCCGACTACATTCTCCCTCTACCATATACCTGGAGTCCTAAGGGTCCATACTAGTCCACCTCTTCTCCATCTTTTCTGAATGATCTTCCATCCACCTGTACCATCTTCTTATATGTATGCTGATGATGCGTTCTATTCTCCTCTGGCCCTCACCTTTGATGTCGCCCAGGCTCCAATGATTTCACACGTCGAGTTGGTTTCAATCTCCCAACCTTCCTAAAATGCCAAGAAAACTGTGTCCATGACTTTGGCACACATCAGAAGCTGTCGTTGCTCTTCTGCCCCTACCTTCATACCCCGACGATCAACTGTATCATTTCGAGCTTTCAGGTATCTGGTGCTATTGATAAACATTCATCTTCTGGCCCATGTAGATGCTAGATAAAACTGCCCCAAACTCAGTGCTCTTATATAGAATCCGCCTCTCCCTCCACAGGCAAGACGCAACTGATCCAAAATATCCCAGTTTTCACTATTGCGATGTTGTTTATTGCCTGCCCTGCCATTCCTTAGCTAACCTGATACTTTTTTCAACTCATTTGTCGGGTGCCTGATGCCCTCACTTACCCACCGCTGCCACTTGTACCGAGCTTAGCCTTCTCATCCCTAACAAATAGGTGACGCATCATTGCACAAATCACATCTCAGTACTGGCTTGGCACACCCTCCTACCTAAATCTCTGTCCCCACCCACCCCTCTCAACTTCTAAGAACCCAGACCACAGAACTTTGTCTGTTCCTGGAGATCATCATAGTGGACAGGCTCTCATTCTTATCTCCCAAAATGTGGAATGCTCTTTCTATTATTGCTGTCCAACCTTCTTCCTTCGCTCTCGGTCTAATAAATCAAGCTTCCATAATTTCTCTCTGAAAATTGACATGCCCCTAGCTCCCCCTTCTTGTCCCACATCCTGTTTGATGCCCTGCTGACTCACTCACTGCCATTTGTGTTATTCTAGTCTGCATAGCAGGCCATTGGTTCACAATTGTATTACATACGCCTCTCTCGTCTCACCACAAGCTCACTGCAACTGGTTTTCACTTCACCTTTGTAATTATTTTGCTTTTCATGCTAATGTGTAATTCAGTTATAACTATGTTTTGTGATATTGTATTTTTGTGTACTATTGTTGCTTATGTAGTTCTATCACCCTTCTCCCAGGTTGTACTGGAGACAACTTTGTTGTTCAGTGTACCTTCCTTGCTTAGCTAATAAATAAATTAATTTGAGTACAGTGTGCATATTGTGACCCTACTGTGGTCACCATTATGATGCTCAAGTAGTATGCCAAATGATCCTTGGCATGTAAAGGTTCTACACCCCTGCTTGCAGTTTAAATGGCTTCAATTATTATAGTAAAATGATTCTCAGGTCTAGTGCTCCCTCTACCCAGGAATACTAAGCTGGGAGCTCATTTCGGGATGCATTTGGGAAGGGGAATTTGTACAAGTGGGTCTAGGAAATAATAGTTCAAAATATATGCTAACATACATGTGGAGTTAAGATTGGTACACAAACTACAAATTACATTGGGAATAATACATGCAAGATGTGAGAACTTGAGTGACAAGCAAACAATCGACAATGCATATACAGCAGTCAGAGCTACAAAACCTAAGTTGGCTTATCAAATACAGAGCAGTTTTATTTATCTATTTAGCTTTTGTTAACCGGTAGGTCACTTGACAAGTTATATGCCTATTTTCAGGAACTTGCCGGAGAGTAAACAGGTAATCAGATACATCAGGAACATAACAGCAAGTAAAGCAAGTACATAGAGTAACAAAATGCATTGAGTCACAAAACGTAAGATATGGAGGAACTGCTGACAGAAATTGATAGTTATACATAATCAACACATAGTGTCTAGAGCATACATAGTGCAGTCAGATGCCTAGGAGAGCAATTGATCATGCGATATGACCAAAAGATAATTGCAAGTCCTCAGAACAGTTGGGCTCCAAGTACACTTAGGCTAGGGAGGCTTGGGACATTTGCAACATTGAGGCTAGTTTAGATGTGCCCCACAGGGACTCCCAGAAGCACCTGATGGGGAGGTGGAAACGAATATGGTCAGGAAAGGAGTTCCAGAGCCTAGAAGCACATGCAACAAAGTCCCTGTCCCTCATAAGGGTTCGGGTGAGGGGTACTTTTAGCATCCCAGGACCCTGGGACCTGAGAGGGGTAGAGGAGGGGTCAGGAGGACAGAAGCTAGTGCCAGCTCCAGAGGGGGGTGACGGTTCTGATCACTTTGCTCACTTGTGCATCCCCGCCAAAGTTCAGGTGATTGGTCAGGAAAGCCAACCTAGTTTATCATAAAGCTCACAATGGTGGGTGAGACGGGGAGGGAGGCAAGCAAGTGACAGATGTTATTTTGTATGTCAGTGCCACTGAGTAAGAAGAGCTTTGGAGGTGCAGGCAAATTTGTGGGAGACCATAGCTAAGGAAGGGAAGTAGTACACCTCAGCAAGTGCCAGATGAGCAGCAGGTGTCAGGTTATTTTTGGCCCTATAGGCCAGACCCAATTTTCAGTTCATGTTCTACAGACATTTAGGATATGACCTAGGTCCAACTGAGGTCAAGTGTCACCTCCAAGGTATTTGATGGAGTTCACAGTTAGGAAGGAGCCCATCTGCACAACTGATACGCAAAAAGGCTGGTGGGAGTTTCTTTACTTCAACATTAGCTATAAAACATTTGTGCATAATGCCTAGAGTGGAAGCATAAGTGCCAAATTTTAGCTGTACCTAAACTGGAAACAAGTAACAGGAGAGCAAGAGGGAAAACTAGAGCAGAGTGCAGGAGGGAGAGGTGAGACCACTGAAGTGGTTTGAAAGAATCCAGGAGGAGATTGTGAATGGCTGGTGCAAGGAGTTCTAGATTTTAGGGGGTGGTGGCTTAAACGTGATTTGCCGATGGTTGTGGAAACTGAAGGGACTGCTAGGGTTTGGAATATTTCAGCTTCTGATGGTATGGCTATAATGGGCAGTCAGAGAGATAGGAGGGTAGGGAAACAAACCAGATTTTCCCACAAAGCTGGCACAGTGGGAAGTGGTGTCTGTCCACAAGAAAAGAAGGAGAGAGATTTATATATAGAACAGCGAGTCCAAGAAGGATAGTCGAGAGTGTAATGGCAGAAATAGTTGAAGAGTGTGTCCAGTCTGGCAAGGGGTAGTGAAGGGGGCTACGCTAGACTACATCACCATAGCCAGAGATTTGAGGATCATTCTCTGGATAATAGCATGGTATGCTGGAGGTGGGATACAGTCACAGTTCCTGTAAAGTGCACCAAATTGTGGTGCAGCTTTTGACTATAGCATCCACTTGTTCATAAACATTTAGGTGCTGGTCTAGGCCAGATACCAAGATAACTAAAGGTGGTGACATCTTCCACAGGAGCCATCCAGGTATGGAAAGTAGGAAGGAGGGGAGCCTAGAGAGTCTGGTGCCTTGTGCCAAAGGACATGGAGACAGCCTTCTTGGCATTGAGGAAAAGCTGATTTGTGTGTGGTCAGGGCTGAACTTGATCAAAGTCCAGTTGAGTCTGTGGGCCTGCCAGAAGAGGGATCGTCATCCATGTACATGTGAATGGATGCAGACAAGCACATGGAGGAGGAGATCATTAAGGAAAATGGAGAAAGTAGTGGGCTTAACATGTCTCCTCAGGGGCGGATACTGGTAGGGAGTGAGAGGGGGTTACCGCTTTGACTGCTTAACTTACCCCTGTGGTAGGAGGAACAGCTGATGGCTATAAGAGAGGCCTGCAGCCTGGAGTTTATTAATAATTGGGTGGTAGACAGTGGCTGGAATGCTTGGCTAGATCAAGAAGATAGCAGAAGTGAATAGGCTGTGATCCATACCATTATGGATGGATTGGTGAGTCTGAGCAGGTGGTGGGTGATTTTACGTGAAGTCAGACTTGTATTGGGTGAAAAGGAAGAGGAGTCCAAAAAGGGAGAGAGTTGTAACAAGATAATTTGTTCCTGTATTTTGGAGGGAGGAGAGAAATGAGTCGGTAGCTGTTCATACCTGACGGGTCACCATCTTTTGAAGGAGGAGGAGTAACAGTGGCAGCCTTCCAGTCAGCAGGGATGGAGGAACACCAGAAAGAGAGGTTAGGGAGGTCATCCAATGGGGAGGAGATTGCAGTGCGCCAGTCAGATGGAGGAGCTTGCTATCCCAGCCATCTGGGCTCCTACCCTGAAGGATTAAGGGCGGGAAGTGTGTCGGGTGATAAAGGATGGAGTTACTGGAGAGAAAAACACAGTGGGAAGGAAGGAGATGACAATCATGCAGACTGGCAGGGAGGTGAGGAAGGGGAGAGGAGGGAGGAGAGGAGAGATGAGGTCATAGGTGATGAAAAGGAATTACATCTCTATGGTGGTGAAGGAGGAGAAAGAGACAGGGGGTGCTGGGCTGACTCTGGAGGACAGGTAAAGGAGGGGAGGGGAGAGGAGATTGTGGCAGCTTTCAAAATTTAGACAGGTAACCAATGTTGGTACTGAAGTTAGATGTAAATTCTCACCTTTGCAAGCTTATTGCCATGGTACAGGTGCTGCGGAGATGATGATACCTCTGGAAGCCATGGGGATACATTTATTTTTTGACCGGGCCAAATCATGCACTTGCAAGTGTGCTATGAGGTCAGCCGTGATCTAGGGAGGTGGTAGTTCCTTTCTCACGTCCTGCTTCTTGGGGGCATGGAGTCCAATAAAAGGGAGGCATAGCACAGTGGTTTAAGCCCTGAGCTGCAAATCTGGTGACATCCAGCAGACCAGACCTGGGTTTGAATCCCACAGCTTCCACTTGCATACTGTGTGACTCTGAGCAAGTCACTTAACTTCCCTGTGCTCCCAGGTCGCTCCTGTAAAAAAGCTTTCAGCTTAGTGTGCTACTCCTAGTTAAACAACTAAAAAAAATTATATATATATATATTTAGAGTAATTTTGTTTTGAAATATGTTAGCATAGAATCAGTGGAGCAGACCAATGAGATAGGGGACCAATCAGAGTGACTTAGGTCACGGCACAAGGGGGTGAGGTCCAGGGATTTGAAGGAAAATATAAGCAGTGTTTTGATGGGGGTGAGGGGGCTTTAGTTGAATGAGAGGCATCAGAGGGTTGTGATTATGGTGTCAGATCAGAAAAGAGGGAAGTCAAGAGTGGAATGCCACAGGGATCCATCCTGACTCTTGTTCTCTTCAATATGCTCATTAACAACATTTGAGAATGAATCTGGGGCTGTGTCTCTTTGAAGATGACACCAAGCTCATGGGAGGGTAGATAGTGATGGGGAAGTAGGAAACTGCAGACTGACATGTAAAGATTAGGAAGTGTTTCAGATTTGGCAGTTGAAATTCAATGCCAAAAGTGCAAGGCACTTTTAGGGACAAGAGACCCCAGGACAGAGTACTGATAGGAGGGGTGGAGGTTGATACTGCATCTGGAGAAGAGGGACCTAGTATTCGCCAATAGTGACTCCCTTAAACAATCAAGCTAGTACAGTGAGGCATCTAGTCAGGCAAATAGGATACTAGGATGTGCCAGAAGGGTTCTGATAGTAGAAGAAAAGAGGTTTACTGCCTCTTTTATTGATCATTGGTGAGGCTGCACTGGGCATACTGTTCAGAGTTCTGAACTCTCTGAAGACCTCACCCAGGAAAGATAAGTGACAAGGGTGATCAGGATGACCTCAGAGCTGACAGGACAGATTGTATGAGGATCTGCTCATGCACTGAACATGTCTTCACTGGAGACCAGACAAGAGAGGAATGATATGATAGAGACCTTCAAGTCCCTGTAAGGAATAAACAAGGTGAATGAAGAACTACTTTAGCATGAGTAACAGTTCAAGGTTGTGGGGGACAAGAGACTGATGGGAGGGAGGTTCAAGAGGGATATTGGAAAGTTTTATTTTCAGGAAATGGTGGTGGAAATGTGGAATAGGTTTGCCAACTGAGATGGTAGGCAACCAAAACCATAAATGGTTTCAAGCAGGCTCTGACAAAGTGAAGGGTATAATGGTTACTCATGCTGATAGTAGTAGGGAGGGAAACAAGGAGTGGATAGTGAAGGCTATTACCCTGCATGGAGAGTAGGTTCTGAGGATTAATATGGAAATGTGTGACAGGATGTACCATTTTATACTGATTGGCACAGTGCAAATAAATATGCAGGCTGCTGGTAGTTAGTAGTTTAGAATATTTGCACAACTACTGACAATTTTGTTGCTGCAATCAGGGTCACCTCATCATTGCAGCATCAGCCATCTGCTGCAATGAGGGAGCAAACCGTCATTGTAGGGTGGGACGTAAAAACCCTGATATTGTTTGTGAACACCCCGTCGGCCTCAGTGCTCCATTGTTTCTGGTGCCTATGGGGGATCCCACTCCCCGTCGGCATTCTGTAACACCCCCCGTGCTTTTATTCCTGCCGATGGGGTGCCCAATCCCTGTTGGCTACTGCTGCCCCCCAAAAGAAAGCCATTGGTGGCACACTGGGTGCCCATCCCAGCGTGCCACATGCCCCTGTAAAGGGAAAAACGGTACCGTAAAGTTTTTTTTTTTTTAACCTGCAAAAAAGGAAACAGTTTCTCGTAGTGTCCCTGGCCCCCACCTGCAACCCACACCAACCCACTGTGCACCCTGCCTCCCCACACACCCCTGTCACCCCATACTTACCTCCGGAGCTTGGCGCGAGTATCTTCGGTGGACCAGGAACACGTCTGCACCTTCCCAACGCCGACTGTGAACTGAGGAAATGCCGTAAGCTGTATAACGAATAAACAGTGTTTTTTCAACTTTAGTACATGTCTCAGTAAGCATTTTTGGGACTTTTTCACCAAATTTCAAATATAGGGTTTCTGGACCTCCTCATGAATTCTGAATTGTGACAGACATCGTCCCGAAAGGTGATTTTGCAGTCACTGGGCAGAATCACCTTTAAATGATTAACAAAATGACAGTGCCAGTGTTCATGGAGGTGGATCTCAAAAGCCTATGTTAGCAAATTTGTGGGAAAATCAAAAATGACTCGTTTTATTAGTGTGCGCTGCACAGTTGCTACCCACGTCAGAATCTCTCTGAATTTGCAATATTTTCATGCCAGATTTTCAACATTGGCATTTTTTCACACCTCCTGTGAACAGTATCAGCTGTTGTCTGTTCACATCCTGGCGGAAATGTGTTTTCGCACTTCTGGCAGAATACTGCAGTCGCTGTGGGAAATCAGTGTTCAGGACAGATTAAGAAAATGACAGTGACACTGTTCATGAGTAGAGGTCCTGAATACTGTGTTGAAAATCTGCTAATGATACTAATAATGATTAAAGATGAGCTGCGGTGTTGCGCAGTTTGCACACACGCCAGAATTTCCGTGAATTTATATTTTCACCCAGATTTTCAACATTGCCATTTTCCCACACCTACTTCTACAGAACAGTGCATCCATCATTTTTCCCATCCTGGCTGAAATGTGTTTCACACTTCCGGTGCAGAATAGAGCAGTCGCTGTGGGAAATCACTGTCTGGGACAGATTAAGAAAATGACAGTGATACTGTTCATGAGCAGAGGTCCTAAAATGCCTATGTTGAAAATTTGGTGATGATAGCCCAGCAAATGACTATATTACAAGTGTGTGTTGCACACTTTCCACACACCCTTGTAACTTCACAGATTTGTAATATTGTCATGCCAGATTTTCAACAGTGGCATTTTTTCACACCTCCTTATGAGCAGTACAGCTGTCATTTTTCACATCCTGACTGAAATGTGGTTTCACAGTTGATGCACACAGTAAAGTGGTCGCTGTGGTAAATCAGTGTTAGGGACAGATTAAGAAAATGACAGTGGCACTGTTCATGAGCATAGGTCCTAAAAGCCCTATGTTGAAAATTTGGTGACAAAACTCCATAACATGACTGTGTTACAAGCGTGCATTGAACTGTTTCATGCACCCTTGTAACTTTGCACATTTGTAATATTTTCACAGCACATTTTCAACAGTGGCACTTTTTTTTACACATCCTTATGAAGAGTACAGGTGTCATTTTTCACATCTGGTCTAAATATGTTTTTGCACTCTTGCCGGAGAATAGCATGGTGGCTGTGGGAAATCAATGTTTGGGACAGATTAAGATCGAACAAGTTGGGGGGGAGCGACCGAGCTAAACTGAGCTCTGTTGGGACTGCTGCAGATTTGTTTGTGGGCAGAAAAAGGCCCCAGCGCAAGAGCCCAGTACAAAAAGGCAGCCTGTAGCACTGGGAGAAACAGAATGAGAGAGCGAGTGAGGGAGGGTGAGTGAGTGAACTCACCGGAGCACTGTCAGGACTGCTGTGGGTTTCTTTGTGGGCAGAAAAAGGTGTCAAATCAGGCAGGGGCCAAGTAGAAAAGGCCAGCCTGCAGTGGTGGGAGAAACAGTATGAGTGAGTGAGATGGGGGACTGAGTGAACTCAATAGATAACTAGCAGGACTGCTGCGGATTTCTTTGTGGGCAGAAAAAGGTGCCAATGCAGGCAGGAACACCGTACAAAAGGGCCGCTTGCAGTGCCAGGACAAACAGAATAAGCGTGTGACAGAGGGAGACTGAGCGACCTCAACGTAGCTTTGTCAGGACAGCTGAGGATTTCTTTGTGGACAGACAAAGGTGTCAACGCAGCCAGGAGCCCCGTACACAAGTGCAGCCTGCAGCACCAAGAGAAACAGAATGAGTGAGTGACAGAGCGGAAGTGAGCAAGCTCAACAGAGCTGTATTGTGACTGCTGCAGATTTCTTTGTGGGCAGAAAATGCGGCAACGGAGGCAGGAGCCCAGTACAAATGGCCAGCCTCCAGCACCGGGAGGAACAGAATGAGTGAGTGAGAGGGGGGAGTGAGCAAGCTCAATGGAGCTGTGTCGGACTGCTTCAGATTTCTTTCTGGCCAGAACAAGCCACCAGTGCAGGCAGGAGCCCAGTACAAAAGGGCAGCCTGCAGTGGCAGGAGACACAGAACGAGTGAGTGAGGAAGGGGGAGTGAGTGAGCACAACGGAGCTTTTTGGGACTGCTGCAGATTTGTTTGTGGGCAGAAAAAGACAGCAATGCACGCTGGGGCCCAGTACAAAAGGGCAGCCTGCAGTGGCAGGAAAACCAGAATGAGCGAGTGAGAGAGGGGGAGTGAGCGAGCTCAATGATGACTGCTGCACATTTCTTTGTGGGCATGAAAAGCCGGCAACACAGGCAGGAGCCCAGTACAAAAGGGCAGCGTGCAGCACTGGCAGAAACGGAATGAGCGAGTGAGAGAGGGGGAATGAGAGCAAGCTGAATGGAGCTGTGTTGGGACTGCTGCAGATTTCTTTGTGGGCAGAAAAAAGCAGCAATGTAGGCAGGAGCCCAGTACAAAAGGCCAGCCTGCAGTGCAGGCAGAAATGGAATGGGTGACTTAGAGAGGGGGAGTGAGTAAGCTCAACGGACCTGCGTCAGGACTGCTGCAGATCTATTTGTGGGCAGAATAAGCCAATGCAGGCAGGAACCCTGTACAAAAGGACAGCCTGCAGCCGTGGCAGAAACAGAATGAGTCAGTAAGAGAGGGGGGAGTGAGTGAGCTCAACAGAGCTCTATCGTGACTGCTGTGGATTCCTTTGTGGGCAGAAAAAGGTGGCAACGCAGGCAGGAGCCCACTACAAGAGGCCAGCCTGCAGCGCCAGCAGACACGGAATGAGTGAGTGACAGAGGGGGAGTGAGCAACCTCAACAGACCTGTGTTGGGACTACAGCAGATTTCTTTGTTGACAGAAAAAGCCACCAACAGAGGCAGGAGCCCAGTACAAAAGGCCAGCCTGCAGCACAAGGAGAAACAGAATGAGGGAGTCAGAGGGGGGGAGTGACCCACCTCAACAGAGCTCTGTCAGGCCATCTGTGGATTTCTTTGTGGACAGAAAAGGGTGCCAATGCAGGAAGAAGCTCAGTACAAAACAGCAGCCTTCAGCACTGGGAGAAACAGAATGAGCGAGTGACAGAGGGCCAGTGAGTGAGCTCAACGGACCAATGCAATCAACATTCAGCATTGACAAATGCTTGTTTTTTTATTGTGTCCAGAACTGACTGTGTGTGTATGTGTGTGGGGTTGCGGTCATTGGCTGAGTGTGTGCAGTTAAAACACGATTCCCAGAATCATTAACTAGCACTAACCACGCAGTGTGTTAACACTTCAAGAAAGCATTTAGTACACCTGTACACCTTATAGGCTTTAGAGCAACCCCCAGTTGTATGAGCACCTGGTTACAATTAGTAATCTTGTGTAAAAAAAAAAAATTTGTGCCACATTAACAGGTAAACACTGCACAGAAGAATGCTTTTTAAAATAGTATCAGCCATGCTTATCACAATGCAGTGCTAGTTCTGTTTCAGTGGTATGTGGGCCCCAATTTTTAGATTATTGTGCACTCCTAAGTGATGCACCTGAGATAGCGCACAGCCACAGAAGGTGGTGGTAAATGGCACTCTAGTGAGGAGAGAGTGACCAGTAGGGTGCCGGAGGGCTCAGTAATGGGACACATCCTCTTCAGTGTCTTTATAAGTGGCATAACAGAAAAACTGGAAGGAGATATGCCTTTGCAGATGACACCACAATCTGTAATAGCTGATAGGTGCAGATGGAGAGAATGAGTGGGGACATTAGAAAACTTAAAGAGTGCTATGGGACATGGCAGTTCGGGTTCAAAGCCAAAAAGTGCAACATCAAGCATCTAGGTACTAGAAGCCTAGAGGCTGAGTATAAAATGTAGAGGGAGGTACTTATGGTTACTAAGGAAACCTTTTATACAGTACTGTGCTCTGTATGCAGGAGAGAATTACTCATTTACATGGCTGTAGTAGTACATATGCACATGCACATGATCAGGGTAGCATCAGGTGATGCTGAATACGACACCGATCCAACCATGCTGTTCCCACAGTGTAATGTTTAGCTCTGCATGCTAACCTTCTGAAAATGGGGCCCCAATTGACTAAAAATCCTGGCTGATGCCTCCTAAGATGCAGAAGGTAAACATAAAAGGTTTATCTTATCTATCTCTTTATGTATTGTTTTATCGTATTTTGCTTGCAAAACCTTTATCCGATTTCAAACATTGTGATGTGACTTAAAATGTTTATAATAGACTAGTTAAAATGCAGTTTGTTTCTTCTTTTACCTATATGCTGTCTTTATTTACTATATAAAACACAGTCTGGTGGGCTGGCCTAGCAGTTTGGTGGTGATTGCACTGCCTCCCATGCCAGTGGCCCAGTTTTGGGGGTGGACCTGAGATGCACAGGGGTTAGCTGGGGGGGGAGAGATATGATTGAGCATCTCAGGGAATGATCTCCTCTCAGTGAAGGGAAGTCTGTCCACCCCGCTCTTCAACATCCACCTAGCTGAGGAGGGCTGGCAGGGCAGTGGAGTTGCATAAGGGGGAGGGCTCAGGCAGGCACAAAGGAAGCAAGTGACTTTATATGCAATTGCATCATTCCATGCTTGGCTGCCCAGGGGATGAAACCAAAGGTAGAAACTCCCTAATGGCAAAATGATCCAACAACCTGCCGCAGATTTTGCACTGCTAAACGGACTTGGCTCATATATATCTCTCCTTGTCGAATGGCCCTCCCTCTGGCCCCAACACGGGGATGTGGAGTGGGGGATCTCAGAGCAAATTATGTTCTTGGATGGTAAGTGATTGGGCTGAGATGTCAGTGGGCAAAGGGCAGTAAGGGTGACTAAGAGATAAAAATCTCTATGGGAAAAAAAGGAAATAAAACAGAGTTTGAGAAGCTCAAACCTCAAAACAGACTGTGCATGCCTCCAGTGAGGATTCACAGTAAAGTTATTTAGTAAAACAATGCAAATTATATGCATATGCCAGCTAAACTCCTGATGAAAACTGAATACTGAGGGATTGCAGCAAAAATATGTATTTTAAAATAAAAACTTAAAACATAGTCCATAGAGTACAAACTAGCAATGATTTTGGCTTACACTTCCACAGCTCCTGAAGTGCTTCCCAAGCATTCAACTCAGATAAGTTGCTGGACTTACACAGTAATTAATTACACATAAATCAAATCAACACTTTAACTTGGAAAAATGCATGCAGCTTCCTATGTATACAGGTATGTTAGGAATATCCTGTATTAGCTTCCTATACAAATGTGTTGTCTGATAGTAAATGAAGGCAGCACTTATTTAAAAGAATAAACTACAGCATTTAAATTAGTTTTAAGTTTTTTGTCACATCACAATGGTCTGATATTTGACTAAAGGTGTGCAAGCAAAACAAAAGGAAAAACCCCATAAAGAAGTAGAATAAGAGATAGCCCTGTTTTGTTTACCTCAGCTCTGCAGTTTCAGACATCTTCTCATCAAGCTAACAGCTAACTTAATGCAGCAGGCAATGAGTTCAACTCTAGGACATTCATGGGGAAGGGGCAGAGGGATGGGTAGTTTCAGAACATAGTCCATTTCAGTATATAGTTTATTTGTTTCAGTATATAGAGTATGTGAATTTTCAGTCTACAGTGTATGTGTTTCAATAGATAGTGTATGTGTTTCAACATGTAGTGTATTTGTTTCAGTATATAGTGTATGCAGATTTTTCAGTGCATAGTGTATTTATTTCAACAGATAGTGTATGTATTTCAATACAAAGTGAAGATGTTTCAATATATAGTGTATTTGTTTCAGTATATAGTGTATGTGCTTTTTTCAGTGTGTAGTATATGCATTTTAATAGATAGTGCATTTATTTCAATATACAGTGTATTTGTTTCAATATATAGTGTATGCAGATTTTTCAGTGCATAGTGTATTTATTTCAATAGATAGTGTATGTATTTTAATATAAAGTGTAGATGTTTCAATATATAGTGTATTTGTTTCAGTATATAGTGTATATGCTTTTTTCAGTGTGTAGTGTATGTATTTCAATATATAGTGTATTTGTTTCAGTATATAGCGTATGCAGTTTTTTCTCAATATATAGTGTATGTGTTACAATCTATAGAGTATTTGTTTCAGTAGATAGTTTATGTGGATGTTTCAGTCTGTAGTGTATGTATCTCAATAGGTAGTGTATATGTTTCAGCACGTAGTACATTTGTTTCAGTATATAGTGCTGTGGATTTTCAGTACTCAGTATGTGGATTTGTGCAGATAGTGTATGTATTTCACTATGCAATGTAAGCATTTCACTATATAGTATGTGTTTCACTATATAATATATGTATTTCAGTATACAGTATATGTATTTCACTATATGATGTATATATTTCAGTAGATACTGTATGTGGTTCACTACATTGTGTATGTATCTCACTATATAATGTATATATTTCACTATATGATGTATGTATTTCACCATATAGTGCGTGTTTTACTATACAGCCAGAGATTCTGAATTATGTCCCTAACGGCTTGCCATACCCTTGCACAGACTTCATCTATAACACGTCTTTACTAGTGACGTGACAAACTGTTTATACTTTCTTTTAAATTTTGGAACGTGTTGCAATTATTAATTTTTTTTTTTTGCTTTTTTTAATTAAAATCACCAGTCAGTACAAATTCAAAATATTTTAGTGTGTTGTCCACATACCATATTCGATAGACTTAATGAACGAAAGAAAAGAAAAAGGAAAAAGAAAAATAATAACCATTAATCGATATAGTATTTATAATTTATCAGAGTGTAATGGGGATGAACAGGAGAAACAAGATTACTTAATAAATAATATTTAAAAAGAAACAGAAGACTAGCTACTTGGAATGGTCATGGCTTCTATTCGGGATTTAAGGGGTGACCATATTGCCACATATTTCTCCATCTGCTTAACTGAATTATCGTGTATAGGCTCCAGAGTGTGAATGCCAATAATAGAATTCAGCCTGGCCTTATATTGTGGAGGATCCGGATCTTTCCATTTAAGAAGGATCAGCCTGTATGCTTGTACTAAATAAATGTTAACTGGGTATTGTTGATTTAAGGGGAGTCTATCATATGGTGGGCCGATTCTTAACAGCATCCACATGGAATTTTTAGTTAGTGGGCTTTGGATGGACACTGATATAAATGCCAATATCGAATCACACCATTGGCGGGCCCCCTTGCCTCCCCAAAACCCACTCCAGGTGTGGCCTGGATGCCGAGACCAGAGGCCGGGTCTCAGGGACAAAGGGCGGGGCCTCGGGGTCCAGGTAGGTCAGGGGTTTCAAGTGGCTGGAGCTGGTGGAGGGGCGGGGGTCCCGCAGGACCCTTCCTAGCAGGGGAGGGAGCCATCAGGCCCCGTTCCCCACTGTGGACAAAAGGAGTCCCCCCCTCCTCCCCCTCACTCGCCTCACTGGAGGAGTCCCGGGGCCCCACGGAGGGCTGTTGGGTGTCCGAAACAGGGCCCATGGTGGATTATCCCTGGGTGGGGGAAAAAACCCGTCCCCACCGCTTACTCAGTTTCTCCACCACTAGATAACCATCTCTGGGGCCCACTGGTCCTGGATCTTGTGCTTACCCTGGAACCCCAGGTTTCGCAGCAAGACCCTGTCCCCCACCTCCAAGTCCTGGCTGCACACTCTGGCATCAGACCTCCTCTTATTCCCCTGACAGCTCCGAGCCGCTGCCTCGGAGGTGAGTTTGTATGCCGTACAAAGCTGTTCCCGTAGGTCGCTGGTGTACTCCAGGTACGATTTATGGGAGGTCCCATAAGCAGATACCCCGAAACAGAGGTCCACCGGCAGCCGGGCCTCGCTACCAAACATGAGGTAGAAAGGGGAGTGCTGGGTGGCATTGTTCTTCGTGCAGTTGTAGGCATGCACCAGTTGTCCCACCCGCTGACTCCAATTAGCCTTGTTGGCGGGGTCCGAGGTGCCCAACATGTTTAGCAGCATTCGGTTGAACCACTCGGGCTGGGGTCCCCTTGGGGATGGTAAGGGGTGGTGTGGGACTTCTGCATGCCATAACATACAAGAAACTCCCTCACCAAATGGCTCTCAAAATCCCAGCCCTGGTCGGAATGGACACATTTAGGGAGACCGTAGTGTTGGACATATTGCTGCAGGACCTTAACTACGGTGCTCGCCTTTTGGTCCCTGGTGGGGAAAGCTTGAGCATACCGGGTGTAGTGGTTCACGATGACCAGTATGTTGGCCGCGTTCTTCCGGTCCAGCTCCAAGGACAGGAAGTCCATGCACACCAACTCCAGGGTCCCACTAGTTTGGATGTTGACCAAGGTCGCTGCTCGTCGGGGCAAGGTCTTCCGTTGGATGCACCGCAAGCAACTCTTGCAGTAGCCCTCCACGTCTGCCTTCATCCGCAGCCAATAGAACCTTTCCCGGCAGGTGTCCAAGGTGCGGTCATAGCCTAGGTGCCCCATATCATCATGCAGTGACTTGAGGACCACTTCTCGGTAGACACTGGGCAACACCAGTTGCTGTCTCGAACGGCCCGAGGAATCTCGATCCTGCACTGTCCGCATTACCAACCCATCCTGCAGCACCAACTTGTCCCACTCCTTAACCAACCCCCGAGCCTCGGGGTGGGTGCTCTGCATCTGCCGGGGTGTCACCCCCTCAGAGAAAGCCCAAAGCAGATCTTGGATACCAGGGTCTGCCCTTTGCTCCAGCTGCAAATCAGCCTTACTAGGCTGTGGCAAGGCCGAAAGGTCCAGGCCAGCGAAATTTAGATAAGCTGGAGGGATTGCTTTGGGGGGAGCTCTCAGCATCTCTATGCATGGGTGGGACAGTCGGTGGTGTTGCGAGGGGGCCTGGCCTGGGCACAGAGCACTTGCACCAGAGCTGGCTCAACCTGGACCGGGGGGTCTGGGGTGTCAGGGTCTGGATGGAGAGACAGGGCGTCCGCGTCCACATTGGCCCGCCCACTCAAATATTCCAGGCTGAAGTTATATGTGGAGAGGGCCGACAACCACCGATGCCCCACAGCTTCCAACTTAGCTGTGGTGGTGACATAGGTCAGAGGGTTGTTGTCCGTGCTCACAGTGAACGGTACCCCATACAGGTATTCATGGAACTTCTCCGTGACTGCCCACTTTAGCACCAAGAACTCCAGTTTATGCACTGGGTAGTTCTTCTCGGAGGAGGTCAGGCCCTGGCGAATGCCACGTGGTGGAACCCCTCGGGATACTCCTGGTACAGAACTGCCCCCAGCCGGATAAGGCTGGCGTCAGTATGCAGGACATAGGACTTACGCGGGTCTGCAAAAGCAAGGACCGGAGCCTCCCTCAATCACTGAATGATCTCCCAGAAAGCATCCTCACACTCCGGCATCCAAAGGGACCCAAAAGGTTCCCCAATGTGCAGGTAGTCCTGGCGGGGGGCCTGACCCTTCCTCCAGTTCATCGGCAGATAACCCTGTATCAGGTCATTCAGGGGACGCATTACCAGGGAGTAATCCTTCAGAAATTGCCGATAATACCCGTAGAACCCCAAGAAAGACTGCAGGGCGCGCAAGTGGGTGAGCCATGGCCACAATTTGAGGGCCTCTACTTTAGCCGGGTCGGTCTGTACCCCCTTTTCCGAGACTGCATGCCCAACATACTTAACCTGTGGCTGGCAGAACTGCCATTTGTCGATGGAGACCTTCAGGCTGAACTCCTCCAGTCGGTCCAGGACCTTCATCAACTGGGCCTCGTGTTCTTCCAGGGCCTGCACGAAAATGATAAGGTCATCCAGATAGACTATGACCTCTAGCCAGTTCATGTCTCCCACAGCCCTTTCCATCAAACGTTGGAAGGTGGCCAGGGCCCCTGATATGCCTTGGGGCATACGCTCAAACTGGTAAAATCACAGTGGGCATATGAAAGCAGTCTTTTCCTTGTCCTCCTCGGCCATGGGTATCTGGTAGTACCCGCTCTGAAGGTCTAGCACGGAAACCCACTTGCTCCCAGACAGGCTGTCCAGTGTGTCCTCCACTCTGGGCACCGTGTACTGGTCTGGGATAGTATGTTTGTTTAGCGAGCGGTAGTTGATGCACATTCTCACCGCTCCACTCTTTTTTCTAGTCACCAAAATAGGGGAAGCATAAGGGCTGCTGGACTCCGTGATGATTCCGGCACCCAGCAACTCCATTAGGTGTTTCCTCACATCTTCTACATCCCGGGGGCTAACCTCCGTGACCGGTCTCTGAACAGGTGGTCATCCCTCAGCCGGATGTGGTGCTCTTCCCTGGTGACACATCCCATGTCCCACTCATGCAAAGAGAAGACCCACTGGCACTTCGCCAACTTCTGGCTCAGGCTCCATTTATAGGCATCAGAGATTGGTGAGGTTCCAAAATCAAACAAGGACGGGTCTATCTCTTCCCTGGGATCTTTGCCAGGGGTGACAGACATGGCCCCGTCATGGCCCGTCACACCAAAAAATGGACACCAACACACAACCCCTCTGGATGATCACTGGTTTTCTTGACTCATTCCGGACCCCAAGTATAACACGCCTGGCCTGGGGACTGGCTGAAGCGGGCAGCTCCCCCCTCTGGACTAAATGCCCAGGTGGCAGACTGCCCAGTGGAGGGGTGTTGAGCATGAGCATCTCCTCCAAGGAGGATCGGTTAAACTGGGTGATTCCTACCACCCGGCACTCAGCCCTTGGGGGGAGAATCAGTTCCCTCCTTCCAATCTCCAAACCACCCCAACCCCACCTCTGTCGACCCCTGTGGGATGGCCGGTCACTTCAAGCCCCAACTGCTTCATGGTGGCAGTAACTAATGGGCTTACGAGCTCACCTATGCCACCCTGGTCATGACACATCTGGGCCAAATGCTCAAACATGTTAGCATTGGTCCCAAAAAGCACCGGGGTGTCCGACATGCTCTTTGGCTCCAGACAGACCAACGCTAGGGCCTCTATGGAGGGTGGGGCTTCCCCACCCTTGGTTGGGAAGGAGATACTAACCACACAATACCTATCATAAGAGTAATCCGTGCTGCCAATACCCCACAGGGACACTCCGGACAGAGGTCGGAGGGGGAGGTGGGTGAGATGCTGGTTATAAAATGGCCGGTGGATGATGGTGACCTGGGATCCACTGTCCAGCAGTGCTGAGCAGGCTACCTCTTCCACCAGAACCTCGGTGTCAGCCCGAGGACCGATTAGGCCCCTTGGCACGTCCCAGTTGGTAGGTATATTGGGGTCAGTCCAGAGGGTGGAGCAAGGCCATCTTGGGGGTGAGGGTTGCTCCCTTACCGGCCCCTGTTGGAGTTTTTCCTGGTCCAGATGCCTCTCAGCTACCAGCTGGGGGTTCACCTCCCTGTGGCAACCCCGCCTGGTATGGCCGTCCTGCCCACACCTGAAGCAAATCCACCCACCCTGGGGCCTTAGGGACACTCGAGGGCTGGACCAGGGAGCCGTATAGCTTGGGGGCGGCCATCGAGTGTCAGGTGCCTCCTTGGCTAAGAGAGAGAGGAAGGGACTCCATAGCCAGCTTCATTGCCCATACAAGGTCCTTCATGTCCTGGACCTCCTGCAACACCACCCCTAGGTCTGGCTACCCGACCAATTCAGTCTGTGCCGACTCCTTGGGCTGTAGTGTGGCACTGTTGGTGGTGAGTGCCCCCTGCAGGGCGTGCACTTCCTGCTGCGCCTCCTCCTCCTTGACCTCATCCAGCAGCTGTTTGAAGGAGGAAGGGGTCACTCTTTTGAGCCCGCAGCCCGAGGGCGACCACAGTCAAGGGTGAATGCACTGCTCCCCTCAGTATCTGTTCCAACCACATCTACGCCACACTGGCAGGAGGGTCGTGATGACCCACTTCCACCAGTTTGCGCACCACAGTCTCAACTCGGGTGATGTACTGGGACAGTTTTTCACCCACTTTCTGAGTAGTGCCCCACAGCTGGCCCAGCATTGCCTCTCTCTTTTCGACCACCCCAAAGGTGCTTTGCAGAATGTCCAAATAGTCCTGGGGTGTGCAGTGGGGCTGGCTGGCCTGGAGGGACTGGATCACGTCTAGCGCCATACCCCTGAGGCTCCCCAAGACCCGCTTGCACTTCTTCTCCTCCGGGCACCCCCAGACCTGGATCATCTGGGCCGCCTGGCTGCTCCAGGAGTGGAAATCATCTTCCCCCTCGGGTGTGGGGATGGCACCTGAGAAAGTGCGCAACCTCTTATACTGCTCGTAGGCTAACCCCAGGTAGGGGATTGAGCTGCCCAGCAGCCCTATCGGTGGCAACCCCCCCACTGGGGAGCAGAGACTGGAGATCATCCAGGGTGATATCCCTCCACCCCCGGACTCGGTCAGTCATCACTCTCAGGACCTTCAACCCCCTGCAGTCAGGCAAGGCCCCCTCTAAAAATTCTAATATGTCCTCCTTCCATCGCCCCATGGTCACATTATGGACAAGTAGCATCTTATGGGAGTCTAGGCCCTCAAAGTTGCACCAGTACTCTACGTCCTGGAATGCCATCTCCCTGGTCCCAGTGCAAACTATCACCCAACTACAGAAGTTAAGGAATACTAAAAGGGGTACAACTAAATGTGGGGTAGGGAAGTCAACCACAGTAGTGTTTGGGCAGTCACAGGGTCATCAAGTCAGTAAATGAATCTCAGCGGTGCCTCCACTTGTAACACCCCCCCAATAATCCCACTCACCTGAGCTGCCCCGGTGGGACCGGGGGCTCAGCAGTACCTCCCCGAGGGGGGGGCCTGAGTCCTTACCAGTAGTTTCTGTGGTGCCTTAGTGCCTGCACCTGGGGCCCCTACATTGCCTCCTGTGGGTAGAACAGGTTAGAACATTTCCCCAGGATAAATAATGGTCTTCCCTCTAATGACTGCCCATGATGACCCCCATACCCACAATCACTCCCCACAAATGCTTTATACACAAAGCCAATGAAACAGATGAACAATAAATATCCAGTTTATTACTACAAGCTAATATAAAGGAGGTGGGGACTACTCTTCCAAACCATCCTGGTTACCAAACATTCACTTATTCCCACTTCCCCCCTTTCCCCTGGGTGCACCCAGAGCAGTCACAGTTAGTGGGTACCTCATGGTCCCTTAGTCTGCAGGCCTGCTGTTTACCGTTGGGGCCCTTGCACACTCACACAAGTTCCAAGAAAACAAAGATAAACTGGTGTAGAGGACGGTTCCCTCCTGACCCTCCTGGCAAAGAAAACAACGGTCTCCCCTGAGCTGCAGCTTGGGGTTCTCACAGTGCCTGGAGAGGGCGATGACCCTTACAGTCCACAGCATGTCATCTCCCATGAAATGGGTGGTATAGTTCTTCACCTGCCTGGCCTTTCCAGCTTCACCCACAGGCCTTTGTATATGGCTTTCACCAGGCAGGCCTCTTCATCCTTCTCTCCTTGGTTCCTCTGATCTTTGCAATGGGGGGGTACAGCAGTTCAGCTCCCCCTGGTGTTTTTTTAGTCTCCCCAGCTTCTCCCCTGCCAGGAAGATCTATCCCTGATGCAGCAGCCTCCTAGAAACCCCAGGGAGGTCGCAGTACCTTCAGGCCAAACAGTCTGCCTCAGTACCTTTGAGCAACCAACCTGAGGGGTCGTCCTGCACAGCCCCAGTGGCTGTCTGGCTCCTTCCTGTTCTTTATGATTGAAAGGGGGTAGAGGGGGGGTGGAGAGGGATGCAGCCCCAGAGCCTTTGCCAGGCAAAACCACCAAAAAAGTCCTCTGGTTTCCTTTTGGGGGCCTGCGATTCCCTTTCCTCCTGCTCCTCCACCCTGCTCTCCTTCTCTCTTTGTAGAACCCAAAACAAGTAGCATGCACTTTTCTAGCTAGACATCTGGTTCCTAACTAGCACCAACAATAATCACAGTCACAGCTAGGCTTGCATCAGGTCCAGCCACATCAATGGACCAGGCGCGAGTACCCCCAGGACAGCAGAAGCTCCCTGACCACCTTATGTAAGAGCCGGGCTGGAGGGGGCTTACACTTGTAACTTCACAAATATGTAATATTGTCATGCCAGATTTTCAACAGTGGCATTTTTCACACCTCCTTATGAGCAGTACAGCTGCCATTCTTCACATCCTGGCTAAAATAGTTTTTGCACTCCTGCCGGAGAATAGCATGGTCACTGTGGGAAATCACTGTTTGGGACAGATTAAGATCAAACGAGTGAGAGGGAGGAGTGACTGAGCTCAACTGAGCTCTGTCGGGACTGCTGCAGATTTGTTTGTGGGCAGAAAAAGGCCCCAACGCAAGAGCCCAGTACAAAAGGGCAGTCTGCGGCACTAGGAGAAACAGAACAAGAGAGCAAGTGACGGAGGGGGAGTGAGCAAAGTCACTGGAGCACTGTCAGGACTGCTGCAGATTTCTTTGTGGGCAGAAAAAGGCGTCAATGCAGGCAGGGGCCCAGTACAAAAGGCCAGCCTGCAGCGGTGGGAGAAACAGTACGTGCGAGTGAGACAGGGGGACTGAGTGAGCTCAACGGAGATCTATCAGGACTGCTGCGGATTTCTTTGTGGGCAGAAAAAGGTGCCAATGCAGGCAGGAGCCCTGTACAAAAGGGCCACTTGCAGCGCCAGGACAAACAGAATGAGCACATGAGAGAGGGAGACTGAGCGACCTCAACGGAGCTCTGTTGGGACAGCTGAAGATTTCTTTGTGGACAGACAAAGGTGCCAATGCAGCCAGGAGCCCTGTACACAAGCGCAGCCTGCAGCACCTAGAGAAACAGAATGAGCAAGTGACAGAGCGGTAGTGAGCAAGCTCAATGGAGCTCTATCGTGACTGCTGCAGATTTTTTTGTGGGTAGAAAATGCGGCAATGCAGGCAGGAGCCCAGTACAAAAGGCCAGCTTGCAGTGCCGGCCAAAACGGAATAAGTGAGTGAGAGAGCTCAATGGAGCTGTGTTAGGACTGCATCAGATTTCTTTCTGGCCAGAACAAGCTGCCAATTCAGGCAGGAGCCCAGTACAAAAGGACATCCTCCAGCGCCAGGAGACACAGAATGAGAGAGTGAGGGAGGGGGAGTGAGTGAGCTCAACAGAGCTCTGTTGGGACTGCTGCAGATTTGTTTGTGGGCAGACAAAGGCAGCAATGCACGCAGGGGCCCAGTACAAAAGGGCAGCCTGCAGTGGCGGGGAAACCAGAATGAGCGAGTGAGAGAGGGGGAGTGAGCGAGCTCAATGGAGCTCTATTGTAACTGCTGCAAATTTCTTTGTAGGCAGAAGAAGGCGGCAATGCAGACAGGAGCCCAATAGAAAAGGGCAGCCTGCAGCACTGGCAGAAACGGAATGAGCGAGTGAGAGAAGGGGAGTGAGCAAGCTCAACGGAGCTTTGTCGGACTGCTGCAGATTTCTTTGTGGGCAGAAAAAGGTGGCAATGCAGGCAGGAGTCCAATACAAAGGCCAGCCTGCAACGCCGGCAGAAACGGAATGAGTGAGTGAGAGAGGGGAGGAGCCACCTCAATGGAGCTCTGTTGGGACAGCTGCAGATTTCTTAGTGGGCAGAACAAGGTGCCAATGCAGGCAGGAGCCCAGTACTAAAGAGCAGCCTGCAGCACCAGGAGAAACAGACTGAGTGAGTGACAGAGGGGCAGTGAGCAAGCTCAACACACCAACGCAATCAACATTCGGCATTGACAAATGCTTGATTTACATTGGGTCCGTAATTGGTGGGTGGAGGGGGGAACCACTACACACCAAGGAATTGTTTTTTTAAATTGGGCCTACAATCGGCGGGTGGTGGGACTACTAGACACCAGGGAATGTTATTCTACATCGAGACAGTGATAGGTGGTGGGAGGGAGCACTTGACACCAGGGAATTTTAGTCTTCAGGGGGCCAGCAATCAGTGGAAGGGGTCACTAGACACCAGGGAATTTTATTCTACAGGGGGCTGGCAATTGGTGGGGGGTGACGCTGTATTACAAAATAATACATTAAACTGCAGATAGAATAAATTCTGTGGTTTATATGTATTATTCTGCCATTCAGCCAACAAAGTCCATGGAATAGGGTGAAAATCTACGAACACATTCAGAAGATTCTGATCTCGCCAATGGCGGAAGTTAGGAAAATTTGGCAACATTTCTTACATTTTGAGAAAGTTCCCTGAAAGAAGAATTTGCAACTTTCGCCCACCTCTAGTCATAAAAATTATTTCCAGTCCTGACTGTGTCTGACCCAACGGTCTATTTGCAAATTACACCAGAGCCCCGATAGTGGTAGGCAGGTGTGTCTACAGTAAGAGTGCCTTCTGGGCTGGAGTCTTGGTTGGGCAGTGCAAAGTTTGCTGTGGACTGAGATATCAGTGGGATGGCATGCAGGTGGGTTGGCAGCAGCAGGCAGGTGTGTGCTCTGGGCTAGTAATCAGAGGAGTGTTAGGCAGGTCTGTATGAGCAGCAGGAGAAAGTATACTATGGGCCAAGGAATAAATTGGGCAACTAGCAGGTGTGGCAGCAGGAATGGGAGGGAGCTTCTAGTGGGCCAGGGAACAGTTTGAAGGCAATAGATGGTCCAACAACCTGAAGCAGATCAGGCAATTCTCCTGTGGTCTGCTATGACAGGTGGAATGTGACAACCCGAGGAGGTGAAACAGAGATATTTGTGGGAGAAGAGAAGACTACCAGCATTTTAAAAGTTTTTATAGTTTGTACTTATTATTAATGAAACAAGCCTCATCCTGCTCTCATTATAGTCCAAAGGGAAATATTAGACTCCTCATTCCACCAGGCAGTCTGGGCACCCTGGATATCCCTCCAACACTTATAGTTAAATCATAATAATAGCTTCTGATTGGCTGTGGCAGCAGTGGCAGAGAAAAACGTTCTGAGGCATTCACAAAAGGGTTGCTTGGAATCCACTGAATGGAATCAGATTCATGGATTTTGGAATTAGGATTTTCAGAATTACCGTGCAAAAATCCTAGTTCCTAATTTAAATCCTAAAGTCTATTTTAACATGGGAATTTAGGATTTAGGATTCCAAATCCAAATAGTATTCTGATTTTGAGGTCCTTTTAGGATCTGAATTAGAATCAGATTAGGACTCTGAACTTTCCAAATTTTTATACATTCCAATCAGATCAGCATTTGTGGATTCTGAGCAACCCTAATTTACAACCCATATTGGACCTTGTTTTCTTATATGAAAAGATAGAGGTTTGCTTAATTGTTCATCTCTTCACTGGGGAAACCCTCACTGATGACGCAACCACCATAATATGTGTAGCTGCTCTGCAACTGTGGAGGGCTGGACACAGTTGCGGAACTGCAGCTATGCGCAGGATGCACACTATAGAGCAACCGTGTCTTCCGTAGCCGTAGCTGTGTGCCTACTCTGCACCTGATTCCCAGCCATGTGACCATCACTGTGCCACGTCAGACTAGAGGAGGTCAGGAGGGCAGGGGCAGACAACCACCCAAGCCTGAGTGCTGCCAGAACAGTGTGCACAGCCAGTGGTAAAGGCAGTCACTACACAACCCTAGTTGCTGCCACTGCACTAACACACCCCTCTATGCCTGGCCATCTAGCACACACCAGGGTACATACATCCCACTCTCCTCTGGCCCCCAGCCTCAGGAGCATAGGTAGAGAGCTTGGGGTGTCACTAGCACTGCATGGTTATTGTGACACATTTGTGGCATGTTTCTAAGGGGATTTGATGGCCCTTGGATGATTGGTATGCCTACCATATCCTGCGGACCTGCACAGAGCTGGGAATTTGCTGCAGAGCCACCTCTGGTGGCAACATTGGCTGCAGTGCCCCAAGTGCCACCCAGAATCCTGGGTTATAGCCAATCAGAAAGGAATGGTGTGAGGGTAGAACCAAGCAATACGAAAGGATAAATGTTAAGGTTCCAGGCAACCAATGAAAAAGTGCCTCATTCAACCAATGCGGTAGGTTTAGCATGAAGGTCTCAGCCAACCTTTGAGAAAGGACTAGTGTGCGGAGCACAATCAGACAATGAGGAAGAATTGGTGTGAAGGTCCCAGCCAACCAATGAGAAGAGCCTATAGTGCAAGGGTTCCAGTCAACCAATGAGAACAGACTAGTGCAAGGATGCCAGTCAACCAATCAGGAGGGCCATGTGAGGGCCCAGCCAACTACTGAATGAGAGTCTCAGGCAAACAATAAGAATTGAAACAGACTAGTGTGAGTGTTCCAGTCAACAAATGAGGAGGGCTGTTTGAGTATCCCGGTCAACCACTGAGATGGATCAAGTGAAATGATCCCTGGCAAACATTTAGAATGCTCTAATGCGAAAATCCCAGTTTATCAATCAGAAATAAACTTAGTGTAAGAGCTCCACCCACCAAAGCAAAGGGCTAGGTGTCATGATCTCAGCCAATTGCTATAAAGATACAACTGTGAGAGTCTCAGCACCACTGAAAATTTGAGAAGGGCCACGTGTGGGGGTCCCAGCCAAACGCTAAGTAGGGACTAGTATGATGATCCCAGAAAACCAATAAGAATGGACCTGTGTGTAGGTCACATCCAACCAGTGAGAAGGGCTAAGTGCAAATGCACTGGATGGTGCCTGAGAGAGCTGCTGCCGCATTATCTAGCTGCTGACTCTGTGAAAACATCACTCTGTTTGATAGCATTTCCAGTATTTCTTACTATTTTTAGCTTTTGACTTTAGTTTTACAGGGGAGGTACCCCCAGCCTTTTTCCTGTTTTCCTGTGTAGTTTGTAGGCATGAGCAATGATTGACTCTACTGCACCTCCCTAATTTCACCAGGATTTATATATAAATGAAGGTACTTACATCTGGTATGAAAACCTGCTTGACTCCATTGCAAAGGTTATGACCCAACTCATGGCTACAAAAAGGCAGGACTGCCTGCTGACTTCAGTTCCTATAGGGTACTCAGAAATTCTTGCAAGAAGGATATAAAAAGAGCAAAGAGCATCTACTGTAAAGATCTTCTAACTAAATCTTATAGGGACCCCAAAAAATTCTGGCCCCACATAAAGAGCTTCCTAGGATCAAATCCGGCTCCCACTCCAACTGATATGTCTCTTAATGGTGTCCACTGCAACAATCCTTCCACTATCGCAAACTTTTTCAATGCCCAGTTCTCTGACCTTACAAATTATACATCATCCTTCCCAGCTTCACTAAACTCACATGCTCAACCCAATGCCTCTGGGCCTAAATTTCATTTCAAGTCTGTCACCCATCTGGATGTACTGAGGCTGCTCAATAACATTTCAGACCTTTCCGCAACAGGCTGTGACAATATTGAACCCAAGCTGCTAAAACTTGATGCCCCTTAACACAGCTGCACCTCTAGCTAGGATCTTTACCCTCTTCCTGTGTCATAGCTATGTTCCTGCTCTCTGGAAGATGGCCAGGATTACCCCTGTCTTCAAAAAGGTTAATTGCAATAACCCCTCCAACTATAGGCCTATTGCCATATTGTCAGTCCTCAGCAAAATTGTTGAGAAGCTTGTAGCCTCACAAACCATAGACTTTCTTCAGAAACATGACCTTCTTACAACTGCGAAGGATTATAGCACCACCACTGCATTACTCAAATTCACATCTGATACCCTATCGGCCATGGACTCTGGTCTCCTAACAGGGGCAATTTTTTATAGATATGACAAAAGTATTTGACCTGGTCGACCATTCTATCCTTCTTGCCACTCTTAGATCCCTAGGTTTCTCACCAAATACCACAGCATGGTTTGGCAGCTACCTATCAGATCACACCCAGCAAGTTAAATTCAACTCCACCTTGTCTGATTTTGCGATCATAAACATTGGTGTGCTACAAGGTTCTATTCTTGGTCCATTGCATTTCTCCATTTTTATAAACAATATTACCTCTAACCTTCTCCAGACTGCCTCCCTGTTATACGCTGATGATATTGCCCTTTGTGCCAATGCTAAAAACATGATGGAAGTTAACCAACAACTTTCACTTGACTTTCAAAGAATTCAGCAATGGCTATTCATTCACAAACTTCTGTTGAATGTATCTAAGACTCAAGTCATGCTGTTTGGTTCTAATGCCAAACTCAAACTCCCTCAAACCACTTTCAAAGTTACTACCTTAAATGGGTCTTCTGTTGGAGTGGTACCTTCATTTAAATACCTTGGTCTCACACTCGACCCAACTCTTACTTTTGATCTCCATATTCAACAATCCTGCAAGCTGGCTAACATAAAACTTGGAATGGCCTATCGTTCCAGCTATATGCTCACACCATCAGTGAGACTTGCCATAGCTCGTGGCATACTTCTTCCGTCACTCACCTATGGAGTTGTAGTGTATGTCTCTGCGAGTAAAACTATTCTCTGGAAGTGGGATGTCACCTACAATAATATCAGTAGGTATGCGTCCTCTTCACATCGGATGAAACACCATTGCCTCCTATACTCAGAACTCAGGTGGCTTTCTCCAAATGCATCAAGAGACTTTGCGTATGGCTCGGTCATAGATAATGTCATCCATAAGCAAACACCGAAGCCCCTGGCAGATCTATTTCTCATCCAACCATCCAAATACAGTCTTCGCTCGACTGCTAATGCCCCTGTAACTTATTCCTTGACACCACTCCACCAAAGGTGCTAGTACTTTCTCCTGTTATGTCCCCTATCACTGGAATTCCCTCCCACTAGCTATAAGGTTAGCACCATCCCATGCCTCTTTCAAGAAATTGCTTCATGATTATCTTGCAGATT
Source organism: Neoceratodus forsteri (assembly GCA_016271365.2). Taxonomy (NCBI): domain Eukaryota; kingdom Metazoa; phylum Chordata; order Ceratodontiformes; family Ceratodontidae; genus Neoceratodus; species Neoceratodus forsteri. Next base: position 753,914,757 of record CM028137.1, read on the forward strand.
CCTGTTCATGCTCCTGCTTCAAACCACTCTAGCCTATTATCTGTCTCCTGATCTATGCACCCTCTCACCTCATGTAAGTGCTTCTGTACACTCCTCTAGTCATCTACTTGCACTTTTAGTACACCAAGTCCCTATCCCCATACCTTTGCCTTCTTTTTATACTATCCTATCCTTCTCCCCTTTTATTGCATCCCAACCCTAGTCATATCCTGGCTCTACTTTATCCTTTATTTATAATTATAATTTGAGGTATTTGTTTTTTTTTAATAATACCATTTTCTCTACCTGGATTACTGCATAATGGTTTTATTTATTGTATTTGCTCTCTTATTCACTCCATGCTATTGTTGATTAATTTGTATTTTGTTTATTTGCTGACTACTTTGTATTACTACTGTCTATGCTTTTACTGTATTGTATTTACTATTTTGTATTTGTTTCTATCTCTGTTGATCAAATGTTAAATCAAATGTTTTGTCTCTGTAAACTCCTGGGTCATGCCTGAAAATAGTCATTGCTATGGCTAGAGCACCTTACCCAGTCAACAAAAACTAAATAAATAAAAATAAATAAATAACTTCTGCTGGCTTGTGCAGGTATGCATCATCAACTCCCATGATGTCTTGCATGAGTGGGGTCATACATAGATACATAGATACATAGACAGTGTCGGCAGATGAGGGCCTATGGCCCACCCAGTCTGCCCATTTGAGCTTGTAAGTTCAGTTTATGTTTTCCTAGAAGTCTGTTGCCCCTTACCCCTGACCTCCAGAATTCCTTTATGTCTATCCCATGCATTCTTAAATCCCGTGATGGTTTCAGCCCCCACCACTTCCTCTGGCAGGGTGTTCCACTTGTCCACCACCCGTTCTGTGAAGAACCTTGTTCTGTCATGACCTTTGTAATGGAAACAAGCAGGTTTTCACACCAGGGCAAAACACAGTGAAGCAACCTCATTTATATTTAAATTACGATGAAATTAGGGGGATGCAAGAGAGGGAATGATTGTTCATGCCTACAAACTACAGAGTTAAACAGAAAATAGGTCGAGGGGACTTTCCTTTTAATTGATGTACTTGGTTTCACTTGCTTTACCCAATTTTATGTACTCAGTTTTAATTCTCACCTTCGGCTGTTTATTTCTGCCCCAGCTGGCCTGCTTGGCTTTCTCTGGACACCGCCAGGTTACTTTTTGCTTTTTGTACTGCTACACTTCCCTTGCGTTCAGTCTGCTGATCCAGTTCTTTGTGGTTCTGGTTCATGTGCTGCTCCACTGTTTAAAACTAGGGTATAAGCACTGACTGGGGCCTTACTACTGCTGTTCCTCATTGACACACTACCCACTGCTCTGCAGTGACCCTGTGGTTCATGTCAGTCCTCTGGCATCTTCTCTGTTTCAGCTCTGGAAAGTCTCTTACTTACACAGAACTTTTACCTTTCCACTGATCGGCAGCACTAGACTCCTGGGCCACGGGAGGGCCTGGAACTTTCATAACAGCCATAGTCTTCTGCTTCATAGTTTTAATTCAAGCCTTTCTGGCTCATTCCTTATGAGTTTTGATGAACGTTGATTGTACTTTACCACCACTGTAATTAATTTCTGTCTGCTTACCCAACTGACATTTAACCTCATAACCAGAATTTGTCACTACAGTTTGAGTTGTTGCTACCCTACATTAATACATACAAAGTCATCTTTTCCTTGGGACCTGCTTTATATAAGTCTTTCAATACAATGTACCTAACCTGCTCTATATGTGAGCCGCCCTGATAACCCAGCAGCATTGTGATATGGTACCGTGCAGACAACCACATTCAGGAATGAGCTTGGGATGCTGCATCAGGATGCAGGCAAGAGTGCACCAGTTGCTGCTCAGCATTGTGCTATGGTCTGGAAGAATGGTGTTAGGCAACCAGTGCTGCAGCAATCCTTGAGATGGACCTAGGGAGCTTGCTCTCTCCATAGGTTGTTGCTGTGTGCAGCTGCGGCAGTGCAGAGCTCTAACCACATCAAGGGAGTTAGGGAGGAATGGAAAAAACCCAGGGAGAAAAATCCAAGTATCATCTATATGATGACCTGGGTTCCTGAAATCCCCTTATGCCTGCCACCATTGGATCTTATCAACCGAGTCCACATAGTGGATTGCCTTGGGGGAAAGGGACATGGCCCTCATCCCCCTCCCAAGCCCATGTCATGGAGGTGAAGCCATGGGAGATGTCCAGAGGCATGGGACCCGGTGGGGGGAGGAGCAGGGGTCTATGAGCCAAAAAGAGGATATTTCTCTGGGACCAGGATACATCCCTCAGAAACAAGCAAGGCTGGACAGAAAACGCTCCATACGAAAAAAAGAATACCAGTGCTGAGTAGTTGTAACAGCAACTAGAGACCTCTAGTGGTGGTCCATGTGATAGCAAGCATATCAAGTCAAAAAGAGCATTCCAACCTCCCAGCTAGTGGAATTTGTTTTTAGCTGAACTGTTTGAGTTAACTGCCTTCAGGGCTCAGGGTCCCCAGTTTGACACCTGGGAAGGGCTTGAGGTGTGTATACCCAGATTTAGGAGATAGACCTGTCAAAAAAAGCTCCCTCAACAAATGCAGTCTTCACATCGAACCATAGCAGAGTCAAGATCTGACTCCAGCAGTTTGCATTCTTGCTTCTAAATCTATTGTGAAAAGCAGCAAAAACAGGTAAATACAGTACCTAAGTTAGAACAAGAATGAAGCTGAAGCAAAACATGCTCTCTGCTTGGCCCTGGTAGAGGTCTGAATTTATAGCAAGCTGTAATTTGCATACTGGCACTGAGAGGTTTGGTGTTTATTAAGCTTACTAATCCACAAGTTACTGTGAATCTGGAGAATCAAGCCCTCATATTGTTTCTCCTCTGAATGTCCCTAAATGAGCAAATTCCAAATCCATCTGCTAAATGGACCACATGCGGCCTAATGAGAGCAAATGCTTTGAGTTTTTAATGTGCTCTGCTAACTCCGATAATCAGTTTAATTAACAGTGCTATTAAGAAACTCAGCAAGGCCAAGCAATGGTAAACTCAGAAATAACAAGAACAACTTCCACAAAGGGCCTAAGAATCTTGGGAGAGTTTCAAAATGAGGTTACTGGTACTTGTAGCTTGTTTCCCGAAATTCTCTCTTATGTGCCTGAATCTTGAGTGATGACTTCTGTGATGTATATTTCTGTCAGAACAAGGGGAACCCATCCTTCTGTGAAGCAAGCATAGTTTATGAATGCTGTTCCTGGAGTACTGCCACTGCTAATGCTTCCTCACAGCCAAGTGACAGTCTCTTCAAGGTGAACTGAGCTGCAGCACTACTGCAGAGCGTTCCCAATTCTCCCTGATATTCTGTGTGAGCTGTAAATAGCTCTCAACAATTGTGGATAGCAGACAGGAAAATGATCACGTGACAGCACGATGGCACAACACCTGGCACCCCTTACACAGTTGCAATGAAAGCTGCAGTATTTGTTAGTCTTAAAACAATTTCATCATACAGCTTTTTAGCAAGTATTATATTTCTGACATAATTAGATTCAGCAAGTTTGTCTTTATATCTCTATGATATTTTTAAAACAGTTATAATCACTGATTAGAGAGTGTTACAACCTCATAGCTGTTAAATTGTTTCCTGTTATAACCAGCCAGGCATAACGGGAGCCACAAGGCAGCTCTCAGCTGTCAATCAAACAGTGCGTAGCATGAGACTGCTCTGTCTTTCTGTTTGGCACTAACTCAGCTCATCCTGAACAATGGGACTACTTACATGTCATGACTGAAACACATTTTTGAAAAAGCACACAAATCTGTGAAAAAAAATGATGGCAAATAATTTCTATACCTGTTGTGGGCTGCAGGACTATACATAGCATCACATCTGTACAGGCACCAAAGCAGCAGCAGCAGTTGGATGTATCTCATGTCTATTAACAGAAAAACAAAACAGGGGCCTCCCAGTGAAGCTGGATCACTGTGGCTGGCAGCCGACTCTGGCAATGGGGCTACCATCAGAGTGGGTGCAGTTTATAGGCCCCATCACAGGGGGAAACTGTAGACAAGGACCTACTCAAAGGTACAGTATACACCAAATGACAGGCAAAGGAGAGGTGGTACTGGTTGGGGATCTAAACCTGGTTGATATTCAGTGGAAAACATTATCAGCAGTATCAGCAAGGAGTAGGGACTTTTCGACTGCCTTACAGTAAGTGTACAGGTCTGAGACAGCTGGTGAGCTCTCCAACAAGAGGCGAAGCCATACTGGACCTGGTTCTAACAAATGGGGAGACAGTAACAGAGACAGAAGTGGGATGCCACCTGGGGAATAGTGACCATCGTATGATCAGATTCAGCATTATAACTACAGAGGACACTAGTCAATCCAGCATCATGGTCCCAGATTTTAGAAGAGCTAATTTCCAGAAAATTAGGCATAGTATAGCCGATATCTTAAAAGAAGGACAGGGGCAGGGGGTCAAAGAAATCTGGGAAAATATAAAGGGCGCTGTCAGAAAGGTAACAGACCAATGCACCAGGAAATTAAAAAAAGCAAAAAAGAAAAGAAATCCACCATGGTACTCTAAGGAGGTGGCAACCATAGCTAAGGAAAAAAAAGCAGCTTACAAGAAATTCAAGGTAACAAAGAAAGAGGAAGACTGGAAATTATACAAGGAGAAATTAAAGGGGGCAGATGAAGCAGTGAGGATGGCAAAAGCATAGACTGAGATGAGGATAGCAGAAGGTGTAAAAAAGGGGGACAAGATCTTTTTTAGGTACATAAGGGAAAAAAGGAAGGCATAGAGGGGAATAGTATGACTAAAGGCAGAAGGGGGAAACCTAGAAGAGGGGGATAGGGAAAAAGCTGAAATCCTAAACCAGTACTTCTGCTCTGTATGTACACAGGAGGAGAAGGAAGTAAATTGCCCAGCCCCAAAAAAGACCAGCACTCCAGAAATAGGGGTTGATGCAGACCACTTTACAGCAGACCAAGTCCTGAAGGCACTAAATAGCCTGAAAATAGACAAGGCCATGGGGCCTGATGACATGCACCCCAGAATCCTAAAAGAACTAGGGAAGGAACTTGCAACACCACTAGCAAAGCTCTTCACCAAACCACTGGAGATTGGGGAGGTGCCATTAGATTGGAAGAAGGGGACAGTGGTTCCACTCAATAAATCTGGTACCAGGAAAGAGGCAGGAAATTACCGACCAGTGAGCCTCACTTCCGTGGCGGGAAAATTGATGGAATCATTACTAAAACAGAGGATCCTAGCACTCCTTGAAGCCAGCGGACAACAAGATCTAAAGCAGCATGGGGTCACAATGGGGAAGTCCTGCCAAACAAACCTAATGGAATTCTGCAACTGGGTACGAAGACAGTAGATAATGAGGGGGAAGTGGATGTTGTCTACCTGGACTTCAGTAAAGTCTTTGGCTCTGTTTCCCACAGAAGGCTCATAAAAAAGTTAGACAACATAGGGGTGGGACCAAAAGTGATAGCATGGGTGGAAGATTGGCTGCAAGGTGGAACACTGAGGGTGCAGGTAGACGGCATACTATCAGAAGAACAGGGGGTAACCAGTGGGGTTCTCCAGGGCTCTGTACTGGGGCCTCTGCTTTTCAATATATTTATAGCAGACATAGCAGAGGAGCTCGAAGGGAAGGTGTGTCTGTTTGCAGATGACACCAAGATAAGCAACCAGGTAGACTCCCCAGCAGGGCAACTAAAAATGGAGACAGACCTAAGAAGCTGGAGGGTGGTCTGCAGCATGGCAGCTGAACTTTAATGCCAAAAAGTGCAAAGTCATGCACATAGGAAGGGGAAACCCAAAAAAGGAATACTTCTTGTGGGGAGTGAAATTAGCAACAACCAGTCAATAGCGAGACCTAGGGGTCATTATATCAGATGACCTAAAAGTGAGTAGACAATCCGAGAAGACAGCACTCCAGGGCAGTGGCATGCTGGGATGCATCAGAAGGGAAATCACAAGCCAGAGAATGCAGTTCATACTGCCACCGTATAAGGCATTGGTCCACCCCACCTGGAGTACTGTGTCCAGTTCTGGAGACTGCACCTTAGAAGGTACATTGACAGAATGGAGATGATACAAAGGAGAGCAACAACAAGCATTTGTCAATGGTGAATGTTTGCTTGCTGGCATTGGCAGTGGTAGTGTAGAAGTTACAGAGCTGCATAATAGGAATGGCAGTGAAGTATTGAACTGAAGCCAACCCCACCACCACCCTGCAGAGAGTGACAGGCATTGGGGTGTGCCTTTGGGTCATCAGGCATAATGGCCATGTTCACCACACCTCACCCTGCAGACACTGACAAGTGTCAACAGTGTTCCTTGGGGTCTTTGGCCCTTATCGCCTCCATTCCATTAGAAATACGGCCGAGATGGGTGCGATATAGGAGAATGGGGTGAACTTTGGGGCCGAAGAGTCCAAGGCATACCTCGATGCCTCTCACTGACTGCAGGGTGGATGGAATGGCATGACATGCAGTTAGAATCCCAAGTCACACCCCTGATGCCTGTCATTCTCTACAGGGTTGGGAGTTATGGTTAAACCCTAATACCTCAGGCATTCATTGGTATTTTCACTCCAAATTTACAACATGTTTTTGTGACCCCACCTCATGAACAGAGGAATATCAGTTTGTTAGCAAGCTGCTTATGCACAGCGACTATGGCACCTACAGGTGCAAAAACATTCGAACAGGATGTAAAAAATGACAGTTGCACTGTTCATGGGAGGTGTAAAAATGGCAATGTTGCAAATCTGCAGTAAAATGTAAAAAAATGGTGGAAGTCACTGGCGTACATAGAAACTTTGTGCAACACACCGTAATATATATTTAGGGTTGGGGATTTTTACAGCAGATTGTCAACTCAGGCATTTTGGTGCCTCAATCATGAACAGTGTCACTGTGATTTTCTTTATCTGTCCGAACAATGATTTCCCAGCAGCCACTCATGCATCTTCTACGCTTGAAGTGTGAAAACACACTGGCAATGTTGTGAAAAATGACAGCTGTACTGTTCATAAGGAAGTGTGGAAAAATGCCACTGGTGAAAATATGGACTGAAAATATTACAAAGTCATGAACTTACGAGGGTGCATGGAAACTGCGCAATGCTCACTCGTAATACAGTCATTATGGACTTTTGTCACCAAATTTTCAACATAGCCATTTTAAGACCTCTGCTCATGAACAGTGTAACTGTGATTTTCTTAATCTGTCCCAAACATTGCTTTCGCATTTCAACAGCACCATTGTGTACTACGTAATGCGAAAACACATTTAGGCGACATATGAAAATGACAGCTGTACTGTTCATAAGGAAGTGTAATAAAATGGCAATGTTGAAAATCAGAGTAAATATTAAATTCATAAACTTATGAGCATGCATAGGAACTGCATAGCCTGCGTACATGAAACAGTCATTTTAGGAATTGTTTTCACCAAATTTTCAACATAGCCATTTTAAGACCTCTGCTCATGAACAGTGTCACTGTGATTTTCTTAATGTGTCCCATATATTGATTTCGCACATCGACTGCGCCATTTTGCGCTACATGGGCAGAAACACATTTTGGGCAAGATGTGAAAAATGACAGCTGTACTCCTCATAAGGTGGTGTGGTAAAATGGCAATGTTGAAAATCTGGAGTGAAAATATTGAAAATTCGCGAACTTACCAGCGTGCGTAGGAACAGTACAACACGCACTCGTAAAACAGTCATTTTTTCGAATTTTTTCATCAAATTTTCAACATAGCCATTTTAAGACCTCTGCTCATGAACAGTGTCACTGTGGTTTTCTTAATTTGTCCCGTACATTGATTTCGCACACCAACTGCGCAATTGTGCACTACATGGGCGGAAACACGTTTTGGGTGAGATGTGAAAAATGACAGCTATACTACTCATAAGAAGGTGTGGTAAAATGGCAATGTTGAAAATCTGGAGTGAAAATATTGAGAATTTGCGAACTTACCAGCCTGCGTAGGAACTGAGCAACGCACGCTCGTAAAACAGTAATTTTTTGGAATTTTTTCACCAAATTTTCAAAATAGGCTTCTTGAGAGCCCACCTTATGATCGCTGGCAGTGTCATTTCATTAATTGGGCCGGAAAGGTGATTTCACGCAGTGACTGCAAAATCACCCTTCAGGCCCGAATAATGCCATGACAGTGACATCATTCATGAGAAGGGGTCCCAAAAACCCCATGTTGAAAATTTGGTGCAAAAATTCCAAAAAATGCCTGAGATATGCAACAAAGTTGAAAAAACCCTATCTATCCCATTATACAGCTTACCGGCATTTCCTCAGTTTGTGGTCGGCTTTGAAGAGTGCAGGCGTGTTCCGGTCCACCGAAGATCGTTCGCCGAGCTCGAGTAAGTATGGGGTGGGGGTGTGGGGAGGCAGGGTGCCAGTGGGTGGAGTGCGGGTTGTGGGGGCAGGAAGACTGCGTGGGACCGTTTTTTTCACAGTTTTTTTAACATGGACAGCGGGGCGTTTGCCACGCTGGGTTGAGGCTCGTGGCACAAGGATGAAAAGCTGGTTGGGGGGCATGGAGCTGATGGGATTGGGCACCCCCATTGGCTATAAGATCAGTTGCCATGCTGGGGTGGGCTCCAGCATGGCATCCTGTACTCTCGGGGCAGTGGAGCCGATGGGGATTGGGCACCCCGTCGGCTATACCAGTGAGTTGCCATGCTGGGGTGGGCACCCAGCATGGCATTTGAAGCTTTGGGGGCTGAGCAGCACAGCCCGATGGGGGATGGGCACCCCGGTCGGCTATAGAGTGTGTCGTGGGAGACACGCGGTGGCATGCGTGCGTGTGTGTATGTGGGGGAGCTGCGCATGAGCGAGGCAATATCTGATCTCTGCTCACTGAAGCATAGCTCCCCTTTCAACTATGCACACTGCATTTGGAGCTGTCATAGACAGCTCCAGCATGCATTGGCGGACTGGGGCTGCACCTGCCAACACACTGACTGAATTGGAAGAGGGGGTGACACACCTCCGAAAACTCGGATGATGGCACTATGTTTCTTGCACATGCGTGCAAGCAAACATAAAAATGATACATGGAATACATACAATTCCATATGAGGATGGCTGAAGGAATTGAACATGTACTCTCTGGAACAAAGGAGGGAGAGGGGGAACATGATTGAGACCTTCAGGTACATCAAGCTGACAAATTAAGTCCAGGTTCAAGAACTATTCAAGGTCAGTGAGGGCATCAGAACATGGGGTCATGATCTTAAACTAAAAGGGGGCAAATTCAGAACCAACATTAGAAAGTTCTTCTTCACAGAGAGGGCGGTCAACGCCTACAACAGCCTGTCATCGGAGGTTGTGCGGGCCAAGACAGTGATGGGTTCAAGAACATGGGATAAGCAGAAAGGTATAATACAAATGAAGGGGTAAGCAGGGAAGGGATAGAAAAAAGAACATGGGCAGACTAGATGGACCTTGAGGTCCCCTTCTGCCATCACGTTCTATGTTTCTATGTTTCTACGGATGGTAAAAAACAAGGTGGATCTTGTTTTGTTTCTTTTGTTTTTGTTTTGTTTTTAATGTTTTTATGTTTGTTAATATTTGTGGCTTTTTCTGTGATTTGTTTTAGTATTGTATTTTAATAGAGCAGTTATGTCACTTTTACAATGTTATTTATAAGGACCACATCCATCCTTACCTTTACAGTTTTACTTTATACAGAACTGTACTGGGTACTGCTTGTACACATTTCTACTATATATTTATACAGGATAGACTAGATGAGATGCAGTATGACATCTGATTTTCAGTGGAGGCTTGCTTTGCCACATTTGTGTACCACATTTACCCAGGATAGCACAGCTCAGATCTTGTTTTCAGTGGGATCCTGCTTTTATCCATTTTTACACTGTGTTTACTCGTGATATCACAACAGAGATGCAGTAGCTCATTTTGCATTTACCTATTTCTATAATATATCTACCTACAATAGGCCTGTTGAGAGGCAATTTCTAATTTTCAGTGGGGTCCAGTATTTTCCCCAGGGCAGAGCAGCATAAATACATATTTCAGTGGGGTTCTGCTATACCGGGTTCCTGATTTTATATATGTTTACTATATATTTACCCTGGATGGACCACATGAAATCCAGCACCTCATTTTCAATGGTGTCCTGCTTTTACACATTGTTAGACTGTATGTACCCAGGATAGTACAGCAGAGATGCAATATCTCATGTTCAGTGGGGGTCCTGTTTTTATAAATTTTCCAATGTATTTGGCCAGAACAGGCCAGCTAAGAAGCAATATCTAATTTACAGTTGGCTTCAAAATTTTGACTCTGAATTTCCAAGATAGTCTTTTTATTACCTCACATTATCATCAAGACAGGTGGATTTTTTTGACTCCCATCTGAAAAGGTGATTTCATGCTGCAACTTTGAAAACATGTTTTGGGTGGAATTTGAAAAATGCCACCTGTCATGTGCATGAGGAAGAGTAACACGAGGGCTGTGGTTACAATTTGGGGCAAAATCTACACAAATGACAATGTTATTGCTAAATATTGGAGAAAAAAAAACAATGTGTGTTTATATAACTTGGATGGGTTTTTTTTTTCACATTTTAACCCCAAATCGTCAGCATAGTCTTTTTATGATCCCACCTTATGATCAAGACAGGTGTAAGTTTTTAAAAGTTCTGTCCAAAAGGTGATTTTTGTGATGTGACTGCCAAACATGTTTCAGAGGGGATTTGAAAAATGACACCTATGGTGTTTAAGAGGTGGGGCACCAGAAGGACTGTGTTGAATATTTAAGGCCAAAATTTGTACAGGTGACAAAGTTATAAGTATTCATTGGAGCAATTCAATGTTTCTTCATAACTGTGTTGTTTTTTGACATTTTGTCCCCAAAGTTTTAACATAGTGTTGTTATAACCCCACCTTATGATTGGCAGGTGGAGGTTTTTAAAATCCCATCTGAAAGGTGATTTTGCAGACTGACTGCCAAAACATGTTTCAGATGGGATTTGAAAATGGCACAGTCATGTTCAAGAGGTGGGGTAAGAAAAGGACTGTTGAAAATGTGGGGCCAAAATCTGCACAAATCCCAAAATTATGAGTAAATCTGAAAAAAGTTTACATTTCTTTATAACTTTTTTTTTAATTTTCACCCATATCTTCAGCATAGCCTTTTTATGACCCCACCTTCTGATCAATACAGGTAGAATGTTTTGTATCCTGTCTGAAATGTGATTTTGCAGAGTGATTGTGACAACACATTTCAGGGGAATTTGAAAAATTTCACCTACCTGGTTCTTGAGGTGAGTTAAAAAAAGGACATGTTGAAAATTTGGGGCAAAAGTATTTAAAAAGTGACGGCTGATTGAGTGCTGTCTGAGAACTGTGGCACTAATCTCCTTCACTCCCTCTGATACAGCGCCTAAAACTATACTGCCCTAACTATTGGCTCCTAATTACACACTTGGAGAAGACTTTTTAAAGGCTAATATTTTAGTTTTAAAGCAATTTGAACATCACGGAAACTGGAAGTAGTGGGAGAGCAGCACTTCGGTTATTGTGAATAAAGGACTTGCTCAGCGAGTGGAAGCGGTGTTTATGATAGCGGGGCGTAGCGCGAAGAACGAGCAGTGAGACCGCGCATCTTGCGCATGTCTACTGTGTACACCGGGACCACTAGGACTAGGCAACCCCATTAAGTTATATTTAACTAAGGTAATAGACAGTACTTATTACTAAGTTAGCATATTTACTAAGGCAGACATGAAGAGAGCAAATAAAATGTGTTTGGAATGTAAAATGTATACTACTGGCAAACAAGATCCTAAATTCTTATGTGATAAATGTATTCTAATCGGGGAATTAAAGAGGAAATTAAAAAATTGCAACCAAGTAAAAACATGAGCTCCGATATTAAAGCTCTCGAAGAATACATTGATCACATGTCAATACTTGTAGAGGCCAATACCTCCACCTCTAATTGTCTGAGAGACTCTCTTACTAGTGATGCACCACTTAAATGTTTACCACTTTCTATCCTGACAGAATATCCAACAAACTCTTCAACTCCTCTAATCACCACCACTAAAAACTCAGTGGATTTTCCCTCACAGCCTATGAGCTGGTCTCTAGTTTCCCCAAAAACTCATATTAAAAGCAAATTTGCTACCAAACCATTTAAGGTTACACTCTCCAATTCTTTTGAACCCCTCAATGAACTGGCTGAAGAAGCATGCAATGACTCCTTAGGCACTGTCGAACATGTACATGATAAATTAAACATGAGTAATTATAAGGTATTAAAGAGCAAAACACCTGAAACCTTAGTATTTACATCTCCCCATAACACAATCCCCCTGAACACTCCTTCTGTGTCTCAATCTTTACATACATTTGATACATTTTCACCACAAAAACAAATATACGTATTGGGTAACTCCATAACAAAATACATCGATCGGGTTGTTTGTAATCCTGACAAAGAAAATTGGACTTGCTGTAGCTACAGAGGAGCTAAAATATCTGACCTTACTTCAATGGTCAAAGACATTCTGTCAACAGCTGGCAAAACCCCTTTAGTGGTTACCCATATTGGTTCTAACGACATCAAACAATCCCCACTTCATCAGATTATTTATTTATTTTATTTAGTTTTTGTTGACCGGATAAGTGCACTAGACAAATCCTGCCTATTTTCAGGCACGACCCGGGGGAGGGGGACAAAGATGAATGCCAACTGACCTTGAACCAGATTAACTGTTGGTGGTATTTTCAGTGAATGAGGGAAATTTGGCCAGGACACCGTGGAAATTCCCCTACTCTTTTCGATAAGTGCCATGGGATCTTTAACATCCACCTGAACTACCACCAATCCAGGCAGATGAGACCTCGGTTTAACGTCTCATCCGAAAGACGGCACCTCAGAAGTGCAGCACCCCTCTCATGCTGCACTACAGTGTCAGTACTGGGATATTAACCCAAGTGCCAGATGTGGGAACCGAACCCACAGCCCTCTGATCTCCCGGCCTCAGAGGCGAGTGTGCTACCTACTGAGCCACTGACACTTTAAACAAGACTATGTAGCTTTATGTAATGTATTAACTGACTACGGCTGCAGTATATGCTTGTCTGAAGTTCTACCTATTCCAAGAGCAACTAGATACATTAACAATAAAATAAAAGCTTTAAATGAATGGATCCATAAGTGGTCTTATAGACAGGGCATAGGCTGCTTAACCCACTGGGAGGAGTTTGAGGACAGACCTTCACTCTTCTGTTGGGATGGTCTACAGCTTAGTAGAAGAGGTAGTTCAATACTGGGATGAAAGATATCTAATTTCATAAACAGTCATTTAAACTAATAGGGAAGGGGTGCCGGGGGCTACACCTATTTCTTGTAAAAAGTGTCCAGGTACACCCCATCTAACTAACTTCAATATCCTTTCTTTAAATGCTAGATCACTTACAACCACCAAACTTGCTGAACTTGAAATTATCGCTAAAACTTCAAATTTAGCTCTAATAGTAATTACTGAAACATGGGGGAATATGGACAACGTATGGAGAACAGAAATCTCTGGCTTTAAACATTATTTTAAAAACAGAGTAGATACAAAAAAAGGTGGTGGGGTTAGTCTGTATGTTCGAGATGATATTCCATCTTATGAATCATCAACTATCATACACTCTGAAAGTATTTGGGTCCATATTAGGCCCACTAGTACCCACCAACTTCTCATAGGTACTTGCTATCGTCCCCCTTCATCTGATATTGATCAAACCAAACAACTCTGTAGCGAAATCTCTCAATTAGCCAACAAAGATCCGGTTCTTATTCTAGGGGACTTTAACCTTCCCAATATAAGCTGGGATACTCTTTCTGGAACTAATAAACATGACGAACAGTTTTTGTCAGTTATAATTAATCTGGGACTAATCCAATGTGTAAATCAACCTACCAGAGAGAAAAATATATTAGACTTAGTCATAACTAACCCTGAGACTCGCATATCTGACATTCAACTACTTAACCCATAGGGAATAGTGACCATCTATCTCTTTTCTTCTCTATTCAACAACCTCTCCTACCTAAAACGAACAAACTAAAAATTAAATAATATAATAGGGTGAACTTTATAGCTATTAATCAACAGATAAAATCCCTTAACTGGGAACAAATAATGCAACCAATGAATACCGAAACAGCTTGGACCTATATAAAAACTAAGATTTTGGAACTAGAAGAAAAACTTGTCCCCGACAAATTTAAGTATAACAATAAAGGGAAAATCCCCCCATGATTTAACAGTAATATTAAAACTCTAATTAAATGAAGAAAGAAATTATTTATAGCCCTAAAAAAATGTTCATCGGACCAGATAACTAGCACTCTTTCAAAATATAAAGAGGTGGTCAGACAACTAAAGAAATCCATTTTATTAGCTAAACGTAATTTTGAATTTAAAATTGTACACACAAAAGATAACCATAAGGCATTATACACTTACCTAAATGGTAAAAAAAGTAACAACAACATGATAGGTCCTTTGGTATGCAATAACTCGACTATAACATCTGACATTGAAACAGCTTCCGAGCTGAATAAATATTTCTCATCTGTCTTCACGCCTAAAATTATTAAAACCACTTTCACTACAGTGGATTTTAAACTTGAAACATATGAAACGCTGTTTCAAGATATCAAGTGGGTCTTTGAAACTCTCAAACATCATACTAGCTCTGGCCCAGATAACATTAGTTCCAGATTTCTTATAGAAATATATACAATATTTCTCCCCCTGACTATTATATTCAAAAAATCATTGCACGAATCCTCAGTCCCAAATGACTGGCGTACTGCTACTGTTACACCCATTTTTAAACAAGGCTCTCATTCTAAAATTGAAAATTACAGACCCATCAGTTTAACATCCATACCATGTAAACTAATGGAAAAACTAATTAAACATCAACTTGAAAAAGAGATGTCTATATTAAATATTAATGATGAATATCAACACGGCTTTAGATCTGGTTACTCATGTACCACAAATGCGATTAGTTTCTACAGTTATATTAGTTTCAATTTAGACTGTAAAATACTTACAGATGACATTCTCTTAGATTACAGTAAAGCCTTTGATAAGGTATCACATAGCATTTTGATTAATAAACTAAATCGACTTGGTTTTTCAGCTCCTATTATATCTTGGATCAATAAGTGGTTGTGTAATAGAACACAGAGGGTTAGAATGAATGGGGTACTCTCAGATAGGGGTATCGTGACAAGTGGTGTCCCACAGGGCACCGTTCTGGGTCCAGTATTGTTTAATCTCTTCATCAGTGACATGTATATTTCACCACACAACACAATGGTTAAATTCACCGATGACACTAAACTCGGTGGAATGGTAAACACCCCTATTAATTGTCATAACTTGACCTTGGATCTCTTACTAATAGAACAATGGGCCAGTACTAATAAAATGCACTTTAATGTAACCAAATGTGCTGTATTACATTTTGGAAAAGACAACCCTAAACAAAAATACTATCTGAATAACAGCATAATTAGGGCATCTTCTACAGAAAAAGACTTGGGTATCATGGTGAACGACAAACTATCATCCTCATCTCATTGTTCAAAAATTGCTAATCAAACAAATGCTTTACTACATAGAATTAATAAAACATTCATCTCTAAAACAGAGGAATGCTTATTGTCACTATATAGGTCACATGTAAGGCCATATCTTGACTACGGATCACCATTTTGGAACCCTTACTTAAAGGAAGACATAAATAAAATTGAACAAGTGCAACACAGAGCCACTAGATTAATACCACATCTTACCCATCTAGAGTATAATACCAGACTAAAAAAAACTGGACTACACTCCTTGGAGTGAAGACAAACCAGAGGTGACTTATTACAACTATATACAATACTTAAATCACCCGAACAAATGAAACTTTGCGGTACTACCTACTCAACAAGAAAAATAGTACCAAGATTGCATAACAGACAAATAGAAATTCAAAAAGTAAACAACAATAAGAGATTAAACTTCTTTACTATTAGAGCACCCAGATTATGGAATAAATTACCACAATACATAGTTAATTCAATGAATATATCAATATTTAAGAATAAAGTAGATATTTGAATGAATGAACAGGACTTGGGTGTATGATCCATCAATATGGAGGACAATCTCGATGGGCCACAGGCCTACTTTTGTCCAAAAAACCAAGTAAACCAAGTAAAGTTATGAGTAAAAGTTTAAATCACGCTGAAAAGCCTTTAACTAAACTTACATTGTATTCCGCCACCTCATGGTCCAACACTGGAAGCAGCAGAATATTGGAGAGGCAGCACTGGACCCACCAGATAGATAAGTGAGGGTGGGGTGGTGAGTGCTGATTACGTGGATGTAGTGGTGGGGGCTGGAGGGTGGGGGTTACAGAAGTCATTGAGGGGATTTTCTTTTTTCTAGGTTCCCTCCTCCCAAAAAAGCTATGAGGGATGGTTTCCTTTATGTATGTACTGTATGTAAGTATATATGTATGTATATATGTATTTAGTTATCTATGTATTTATTTATTTAGATCTTCAGAGAGTGCATTTGAGCACAAGTACTCATTTCTGAGTGGACTCTTCTTTTTCAAGGCCCCTCCCACAAAAAAAGGCTACAAGGAACAGTTTCCTTTATGTATATGTGTGTGTATATATATATATATATATATATATATATATATATATATATATATATATATATATATATATGTCTCTGTATTTATTTAGCTAGTTATGTATGTATTTATTTATTGAGATATTTAGATGGGACATTTGAGTGCAAATATTCATTTATGAGAGACAGTTTATTTATTTATGGATTCATTCATTCCTTCCTTCCTTCATGTATCTATTTATTGAGCTCTTCGGAGACTACCTTTGAGCACAAGTGCTCATTTGCTAAAGTTCCACCTCAATGGTATAGAAACTAAGCATGGGCTACCTGACAGGTACCTCGGTCAGGTAATGTGGATATCAGCTATTTTTGGCTGGTTATGGTAGTTTGGGTAATGTACTGCTATACCTGACATAACAGTGTAATTCTCAGGTTGGGTAGTTTGAGACAAGTAATGGGTAACAGGTAACAGGTCACTTAATGTACTAGAGAGCTCAACATGTTTCAGGGGTAGCTACGAGTCTTCATTGTGATCTACAAACAGGCATTCAACAGGGCAGCCTGAGAGACCTTCACAGAGCTTGTAGCAGATTGGATGCACATGACACTAGGCTGACACCTAACTGGACAGTGGTGTCAAGGGCTGTGCTCTGACTCTGCATGTGGGTCAGACTAATGTGGGCAGCTTGGTGGAAACAGTGCATCCATTGCTCACTTTCTGCAATCTGCAGCACATTTGTGGCCATTTTGGAAAGAGATCTGAGAAAGACTTTGTTGTCAGTGGAAATAAAACAAAAGTTTACAGTTTAAAAAAGCACTAAACTACTTCCTTATTCCAGAACCTTATAGAGGGGAGCAAAAAAAGCAGAAAGGGCACCACAAGAGCAAACTGGGAGGAAAAAAAGGCAGCAGAGGCCAAGGGGGCTGTGAAAAAAAAAAAGATCTCTCAGTGGGAGAGGGAATCTAACAGTTGCTCTCAGAGGTGGCGCTGGAGTGGGAGTGAAGGACAGAGGAGGAATAAGTGACAAAGAAAGCCAGCAGTGCTGGGGGACTGTAAACAATTTCAGGGGGAGGAGGATCTAACAGTTACCCTCAGAGATGGTGCTTCCAAGGGAATGGAGAAGGAGCAAGGCGGGGGAAAAGACATAGACAAAAACAGAAGGCAGCTGGTTTGAAATTAAAAATTGAAAGTATTACACTGTTTGTTAGGTGCTCCTGAGCCCTGTCATTTATTATTGTAACATAGTCAGCTACACTGATTGTCTCTGTAACAGTTAGTGAAAGCCTTTTACGGCTGTCTTACACTGTCAGGGGCCCCTGAAGCCTGAGCTCTGTCATTTTCATTTATAACTGTGACATAGTCAGCCACACGGTCTGTCTCTGCAACAGCTGAATACTTTTATGGCTGTATTACACTGTTTGTGAGGTTCCCGAGGCCCGAGCCCTATCATTTATTACTGTGACATAGTCAGCTACACTGTCTACCTCTGCAGCAGTTACTTAAATCCTTTTATAGCTATATTACACTGTTTGTGAGTTGTCCCTGTGACCCGAGCCCTATCATTTTCATTTATTACTGTGACATAGTCATCTATACTGTCTGTCTGCTGTAGTTAGTGAAATCCTTTTATAGCTGTATTACCGTGTTTGTAAGGTGCTCCCAAGGCCTGATCATTGTCATTTTCATCTATTACTGCGACTTAGTCAGCTACACAGTCTATTTCTGCAGCAGTTCATGAAACTATATGCTTTCATGGCTGTGTCTACTATGTCCCATATTTCTAAGTCTACTAAAAGGAAACACAATGCTGCTTCACATATTTTTAATTTATTTTGGTTATGGTAGTTTATTGTTTAAGTGTTTGACAGTCAGGATGTGTTGGCCCCATGGGCTCCCAAGGTGTAGCTACTCTATGGCCCAGCTGAATTACCTCTGACCTTTCGATCTCCCTCCCTTACCTGCAGAGACATATATCAGATGCAGGGCTTTGGGATTTTGTGTGGTAGGAGGTCAAGGCAGAGGGGCATAGAAGTGGCTGCTGGGGAATTGACTATTTGGGTGGTGAGGCCCAGGGAGCGCGCTGGGGTGAAATGGGTACTGGAAAGGGGTCCTCCCTCTCTAGTTCCCATACCCAAGGGCTCCACTATTGAGAGTGGGCAGCTGGTCAATGGTCCAGCAGCTCCCACTCATCTGACCTGGGCTGTCATTTGCAATGCCAGGTCAATGAAGAACAAGACCACTATAATGGCAGACTTGATTTCCTCAGCAGAACTGGCTTGCATCATGGAGACCTGGCTGGATGATAATGTTGGCCCCATTTTTGTGGCAATGATTCTGGCTGTGTACTCCATAATACACAGCCTGAGGAAGGATCATGGAAGCAAGGGAGTGGCCATTTGTTTTAAAACTAGCATGAGCCTCTCGGTGCTACTTGTGGGTTCTACCAGGTCTTTTGAGAGTGAAGCCATGCAAGGGGATCCTAGCGCAGGCTGCAGGATCCTTCTCATTTACCACCCTCCTGGCAGGGGGAAGGAATTCCTGCAGGAGCTTGGGGACTTCATTGCTGGCCTGGTGTTAGAATCTACCAGATGTATAATTCTGGGGGATTTCAATGCTTGAGTCAACAATGAACTCTGGTCATTTGGACACAACTTCCACCAATGTGTGGAAGCTCTGGGCATGTCTCAGGTTATTATCTCAGCAACTCACTCATTTGGGCACATGTTGGACCTGGTGTTCACACTGGGTCTTGAGATCAATGACCTCATGATTGATCTGGTGGTTTGATTAGATCATAGCACCGTGAGGTTCACGTTTGGGCCCCCTGAGGGTCCTTCCTCTGTGGAGATGGTCAGGTACCACCCTTTCCAGGGATTGTCCCCACCAGGGCTATTGGCAGTGCTGGATCTATTGAGTGTGGAGACTGTGCAAGGCACGGGTGCAGAGGAGCAGTGGCATCCCATAATAGAGCTGTTGCCACCACTTTCGACTCTATCACGCCTGTCCTGTGTACGTCCCTTGTCCACTCGCCAGAGACCCCAATAATTTGATGGGTAGCTCAGGGAGTTGAAGGTTAAGGACCGCAGGTTAGAGCATCACTGGAGGAGGTCAAGGCTGATGGAGGACAAATTGACTTTGAGGTCACATTATGGTGACTATCAAAGGCAATCTCCCCCCAAAAAGTGGATTTTCTATGTAGGGGGACTATTGCAGCAAGGAACAACTTTTCTGCATGGTAGGCGGGTTGTTGTATCTGGCCTGTCTCTGTCTGGGGGGGAGCTAGTTCAAACACTAGGTGTGATGAGTTTGCTCTGTTCTTTGCAGACAAAGTGTCCTCTGTCAGAATCGATACCTCTTCTAGAGTCACTCAAAAGGCTTGTGGAATTGAACCATCAGCATGGAGTGGCACACCTCTTGTCTGGAGTGAGTTTGACCCAGTTGTAGTGGATGAGGTATATGAGATACCCCAGTTAGGTCCCTTCACCCTTGCTGTACCTCTCAGGTTGAAAAGATGTTGTTTGAGAATCAGCTCTGCACTAATATACCCCTTAAATGCACTTTAGCTGCATGTCGTCACATGTATCCCCACTTGAATTGCTGCTAATATTATCATTACAAGTATTGCTTTGTTGTTTTAACTTTCTGTATCTGTTTTGTTCCTCGCATACTATATGAACACCAAATGCATTTATCACCATGTTTCTGTATTTGTATTTTTGTACATGTATCTGTATTTTGCTTTCTGTTGTGTACCTGGAAATGAACTTCAGCTCAGTGTGTCTTTCCCGGTCACCAAAATTTTGAATAAAATAAAATAAAGATAGTCTCGAAGTTACAGCCAACCTATTGTGAGCTAGACCCAGGTCCAACCCGACTTTTGGTCAGTTGCATTGGCCTGATTGGACCTGTGGCTGCTGAGATCATCTGGTGTTCCTTGGAGAGTGGTGTCTTCCCTGTAGCCTTGAAAGAGGCCCTGGTGAGACCCCTTTGGAAAAAACCCTCCTTGGACCTGGACTGTCATACCAACTACAGGCCGATCTCAAACCTCCAATTTTTAGGGAAGGTTTTGGAGAAAGTGGTGGCTGGTCAGCTTGATGCCAGTCTCGCCTCCTCTGCCATTTATGAGTCTTTCCAGTCTGGATTTAGACCTGGGCATAGCAAGGAGACTGCCCAGGTGAGGGTGCTGATTGATCTCCTTATGGTGAGAGATACAGGAGCACGAACTATTCTTGTTCTCCTTGATCTTTCTGTGGCATTTGACACTGTGGATCATGAAGTGTTACTGGATTAACTGCGGGACTGGTGTGGACAAACTGGCAATGTCATCAGCTGGCTTAGGTCCTACTTCATGGGTAGAGTGCAAAGGGTGATGATGGGATTAGCCTTGTCTAGCCTGATACGTCTGTGTTGTGGAGTCCTGCAAGGTTCAGTCCTGTTGCCTCTTTTGTTCACAGTGTACATGCTGCCCTTGGGATACATTATCAGGTGGTATGGGTTGGGTTTTCATTGCTATGCCAATGATACCCAGCTATAACTATCCTGTGCACCTTGCAGCCAGATGGCAACCTCTGTGTTTTAACATCTGCCTAGCTGAGATCCAGAAGTGGATGACCAAGAACTGGCTATGACTCAATCCAGATGAGACAGAGGTATTGGTGGTGGAACCTGGTCATCAGCAGGGTGGAGGGGGTGCTAGGGAGTGACCTTGGTCATAGACTTGGAGATCTTCCCCTGACCCCCTCCATAAGGGTTAAGGATCTGGGTGTGGTGCTTGATGATGGTTTGACACTTGATGATCCATTGTCAGCTGTCATCCAATGTGGTTTCTTCCATCTTAAGAACATTGCCTGGATCCATTCCCTCAAACCTTCTGATGAACTTCCAATGCTGATACATGCCTCTGTCACATCGAAGCTGGACTGCTGTAATGCCTTGTACTTCTGGCTATTGGGAGGACACCTCTGCTTTCTGCAGTTGGTGCAGAATGCAGCAGTCAGGCTATTGATGGGTGCACCAAGATTTGAACATATTATGCATGTTCTCTGTGGGCTGCACTGGCTGCCGATAAGGTGGAGGATTGCCTTCAGGGTCGGATTACTGAACTATAAAGCCCTACATGGCTGGGACCAGACTATCTACAAGATCTTCTGGTTCCTCACTACCTGACTTGCCCTATCCGTTCCTCCGAGGGAGGCCTCTTGGTGGTCCCCTGGGCTAGGTTGCGGCTTTTGGGAGATTGTGCTTTCTTCATGGCCACACCAGCCCTGTGGAATTCACTTCTGGGATATTTGAGAGAGGCACCCTTGTTGGAAACCTTCAAGAAGGGGCTCAAGACATTTTTGTTTAATCAAGCATTCGAGCTAGCATTATGTAAAGGTGCTGATATGTGTTGCTGACTGTTATTTTTGTTTTTATGTATGATATGTTTTTAATTAAGCATAAGCTCTGTAAAGTTTTGTTTATTGAATGTTTTATTGCTATATTTGTTTTATAGATTGTACAGCACTCTGAGCCTCTGAGAAGTGGTGCTTTATAAATAAAGTATGTCTGTCTGTCTGCCTGTCTGTCTGTCTGTCTATCTATCTATCTGTCTATCTATCTATCTATCTAACTGTTCATGATATGGACAACATGAATCGTACCACAACATGAATCATACCACTAATGAAGAACATAGTGACAATAATAATAACATTGCCAGAACTGGCACTAAATTTCCTAAACAAAAAAAGCATTTTAGCAATGAAATAATAGTAGAGTTTTGCAAAGAACTGACTGGAATTACTCATAAAGGTACTGAACGTTTTGTCATATATGCCAGGATACTTCCAGCTGCTGAAGCAGCATGCAAGGAGGCATCCTCCTCAAATATAAGCTCAGATTCTGAGGCAGTGAATGATGATAGAGATGGTGGTGATAGTGAGGACTGAGACTGGGATAGCCCAGGCTATGTCCCATATAATGAAGGCACTTCCAGTTCTTCTGAATCTTGTGGTGATGAGGTCAGTAGTTTCAATGAGGGGGTAGGAGAGGATGCCACTGTAAGGCATGAGAGGCAAGTGCAGAAAAAAAATAGTATGCTAAATGTAAGAATAAGAAGATGAGTATGAATGAGAACAATTCATCTGAACAAGGAAATGGCAGTGTAGTGTTTCCTCCGGGTTACTAGACTGTACAAGGAATAGTGCTATGCACTGCAGCACAATGCAAAAAATGTAAATCTTTAGTGTGGAATGTATTTTTTATTGACCCTGTAGATAAATCTTCAGCTGTATGCAGTCTGTGCAGAAAAAGCATCAGTCATGGTGGCAAAGCAGCAAATTTTGGAACATCAGTAATACAGGTCAAGGGACAGTGTGGTTGGTATGGGCAGTGGTGGAAGTGGTGGTGGTGGCGGTGATCATAGTGACAATGAACTTGTAGCAGAAAGTGACATTGAATCATTTAGTGTGTCCTTACAGTCTTCCCAAACATAGATTGTTTTCTGACATTACAGAGTACTGGAAAATCCCAATGTAGCACTCCTCTTGAAAAAGGTGTGGAAAATACATTCCCCCAAAATTAAAAGTATCTCATCAACTAATATTAAAAGAAAGTGTTGCAAGGAGATCAAAATTTACTTGTAAGCATTCAACATTCCAGCTTTTAAATAGAGCCATTGCAGAGCTGCTGGACAATTATCAACTCCTTTTTGCTTTTGTTTCCCCAAAAGGTTTCTTCAAGTTCATGAACCAGATTGAACCATGGTACACTGTTCCCTGTCAAACACATTTCTTGAAAAGGCTGTTCGACAGTTGCATGACTTGGTGTGTACTGAAGTCATTAGGTAGTTGAAACTCTCTGAGTGAAGCAAGTTCACATAACTACAGATATATGGACCAGAAACCAAACAATTGACTACATGACTATTACTGCTCATTGGGCAAGTTTTCAGTTAGAAAGCAATAATCCCCTCTCTACCATAAGCAGTTGAAAGCAGGCTGTATTATGTGTCACCACTTTTGAGGAAAACCACACTGCTGTGAATATTTTGCAGGAGCTGGAAAAACAATTCCAGAAATGGCTTAGTCCATATTGCTTATCACCAGGGTTCATTGTGCCAGATAATGGTGCCAACATAGACAAAGTTGTTAGAGATGGCAGCTACCAACACATACCTTGTTTTGCACATTGTTTAAATATTCTCATCCATAACTTCTTAAATGGAAACAGAAATGTTGAAAACCTGTTAGGTCTTGCAAGGAAAATATGTGGGCATCTCAGCCACTCTGTGAAAGCACAAAAAATCCTGAAGGGGCTGCAGAGCTCAAACAACTTACCACTACGTACATTAAAGCAGGAAGTTCCAACCTGCTGGAATTCAAAATGTTATATGTTGAAAAGGTTTCTTGAACAGAAAAAAGCAGTACTACTCCATACAGAATCAAATAGGCAAAGTAGTCATTGTGCTCATTTCCAGCAGTTGGAGTCTACTTGAATCTTTGGTCACCTTGCTGAAGCCATCTGAGGTTACAACATGTGATGCTGGTGCGGACAGTGCAACTCTGAGTCAAATCCTTCCTCAAATAACATTTCTTCAAATTTTCCTTAATGACATAGAGAAAGACTTTTAGTCAAAAAATGACACCACTGCTGTAATGCTGGCAGATGACTTGTCTCAGTCTGTTGACTGATCTGAGAATAAATGCCATGTTTAAGAATGACATCTATGTGTTGGCTACATTGCTAGAGCCCAGCTTTAAGTGGAACATTAAAGCCATCCTTCCTGCAGGGGAAGACATTGAGTAGTGGAGAGATCTGCTAACCAAATGTGACATTGCCCCTCCTGCATCATTAACTGATGTACAGCAGTCAAACTCTGCCGAACCATCAGGGTGCACCTCTGGCGCAGACAATAGCACGTCTATAAATTCTTCACAATCACTAGTGTCATCAGCGAGGGAAAGGACATCTACAGCTACTTCTCGTGCATCCTATGTTCAGGGTCAGAAAGGCAAAACACTTCTGAGTCACCTGCAGCAACATGGACTAGTATCCTATAAAGAAACTGCAGCTGATTAATCTGCCACACTGGTAACCATCTCACACAGCGCAATAATCCATGAGTATCTTGCAGACCATTCTGTGATTGATCTTGAGGAAGATCTATTATTATACTGGAAACAAAAGAGAACAACATGGCCAAATCTAGCCAATCTTGCAATAATGTACCTGAGTTGTCCACCTTCAAATGTTTATTCAGAGTGCATATTTAGTGCAGCTGGAGGAACAGTCACTGACCAAAGAACACTGCTAAGTCCTACAAATGTGGAACAGCTAGCTTACATTTCTCAAAATGAATGCTGACAATTTCCCAGTTGTCACAAATAATGATTTATGCGAGTCTGACCCTGAACATGAACAACAGCCTATAAAAAGTGATACAGAATATGACTAGCTTTTGCACGAATAAATAGAAAGTCCTGTGTTGAGTGGTATACTGCCAAATTTGTTAACTTAATGTACCCACCTCTCAAATGGGGGACTTACCTGAAAATTGTCCCTGGACCTTGCAGGGTCTTATTTTGCCAGTGAGGATTCCAGTTAGTGCTCTGCTGCTAAAAGCCTGGCATGCCCAGTACTGTAGATATGCTCCAGTGTAAAGTGTCGATGTAATCCTGGTTCCTTCATGGGTGTGCAAATGAATACCATTACACTGCCACTTTAAGAGGTCTAGCCTGCCACTGCAGTGAACAGCCTGTGCTGGGTCTGGTAATTCCAAAGCCTTTGACAGGTCAGGCAATGTCCCGAAAAGTCCCATTATACAGTTTACTTGTGTGAGTGCTCTCTATTGAATATTGTGGTTATTTGTTATTCAATCCCATCTGTTTTGTTTAAAATTAACTATGAATGTGGACTGTTTATTTCCTCAGCAAGGGAGCCACCATGTTTGGTCCTGGACTTTGCATTTGGACCAATCAGAAATTCTGGGGTCCTAAGGGATCCTTATTACAGTGATTTCTGGGAGAAACCATGAACTTTTCTATTGGTGCCTATTTAACCAATTGGAGCTCCAGAACTGTGACTGACAGTTGGGCAGCCAACTGGAATGCAGAGATCCCAGTCTTCAGTGAGAGGGATTGTTTTTTGAGAGGATTCCAGCTCTAGCTCTCATAAAAGAGGGAGCCTGTGTGGCTTAGTTGAGAGATGCAGGGAAAAAGCCTGACTTGCCCCCTGTATGAATCATTTTGGGACTGCCTAAAAGCAGGAGAAAGACTCTTCAGCTACCAAGGCTGATAAAGAGAACGCTTGGCTGAAAGAATTGTCCTTTTCTGATCTGTCTCAGTAGTCTATAAATTGCTGTGAGGAGATTGTCCCAGAGACTCCTGTGTGAAAAGTGGAGCCTGCAAATGTTGGAATCGTCTCCTGCCATGCTCCAAAAGGGGGAGACCGGTTCAAGTTATTTTCTACCTTATGCAGCAAGGACTTCCAGTACCAGAGTCATTAAACTGAGTGTACAGCTTGAACTGCACCAGAAACTGAACTGCATGTTTGGCCTATACTGAGGGGGCCTTATGAACTGTTGCTACAGATCACAAGCCATCCTGGCTAAAGACCAGCTCAGAGAGTCAGCCCCTGTAGAGTGAAGAATCACAGGTTGCGGCCACCTTGAAGGGAAAGGCCATGAAGTGGAGGTGAGTCATGTCAGCCCTAGTCCCCATATGCCTGCCTGCCTGGCAAGAAAGAATCATGCCTGATCTTAGCCATCAGTTCCATTGGTCCTGGTACCATGAGTAACCTCAGGATCTTAACCTTGAAATACAAAAGAATAACCTCAGGGTCTTAACCCTGCAATACAAATTAAAGTGTCTGTGATCATCTGATTTGCTTTCTAGGTTCACCTTGGTGTTTAACTTTGATTGCCAGTCATTGGGCTGTGGATTACAATTGCTATATTGTTTGAAAGGGTTTACTCTAACCAAAAGCAAGTTTTATTTGTTTAAGGGCCCCAACCAGCTGCAATGCCAGCTTACCCATGGCAACGCTTCAAGCCTGCACCTAAATTCCAAACTGGGTACCCAGCAGCAAAAGACTGTATCATACAGGGTCAAATGTAATGTTTGCATACTGCTATAAATTCAGACATACAGCCTTAATCTTTCATCTAAATTCAGGTACCCTCCCCTCTTTGTTCAATCCCCTGAATAAATCAGATTTGTTGTTTGAAGTTTAATTTGGCCTATGAGCACATTATTACTCAGCTTCAAGTTACTGTGTCAGCAAGAAGGTATACTGTTATTGCTGGTAATTGTTCCTTGCAGGTACTCAGGGTGTGTCCTCAGAAGTCAGAACCCTGGGGATAAGTGTGGTGTCCATGAGCATATTATTAGTGTTTGCCAATAAGTATACTTTGAATGCCAGACAGTGTTTTGTGAAACTTTATGTGTAGGATCACTAGCTGGGGCACTGGGTAGGTACAACTTAACTGAGGGTTGTGCTAGCTTTAGCTCTAACCCACTTAAATATTACTCTGGGTGGAGGTACCATGTCAAAGCATTACTGATAGAACCCAGGCCCCTTAACCTGCAGTTAGGGAAGCAGGTGGGGTAGTTGCCCGTTGGAAGGTGGCACCCGGGTTACATTAACATTGCTAACACGTCACTCTCTCAGCAGTTGTAACTGTCCCTCAGAAATAAATCCTGCCATACAGACAGTTCATGGACAAACAGGCATGTTTGTCATGTTTCTGACAATGTTGGCACCGTTATTTTAATCTGAATTCACTTACTTTTTTTTTCACATTTTCTCATCAGACATGTTCCACATGTCACATACTGTTCCAGACAGTCCTGCTCTATATGAGTACTATGCAAATTCTTGAAGGACGGTTGCTAATAACTTGCAGGCCTTATATCATAATTGTTATTGCACTTTCTTCCGCTGGCATCACTTTCCCTCAGGTTTACTGTCATTCTCCTTAGACACGTACTACTAACAAACTATGCCATGACCACTGCCACCATGAAAGCCACGTGTGCCACACTACTCTTACTTTTGTCAGTCATCAGTTTATTATGTTTGATGTCCACCACATTAGTATAATTTTTGGATACAACAGCAGCCTCACTCAGAGCAGCTGCACCTCTCGTACCTACCTCATCAATGCCCACCATGGGTATAATTATTGGAAACAGCAGCAGGCTCACTCACAGCAGCTGCACCTCCTCTACCTGCCTCAGCAATACCCACCATTCTTATAAGTTTTGGAAACAGCAGCAGCCTCATTCAGAGCGGCCATGCCTCTCGTACCTGCCTCAGCAATGCCTGCCATGGGTATAATTTTTGGAAACAGCAGCGGGCTGACTCAGAGCAGCCACGCCTCTCGTACCTGCCTCAGCAATGCCTGCCATGGGTATAAGTTTTGGAAACCTAACAGACAGTGTACTATAGCAGCAGCCTTTCAAATTTTTGTTATGGTCAGGGGAATGATTAGGGTATTAACTATCTGACCATGATCAACTTCCCATTTTGTAATAGGGTGTTTTTAAGGTAATTTAGGGTAGTTTGGTGGTACCCTTGGGTAGTGTTTAGGTAGGATATTTTACTACTTGCTCATGCCTAATAGTAGCAATAGAAACAATACAAGATCTATAAGCAATGCCAGAGCAATGTAGACCAGTCAAGCGTAACACATACAAGACAATCAATTACATACAGAATAGTACAAATCTAGACAGACTGCTGAACAAAACAGTCCTAAATAAGTATATAGAGAAAACTAGAGCACTGCAAATACCTTTTTCTGAATATTTAGCCTAATATTTGGTATTCAAGTCCCAGGTATTCCAGTATGGTGTCCAGTGATTCTAGCAAAGGAACAACAGAGACCGACAGAAACAGCAACAGTAAAACAGCACAAGCCATTTCTGCGACTTTTGATGCCCCCCCCCCCCTTCAAGTTGCACATTTCTGGAGCTGGTAATCTATAGAAAGGGGGGATGTGGGGGATGTGAGTGGCAAAGACCCCCAAGAAAGCTCATTCACTGTTTTTCTAGTTGCTATTGTACCATTGCTGTTTTTCGGTCGCTGTTGTTCCTTCACTATTATCACATAAAACCTTTGGGTATTCATTATTCAGTATTCGGTATTCTGCCAGGAAAGGTTTTTTTTTTTTGTTTTTTTTTCAAGGATAGCTTAAAAGCACTGAAATAATACCATTAATCTCCCTTCGAGCCTGGTGTACCATACAAACCTCAACAATACTTCAACAATCAAAATAGAGCTGTCACTAATGCAACACAAGCTACTTGTGGCACACTTGATTCACCAAACCACACACCTAGCACTGCAAATATGACATCTAGCAATTCGCTGTGTCAACACTCTAGGGTGTTAATGGTCACAGGTCACATGGTCATATCACAGAGGCAGTAGGTGCTGTGGCCACAGGCATAGGAATAGTGTTCCCACCGCCTGCTGTGGTGGTGACAGTCAAAAGGGTGGCTGCTGCAAGAGTGACACTGGTACATAAATACGTAGATGTTGATCACAGATAAGGGCCTGTGGCCCACCTAGTCTGCCCATGTGGGCATGTACTTAGCTTCGTCAAGCTTCTCCAGAATTAGGTTGTCCCCTTCCTCTGACTACCAGGATCCCCTGTTGCCTATCCCATGCATTCTTAAATCCTATAATCGTTTCAGCCCCCCCACTGCCTCCTCCGGTAAGGCATTCCATTTGTCCACCAGCCTCTCCATGAAGAAATTCTTCCTCATGTTCCTCTGAACCTCCCTCCCTCCCTCCCTCCGTCCAGTTTTATCCCATGTCCCCTAGTCCTGGAACACCTTTTTCTATGAAAGATTGTGTTTTCCCGCACCTTGTTCCTCCCTGTGAGGTATTTATATGTCTCAATCACAGCCCTCCTCTCCCTCCTCTCCTCCATGGAGTACATTTTCCAGTCCTTCAGCCTGTCCTCACAGGCTTTGTGATGTAATCCTTGCACCATCTTGGTTGCCCTCCTCTGAACTGCCTCCACCCTGTCTATGTCATTATGTAGGTAATGCCTCCAGAACTGGACATTGTACTCGAGGTGTGACCTCACTAGTGTCTTGTATAGTGGAATTATGACCTCCCTTCTCCTGCTGGTGATACCCCTGCCCATGCAACCAAGCATCCTGTTTGCTTTTCCTGCCACCTTGTTGCTCTTACTCCCTACCTTGAGGTAATCAGATATGATAACCCCTATGTCCCTTTCCTGCTTGGAGCATTCTATAGCCCCACCCCCCAGCTGATATTTTATTCCTGGGTTTTTGTGCCCCATGTGCATTATGTTGCATTTGTTTGCATTAAATCTTAACTGCCACTCCCTGGACCAGTCCTCAAGCTTCTGCAGATCCCTCTTCATTCTCTTCAAACCCTCTGGCATGTGCACCCTGTTGCAGAACTTTGTGTCATCAGCGAAAAGGCAAATTATCCCTTCTAGGTCTTTTGCAATGTTGCTAATAAAGATGTTGAAGAGGACTGGACCTAGTACTGATCCCTTTGGCACCCCAATGGTCACCCTTCCCTCTGTGGAGTGATAGTCATTTACTGCCACCCTCTGTGTCCTGCCATCCAGCCAGTTCCCCACCCACTGCACCACCCATCCTTCCCACTCCCATCATCCCAGCTTGTTTAACAACCTTCTATGAGGCACAGTGTCAAGGCCTTATTGAAATCCAGGTAGGCCATGTCCACTGCTTCCCTGATCCACCTCCCTTGTTATCCAGTTGAAAGGTTTAATGAGGTTAGTCTGAAATGATCTCCCCCAAGTAAAACCATGTTGCCTGGGATCCTATAGACCATTGGCAACCAGGTGTTCCACTATTCTTTCCTTCAGTAGTGTTTCCATGATCTTTCCCACTACTGAGGTCAGGCTGACTGGTCTGTAGTGTCCCGTTTCCTCTATTCCAACTTTTGTATTGGGGGACTACATCAGCTGTCCTCCAGTCTTTGGGTACCTCTCCTGTTTCCAGTGACTGGCTAAACAGGGTTGCAGAGATGTAGCCATTACCTCTCTTAGCTCCCTCAGCACCCTGGGGTGTACCTCATCTGGTCCCATAGCCTTATTGACTCTTATTCATTCAAGTTCCTTTAGGACTCTTTCTTGTGGAAAAGAACTTGTATTCATTTCAGTGCCCTTCCTACCCATTCTACTCCCTCTGGCCCATTACCCACCCCCCACTCTCCCCACTCTACCCCCATCCTCCCCTTTCAGACTCACTACCCCTCCCTTGGCCTTCCTTTTTCACTTACGTATCTGTAAAAGGTTTAGTCCCCTCTAACCACTGATTTTTCAATGCACTCCTCTGTTTGTGCTTTGGCTTCCCTGTATGTGAAGCACACTGTCTGTGGTTGTAGTAGCAATAATGGTAGTAGTGGGAACACTGGTGGTGGTTGCTGCTTCCTGCACAAAGCATGTAAGCTTTAATACCCTCCTACTACTGGCATAGAAGGATGTGACAGTGAACGTGCAGATGGAACAGCTGGTGACACTAGTAGTAGTAGTAGTACTGTTGGTATTAGTAGTAGTACTATTCTCAATGCTATGAGAACCAGAAGGCTTGCCTGGGGAGAATAATATTTGAGCCCACTGAATATGGAAAGACACCAGTCTTTCATTGTCTGTGCATTCTGTCTCACCCCTTTCTCTGAATTTGGATTATGTATCAATAATATACACTGAAGCAAGACAGGCTACAATGCAGAACTTTGTATTAAATGATATGCCACAAAATATTGCACAAGAGGGTTTAAGTTTTGATGTTTTTTGGAGCTTAGTGCTTTGCCGCCCGACTCTTGATTCTGAATGGCGTGGAGTGGACTGGATTGTTTTGTCCCGTGATTGAAATTCTGTAGGGCATCATTTACTGTGGGATCTATCGGCATCGGGGTGGTTCTGTGTGCCTACCCGTGCTTCAGCATTTCGATTAGGGCTGTGTATGGGATTTGTGTTTTGGACATCGTGGTGTTACCTTCTCACCCTACCGCCCGACTGGGATTCAGTTCGGGCATGGAGTGAATTGGACCGGATTCGTCCTGTGACTGAGATACTGAAGGGCGCTATTTATTATTATTTACCATGGGAACTTGGCACCAGGGTGCTTGGTGTGATTGCCCCTGTTCCACTGTTGGTTTGGGGTCGTGTTTTGGGATTTGTTGTGAGGGGTGTCCTCTGTCCTATTCTCTGGGTGGTGACTGAAGTTGGAAGGAGGGTCGCCTGATTTGGATGAACTTGAGACCAGGACTGGGACCTTGGATAGCGTCTCTTTGGGCAATGAAGAGGATTGTAGAGGATTTGCCAAACTAATTTTAGATCCCTGGTGTGTATGAGGCCATTTTGAGCTTGGTCACAGGATTTGCCTGAGGCCCGACTCCTACTGAGACCCTTCACGTGATTTATGATCTGAAGGGGGTATTGAGATTTTTTCAGCCAAGGAATTGGCTGAGATTTCATGCCCCCTAGACTCTCAGGCTGGGCTACTAATGTGGCCAGCCCCGGGCATCTTATCGGGCTATATTATTTCCTGTGGGGTTTGCCCAGTTGGAAGTGAGGGGGCCTTATTTTACTGAGGAAACTTTATGAATCTGGTTGGCTTGGCCTTGGATGTTTCTTGGATTTATCTTTTTAAATAAATTTGTGGATGAGTGGACCATCTGTGTTTTAGTTACGATCTTCATGGATTTTGACTCTCCATAGCCCGTGGATAAAACTGACTCTGTGCCATGTGGATTGAGGACCTCCTTATTTTTCTCCTTGACTTGTTTAAGTTAATTTTTATGGACAACAAGGTGGTGAGAGGACCTTGTGTCCATTTATTTTAAGTTTGAGTGTGTTCTTTTTCCTCTACTCCCTGGTCGTGAGAGGATTGGGGGGGATGTGCTATTTCATTTGTTTTAAGTTTGAAATGTTATTTATGTTTTGTTTGTAGAATACATCTGTACTTTGACAGTGAGAGTGCCAAAGTAATTTTTTTTCTTCCTCTGGCTGTGAGAGAGCTAGGGGTAGTAAATAATTTTATTTACATTTAATTAATTATTTTTTGTTTAATTTATGTTGGTTTGGTGAGAGAACCCTTATATGTATATTTATTTTAGGTCTAAGGAGGATCTTAGTAGCCCTCTAGCTTGGCCCAGACTCGATTTTGTTTGGGGTGAGGTAATTCATTTTATTTATTTAGTTTGATTAAGTTTTGGAATTATTTATTGTAACTAGGTTTATTGTTTGGTTTTAATTGTTAGTAGTGGCATGTGTTGGCCTTCAGTCCCCACAGTGGTGCGCTATTCATCCTCTCTTCACGCCCTCCACCCTTTTTATTCCCTCCCTCTCCAATATGAGACATACCAGTGCTGTAGAGCTCTGGGAATTGCTCGTAGGAGAGGGAGGAGGATGGTGGGCTGCGAACAAGGGAGAATGGATGAGGGGGGCCACCGTATTGAGGTAGTTAGATCCAGAAGGTGCCCTGGGGTGAAATGGAATCCAGATCATGGTTCACTATGTCTGGTGCCCATACCCAAGGGCACTACTGAATTTAGTAGGCAGGTAGGCCCGACAGCCTCCGAGGTTCGTCCAACTCGGGCGGTGTTGTGCAATGCCAGGTCCATCAGGAATAAGACTGGCATTATTGCTGATCTTATTGGCTTGGTGGACTTGGCATGCATCACTGAGACCTGGCTGGATGAAAATCCAGGCCCCACATTAGAGGCTATGACTCCGGCTGGGTACTCGGTGATACATCGCCAGAGATTGGATCGCAGGGGTGGGGGCGGGGTTTGCAATCTGTTTCAAGACTGAACTGGGCCTCACGAATGTGGTAGGAGAGACTGAGTCCTTTGAGTGTACTGTGGTAGCAGGTGTAGGTGTTCGAATCGTTTTCATCTACCGTCCACCAGGGGATGGGAAGCGATTCTTACAGGAAGTAGCAGATTTCATCTTCGACATGGCATTTGAGTCGCCCAGATTGATGGTTCTGGGTGACTTTAACGCTTGGGTCGACAATGAACTCTAGCAATTTGGTAATCACTTCCTCCAATTAATGACTTCTTTGGGCCTTACACAGGTGGTTTCCACTGCTACCTATAAATCTGGACACTCTTTGGACTTAGTATTCCTTCTAGGGATTGAAACATTCAATTTGGGGGTGGAACCAGTTGCCAGGTCAGATCACTACATCATGAGGTTCGGTTTTTGCACCCCCCTGAGAAGGTCTACCCCTGTGGAGATGGTTAGGTACCGCCCTTTACGGGATATTACTTCCCAAGGCCTTGTGGCGGTCCTTGACCTCTTGTCCCCCGCATTAGCGAGCAATAGTCCAGAGACCTTAGTGTCGGCCTATAATATGGCTGTTATGGAGGCTCTGGGTTCTATTGCTCCTGTCTGTGTGCACCCCCTATCCCTTCACCCCAATTCCCCTTAGTTTGATGGGACATTGAGGGAGATGTGGAGACAAGGGAGAAAGTTAGAAAGGTGCAGGTGCAGGTCCGCCGTTGAAGCTGACCACCTTAGACTGATGGACCATTATTCAATCTATCAATCTGCAATCACCTGTAAGAAGGCAAAATTCCTGTCCTGGGAGATTGCGGTTGCTCAGATTTGACCAGCTCAGCTTTTTCGAACTGTAGACAGACTGTGCAACCCAGCCTGTCTGCAAGTTCGGAAAGCCTTTTTGCAACTACAGTGCAAGGAGCTTGCTCGATTCTTTGCAAATAAGGTGTCCGACATCAGGGCGGATCTGCAACCAGCACTCTATAGGGGGGATGCTGTTGAACGATGTGAGTTCACAGTACCTCAGTTTTCTTGGAGTTCTTTAAGTTGACTTGATTTCATGGAAAACATGAGGATTATCCATAGTGTGCGCCCTACATGTTGTAGTTTGGACCCTGGACCGACCTCCCTAATTGTGGGTTGTAGTGATATCATCAGTCCAGTCCTTGTGCAAATAGTCTGGTGCTCCTTTGAATTGGGTGAGTTCCCTAGCTCCCTGAAAGAGGTGGTGGTGACACCTCTCTTGAAGAAAGCTACCTTGGACCTAGACCGTTTCACAAACTACAGACCTTTATTGGGAAGGTGATTGAGAAGGTAGTGGCAGCCCAATTGAAAGACCATTTAACCATTCATGACATCTATGCATCCTTTCAGTCCGGTTTTTGTAAAAGGCATAGCACCGAGACAGCACTGGTTCGGGTGCATAATGATCTTCTGAGGGCGAGGGATCAGAAGAGACGTTCCATCTTGGTTCTCCTTGATCTCTCCTCAGCTTTTGACACCATGGATCACATGGTGCTAATAGCACACCTGAGGCATATTTGTGGAATGTCGGGAACTGTCCTTCAATGGTTCACCTCATTCCTCACTGGGAGATCACAAAGAGTTGTATCTGGGGTTTTTTCCTCGAGCTCAAAGTCTTTGTTGTGTGGGGTGCCTCAGGGTTCAGTGCTGTCTCCTATGTTGTTCGCGGTATATATGCTGCCCCTTGGAGATAGTAAATGATGGTGTGGGATGAGGTTTCACTGCTATGCAGACGATACCTAGCTATACCTGTCTTTTGCACCCGACCAGGATGGAGCTCTCTCGGTGTTTAACAACTGTCTGAAAGAAATCCAGGAATGGATGGATTCTAGTTGGTTGAAGTTGAACTCAGAAAAGACAGAGGTATTGGTTGTTGACTTGAGTCACCAGACAGAGGGGTTATCTGTTGGTATGCCCTCAGGAATTTTTCTTGACGGTGCTTCACTCCCTACCTCTGGACAGGTGCATAACCTGCGGTTATCTTGGATGACAGGCTGACACTGCAGTCACAAGTATCAGCAGTCACCAAGACTTCCTTTTACCATCTTAGGAATGTCACCAGAGTTAGGCACCTTGTTCCATCTGATGCCCTGCCAATGTTGGTTCACGCCTTTGTGTCCTCGCGTTTGGACTACTGCAACTCCCTGTACTTTGGGCTTTATGGGGTTGAAATCTGCCACCTGCAGCTAGTGTACAATGTAGCAGCCCGGGTTTTGACTGGGTCAAATAGGTCCTGTTATATTACCCCGGTGCTGCGTGAACTGCACTGGCTGCCTATATGGTGGTGGATAGACTTTAAAGTCAACTTGCTGGCTTTCAAAGCCCTTCATGGCCAGGGTCTGGCCTATCTGAAAGAACTTCTGGTTTCTCACTGCCCTGGCTGATCGCTCCGCTCAGACGACGAGGGGTTGCTAGAGATTCCAAGAGCGAATCTTAAGTCATCTGGGTGTAGGGCATTTTCTTATGCTGCGCCCACTCTTTGGAACTCTCTACCCCGCCGGTTATGGGAGTGCACCATCGTGGAGGAATTTAAGAGGGATTTGAAAACCCATCTCTGGTGAATGGCCTTCCTAGAAAATTGATTGTTTTGAAGTTGCTGAGTATATTATGGTTTTATCTGTGTTTGATTTTGGATTTTAATGTTTGATTTGTACTGTTTAACTTGTACAGCACTTTGAAAACTGAAAGGTGCTTTATAAATAAAACTATTATTATTATTATTAACTGCCATTGAATCACAGTACATTGCTCCCTGCTGCATACTGCAGCATTTTGAAGTAATTCTGCAAGGTACTCCATTGTATACTGTCTGGCACTGCTGTATGAACTGATTTTATGAGGTTTTGTAATCTTAATGCAGTGTTTCCTACTTTGGTATGTCACTTTAGAATTGTTTTGTCGTAAGAGCATCTCAATCTCATTTTTATGGCTTGCGTGCACTCGCAAACAATGTATTGGGGTAGTATGAGAAATGCAGAGGTGTATCAGCGTTGGTGAATCAGGGCACACTTTAGAAGGCACGTCCCTCATTCCCCAATTAGTCAGCATCTTAGAGCTGACACAAGTATTATGCAAAGTGCCACCAACTTGAGAGAAATGTGCCGCTGCAATCAGAGACAAGATTGTCATGCAGTGGCACAGATGACACGCCTTCCGTATGTACCTTTTGTGGTGAAACATTTCAATTAACATGGCAGCAGGCCAGTTGCAGGAGAGCAAACAGCTGTTTGTGTTTCAACATCTCTGCCTTGCCACTCCACTGGTCCCTGCCTGAAAGGTGGGAGGAGGTGCTTTCCTTGCCTGCCTCCTCCATGTCCCGCTGTCTTCATGTGAACGTTTCTCCCAGCCGTGCAGAGCAGGCCACAGCCTAAGCTCCATACGGTCTGGGAGTAGTCAGTGCCCGAAGGCACTTTTACTGTGTGTGATCCGATCATGCTGGCAGACCCCCTTCCCCTGCCTGCCAACGTTAGAGTGCTTAATCCCCCATGTCAGCCTGTATCCCCCTCATCCTTAAATGTGGCACACTGGGAGCCCACCCCAGTGTGCCAAAACATGCTGTGGTGTTTCTTTCCAACTCCAGGATGCTCACTCCTGGTGTCGTATGCACCCTCCCACATATCCTCCGACCTCGGGGTGCCCAATCCCCGGGTCGGCATTGATCCCCCCCCCAGTACTTTGGCACACTTGAGCCCATCCCAGTGTGCCAAAATCCATAGTTTACCTGTAAAAAAGAAAATAGACCCGCAACATTTTTTTAAACCCGAAAAAAAAAGAAAATAGTCCCTTGTCATTGCCGCCTGCCCTCTCCCCCAACCCGCACCCTTCCTCTGCATACCTCACCTCCCTGCACCCCCCCTCACCCATACTTACCTGAGGAGGTTGGGAGTAGCGATCTTCAGTGCACCGGAAGCACATCTGCACTTTTCAAAAGCCCACCACAAACTGAAGAAATGACGGTAATTCCTATAATGGCACTGAATGGGGGGGGGGTTCAATTTAGGTTGATATTTCAGTCATTTTTGGGAGTTTTGGTCCCAAATTTTCAACATGGGGTTCTTAGGATCCCCACCTTATGAACACAGTCACTGTCATTTCATTATTCAGTCAGGAAAGGTAATCTCACTGTCACTACGCAGAATCACCTTTCAGGACTGATTAATGAAACGACAGTGCCACTGCTCATGAGGTGGGTTCCCAAAAAGCCTATGCTGCAAATTTGGTAAAAGAATTCCAAAAAATGACTGTGTTATGAGCGTGCATTGTGCAGTTTCTACTCACATGCATAACTTCGACAATTTTTAATATTTTCACTCCAGATTTTCAACATTGCCATTTTTTCATACCTCCTTATGTACAGTACAGCTGTCATTTTTCACATCCTGCCCAAAATGTGTTTTCACACATCTGGTGCACAATGGCGAGGTTGCTATGGGAAAGCAACATTTGGGACAGATTAACAAAATCACAGTGCCACTGTTAATGAGCAGAGGTCCCAAAATTCCTATGTTGAATATCTGGTGTAAAAAATCCCCAAAATAATTGTGTAACAGGCGTGCATTGTGCAGTTTCTATGCACGTTCGTGACTTCACCAGTTTTTCATATTTTCATTTCAGATTTTCAACATTACCATTTTTTTACACCTCCTCATGAACAGTACAGCTGTCATTTTTCACATCCTTCCTGAAATATGTTTTCACACCTATGGTGCCAAATGGCACAGTCGCTGTGCAACATCACCTTTCGGCTAATGAACTGATAGTGCCACTGTTCATGAGTTGGGGTCGCAAAAAGCCCATGTTGAAAATTTTGAGTGAAAATACCAAGAAATGCCCAGGGGGTTAGGGTTTCCAACCATGATGCCCCACCCTGTAGAGACTAACAGGCATCAGCGGTGTGACTTGGGATTGTCAACTGTAATATTCATGCTATTCCACCCCTACCCCCACCCTGCAGCCAGTGACAGGCATCAAGGTGTGACTTGGACTCTCTGGCCCCAAAATTCATTAAATTCTCCTATGCTGCACCTGTCTTAGAGTATTTCCTTATGGAATGGAGTGAGCATAAAGCCCGAAGACCCCAAGGCACACCGCAACACTTGTCGGTGTCTGCAGGGTATGGTGAGGTGAAATGGCATGAGCGTTATGGCCGATGACCCAAAGACACACCCCAATGCCTGTCAGTCTGTGCAGGGTGGGGGTGAGGTTGGCATCAGTTCAATGCTTCACTGCCATTCCTATTATGCATCTCTCTAACTCCTGCACTACCCATGCCAATGCCAGCAAGACAACATTCAGCATTGACAAATGCTTGTTTAAACTTTTGTTTGCATGTGGCTGACATGCCCCCTGCCAAAGACCAGGTTCTGATCAAAGAACCAGGGTTCTATTGGCATCCACCAGCTTAGCACCAAATGTATTGTCAACTTTATGCACTGTTCTTTATTGTGTTTTGTTACTGACACCCTTGAGTGCTTCTTTTGTTCTGCATAGCTTGTTTTGGGATTTGGTGGCCCTGGGACAGCACTGGCAGTACTCTATTGTACATGCTGTACAATTTGGCTCTACCACCTTGTCCCTCACCACTTGGGGCCAGCGGTACAGATTCTTTTTGGGGGCTAGACCAAGCATGTTTGTGAGGTTGTTAAGACATGATGGATTAGGTAATTAGCAGTTACTTGTTAAAACACAAACTGCTACTAGATAGTGCCTGTGAGTGTGATACTTTACTTAATGCTTGTGGAACAGCATTAATACACACGCTAACCCAGACATTTATATTGTACCAAGAAAAACAATAGCACATAGAATAAACACTGCTACTATGAAGGGGGAAGAAGAGGACAACCATTTCAGTTGAACATGGAACCAAGTAGTAACCAGAAGATGACACACACAACTCAGTGAGTCAATCCTAACCCAGTAAGAATTGCAGCAGTTTAATGAAATAAAATGAAAAACACAGGTCGTAGACTCATGAAAAAATATATTTCATACACACAGGTTAATCATGCACAGTGAGTTGCGGGGGGGAGGGGGCAGCCAACACACTGCACAGTTGTAGAGGGGTTGAAGCCTAGAATTAGAACACTAACATCAACAATTCACTGAGCCCATCCTGACCTTGTAAGAATTGCAGCAGTTTAATAAAATTAAAAAAATAAAAAACAAAAACACGCACATAGCCATGCACACACAGGGTGCAGACTCTTAAAAAATATATTTCACACACGCACACACACACACACACACACACACACAGGTTAATCATGTGCATTGAGCAGTGAAGGGGGGGCGCTGACACACTCCTCAGTTGCACAGGGGTCTAAGCCTGGAACCAGAAGACTAACATCAAGGATTCAGTGAGTCAAGCCAGTTCCATGTCAAAACAGTGCCAATAAAATGGTGTGGACCAAAATAGTGAGGCAAAAACAGTAAAAGTAAAAACCATCTCACCAGTACTACAGCGCAGACCAAGACACCAAAACCAGCAGCTGCAGTAGCTTCCAGAGGGGTCTCCACCCTGTGCACCCCATTTGCAGGGGGCTTTGCCACTGCACCCTGCTTAAACTATATAACCATCACTGGGGAAGGGATGCAACTCAGGGATGAGGAGAAAGTTTGAGGGGGCAAATAACATATTCCTACTCAGGGGGCACACCTCAAGGACAGGGAGAAAGTCAGGGGGGAGCAATTAAAATATTCCTACTCATGGATGGGGAAATATTCTGGAGGACAAAACCAGCTGCAAAATTCTACAAACAAAATAAAAAAAAAAATGAAATAAAACACCACAGCCGCAAGTCTAGAAACCAGTTCTCCCTGCTGTAGCAAGTGAGGACACAGGCAGTGACTGTAACCTCTAAACTATGCTACCAGCACAGACTCTGGTTTTCAAATTACTGCCTACACGTAGACAAACGTAATCACATACCATTGACACAGCAATGGAAATACCACGAAGACCTTTACAGTGACAAAATCTGCAGTTCGCTGTAATTGTCCACAGTATTGCTGACACTGCATTCTTTTGTGATTTCACCTCCTCCCTGAAACAACTCCAACTCGGAGTTGATAATCTAAAATGTGGGGTGTGGGGGGGAAGAGAGCCCTGCATTATGGTGCGTGGGGCCAAACTTCTCGCAAAAAACACTTTCTGCTCCTTGACGGTACAATGCCATGCTGTAATGCCAATCAACAAATTTCATGGAATTGTGGCTTGGTGGAACCAAATGTAACAAGCTACATTGTTCACTCCTTGCTAAAAACACAATTGCTATATAACCATCTGCGCTCACATACCACGCGCTATATTTGACTCGCTCAAATTGAATTGCTCAAGTTTGACTCACTGTTTTCACTGGATACCAGTCAAGCTTGACCCCTAAGTAATGCAGAAGATTAATTCAGAAACTGCACACAACTGTTCACATGCAGGGCACATCCTCACAAACTCAAATATTATGCACACACAGGCAAGTCATGAACAGTAAACTACAGGAGTGGTAGTTAGTGGACACTCTCCTCAGTCATGCAGGGAACAGAGTCTGGAACCAGATGGCAACAAAAAACAAAATACAAAACACAAAAATAAAATGTGCTTCACCAAAAACTCACACTGGAGCGGTGTGTCAGAGAGCAGCAGAGGAGGGGTGTTAGCAGACAGCCCTCCTGGTCCTTGTTGCTGAGCACAGCAACAGGGACAAAAACTCCCGGTCAGAAAGTCAAACCTTACTTTTCTGACATCGATTAAACAAATAATACTGACCAAGTAAAGCCTGTGGAGTAAAAAATGATTTTTTGGGGGGTAAGTTTAAAGTCTCAGAAATACAGCAGTGCTAGCTCTCAGAAGCAGCTATCTCCTGTCCTTTACCTGCTCAGAGTGAGGGAGTCCCATAGTGTGCTTTCCGATGAGTTCCAGCAGTGACCTCTTATTG
Organism: Neoceratodus forsteri; assembly: GCA_016271365.2. Lineage (NCBI taxonomy): Eukaryota > Metazoa > Chordata > Ceratodontiformes > Ceratodontidae > Neoceratodus > Neoceratodus forsteri. The sequence goes on from CM028137.1 coordinate 753,956,228, forward strand.
ACCAACAAAGCTTTGCAAGACTTGAAAATCTCACTGAATAATCGTTCCTGAATAGTGGCCAAATAGTGAACTATTCAGGAAGGGCATCTGAATATTCAGGAAACCTACTATTCATGGTATTCAGGAAATAGTATTTGGCCCATGCACAGCCCTAGAAAAAAATAATTTCAAAGTTTTAATGGTTACAGTTGAATTGGACTGCTAAGGTAGACCACAAGGTTCTGTTAAACTGTTCAGTCTTGGAGAGATTCAGCAGCGTATCAGGTAGTTTGTGTAACCAGTCGGAGGCTTCAAGTCAAGTCATCGATGGCAATTCCAGCATGTCACAAACCGTACAGACAAAGCCGTGAAACTCAAAACTGTGCATCCAGAATACTGGCGTGGATTTTGGGAACAGTAGGACTTACTAGTGTAACCCCCTCTACCAATTTGGGTTTAACTTAAGTGTCTTCCTGGGCTTCATCCATGCCCACTGCCAGGGAGATGTCCTACACAGATAGTAAATTCAAGGTTATTTTTTTGATCCTGTTGATTTGCGTGAGAGTGCCATGATGTGCCTCCGTGCCTGTCCCTTTAAGTCATTAGCCAGTGTGTATACTGTATAATAAATGGTCTGGACTGGATTTGAGTGTTTCAAAGCTCATGACTGGCCAGACACCACTTTAATTTGCTCCACTCTACTCTTGATAGTAAAGCAGAGGGAGCTTTAACTATTAGTGTAAACATTTACTTCTTACTTCCTGTTACATTTAAATTAGAGTGTTTGTTGTAACCTGCCTTCTTGCATCTTTGTTTATCCAAAGGGGAGCCACCATGTTTGGTCCGGGACTTCCAGAACTTGGATCAATGGGACACAGGGGACCTTCAGGGGTCCTTAGTTCAAGTGCCTCATGGAAAGAAAAACTGTAGTTCTTGTAGTTTTAGATGTTGCCACCTAAACTAACTAATGTGCACACCAGAACTGTGACTGACAGCTCCCCTAGCCAACCGGATTGCAGAAAAACAGGACAAATCTCAGAACTGTTAGAGAGAAGTGGTTCAGTTGGAGTTAGAGTTTGGAAAGTGAGCAACTCAAGCTATTGAGAGGCTGCTCCAAGAAGGAGCTGAGGAGAATTGATGGGGAAAGGCCTGACTTGCCTTCCTGCTGTAATTCTTCTGTTTGGGACTGCCTTATTGCAGTAATCGGACTAATGCGAAAAGTGACTTTCAACTGCCTCAGAAAACTTTGAGACGTTGGGAAGCACGGCTTGAGATTTTGGACTGAAAGAAGATCTTGTGAAGTGTTCGGCCCAAGAGTGGTGAGAGACTGTTTTTGATGATCGAGAGGTTTGCTTGGTGAACTGACTGCAATAGCAACTGGCCTGATACTGAACTGTGAGGTAGAAAAGTTAATGCTGTTCCTGTTGAATGTGCTGAATGTTTATCGTGGGTCGAGGCCTGTTTTTGCCAGTAACCAAATTGTTTTTCCAACTGGAGACCTTCACCAGCCAACAAACTGAACTTTGCCAGAAGTGTTTATTCAGCCATGGGCCTATGGCAATCTTGGCCCAAGCCAACCATCCCTGCACCAAAGACTGTTCTTCGGCGAGAGACCGGCTTGGGGATCCAGCCCCTGTGCAGCAAGAGTTCACAGGTTGGGGCCTTCTGGAGGGAAAGGCCATGAAGTGGAGGTGTGTTGTGCCAGCTCAGCTTCCCCATGCTCCTCAATGATCAGCAGCAGGTCTTCATATCGTCAGATCCATTCCAACTAACTGGTGTCATGAGTAAACTCAGGGTAACTCCCTGCAACCTTTCTTCTAATCAGTTTATGGTACCATTTGATTGCTTCAGTGTTCCACAGGGTTACAAAGGACTGGGCCAACCAGCCAGGATTACAAATAACTGAAGTATTGTTTGCGCTCAACTGCCTTTTTCTTTCCATCAAGGACCCCAACAACATCTGCAATGCCGGCCATCCTCGGACACCGTTTCTGGCCAGCCAGCATAACACTCTGGGTACCCAGTGTTGTCAGACTGTTTATTTTGGGATTAAAGTACATGCATAGTAACCTGAATCAAATCAATATAGTAATCATTCATGTAAATTCAAGCTCCTTCCTTGTTCACGATCCTTTCATAAATCTGATTTGTTGTTTCACATTTAACCTGGCTTGTGAGCATATTCTTAGTAGGTTTACAGTATTGAAGGTGTATGCTTGCCTGCTAACATTACCTTTACAGGGGGTCCCAGGGAATTTGCTGAAGGCCAGACCCTGGTTGTAAGGGCAAAAGGAGTGTGCATATTATTAATGTTCATTGCTGACTGTGTTAACCGCTGCAAAGGGTCATTTCTTGTTACCAGGTATTGGGTCACTAGGTGGGCTTGTTGGTGGTTATAGCTTCCCAGAGGGCTATACCAGGTTAGGTAGATACCCTCACTATTGTTACTCTGGGTGGAGGCACCATAATATTGAATCCTGGCCCCTCAACCTGTGCTCAGAAATACAGGCAGAGGTAGTAACCCTAGAGATAGCGCCGCCTAGGTGTTACATCTTTGGAGGCAGCACTGCGGTGACCTCCCCCCCAGTGGTCAAAATAAGAAATTGCAGATAATTGTGAATTTAGCACCAAATTTGAAATGGAGGACCTTGCTACAGTTAAACTTAAAATTTCACCCCACAAAATGGCCATGCACCGTACATTGGGGTGGAGCGAGTCGGAAGGGGCTAACCCCCACCATGCTTTAATGTTGTTGGATATCCCATTAGAGAACACTAACGCTATTATAGAGGAAGCAGTGAGTAAGGTTAAGTGTTTGGGAAATATTCCATGTGGGGGGGGTGTAATGCTGACCTGTTTGATCAGACAATAATGGCTCTTATTGAATGTAATGCTCCTATTGACCCTGAGACTGTACCCCCTGTTATTATGCCTGAGGTATTCCAGGTGGGGTGGACGGTCATTCATATGCATAGTGGAGCTTCTTCCTCTGGGAGGTCACCCAAAGTTGAGGGATTCAGTGAAAAGTTGGAGAAACTGTTAGCAGCTGAGGGACAGGCCTCTGAGGACTTGAAGAAGGCCATAGAAAACTTTGGGGGGTTACTTCAGTGAATTCCTCTCTGGCTTCTACACCCCTGCCTTTGCCATCTCTCATTGCAGTGCCCTCTATAGAAGTACCCTCTGTGAATCTGGACTCTTACCGCAGGCTCAGGCTGCTTTTGGGCACTGTTCCCACCCCTGTGGGGGAAGATGATTTAGAGACTTGGATGGACTATGCTACCCCCTGGTCCAAGAGTGGCAATGCTCGAAAGGTGAGACATGTAAGAGACTCATGGAGAGTTTAAGAAGCCCTGCACTTGAAGCTCTCAGATTTCTCTGGTCCACCAATCTGGAGGCCTCTGCTGCTGATTACCTGTCTGACCTATAAGGAGTGTTTGGTAGTACTGACTCAGAGGAGGACTTGAAATGGAAGTTCAAATTCACCAAGCAGTAGAAGAATGAGCGATTGTCGGGCTATTTGACTTGAGCAGAGAGGGCCCTACAGAGAGCGCACCAAAAAGGGGGCATACCGGCTAGCGAGCTAAACCGAGTGAGATTAGAACACATTCTCAAGTCTGCTCGCTATTCAAGTGTGCTTATGTTAAAGTTAACATTTCAGGATCACAAGGACAATCCCCCAAATACTGTTGGCTAATGAAAGAAATCCGGGAAGCTGAAACTGAAGATGATTGTTGGGACTCATATGCTGGTGTTGCATGAACTGACCCTGAGAAACCCAGTGACAGGGAGATGACCCCTGAGCCTCAACAAATCAGTGAACTGCTAGAAGAACTCAAAGAGCTGAGAGTCAGCAACCAATCTGCTGCAGACATTGCAAAAACCCATGCCCCTTACACTTCCAATGTTGAGGCTGCTTGCAAGACTCAATCCGCCATGAAGTGGGCCAGTGCCCATGCTGTTGAACCCAGATCTGACAGCAGTGTAGCAGAAGAGATGAGGGAGCTGTGAGCTATGGTGCAAGATCTTATTTACATGGCCCAACCATCTGCACCCTGGAAAATACTATGAAGGAACAGAGTTTGAGTCTAGTTCTAAGGTAGAGTATAAGTCCCCACCTCCTGGCAATCACAAACCCCGAGAAGATTCTGCTAGGCCTTCTGAACCCAGAACTCCAGTGTTTTGTTACCGGTGTGGGGAAGATGGACACACCAAAAGGTCTTGCCATGCTCCAGATGATCTGCATCAAGTAACTGCCAAATTACTCAATTAGGTTCAACAAAACAATATATAATACATAATTTTGCATAATGTAAACAGGTAAGCCTTGTGAACAGGGATTTTTGGAACCCTAATGGCTGTATCACTGTATAAATAAAATGTTACCATACCATACCATATAAAGCTGCAGCATGGGCCATCACGCAAGTCTTTTTCCTGTAAGGCCACTGTAAAAAAAAAAAAACTGCTAAACCTGCTCCTCCAGACTGGTCAGAGATGGTGGGCCCTTCTATGGAGACCACGGTGCACATTAATGGTATCCCGGCCCGAGCCATACTGGAAAATGGATCTCAGGTGACTATAATATTTAAAGACTGGTATGACCAACACATGTCTGACCACCCACTACAACCCCTCTGACTGCATGTATGGGGTTTAAGTGATAACTCTTACCCTTACCTTGGTTGCTTACAGATATGGCTATCTTTTCCTTCTACTGTTGCTGGCAAGGATGAGCCTGTGGAGACCTTGGCTTTGTTCAGCCCACCAACTGGCTTGTATGACAGAATTCCATTGCTAATCAGTACTAATGCTCATATGTTTGGCCAGTTAGCTCAGCTGTGTCAGGAGAGACAAGGCCAAAGGACTGGACAAGCATTACACATCCCTACCATGGTGCAGAAAGTGTATGAAATGCAGATGCAGGCTAAGGAGGCCAACAAGGATGAGCCAGTGGGAGTTGTGTGGAAGAAAAACCCAGTGCTTCTTGTCTTGCCTCCCAATGCTCAGTGTAGTATCAGCAGTGAAGTGCAGATGAAAAATGATGTGACCAACAAGATCCTTATGCTGGACGCCCCAGAGGAAGAAAAGCTGCTGGATGTGCTCCTTGTTAAACCTAGTATACTGCCTGCCCATGCTTACATGTATGTCCTGAGGGTGGTGGTCCAAATTCAAAATGTGACTGACTAGGACATCAAAATCAACTGAGGTTGTACCCTAACTAAGGTATATTGGGTAGATACCGCTGTATTACCAAGCAAGTGCCGTACAGAGGAGAATGGTACAGTGACTTCAGACCTGTTCGATTTTGGAGAGTCTCCCATTCCTGAAGAGTGGAAGGATAAGGTTAGTTACAAACTAGCACAGCACAGTAGAGTGTTCTCATTAAAGGAATGGGATGTCAGATGTGTCGCCTGTGCTAAACACCATATCAGGCTCCATGGTGAGAGGCCATTGTGAGTGAGGTCCCGCAGATTGGCACCTGCCAACACTGATGATATCTGATGCCACCTCCAGGAGATGTTAGCAGCTGGAATCATCCAGGAATGCTGTAGCCCTTATCCATCCCCCATTGTGGTGGTCAGAAAGATAAATGGTTCAGTGAGGATGTGTGTGGACTACAGGACCCTTAACCGAAGGACCATACCAGACCAATATACAATGCCTCACATCCAAGATGCCCTTGGTTGTCTTAATGGGAGCCAGTGATTTTCCATCTTAGATCTCAAAAGTGGGTACTCCCAAATCCTGATGGCACCAGAGGATAGAGAAAAGACTGCATTTATCTGTCCCCTGGCCTTCTATGAATTCGTGCTCATGCCCCAGGGCATATATGGAGCACCAGCCACTTTCCAAAGACTAATGGAGTGAGCTGTAGGAGATATGAACCTACCTGAATGCTTAGTTTCTTTGGACGATGTCATTGTGTTTGGCAAAAGGCTTGAAGAGCACAAGGCTTGTTTGTTCAAGGTCCTGGTCCAGTTAGAAGAATTTGGATTATAATTGTCCATCGACAAGTGCCAATTTTTCCAGCAATCTGTAAAGTACGTGGGCCACATTGTATCTGCTGAAGGCATTCAAACTGACCTGAACAAGGTAGCAGCCTTAACTACCTGGCCACAACCTAACAATCTTAAAAAGTTGCAAAGATTCCTAGGTTTCTGTGGATACTTTCGGCGCTTTGTAAAAGAGTACACCTAGGTCATTTGCCCACTGCTAAATCTGACCCAAAGGTATTTACCTACCAATTGGAAGTACAAAAAGATTACTGTAAAAGAAGGGGATAATGCCTACTTTCAGACTAATGAACCATTCGGGTCCAGGTGGACCCCTGATTGTGATACAGATTTCTACCACATTATTCATCAGCTTTCACATGCCTCAGTACTTGCCTATGCAGACCCAACTAAACTGTATGTGTTGCATACAGATGCCAGCCTAAGTGGACTTGGAGTTATGCTTTATCAGGAGTATGAGGAGGGACTATGCCCAGTGGCATTTTCTAGTAGAAGCTTGACACTGTCTGAGAAAAACTATCCTGTACATAAACTTGAATTTCTCGCTTCGAGATGGGCAATAGTTGACCAATTTCACAAATATCTATATGGCGCCAAACTCCTGGTAAAAACAGACAATAACCCTCTCACATACATTGAAACCTCAGCCAAGTTAGATGCCACTTTACATAGGTGGTTGTCCACCCTTTCAACTTATGATTACTCGGTGGAGTACCATCCAGGCATCCATCACATTAATATTGATGCTCTATGTAGAAGGCCTTTATCAGATTCCGAGTGGGTGAGAATGTCCAAACAATCCATGAAGGCCTTATGCCACAAGTTTGACAAAGATGAACACCCATCTTCAGAAACTGTAGATTGCCTCGTCGATTGTCTGGGGCCTCCAGAAATCTGTGTCCCTGTAGCCTACTATAACTTTGCAGCCTTGGATCTGAGCACCCTGACCCAACTCACTCCAGCAGACATCCAAAGGGAGCAGTATCATGACCCTTTGATCAAACTTGTGCTGAATGCCATAAACGCTGGAAAAATGTTTCAAAGCTATGGTCCAAAGATCAGAGAACTGCTTTGCTGTTCAGAGAAGGACTAGACTCAAGCTGCAAAATAAGCTACTTTACAGACAGACCATGGATGGACAAGGTCAAGTCATTAAACAGCAATAGTGTTGTCGTCTACATTTAAACGTGCGGTCCTAAGAGCACTCCATGACCAGATGGGACACTTGGATTGCAAGAGAACTTTGAATTTAGCCCATTTCTGTTGGCCCAAGGTGAGTGCAAGCATTGATCAGTATATCAAAACCTGTAGCCTATGCCTTCAAAGAAAGCCCAGCCACAGAGAACAGCATCCCTGGTTAACATCGCCACTAGTGCACCCATGGAGCTTGTATGTATTGACATTTTAAGCTTGGAGCCCCATGCAAAAAACATTAGCAATGTGCTTGTCATGACAGACCACTTCAATTGTTGTACACAGGCCTATCCAACAAAGGACCAGAAAGCAGCCACCATAGCCAAAGTACTTGTAGAAAATGTTTTCGTTTATTACGGTGCCCCACAGCAGATCCATTCCGACCAAGGAAGAGATTTTGAAAGCTGTTCGATCAAAGAGATGCTCTCACTCTGGAGTGTAAAAAAATCAAGAACCACTCCATATCATCCACAAGGAGATCTGCAGCCTGAAGGATTTAATAGAGCATTGTTGGACATGTTGGGCACACTTCATCCCAAGGACACGCCGAGGTGGAGTCAGCAAATAAGTACTTTGCTGCACGCTTACAATTGTACTTGCAGCGAAGCAACTGGATTTTCCCCATGTAAGCTGGTGTTTGGTCGAGAAGCACGATTACCTATAGACATTTGTTTTGGCATATCAACAGATGGAATTTGAGCAGAAAATTATCTACAGTTTGTACAAAAAATCAAAGCCCAGCTTAATCACACCCAACAGCCTGCTCACACGATGGCTAAAAAGAAAAACTTATCCAACAATGAGAGACATGATAAACGTGTTAAGGCTCAGGAATTACAACCTGGAGACTGGGTATTATTAAGAAATCTGGGTTTTCAAGGGAAACACAAAATAGCTGACTGGTGGAGTCACACACCATACATTGTCATCAGCAAGCTGGATGATCTGCCTGTCTACAAAGTGCATACAGAGAATGATTCATGAGCTGTAAAGACAATGCACTGCAATCATATTTTGCCCATTGGACAAATTATAATAGACACTCTGCACCTCCAGCCAATGTCCCCACTGGGCCTGTTATCAGATCTGCTGCTCGAAGCAAACAATCAAATCAGTCTTCTGCTGTTCCTCAGTCAAAGCCTTCAACAAGTAATGCTGTCTTTAATGATAACAATCATTCAGTGTCCGAGGAAAGTGAATATGGGCCTACGAATTATCCTTCTTTTGAGCTAGCTCAGTTGTTCCAAGGCAACCCTTCGTGCAACATAGGAGACAGTGCTGACAATCACAAAGTTATCAGATAATTTTGCACTCTCCAACTCGCCAGTGTCACCTGATATTGAGGTGTAAAGTACAACTTCAGAAGCGGCTGACTTTATGTCTCATGGAACTGTCTGAGATTGATTAATCAAGTTCACATAACCCGGGTGTATTTTGTAACTACTTAATTTCTGCAGTAATGCCCAGTGGGGAACCAAATCAAAAGTCTTCTTAAAGTCTAAGAACACCACATCACATGGTGTCTGTCTTCCTGTCCATATGTTTACTTACTTGTTCATAAAAATACAGTAGATTTGTGATGCATGAACGTCCCTTGCAGAAACCATGTTGATTTTTGTCAAATTTTATTTATTTATTTATTGATTCGGAGATAACCTATGAGCAGTATGCTCTTTTTCAAAGGTTCCACGTCAGTGAATATGATAAAAATACACAGGGAAACATTTTACAAGACACAGTATACAAAGTCACAAACATAGGTTCGAAGATTACAGGTATTGGTAATCTATGTTACAGTATCTACAGAAACACAAATTACAGACTACAAGGCACTTGAGCAGTTCCAAACACTTAAGAATTGACTAAGGTAGGCAGCCAAGAGATTTGGCTTTGTCAATCGGTTGGTATAGTGGGGGTAAGGTGAGGACAGGGGATGGGCCTGAGTTGGCAGGTGAGTGAAGGGTGGTGTCCAGACGAATCAACCAGGGCAACAGAGTGGGAGGACAGAACCACTTGTGAGGGAGGAGACAGGGGGTATAAACTAAAATGCAGCGATGGTCCTTGGAGAAGCAAGGGGGGAAGCAGACAAGATAGAGAGAAGGGAGTGGTGGCTGAGCAGGGGAAGGAGATAGCCTGGCATGAGGGGATAACTTATTCAGCAGTGGACAACCATCAGTGTTCAGTGTATATCAGAACGGGGGGGGGCATGGAGACTAGTGATCGTAGGATACAAACCCGTAGTGGCCAAAATTAGGGGGAGAAGGGATAGTGACTCGTGAGAGGAGGGAAGAGGATCAGGTGGCTGTCCAGCATGAGCACCAACTGTTGTCCAGAAGGTGGTTGTTCAGTTCAGTTTTGAAAAAGAGGAGGCTCTCAAGTTTTAGTAGGGGGGGCAGGGACCTCATTTAGCTAGAGCGGAGCTCTATATGCAAAGAATCATTGTCCAAGGAATGTTTTCCTGAAGGAGACCATCAGTGGTCCACAGTCCATGTTCATTGTCTGGTAAAAAGATTGATTTGATTGCAGATCAGTGATACATGGAGGAGCCTTACCAACCATTGTTTTATTGCCCAACAGACATGTCGGGAACTTTATCCTAGAGTCTAGGTTCAGCCAATTAGTTTGCTCATAAAGCATGCAGGAGTGAGCAAATCTGTCAGCCCCTAGTGTGAGTTTGCAGGCTTTGTTGAGGGCAGTCACCCCCCTCTTAAGTGCAGTTTCAGAAGCTGCTCCATAGACAATCAGTCTGTAATCTATGATTGACAAAATTGAACTGAAGGCAGAGGGTAGAGGGTAGAGGGCAGAGGGTGTAAGATATTGTTTATGCCTATATAAGACACCCAACTTGATGTTGACCTCTTTTACAACCAATCCTATATATTGAGAGAATGTTAGTGTATCATCGATAGTGACAGCAAGGTACTCGAAGGAGTGAACCTGTTCCAGCAGAACATCCTTATTGTTAAAGATGGTCAGATCCAGGTGTATTTACTTATGCTGGTGACTTGAGATCAGCATTGTTTTCATCTTCTTATAACTGAGGAGTAGTTTTTGCAGGTAAAACCACTGCTCCAGTTAGTTAAAGGTAGTCTGTAACTCCTTTTGGAGCAGAGTAGGCTGGGAGCTACTACTCAGGATGACGGCATCATCTGCATACAAGATAATTTTGTTTTTACAGGCGTGAGGGAGGTTGTTCAGAAACAAACTAAAAAGTAGAGGACCAAGAATGGACCCTTGTGGGATGCCTAGAGTGACTTTCCTTGTGGATGATATTGTGGTTCCTATTTTGACACTCTGGGACCTGAGAGACAAATAGTCCTTGAACCAAAGGGCTGCTTCTGTGGCCATCCCTAGCAACAGCAGTTCCTGAAGCAGGATCGGGTGATTAATGGTGTCAAAGGCCTTGGTGAGATCTATAAAGATAGAGCCCACCAACTGGCCTCCATCCATTGCCTTATGCATGTATTCAGATAATTCAACCAGGGCTGTAGTCATGCTATGGTTATGCTGGAATCCATGCTGCTGGGGGCACTGAAGATCATATTTTTGAAGGTACTCAGAGATCTGATCTGCTACAATTCTCTCTAGCGCTTTTGGTAAGGGGGATAAAATTTAAATATATCAGTAGTTTCTGGTGCTGGAGCGTTCCCCACTTTTGAGTACTGGGGTCACCAGTGCCAGTTTCCAGATAGATGGGAATTTTGCCAGGGTGAGAGATTTATTGAAGATTTTGGAACTGGGGCAATAACTAAATTGATTGCTACGGCTACCAACTTCATGTCAATATTGTCACTGCCATGTCTAGTTTTACCTAGGACCCTTGAGACATAGATTTTAGTCTCCTTGACAGTAACCCATTTGAAGTAAAAGTTCTTTATTAATTTATCTTTAATTATACCTTCTAAAAATTTACAGAGTACTGGAGTCAGACTAATAGGCCTGTAATTATCTTCTTCACCCTTGTTACCTTTTTTTGTGGAGTGGCATAACATTTGCCTGTCTCCAATCAGATGTAATTTATTAAATCATTTATGTAGAGGGAGCATCAGGTGTTTTTGTATCAATTTGAGTATGTCGTGTATAATACTGTCCAGGCCTGGGGAAGAACCTGATTTAATTAGCTTAAATTTAGATAGTATTTCTTCTTCAGAGATGGTAATGTCCATTGTGGTATAACCATTTTCTAAATTAATAGGAGTGTTTCTTTTGTCAAATGATTTACAAAAGTGATTTATTTAATATGCTGGCCATTTCTGAGGGCTCAGTTATTGTATTCAGTGTGGTTATTGGACCAACTTTGCATTTATGTTTTTTAAAGAATTTATGTAACTAAAGAATATTTTGTTGTTTCTTTTTGTTGCCTGTTCTGCTAATTTTTCTTTGGATGCTTTTTTTGCCTTATTGATTATTTGTTTGCATTTTTTTTGTATTTGTTTGAAAGTCGCAAGTCTAGTAGGAGATTTATTTTTCGTGTAATTGTTGTAAAGATGATTTTTTTTAATTAGTTTTATGATATTTGGTGATAACCATTTAGGAGTAACCCTAGACATTTTTTTTTTTTTTATTCTGGGTATACATAGTTGGGCTATCTGCAAGATTTTGGTTTTTAGAATAGACCACATGTTTTTTTTTACAGAAATGTTGGTGAACAACCAGTCCCGTCGATGTTATCAAATGCTTTTTCAATCATATTAATATTTGCTTTTTTATAAAGAAAGATCTCAGTTATATTCTTAGATGGTGAGAAGTCTGCGACAATATCAAAAGACACCACATTGTGGTCACTATTTCCAAGGGGAGCTAAGACAGAGCAATTTTTTATGATAATGTTTGCAGTATTTAAAGCAGTATCTAACATGTTTTGACCTTGAGTTGGGGCAGTAACTGATTGTGATAAAGATAGATCTCTACATTAGTTTATGAACTGTCTAGAGGAACTTGATTGAGCTTAAACATTTTTCCAATTTATATCTCCAAAAAAAACTCTACATTGGGTGCTGCTACAATCCCCCTACAGCCAGAACCGAGGGTCTAAACAGCTTCCTCTCTGGCCTGAGCTCCATATCCCCACACAGAGACTCAATTCTCTTGGGTGATCTCAATCTAAACTGGCTCAGTTCCCACCAGCCTGATTATGCCTCCCTCCTAAAACAATACAACCTGGCCCAAACTATTGACATTCCCACAAGGCAGAACCCTTGCAAGGGCACACAGACAATCTCAGATTGGATTGTAACTAACCAGGAGGACTGTGTCCTGCATGCTGGTACCATGACTGACTCCATTAGCGATCACGCCCCTACGTACCTTCTCTGGTCATCCAAACTTAAATGGCCCCCACCTAAATACCTGTCTTTCCATAATTTCAGAAGCCCAAACACCCCCTTCCTTCTCTCTGAGGCACGGGCACTGGACTGGTCTGCCGTTTTCTCAGAATCAAATGTGACCCAGGCAGCAACCATGCTCACTCAAGCTCTCCTGACTGTACAGGAGAAGCATTTTCCAGTCACCACCAGAAGGGTGAGTGGTGGCTACTCATGATGGGTCATGAAAGACCTCCTTACCCTCATGAAAGACAGGGACCATGACTGGTCAACCTATAAAGCATCCCCATCCCCTACCCTATGGGATGATTACAGGCATCGGAGGAACCTTTGCAAACACCTGGCCAAAACTCTCAAACAGACACATTTTTGCAGTCTCCAGGAAACTAACCTCGGGGACCCTAAACAATTCTGGGCATCCATTGGTTCACTATCAAACCCCACCCCCTCCAGTAAACCTGTCCCACAGCTACACACTACTGCTGGCCTCATTACCGATCCCCAAGAAGTGACCAAGGCCTCAATGACAAATTCTCCAACCTCACTATGTACCTGAGCAACTCCCAAATGACCTGCAAAAAAACACCTGTCCTCATGCACGCCCCCATGACATCACCCGCCGGGCCTACCTCTCAATCTCCACCTCCCTCCTTTTTCTTCAAAATACTCTCACATGCTGACATAGCTAAACTCCTAAAGAGCCTCCCAAACCATGGCAGATTATCCCCTTTCTTCTTTAGACTTATCTCCCCTGCCATCGTCGCCCCTCTAACGTTCATTTTCAACCTCGCCCTGACCACTTCCTCCATGCCCGATACACGGAAAACCATGAGGGTCATTCCCATTCATAAAGCCGGGGACCCGCAATCCACAGACAACTATCACCTAATCTCCATCCTTTCTCACCTAAGCAAGCTCCTGGAAAAAGTCGTCCACCACCAACTTGCTGACTACATAGGTAAATATGACCTACTATGTAGCCAACAACATGGCTTCCACAAGAATCACTCCACCACCGCTGCCCTCGCAATCCTAACTGACCACATCCTCACAAATATGGACCATGGAAATGCAACTGGAACAGTCTTGGTTGACCTCTCCAAAGCCTTCGACCTGGTCAATCACTCGCTCCTCCTCTCCAAATTGCATCACCTTGGCTGCTCTCCGGAGGTCACCATCTGGTTTGGAAGCTACCTTACAGGGCGCTCCCAGTTTGTGTGCATTGGCCTAGCCCACTTGCCCACTCTTCTTGTCTGTACTGAGGTCACCCAAGGCTCTATCCTGGGACCCCTCATTTTCTCCTTATTCATTAACTCCCTTCCAGAAGACAGTCTCAACTGTCACTCAATCCTTTATGCCGATGACCTCGTGCTGTTCACCAGCGGAAAGTTTCCTATCCTCATCTCTGCAGCCCTCTCACACAACTACACCACAGCCCACAACTGGTTCTCTGACAATCTCCTTCTGATCAATGCCAAGAAAACAAAAACAATGTTGTTCGGATCTAAGCCCTTCCTAATGAAATGCAAATCTAACCCACCTCTAATCATCACATCTTCTGATGGCCATGTCCTAGAGGATGTCAAACATTTCAAATATCTAGGAGTTGTGCTAGACCCCTTCCTTTCCTTTGCAGAACACATAAACTCCCTGGTTCTAAGATTTCACCAAATACTAGTGGCTGTCTACAGATACCAGCAATACCTCACCCCTGAGGCCCGCCATGCCATCATCCAGGGAAACCTGCCAACTATCCTGGACTACTGTTCTCCCATCTACTCCAAGACCTCTGCATCCACCATGGCAAAACTATCAGTAGCATACAACAGTGCCTGCCACTTCTCCCTGCTGGCCCCTTTCTCCACACACCACTGTACACGCTACATTACACAGGGGTGGCTCCCACTTCAAGCCCGCTTTGACCTTGAACTGTACAATTTTATTGATTCTGCCATCTGTATTGGCCAGAAATCCCCTCTTGCTTCCCTTCTCACCATCCAAACCTCATACTGCTGATCATACTCCTCCAGTATTCCCTCCCTGAAAATCCCCAGGGTAGCCATGAACATGGGTGCTAGAGCCCTCTCTGTAGCAGCCCCCACACTATTGAATGAGCTGCCCACTGAACTGCGCACCATAAACACTCACCGCCAATTCAAGACTTGCCTCAAAGGCTGGCTCCTCTTGGAATCCACCTGCCACTGCTTTAAGGACTAGCCCGAACCCCCCATAGGTTCCAGGGGTAGATCCAAATAGGTTCACTTATTTGCTGAAACTGTACCATCCATGAGCCTTACTTTGCTTTGTTATTTGTTGTCCCTCAACTACTGCCACTATGTATTGCCAAATGTATCAACTGTAATCTTTCACTATGTATTACCTGCTCTTGTTATGTTCATGTTATTCTGATGTTTCTACTCTGTGCCACCTTACGTGGCCCAGGTCGTGCCTGAAAATTGTCCCTGGGATCAGTGCACCTACCTGGTTAACAAAGTCATAAATAAATAAATAAAAATAAATAAAAAGTTTAGGACACCCATGAAAATTGTCTCACAATTGTCTATTGTGTTTTCTAGTTAGTTCATAATACCCTTTGATGTCTGTGGTATAGTATCAGGTGGACAGTAACATAGACCTAGTAAAACTGGTTCATTCTTTTCATTTCCAGTTTTTATCCATAAGGTTTCAGTATTTTCCGATGTCTTTATTTTGTTTGTTACATTTATAGGGTTTAGTTCCAATTTGATATAGAAAGCAATTCCTCCAAGGTCACATGAGCATCTGACTAGAATGGCTGCTTAAGCCTTTTGCTCCAAGCTACCCCTCAGCTTTCTCACTCTATTCTACCTCTTTCCATTCTGCTTCAGCTTTTTTTTTCTCCTACCTGGCTAGCTGAAGGGAAGAAGACTGAGGAAACCACTCCAATGGACCTGAAGCTTCTCCAGAAGAATAAACAAATTGATTGAGAAGTCTTCCCCTAGAAACATGCTGCCTGAAGTGAAAATGGCAGCTGTAGGAGACTGCCATCCACCTTCCCCTAACCCGTTCCGCCAAGCTCAATTAATTGAATGGATCACACAGTCCATAGAAGCATTCCACATCTAAGTAACTGAAACACAGCAGAATATTGCCTTGCTGATCAGCCGTGTTGAGAAAACTGAAGTGATGGTGTCAGCCACTGTAGACAAGGTCACCAATCATGACCATCGCTTAGCGGAGGTAGAGGCCCAGATTGCATGGCTGTCTGCTAAATTAGAAGATCTGGAAGGTCGCGGGCGGCAGAAGAACTTGCGCATTATTGGCCTGCCAGAAGAGTCAGATGGAGAAGAATCCAATGGCTTATCTCCAAGAGCACCTCCCCATCTGGCTACAGCTTTCACCTGAGGAATATTTATTCGAAATTGAGAGGGCCCACCATATACGACGAGCTCAGCCCGGACGTCCAATAAGCCTAGACCTCTTATTTTTATTGATCCATAATCACACACTCTATCATGCCTTATTGCATATGTATCTTATGTGGTGGAGATAGCCATTTGCTTAGACAGATGTGTTTGGATGACCTCTTGCTGTTGGTGATAAAATAGCATTGATATCCTTATTTTTACAGAAGATTGACTAAACGTTTACATACCAGTGAGTGAGAACAGCTGACTGGAGATTTTCGGTAGCAATTTTAAGATGGGTCAACTGCCCAGGTGATGGATTACTTCAAAACAAAGCAAGGCCCATCTGGAACTTCTAAAACAGAACCACAGTTGCAGCCCCACACTGGCCTAACAGTACCTAGAGAACTTGAAGAAATTCAGAATGCCCTCCAATTATTGTGCATTTTTTTTGGTTTCTTTTTTGATAAATCTTTTTAACTTCTGTTCTGTGGTGCAGGCTCCTTTCAGCCTCATCCTTGCAGTCCCTGATGGCCAGCAAACTCCCCTGGACCCACAACAATTTCCAATGGATCCCCCCCCCCATCATGACAGGGTCAGAAGGCGGAGGGCCTCCCCCCCCCAAGAGACTCACAGCCAGATGGCAGGATCCAGACAATGGTGCAAGTTGGAGACAGGTGGGAACACGTTAATTTGTCCCGGTCATTTTGCAGCATGACAACTCATTCTGCATTATTAGTTCCTGTGTCAAGCAACTCCCACATCAATTCATCTCTGAACAATTCTCTCCAACTACGTATCATACTGTAATCCAACAAAAATTACAGTATGACTTTCACTTCTGCAACCCTCAAGCGCATTGCCTCATCTGGTAAGTGAATTATGCCCATCTGGAGTTTATTTAATAATATTTACAGTGGGGGAAAATTGTTCAGAGATGAGCTGACATGGGAGCCAAATGATACCAGAGCTAATAGTCTGGCTGTGTGCCCCTCCTGGCTAGTATGGCTGTGCAAATACCTTTTTTTGAATGGTCAGCCAAATATTTGGTATTCAGGCATCTGGTATTCATTATTCAGCCAAATATTCAGAATTCGGCCTAACATAAAGGGCAGGAAACAGCCCCATGCTCCTCCCTAGCCCAGGTCACTTTAATATACAAGCTCCACATCCCCCCACCTTCAGTTGGCACCCAAATCCCCCCTCCTCCCCCCAGCAGCACCCATATTCTGATCAAATGTAAGTTTACTGAGTACTTCTTACCCAGTGCCAAACTACCTAGCCTAGTGGTAGCGCTACTACTCCTGGCAGGAGATATTCAACCAAACCCTGGCCCCAATACCACCAATATCTCAGTGGCATCCCCTCAGGACCCTGGCTGGGTTTCTGCAAAGGGTCTGAGCATAGCACATATGAATGTTTGTAGCCTCAGACCCAAAATACATGAAATCCAAGCCTGGCTGGACCTCTACAAGCCCAATGTCCTAGCCATCTCAGAAACCTGGCTTAACGCCCACATCCTTGATCATGAGATAGAAGCACTGGGCTATAGCACCTATCGCAAGGACAGGGAATCCAAAAAAGGAGGTGGGGTGCTAATCTATACAAAGATTGACCTCACCGTGTCACTCCTAACCTTGCAGGAAAATCTCCCTGCTGAGGGCAAAGCTATATTCATCTGCTTAACCCTTGGACACACCAAGCAACTAAGCATAAGCTGTGTCTACCACCCATCTAAGTCTGCTCTCCAGTCTCTTGAAGCCATCACCGAATACTCTGGCCCAAGAGGTAGCTGCAGGGCTACTCATATTGGGCGACTTCAACCTCAGCTGGGCCCAGGACCCTGGCCATGCCTCAATGTCTCTGACCCATGAAGCAGGTCTGACGCAGGTCATCTGTGAACCAACCAGACTAAATTACAAAACTGGGAATCACACCACGCTGGATTGGGCCCTGGTGCCAAACCCTGCAAACATCCAGAGCTCGGGAATAATGGCAGACTCCTTGAGTGACCATTCCCCGATATTCTGTATATGGAAGAACAGAGCACCCAAGGTCCAGTCAAGAATCCTTACTGCCCAAGACCACACCAATTTCTCGGAAGTGCAATTCAATCACTACCTAGGCAGCCAGGACTGGAGCCCCATAACACTCCTCCCAATGCTGGCTGAAGCCTTGGAATACTTCCAGGACTTACTAGGCACAGCTGCCAACCACTTCGCTCCAATGAAGTGTATGACAGCGAAAGGCAGCTGCTACAAGTGGATCTCTCCATCCCTCAAATCTCTAATGACTACTCAGGACAAAGCCTGGAAGAAATTCAAGCTCTCCTCTCTCCCTGAAGACCTATTGGAATACAAAGTCCTAAGAAATGAAGCCAAGAGAGCCTTTAAACTTACTAAGAAAGGGTATATCACACACCTCCAGTAAACTAGCGTAGGCAACTCTAAGCAATTCTGGAATCATGTCAATGACCTGATCAAGGGCAACAAAAAGTCTGAACCCAGCCCCATGGAGGTCAACGGTCAGCTTACTAGTGACTCTGTTCTAATATCGGCTGCCCTCAACAACCACTTCACTGATCTGGAGGCCTACAGGGCCGGCCAATCTTCCCTGATCTCGGCCCCAACCACAACCAAAGCAACACACTTTGAACGACCCTCCTTCCACCTGAGACTGGTAAAGCGCACTGAGGTCCTAACCCTCCTAAAGGCGCTGAAACCCAAAGGGTCAGGGGGACATAGAAACATGGAAACATAGACTTTGATGGCAGATAAGGACCACTTGGCCCACCTGGTCTGCCCATTTCCCTACCTACAGTATAGGCCGCAGATCCTAGTTAACCAACAGCCTATTTCTTCCTATCCCCCCACAAGAATTACCTTATGTCTGACCCATGAATTCTTGAATTCTCCCACAGTTTTAGACCCCACAACCTCCTCAGGAAGGCTGTTCCATGCATTCACTACCCTCTCTGTGAAAAAATATTTCCTCACATTGCCCTGGAATCGCCCCCCCCATCTTTTAAATTGTGTCCCCTTGTTCTTGCACGTCTCTTTTTCTGAAATATGCTGCCCTCTTGGACTTTGTTGATTCCACTGAGGTACTTTAAAGTTTCTATCATGTCCCCCCTCTCCCTCCTTTCCTCAAGGGTATACATATTAAGCTACTTTAGTCTCTCCTCATACGGCTTCTCTTGTAGACCCTGCACCATTTTAGTTGCCCTCCTCTGGACTGCCTCTATCCTGTCTATGTCCTTGCGGAGATGGGGTCTCCAGAACTGGACGCAGTACTCCAGATGGGGTCTCACCAACTGTCTATACAGAGGGATAACAACTTCTTGGTTTCTGCTGGTGATGCCTCTCCCTATGCATCCCAGTATACCCCGAGCCCTCCCTACTGCCTTCTCACATTGCTTGCTAACCTTAAGGTCATCTGATATGATTACCCCCAGGCCCCTTTCCTTTTTTGTTGTTGTTACTACCCCCCCCCCCACTGTGTAATCTTCCCCTGGGTTCTTGTTTCCAAGGTGCATTATTTTGCACTTTTTGCATTGAATCCTAGCTGCCATACTTCTGACCATTCCTCCAACCTTGCCAAGTCCCTTCTCATCCTTTCCACGCCTCTTTGTGTATCAACCCTGTTGCAGATCTTTGTGTCATCTGCAAAGGCATACTTTCCTTCCAGTACCTCTGCAATGTCACTTATAAAGACATTAAAAAGGACTGGACCCAGTACTGAACCCTGCAGTACCCCACTAGTAACCCCTCTTTCTTCAGAATGGACTCCATTTACAATTACCTTCTGTGTCCTGTTGTCCAGCCAATGTTTTACCCAGGCTACCACCCTGGGACCCACTCCCAGGCTGGTTAATTTGACTATTAATCTTCTGTATGGGACTGTGTCAAATGCCTTGCTAAAGTCTAGGTAGGCCATGTCCTCAGCCCCTCCCTGGTCTACTACTTTGGTCACCCAGTCAAAGAAATCTATTAGATTCGTCTGACATGACCTTCCCACTGTGAACCCATGCTGCCTTGGGTCCTGTGCCCCACTGAGCTGTAGGTACTCAACAATTCTTTCCTTCAGAAGTGACTCCATCACTTTCCCTACCACAGAGGTCAAACTGACAGGTCTGTAGTTTCCTGCCTCTGTCTTGGTCTCACTTTTGTGAAGAGGAATCACATCCGCCTTTCTCCAGTCCTCGGGTACCACACCATCCTCCCATGATTTATTAAAAAGAGTAGTCAGTGGTTTCACTAGTTCCCCCCTTAATTCTTTTAGAATTCTGGGGTGAATTCCATCAGGCCCCATTGCTTTGTCCACCTTCAGTTTTAGGAGTTCTTGCAGAACCCTTTCTTCTGTGAAAGGGCTGGGATCAACCCCCCTATCAAGAGTGCTTCTGTTAATTGGATTAGGCACTTCCCCCTCCTCTTTTGTGAATACTGAGCAGAAATATTTGTTCAGTATCCCTGCCTTTTCACTGTCCCCCTCTGCCCATTCTATTCAGTCTCACTATCCCTCCCTTTGTCTTTCTACGTTCTGTGATGTACCTATAAAAGGTTTTATCCCCCTTCTTAACCGAGTTGGCTATCTTTTCCTCAGTTTGGGCCTTTGCTATTCTGATTTCCCTCCCTGCTTCCTTCTGGGAGGGACCAGATGGGATCAACCCTCAGCTACTCAAGGCTGGAGCCACCTCCTTATTCAGGCCTTTAACCATGCTGCTTAACAGATCACTAAGGGAAGGAGCAGTCCCTGACCAGTGGAAACAGACCAATGTAGTCCCTATCCACAAAGGTGGACTCAGGGACAAACTAACCAATTATAGGCCGATCTCTCTTCTCTGCACACTAGCCAAATTGCAAGAAAGGCTAATCTACAACTAACTCCAGGACTATTTGGAAGCTCATCAGCTCCTTGCCCCATCCCAACATGGATTCAGACCAAACTACGTTACTGACACTGCCCTCATTAACTTCTTGGACGAAGTGATCAGGGCAATGGACAAAGGGATACCCACAGGCGCAGTCTTCATAGACTTGTCCAAGGCATTTGACCTTGTAGACCATAACCTTCTGCTACAGAAGCTGCACAACGCTGGCCTAGACCCCCATGTCCTTAAGTGGTTTGGGAGTTACTTATCAGGCCGGGCACAGATGGTCACCTGGAAGGGGGCCATGTCAGGGCCACTACCACTAAAACAGGGAGTACCTCAAGGCTCAATACTAGGCCCCCCCCATTCTCCCTATTTACCAATGAACTAAGTACCTACTGTGGGGAGAGCTCAGTTGTACAGTACGCTGATGACACTGTCATCTATTGACCCTTGGGCAATGTGGCTGCTCTCAGTCCCCTCCTCCAAAAGGACCTCACATCCCTAGAGACATGGCTGTGCGAGAATACTGTTTGCCATGCCCTGTATAATCGGGGCCGCATAGGTCAGGGTAAGGAGCAATACACTAGTCGAAATGGAGATCCTGGCCTCAGGGATGAGCAGCGAGAACAGAATGGTACTTAACGCAGACAAAACTAAGGCAATACTATTCGGGCCAAGATCTTTGGGACCTGACAGGTCCTCATCCCTGCGACTTACCACACTCTCTGGCAAATGCTTAAAAGTAGTTCCCTCCCTAAAATACTTAGGCCTAACTCTGGATCAGTCAATCATCTATAAAGACCATGTGGACCAGGTCACCAGGACCCTACACCGCAAACTCAGAACCTTGTACCGTCTCAAGGACCAGCTCATCCCTGAGGCCAGGCTCTCCATTTCGACTAGTGTCCTGCTCCATACCCTGACCTGTGCGGCCCCGATTATACAGGGCATTGCAAAGCAAGAAGTATCCAGGATGCAAATCCTATACAACAAAATAGCTCGGTTCGCTACCCAAGACCACCCGAGACGTCACCACTGTGACACTCTGGCCCAGCTCCTGTGGCCCACATTGGCTGCTCGACTACAACACCCATTGCTCGTCCAGGCCTACAAGCTACTCAAACCTCCCGCTCCTCCAAGCATAGCAGGAACCATAGCTATTAAACACAATCCTAGGAACCTAAGGACATCAGAACGAACACTACTTGAAGTCTCCAGAGTTCGGACCAACGCTGTCGGCAGGTCCTTCTCTTGGCAAGCCCCGAGCCTATGGAATAAGCTCCCTCCCCTGGTCCAGGACACCTCCTCACTTATGAATTTCCACACTAGGCTCAAGGCCCATATGCTGGACACAAGTGCATGCCACTGCCATGGCTCTTAAGGTACCCCTTTCTTTCTGTATCAAACCCCCCTAAAGGTGTGCCTGCTATGTACCTCCTGCTAGTTTATGGACACCTAAGGACCAATGCTACCTCATGCATATTACTATGCCAAGTACTATCAAGGCAAAACTGTGTCATGTTGATAACCATGCCTGAAAACCACTGTCTGTAACTACCTTATGCTTCCACAACCTATGTAATCAAATGTTATCTCCTCTGTATCATATCTTGTATTGTTATCCCGGGTCGCCCATGAAAAAGGGACCTTCTGGACTCAGTGGGCCTACCCGGTCACCAAAATTTAAAAAATAAATGAATATATACTCTAACAATGGGTGGTTGGCACAACCTGTCACTCACATAGCCAGCTGATGATTTTCATTACCACTTAGGTTATGGTAGTCCCCCCCTCATCTACACTGGTAGCACCACTGTCTGTAGAAGAAGGCAAACAGGACCCTCCCAACAGCCCTCCCATCACATCTGCAGCCACACAAAAGAATAGAAGAAGGTGACTGACACAGCCCTCCCTCCCCAGTCAACAGCCATCCAGCTTCTTCTGAATGAAGATATTCCCTCGCTTGGTTGCATAGTAAAACCAGATGATCATGTGATCAGCTGGTTTTACTGCAAACCAACTGAGGGAGTATCTGCAGAAGAAGCTTTGGATGGCTATTGACTGAGGAGGTGTGGCCAGCCAGTCACCTTCTTGGCGTGTGACTGCAGCCATGGGAGGGCTGCCATGAGGGTTCTGCTTGCCTTCTACAAAACAGTGGTGCTACCCAGGGTGGATGGAGGGGAGGGGGCTGTCCTCACTGAAGCAGTAATGAAAGTCAGAGGCTAGCCATGGGGTTGGGTTGGTTGTGCTGGCTGCCCATCATGGGAGTAATCAGTAAGCTTATATTTTATCAGAATGTGGGTCTGCTGCAGGGAGAGGAGGGGTGATTTATTTATTTATTTTCATTTAGTAAAGAATAGGAATTACAAACCTTTGAGCTAAGAGCTCATGTACAGAGGGTCCTCATCAATCAAAGGAGGGGAACAATTATATGAGTTGGGAATAGCTAATGCAGCTAACAGGCATTGTCATAAACATATTAGTAACACATTACCAAACTAATATAATACAAGAAACTGAGTATTAAAGACAGAGGCAAATTGTAAAGTACAGTCTTCACACAGAGTACATAAGGAACAAAACACTGGCAGTATAAATAAGGTGCAAACAGTTCAGTTAGGTACTCACAAATAGCAGCTAAAAAGCCTTGCCATAGACAAGAGGTTGCCAAGGTAGAAACATCTCAGTGAAAGTGTAGCGGGCAATAGGTAAGAGAATGGGGATTTGCATGCTAACTGAGGATGGGGGGAAGGGGGCTTCTACATTGAAATGATCTGGGCTAGGGATGAGGTTAGGGGCTTTTTCTTTTCTATTTTTTAGGCAGTGTTTCCCAAATAGGGATGAATAGTACTACAATTCATTATTTGGGATCCAATTAATGAATAGTGCATTATTTGTGGCGTTAGTGAAATAATAATCATTGAGTGCACACCCCTACTGGCTAGCTTTTAAAGTTACTGCTGTCTAGTGCATCATGACATCACACCCCTAATCTCTGGCAGTGGTGTATTCACCCTCCCAGTCCAATTGAAGTGATTATGATGATGGGTGAATAGATTTGAAGTCACAACCTCCCAGAGGTCCAAATTCATGGGTTCATAGGTGAATATGAGTCAATAGCTATAGGCCTTAAAGACTCAACTGATTTTAGCATGAAAACTCAAATTTTATGTCTCCCATATAACTGTCCAATGAAGTTTTAAAGACAAAAAAACGCCTGTTCACAATTCGATCAGAGAGGAGAGAATAAGATAGAGATAGAGAGAGAGAGAGAGAGAGAAAGAGCTACTTTTGTTCAGTTAGTCGTTATGCTTAAAGCAATGCAAGGTGAGAGAGTCAGAGAGAGAGAGAGAGAGAGAGAGCGAGGCGCAGCGAATTGGTGTCACAACGTGCAGCAGATCAAATCCATGCATATTTTGTCAGACTATATTCAGTAAGACTAAGCACTTATATTTCAAGCAGGAGATGTTTTTCTATGGGTTGGTGATGTTTTAACATATGTTGCAACCCACAGAATGCAGTGCCATCCTTAGTGTATGCGTAGCCCCTCAGTACATTTGAAAATGTCCCTCCCCCTCTCCCTCCCCCCTCAGTGAAGACTTGTAACTCTTTCTCCCTGTCAGGTCTGCCCCACCCCACCCCCAAAATGCTTCCATTGAATCTAGGATGGATACACTTTCCCACAAAAAAAAGAAAATCTCAGCAATGCAGTCAAGCCCATGTAGCATGCATGGGCACTTATACCTACTGTAGGAGGATTGCATTGCCATAGCTAGATAACCTAAAAAAAGAGTCACGCTAGTTGTCACTCCTGCCAGAAAGTGCTTTCATGCCTGAGTAGTAGCATTTTTATGTTTGCTTGCACGCATGTGCAAGAAACATAGTGCCATCATCCGAGTTTTCGGAGGTGTGGCAGCCCTCTTCCAATTCAAGCAGTGTGTTTGCAGGCGTGGCCGCAGTTCTCCTATGCCTGCTCAAGCTGTCTATGACAGCCCCAAAATGCAGTGGCGTACAGTTAAAAGGGCGAGCTACGCTTCAGTGAACAGCGATAAGATATCGCTGGCTCATGCGTGCTCCCCCACACACACACACACACACACACACATGCACGCATACTGCGTGCTCCCCCACCCACACTGTGTAGCTGACGGGGGTGCCCAATCCCCCATCGGCTGTGCTGCGCCTCCCCAAAAACAGAGTTGTGTATGCCACGCTGGGTGCCCACCCCAGCATGGCTACACATCGAGTAGCTGATGGGGATGCCCAATCCCCGCCGGCTCCACTGGCCCCAAAGTACAGGGTGCCACGCTGGAAGCCCACCCCAGCATGGCAACACATGCTATCACCGACGGAGGTGCCCAATCCCCCGTCAGCTCCATGCCCCTCCGCCAGCCATCCTTGTGCCATGCTGGGAGCCCACCCCAGCATGGCAAACATCCTGCATTGTCATTTTAAGTAAAAAAACACCTGAAATGCAAAAATGGTCCCTCACTGTCACTGCCCCCACCTGTGCCCACCCACTGTGCACCCTGCCTCCCCACACCCCCGCACCCCATGCTTACCTCCAGACTCCGGTGCGACGATCTTCAGTGGACCGGGAACACGTCTGCACTCTTCAAAGCTGACCACGAACTGAGGAAATGCCGGTAAGCTGTATAATGGGATAGGTAGGGTTTTTTCAACTTTGCTGCATATCTCAGGCATTTTTTGGAATTTTTGCACCAAATTTTCAACATGGGGTTTTTGGGACCCCTTCTCATGAACGCTGTCACTGTCAAGGCGTTAATAGGCCCCAAAATGATTTTGCAGTCACTGCGCGAAATCACCTTTCAGGACCAAGTAACAAAACGACACTGCCACTGTTCATAAGGTGGGCTCTCAAAAAAGCCTATGTTGAAAATTTGGTGGAAAAATTCCTAAAAATGACTGTTTTACGAGCGTGCGTTGAGCAGTTCCTACAGAAGCTTGTAAGTTCACGAACTTTCAATATTTTCACTCCAGATTTTCGACATTGCCATTTTACCACACCTCCTTATGAGCAGTACAGCTGTCATTTTTCACATCTTGCCCAAAACGTGTTTCCACCCATGTAGCGCACAATGGTGCAGTCGGTGTGTGAAATCAATGTATGAGACACATTAAGAAACTCACAGTGACACTGTTCATGAGCAGAGGTCTTAAAATGGCTATGTTGAAAATTTGGTGAAAAAATTCCTAAAAATGACTGTTTTACAAGCGCGTGTTGCCCAGTTCCTATGCACGCTCGTAAGTTTGCGAATTTTCAATACTTTCACTCCAGATTTTCAACATTGCCATTTTATTACACTTCCTTATGAGCAGTGCAGCTGTCATTTTTCACATCTTGCCCAAAATGTGTTTCCACCCATGTAGCGCACAATGGCGCAGTCGGTGTGTGAAATCAATGTATGAGACACATTAAGAAACTCACAGTGGCACTGTTCATGAGCAGAGGTCTTAAAATGGCTATGTTGAAAATTTGGTGAAAAAATTCCTAAAAATGACTGTTTTACAAGCGCGGGTGGCAGTTCCTACGCACGCTCGTAAGTTTGCGAATTTTCAATATTTTCACTCCAGATTTTCAACATTGCCATTTTATTACACTTCTTTATGAGCAGTGCAGCTGTCATTTTTCACATCTTGCCCAAAATGTGTTTCCGCCCATGTAGCGCACAATGGTGCAGTCGGTGTGCGAAATCAATGTATGAGACATATTAAGAAAATCACAGTGACACTGTTCATGAGCAGAGGTCTTAAAATGGCTATGTTGAAAATTTGGTGAAAATATTCCTAGAAATGACTGTTTTACGAGTGTGCTTTGCAGTTCCTACGAACTCTCGTAAGTTTGCGAATTTTCTATATTTTCACTCCAGATTTTCCACATTGCCATTTTATTATACTTCCTTGTGAACAGTACAGCTGCCATTTTTCACGGCGCCCAAAATGCATTTCCGCACATGTAGCGCACGATGGTGCTGTCGGTGTGCAAAAGCAATGTTTTGGACAGATTATGAAAATCTCAGTTACACTGTTTATGAGCAGAGGTCTTAAAAATGGCTATGTTGAAAATTTGGTGGCAAAAGTCCATAAAATGACTGTGTTACGAGTGAGCATTACGCAGTTTCCACGCACCCTCATAAGTTCATGACTTTGTAATATTTTCAGTCCAGATTTTCATGTGGCTATTTTCCACACTTCCTTATGAACAGTACAGCTGTCATTTTTCACAACATGGCGTAAATGTGTTTTACACTTTCAGCGCAGAGATGCGTGGCCTGCGTGGGAAATCATTGTTCGGGACAGATGAAGAAAATCACAGTGACACTGTTCATGATCGAGGTCCCAAATGCCTGTGTTGACAATCTGCTGTAAAATCCCAAACTAATTACATTACCGTGTGCATTGCACAGTTTCTATGCACGCCTGACTTCACCAGTTTTTTATATTTTACTGCAGATTTGCACATTGCCATTTTTACACCTCCCATGAACAGTACAGCTGTCATTTTCACATCCTGTTCGAATGTGTTTTGCACCTGTGGTGCTAAATGCCGTAGTTGCTGTGCATAAGCAGCTTTCGCAGCAAACTGATATTGCCACTGTTCATGAGGTGGGGTCACAAAAAACCATGTTCAAAATTTGGAGTGAAAATACCAACCGAATGCCTGAAGTGTTAGGGTTTCCAACCATAACACCCCACCCTGTAGAGAATGACAGGCATCAGGGGTGTGACTTGGGATTCTTGCCTGTAATGTTCATACCATTCCACACCCTGCAGCCAGTGAGAGGCATTGAGGTATGCCTTGGACTCTTCGGCCCCAAAGTTCACCCCATTCTCCTATACCGCACCCATCTACCTGTATTTCCTGATGGAATGGGGTGCGCATAACGGCCAAAGACCCCAAGGCACACCGTGACACTTGTCAGTGTCTGCAGGGTGGGGTGTGGTGAAATGGCGTGGCCATTATGCCTGACGACCCAAAGGCACACCCCAATGCCTGTCACTCTCTGCAGGGTGGTGGTGTGGTTGGCTTTAGTTCAATACTTCACTGCCATTTCTGTTATGCAGCTCTGTAACTTCTACACTACCAATGCCAATGAAAGCAAGCAAACATTCGGCATTGACAAATGCTTGTTGTAACTGCCTCAACCCAAACCCCTATGAGTACTAGCAAGGCTAAACATAGAAGTTGACGGCAGATAAGGACCGCAAGGCCCATCCAGTCTGCCCATTTCTTTTTCTACCTTATAAATGTGCCATCGGCCTTTGCTCTGTCAGTGACCTATCTATTCGTAGTCATTTGTATTGCTCCCTTATGCCTATCCCATGCCTGTTTGAAGCCCTGCACTGTATTCATAGCCACCACTTCTTGTGGTAAGCCATTCCATGCATCTACCACCCTTTCTGTGAAAAAGAATTTCCTCACATTCCCCTTAATCGGCCTCCCTCTAATCTCATGCTGTGTCCTCTTGTCCTGCTATTTTCTTATATTTAAACATGTTAGACTCTTTCACCTTGTTTATGCCCTTAAGGTGTTTAAATGTCTCGATCATATCACCCTCTCCTCCTTTGCTCAAGGGTATACATATTGAGCTCCGTTAATCTGTCCTCATATGTCTTCTGATGCAGTCCCTGCACCATTTTGGTTGCCCTTCTCTGGACTGCCTCAATTTGGTTAATATCCATGAAGGTGTGGCCTCCAATACTGCAGCAGTACTCCAGATGGGGCTAACCAATGTCTTGTACAGAGGGATTATTACCTCCCTCTTATGACTTGTGATACCCTACTAATACACCCTAACACCCCTAGCCTTACCTACTGCTTTAGAGGTCTGCTTGGATGATTTTAGGTCATCAGTGATGATGATGCCCAAGTCTCTTTCTTCCTTTGTGACTGCTAGCAACTCCTTCCCAGCCTATAAGTGCTTCAGGGTTTCTCTTCCCTATGTGCATGATTTTGCACTTTTGCATTAAATCCCAGTTGCCACTCTTCTGACCATTCTGCTAGTTTATCCAGATCTCTTCTCATTCTGCCCACCCCATCTGGATCATCTACTCTGTTGCAGATCTTGGTGTCATCTGCAAACAGACAAGCCTTACCCTCTAGTCCATCTGCGAGGTCACTAATGAAGATGTTGAATAGGACTGGCCCCAGGACTGATCCCTGAGGTACCCCACTTGTGACTTGCATCTCTTCTGACTGTATACCATTTACCACCACTCTCTGTTTTCTGCCAGTCAACCAGTTTGCCACCCAGTTGACCAACTTCTGACCCACCCGAGCCTACCTAGCTTATTTATCAATCTTCTATGTGAACAGTGTCAAAAGCTTTGCTGAAGTCAAGGTAGGCGACATCAACTGCTCCCCTTGGTCCACCACTCTGGTTACCCAGTCAAAGAAATCTATGAGATTAGTTTGACAGGACCTTCCTTTGTAAACCCATGCTGTCTTGGATCCTGTGCCCTATGGATTCCAGGTGTTGCACTATCCTTTCCTTAAGGAGTGCTCCATAATCTTGCCCACTACTGAGGTAAGACTGACCGTCTGTAGTTCCCCGCCTCCTCCCTGCTACCACTCTTGTGGAGTGGGATCACATGAGCCCTTCTCCAGTCTTCTGGGACCTCTCCTGTGCTCAGAGACTCACTAAACAATTCTGCTAATGGCTCTGCTAGTTCCTCCTTTAGCTCCTTAAGTACCCTGGGATGTATGCCATCAGGTCCCATTGCCTTATCCACCCTGAGCTTAGCAAGCTCTTGTAGGACCCTTTCTTTTGTGAAGGAGTAGTGCTCACCTCCCTCCCCTGTGTCCATGATGCTGAGCTGTGGGCCCTGCCCACCTTCTCTTCAGTAAATACTGAGCAAAAGTATCTATTTAGGATAGATGCCTTTACAGGGTCCTCCTCCTCACATGCTCCTTTTCTCCATTAAGCTTAGCAATCCCTCTGGACTTCTCCTTTCACTAATGTATCTATAGAAAGTCTTGTCACCTTCTTTACTGTTCGTGCTAGTGTTTCCTCAGTTTGGGACTTTGCCTGCCTTACTGCCTTACCTGCTTCCCTTAGGGCAGTTTGGTATACCTCCTATCTTCATCCCGCTGTGTTCCCTTATATTTTCTGAAGGCCAGCCTTTGGCTCTGACCTTTTCTGCTACTGTATTTGAGAACCAAAGTGGTTTCCTTCTTCTTTACACTTCCTTTTCTGTCTAACACAATGGGATGTTGCTTCAAGTATTGTATCCTTAATGCTTGCCCACTTGCCTGTACCTCCTCACCTGTGTTTCTTTTGCCAGGGCTAGCTTAACTCTGTTGGCCATCTTATCAAAGTCAGCTCCTCTGAAGTCCCATATTTTTGCCTTGGAATGGGATGATTTAGATGTAGTAGCAAATTGAACCATACCATGTGATGGTCACTGGCCCCCAGGTGACCTTCTACCTGAGATCTGTGATCCCTTCTTTGTTAGTCAGTACTAGATCTAGGATAGCCCTGTCTCTTGTGGGTTGCTGTACCAGTTGTTTGAGGCCCTCCCCTGCAGGGAATCCACTATGTGTCTAGTTCTGGCGATGTTCCTGCTGGTATTGACCAATCTGTATCTGGTATGTTGAAGTCTCCCATTATCAGAACCTCCCTTTAGCTGTCATGTTTTGTATATCTTCTAACAGTAATGTGTCTATGTCCTCCCTCTGGTCTGGGGGCCTGTAGACAACCCCAGTTCTTATGGCTGTCCCATTTCCTGTTTCCAGGGTGACCCACAGTTCTTCTGGCTCCTTATGTGTATTCTGAATTTCTGTAGCTTTGATATTTTCATTAACATACAGGGCCACTCCTCCCCCCCTTTTTGCACCTCGGTCTCTTCTGAACAATACATAGCCAGGTACTGAAGTCTCCCAAGTGTGGTTACTGGTAAACCACGTCTCACTAATTGCTACTATGTCCAGTTTAGCCTCTGACATTATTGCCTGCAGGTCTGGGATCTTATTTCCCAGGCTGTGAGCTAGTGTAGTGACTGCTGTTGGTTTCAGAAAGGTATTGCATGGAGGAACCAATCCATTGCAGTTAGTTGAATATTCCTTTTTTTTAATTTAATAAACATTATTAAGTTTCCAACAAGAAAACTGTAACAATAATACAAACATTGAAGTACTAACAAGTTCAACAAACAGACATCAAATAACAAACATCAAAACCCCTTCCCTACCCCTTCCCCCCTCAACATCTTCCCCCAACCCTCCCCCATTATGGGGAATCAAAAAATAAAGGAGTTAAAATCTGTCAAGGAAAGGATAGATAGCCATAAGTAGAAGAATGTACGGGGTTACACCAAACAAGTAGGGCCCCAAATATCTTTAGGGGGTATTGGCATGAATGAACAAACCCAATAGAATATCCTGAAAAGATAAACAGAGTAGAAACAAGGCAGAGGTGGTACAGGTTCTTAGGCACAGATTACAGGCTAGACTGAAGAGAAAACAGGGCCTGTAGTTTACCCCACCACTTAGAATAACTGTCCAACCGAACCCGGAGGCTGGCTACCATCTTTTCTATCCTAAGGTTAGCCAGGAGCTCATTCAGCCATTCTGGGTATGAAAAGGGCAGACTATATTTCCAGTGGCGCAGGACCAACCATTTCACTGACAAAGAAATTAGGGATATATGGTAGCATCTTTCTTTTACAGTTATCTGAGAGTAGTCTCCCACCAGACAGACTTCAAAGGTAAATAGGTCCTCTAATCCTAAAAGTGGGTCATCTTTTTGTTTAATCTGCTCCCAGAGAGAAGCAATTTTGGGGCACTTCCACATGATATGAATCAACGATCCCGTTTCTTGAGCACATCTGGTACAAAGGGAGGAAGGAACTTTTCCGATGGCGCTTAATTTGGTAGTTGTAAAATAAATGTTATGCAAGATATGCTACTGAGTAAGGTGGAGCCTATCATTAGTGGTACACTTGTAGAGATCTGACCAAATGAATTCCTAATCAAAATCTCCATTCGTGAGAGCAGAAGACCAATACAGGGAGTGTCCTCTAATTTCTGAGAATATCTTGGAAAGCAGGGAGGAAGTAATCTGAGATATTGAGTGGGGTTGCCTAACCGTAGTTTGAAGGGTACGAAAAAATTTGCTTTGATTAATGGCCCAAGAAGCCTTACCAAACAATCAGATCAGCGTATGCCTGATCTGGTATATTTTAAAAATACTTCTAGGGGCCTGTTGAAATGTTGTTAAGAGGTCCTGACTTGTCATGAGATGGCCATCTGTAACCAAGTCACCCACTGCTTTCCCAGATAGGTAAGGATAGCCCACCAGTGTTATCATCTGTCCTCCCACCTTAAGGTTGGGATTAAAACATATCAGCTGTGAAACATCTTTCGAATTTTCATAGCGTAGAGCTTTGCTCAACTGAGCATGGACCCTTAGGGAAAGGGATATGACCAAATTGCGGAGTGATGGTGGTAACAGTTTGGGGTTAATGAAAGGTAGACTGTCTGGGGAAAGATTAGATTCTGCAATAAGATAATATTCACTCAGAAGCCATTTCGGAATATAACTATGTTCATTTAATGGTGAAGGGGTGGTTGAATATTTTTTTAATCATATTGCACCAGTAATTATTTCTATTTGCTCTGAAAATAACTTCACATCCAAATAAACATAACTTGTGGATTAGTGACTGACTGCTGTGTGGAGTAGACTGTGACTGCATATGCATGCTTAATGCTTGATGCTGTACTACCATGCTACTGGCTACTGTATGTCAACATTCATTCAGTGCTCCAGGAATCCAGTAAAGTCATGTTTTTTTTTTAAACTCTATTTTATCTCTCGAGTCACGATGGGGGACTTGTTCCCCAATTTGGCCCTGTTACACGGGGTCTCATTCACCTGCTGTTCACCAGCGTCTGCCACAACTCCGGCTGAATCAGGGAGGACAGTGGCTTACCCCCCATAGAGGGACCCCCTGGGGGGATGGGAGGAGAGATCACGTCAACTCTTGAGCCCCTGGCCCTTCAGGCAGGCTTTGTTTGGCAGCGGCAGGCAGGACCCCATTGGAGGCATCATTAAGTCGTGGTCAGGGGGTTTTCCTGTATGGTTCCCCTGGGACATGGACATGCAATGATATCCGTGCACCCACAGTGCTAACATCCACAATGTCCCACCCCTGTAGTGCCTCTGGTCTCGACTGGAGGCCACTACAAAGTGATGCGACCCCCAGGATCCCACCCTAGGAGAGGAGAGCAGTCCTCTGGACATTTAATCCTCTACTCCCCTGCCGACCCCCAGTGTCCCCACATCTGTTCCCGAATCTGGGTCACTGGCATGGTGTGAGGTGTGGCATCCAGTGCCTCAATCCTCAGCACTACCAAGCTGGCACAGTAAAGTCATGTTATCTGTGCCAAAAGACATTTAGTCATGGCACAGAACCTTCACTGTCCTCCTCACTTCACCCTTCCCCTCCAGACACAGGAATTAATGCAGATAGGATTAAATATGTTTTAAAAAAAATATTTATTGGCAATATATTTTCTGTGCTATCTTCTGTTGGGCACCATATGCCGGCCATGATAGGATGAATAACATATAAAAAAAAACAAAAAAACAGTAATTGTCTGTCACCTTCAAATGTCCCATAATAGTTTTTTTGTATGAAACATAGAAACATAGACTTTGACGGCAGATAAGGACCGCTTGGCCAACCCAGTCTGCCCATTTCCATACCTGCTGGATAAGCTGCAGATTCTAGTTAACCAACAGCCTACTTCCTGCCACCCCCACTACAATTGCCTTGTGTCTGTCCATGCATGTTTGAATTCCCCACTGTTTTAGCCCCAACAACCTCCCCAGGAAGGCAGTTCCACACATCCACCCTCTCTCTGTGAAAAAATTTCCTCACATTACCCTGAGCCGTCCCCTCTATCTTTAAATTGTGCCTCTTGTTCTTACACATCTCTTTTCTGAAAGATGCTACCCTCCTGGACTTTGTTGATTCCTTGGGGTACTTGAACATTTCTATCATGTCCCCCGTCCCTCCTTTCATCAAGGGTATACATATTAAGCTCTCAGTCTCTCTTCATATGGTTTCTGATGCAGACCCTGCACTATTTTAGTTGCCCTCCTCTAGACTGCTTCCATCCTGTCTATGTCCTTGCGTAGATGAGGTCTCCAAAACTGCACACAGTACTCCAGATGGGTCTCACCAACTGTCTGTACAGAGGATAATCACTTCCTTTTTCTACTTGTGATGCCCTTCCTATGCATCCCAGTATCCCCTGGCTCTCCTTACTGACTTCTCACATTGCTTACCAACCTTTAGATCATCTGATATGACTACCCCCAAGTCCCGTTCCATTTTTGTTGTTGTTAGTACCTCCCTGCCATTGTGTACTCTTCTCCTGGGTTTTGTTTCCCAGGTGCATTACTTCCACTTCTTTGCACTGAATCTAAGTTGCCATATGTCTGACCATTCCTCCAACCTTGCCAAGTCCCTTCTCATCCTTTCTACCCCCTCCCTTGTGTATCAACTCTGTTACAGATCTTTGTATCATCTGCAAAGAGGCATACCTTTCCCTCCAGACCCTCTGCAATGTCACCTATAAAGATGTTAAAGAGGACTGGGCCCAGTACTGAGCAATGAGGTACTCCACTAGTGACCCCTTTTTCTTCAGAATGTGTTTCACTCACTATTACCTTCTGTGTCCTGTTGTGCAGCCAGTTTGCAACCCAGGCTACCACCCTGGGACCCACTCTCAGGCTGGCTAACTTGATTATTAATCTTTTGTGCGGGACTATGTCAAATGCCTTGCTAAAGTCTAGGTAGGCCATATCCGCAGCCCCTCCCTGGTCTATTACTTTGGTCACTCAGTCAAAGAAATCTATTAGATTCGTCTGACATGACCTTCCTGCTGTCAATCCATGGTGCTTTGGGTCCTGTGCCCCGCTGGTCTCTAGGTACTCAACAATTCTTTCTTCCAGAAGTGATTCCATCATTTTCCCTACCACTGAGGTCAAACTTACAGGTCTGTAGTTTCCTGCTTCTGCCTTGCTCCCACTTTTGTGAAGGGGAATCACAATGCCCTCCTCCAGTCCTCAGGTACCACCCCATCCTCCCATGATTTGTTAAAAAGTGTGGTCAGTGGTGTCACTAGGTCCTCCCTTAGTTCTTTTAGGATTCTGGGGTGAATCCCATCAGGCCCCATTGCTTTGTCCACCTTGAGTTTTAGGAGTTCTTTCAGGACTCTTTCTTCTGTAAATGGACTGGTGTCAACCCCTACCCAGAATGCTTCTATTGTCTGGTTTAGGTAACTCCTCCTCATCTTCTTTTGTGAATACTGAGCAAAAGTATTCATTCAATATCTCTGCCTTTCACTGTCTCCTCTGCCCACCTCCCTTTCCTTATTAATCTTCACTATTCCTCCCTTTACCTTTCTGTGTCCTAATGTACCTATAAAAGGTTTTATCCCCCTTCTTAACTGAATTGGCTATTTTTTCCTCAGTTTGGGCTTTTGCTATTCTGACTGCCCTTCCCACTTCTTTCTGCTTTAATTGATACAGTTCCCTGCCGTGCTCCTTCTGTGATGCCTTATACTTTTTGAATACAGCCTTTTTCTCCTTAACCTTCCCTGCCACTTCTTTTGAGAATCAGAGTGGTTTTTTACTCTGCTTTGTTTTCTTTATCTGTTTCACATGAAGGCTTGCTGCCTCTATGATGGCAGTTTTTGATTTTTCTCCATTGTTCTTCCACCCCTCCTTTTTGGCCATTTGCTAGAGTATTCCTCAGGTATTCACCAATTTTGCCAAAGTCAGTCCTTCTAAAGTCCAGTATGCTTGTTTTTGTATGGCTTGTCTCCATGGTTGTGCTTATTGTGAAGCACTCTGTGCAGTGGTCGCTTGTTCCCAGATGTCTACTGACTTCTACTGACTTCTAAATTTGTGATCCTCTCTCCATTTGAGAGTACCAGGTCTAGTATTGCTCCCTCCTGAGTGGGTTCCAACACTAGCTGTCTAAGGCCTGCCCCCTGCAGGGCATCGAGAATGACCCTACTCTTAGATGTGGCTGCAGTACATGTCATCCAGTTAACATCTGGCATATTCAGGTCCCCCCCATCAACAGTATCTCCCCTTTTCAGCCATTTTGAGAATGTCCTCTATCATTTTCTTGTCCACTTCCTCCTCTTGAGATGGGGGTCCGTATACAACCCCTGTGCGCATTGTGATGCCATTTCCTGTCTCCAAAGTGACCCAGAGTGCCTCTTGTCCTCCCCCTTTACTTTTTAGTTCTGTAGCTTTGATCCCTTCCCTTATGTATAGAGCTACTCCACCTCCTCTTTTCCCCTCCCTGTCCCTTCTATAGACTGTGTACCCCCCGGTATGTTGACATCCCCGTCATGGTTTCCCATGTACCATGTTGCTGTGACTGCCACAATATCCAATTTTTCATCTTCCATCAAGGCTACTAGCTCAGGAAGCTTGTTTCCCAGACTACGGGCATTGGTACTCATTGCCCTCCATTTAATGTTAGCTTTATCCTTTATTCCCCCATGCCCGCTCTTTTTGCCCTTGTCTATTTTTCCATTTACCCCATCCTGCCCTCTGTTGAGCACTGTACCTCAGTGTTTACCTTACTACCCATCTTGTTTTGTGGGGGGAGACTTGAAATTTCCTGCCTTTTATTAGCACCTCCCCCCATGGCTAGTTTAAAAGCTTGCCAAGGAAGCATTTAAACCTGTCACTTAGGATCTTGATTCCCTTCATGGACAGATGCAGACCATCATGCCAGTATAGACCTTCATCTCTCCAGATGTCCCCCAGTCCCCCATGAAGCCAAAGTCCTGTGCTCTGCACCATTTTTGCAACCATTCATTAAACTGCATGGTGTGTAGTACCCTAGCCTCACCCCTGCCATGGA
This sequence comes from Neoceratodus forsteri, assembly GCA_016271365.2. Classification (NCBI taxonomy): domain Eukaryota; kingdom Metazoa; phylum Chordata; order Ceratodontiformes; family Ceratodontidae; genus Neoceratodus; species Neoceratodus forsteri. Next base: position 753,992,916 of record CM028137.1, read on the forward strand.
CTGGCAGCACCTCTGAGAAGGTAACCGTGCTTACTACCTGTCTGAGGCCCCTTCCCAATTCCACAATTTCATCCTGCACTGCACTGATCCCATGCCTAGCTAGGTCATTTGTCCCAAGGTGGACAATGATATCTAGTTCCCTCTCCTGTGATGCTGCTTCTATAGTCCTGAGGATTCACTTCTTGTCCCTCCAAGCCATGGCACCAGGCAGGCACCTTACTTCCCTCTCCTCTCCCTTCCCCAGGTCTACTCCTCTAACAATTGAGTCCCCTATCAGAAGCTGTTTCCTTCCCCTGTGGTGTCCCTTGTCACCCTTCTGTGGGTCTCCCTTGTGAGTGTCCTCAGCATTCTTCTTGGTCTCCACTGAGGGTGCCATCAGTTACCCAGTAAACCAGTTACACTTGTTTATTCAGTAAGTTCACTATTCTGAACTGTTATAATGGGAAATGTGTATTTAGAGATAATTGTATGCATGTGGTGATCATTTTAAGGGAGTGATAGACAAAATAAGCATAATTGATGTACTGAAGAAACGGGGTGTAGCCTGGGTTTCACGATCACTCCCTTGCTTGCTGGTTTTACTTAGGCCCCTTGTGTGCTGTCATGTAATAACACACCTTTTCGGCATGATGCTGTTTAACAGAGAAAAAAAAAATAAGCATACCTGGATTTCCTGCACAAAGCTAAGTCCCTACCACCAAAATGCACACATATGGTGTTGTTAATTCTTCACACTAAAGTTTTTAACACTAATTCTCATACAATCGGATGTCTGCATGTTATTTTTCAGCACTCCAAAGTATTTAGGGAAAACCATCAATTTTTAGCTAACTTTCTCATTCATAAGGTTTAGGTATATCCAATCTGGGTTTAAATGGACAAGTGAGGGGATCAGAGGCTCACATTGCCCAGTATTGTAAAAATGGTAAATGTCTAAAAAGGCACTTGTGCTATTTAGTGAGCTATGAGTTGATAGTTTTCCCTGAATAGAAATGAGTTCAGAAAAGTAATATGCGGATATCTAACTTTATGAGAACGGGTGTTAAAAGTTAAAGAGTGCAGAATTAGCAACACCATGCATGCATTTTGGCAGGCTTATATGATTGCCTAGCTATTTTTGGCAGTGTATTTTCTGTGCCATCTTATGTTCGGTGCCCTATGCCAGCCATGATTGGATGAATAATATATTAAACAAGCATTTGTCAATGCCGAATGTTTGCTTGCTGATATTAGTATTGGACGAGCAGGAGTTAGACAGATGCAGAATAGGAATGGCAGTGAAGTATTTAACTCACGCCAACTCCACCTCCACCCTGAAGAGATGGACAGGTATTGGGGAGTGCCTTTGGGTCATCACCCATAACGCTCATGGCATTTTACCTCACCCTATCCTGCAAACACCAACAAGTGTTGAGGTGAGCCTTGGGATGTTCAGCTATACAGTCACCCCATTTCATAAGGACATATGATGAAATGGGTGCAGTATAGGAGAATGGGGTGAACTCTGGGGCCAAAGAGTCCAAGGCACACCTTGATGCCTGTCACTGGCTTCAGGATGGGGGTGGGGTAGAATAGCATGAGCATTACAGCCAGCAATCCAAAGACATACCCCAATGTCTGTCAGTCTGTACAGGGTGGGACATCATGGTTAGAGACCCTAACGTATTCCCAGTCCACTGAAGATCATTATGCCAGGCTCCAGAGCTAAGTATGGGGTGAAGGGGGTGTGGGGAGGTGGGCTGCACAGAGGGTGGGTGCAGGTTGGGGAAGGGGGCACCGGACTCAGCAAGGGACTTTTTATTTTTATTTTACACATTAAAAAAAAAAAAGCGGGAAGATTTTCTTTATTTACAGGTGGGTTAGCATGCTGGGGTGGGCTCCCAGCGTGCCATCTGAGCGTTTCTTGGGGGGTCTGTAGCCGACAGGGATTGGGCACCCTTGTCAGAGTGTTGGGGGGCACATGAGCTGAGGGGACACAACAAATGGAGGGGCATTATGCCAACGGGGATTGGACTCCCTCATCGCAAATTAATTTAGATGGGGCATACCAACTGGGGGGGTGGGCACCCCCATCAGTTTTCTTGGGGACTGTGAGAGGCAGACGGTGATAGCCATTGCCAAGTGAAATTAAAAACAAATGCAGTGACATTACGCCAATGGGGATTGGGCTTCCCCATCAGCAAATTAACTGGTGAGAGGGCATACCAACAGGGGGATTGGGCATCCCCATCAGTTTTCTTGGGGACTGTGAGAGGTGGTGGCTGTACGTCAGCTTCTGTGGGGACAGTGAGATGTGGATGGCAAAGCCACTGCCATGTTTATTGAAAGGGGACACCAGACAAGGCAAGCTGTAATTCGCTGCTGCAATCAGGGACTGTCCCAGCAGCAAAAACAGCTGATTGTTAATGATGGGGCGCTCCCTGATTGCAGCGGTGAGCTTCTTTCAAGTTGGTGGCATGCTACACTACTGCTGTCATTGACAGCCTGCTGCTCAATTAGTGCCACAGAGACCAGCCCCCCAATGGATTGCTGGCACTGGCTACAACATTGCCATACCTCCACTACTCGCTACTAAAAGCAAGCTGACCCAATATGTTTCTTTCGCAAGCTCGTAAGCAACATAAAAAATGGTATTTGTCTTTCACCCTCCCATGCCCCATAATAGTTTTTTTTACTTTGTATGAGTCTAACAACATGTCTGTAAACCATTTACAAGTGTTTATTCAGTAAGATCAATGTTCTGAACTGTTATGATGGGAAATTTGTATTTAGAGAAAATTGTATGCATGTGCTGATTTTTATGTTGCCTGCACGCATGTGCAAGAAACATAGTGCCATCATCAGAGATTTCGGAAGTGTGTCACCTCCTCCTCCAATTCAGGCAGTGTGCTGGCAGGCATGGCCCCTGTACGCCAATGCATTTTGGAGCTGTCTATGACACGCTCCAAAATGCAGTGGCATACAGTTGAAAGGGGGAGCTACGCTTGAGTGAGCAGCGATAAGAAGCTGCTCACGTGCAGCTCCCCCCCACCCGCAGGCGTGCGCCCCCCACATGCACTGTATAGCCGACAGGGTGCCCAATCCCCGTCGGGCTGAGCTGCGCAGCCCCCCAGTAGTTGGTGCCACGCTGGGAGGCCACCCCAGCGTGGCAATCAGTCCTTTGCCGACGGGTGCCCAATCCCCGTCGGCTGAACACTCCCATCCTTGTGCCATGCTGGGAGCCCACCCCAGCATGGCAAAACGGTCCCACGACGTTTTTTTTTTTTTTTTTTTACCTGTAAGACAAAATAGTCTCAGCGGGTGCGCCTCCCGACCCCTCCCACAACCCGCACCCACCCACTGCCAACCAGCCTCCCCACACCCCTCACCCCATACCTACCTCCAGACTCTGGCGCGACGATCTTGAGTGGATCGGGAACACGTCTGCACTCTTCAAAGCCGACCGCGAACTGAGGAAATGCCGGTAAGCTGTATAATGGGCTAGATAGGGGGTTTCAACTTTATTGCATATCTCAGCCATTTTGGGAATTTCTGCCAAATTTTCAACATGGGGTTTTGGACCTTCTCATGAATGATGTCACTGTCATGGCGTTATTCAGGCCCGAAGGGTGATTTCGGCGCAGTGACCGCAATCACCCGCCGGGCCCGAATAACGCCATGACAGTGACATCATTCTTGAGAAGGGGCCCAAAACCCCCATGTTGAAAATTTGGTGCCAAAATTCTCAAAAATGACTGTTTTACGAGCGTGCGTTGCGCACTTCCTATGTAGGTTCGTAAGTTCGCGTAATTTCAATATTTTCACTCCAGATTTTCAACATTGCCATTTTACCATACCTTCTTATGAGCAGTACAGCTGTCATTTTTCACATCTCACCCAAAATGTGTTTCTGCCCATGTAGCGCAGAATGGCGCAGTCGGTGTGCGAAATCAATGTACAGGACAAATTAAGAAAATCACAGTGATGCCGTTCATGAGCAGAGGTCTTAAAACAGCTATGTTGAAAATTTGGTGAAAAAATTCCTAAAAATGACTGTTTTACGTGCGTTCACGAGATTCCTCATGCGCTCGTGGGTTGCAATTTTCAATATTTCCACTCCAGATTTTCAACATTGCCATTTTACCACACCTCCTTATGAGCAGTACAGCTGTCATTTTTCACATCCTACCCAAAATGTGTTTCCGCCCATGTAGCGCACAATGGCGCAGTCGGTGTGCAAACTCAATGTATGGGACACATTAACAAAATCACAGTGACACTGTTCATGACCAGAGGTCTTAAAATGGCAATGTTGAAAATTTGGTGAAAAAAATCCTAAGAATGACTGTTTTACGAGCGTGCGGTGCGCAGTTCCTACACACACTCGTAAGTTCGCAAATTTTCAATATTTACACTCCAATGACTTCCAAATACCTAAACAGCACATAGAAGCAAGCAACATTCGGCATTGACAAATGCTTGTTTAAGGGAGTGATAGACAAAATAAGCAAAATTGATGTACTGCAGAAATCGGTTGTAGCCTGGGTTTCATGATTACTCCTTTGCTTGCTGGTTTTACTTAGGTCGCTTGCGTGCTGTCATGTAATAACACACCTTTTTGGCATGATGCTGTATAACAGAAAAAATATATACAAGTATACCTGGATTTCCTGTAAGTCAAATGGAAAAAAAAACTTATGCTCAGAAACAAACGATGTCTGCAGATTACTTTTCAGAACAGATGATGCAGGAGAAGGTGTCAGTCTTTCATTGCACAAAGCTAAGACCCTACCACCAAAATGCACACATGTGGTGTTGCTAATTTTTCACACTTACATTTTTAGCACTGATTATGAGCTATGAATTGATGGTTTTCCCTGAATAGAAAGGAATTCATAAAAGTAATATGCAGACATTGGACTTTATGAGAATCGTTTTTAAAAGTTTAGGTGTGAAGAATTAGCAACACCATGCGTGCATTTTGGCATGCTTTCATGGTTGCCTAGCAATCTCTCCACTGTATAGACGGAGGTGTACATTGAATGGTACCCAGTACAAAAACTGAAAGACACCAGTAAGCCAGTAGGCAGATACAGAGAATACTGGATGGACACCCATGCAAAACAAGTGTGTTCTGACACAGAGGGGTTTGATTCCCAGCTCCCTCAAGAGTGAAGCTCAAGAGGTCCTGTGGAATCAGACCCCAAGGTGGCAAAACACACTGGCTGGGCATAGGGTTGCCCATCCAGTATTTTTTGTAGTGTATGGTGCCCCCCTTGGAAATTAAGTACTTTTTTTTTAAATACAGAAAATAAAGTGTTTGCTGCTATGCCCTATTCAGAGAGTTAAGGCTGGTTGCTAGTATGCATTGCAAGTTGCGTGGGACCGGCTGTCCTAGTGTCTGCAGCGCATACTGTCACACAGCAGTTGTCAGGTGTGTTTGGGAGGTGTTTAAAAAAAAACATGGCAGATGTATGCCTCACTTACCGAGCAGAGGTAGATACCAGGAATGTATTTTAGTAAGTTATTTGTAACATATCTGGTTGATCCTGCTTATTTTGCCATAGCTGGTTGATCCTGCATCTGCCAGCGGGTTTATTCGACTGTGTGTTGGTCCCATCACTGCGTTTTTGAATGTTACTGACCTGCAGTGAGTTTTTACTACTGTCTTTCAGGTACCGCTTGAGCTTTCCATTCTGTCTGACTGGAACGCTGTTCTGCACATATGGTCAGAACAGCATTCCGTTCATTCTTGTCAGTGTGGCTGAACAATGTTTGGGTAAGGTGGAAAAACGAGTAAGTATAATGTTTCACGATACACTATCAGTTTATTTTAAAGAAACAAAAATGCATGTAGACTAGCGACAGAGCATAACACTTTTGGTGCTTTAGTGATTTGGAACGTCAGTGATATAGAGACTCAAATTACTTTGTAAGTAATTTACATGTGTGTGAGCCATCAGGATATATACAGAATGTTAAAATATGTGAGAGACATTAGAAATCTGAGGAAAATTCTCAGTTGTTTCGGGGGAGAGGTGTTCACAGCCAAACACAACAACAACAAATAAATAGATAAATAAATAAATAAAAAACACTTAAAAGACATACAGAGTGGGACACATTGACTTGTTAATACGATCTTTATGATTAAAATGTTTACAACATGGGGATCATGATTTTTTGAACTTTATGGAAGTGGCATCAAGGTGATGAAATACAGCATAATCCTGCTTTTAGGCTGAGTGGTAAACAAAGTAAGCATAATTAATGTACTGCAGAAATGGGTTGTAGCCTGAGTTTCACAATCACTCCTTTGTGCACGCTGGTTTTACTTATGTCCATTGTGTGCAGTCATGTAACAGCACACCTTTTCAGCATGATGCTGTATAACAGAGAAAAAATAAGTATACCTGGACATCCTATAAGTCAAATAGAAAAAAAAACTTACACTTGGAAACAAAATTTTAATTTCACAAACTGTTATTATGTTTTAGAAAGACTGCTGAGTCAATCTGTCACAGCCCATCCTGAAATCCACATAAAGTAAATAACTTTACACCCTTTTAACCATTTTGGGTGAACAGACTGCCTCCTTCTGTCTGAGCACAATGTGGCAAAAATCACTATTAAATCCACCATATACTGTATCACAGTCAGATATGTAAAATGAAATATTTTTTCAGATTCTCAGCTTTTTATGTTGACTCACACATGTGCAGCCACCCATTGTGGTAGTAGCAGATTTTGAGGCGCGGTCAGTGTTGGGTGAATGCAGGGCATGCATCAGTAGGGGCATCACTCATTCCCCAATAAGCCAGCAGCAGACGCTGACATCATGCATCCCTAATATGGCCACCAGATCTAAGAAAAGGTCTGCTGCAATGAGAGCGAAGCTCTCATGCAGTGGGAAAACAACACACCTCCCAAAGCACATCAACATACGTTGGCAGTGATCATGCTCAGCTTGTCACAATGCCAATGAGGAGCCCATTCCCCGTTGGCATAATGACCTGCCCTCCCATTTAAAATGTATGCTGAGGGGGTGCCCAATTCCCCTCGGCATCATGTGCCTCCCAAATGTTTTTTCTTTGGCAATGGGGGGCCCAATCCCCATTGGCATTTATCCCTGTCCCCATTTATTTTGCCAATGGGGGAGCCCACTCCCCGTCAGCATAATGTCTCCTTCCCCCCCTTTTGTTGTGTGCCGAGAGGGTGCCCAGTCCTCCGGCTCATGTCCCTCCCTTCAGTATGTGCTGATGGGGTGCCCAATCCCGTCGGTTACAGCATCCCCACCAAAAACACCTAGGTGGCATGCTTGGAGCCCACCCAGTGTGCCAAGTCCCTGCAAAAGAAAAACCATCCCACAATGTTTTTTTTTTTTTTTTTAAACCTGTAAAAGAAAACGGTCCCTCGCGGTCTCACTGCCCCCTCCCACAACCCGCGCCCATCCTCTGCGCACCCTGCCTCCCCATACTCCCTCACCCCATACTTACCTCCAGAGTCTGGAGCAATGATCTTCGGTGGACAGGGAACACATCTGCACACTTCAAAGCCAACCGCAAACGGTAAGTTGTATAATGGCATAAATAGGGTTTTTTCAACTTTGGTGCATATCTCAGGCATTTTTTGGAATTTTGGCACCAAATCTTCAACATGGGGTTTTTGGGACCCTTCCTCATGAATTCTGTCACTGTCATGTCATTATTTGGCCCAGAAAGGTGATTTCGCAGTCACTGTGCGTAGTCACCTTTTGGGACTGATTAATGAAATGACAGTGCCACTGTTCATGAGGGGGGCTCTCAAAGATCCTATGTTGCAAATTTGGAGGGAAAAATCTAAAAAATGGCTGTTTTACGAGCGTGCATTGCTTATTTTCTATGCACTCTCATAACTTTGTGAATTTGCAATATTTTTACTCCAAATTTTCAAAATTGGCATTTTTCTACACCTCCTTATGAACAATACAGCTGTCATTTTACATATCCTGGCCAAAATGTGTTTTCACACATCCGGCGCAGAATAGCGTGGTCGCTGTGCGAAATCAGTTTTTGGGACAGTTTGAGGAAATGACGGTGACACTGTTCATGAGCAGAAGTCCTAAAATGCCTATGTTGAAAATTTGGTGATGAAATTCCATAAAATGATTGTGTCACAAGTGTGCATTGCGCAGTTTCCACGCACCCTTGTACCTTCACAAATTTGCTATATTTTCATGACAGATTTTCAACACTGGCATTTTTTCACACCTCCTTATGAACAGTGCAGCTGTCATTTTTCACATCCTGCCCTAAATGTGTTTTTGCACCTGTGTCGCACAGTGGCGTGGTCACTGTGCGAAATCAACGTTTTAGACAAATTAACAAAATCACAGTGCCAGTGTTCATGAGGGGAGGTCCCAAAATACCTATGTTAAACATATGGTTAAAAAAAATCCCAAAAATAATTGGATTACAGACGTGTGTTGCACGGTTTCTATGCATGCTCATAACTTCACCAATTTTTCATGTTTTCACTCCAGATTTTCAACGTTGCCATTTTTTTACATCTCCTCATGAACAATACAGTTGTCATTTTCCACATACTGCCCAAAATGTGTTTTTGTCCCTGTGTCACCAAATGGCATAGCCACTGTGCAAAACCACCTTTCAGCTAACAAACAGCCCATGTTGAAAATTTGGAGTAATAATACCAACACACACCTTCGGTGTTAGGGTTTCCAACTGTAGCACCCCACCGTGTAGAGACTGACAGGTGTCAGGGGTGTGACTTGGGATCATCGGCTGTAATGCTCATTCCATTCCACCCCCACTCCCACCCTGCAGCCACTGACAGGCATCATGGTGTGCCTTGCACTGTTCAGCCACAAAGTTCACCCCATTCTTCAATACTGCACCCACCTCAGCGTATTTCCTTATGGAATGGGGTAAGTATAATGCCCAAAGACCCCAAAGCACACCACAACACTTGTCAGTGTCTACAGGGTAAGATGAGGTACAATGGCATGACCGTTATAGTTAACGACCCAAGGCACACCCCAATGCCTGTCAGTCTCTACAGGGTAGGGGTGCAGTTGGCGTCACTTCAGTACTTCACGGCCATTACTATTATGTGTCTCTAACTCCAGCACTACCAATGACAATGCCAGCGAGACAACAGTCGGCATTGACAAATGCTTGTTAACTTCAGCCACAGTAGAAACAGTTTGGTGCCAGCACATGTCTAACAGCATTCCAGCAGGTAGAATGCACATTTGATTGACAGCTTTCCAGTGCCCTTAATGGGCAAGATTCACTACACACACACACACACGTGCACATGCACGCGCACACACACACATGCTCTCAATCAATTCTCTGTTTGTCTGGGAATCAGTGGTTGGGAAGGCATACATTTGACTTATCTACTCTTTCACCTTACCCAACTGGCCTTAAGTTCAATGCTTATTTCATTATGGAGGAAATGAAAATAAAGGAAAGCTGACCTAAGCAGCACAAGTGCTTGCAGTTGAAGGTTTGGGTCTATGCTTCAACAGGAAATGCACTGGCCATGGAAGTCTGACCAGGGAGGGGAGATGTCTACACATTTTATTTGTTCTGCTTGCAGCAGTTCCAGTTTAGACCTCAGGCTGTGACTAGTTTCTTCCTCTGCAGGTCTTCCACCTGCTAACTTTTCCATTCCCAGTTCTCTCTCTCTCCTCCCTTTCCCTCCATGTCATCACTCCTACCAAGTTTTTCTGTTCTCCTCCATTCCACCCTGTCACCAGTCATGGCTCCTACCAATTCTGTCTCTCTCTTGCCAATGCCTGGTCCATGGTTGCGACTTCTGCAGATCCTCCCCCCCCGACCCGCCGGCTACAGCTCCTGCCGGTTTCCATGTAATTTTGTTCTTGGAGGAGATGAGTGCCAGTTTTGTTTTCCTCTTTCTCCTTCCTTCCCTTTCCTCCCTGCCCAGTCAGCACCCCTGGCGAGTCTCTGTTTTTCCTCTCTCTTTCTGTCCTCCCTCCCATCCTTCACCCAGTTGCTGTCTATGGCTCCTGCCAACTCTTTATCTCTCTCTACTCCCCATGGTCTCCAGCCATGACTCCTTCCGACTCTTTCAGCATTGTTTTACCTCATCTATCATGGGTAAATACACTGAAAAATGTTGTAAATCAGGACTCCATTGAAAATGATATATGACTTTGCCAGAATATGGTGAGAAACTGGAGTGTCCTTGCAATGGGGATGGTGCGTGTATACCTGCCATTAGCCCTGTAAACCTATGATGCACAGATGTTATTGTATATAGATACAATGACATCTGCATAGTGTACACTATAGCAGTCCATTTCTGTACTGAACAGATGATGTTGGTGAATTTGTCAGGCTTTCATTGCACAAAGCTTAAGTCCCTACCACCAAAATGCACACATATGGTGTTACTAGTTCTTCACACTTAAATTTTTAACACAAATTCTCATACAATCAGATGTCTGCATGTTATTTTTCAGCACTCCTAAGTATTTAGGGAAAACCATCAATTTTGTAGCTCACTAACAAGTGAGGGGATCAGAAGCTCATGTAACGCCCTCACCCCTGTCTTTTTGCAAAATGACAGGTGGCATGCTGTTGAAGCTGACAGCAGTACCTGGTGGGGACTGGGTTCGGGGAGGACTAGGTTACTCGGCACAAGGGGCCTAGGTTTGGCTACTCTGCACAGGGGCACCCAAGTAAATCTGAACATAGGAAGTAATAACTGTAATGTCCAATACCAGGAATGGGATTCTGAAGTGTGGCTTTTATTCACATCCAAACTGAACAAACAAAGCATAGACGGACCCCCACCGGGCTACATTCCTGGTAATGCAGATTAGAGATACAGAACACTTCTTCACTATTCCAGCCCTCAGGGTCTGAACCCACCAGGCACACAGCCCGGACTTGCACGCAGCTTTGGGTACACAGCCCGACTTGTGCACTACTTGGGTTTTTCCCATGGCCCCGCTCTCTTGCCAGCTACTTGATCGCGGTCCATGTGGGAATGAACCAGTTTTCCTGTTGGTGGCTCCCCAAACCACTTTACAGCCTTCGACTCATAAAGGGAAATTTCCTTCCAATCCCACATCTGGGTAATTCCCTCATCACTGGCCAAGTGCATGAGGCAAAGTAGAAATCCACAGAGCAAATCCGTAGAGGTGGACCTGGTTACTAAAGATGGGGGGTCTCCCACCTCCAGCTCCCACAATCCATACCCGGCCATTTCTCTGGACGCTAAACAACTCTTTTTGAAAGCTTGGCAATGTAGATTACAGGGTAGACGTATGTCACATCTCCTCTACATGTCTTGACTTTCCCCTTGTGCTGGACTTGAACATACTTTTACTTTTGGCTAAGCCTATTACTCTAGGCCTCCCACTACTTCAGTAGTCCAATCCACACTTTAACACAGTCCAGGATGAAACATGGGCCCTTTAGAAAGAACAGAACTCACCCTTCGGTTGCAGGTGCCCCACAGGCGAATCTCGAAATCTTCTTGTACCCCACACTCTTGGGAAAAATAAGGCAGCTTCTTCTCTAGCAGTAGCCAGGGGGTTGCCCCTGGAATAGCAGGCAAACCTTCCTGCCCCCATTCCCTGAGGGATGGGGCACAGAGACCCAAATCAGCAGTCTCCACCACTTTAGAGAACAGCTTACTGTGTCCCTCTTTAGGCAGAAACACACACCTTTCCCTAAATGTAGCTCTATTTCAGAGCTGAGGCTCCAAGAGCCTAGGCACAGAACTGCTGTGCTCCTCTCACAGCAAACTCCAACTACAGACTGACTACTGACTGTTCAAAACTCTGAACATTCTAATCTAACTCCCTTCTGCAGATTCCAATGTGGCTCATGCAGCTGCGACAGTTCTATGGTGATGTCATCCCTCAGTCTCAGCTGAGACTGAGAACAGAGTGAGACAGTGTGAAATCCATTTAACTGGAATTTCATAAGCTGCCTTCTCTGCCTACCACTAGGTCTTACTGGGATTCTAGTAACCCCGGGTAACAGGGGGGTTACACTCGCCCTTGACCAGGAAAATGACTGTCCGCAGTCATTGTTTACCCGGCTTAGGCCATCCCACCCTATGTGCTACCTGCGGAGGGGGGGTTATAAGGCCCCCTCCTACCATGTGTGAGCACAGGCAGTCAACACTAAGGGCCTAGAGGCCTTTAGCTGACATATCAGCCTCTACTCTACCCACTTACTATGGACACCAAGTGGCTCTGGTCGAACTGTCCAGAGCATAGCCCTAATAGATCAGCACTGCAAACCCTACTGCAGGTCAGGGCCACAGCCTGTCTATCCCCCCTAGCCCTCTAGGGAAAACCTATCTGCCTCTAACTTAACACCCCAAAAAAAAACCAACCTGGGGACCTCCCCAACCTTGGGCACCCTGCAACCACACAACAAGAAACTAATACCATCTATTACATTACATTACTGCCTCCCTACCCCCACAACCACACCTGTGGAAGGAAAGGGTTAATACAGTAACAACAATAACAATAAAAGTACTTTAAATTACTACACACTAAAGTACTAATGAGGAGCTCTGATGAGCCCCTCCTCCTCTTCTTGTCTTCTCTTCTATCTTCTTCAGGAACACCTGCAAGAAAAAGAAAGACAACACACACTCCTAATCTGCATACACAGTGTACCTAAACCCCTACCATCAAAACACTGGAGAATCCCAAAAAGATTTTTTTTTTTTTTAGTAAAGGTTGAAAAACAGTATACACACTAGAAAACAGTAGAAAAACAATGACATTATTTGCAATACACATTTGGGGATGGAGTGCCCTAAAAGTCCCAACTAGTGACCACACTGCCCAAAGGCTAGTCCGTTAAAGAGTCTCTCCTGCGCTGGAGCCCAGTGAAGCACAGTTCTAGCAGGCCAAAGTCCCAAAGGGGAGAGTCATTGAGGACAGTTCACACATTCTGGAGTCGGCTAGTGTAGGGTGTGTACTGCAATGTCATAAAGATAGAAAAGTTCGGACTTACCAGCCCCTTGAAGAAAGATTAAGATACACCAACCTGCTCCTCAGCCGAAGGATCTCCCTGGCAGCATTTCTTCCGATACAGCTGGGTGGATATCTTCCGGGAACTACACGAGGGCACATCTTGGAACTGCTGGGCTGATGTCTTCTCTGGAGATGGAACCTTAGAACAGGAACAAAAAGGAAAACAGCTGGTCTGACATCATCCGATTACCAGGCGATGGATCAGGATACAGCTGGGCTGGTGTCCTCTCTGGATCTGAAGTCATCTGGTGGGCCAGTCGATGGATTCTGGAAAGGCCAGTACACTGTAGAACTGATGAATGTGGGGCACCTGAGTCCTGAATGTCCATACTGGCGGATCAATAAAGGCACTACAAAGGCTGGTGTGGCAATATTGACTACCACTGCTCAGCTTTCCATCTAGTAGGCACGGGCACATTTGCCGGGAGGTCCTTGCATTGAGGCCAATAGTACCGGGGGTCAGGAGCTTGAATTATTACCCCGTCTGGATGCACATAATTCACACAGTGAAAGGTTTCACATCCCTCTCCATCCACTATTCGCACTCTGTCCATAAGCAGTGTCCTGCCTCTCTTCCACTGGGTATAGTTCTCATGAAACAGTCTGTTTCTGACATGCTTGTTTGCACCAGGATGCACACATTTCATTGCTTCAGCCCAGATCCAGGATTTCCTGCTGTTCTCAGTCTTCTCCCAGACTTTCCGAGGAAAGGAAGGAAAGGACATTCCATAGATTTCATTAGCCTTCCTACGAACCAGTCTCTCCTCTTTACTAGCTTTGGTCAATCTGAGACCGCTGGCCTGGCTTGGGGGCAGCCAGTCCTGGTTCTGCCAACTATGCATCCTCAACGAGATTAAAAATGGATCCCTGACTTCTTCTTCTTCTTGCACAGCCAGGGCAGTGGCATCACCAATCTCTTCCATGCATTCTTCCAAGGCAAGAGCTTGAGGCTGTGTACCCATTCCTTTTTCACAAGGCCACATAGATTCCCCCTCATCTTCTTCCTCACGGAGGATCTGAGCCCAGGAGTGAGCAGTCGTCCTCACTCCTGAGACTATCCACTCATCACTAGGTGCGGAGTTTGACACCTCCCATTCAAAATCCTCCCGCATCTCATCTTCTCCTATGAGACTTGGGCTAGGCACCCCCCTCCAGGGGTCTACTGATGTTTTGTCTGAATTATCCTTCTGCGATCCAGCTTCCAAAACATCAACATCTGGTTCTGTCTCTAAACCTTCACCCTCTAGCTTTGTGCCACACTCCCCCAAGGGGCCTTCTTCAACAGGCTCCACCTAGTGCTGTGTGCTGCCAATTACAGATTCCTGAACCTTTGTCCATGTGGGAGCCAAGCGAATCTGGGGCACTTTATACAAGCCATATTTCTCTAGGCACCCAGAACAGTGAGGTATCATGAAGACGTCCCTTCCAGCATTTAAGCATATTTGACACACTTGCACTGGATATCCAGGAATTGCCACATGAGAAGGCAGTTGTCCTCCATAATAACACCTTTCAATGTCCCTTAATCTATTTACTGTTGCTGTTACTGCAGCCCGGGCATGATCCAGGTAGCAAGCTGGTCCTGAGGTCATAACTGCAGGGAAAACAAACAAATGCTCACTGTTACTGAAAGTCCCACTTCACTGAACACTTTCTTTACTTTTAAAATGGCTCCCTGCTGCTGTGTTTACTTTACTACCTCACCCTGTAATGGCGGCGGCAGCACTCCTACGCATCAACATTCAGAAATTGGGTCAAGCCACTGCGCATCTGATTTACACACACTACTGATAACTTTTGCTCAAACTGCACAAACTTGCACTGTTCTTTTTCTAACACATTTACATGATTTGCCACGGACTCTTCACTTGCTGAAAACATTTCTTTAGTTCACAGTCCCTTAAAGCCTCAGGATTTCAAGCACAGGATTGCCTGTAAACTAGTGCTGCACATTTGGCTACAACTCACAGTCTCTCTCTGGCTTTGAAACTTTAAACTGATGCTGAATCCATAACTATGCTCACAGTCAATGGCCTAGCAGACTTGCACTTGCTGTTAAAACTTGACACAGTCATTATTTGCAAAGCGACTACACTGCTGCACACATATTCAGCTGGCTTTTGGCAGAAAATCACTGTTTGAGCCACTTTTACTGTTGGTACTCACTGTAATCAGTAGCTGTTTGCTGCGATGGAAAAATGGCCTGCAGTCAGTCTTGGAGGCCTCAGAAAGAAAACGGGTGGGTAGTTCTGCTGATCATCTCCCTGATTACCACACTCGCAATTCAGTCGATCGAGATGTGGGTTGAGCCCGATTTTAAACAGGAAAGGCTATTTTTAAAACTTTTACAGTGCTTTTTAATCACCGCGATGCTCCTCCACTAGGCCAGTACACGCACGCCACTTGCACTCCCTCTCGAATGCTGGGCAGTCACTGTAGAGCTGGCTGGGAGGCAGGACTGATTGCAGCCTCACCAATAACACAACGCCATGCAAATGAGCCTCTTCTTCCTCGTGAGTGCTCTTCTCTTCATGGCGATCGTCGAGCAGGCAAATTTTAACTGCAAAACACATTTTTTTTTTCTTCAGCTTACTCCACAGTGGGAGCCCATTTCAGCCATTTAGCATGGCCATTTACACAGCAAGTCTCTCAGTTCACTCAAAAGCATTTCCAACGTCCAGGGCACAATTTTCCGATTGCTACCTCTAGTCTTCCACACTTTTCTTTATCACCACAGTTCTTTTAAAAAGCATTTCCAATGTCCAGGGCACAATTTTCCTGTTGCTACCCCTAGTCTTCCACACTTTTCTTTATCACACCACAGTTCTTTTAAAAAGCATTTCCAACGTCCAGGGCACAATTTTCCTGTTGCTACCCCTAGTCTTCCACACTTTTCTTTATCACACACAGTTCTTTTGAAAAGCAGGCAAAAATGCTGTAAACATTTAATGCAGGACAAGGGCACACTCTTTTAGCTTTACTGCTCCTCGGTAAACAGTTGGCATTTTAACAGCAGCATAAGTTCCACATCACACAGCGACACACTAGTTAACTTGCTTCAGCTTTTTGGGCTACCCACTGCCAGATAGCCAACATGCTAGCCCCTTGTATGAGCACCTTTCCTCCCTAATTTAAAATCCAAAGCACTGCCTCCATTTTGTAACGCCCTCACCCCTGCCTTTTTGCAAAACGACAGGTGGCATGCTGCTGAAGCTGACAGCAGTACCTGGTGGGGACTGGGTTCGGGGAGGACTAGGTTACTCGGCACAAGGGGCCTAGGTTTGGCTACTCTGCACAGGGGCACCCAAGTAAATCTGAACACAGGAAGCAATTACTGTAATGACCAACACCAAGAATGGGATTCTGAAGTGTGGCTTTTATTCACATCCAAACTGAACAAACAAAGCATAGACAGACCCCCACGGGGCTACATTCCTGGTAATGCAGATTAGAGATACAGAACACTTCTTCACTATTCCAGCCCTCAGGCTCTGAACCCACCAGGCACACAGCCCAGACTTGCATGCAGCTTTGGGTACACAGCCTGACTTGTATGCTACTTGGGTTTTTCCCATGGTCCCACTCCCCCGCTGGCTACTTGATCGTGGTCCATATGAGAATGAACCAGTTTTCCTGTTGGTGGCTCCCCAAACCACCTTAGAGCCTTCGACTCCTAAAGGGAAATTTCCTTCCAATCCCACGTCTGGGTACTTCCCTCATCACTGGCCAAGTGCATGAGGCAAAGTAGAAATCCACAGAGCAAATCAGTAGAGGTGGACCTGGTTACTAAAGATGGGGGGTCTCCCACCTCCAGCTCCCACAATCCATACCCGGCCATTTCTCTGGACGCTAAACAACTCTTTTTGAAAGCTTGGCAATGTAGATTACAGGGTAGACGTATGTCACATCTCCACTACATGTCTTGACTTTCCCCTTGTGCTGGACTTGAACATACTTTTACTTTTGGCTAAGCCTATTACTCTAGGCCTCCCACTACTTCAGTAGTCCAATCCACACTTTAACACAGTTCAGGATGAAACATGGGCCCTTTAGAAAGAGCAGAACTCACCCTTCGTTTGCAGGTGCCCCACAGGTGAATCTCGAAATCTTCTTGTGCCCCACACTCTTGGAAAAATAAGACAGCTTCTTCTCTAGCAGTAGCCAGGGGGTTGCCCCTGGAATAGCAGGCAAACCTTCCTGCCCCATCCCCTGAGGGATGAGGCACAGAGACCCGAATCAGCTGTCTCCACCACTTTAAAGAACAGCTTACTGTGTCCCTCTTTAGGCAGAAACACACACCTTTCCCCTAAATGTAGCTCTATTTCAGAGCTGAGCTCCAAGAGCCTAGTCACAGAACTGCTGTGCTCCTCTCACAACAATCTCCAACTACAGACTGACTACTGACTGTTCAAAACTCCCAACATTCTAATCTAACTCCCTTCAGCAGAATCCAGTGTGGCTCATGCATCTGCTACAGTTCTATGGTGATGTCATCCCTCAGTCTCAGCTGAGACTGAGAACAGAGTGAGACAGCGTGAAATCCATTTAACTGGAATTTCACAAGCTGCCTTCCCTGCCTACCACTAGGTCTTACTTGGATTCTAGTAACCCCGGCTAACAGGGGGGTTACACTCAATTTGCCTAGTATTGTAACAATGGAAAATGTCTACAAAGGCACTTGTGCTGTTTAGTGAGCTATGAATTGATGGTTTTCCCTGAATAGAAAGGATTTCTGAAAAGTAATATGCAGATATCCAACTTTATGAGAATCAGTGTTAAAAAGTTTATGTGTGAAAAATTAGCAACACCGCATTCGTGCATTTTGGCATGCTTACATCGTTGCCTAGCAACCTCTTCATTGTATAGATAGAGGTGCACAGGGAGCTGGCACCCATTACAAAAACAAGAAGATGTCAGAAGGCAAGTAAGAAGATGAATTTATTTTAAGCAAACACAGACACATGCAGACTATGAAAAGAGCATAACAGTTTTGGTGCTTTGGTGATTTGGAACATCAGTGATATAGAGACTGAAATAACTGTCTAAGTAATTTACATGTGTGTGAGCCATCAGAATATACATAGAATGTTAAAAATATGTGGGCTACATTAGAAATGCGAAGAGAATTCTCAGTTGTTTGGCGGGGGGTCAAAGCCAAAAATATATAAATAAATCAGTACACTTAAAAGACATACAGAGTAGAACACATTGATTTATTAATAAAATCTTTATGGTTAAAATGTTTACAACATGGGGATCATTATTTTTGAACTTTGTGGAAGTGGCATGAAGTTGATGAACTACAGTTTAATCCTGCTTTTAGGCTGAGTGGATAGAAATGTCTTCAATAAGTGAATGTTCTATAATACATTTGTAATATAGAATACTACATGATTTTTTAGGCTACTCTTATTGAAGATTGCTTTGCTTGGAGATGTTTTTTGAATTTACAGATCAACAATCAAAAAGGGAATAGAAAAAAAACACACACACACACACTCACAAAACAAACAACAAAAACTGACAAATTAAGCTTGTTCTTTTTGCAGTATGATTTAGGTGAGGTTTATGAGATATCTAACAAAACATTTTTTAGACAATATGATTTTCTAGCCATGGGCAATTAATCTGTATTATATTCTATATAATACTAAATGAACTGGACATTGCATAGTGGTCAACAACACATTTCAGAGCTGGCACCATAAGGTGGTTGAATTTGTATTAGAATAGTATAAAGAATGTTGCCGAAATAATCTTCAGCAATAAGAGATTGATTGGTTATATGCAGAACATATTTTGATTAGCTAAATGAATTTGAAAATGTTAATGGAGTGTAAACATAAAAGAAACACAATTCACATTTTATTTATTAGTGTAGGTTATTTTATTTATTGATATGGGTGACAACTGTTGGAATGAACAAATACATAATACTGGAAATAAATAGAATGTTATATATTTGTATAGATACTGATGAAGTAGTGAGGACACTAAGACATGTTGATCATTGTCTGGTGTTATAATTTAAGCAGTTTGTTCTGGCAAAATTAAAAGACTTGAAAAGTATACCACTTAGTGGGTCTGTCTCCATATGTGTGCATGGTTAAATGAGGTTTTATGGAGTAACATCACTCCAGTAGTTGTTTTGATTTATCTTGTAGATGCAAGGGGTGTGTGTGACTCTTCAGTACAATCCAATCCACACATTAATTCTGTATCCTTTATCAGATTAATGCATTAGCAACACTTTTGAGCTCTTACCAGAGTTTTTTTGTTGTTGCTAATACCACAGAAGCCAGTAATGTTAAATAGTTTGTGCTAGGTTATTTGTCTGCATTCCTGAGCTCTAGAATGTTTTGAACACATCTAAGCCTTCCTTCTGTGGGACTGAAGTATGTAAGTCCACCACATCCATTAACACATAAAGGCAATTCTTAAGATTAATCAAATCATAATAATCACTCCAATTGGAGTGGGAGGGCCCATACATCACTGCTAGAGAATAGGTGCATGATGGCATGATGTCGTGGTGTCCTAGACTATGACAGCTTCAAAAGCTAGTCAGGAGGAGCACACAGCCAGATCCTGCATTTTAATGACTGTGGTGCTCTTAACAGCTACACACAAGCCATGTGAGCTGCTGGGCAGAAATACAAGCTCAAACTACCTACTGAGTTGGTAAGCACCTCTCCCTAATACTTTGAAATAAGATAACATGAAATAATGTAAATACTTCTGGTAACCTGTTTTTAAACTGTAAAGGTATTTACCACATTAAATTATCCTAATGTATATTGCATATATTGTCAATTTATAGGACCACTCCCCTTGAAAAAGTTGGCAGTGGGCCAGCAAAACTGTTGGTGGCAACCAAATTCAGTGGTCAATATCGTACTAAGAATCATACTAAGAAAAGCGAGAAGTAGAGAAAGCACATGGTCCATATTTTGCTTCTTGTTCACCAAATTATCCCATTGATAGTTCCATGAATATGATTTTATCAAGTCTATTTCTAAATTCAGTTTTATCTCTGCTTATTATGACTTGTTCTGGTAGTCTGTTCCATGACGTCAAAAATCCTGGTGTGAAAAAATACCCTCTAGTGGCAGTTTTAAATAACTTTCCTTCCAGTTGCAGTGGATGTCCATCTGTATTAGCAGAAGATTGTTTAAAACTTAATCTTAATTCTACCATTAGTTGAGAGTCCTGTATAATATCAAAAAGCATGAATAAATCCCCTTTTAATCTTCTAGTTTGTAAGGGCATTAAATTCAATGAACAAAGTCGAGACTGATCAGACTGATTACACATTCCTTTGATAGATTATGTAGCTTTCTGCTGCACTTTTTCTATTTTCTAAATATATTTTACTGCAGAAGGATTCCAAAGTTGACTTGCATAGTCTAAGTGTGGCCATACATATGCTTGATAAATTGGCAGCAATATCTCAGATTCCCTACTTGTGATATTTTTTTTAATTGACCATAGGATTTTGTTAGATTTAGAGATGACCACCAAATAATGATCATTAAATTTTAATATATTCGAAATTAGAACACCTCGATCTTTTTCAGATCTTACAGCTTTCAGAGTATTGTTACTTAGTATGTATTGGTACTGTTGGTTGTTATTCCCAAAGTGCATCACATGATGTTTTTCTAAATTATAAGTCATACTCATCTGTTGGCCCTTGAAGTAACTACATAAGTCTGATTGAATTGTATCAGTTTAATCTTTGGTACAACATGGACCACCTATTTTGGTATCATCTGCATACTGTAATATCCATCCACATATATTTTTAGAAATGTCTGATATAAATAGGGAAAATATAACTGGCCCCAGGACAGACCCCTGTGGTACCCCACTAGTAACAGAGCCTGATGATGAATAGTGGCCATTTATAATAACAGATTAGGATCTATCATATACAGTAGCCAGTTCTTAACCCAGTTAACTAGGTATGGATCAGACTGTAGTTTGATCATTTTATGTACTGTATAATGGCCCAGTGTGGCACTTTGTCAGACAGGTTACTAAAATCAACATACACTATGTCCACTGGTTTATGTGAGTCCAATGTCTCACTCACCTTCTTAAAAAAGCACAGGAGATTAGTGATGCAAGACCTCCCTGGAGTGAACCCATATTATTCATTGTCTTTATTACTTAAGTTATCAATATGTTGTTTAATTTTATACACTAATATAGACTACATGATTTTCCCTGGTACCAAGGTAAGTCTTTTTTTGTGTGTGAACTTTATTTACCCCTCCCAACACTGGCAGCTCAGGGCATCTCTCAGGTGAGCCTCCCTCAACTCCGGCACCTACTTCCTACCTAAAAACCCCAAACCAGGGAATCTGGGACAGAGACACACCACTTCCACTCCCAGAAACACAGCCATCCCCTCGGATCTATACCTCCCGGGTGAGGGAGCACTGATGCCTACCTGGGTGCCCTTTCTGAAATCTAGACAGCTGGGTCTGGGAGCAGAGACAGGGCTTGAGACAGTTGGTCAGGAAAGTCCAGTGTTGAGAATGTGGGCCACAGTCCACCGAGGCCACCATCGCCTTTCTGAGAGCCAGGGATTTTCCACCTTGTTGCGAGAGCATGGACATGCAATGGTGTCCTGCTCTCAACAGGCATGCTCCCACGGCTATGTGAAAAACTCCCACTACTGACCATCCCCTTACTTGCATGCCCACACAGATTGCAGTGATCCCCAGAGCCACCAGATGTCACCAGCGGTGAGCAAGGCAGAACCCACCCCCCACCCCAGGAGAGAAGAGGAGAGCAGTCCATCGGATGCTCAATCCTCTCCTTCCCAGCCAACCCCTGACAACCTGAGTCTGCACCTGAACCCTGGTCACTGGCATGGTGCAAGGTGCAGTGTACAGCACCTCAACCCTTAGCACCACTTGGCCTGCACTGAGGTGGGACTTATTAGCTGGTGATTTGTGATGTCAGTTTTTTTACCCTTGTTATGTTGGCACACTTGAACAGCCAACATAACAAGTAGTGAAGATTTGGAGGTGTGATCACTGTTGGGTGAATGCAGGGCACCATCAGTAGGTGCATCCCTCATTCCCCAATCAGTCTGCATGCTTGCTCCACACCACCCAGGCAAGCACATCTAAGGAAAGGTCCGCTGTAATGCGAGCAAAGCTCATCACAGGCAGCAGACCTCCCAACATGCTTACCAGGAAATACAAACATGGCAGCACACTGCTCATCAAACCGCCAACTTTGGGGGTGCCCAATCCCCCTGTTGGCTTACGCTGCCCCTAATGTATGTGCTGATGGGGGAGCCCACTCCCAGTCAGCATAAAGAACCACCCCCATTTGTTATATGCCGAGGGGGGTGCCTAATCCCCGTCAGCATAAAGTAACCCCCCCTTTTGTTGTGGGCCAATGGGGGTGCTCAATCCCCCATCAGCTACAGGCCCCCCCAAAAAAACAAGGCTCCATTGTCATGCTGGGAGCCACCACAGTATGCCATATGCCCCTTTAAACAGAAAAACAGTCCCGCAATGTATATTTTTTTTTACCTGTGGAAAAGGAAATGGTCCCTGGCGGTCTCCCTGCCCACCCTCCCACAACTAGCACCCACCACTGCGCATCCTTCCTCCCCTCACCCCCTTCACCCCATACTTACCTGAGGAGTCCGATGCGACGATCTTCGGTGGACCGGTAACACGTCTGCACTCTTCAAAGCCGACTGCGAACTGAGGAAATGCAGGTAAGCTGTATAATGGAATAAATAGGGGTTTTTCAACTTTGATGCATATCTCAGGCATTTTTTGAAATTTTGGCACCAAATTTTCAACATGGGGTTTTTGGGATCCCTCCTCATGACTTCTTGCCCTGTCATGGCATTATTAGGTCCCAAAAGGTGATTTCATGGTCACTGCACGGAATCATCTTTCAGGACTGAGAAATGAAATGACAGTGCCACTGTTCATTAGGGGGTCTCTCAAAAGTCTATGTTAAATTTATGGCAAACTCCAAAATGTTTGTTTTACGAAGGCATCGCTGTTGCTATGCAAGTTCATAACGTCATGAATTTGTAATATTTTCACTCCAGATTTTCAAAATTGGCATTTTCCCACACCTCCTGATGAACAGTACAGCTGTCATTTTACATATCCTGCCCAAAATGTGTTTTTTGCACGTCCAGCGCAGAATAGCACAGTCGCTGTGTGAAATCACTTTTCGGGACAGTTTGAGGAAATGACAGTGACACTGTTCATGAGCAGAGGTCCTAAAATGCCTATGTTGAAGATTTGGTGCCGAAAGTCCATGAAATGACTGTATTGCAAGCGTGCATTGTGCAGTTTCCACACACCCTTGTAACTTCACAGATTTGCAATATTTCCATGCCAGATTTTCAATAATGCCATTTTTTCACACCTGCTTATGAACAGTACAGCTGTCATTTTTCACATCCTGCCCAAAATGTGTTTCCGCACCTCTGGCACTCAATGGTGTGGTCACTGTGGGAAATCAACATTTGGGACAGATTAACAAAATTGCAGTGCATTGTTCATAAGGGGAGGTCCCAAAATGCCCGTTTTACAAATGTGGCTACCAAACTCCCAAAAATAATTAGGTTATGGACATGTGTTGCACAGTTTGTATGCATGCTCATTGCTTCACCAATATTTCATATTGTCACTCCAGATTTTCAATGTTGCAATTTTTTTTACACCTCCTCATGAACAATACAGTTGTCATTCTCCACATCCTGCCCAAAAATGTGTTTTCATCCCTCTGTCACCAAATGGCACAGCCGCTGTGCAAAACCACCTTTCAGCTAACAAAGTGATTATGCCGCTTTTCATAAGGTGGCCTGACAAGCTGCCCATGTTGAAAATGTGGAGTGAAACTACCACCACATGCCTATGGTGTTAGGGTTTCCAACTGTAGCACCCCACCCGGTTCGAACTGTCAGGCGTCAGGGGTGTGACTTGGGATCATCAGATGTAATGCTCACCCCATTCCACCCCCACCCCGCCCTGCAGCCACTGACAGGCATCATGGTGTGCCTTGCACTGTTCGGCTACAAAGTTCACCCCACATTCCTATACTGCACCCACATCAGTGTGTTTCCTTATGGAACAGGGTAGGTATAATGCCCAAAGACCCCAAAGCACACAACAACACTTGTCAGTGTCTACAGGGTAGGGTGAGGTACAATGGCATGGGCATTATAGCTGACAACCCAAAAGGCACACCCCAATGCCTGTTGCTCTCTACAGAGTGGGGGTGGGGTTGGCATCACTTCAATATTTCACTGCCATTCCTATTATGCATCTCTAGCTCTGGCACTGTCAATGCCAATGCCAGCATGACAACATTCGGCATTGACAAATGCTTGTTATAGATAGGGATGACTTCTGCCATTCTCCAATCACTTGGGATGATGCTTGTTCTTAATGACCTCTCATAAACAGTGGAGAGTGGACCCAGAATGCCGTTACCTAACAGTTTTAACATTTTTTGTGATATTTTGTCTGGGACTGGGGAGCTAAAATCTCATAATTTAATTATTTTAGGAAGGATTTAATCTGGGGAAAAATAAAAGTTAGTATTTGGTCTGGAAACTCAATCATGAATGTGACCTGATTTATCTGAAACTACAGAACAAAAATATTTATTAAATTCATTTGCAAGTTCCTTTGTGCAGGTAATTGTTTCTCTCATTTTGTGAGAAGACCAATATTGGTATCATTATTTTTAAGGGAGTTTATGTAACTGAAAAATTGTTTACAATTTCCCATTTTTGTGTTCTTGTCAAATTAATTTCAGTTTGTTTTGTGGAGTGCTTGATCTTGTTTTTACTCTTCCTTAAGATTATTTTGTATTTTTACCAGTCATCATCTGATTTTGATTTTTGATATTTATTATATAATTTACATTTTCTCCTTATAATCCTTTTTACAACATTATTTAGCTATTTTTGGTTTAAGGCCTTTTGTAGTATATTTTCTTACTTTACTAGTATTGCTGTTACAAATGTTGGTTATATGATGTTGAATTATTTTCCAGGTACTTTCTACATTCCTATAATTTAATTCTGTTACCCAGTCTACTGCATTAATGACAGCCAGAATCTGGTTAACATTCGCAGTATGGTAAAGATAGACATCAGTAGTACCAGTCTTATATTTTACTGTTGTCTTTATAGTAAAGTAAACCAAGTTATGATCACTATCCCTTAATGGTATGTCAATATGGCATTCCGTCACCTGAACATTTTCTGACTTCGGGATCAGATGAAATGTATTTTCCTTATGAGCTGGTTGATTAATGACTTGGTTTGTTTGGGGGGGGGTTGCATTATATAGTTATTGATTTTGTAAGCAAAACTTACAGCCATTTTTCCCAGAAGGATAACAATAGTATAATGATTCAGAAATACATAGGTCTTATAAGGATAATATAACCAGACACCCTCACATGCATTACATCATTGGGAGGCATTCCATATATATTACTTATAACCATTAACTGCTTAAAGATGGCATACAGCTAGAGAGCTCAACGGGGACAGATCACCAAGGATAAAATATTAATTCCCATATTCTTTTTTACCATAATGGACTATAGCTTCCACTGTGTCCCCCATAAAACAGACACACATAAATTTAATGGCAAACAGTCATTCCCATGAGAGCTGCATTCCAATGGAGTAAATTCTAAACTAGATAAGAGCAATCAACATTATTCCACTACAAGTTCAACTCAGAAAATGATTAGTAAAAGAATACGGCATTAAGAACCTTAAAACCAACTATTAAAGGCTCCTCCCCTTCTTTTCAAAGCCAGAGTTATCAAACACATTGCAACTAAGAGTCCATAGTAAAAAGTCCAGAGCCAACTAATATATACTAGGGGGGATGAAGACCTAAAGCATTGCACCTACAGACACCTAGAAGGTTACACCGCTGTTACAATTAACATCCAAGATGGGGAGTGCTGGAGCAAAAGATGCCATAATTCAAACACCATGTAGTAAGGAATAAAATGCAAACCAAATAAAGTCTGCATTCCTAGCTCGTTCAGCTTGCAAGGAGCAAAGGAAAGGGCAAGTGCACTGCCAGAGGCACCACATCAAACAAAAACACTAAGTTCCCCACAAGCAACAAGCATCAAATCCCAGGGCCCTTAACTCCAGATTGCAATACAGAACATCAGCGGAAAAGTCCAGAGACCAAACAAAACAAGCCTACAATCTTAGTGAGAAACAATGTCCCACACAGGCAAACTCCACTTAAAGACTTCATCCCATGGCATGAGAGTCCTCATTATCCTTCTCGGCATGCTCTTATTCAAGCTTTTGAACCAGCTTTTGTGCTTCCTTAGGATCATTGAACAAGTACAGTGTTTCCCTGCCAGACCACATGCAGTTTCACTGGCAGAAGCAGCTGGTGTTGTATTTTATGCTGTTGCAACACCCCACAAATTTTATTATAGGCTCTTCTACAGACCCGGGTGTTATATGTCAAGTTGGGGAAAAGGAACAGAGCTGAATCTCCATATTTCAAAGATCTCTGCCACCTTGCCAGCACAAGCAGCCTGTCAGATCCCTGACACCAGAGCAGACTATGACAAAGGTGCGTGGAGAGTAGAAGTCCAAGAGAGCCCTCCACGGGGTAAGTCAATATGCCTTTTGAATAGGGAAAAAGCCCTCTTCCTCCGAAAGCCTCAGGAGCTGTGGTAGCATAGTGTGGGCAAATTCTAGGGTGTCATCAACCTCAGCCAGTAGGCCTACTAAATGAAGAATATGCCTCCAGACTTGATTTTCATGGTGTTCCAGCCTCTGTTGAAACAGAGCGTTTTCACAGATGAGGCCCGCTGTAGCGTACTTTTGCTTACGTTGAGAGGCCTCCATCTGTTGTATAGTATGGTCCATCATGTCCATATTAGTATCCAAATTAGTGACCCATAGTGTAAGGGAATCAAACTTTCTGTCTAGATCCTGAACTGTATGGACCAGCTGGCTGAGGGTGGCATTAATCATGTGGAGCGTAACATCTCCAGATTCCTCACTCATACCTGATGCTTCAGATGCTGCCTTGTGCTGAGATGGCCAGGTGTCTCTGTTCTGAGCTGTCTTTAGGAAAAAGAAGTCTCCAGCAGCAGTCGCATAATGCCGTTTGCCCATTTTTGACATGTAGACATCTCTGCCATACCACTAAAGTAGGTTAGAGTCAAGATTGCTCCGCAAACTTACTTAAAAAATAAAGAAATTAAAGCTCTCTCAGGAGCAATGCCAGAACACATCTGCTCTCCAATGACTTGTTTTAAATTAAGCTCTCTACATGTATATAGAAAATCCTTTTCTTGTGTACTTTGACTTGTATTATTTTCCCAATTTATATTAGGAAAATTAAAATTTCCACCAATGCTTACATCACTCATTTCTACTACCTTTTCAATCTACTTTAGTATGTTAGTATCTGCTATTTCATCTGTATTAGCTGGGCTGTAGTATAACCCACATATTAGAGCTGATTTACTAACATTAAATAGTTTAATCCACAATGTTTCTGAGTTGTGTGCAATATCTTTTATTTTGTGTGTGGTGTCAATAACTGTGAGTTTATTAGATGCCAACAAGGTTATTTCACTACTCTTTTGTGTTTCCTTTCCTGATGGAATAATTGATAGCCCTCTATGTCCCTTCCCCCCCGACATCATCTGGTGCCCACCAAGTTTCCATTATGATTACCAGGTTTGGTTGATCTCATTCTAGGACAATTTCTAAGTCCTGGATTTTATTATTTAGACTCCTTGCATTATATAACACACACTTTACGTTCTTACTATTGCAATTTTCTTTTTATCACATTTTCTTATGCATTTGTTTATTCACATTACTGTTAAGCTCCTCCCCTTCATAGTCAGTTTAAATGGAGCTCATTCATTCTATTTATGATCAGTTTCCCAAGCTTATCTGCACCTGTTTTTGATAGATGGAGACCATCTTTTGCATATAGCTTGTGGCCATTAAAATAATCTCCCCACTTATCAATAAACTCAACTCCTTCTACTCAACACTGATTTTGTAGTCTAATGTTTATGTATTGAATGGTGTTGTTTTTTTCTTTGGAAGCTCAGAGGATAGGTAAGATACTGGATATAATAACTTCATACCCAAATTTCTTAAGGTCTTTACCTATATCAATTAAGTCATAGCAAATATCTTTTTCATGATCTACCCCCTTCATTATTTATACCCAAAGGAAGGGCTACAATCAGATTTTCTCCACAGCTTTTTATTATTTTCAAAATTCTGGGTTTAAAGTCTTGTGCTTTTGCCCCAGGAAAATGGCTAACCATGACATTTAATTTATCACTATTACAGAAGGAGGTATCACATTTTTTAGTAATAGAATCACCAATCATTACTTTCATTCTCTCTGGTTTAGAAGTATTGTGCTGATCTTGAGAGTCAGTGTCTGAACTAGGTTCCTGTGCCAGGGGATTGAACCTATTACAGAGCCTTACTGGATGAGGCAAATTGGGTAGTACTCTTCGGTTAGTTCTGAGTCTTTTCAGTGGATACACATATCATACCAATCATCATCAAGGGTCTTGTTGAAGACATTCCTCCTACATTTAAATTGATTGTTGCCATCTAATGAAGGATTTGGTTTATTTAGTAACTTGCTCTCTTCCTCTATTGATCATACAAATGTTTCAGTCCTATTTATTTCCTGAGCATTTTTCAGTTCAATTTTAACTGCAGAAACTTCCTCTATAAGGGAGTTAAATTCTAAACACATAATACACCCAAATTCCTTACCAGTTTCCATTTTGGGTTTTTCAATATACATTTTAAGTTTAGTACATCTGGCCATTGGCCCCCTATTACATAGTGGTGTGAGAATTTCACTGGTAATGTCCATGTTAAACATTAGAAGTTTAAATTATAAGTACCTTTGGTGTGTGTTTAAAGGTTTCTATGGCTGCCCTGGATACCCCTGTGGATGCCGGCTGATACACTACAAAGTATGAAACCTCAAATCTATTGGTATTCCACAAAAGGATTTTATTATATTATTCTTTCTCTCACTTCCAAATCTACGTTTTCTATCTCACAACAATCAACTTTATCTTTGCCACTCCATCAGCCTCATCAGCTGGAGGTAATTTTATATTTATTACCCACCAGTAAGGTAACCCAACCATAAAACAGTGCTTCAGATTCTCTGAGTATGAACACTAGTACGTTGTTATGTTAGGTCTTGAATATCCTATCTCTCAAGACGCAGGATAAAGTTATCATATAGTTTTTATTTTTTTGCCAACAAGCCTACCATCACCCAACCACTGCTGACAATCAGGTAATTAATACAAGCAATCTGGTATTGCTTTGCAATAATCTTATATGCAGCCTTCAAGGAATGTAAATGGCCTGCATAATGAAGGTATACTTTCAGAATGACAGTTCTATTAAGGATAATGGCTACTACCAACCTGCTATGATCTAGCTGTTTGATTTCAAAGCTTCTGGGCCTGCTGTCCCATCTATTCTGGCAGACATGGCAGATACGTGTACTTGTCTCTGCATGTGTTGTCTCTGTGAGCTCACCCTGCTCACTGAGGGGTGAGAATATATTAGCAGAGACCATGAAGTAGTGCTTACAGGTCACACTACAGCTCTTTTCCTCAAAACAACTAAAATAATATTTAAAATAAGCAAACATGCCCCTACAGGTTTTTAAAAGGGACTACTCAGCCTCCACATAAAAATAAACTAAAATAAACAGACCCATGGGATGTTTGTTGTTTCTAGGGCTCACCTGGACACTACAACACTATATATCACAGTCTCCCCCTGTATCCCCACAGCTATAGTAGTCAGAGATTTATGACACAGTTTTCACTACACAGCTAGCACACAGAAACTGCTGTCAAACAGCTACACAGCAGTAATCCTGGCATTTTAAATAACTCCCACTTGCTGAGGGGCAAGAATATATTACCACAGACCCAGAAGTAGTGCTCACAGGTCACACTACAGCTCTTGTTCTCAAAACAACTAATATAAAATTTAAAATAATCAAGGATGCCCTTGCAAGTTTTTAAAAGGGTGTACTCAGCCTGGTGGCACTGGGGATTGAGTTGCTGGATGCCACACCTCACGCCACACTGGCAACCTGGGTTTGGGAACAGACTCAGGCTGCTGGGGCTGGCAGGGGAAAGGAAGGATTTAACATCCCATGACTGCTCTCCTTCCTCTGGGGTGGGCACAGGATATGCCCTGCAATACAGCAGTGACTGGTGGGGGCTGGCTGCGCTACAGCTGCGTGCATGGGGAGGAGAGCTGTGGGCATCAGCATGGACGTGCTTGACATCATTGCACATCCAGCTCCCTGGGGACAAAACCGGAGGAAAATGAGTGGGGCAATCTCCATGGCTGATGGCCGTGTCCTACACCCCCAAACACAGGAGGTGCCTTGCTGGGGGTATGGCCGACCCCTGTGAGTATGGGGCAAGTATCCATGCATCAGACCTGGTCCAGGGGTGTGGGTGCTGGCAGCCAGAGGTCATAGGGCCTGCTCCACAGGAAGAACATAAACAGAAAGAAAAAAAAAGGGCCTACTAAACCCCCAACTAAAAATAAACTAATATAAATGGACCCGTGGGGTGTTTGTAGTTCCTGGGCTCACCAGGACACTACATGTCCAGACTCCCCTTGGATGTGTATCTAGGCAATTGGTATCAACAGTATTCCCACAGCTACAGTAGCAAGAGATTTATGACACAATTTTCACCACACAGCTAACCCAAGGGAACTGTTGTCAAACAGCTAAACAGCAGTAATCCTGGTGTTTCAAATCATGTGACAATAAAGATGAATTTGTGAAACTGAATCTAAATCTAAAGCATGGTCAACTGGCAGATAGAGCTACTCTGCTATTCTGGATTAAATTTCAACTGCCAAACTTTGGACAACCTCTTTAATCTTTGCAGGTCCCTCAACAGCTCCTAACCCCCTTCCTTGCTGTCTACCCTGCAACAGAGCTTTATGTGATCTGTGAAGAGACATATCTTGTCCTGTTTTCCTTCCCCTATGACACTGATGAACATATTGAAAAGGACTAGCCCAAGTACTGAACCCTGTGGTACCCCACTTCTGACTTCCCTCTCCCCTGACTTGACCCTGTTTATCATCACCCTCAGCTGTCTCCCCTAGTCAGCTTCTTCCCACCCACTCCTCTAATTACTGTAGATCTTTTGCTACGTCCAGATCCTCTAGCATCTTTAGCAACCTTCTGTGTGGCAGAGAATCAAATGATTTGCTGAAGTCAAAGGAGAGTAAATCCACTGCTTGTCCCATATCCACTGCCCTATTTACCCAGTCAATGAACACTATCAGGTTTCAGGATTGCCTGAGAAGACCTCCCTACTGGGAACATTCATGAGTGACTATGAAAATCACCAACAGCAAGGCCCCAAGTACATATGAGAAGTGTGCAAATTAAAACAACAAAGAAGCTGAAATAGTAGAAGCAGATATTAAGAACTGAGGATCAGAGGCAGAATGAACTGCAATTTGCTACATTAAAAACCTGTGGAAACCTGGTTTAGAGAAAGAGAGAGAGCGAGAAAAGTAGTACATGTGTAGTATAGGCAAATGTTAGACCACAAAGGGGTGTAAAGGCATGGGGAGAAGTCAATGCTGAGGTACTATTTGAAGGAAAGACAGGAAGAGGAGTGGCAGATTGCTGGAGGATGTGAACTTCCAGAGGGAGGGTAATCACACTGAAAAGGTAAATTAACCAACAGTACAGTGCTAGAGCTAGGAATGCTAAAGGAGCACAAGTCCATAGAGCGGAATGAGCAGGAAGAGGCAATATTGGGTAAGACTAGATCAGACAGATAAAAGGGGAGAAAGGTAAACCAGTATTTTGAGAGAAGGCAGAACAGTGAGAGAGATACTGTGCTTTGAGATAGGGGTGGAGATGATTTTGTAAGGGGAACAGTGGTGAGTGGATGGAAGAGAGTTTTAGGAAAGCAACAAAAGGTATTGAGGAGTAGTCCAGCCTCACCAGGGTGGATTAGGAGTACCCCATAGATCACATTTGCATAACAAAGTGTTGGAAAGATCATCTTAAGGAGAAACTCTTGGCAGATTGGGAGGTGCAGGCAAGAACAATTACTGTGAATGATGCTGAGCTTTGGACAGAGTTTTTTATGTACGGAGGTAATGTAGAAGGAAAATGTTAAGTTCCTATCTGGCCACATCCCAAGATACTTGAAGTGAGAGACTTCTTCAGGTGGAGAACCATCCTGGGTTCATTAGAATGGGGGATGATTAAGCTTGGCAAAGCATTGCCTGATGTCAAAGACATACTGTAGTAACTATCTTTTTGGCATTTAAAATGAGACAGTTTGACTGGAACCAAACTTGTATGCAGTTAAAGTTACTATGTAGCGATGTCTCCAGTTAAGAGACCGAGGCACCAATGGCAAAGAGGGCTGTATCATCCATGTTCATATGTATGTTAGAAGAGACACAAACATATGGAGTTGCAGGAGTGGGTGGGGATGACTGAGGTGATAGTGCCTCATGCCATAGCCTCTGGGAATGGCATTATGCCATGTGACTGGCACAACCATGTCCAGAAGTCCATGAAACGTTAAACTGGATGAGTTGTTAAACCGAAGTCCCACCTACGTGTTCTGGTGGTTGTTCAGGTGGACAGTAAAGATCCCATGGCACTTCTTGAAAAGAGTAGGGGAATTTTTTATTAAAAACTTTGAAGTAATTATTGTTAAATAGTGTTACTTCACACACACAATCATAACAAAACAAATCAAAAATCAAAACAGAAGTACTACAAGCAGTTACCCTATATAATAGAAACCAAAAGAAAAATACATACAAATTGGTGTTACTTCACACTAAATCATAAACAGAAAAAGAGAAACATAAATAAGTATTTCATCATACATCAATCCTAAATCTGAGTAATAATTGAAAAACTGAAAAACCACCCCCCCCCCAACTAAAAGAGTAGGGGATTTTTTTATTTACAACTTCAAAACAAATAATAATAAGCAATGTTAATTCACATCAAATAATACATAAAGAAATGAATAAAGCAAAAAAGTATTACAATCATACTATACAAAATGAAACAAAAGTCATAAAATGTATAGAAAAGAACCAAATAACAAAAAACATTAATTCATACGTGTCCCCTTATAGAATTTATAAATGAGAAAAACAAATAAGTAGTTTAATCATACTTTTGTACTAAAGGAGTAGGAAAAGGTACTTTGAGTCTTAACCAAAAATAATTCCCCATGGGCAACTGTCACCCACAGAACATCACCCAGTGTCCAACCAATGAAGAAGTTGCTATCTTTTATTATAGTGTCCACAGGCAAGCTAGACTTGTATCTATCTCTAAATATCAGAATAGAATCTCTCATGGTCCAAAATAGTTGTTCGGGGTCATAAAGAGTTGTTTTAAAGACCATCTGCAGTGTGTATGCCAAATATAATATTTAAAAGCCCAGTATAACATGCATTACTCCAGCATCAAACTTTGCCCAATGACTGTGCAGTATACCCAAAAGCAAGATATCTAAAGTAAGACCAAGAAATGGTGAGGAGTTCCAATGAGCAGATAAAAATAGCCAAAACTGATGTATGTAGGGACACAGAAAAAACAAATGTTCCATCGTTTCTATCGGGGCCTGACAAATGTTAGTTCATGGACAAGCCCTTTCTTCAATGCATTTATGCTTCAAATTACCCTTCTCATTCAATTTACCATGAGCACCTAACCAAGTAGCATCCCACATGAAAGGTGACATCTGAGGCTGGGTTAACATAGCCTGAGTTTGTAGTATATCCAAATTAGGGTTATTAAAAAAGTCACGTAAAGTACAAAAATAAGTTTGCTGACTATGATGACAAAGCTCTTTCTACTTTTTGTGAACCAGCATAACCTTAGTAATCTTCCACAATTTCAGTTTGCCAAAGCAATGGTACTGATTACTTGGAAGCCTGTTGCAGGCTGTGGGTAATGAAGGACCATAGAGGCGTCTTTGCAGTAGGAAAACTTCAAAATATTTATTCAGGATCAACAAACATAAACATAAAAGTGAACTGGATACGACAAAATTAAGAAAAGGCAAACAAAAACAATTAAATATCCATAGGCTAGAAGGTACTAGCTCTCTAGGATGCTTACAGCAGCATGTCCAGGTCTGCTTTCTGGAACCAACTAAACTGACTCAAGCTTAAACCATCAGCTTTTTATAGTGATCAGGGGTCATGTGATCATTCAGCTCCTCCCCTGAACCTTTTCTAGAATATTATTCCTTTACTTACAAAATATTTAATCTTCTTTCAACATTATAATGCTTTTACATTGATATGACATTATTTTCTAAAGAAGCAAAATGAAATATAGCCCTTTTAAGAGAAGTTTGAGAAGATGAGCTAATTGGAGAAGGGCCTGCCCCTTTAAGGCAGTATAAAGCTACCAGACTCAGGGCCGGCCAGCTCCTAAGGGAGTTGCTGCAGAGGGAAGAGACCCACAGAGCTGCTAGGAACACCAGCAGGACCACATTGCCTTCGATCTTCAGAACATCAAGAAAACCGCATTCAACAGTGAATTTTAACTCTCCTGGGTATATGTATGCAGGACTGACTGGAAATATGGCAAAATGCCACAGTGAGGGTTTATTTGAAGGCAAAATGCCTTCACGAAGGTGCGCACGATCGCGCTGTACTTTTACCGGTGATCGCAACACCGAGAGGGAGTGCAGCAGCAAACGAGAGGCTAAACAGCCACATTTGTAGGCCTACCAGAAAAGGGTTTTGGGGTAGTTTTAACACCACAGGGCTGCATTATTACTTAAAAACAGCACTTTTATAAAACGGCATACAAACTACATACAAAGGGCTTCTTAAAGAGACAGAGACCTGCCATATTACACAACAGGTCTTTTCTATATGTTTAAGATACTTTCTTTTATTATAACTTATAACCATTTCTCTTTTATTAATGAAACCTTGTTCCACACGACTATATCTATATCTGAGGACTCTCCATTATAATGGAACCCATTATTTCAGGACAAAAAAATGTCCTATCATACTTCTAAACATCAAAACGAATATTATTTCTACAGGACATACATATAATCCTGACATCAGCAGTATACCACTTTTCCTTTACTACAAGGATGGACAATGGGAATTTTATGCACTGGAAAAAGACATAGATACAAATGACAGACAACCATACATATAAACAAAATGGGTGGCCAGTCCAACGAACAAACATATAAGCAATAAGACAAAGACAAGAAGCAGCAGTACATTCCCAACTCATTGGCATTCTTAGAATAGAGGAAAAGCAAAAAAAAAATCGGAGGGAGTATTTCCTCCCTCACAAAGCCCTAATATATGTTTCTGTCTAGAGATAACTGCATCCCATCCCCAATCCTCCAGCCATGGAGATACAGTATCCTCCACCCAAGAAATCCAAATATGTGGTGTGTTTACTATTAAAGGATGAAAATTCACATATAGAAAAATAGAAAAAGGAGTAGGGGGATTTCCCTGGTGTCCTGGCCAAATTTCCCCATTCACTAAAAATACCACCAACAGCTTAATCTGCTTCAATTTCAGTTGGTTACCATCAGTATCCCACCCCACCCCCAGTTGCCCCTGAAAAAGGGACTTCTAGTCCAAGTGGACCTACAGGGTTAACACAATTCAATCAATAAATAAATGATGGTTGCAATAGAGATGATCAAGGCTGAAACTTCCATTTGCACCCATAAACATGTAACTAATGTCATTTGTAATGCGAGTTCCCTGGTGGCTAAGTCAGGGCTTTGTGTCTGGCAGTTTTCAAGGGTGGCAGACCAGGAGTGCCCTGTGCAGCTATGAAGTCTTCCACTCCTAGCTGTGACTTTGTATTGGGCCCCTGACTGAGAAGCTGCAGGGGCGGCAGTGACAATCCCAGGTTAGAAAGGAGAGAAGGATATGATACATAACAACCCAAATACATTTCATACAAAAAGGGTTAAATATCAAGATAACATTGGCATGTTTAGAAAAAGAAATATATACAAAATTGTTAAATACTCTCACCAAAGACACACAAGGTAATGCAAAGCTGAATGGCCATTATATAAGTATATTATCATTAGCTGAAAGAGTCCCTGCCACTAAAATGGTTCTAAATGTATCACTGCAACACCTGCTCTCAAAGTATAACTACACGACCTCTCTCAAAATGTAATACCATATTCACACGTTTCTGCTCCTTGTAAGGTGGAGCAAATCTGAGCTGCATGCAGTTTAAGTTGGTGCAAGATGACCTTGTAAGGCAGTATTACCTGATGTGACTAATTATAACTCTCTTCCCAATTTGTCTCCCATGTGAAAACAACTGCATAGTGAATGTAACTTCAAAGCAGTAATACTGCCCTTTAAAGTATGCAATGTCTACTATGTGAAAACAGTATAACTGCACCATTGCTCCTGAAGTGTAACTGCGCTGTATTCTGTGGTTTCTGCTCCTCAACATGTAAGAGCAAGCTGGCCCAGTGGTGCTGAAGGTTGAGGCGCTGGACCCCACACCTCGCGCTATGCTGGTGACCTGAGTTTGGGAGTGAGCTCAGGTGCCAGGAGTCAGCAGGGGGCAGGTGAGGATTGAGCACCCACTGAGCTGCTCTCCTCCCCGGGGGGGACAATTGGGGGAGTCCCAGCATGCCGGTGGCTCCAGGTGGAGACCAGGAGCACTGCAGCATGCTGGGCAGCACGCAAGTAGCGTGGCCTGATGCAAGGCAGGGTTGCTGTGCACCATTGCATTGGGGGCATGCCCATTTGGGGAGGGGGCATGAGCACCAGAACAAGGAAAAGCCCGGTCAGCAAGGGTAGGCAACGGCACCTGCCGCCATGCCCTCAGCCAGGTCCAGCCTGCCTGACCTCCCAGGTTCCTCCACCTGGGTCCTCGCCCACACCGGAGACTGACTAAGAAAAGTGCCCAAAGGAGGGGCAGCCCCACCCTGGAGGGGTTAAGCTGGGGGTGCCGAGTGTGGTGTCAAGGAGGAGAGAGAAGGTACAGGCAAGGAGGACTTCAGGCTGGGCAGGAACCGGCAGGATGCCTGAGAGAGACCCCTGTGGACCGTGACCGGAGGGAAAAATAAGTGTAAAAAAAACAACATGTAAGTGCACCACTAAGGTTGGCTGCTCTTGATCTGCTGCAGCACCTGTCACTGACTGTTAAACTATAGCTGCTGTCCAGGTTTTAAAGTGCAACTATCACTGACTCTCAAATGCAATACTGGCTCCTAAAGTGCAACTGTACTGCTAGCTGATACAGGTAACTGTGCTGTAGACCCTGTACCCCTCAACATGTTACTGGGATGTTTGTTTCTAACTCTCTGAGTATAGCTGTGCTACCGATGGCTGACTCTTCTATAATCTACAGTACCTATGTCGCTCATGGTGAGACGAGGGAGCAATCAGTTCTAAGCTGTCAGTTTTACTGAACCCAATTTCCAAGAGGGTCCGAGGGTTTCAATGCAAAACATATTAATGAGTACTTATATGTGTTAATTAAAGTCATAACTGTAAACAAAAGTTTAAATTCAACAGCAGAACACAGCAAAGCAATTTTCTTAAGCTAGTTAATTTGCAGTACTGTCATGGCTAATACTAGAGTTAAATAAGATGAGAGCATTTGTGGCCAGTGTATTGATGGATATACATGACTAATGCAAGAAGTATTCCAAAAACTTTAAGGGGAAAAAAAATGAGATTTTTTTTTTTTGGGGGGGGGGGTTGATAAAATCTAGAATACCTCTGTTGTTAGATTCTTTGACCTTAGGGTTAGCTGACTCCCAAGCTGGAACTCAGTGGATGTACTTAAATCTGGCCTTATTAAGTGCAGCAAAGCAGGTCTGATTCTGAAGGGACTCAGCATCACTTTGGAACTTCGATGTCATGAAGCAGTATTTTGTTATAGGTAGCACACACTGAGCACGTGCATGTTTTTGGTAAGCCACATGCCCTGCAGTAGCCAGTCAGTGATGCTGGAGATCGAGAACTCCATGTGCTGCACATATCTCAGTTCCTTTTTCAGGTCTCTCTTAAAGGAAAAGGACCTGCAACTGAGAGTTGTGCATTTCTTTGCAAGAAGACTTTGCTGTTGTACCAGGTCACCATGGTTGTCACTACACTACTCCTGTTTAGTGAGCTCAAGTGAGGTTATGGGGCCTGGGCCGATAACTCCTATAGAGAATCATTACCCAAAGGATTGCTGAGTAAGTTCAAATGTTAAACTGCACAATGTTTCCACCCAGAGAAATTAAGTGGGTTCAATTATAGGCTAGTACTTCCTCCTTTAGAAAAATACCAATCCACTTGTTCCCCACTGGCATATCCACCAGCCTGCCACACAATGTAATCAACACATCTGCAAAAGTCAACAGTCTGGAAATTTAAAATAATGGGGTCTATGCGCAAACATTTGGATTGCCTACATGCTGTGTATCCACAGTGCGTAAGCAACCCTAAGTTGGAATGACATGCAGCAGTGGTCCAGTGAACCCCCAGTGGCATTCACAGAAGGGGCATGCATCCCTTGTGCACATGATCCCCTGGCCAATTGTGCAGCTATGTGCTGCAGACAGTTTGGGGACATGCCTGTACTCTGTGCCATACACAAAGGGATGGAGTGATGGGCGAGGGAGGAGCAGGAAATGGCAGCAGGAATCCTGCCGTATCTTTTACATACTGTCCCAATGACATCCACTGGCTATGGTAGGACAGGGAATCCCCCAACTGGTAAGCCGTGGCCCTCTGGGCTGACTTGGCAGGCTGGGGGAACTCCGCCAGGCACTTGCCCATACATTAAATGAAAACAAGGCCTGCATCTTCCCAGAATCCACTGTTCCTATTCAGCAGGAGATCCAATAAGGAATCCAGGGTGGACATCCAACTGGATACCTGCCAGTGTCCTCTGAACTACCCCCCCGATTGTGCATGCCATTGGGGTGGAGCCACAGACAGGTGCCCTGCAGGGGCATGCAGTTTTGAATAACATGCATCCTGTGTCTGCCTCCAGGTGCAAAGCTACATGGGCTGCATATGCATGAATCACGTGTACCTGGCCACACCTTAGTGACTAAGCCCTAATATGTTTACACATAAATAATATTCAGAGGAGGCAGGAAATACAAACAAGGATCGCAGACTTTATTAAGGGAAGAGAAACAAAGCTCTAAGGGAAAGACATTGTTAATATAACAAATAATTGCAGCAATAGATTTGCTATCTGCTCTTGGCACAGCGCTCCCACAACCACACAGTAGTTAGCCCAGGCCCTTCCCTCACTCTCCCCCCGGTGCCAGTCAATATACTCCTGTGTCCCAGGGAGCTCACAGGGAATCCTGGATACCCAGGTGTTGGATCATGGCAAGCCTGTTTGTTTCGTTTCATGTTGTTACATGATGTTGGTATGCTGGGGAACAGAACAACAACTCCAACCCAAATTTGTAACCTCTGTCAGATGGCTTAGTCCATATAACAGTAGTCCAAGTTCTGTGGCCCTGATATCTAATTAAAAAGCATAGGTGTTGCAGACCTCATAGAACTTGTTGTGGTACTCATGGTTACCCTCTGGCTCTGCAGACTAGAGTTGGTCTCTGCAGTCTTGGGTGGATTTACTGGCTCTTCTCCTGAAGTCATCAGGCATACTGCTGACAACTGTCTCAGCTCTCCTATGCCAGTTGCTCTGGGTCAAGTACCTCATACAGATATGCTCACTCTCACTCTGCCAATCTCTCTTTGTGATCAGAATAATCCCAGTCTGGGTAACTCACTTTCTACACTGCAACTCCAAGGTAACTCTGACAGTAGTCAGTCAAGTCACCTGCCTGTGGTGACTTTAGTGGAGGCTTCCAGGCTGTGACAGGTAGCTCCTACCACTCTTGAGGACTGACCTTTTCTTAAATTTGCTACAACAGTTCTTCTATTTCTTAGCCTAATCTATTATTTACAATTTCTAGTCCATAAGGTTGGCCACCTATGGGAACCACTTCCCCTTTCTTGACTATGCTATAGTGTCCTCTTTAAATTTTCTTTTTCCCTCTCAGGTCTTCGTACAGGGAGGTTATTGTGGTGACATCCGAGCTGATGTAAAACAACAGGCTGTGTTCTTCATTGTTGGATTTAGTATGCAATGACACTATGTCATAAAATACATTGATGTATATACCTTATGTGTATGAAACCTGTAAATGCTGAAAATACCATGGCACTAAACATTTTTGATAAAGGTAAAAAGTTAGTAGGGGACTGTATTATAAAAATTTAGTTGTGCTATTTAAAATGCATGCAAATTGCTGTAAGCTGAACAAGCCTGACATTTCATGGTGATTTACATATATCATATGATGCTTTGCATTATGGAAGTATGTGTGATATTGTGTTTCTTTGAAACTTGGCTTATTGTCAATGCCCTTTGGAGTAACCCTTGTTTCAGTGTTTCTGCACTGAGGTTCTTTGTCATTATTTTGTTTTTTTTTTTTTGTATTTTGTTCTTTATTTAGCACCCACCAACCAAACAAACAAGGCTTAGGGGAGGCTGAATCTCAACTTTATCAATAATGATAAATTAGACTAGCGATCAGTGAGTCAGTAGGTGCTGGTTAAGTGTAGAGAAAAGACTTGCATAGTCTGTTGATATAAAATGATGTACTGAAGAAGGGATATGCCATTGCTGAAGGTTATCCTCTGCATTTTGAATAAACATCACACAGAGATTGTGTATTGAACTTGATGTTTGGTGTCTGGTCCATCTGTTATCCCACAATCCCTCCACACAGGCCCTTCTGATTCCATCTCAGTTGCAGATTCTCAGGTCTGATCAGGGAAAATGTCTCTCAATGTTAGTACTGAAGCTCAGCTGCTGGGTGGTTAACCCAAGCAGACTGTTACATTCAGCAGCAGATTTCAATGTCTTTCTCTCCTTTCTGAGAGTAGTTGTCTCCTCCTTCTTGACTATATTAGGACAAGTCTCCCTCTAAATGTGTTGCACAGCAGATGTCCTCTTCTATAGATGATAGAGCTATCTCCTTCCTCTGTTTCTGGCAGAAACTATAATACTGGAAAGTTTCCCACTCATGTTCCACACACATGTCAGCATTGCTTGGTTGGTAGCATCATCCACCTCAGGGCCAGAAGGTTGTTGGTACCAGTCCCATGCCATCAATGTGGCACCTGAGTGTAGTATTTAGGGGGACGCTGTGCTGTCGGAGTGTGCCATCCTTTGGATGAAATGTTAAACCAGTGTCCATTCTGCCCTTTTCTGGTGCCGCTCTCATGAGTGTCCTAATGAAAGTAAAAGAACCCAAGGCACTTTTTGCAAGATTAGTGGATATTCTCCCTTGTCCTGGTCAATATTTCTCTTCCCATAAAATCAGTTCATGCAATTGTCCAAGGCTGTGTGTGTGTGTTGATGTGCAAAATAGCTGCCATTGAAGGTGTACAGTCACTTCCTTATCACTTTTTTTCACTGCATGTAAAGCACTTTGGAATACAATGTGTTTGACAAGCACTATATAAATGCTTCTTCTTCTTCTTCTTCTTCTTCTTCTTCTTCTTCTTCCAGGTCACCGTAGATGTCAGTACATTACCCTGCCTTATGAACTCAAAAAAGGTTGAGGGGCCTCTGTTGACAACTCCTGTGGGGATTTGTTACCCAATGATGTGAGTTAAAGTTTAAATGTAAAATTTACAGTGCCTCTACCTTAGAAATCATTAAGTGAGCTAGATAATATATTAGTACTGCAGCCTGGGAAACAATACCAACTCAGTAGGGTCCCCAATTAGCACAGCCTAACCAACTCCAACACACTGCAATAAAGGTTTGCCCAAAAGATAATACTTTGTCACATTACTAACAATATGCTCATACAAATAATATACAAATAATATACTTGTGAGGGAGGATTTGTAAACAAATAACAAGAGTTTTTTTTTTTTTAATTGTTTAACCAGGTATAGCACACTAAGCTGAAAGCTTTTTTACAGGAGCGACCTGGGAGCTATTAAGGATAAGCTAGATTTAGGATCTTATGAAGGAAAGAGGATTAAGCAAATAATGACAGCAGCTATGGTTAGCTAGCAAGTCCTCTGTGGCCCAGGCATAGCCTACCCCAACCAGCAAAGTGCTCAGCTCTACTGCTCAGTGGCACTGTTTAGTTACCACCCCTCTCTCAACTTATTCCACTGTGCCTCAGCTCTGGAGCTCCCAAAGAAGCATGGGTATCCAGGTATTAGACTGGTGTAGTGCTGATGGTTGTGATGCAGGTTATTGGCCGGCATTGGCATGCTGTGGAAACAATAATGGAAAGAAACCCCCAAAATGTAATCCTGACAGGATGGCTTAGTCCATCAACAGTGGTCCCAAACAGCGCTTTGTCACGACCGTGACATGCCAA
The DNA here is from genome assembly GCA_016271365.2 of Neoceratodus forsteri. NCBI lineage: Eukaryota > Metazoa > Chordata > Ceratodontiformes > Ceratodontidae > Neoceratodus > Neoceratodus forsteri. The sequence goes on from CM028137.1 coordinate 754,035,439, forward strand.
GCCATGTAGTCAGTAACAGCAATGCGCAGTTTGTTAAACAGACTAGGTGGGCCACAGGCTCTTATCTGCCATCAACATCTGTGTATCTATGTAAAACCACGTAGATTACATATACCAGCTCTGGGACCGTGCATCGCTGTTATGACTACATGGTTTTTGACGCGTGTATTTGCACTCACGGTCTTGGTCTCACACCGTCCCAAACTGTGGCCCTATCTAAACTTTTAAAAGATCTTGCAAGCTCCATAGGTTCTGTTCAGTTATCAACACATGACCTCTGTTTATTTATTTAAAATGTTGTTAACCAGGTAAGCACTGCATATTTTTAACGGGGACCCAGTCAGAGATAACAATGGTCTGTTACAGAATTAATTTTACAAGGTTTATATTTTAGCTAAAAATATTTTGGCCAGACTGTGCCTTAGAGGAATGTTAAGAGATAACAGGTCTTTAGAATGAGTGCAATGGGTGGAAGAAGATGATGTAAAGAAATTCTTTACAGAGAATGGGCCAAATTGAAATAAGGCTTGCCGGATGCTGATTAGTTAAAAGAAGTCGTGTTTATCTTCAAATGAAAGTCAATTCAAACAAGAGTAAAGTTTGTAGTGATGAGCACTGCAATCAATATCTAGCACAGTCCTGCAAATGCTATTATAAAGTACAAACAGTCTTGCCATTTAGAGATCATTAGCAGGGGAATAAATGACAATTCCATAGTCAATGAGAGAAGCTATCAAACTTTGCACAGCCATCTTTCCAGATTCAGAAGTTAAACAATTACATATTAGATATGAGAGGACAAAAAAGCAGGTGTGTGACTTCATAAGAGAATCAATGTGAGCAGAATAAGGCAACTTATTATCTAAAACTAAGGCAAGATAATTAATATTTTGTACAATTTCAATGCCATGATGTTCCGCAGAGATTCTGACTGGGAGAGGTGGGTCAGTTTTCCTTTTAAAATAAATGTAGTTGTTTGTTGTTTTTTTCCTCAATATTCAGCACCAAATTGTTTTTAATCAACAATGATTGGATGCTCCAAATGTTTTCTTGTACAATGACTTGATTATTATTCAAATTCCATCCCTTGGAGAACAAGAAAATGTCATCAGCAGCATATAACAAGTATTAAATAATTGTTAAAACAGTAGGAAGATGACTAATATATATACACTAAACAAGGGGACCAAAATGAACCCCTGTGGACCTCCTAGCTAGATTACACTCCCAAGCATAGGACAGTAGGGTGCTTCCCAACATGCAAGTAACCAGAAAACTATTTTATCACATTGTTTTACACCCCAAATCCTGGAGGTTTAGACAGCAGGAGACAGTGGTTCACCAAATCAAAGGCCTTAGTTAAATCCAGAAACATGACAGCAGCCATGTCTTCTCAGTTCAATGCCATATGTAAATAATCAGTGATATCAAAATGGTCTTGGTACAATGGCCAGCCCTAAAACCATGTTGGAGCACAGCTGTCAACAAATTACAGTCCAGCATGTCACAAACCAACTCAGCAGGTCAGGCCCTCTACTCCCAAAGTGCTAACCTCTGAGCGCAATTTTGTGAGCAGTATAACAGACAAGGTAACCCTTTTGTCTGTTTTTGTGAATTCTGATCAACCTTTGGTCTCAAGTTCTGGAGGGATTCAAACTGTGAACCTCTTGCTAGCATACCCAATGCACAAGCTCAGATATTTCTGTCTTCGGGGGGCCAGATATCTTTGCATATGGGCACCTAACCAGGTATACAGAGATGAACCCTTAAAAACTTTAATAAAGACCTCAGATTTAAAATGCTTCTCTTTCCAGTTTGGTACCACCATTCAAGCTTATGTTTGCTGTCTGCTATAACCATAAATACTTTTCTTACAACTAAAAGAAATTCAAAGACAGACCAAGTAAGTTCTAAAAAGAATTTTACTAAAATAGTTAAAAATATGTAAAACACAAAATGCAGAACTCTTATATCCCCAAACATACACATCTTTTAAAAGAGACAAGGTTTAAACAGTGCAAATTCCTACTTACAGTACTTAGATTTGAAATCTTTCTAAATACTTGTTTACTAGTGCTCCAAAGATATTTCCTCAGTCAGAGTCTAGGTAAAAGTGTCTAAGTAGAACAGAGTATTCCTTAAACAACTGTATGGGACAACCCATTTTTGTGTGAGGTCAGCTAGCTCCTCCTTTGTCAGATATGTATAAAAAAATATATATCTTATACAAAAGTATTACATTCTGCAACTTCAGCATAATTCATGTCCTTCAAATGACACTTCTTTTGATCTCATAATAAACTTCCTCCTTCCAGGACACGAAAGCATCTTTATGATTTTTGCACTTCTATGTAATAACCTGGGTTTTCCTTCCAACGTCATAAAATGGATATGTTATAGCAACTATGGTTGTAATTAACTCAGACAGACAGGATCCTTAATTAAGGCCTTACATGTAACACATGGTCTCTAAAAACTGAGTGTGTGTGAACTCACATGCTGTCAGCATTTTTCTTATGGCTTTCATCTTTTAACTGAAACCTGAGGGGCTTGATGAGTGAGGTCATTCTAAGAGCATCAGACTTTTTTAGCAGAGAGAGTCAGTCATACATTTCATATTAAAAAAAATGATACAGCACTCAGAGCTGGCTGTCTACGTCACACAGCATACAGGTCATTAACCTTCAGTCAGTCTCTGCGATTCTCACTGGATTGCTTTCAACCTGCAGTCCCATGAAACTTCACTGATGGCTCCATCAGCTCTCCTTTTCTGGTTGATTACCTGGGCTCTCACTCCATTGGTCTTTCAGGTGTCTTGATGATCCAATGCCTCTACAGCTCACCTCCAGGAATCCCAAAGCAATACCCTTTGCATGCTGTCCTTGGTGGTGGTCTTCAGCATGGTGTATTTAGGCCTAGAGATTGATTGGCCAGCTGGCTGACCTCTGACAGCAGTTGACATGTTTAGAGAGATTAATGGTCCATAGGATGGCTACTGCCATCAGTCCACAGGGACACTAACCCCAAAGCTTTCATTTCACAAGCATCTGCTCTTTTTTATGTTTATATGCCTCTAGTAGTATTTGCATGGGTTTGCTATAGTATACAGTTGGGTCAGTGCAGACATTGAGGAAATCCCTGAGTCACTGCCAGTGTATGATTGCACTCTCCATTGGTTGCAGGGGAATTGCTGTTGATGTTGGTTCTTATCCATGGTGAGATAGGCAGTGACAAACAAGCATTCCTCTTCACTCCCCTCTGGAAGCCTCTGCCTGTCCACATCCTCAGGGGCCAGAGGGACAAACTCAGATGGTGGTGGCACTGTGGTGGTTCTGTGAAGCCAAAAAGGTAAATCCCCATATACTGGGGGCAGGTTACATGCATACCATGAGAAGACAGCCTCCTGATTGTTTGAATCCTTCTGTCAGTCTCTGAAGGAAATTTGGCTGTGTCTCAGTGCTGGAAGGAAAGTATGGCACACTATTCAGGGAAGGGGGACTCAGTGCTGTGAAGGACAGCCAGTCCAACAACAAATTCAAACTGAGGAAACAGCACTCTTACAGATAAGAGACTGGATCCATAGAAGTTCGTTGCAAAGTGGTTTATTGTGGCAAGTGCCCAGATAAGCACCCAAAGCCAATAAACCACTTTGTAATGAGTTTCTACATATCCATAGATACATATAAATTATCAGCAGATAGGACTGCTAGGCCCATCTAGTCTGCCTGTAAGCCCTGTACTTGTATGCAGTCACTGACCCTAAGTGATCAATGGCTTTACATCACTCCCTCCCAACCCAATGCTCCCTTGTGCCTGTCCCAGACATGTTTAAACCCCTTTACTGTCTTTGCCACCACCACCTCTTGCGGCAGACTGTTCCAGGCATCCACCACCCTTTCTGTGAAGGAAAACATCCTCACGTTATCTCGTACTCTACCCCCCTCCAATTTCATATTGTGTCCCCTCATTCTGATATCTTTTAAACATTGGAAAAGATTCCCACCTGCACTTTGTTTATGCCCTTGATGTACTTGAAAGTTTCAATCATGTCCCCCCTTTCTCTTCTCTCCTCTCCTCCAGTGAGCACATATTGAGGTCTCTTAGTCTTTCCTCATACGTTTTGTGATGCAAGCCATTCACCATCTTTGTCACCCTTCTTTGGGATAGCCTCCAACTTGTCTATGTCCTTACACATGTGTGGTCTCCAGTACTGCACACAATACTCCAGGTGAGGCCTTACCAGTGTTTTATACAATGGCATCACCACCTCCCATCTCCTGCAAGTAATGCCTCTACCTATGCACCCTAGCATGCCACTGGTCCCCCCTGCAGCCTTTGCGCACTGCTTTGATACCTTAAAGTCACCAGATATGATAATCCCTAGGTCCCTTTCCTCTTTGGTGACAGTCAGCACCTCACCCCATTATGTAGCTCTCCCCAGGGTTCCCCCTACCCAGGTGCATTATTTTGCCTTTTTTGCATTGAACCTCAGTTGCCACACCTCCAACCATCTTTCTAGATTCTCCAGGTCCCTCTTCATTTTTTGCACCCCCTTCTGGAGTATCCACGGTGTTGCAGATCTTGGTGCCATCTGCAAATAGGCAGACCTTTCCAGTCAGCCCCTCTGCAATGTCACTAATGAAGACATTGAACTGGACTGGTCCCAGTATTGATCCATGTGATACTCCACTGGTCACCTCTCTCTCCCTGGACTGGATGATGGATCCCATTTGCCACCACCCTCTGCCTTATGTCCATCAACCAGTTTCAAACCCAATGTATCACATTATGCCCCATGCCCAGACTACTCATCTTGTTAACCAGCCTTCTGTATGGGACAATATTGAAAGCTTTGCTGAAATCTAAGTAAGCGATGTATACCGCCCCTCTCTCATTCACTTCCCTAGTCACCCAATTAAAAAATATTTATCAGATTTGTTTCACAAGGCCTTCCTGTTGTTAATCTGTGTTGCCTCAGATCCTGGGCACCATTGGATTCCAGGTGTGCCACTATCATTTCTTTCAACAGGGTCTCCATGAACTTCTCCACCACTGAGGAGAGGCTGACTGGCCTGTAGTTCCCCGCTTCCTCCCTACTGGAGGTCTATCCAGTCTGTTATGTCTATGAGTGTTGTGTTTCTTCAGTGTCTCAATTCTGGACTGCTAACCCTACTCCCAGGTGAATTATTGAAGTCCTCCTGTGTCCCTTGAGCCCTTCTGGTTACTTGTCAGGCTTCTGAAGCCTGACAGGCTGAACTGTCACCTTCTGACCCAGGTTGCCAGGTCCACAGGGGTCAGAGGTGGCTAAGATGGCTGCCCCCCTTTGAGAATCACTGAGGCATGGGCCACAAAGTTCTTCCTAGAATGGTTCTTGCAAGTAACACAATTTATTTTGCCCCCCCACCCATCTTTTGTGCAGTCATGCTAGTATTCAGGTGGAGTTGGAGTATCTCTTTGGGGACTCACATACATCACGAGTACCAGTCACACTCCTCCACTGGCAGCAAGGCAATACTTTACCCATTAGTGACATTAGAGCTACTGTGCATACCCGAACTCAGAGCTGCAACTTTCAGTAACAAAATTAAACAGGTTAGACTGCTTCATTTTTGACAGGGTTTGTTTATGAAGGTAGAGCTACAAGAATACTATGAAGTACAACATTTCTTTCTGCTTCATGAAAACATGCCCTGATTGTCATGAAGCAGCGTTCCTCCCGGTTCTAGCACACACCAGGAAGATAAGGACTCTAATTTGCATGCAGGTTGCTGCTCTTGCCACTACAATCGGTAGCCTCTCACTCTAGGACATAAAAATACTAATTTTAATACTAAATTAATTACTAAATACTAATTTTAACTGAAAGACATGCCCTACAACAGACATGAAACTCTCTCACTGCAAGTTTGCAGGTGAGTAGAGGCTGGCAGGAAAATGGGGTTTATGACAGTTTTCCTTTAAAAATGACACCTTGCTTTACAAATTCTGCACCACTGGCCATGGCACTGGGCTGGGGACTGAGCTATAACTCCATTGGGAATGGTTTGACCATAGGAGGGTAAGACAGGGAGGAACACTAGCGGAGGTGTCTGCTGGGAACCGAGGTTCAACTCTTTCCGGCACGCCAGGGAGGAACACCACCAGAGGTTAAGTGCCGGGGGGTGGGGTGAATGCAGGACTGGTGGGGCTGAGCCAAGTTGGGACTGATACAAAAAAAAAATGAAGTGATCCCTCCAGAAAGGTAAAGGCAACCTATCACTCTGTCCATCTCATATGAATGTGACAATAGCTACCATAACTACCTGTGTGTTTGCATCTGCATTTGCCGCTCTGCCTTAAACCATGATATAATGCCCCCCCAGTCACCAAATCATGCATCAGCAACACAACACAACCCAGTGCTGTTCAGTCATCACATGAAGAAGGAGACACTGAGTCTGGGTCAGGCTCAGACATGTCAGACACTACTGTTATCTTGTCTTTAGAGGAAAAAAGTACACGTATTGATGGGCGATGGGGCAGGGGAAAGTATACCGAATCCACAATTCTACAAAAGCAAGACACTAGCACTGACACCAAAGTAGTTTGAAGCAGACAGTGTCAGAGAAGATGATATGGATGTGGACCTTTCAGAGAAGGGGCATGAGAATTAGCCAGTAAAGGAAATCAAAAGGTACTCACCCAGACTGTGTATCAGCACATTAGCAGGATGGAGAGGGGAGATCCAAGTTTCATGGGGTTGACCAATCCAGGTTAGGTTATCAAATATCAAAAAGAAGTAGCTGCACACCACCAAATGCCATAATTATATATTTATTATCTCAACACAGTGATTACACAAACCATCCCATGTGATTGCTGATACTTTATTTTACGTAGTCTGTTGATGCAATGCTGATATAATAAATATATAATTACAGCATTTGGTACAGTGTGTGGCCCTTCCTTTTGAATCTTTGAGGAAATCTAGTCAAGTCTCGCCACCAGTTACTTCATCATTATCAGCCCCCATGTACTGTGTGCTGCTGCTGCTTTGCTGCCTACCACCCCCAGACCAACCATTCTAGGATGGCCCAAAAAAAAACCACTCATCTTGCAATTACTGTCCAATTCATTCTGAAGTACCCCGTCCACTGCAAAAAAAAACCCCAAAAAACAACAAAACAAAAACAAAGATATCCTCCTAAATTTGTGAATTATGTAACAGATGACATGACAAACCTACAGAAGGCAGGTCACAATCAGTGTAGTAGACAGATCAGTCAGGGTCAGCCTAGTCAAACTTTGTGAACCAAAGTTCCAGCCAATCCTTTAATATGTAAGTATGGCATTCTCCACACAGCCACGTCCATTCCCAAACTCCAATCATGTCAGATGGACATGCAGCAGCAGTGACCGTTAGGTTGTGAATGGCAAGTGGTGGAATAAGATGGTACATACAAATAATCCAACCACATGGCTGCAGGCTGATCCAACTGATGCAGCCCCTGGCATTGGCGTTGCTTGTCAAGGAGTCCAGCAATGACCAGCTAGAGCAAGGTCCTGCATAATCATCCCCTGCAGAAGTGCTGAATTTGTTGTGAAAAAAAAAACTACACTATCCAAATTATAGCATGCCCACATTAAACTGCCAGACTGCCAGCTACTCATGTTCCACATGAAGATACAACTTATTGGGGAGATGATGGCCCTTGATCTTTAATCATTTTCCATGGTGGATGGCACTGGTTTTTACGTTCGCTTGTGCGCATGTGCAAGTAACGTTTTGGGAGAGTAGCACACTTTGGAGGTGTGCCTCTCCCATTAAATCCACTGCTCAGTTGAGCAGGCATGGCGGTCCTGCACCAATGGTGCAGGAGCTGTGTATGACAGCGGTGGTCTTCACTTCAAAGAAAACCACCGCTGTCATACAGAGCACCGCGTCACGCCGCCCCCCCCCAAATCTTTGCTGCTATGCTGGGAGCCCACCCCAGTGTGGCAAATGTCCCGTGTTGTTTGCTGACGGGGTGCCCAATCTCCCGCCGCTCCATGGCCCCCCAGTCATCCTTCTGCCACGCTGGGAGCCCACCCCAGCGTGGCAAATGTCCGCTGTTGTTTGCCGACGGGTGCCTAATCTCCCCATCGGGTTTCTCGCCCCCCAGCCATCCTTGTGCCATACTCAGAGCTCACCTCAGCGTGGCAAACGCCCCACGAAGTCTTTTTTTTTTTCCACCTGTAAAGCAAAAAACGGTCCCACGGCACTTCTCCCAGTCCCCTCCCACAACCCGCACCTCACCCACTGCGCACCCAGCCTCCCCACACCCCTCACCCCATACTTACCTCTGAGCTCGTGCGATGATCTTCGGTGGACCAAGAACACGCCTGCACTCTTCAAAGCCGACCGCGAACTGAGGAAATGCCGATAAGCTGTATAATGGGCTAGATAGGGGTTTTCAACTTTATTGCATATCTCAGGCATTTTTAGAATTTTGCACCAATCAATATGGGTTTTGGGACCCCTTCATGAATGATGTCACTGTCATGGCATTATGTCGACCAAGGCGTGATTTCCGAAGTCACTGCATGAAATCACCCTTCAGGCCTGAATAATGCCATGACAGTGACATCATTCATGAGAAGGTCCCAAACCCCATGTTGAAAATTTGGTGCAAAAATTCCAAAGGACTGTTTTATTTAGGCATGCTATAGTTCCTATGCAGGCTCGTAAGTTTGCGAATTTTCAATATTTTCACTCCAGATTTTCAACATTGCCATTTTACCACACCTCCTCATGAGCAGTACAGCTGTCATTTTTCACATCCTGCCCAAAGATGTTTCTGCCCTATGTGCTTATTCATGGCACAGTCGGTGTGCGAACTCAATGTATGGGACACATTAAGAAAATCACAGTGTCACTGTTCATGAGCAGAGATCTTAAAATGGCTATGTTGAAAATTTGCGAACAAATTCCTAAAAATAACTGTTTTATGAGCGTTGTGCAGTTCCTACGATGCCTCGTAAGTTTGCGAATTTTCAATATTTTCACCCACATTTTCAACATTGCCATTTTACCACACTTCCTTATGAGCAGTACAGCTGTCATTTTTCACATCCTGCCCAAAACGTGCTTCCACCTATGTAGCGCACAATGGGGGTAACAAAAAGGTCATGCTGAAAATTTATTGTGCAAATACCAGCAATCGCACAGGGCATTAGGGTAAAGCACCATACGTGCCAAACACCACTGCAAATACCTGTAAGCGAACGTTCGGCATTGACAAATGCTTGTTAAAGAATGTTGGGTGCAGTTAGTGAAACCTGACTTCAAACAAAATAACATAAAATGAAAATAAATTACAAAGATGTTGGCTTGTTCCACTCCCAAGTGCAAATCTAGAAGTAAACTTCCCCGATTGTCAGCTGCAATTGGGCATAGTAACAAAGTTAGTGTAAACGTTGCCCAGAAATTGGGTGCCCTACATAGACAATCACTTCCTTGGTTATTCGTCTGGTAATCAATCATGGTAGTGTTGTCCTGTTCGGCAGGCAAAAGCAGTTTGCTGAAATAGATAGAATGCACTCCCATTTGGTGAGATTTGTTCTGGGATTGGTTGGACCACCTATAAAGATGGATCATTGTTCTTTACTTCTTGAGCCTAATTGGACTTCATGAGTGATTAGAAGAGAAATGCTTTTATACAGCTTTCTTTGCAAGTGTATGAAGGGCTTGGCTTCCACTTATTTGCTTGATGAACTAATTCCTGTATTCTTAAAATATTCATTGCGGGAAGTTACTGGAAGGGGCCTAAAGGTCCCTATGCCAAGAATTTTGTATGGTTTTATGTCTTTCAGTTATTTGGCCATCTCTTTATAGAAATCTCTCCCACCTAGGTTGCGAAATCTGGCCACGTGCCATAGCTTTAAAGCAGATCACTCAGAATGGTGTTGTTTTAAATGTAAATGTACCTGAATGTTGACTGTTTTATATACAGTATATTACTGTTTTAAATTGTTTTCAATATTTTAGTGCAGCATATGTGTTGTTTTTGTGTACAGAACAGTCCTGAAAATAGGCTTTGTCCAGAAGCTATATTCTGTCAAAATACAAATGAACTTCAGTTTAGTCCAAAAGCACACTGGTTTTCTTCTCTTTCCTTCAGTTGCTGCCGGTTCCAGAGGTATCTCATCTCCAATCTGGCTTCCAAAAACAACACATCCAGTTCCACATCATCCACTTTCCATAATGAATCATGTTTTCTTGGCATATAAATAAAAAATTAAAAATGATAACTAGTAACAGTATAAATTACAATAAAGTAAAAACCATAGAAGTCAACTGGTTCTGAAAACAGCACTTCTTCCTTAATCTCCAGCATGCATCACAAAGCATGATTTCTTGGCATATAAATCATAAACAATATTTAAAAATTAGCAGTAATTTGAAATATCAAGTTATCACATGGTATTATTATTACTATAATAGTTTATTGCATTATAATCACAGAAGTCTAATCCTTTGATAATGTTTGTTCAATAAATGCAATGCCTAAACAACAATATGCATACACAACCTCCTGGTCATACTACTCCTACTCTTCGTCTTCTGCTGTCTTCTCATGGAGTCAGAACCAGGCATCAGTGTGATGACATCAAAATCTTGGATGGTGAGGATCTTGAGACATAAAGGACATTTGGAAACTTCTGGATATTGACTGCTGGTTACGTTTGTACATTTTTTCAGGAGGACTCTGCATGTTACCAGAGTACATAATGCAGGCTTGTCTAGCAGAACCACTATCAGCAGAAACAGTGATCCAATCAAATTCTGGCAAGACTGGCAAGTCATTTGGTCACCACTAGTTAAATAGGATTTGTATTTTCTCAGATGCCCTCCAACATCAGTTGCTTTGGAAAGATGTTTCACTGCAACTGAGAATATTGCCTCACCACATTGCTCAGGGCTAGATCCAAAGAATTTTGAATTATTTGCCTTTCTCAATCTTAACTTACCATGGATCAACATTAACAATCTGTTTGATTATTCACATGTCCAACAAGTATTATTTCTTTTCTCACTCCTACACCTCCTGATGGCAAGTCTACCCAGACTCACACTAGCACTGGTACTGGCACCACAGTCTAGCCACCAGTCCCAGCAGAAGCAGCAGTACAAGGACTACTTAAATTCACATCACCAGCACAAGTTCTCCTCCTGATGACACTGCAATGAATTTTACATTTTCATCACCAGCAAACTCATCACTGTATTATCATGTGTATAACTCAGAGCCATCATTAATTTTGTAAGAACTGTTAACCTACCACAACCACTGTGAATGGAAGGGTAACAGAATGAGTGACAGGTGCATAGCTTTCCATTCCAGTCTCATACAGTCAACTGATAACAAGTTATTTTTTTCCATACGTACTTTATGCCTCCTTCGGCGCTGGCATGCGACTCCAGCTCCTCCTTCGGATGGGACTCTCCAGCGAGGCTTTCCCTGCACCCACTCCAACCAGCCATCCCCCACGGGTTGCCCCCCATGACAGGGCCAGTGATGAGGGGTGCTAGCCTCCCCCCACCCACAGAAGCCAACATCTAGATTGCCGGGGAGAGGTGCGGGTGCAGCCTGCCATCATTGAGCCATCATTGAGTCTGCCAGTTCCGAACCTTTTTCTATTTTCTCCTTGGACCTATGCACGTGCAATGGGTGGAGTGACTGTCTCCACCTCTGTGGAGGAAGTCTTATGCCCTGTGCATGAGTACACCCTGTGCATGCACTACTTATCTGTGGGTTGTTCACCTGTGGTTCCTGTAGTGCTCCTCTATTTATGGTGTCCCTGTGCCGTCTGGCACATATGGCCAGCCTGAGGTTCCTCCTATCCATGGCCGGCTGCCCACCCCCATCCTGCTGGTCCTCCACCTCATCCTCTGAACTGTTGCCCTCTTCAACCTGGACAGGTATTCCTTGGTCAACGGCCATGTTATGCAGCATGCAAGAGGCCATGAATATGACACAGAACTTCTCAAGGCTGTATTGGTGGGCACCACTGGACCTGTCTAGGCAATGGTAATGCATTTTGAGCATGCCAAAGACACACTCTATGTTGTTGCACGTAACAATGTGTACCTCTTATCGCTCCTCAGCCCCATTTCTGGGACATCATATGTAAGTGAGCAGCCAGGCACTGTCTCCTGTGGGGAATGCACATGTATTAGTTGTCACCCTGTCTGGCTCTTGGCACCCCCCATCTGCATGTCTGTCTCCCACCACCCTGTGGGACCTACCCACAGACCCCATGTGTAGCACATGTGCTTCCAGTCATGCCACACTGTGTGTCCTGCCCATCATTTGCTCCCCTCTCCGGCATGTGGATCCATGCCATGGCTGCATGCAGTGTGCTACTGCTTTGCCTGGCCATTGTATCCATTGGACACATGGCCACCTGTGATGCCTTGAGTCAGTGGTGTGCACAGTGGGGCCATGCCCATGACATGCAAGCCGTGCAGCGCTCACGCCATGGGTCCCTGTAATCCCACACTTCTGCACTGTAGTCAGGCTACAATTACAGGCATGTCTTCACACCTGGAACTGTACATGTTCCCTACCTCACCTTCTGGTTGCTGTGTGGTCATCAACACTACATCAGGTGCTCTCCCCATCCCCAGCCAGTCTTACTGACAAGGTGGCCCATGGGGATGACCCAACTCTCTCATCTCTGGCACAGAATCGACTGGTGCCAGATAAATGTGTCATGTACCCCCGGGGTGCATGGTGCACACATTGATGATGTGCCTTGTGGCATTGCATACCACCTGGCAGTTGATGGAGTGGTATCCCTTGCAGTTCATGTAGGCTGCACCTTCTTGGCCAGGTGGTGTGCGTATGGCCACATGGGTGCAGTCAGTGGCACCTATCACGCCTGGCATGCATGCCACCCTGTGAAACTGCTGTATCTTTGCTGTATACTGTGCCTGTGTGCTTGGAAATGTGATGAACTCCAAAGCATGTGGCAGCAGAGCATTGAGAACTGGGTGAGGAGGCGGGATGTGGCCCACTGGATGATGCCAGCGGTGGCACCCACTGGTTAATGGAAGGTGCTCATGGTGAGCAAGCACATTGCCACTGTCACAGTGGTCTCCATTGACATGGCATGGCTTGTTCTGGTGGGCACTTGCAGTTCATCATGGTACAGCTCACAGAGCTGCCTCAGAATTGCCCTGTTGAGGTGGAACCGGACCACTATGTCTGTGTCATTATAGCTCTCAAATGTGAGCAGGGCACAGTATCATCTCTGTTGGGTGTACCGCCAATGGGCCCTTCCATGGCCACATTGGTCTTCCTCCCTCCTCCTCACCCCCCCCTCATTACCTGCACCATCAGGAAGGCTGTGGCATCCATGTTTCACTGCTTGTCCTGCTCGATACCTGTCAGTGTGTGCTGATGAACCTGTTTTATATGTGCTCAACTTTGTGCTGTTCAGTCTGTGATTTGCTCCACAGTTGCGCTGTGTGTTTGGGCTGAATATGCAGTTGCGCTGCTTATTCATGATTCCACCCCTTTTATTTGCACTGCATATACTGTATTTATGATTGCGCAACGGCACACCTGGTTTTGCGCAACAGCACATTTCCTGGCTTTGAATATGGCATTGCAGCACTATGTGGGTATTGCGCCGGCATAACTTACTTGCACATTGCGCAGCTCCTTTGAATATCTTGACCAACATGTCCTAAGCTTGTGGTAACCTCTGAAGTCTTGTGCTTCTGTGGTCAAAATGTGTTACTTCATAAGAGGCATCTATACAAGGCTGCTATGCAACTTTGTATTCACACCTTGGTGCATGTGTAAAACTGTCATGCTGAAAACTTCCATAAAATGTTTCAGAAAGTTATTCACTTAGCTCAGGCTGGCTTCAGCCTGGTTCTGGCTTGTCACACCTACAGCCCAAAGTGCCTTTGGGCCTTGCTAGTTCTCATTGCAGATCCCAAGCAGTCACTACATTATACCATCATTATCCCAATGCAAGCTTCTAGCAATCCATAAGTATACATAATATTTTGGAAGCATATCCTGGCATGATTATAGCATCCACTTCCTCAACAACCTGCTTCTCACCCACATGATCACCTGGACTCATTCCAAGGTTTACAAACCAGATATGGATCCCAAAAATCAGAATTCTGGAAATTTCTCCAAATCCATAGCTCCTTACTGGGGCATATACAGAAGTTCACGGAACCCAAATCCCACTCCTATTACACCCACTCTCAAACTGGCTTGTAAAACCCTCTGGAAAAACAAGCAAGATATACTCACAAATCAGAGAGCATATCATGGATCAAACAATTAAAGCTAAAACTCTCTGGACCGTAGCCTTACGGTAACCAATCTCACACGATGACTGACTTTCATGTTGGAAAATATCTCATAGCCCATTGAGAGACTCTCACAGCAGGCTTATTGAGGATAAGATCTTATATAACTGGTATCATACCTCGGTGGTATTGCATGCCGAACACCTTATCCCAGATGATCACTGCTGGAGATGCACCCTACGACAGGGAGACTTTTTCCACATACTTTGGTCCTGCTGATACTTCAAGCAGTTCTGGCCAAGTATTTGATCTACCCTACAATAAATCCTCAAGTCACTCATCCCACTGTCACCCAGTCTTCTTCTCCTTGGGCTCAAGAATGATGCCTCGCACTTCACAGAATGTCAGTTCAATATAGTGATCCACACCAGCGTAGAGGCTAAAAGATTGATACTTCATAAATGGCGCTCTACGGATATAGTTTCATAGTGAATTACAAGTTCACTGAGAACATGGCCCCTTAGTAAACTCACCACCAGTTCATTGGTGGAATTGAAATTTCCTATTTTTCAGATAGTTGTTGAGGTTAACCTTGAAAGTGTTCATGTTGGAACTATCTGTGACATAACTTGGCAACAAATTCCATTTTGTTATCACCCTCTGGGTGTAAAAGTTACTTTGTTTAATTGTGTTGTTTGACTCCCCCATTAATTGCAGCTTATGGGATCTGGTAGAGGTAATTCCTGGATTTCTCGTAAATCCAAGGGTTTCTATCATGTAAGGGTCTTGTAAAGTGTTGTATACTAAACAAAGATCGCCTCTATCCTGCCTATATTTTGTCGAGTAAAGGTTTAATTTAAGCAACCTATTTCCATAACTCAAATTCTTAATGGGTCTTACAGATCTTGTTATTTCCCTTTGTATGTTTTCATATAGTATCTGAGTCCTCTTGAAAGAGGGGGCGCAGAACTGAGAGCAGTATTCCGTATGTGGTCTCACCAATACACTGTACAGTGGGACCACCACTTCAGCCTCTCTGCTCTTAATATTACCCAGTATGCATCCCATTAGTTTTTGACATTTTTTAGCTGTGACCAATGCATGGGTATCAAGCTTTAAATTATCAGAAACAATTACTCCCAGATCTTTTTCTTCTTTAACTGTTAACAATGAGATGCCATTTATTTGATATGTAAACATAGGATTTTTTCCCCCAAGTGCATCACTTTACACTTATCTAGATTAAAGTACATTTCACTCTCCTCTGCCCAGTTTGCTGTATTGGTCAAATTACTTTATAATGATCTTGCATCCTCTTGATCTTTTATCAATCATCCCAGTTTGCAATTGTCAGCATATTTTCCAACCCATACTCTATTAAAGCAAGGTAGGGATGGAATCAAAATATTGAATAGTATAGGACCCAGCACTGATCCTTGTGGGACATTGCTGGTGACATACCCCCGGGCCGATGAATGTCCTTTAATGGTCACACGCTGAATCCTGTTGCTTAACCATGAAAGAATCCATCTTATGACATTATTATTTAATCCAATTTTAGTAAGTTGGTTTATTAATACTCTGTGGGAGACTTTATCAAAAGCCTTCTAATAATCGAGAAAGATGATGTCCACTTAGATGTTTTTACCTAATGCTGCACTGACTGGTTGAAAGAAACTAATTAAATTTGATAAACATGATCTTCCAGAAATAAATCCATGTTGGGTTAGGTCTACATGTCCCTTATTTAATAAGTGTGTAGAAATATAGTTTTGAATCAATCTTTCTAAAAGTTTTCCTATGACCGTAGTCAAACTAATGGATCGGTAGTTTCCTACCTCAATCTTTTTTCCCCCTTTAAAAATTGGTATCACCTCCGCAATTTCCAATTCATCAAGGGCCTTTCCTATCAAGATAGATCTATTAAATAGGACCATTAATGGCCCTGCGAGTTGAATCACCAGGTTTTTTAAGGAAGCCAGGTGTGATACCATCTGGTCCAGGAGAACCATTGGTCTTGAGACTATTGATACCTTCAATAATGTCATTTGTTTGAAACACTATTTCGTTACCCTTCGAAACAATATATTGTTGAGTAGGAATAGTAGGATTATGTACATTAAGGAAATATGAATTAAATTCCATTGCCATATCTGTCTCTTACGTTAAAACCTGATCACCAATTTTTAGGGGGCCTATTGAGGGTTGTTTTCCTTTAAGACTTCCTATATAACTGAAGAATTTCTTACGGTTATCTTTGACCTTATTCACCAATTGAAGTTTCATGGCCTGCTTAGCCTTTTTAATTAGTGTTTTAATATTTTTAGCAGTAGTTTTACATTTTTGCCAATTTTCTATAGTTGTTTTCTTTTTATAGGCCCTATAATGTATTTTCTTTCTATTTGCTAATTTGGTTAGTTTATGGATTCACCATACAGGTATTCTCCTTGGTTTAATATATTTTTGTCTAGTAGGTACCCATGTTTTAGTGCAAAAATTAATATGGTTTGCTATAGTTTTCCATGTTTCAGTGAGACATGTGCCCCCCATATCTTTCCGCCAGTCCCAGTTATTTACAGTGTCAGTGGCACAGTAGGTAGCACACTCACCTCTGAGGCTGGGAGATCAGGAGCTGTGGGTTCAGTACCCACATCTGGCACTTGGGTTAATATCCCAGTACTGACACTGTAGTGCAGCATGAGAGGGGTGCTGCATTCTGAGGTGCCATCTTTTGGATGAGATGTTAAACCGAGGTCTCATCTGCCTGGACTGGTGGTAGTTCAGGTGGATGTTAAAGATCCCATGGCACTTCTCGAAAAGAGTAGGGGAAAATTTTATTGGAAAGAAACTGAACAGAAACGGCAACAAAATAATGTGAATTTTTACAAATACATTCAATAGAAGAAGAGACAACAATCAGTTTACACAGATTCTTACATTTTTGAAGCACCATATCCAAGTTTATCTTTCATAAAAGGTATATTCAACCAATGGAGCTGCCATACCCCTACACTCATATGTTGTTTATCAAAATAATATTGCTTACCTAAAGCTTGTTCAATACTACAGATGACTGTATCCGGATCTTGATAGACTTGCTGCAAAACCAGTTTGCATCTAACTTGCCAAAGAATAAATTTAATGAATGATAAAATAAGTCTAACCATATCCCTTTGCAAAGCTAGGTCTGAAAGACTAAAACCTCCTACTATTTCTGAATACGAAAGAGCCTTCCAGTAGGGTTGACTCCATCTAGTAGCCAGTTTACACCATACAGTTTGTACAAATAGACATGAAAGCAAAAAATGCTGCGTTGTTTCAACCTTCTCTATACAGTCCTGTCTTGGGCAATAAAGTTCATCACATTTTTTATGTTTTGCATTCCCTTTCACATTTAGGTGTCCATGTGCACACAACCACGTCACATCCCATATTCTAGGTGCTAGTCTAGGATCTCGAAAGTTTCTAGTACATGCATTCTAAATTGTGGTCTTACTCCATGGAATTCCACTTGTAATTCAGGAATTCCTGTTGATAGCCTTATACATTCCTTTGTTTGATGTTGAAGAAAGCACCTTAATAGACACCTTCCATAATTTTAATTTCCCCAGAACAGGTCTAAAATATACACCAGAAGTTTTGATCTGGGCATTCAGTATTCCCTGCTCTTTCCATTTAGAATATACTGGACCCAACCAATGATCAGTGAAAGGAAGCCATACAGCTAGCTGTGGTTTTGACATATCCAATAAGTTATGGTGGAAGAAGATAGTAAACAGGAAAAGAATAGGATTTGTCAAATTTAAACCTCCCTTATCTATAGGTAAATACAGTATCTTTCTCTTTATTGGATTTAACCTACATCCCCATATGATCTGAAAGACCAGACCTAACAGACATGATTCCAAATTCCATGGTAATGGATATACCGCACTAAGAAACAGAAATAGTGGCATCAGGTAAGTTTTGACCAGCATAATTTCCTTTTTTTTTCCTAAATTCCACGACTTCCATATATTGACTTTACTGCAGCTTTCTCCAATTTCTTCGACCAATTAAACACACTGTTATCCTCCTTCCCATACCAAATACCCAAATATTGGAATGGCATGTGTGATACTGAAATACCCTTCCATTCCATAGAGCCCTGATATGATTTACCTAAAGGATAAATTATACTTTTTTGTTTATTCAAAGTCACTCCTGTAGATTTAGAAAGTTCATCCATTAAAGTTAGCACCCTCCTACCTGACTTCTCATCTGCCACTAACACACAAATATCATCCGAGTAAGCAGTGACTCGAATTTCTGGACCCCCCCAATGGTAGGAGACCCTTTACCTGTACATCTTGCTGAATAAGCCTTAACAAAGGATCTAGACAACAGACATACAAAAGGGGGCTCAAGGGACATCCCTGTCTTACACCCTTAGAAATGTTTATGTATTTCCCTAGATGACCATTAACCAAAGGGATAACTTTAGCCTGGGAATACAAAGTAGTTATCCATCTTACAAATTGCTCAGGGACCCCATAGGCCTGTAATACAAGAGAAATATAAGAATGTGGAACACGATCAAATGCCTTTTCTTGGTCCAATGCCATTATAAACCCCTGTAAAAGTTCATCTTTGCCTTGTTCTACCAGTTCTCTCATTAACAATAAATTGTGTTGAATAGTACGCCCTGATATAGTACAGGTTTGGGACGTAGAAAGTAAATATGGTGTCAACGGCAACAACCGAGAATGTAAAAGTTTCATTTAGAATTTTGTAATCTGTATTTAATAAACTTAAAGATCTCCAATTATCCAAACACACCCTCTCACCCTTCTTATATACCATAATTTGCACTGCTACACAAAAGTGAAAATCTACTTGTAATGTCAGTAACACCCAATTAAATACAACTTTTAATATTCCTACTAATAAATCCTTAAAAGTCTGATAAAATTCGGTAGGTAAACCATCTATACCAGGGGATGTATTTATTTTGAGATTAGTGATAACTTGATCAAGCTGTTATTCCGTGATAGGCTCTGTCAAATGCAGGAACTGATCCTCTGATAGTGAAGGCACTATAATGGATGAAAGCATCTGCTTTGTCTGTTCCATCCCCAACGTAGAAGAGGTGTATATTGACTCTACATATTGTGAAACTGTATTTAAAGTACCAGGCCCATCTGAAACTACCTCTCCTGTGTCTGTAGTGATGGCTGACATAAAGCGCGCATTTACCCTGTGTGTACTGAGCTGGAAGGGATCTCCCAGTCCTGTTTTTCCCTGTGTACAAATTTTATGTTTGTATAACAATGATTTGGCCCTATCGTATTGCAACAAAAATATCTCCTTTTTAATATTACAGGCCTGCTCTGTCAAGGGGATATGTAATAAATTTACCGTTGAATAAATTCTATTCAACTGCATATAGGCAGCTTTAAATACTGTCTATACTTCCCCTGACACTGTTTAACCGAGTGTTTTTGAAAAATACTTCTCAGTCCAGTTTTAGTGTGTTCCCACCAAACGCTTCTATTATGTATCAACCCTGCCATTGACATACGGGCTTTAAGATACTCCCTGATGTGGGTCTGCAGATGTTTATCTGGCAGAAGTGCTGAATTCAACTTCCAGTACCCTTTCCCATATTGAGGTCCATTAACTGTACCCAGAGTGATCATTAGAATGGTATGATCAGAAATTTCCATTGGCAACACAGTCGCTTTTTTCCACTCCTATATTATTTTTAATGAATAAAAAATCTATTCTCGTGGCAAGGGATCCACGAAAATATGTTTGCCCACCAAGCTTGTGTACCTTTCTGTATGCGTCAATCATCTGACTTTGGGCTAATAATGTAAGCAGATAATTAGTGTCACTATATACCTTTGTGGTCTTTGCCCCTCTATCTCCAATATTAATAACACAATTGAAGTCCCCTCCCCCCCCCAAATAACCAATTTGGTAGTAAACAAATAAGGTTTGATCAATCCAAACAAATCCGTCCTCCCTTTCTTTGTAAGAGGGCTATAAATATTAACTAATCTCCAGGACATACTCCGATATGTAAAATCTATTATCAGAGCTCTCCCCAAAGATACCTCAATCAATCTGGAGATATGAAAGGCATCCCCTCTAAATAAAATACCCACACCCTCACACGTATCTGTGCCATAAGAAAAAAAGAAGCCCCCAACACCATAATTTTTTTGCAGCATTAATTAAAAAAGTCGTATTCAGTCTTGTGTCTTGTAGAAGAAAAATATCACATTCCATGTCTTTCAACCGTGTCAGGGCAACCATATGTCTTTTAGGATTTCTAATGCTGTTAACATTAATAGTTGAAATTCTCAACCTAGGAAGGGATGGAAATGACATGGTGAGATGTTATTAAATCAAGGTGGCTTTTTAACCCTAGAGCTTCTATGGACACGGGTTCTATGTCGAGGGCAATCTCTGACTTGAGAGCACTTCTCCTGAGTTTCCCCATCAGTATCGGGGGTTAAAGAAGAAGCCTCAGAATCTCCACCTGGTTCAGAATCCAAAACTTGAGGTTTCAAAATCTATTTATTTATTAGCTCAATACTATCATCTTTCCCTGAGGAGGCTTTTGCTACCTTAGATCTTGGTTGAATTTGTTTCAAGCTCCTTTTCTTTGCCACACTTTTACCTCTGGGAGGAGGCATTTTAAAAGGAGTGTCCTCCATCACCAGTGGAAGAGAAGTAACCACTGTACTAGAGTCTAAAATTTTCTCTGAGGCAGGCTCAGTTGGAGGGCCTGAGTGATCTTCTGCTACACTATCCAACTGAGAAGATGGCGGGGGAGGGGGTTGGTGCCCTCGCTCTGAACCTAGGAAAATACTATTTGGAAGTTGTACAGGCCCCATCTGATTAATTCTTAAACGTACCCGGAACACCCACCCTCCATTCCAAATACATTCATCATCGAATATAGGCACAGGAGCCCCAAGGACTTTGCACCTCTTTTGCAACCAAAAGACAATATCATGCACTGATACTGATTCATTTTGAAATAGCACTGTCACAGTTTTGATAGATGGTTTAGTCAGAGGGATAGCTTTAAAAGGCATCCATAATTCAGTGTATTTTAAGACATCTAATTTTAACCAAAAACTATCCAAATTTTGCGGAGTAACAAAAGTAACATCAAAAGTTATAGAACCCGACACATGTATAAGTGCATGGATTTCATTTGAAAAGAAACCCATAGAGTCCTTCAATAAAGTTTTCCCCAGAGACGATCTGGCACTAAAGTTAGACCCCTGGTATTCCAGACGTACTGCATTCCTCCGTTGTAATGGGGGGGGGGGCACCTGAAAAAGGATCTTTTCTTCAAAATGACTCCCAGGCTGTTTTTGCTTGCTGTCGGGGGCTAGGGGGAGGCCGTGTTTGTTGCAGAGAAGTAGCTACAGAGTCTCCCCATTCCATATGCACCTGCTCCATACTTTCCGAATCCGAAATAGATACATCCTGCCGCCCTGCATTCTGAATCGGTTTTCCTTTATTGGGCAGCAGAGGAACCGAGGGACACTGCTCCCTCTGTTGCACTGCAAATTCTACTGTTTGAAATGAAGATTGCCCTGGTTTGGGACTATGGGCCGGGTCAGGAACCCAAACCCCGTTGTCGCCTCGCTTCTAGCCCGCATTAAGCAGGAAGCGATCAAGGGAGGTACTCAAATGTTTACAAGGGGCCTGTGGATGCTCAACATCAGTTCTACCTTTCCGTAAGGAAAAGGTTATGTCCTGCTTTTCTAAACTTCCAGTATTTGCAGCATTAGAGATACCCACAGCAGCAGACCTATTTTCGGTCTGACCATCTACCACACTCGCTGTATCCACCGGAAAGTCAGTTGTCAGTTTCCCCACATCAAAGGGCCACTCTGTCAGAACGCTTCCCTTTAAAGTGGATACGTCATCCTGCTGACTCACACCTCCACTCGTTGTAGTTTCCACCATTACAGACTTCACTAGTTCTTCCTGAATAAGGTGTGCAGCATCTCTCAAGAGGTCAGAAGCAATAAATTCATCTGGTTCTTCCACAGAAGTCATAGGCATAACGTGTAATAAATTCTCAATAGGTTCCAATCTCTCTGGTCATTTTAAATGTTGATTTTGCTGCAAAATGTTATCCAGCCAAACAGCATCAGGGCCAAATAGACCTGCTGTAGCACAGAAAGGTGGTAAAATTGAATCTGTCATAAATTCCTCTGTTTCCAGACACTTAGGCAGAATTTCATCGGTCTCCAAAGCTGGACCTGGAGGCAGGGAGACCTGCTCACCTCCAGGTACACCAGCAGACTGGCCAGCCAACACATCCTCCTCCATGGTAGCAACTCCCCTTACTGACAAAGACTTTCCCCGGTGTCCTGGCCAAATATCCCTCATTCACTAAAAATACCATCGACAGCTTAATCTGGTTCAAGGTCAGTTGGCATTCATCTGTATCCCCCTCCCCCAGGTCATGCCTGAAAATAGGCAGGATTTGTCTAGTGCACTTACCTGGTCAACAAAAACTAAATAAAATAAATAAATACATTTAAATAATTTTTAATTCTTTTGAATTTGCTTTGTTATAGTTGAATATTGTTGTTGTTCCTTTATTAATAATATGTTTTACTTTATATTCCAGAAGGATACGATTATGGTCATTATCAGCTAAGGGTGCCATTATCTTAACATTTTCTATAAGGTCCGCATTGTTAGTGAATACTAGGTCTAAAATATTATTCCCTCTGGTGGGACTATCAATGATTTGTTCTAGGTTCTGCATGACTGTAGCATCAATAAATTGGTTTTCAAAAATATTAGTACCAGTGCACTTTTGCCGATCAATATTTGGACAATTAAAGTCTCCCATGAGTAGCATATCCTCTTTTATATTAAGATTTTTAATTTTGGCTATTAATTTATTATTTTGTTCTTGGACTGTGTTGGGTGCCTGATAAATAAGACCAATATTAAAGAAAGTCTGCTGAGTCTTTATTTTGGCCCGTATAGATTCATTTTTTTTAATTTGTTTTGATTAAATTCAAAAGCTGTTAAGGAATTATGTATGTATAATGCAATGCCACCTCCTTTTTTTTAATTCTATTCTTACTTATTTTTAGGTATCCTGGTATGTCAGTGTTCCAATCCCCATCTTTGAACCAGGTTTCAGTTACCCCACAGATATGAATATCTTTGTTAACTAGTATGTTGTTTAATTCTTCTATTTTGTTTTTCAAGCTTCTAGTGTTGACTAACATTATTCTTAACGTGTTTCCTAAATTATTTTTCTGAATATTTAGTTTTGGTTCCACTGTATACTTTACGTATTTACTGTTGGTATTATCAGTATAGTCCAGCTGGACTGATTCCCATGGACAACTGAATTCCTAGCAGTCATGATTCAAGTAGCTACCTACGAATGCCTCTCCCATCTAGCAACTAATACACTGGATTTCCATCCAAATACCTGGGCCCCCTTTTACATCTTCTTACACCAAACCTCAAAGACTGGGTTCATATCCTCATGGCCCTCCAATTTACCTCCTAGAAAGGGAATTGGCTGACTGTCTCATCAAACCAGGCCCTGGCTCCAACTGGGCCCACTGACCCATGCCCCTCTATCCAGAATTCCATTCCTACTTTCCATTTCTCCACAATCTTTATGATGCTAATGTAACAGCCCCTTTCTGACTCACATTGGCTGTTTCCTGGGACCTCGGGTCTTCTCTAGACACACCTTGATGGGGCCGGCCTAGGTTCTTTGGCAGACAAGTGGTACTGGAACAACAGGTGCAAGTGGTGCCTCTACCTGGGGTAGTAATAGGGTATATCTGTAGATAAATTGCAGATGAACACCCCCCCCAAGGAAAATATAGTAACTGTCCCCACTGTACCTTCCCCATACAACAACAATTCCCACTTTTCATAATACATCACTGTACCAGAATGTAACATTAACAATTAACAATTTTATTTTGGGGGAACTGGAAAAAGGGAGAAAAAACAGTACAGCAACATTAACAACTGTTGCAACACTTTGACCCCACACAATCCCTACCTCTCACCTACAGGTGCACCTGACTTCCCAAATGACAACTGACCAAAAATCTTTACAGTCCCATGGATGGGTACCACACCACTGATGCAGAAGACACTGGGGATCTTTTGTTGGGACTCAATAACTTTTAACAGTTGCACAAACTTTCATTTTCAGCCTGAGCGCAGCTTTGATCTTGCCCAGTCCTGCCCAGGACTTAACCCCTTTAATCCTCTGACTAGCTAGCTATCAATGGGTCCTATGCACTATTGGGGCAGAATGGCTACATGCACGTGTCTGGGGTGTGTAGCCACTCTGCATCCATTGAGCCCCCGGCACGACATTCGGGAAGGGGGGGGACAGACCCCACACACCCAATCCCCCTTGTTTGCGGAGGGGTGTACCAGCACTATGCAGAATTCACTAACCCACTAGTGCTGGCTGCATGGGTGTGGTGGGTGGCACAGGGTACGTCAGGGCTGACCCTGCTAAAACCCACTGTGCACCCCCATGGGCACAGCCAAGGAGTCACTGGGGGGGCTGGGATAGGGTTTACTGTGACATCTCTGATCGCTGGACTGCAGGGGGCTGCCAAGGGTGGTTGGATGGATGAGTGCCTAGACATTCCACTGGCGGTGGCAATGGGACCAGTGGGTGCCACATGGATCTGGGTGCATGCAAGCAGCATGCATAGCCCCAGACCTGCACCACCCAATGCAAGTGATCCACTGTGTGCCTCAGGGGGGCATCCTATTGGATGCCCACCTGGAATGATGACTCCTCCCCCACCACCCCTGTGGAGTCCTGCATGCTGGGGGTGAGGAGCTGCAGACAGGTGGCTGGCATTGGTGAATGCCGGCATGTGCGCACCTGTCCATGGGGCGCAGGGGCGTGGGTGGGATATGTGATTTTTCCACGTTCCCCCGCCTGCTTAGTGAATAGCATGCTAACTAAATATTTCCTCAAAGCCACAGCCTGGGGTACTTACAGTTCTGCAGCTTATCAGGGTTTTTTACAGATGCTGGATTCCATGGTACTGCACCGGTATCAGAAGTTGTTCATGCAACAAAACAGCAGCTGCAGAAGAAATGATGAATGCTGGTCTTCACCTGCCAGGACTTTCTAATCTCTACCCCTGAGGGCCTTTGTATGCGATGTTCACCTGGTAGGCCTCTCAAAGTCTTCCTCTCAAAGGATTCTCTCCTTGTCCAGGTACAACTTCTCTCCCCAACCTGGGGGAAACACACTTGCAAATCACACTCTCTTAGCTGGCAGACGCTGTGGATGTTTGGTAGCAACCTTTACAGTCACTGCTTCACAGCTGTAACCTTCAATGGCTCTTTCTACACTGCAGGACAGCTCACCCCTCTATCAGGCAGCAATTCTCACAATTCCATTACACTACCTGCAGAGTCTGACTTCCTCAGCAGAGCCGCAGGGTGAATCTCAACAGCAAAGTCCAAATCCTCAGTAGCCACACACATAGGCCTTCAGGGCTAGCAAGCCCACAGCATTCTCTCTTCTTGCTTCTGGCTGGGGGTCAAAGCCTCCAGCCAAAGACCCCTTCTGGTTGGCAAACAATCCTATTTATCAACTCTTTGGCAGTCCTCCCTCACTGGCTGTCTCACTTGTCTAACTGGACAAATTAATATGCATTAGCCTCCTTTGCTTAGATGCCAAACATTAGCCCTCCTTTTACTCCCAAAAGTCCTCTGGCAGTCCCAACAGCTCTCTGAAAAATCTCTGCATTCTGATTTGCTGGGCAGGAGGTCAAGGGAGGCAAGTATGGCTGCAATATACACAGTCTTTTCATAGTCCTCACTTTCTAAGTCCCTCATAGCCAGACAAATTACTGTTCTTACACTTTTTTGCCCACAGATTATAGCAGCCCCATTTTCTTATCAATTGGCTGCACAATTTAAACACAGAACCCCTTCTCCTACCTGTTGCTGCTGCCAAAAAACTGTTCCCCTAAGGCAGCAGGCAGGATCAATAATATTCATGAGCCCACATTCTTTATTCATGCCCTGATCCCTAGCACTCATTGGCGTTCCTAAACTAAAACATTTTGGGGCCTTTCAGCCACCTCCCTCATACTTCCAGACCCCAATTTGCTAACTAGAGGGTCAGGAGCATGAAGGGAGCATCTGTTGTGCCTCAGAAGTTGCAGAAAAATGAAGGTGCACTACTGCACATGCACGGACCACCAGCTCACACATTCATGCAGCTGCAGTGCAGCAATTCCATGTTTTGACTCCACAAGCTCCTCTTCAGCAGGGAAAACATGCTTGGGGCCAAAAAAAGAACCAGGGTCTCTAGAGAACCCGGAGCTAGCAGTGGTAAGGAGTGCAGAGGAACAGGAGTCACACAGGTAAGATCAACAAAGTTGGGAGGGGGGGGCTTACACGAACATGTACCATCTGTCCTCAGTATTGTAGTTTGTTCTGTAAATAGTTTCTCTTTTTGTTCATCTCTTGCAGCAGTCCATCTCTTAATACAGTGACCTCTAAAATATTAAACATCCTTTGCTAGACCCATGGCCTTGCAGTATATGAACCTACTCTGACAAACTGTACTCACTACCGGAAGGACTGTAGTTCTTGGGTCAGACAATATGGTGGATTAATTTTTTCCATATGTTTTTTTCTGCCCCCACACCCCCCATGACTATATATAACAACTTCGGGGCACCATATTTGTGACCCAAGAACTCCAGTCGAACCGTCTTACTGGGAGGGAGACTCAGTCACAACACCATTTCAACACCGCCTGCCACAAGGAAGCTACAGTGATAAATATTAATTGTTGACCTCAAGGATTTTTTACCCTGTATTTGTTTTGTTTTCTCTGTTTTTCCCCCTTCTGTCTGACTGTCCCCCCTCTGCTCAACTGCCCCAGCCCCGTTACTCTAGCATCCCACAGGACTTACCTCACCCCCCTGTTCCCCAATAGTTTTCCCACTCTGGTGAGGATGGTGGGCTCCCCAACTCCAGCAGAGGAACAGATCCAATCTGGAGGTGGGACCTTGGTACAAATCTATGGGGTCTGCAAGTGGCCAGTTTCATCCCACCAGTCAGGGCACTTCTGCTTTTTCTGTCCCAGTAACCCCTAGGACATCAGTGATATGGGTGTGCAAGCACACCTACCTGCAAGCATACATGGTGTGTCACCAGCCAACATCTTCCTGTCCACTAGCCACTGACTGCACTACATCCTGTGGTCAACCAAGTGGCAGTATAGCAGTGCAGCTGGCTGTCCTCCCTCCCCAGAGGAGGAGAGCATTCTCTGAGATGCACAATCCTCCTCCCCCCAGCCAGCCCCTGATGGTTCAAGCTCATTCCCGTACTTGGGTCTCTGCCATCATAAGCAGTTGTGTCACCACTGTGCCAACGGGTCAGCCTTTACCCCCATCTGTAGTCTGCCTTACCCCATGCCAGTTACTGCATTGGGATTTGGAAGCCAAAGTGGTTCAGCTGAATTATCGCAGATGAACTAAGTTTGTGGGGCCCAGATTGAAGCTGAACTGAAGTTACCAATGGCCCACTTTTTCACTCTTATCTTGACCTTACAAGCTCCTCTGGTCAGCACCAGCATCTCTGTTTGTAGGTCAAACAGCCTCTGTAACCATGAGATGTCTTTCAGACTGTCATTTCCTTTCTGTCATGTTGTTGCCTAACACACACCATAGCAGTTGGAATGT
This sequence comes from Neoceratodus forsteri, assembly GCA_016271365.2. Classification (NCBI taxonomy): domain Eukaryota; kingdom Metazoa; phylum Chordata; order Ceratodontiformes; family Ceratodontidae; genus Neoceratodus; species Neoceratodus forsteri. The sequence goes on from CM028137.1 coordinate 754,063,480, forward strand.
ACAGTATATGCCATGCATGCCATGGCTTACAAGTAGATTTGGGGAGAATTCCATTCTAGACCCTGCTCATTAATGCTGGTTGCTGTCACTGCCTGATGGCCACCCCTACTGATGTTATAATGAGCATCTTCTTCTGTTTTGAATTGAACATAATGCTTAATTCATAACATTTCTGCTGTAATAGTTCATTTGCTTTTATTATTCTGAAGTATGGTATATACAGTACATTGGTGGTCACACAAAAGTTCCCTATCACTGTGGAATACTGCAGCAAGAGTGCCACCACATACTGAAGGAATGTATACTTTTTAATGGACGTTAAACTAATTAGCTCCCGGTACCGTTAAGATATGCTGCAGTAAAAAGGAACTTTTTTATGGCAAGCACTTTACATAGGGGCAGTGCAACAAACAGGGCAATGCGTATAACTGGTTTGGGAAGCCAAAGAGGGGTCTGGTACACAAGTGTTATTGTCCTAGCTTCACCAGACATCAACATCCACACCAGACATGGAAGGCAGTATGTCCTAAAGCAACCCCAGATCCTTGTAGCAGTTTAATCTCCAATCTAGACATGGTGCTGCAGAAGATGAGTAAGCCTCAGCCTGTTTTATGTTGGCTCAGGGAAATAACCCATTTCAATGGGAACACAACACTCGCTATCAAGCCACGCACTTGCCAAGTTTACATTTCTGCCTTTGACTCACAAACAGCTATGACTGCGATGACTCCCGGGGGGCTGTTCACACCAGGCACAGTCCCAATTTCTCTCTCTCTCTCTCTTTTTTTTTTTGTTTACTAAGGCAGACACATTCTGTGCTTAAATGTTTCAGACCTTAAACACATTTAACATGGGAGACCCAAGTCTTGAAACACTGTGTCAGCACCGTGGCATGCAGCCAGCCACCCTTCTCAGCTCATGATCTCTGCTCTTCTTAACAGTGCGGAATCAGCCAGACTACTTTGGCACTGCAGTCCCCTGTCTGGTTTTAATGAAATGTAGCCAGAAAATCTCAGAATTGTATCTATCTTAGGGGTGAGCTGAAACTGAATCTGACATCAGATGAATGGCTGAAATTAGCCATTTCTCTTCAGGTAGTATGTACCTGATGTTTTAGGCAGTACTTAGGCACTTTGCTAGAATGATGCAGTATTCTTTTCTAGATGGTATGGGCTAGTCTCCTTGCTACCCTTCCCCACCCCAGTCATTTCCTACCCCACTCCACTTCTCCCTTCTCCAACACTTAAAAATAATTAGCTCCTGGCACTGGGTCAGGAGCTGACAGTATCTATTCAAACACTACCATACCATCCATAGCTTGAATCCAGTACACAAATTGTAATTGTCTTTGGAGGCAGTATAGCTCAGTGGTTTAAGGCTCTGAGCTGCAGACCTGGGTTTGAATCCCACAGACTCCACTTGCATACTGTGTGACCCTGAGCAAGTCATTTAACTTCTTTGTGCTCCCAGGTTGCACCTGTAAAAAAGCTTCCAGCTTAGTGTGTCTCTCCTGGTAAAAAAATAAAATAATCGTGACCCCCCCCCCTCCATTAATAATTTTGGGGCAGTAGTAGTAAAAATTGATGCTAACTCAGTCACCCCCTCCTGCAATGCACTTACTTCCATTTTCTAATAGTCATCTGACTGTATGAGTGGGTGGTGGGGCCAAAGGGAGAGATGAGTAACTTCTTTCTTTATTACCTGGTCAGTCATGCAAGTACATTTTCTAGGTGGCCTACTCAGACCCTAGAAGCTGACTCCACCTCTTAACTCCCTATTTGGCTAAATCTGGAGAGGGCCTTGATTAGAGAAGCTGGACTGTCCTCTTCTAATCTGTTCTATATTTATCCCAAATCACTCCCGCCTAATCTTCGAGACTCTGTAATACATACTTCCCTGCCAGTCCATGCTCAGTTGTGCAAGAAGTTACATGATAATACCCTCAAAATGTGTCTCAGTTATTGTGCTATAATCCTAATTTGAAAATAGGAGGAGTGACGTTGCCTAAAACCTGTTTGCCTCAGCTAGCTGAGATGAGGGTCTGCGACTTGTTCCAACGTGGTCAACTTAAATCGTGTCAAGAAATATTGACTTCTTTGCAGTTATCTAACAAATTTGTGTTTAAGGTTTACCAGTTTTGTCATGCTCTATTTCAGTGGTTTGGCCCTATGCCTTGAGACAGTAAGTGGGGAGAGTTCTGGCAATCACTCATGGACTTGGCTGTTCAGCCGCATTCAGTGTCCCGTAAAGCAGCCTTTCTCTTCACTAATCTTTTTACTGATATTACAGGCGAATCGGCCTATTGGTACTCAGTTTTTCCATTACAAACTTTTAATTGGGACAACATCTGTGAGGATCTTTACAGATATACTTCTATCAATAGGCTTCGCCTCACTCAGTTTTATATTTTACACAATATGTATTTTACATCCTTAAAATTGGCTAAGATGGAGGGGGTCACGTGACGCGCATGGAGGAGTAACTGCAGCTTGTAGGGTCTCCCTCTCCGAACGGGTGAATTTCTAGTTTAACGGAGGATTCAACAGCTAATTTTGAATTGCCTGGGCAGCTGAACAACTGGAGGGACTACTAGAAGGCTTAATCATGCCGATCGGTACTGCAAAATGCAGATATCTGACCAAGAGCTTGAGGCCAAGCGGCCACGCCGGAGTTCGTCGCCAACTACTGTGCCAGAGGGTATTACTCCTGCAAAGATCTACGAGGACCTAACAACAATAAAGAATGCCCTATTCAAACTAATCGAGGATGTTGCTGAATTCAAGCCGGCGTTAACTCAGTTAGCCCGTCGGGTGACGGACGCTGAAGCCAGGATTTCATCTATAGAGCGTGCCTTAGAAAAACCGGGGCCTGCAATCAAAGAATGTAAACGGAGCCTGGGAAAGTTGGAAGAGCGCCTCGACGATTTACAGGGAAGGAGTAGGCTCAATAATTTGGTTCTGCTAGGCCTCGCCGAGGGAGAAGAGGGGCCCAACACAATTTCCTTTCTCCAGAAGCTGTTAAAAAAATCAGCTGGTCCCTCTCCTAATGGTCCCGATTACATGTTGTTAGATAAGGGGTTTTCTAATTTTTATTTTATTATTAGGAAAGGGTCTCAGTTAGTAGGGGGTCAGCTATCCTTGCTTCCTATACGAGAAATAATGTTTATTTATGGCTAATAGTCTGAATTTTATTTCATGGAATATCAAGGGAAGACAATTGTAAAAATTTGTTATATTAAATCATTTAGCTCATTATAACTTGTGTAGTGTTTCTACAAGAAACACATGTTCTCCCAGATCGTCTACCCCACTTTAAGAAAAAATGGGTAGGCCAGGTGTTTGGAGCTGGCTTCTCCTCGAGTAGTCGGGGAGTCGCCATTTTGATTGCTTGAGGGGTTCTGTTTGTCCACTCGGAAATTTTTTCTGACCCAAATGGCAGGTACATTGTTGTTTCGGGCAGACTTCATGGGTCTAATTTAATTTTGGGATCGGTGTATGGACCCAATCAAGAGTCACCAAATTTTTTTGTCCAGTTGGCAGTAATATTGGCCTCCTTTAAAGGGAGTCCAATTGTTTTGGGGGGAGACTGGAACTTAGTTCAGTCTAATAAGTTAGATCATTCCTGGAATAGAGGGACGCAATCCTCTGCAGCTCAAAGTGCTTTAATGGAATTTACCTTTCCTTAGGTTAGTGGACCCTTGGAGGTTATTTAACCCATCTTCTAGGGACTATACCTTTTTTCCCGGTCCATAGATCATATTCCAGAATTGATTACTTTTTGATAAGTAAGCAATGTTTAACGATATTTCAGAGTTGGTGATTTTACTGCATGTTATTTCCGATCACTCCCGATAAAATTGTGTTGGTCACCATTATTTAATCCCCGAGAGCTTATTCGTGGTCACTAAATAACAACTTATTAAAGGATTCTAGTACTTAGAGTCGCTTTAAGAATTTTGACTACTTCAATCGAAGCTAACTGGGGTTCCATTGAGGCCCTAGATCAAACTTGGGCGGCACTCAAATCAGTATGGAGGGGGGAGTTAATACGGCTAGCATCCAAGCGTAAGGCTAAAGGAATAGCACATCTAGATAGCTGCTTGGAAAAGATCAGGACGCTGGAGGGCATTCAGGAGAATTTAAGGTCTGAAAGCCAGGAACAGGACCTTATGGCGTTGAGAGCATGGTATGCTAATACCTTGCGGGAGAGTGTGGTAACCTCAGCTGCTAGAATCCGGGCTCTTTACCTAGGTCAAGACAGCAAGGCTGGGAAATTGCTGGCTTGGCAATTAAAACAGAGAGCTTCTGCCAGATGGGTCGCAGCCTTGAGACACCCGGTATCCAACAACCTGATTACAGCCCCGGAAGGTGTATTGGGGGTTTTTGTTGATTATTACAAATACCTATACTCGAGTCAGATGTCCTCCTCACAGGGTATGAGCAAAATGGAAGAGTTTCTAGTTAATATCTCTCTCCTTCAATTGTCAGCTGTCTCTGGTCAGGCTTTAATTGCCCCTATCTCTGAGGAAGAAATAAGTCCAAGTTATTGACTCCCTCAAAGTGGATAAAGCGCCAGGCCCAGACGGATTTACACCCCTTTTTTTTAGAATGTTCAAACAGAACATTGTACCATTGTTGGGTCAACTATACTCCTTTTGGGCTGATCAAGGGATTAATGACAAAACCTTATTTGAAGCCAGGATTATTCTTCTTCCCAAACTGGGTAAGTCTCCAGAATTAGTAGGTAACTTCAGGCCAATATCCTTGCTAAATATTGATGTCAAAATTTTTGCCAAGATTTTGGCTTCTAGACTTAAAAGGGTATGGCTCGACTTGTTAAGTTCGGAACAGGCAGGCTTTGTGGAAGGCCGCTCTTCGGCCGACCACTTTAGGAAACTGTTTTACTTAATTTCTGCGTCAGTGAGTCCAGGTATGGAAGCATCCCTGGTCTCACTAGACGCAGAAAAGGCTTTCGATCGAGTCGAATGGCCATTTATGTTTGCTTCCCTAGCCAAATTCGGTATTCCTGAAAGATTTTTGCACCTGGTTCGAATTTTGTATACTTGTCCATCGGCTAGAATTCAGCGTAACAATTTGATTTCAGAAGCTTTTCCTTTAAAGAGAGGAACCCGCCAAGGGTGTCCCTTATCTCCTTATTTATTTAATCTCTATATTAAACCCTTAATAAGAGCTATTAAGTCGGATCAGCTAGTTTGGGGGATAAATATTGGTGACTTAGAATTTAAATTATCGGCTTTTGCAGGACGAATTTATTATTACATATCCAAAACACGGTTACTTCACTCCCAAGTTTTAAAACTTATAGCCAATTTTAGTGAATTTTCTGGATATAAGTTACATTTATCCAAAACTATGGTGTACCCACTTTCTACATACCTTTCAAGGAGCTGGTGTCTTTCGTTGGGGTTACAGTGGCAATCAGAGGCCTTACTGTATTTGGGCATTCGTGTTTCGAGGAATTTAGGAGATCTGGTCAATTTAAACTTCAAACCGTTGCTCAAATCTTTAAAGAGGACCTGGAAGGTGGTCAAAACTCCTCTAACCCTTTCGGGAGGGTCAACACAGTTAAAATGGTAATTTTACCTAAACTTTTTATCCTCTCGAACTTAAATACTTACCTCCCCAAATCCTTTTTTAAACCCTTTTATAAGATATGCTCTGATTTTTTGTGGGGAGGAGGTCCTCCACGAAGAGCTTACAGTAAACTTTGTCGTCCACGTATGAAAGGTGGCCTTCAGATACCTGATTTTTATATGTATTATTTAGCAATACATGCTGCAAGAGCTGCCCTATGGGTCTGTGACTCTGAGACATCCGAGCCTGGTCTTGCTCTCGATCAAGCCTTTTCTAAGAAACTTAACCTAGATTTGAGATCCTTTCTATATATTCCATGGGCTAAAGTCCTAAAACAGCTAGAGACACACCTGGTGGGACATTAAAGCCATGCACCAACTTTGTGCGTGGTTAAAAATATCCCAATTTTTGATTTATCTCAACCTCTATTGAGAAATCCTAATCTCTTAATTGGCAAACTACCCATCATAAGATTTTTCTCATCCTCCATGTCTAGGCTTCGAATTGCAGATCTATTTTCAGGGAATTCGATGCTATCATTATTGGAATTGCTTCTAAAATTTGGGGTCAATCCTCAATTTTCACTGCAAATGACCCAAATTCAATGCAGTGTTAAGGCTTTTTTGGGTAAGAGGCAGTGTTCTGATAGGGCAGGGATTTTTTTTAATGAGTTGCGAGAACTTAGTCTATCTGGTAAAAGGATCTCCAAAATATACAAGTATATATTAGAAAGGAATGACTTTGTATCCTCCCCTGCCCCTTTATACTGGGTAATAAATTTGAAATTGGACTGGACAGATAAGGTTTGGGAAAACATCTGGAAGGAAACTTATCTTTATGTCAAACAAGACAGGTTAAGAGATATCCAATTTAAATTATTACATAACCTGTATTTGTCCCTGGCAAAATTACACCAAGTTAGTGGACTGGGCTCTCCTGTATGTAAAGATTGTAATGACCCACTGGTAACTACAATCCATAAAATCTGGTTTTGTCCAAAGAATAAAGGATTTTGGAGATCGGTTAAACTTTGGGTTTGTCCGTTCACCGATCTCTCAGCCTTCTTTAATTTAGAAATTTGTATATTTGGATGTATGCCCAAGTTCCAAGTAAACTTCAAAATATCAATTGGTGTTGATTTCTTCTGTTACAAAACTGTTAATTTCGTCATTGGCGAGATGACTGGACCCCTACCCATAGGGAATGGTGGGAGGAATTTTGAATGCACTTTATGTGAAAGGTTAGCTTTTATATTAGGTAAGGCATCGACTGAGTTTTTAAATGTTGGGGTATTCATCCAAACTCTCAAGGATAAGTTTGGGTTCTAGGGAAGATATCTGTCAAGCCGTCCTTTTCTTTTTCTTTTTTTGTTTTTCTTCTCTTTGGTAGGTACTCCCTTTTGTGTTGTTTGCTTCTCTATCTGCACCCCTTCATTTACCTTTTTATCCACTGTCTTTTCAGTTTTTCATTTTCTATTGTTATCCTCTATTTTTGTACGTTGACCCCTGTTTTCGCTTATCACTATCTATATACTTGTGGTACCAGGTGTCTTATCTTGCTTCTTATCCTGTATTCTTGTCTCTCTCACCCTTCAAATGTAGGTAGCCATTAATTTGTATCATCTCATTTTGTCCTCATTTTCTATATTGGAATAGCTGTTTAGTAGTAGGATAGCTGTGGGAGGGTTAGGGGAGGGGGAGGGAATAAAGGGAGAACTCGTTTTGTTTAGGGTTGTTTTTTTTTGGTTTGTATTAGACTTTATTATGTCTTAGCCTAATTCTATGTGATGTATGTGTTGTATATGAGTTTGTTCAATAAAGTATATTGATTTGCAAAAAAAAAAAAAAAATAAGATGGGGAAATTATGCCCCCCTCTTTGTACTAGATGCGGACAGGCTGAGGGATCCTTACTTCATATTTTCTGGGAATGCCCCAAAGTTACTGTTTTATGGGAGCAGATTAAAACCAGGGCTGACCCTCTAGTAGGGTTAGATGGGTTTTTTGCACCTGAAATTTACATTGTAGGGGACTATAGGGGAGTAGATGTGAGAGAAAGAAGATACTATGTGGCTTTGTTGTCCCTCTCAGTAAATCGAGTTATCCTTCACCACTGTATGGGTCAAATGTTAATTTTCTACCATGACTGCCTGCAAGAGCCCTTGTTTAAGCTTCAGTTGGAAAAAAATTATTGCCAGTATTTGTAATAAGATTCCCTTGTATAACAAGAAATGGAGTAAGTTGTACACTCTTTACTCCCTTTAGGTTTCCCATGGAGCAGTGCAGGAAGAAGTTAGGTTATTATGTTACTTTGGATTTTCCTTTTTTTTTTTTTTAGGTTTTCATGGGGATCATTTCTATATTTGTTTTCATACTGTACTCTATAGGCACATTGTATGACAGCTGTATATTCTGCTTGGGAAGGGGGGGAAGGGTTTGGGGGATTCTGGTATTATTGTTTGTGTTGTTTGATAGTTATGTATTGTTATAAACTTTAATAAAGCTTATTAAATTTCTAAAAAAAGAAGGAGAGATGAGGTGGGGGAAAGTTTTCTACTTAACATCTTCAATTACACAGACCCGTCCACTCCCTTCCCTCTAAGTCTTGTATCATGCTCGCACAGTCAGAGGACAGAGTAAAACAATGGGAGCAGACACGCTGTGGAAGCTGGGCAACTGAATTAGCCTGGAGTTTGACAAATGTTGCTCTCTCAAATCATGGACTGGGGTCAAGAGGAAGGGACATTACTAAATAATGACATTTTGGGGGACTGAGGGACAAGTTACACAGGAAGGGGTGTTTGAAAGACTTCATCAGCTCCTAGCACACTGACAGGAGTTGACATTTTATTTTTAAAACATGTGTGTTTGGGAGAATGGGGAAGGAGTAGAAGCCATGAAATGACTAAGGTGGGCTCAAGCCTCATTACACACCTATTCCAGTTACAACATTGTAAAGTTCTTAACCCGAATTCCCAACGTCGGGCCATAGAAAAAGTCAGATGAGTTATATCACATGGTCATGAGGAAGTATGTTTAGCAAATCAAATGCAAGCCAGCTCAGTAGCATGGAGGACTAAAGCGTTGAGTGCTTCACCTTCTGCCAAGCTGGGGACCCATGTTTAGGAATGAGCACAGGTTGCCAGGAGTCTGCCGGGGGAGGGGGGGGCTAAGAGAGGACAGGGCATCTATCTGGCAGCTTTCCTCTTCCAGAACTGCGTGACTGAACATCCTGGCTCTTGGCTGTGTTCAGCTGGAGGCCTGGTGCTAGTGCATGAGAGCCAAGAGTTAGACGTGAGTCAGGGATGGGGAAGGGAACCACTGTCATAGGACAAATGTGTGCCTTCATGCGCATGCACCCCCGAGTATGCCTTAGCCTAGGGGGGTGTCTGGGGAGGAAACCAGTTGGAAAAAAATAAGTCATGGCAGAAACAGGCATGATGCCTGCACACCACACCTCCAACAGCCATATCACTAGGAGAGACCTGCCAGCATAGAAATACAGAGTTTGATGGCAGATAAGGACCACTTTGCCCACCTAGTCTGCCCATTTTCCCTACCTACTACTGTAACACTGCAGACCCTACTTGATCTTTGGCTTTATTTCCCCCATTCTGTACTACTTAAGTTCCATTTTGCCTATCCCATGCCTTCTTGAATCCCAGTACAGTTTTGGCCCCCATCACCACCATTGGGAGTCTGTTCCAGGCATCCACCACTCTTTCTGTGAAGATATACTTCCTTACATCTCCCCTGAGCCTACCATCCTCCGGCTTCATAGCATGACCCTTTGTTCTTGAGAGTCTTTTACTCTGGAAAAGGCTTCTTTGTTGAACCTTATTTATATCCTTGAGAAAGTCTCTATCATATCCCTTCACTGTCCTTTCCTCCAGGGTATACATATTGAGGTCCTTCAGTTTCTCTTCATAGGTATTTTGATGCAGACCCTGCAACATTTTAGTTGCTCTCCTATGGACCACCTCAACTCTGTCTATGTCCTTCCTGAGATGTGGTCTCCAGAACTGGACACAGTACTCTAGGTGAGGCCTTACCAGTGATTTTATACAGCAGTATCACCACCTCCCTCCTTTTGCTTGTCATACCCCTCCCCATGCGCCCTAGCATTCCACTGGCTCTCCCAACTGCCTTGTCACACTGCTTGGCCACTTTTAGGTCATCAGATATGATTATTCTCAGATCTCTTTCTTGTTTGGTGGTCGCCAGTATCACTGCCCCCATTTTATACTCTGGCCCCACATTTCTGCACCCCTAGTGCATGATTTTGCACTTCTTTACATTGAAATTTAGTTGCCACACTCTTGACCACTCTTCAAGCTTTCTTAGATCCCTCTTCATTTGTCCCATCCCCAACCCGGGGTATCAACCCTATTGCAGATCTTAGCGCAATCAGTAAAAAGGCATACCTTCCCTTCTAGTCCATCTGCAATGCCACTAATAAAAACATTAATGAGGACTGGTCCCAGTACTGATTGTTGTGACACCCCACTGGTCATCCTCCCTTCCTCAGAGTGAATTCTGTTTATCACCGCCCTCTGTCTCCTATCCCCTAATCAATTTTTTATCCAGTTTAACATATTTGGACCCACTCTTAAGCTACCCAGCTTATTTATGAGTCTCTTATGTGAAACGATATCGAAGGCCTTACTGAACTTTTGGTAGGCCACATCCACTGCCCCATCTTGATCCACTTCCCTGGTAGCCCAGTCAAAGAACTCTATCAGATTTGTTTCACATGACTTCCCCCTTGTGAATCCATGCTGCTTCAGATCTTGTAAACCACTGGATTAAAGGTATTCCACAATCTTTTTCTTCAGTAGTGATTCCAGTAATTTCCCTACCACCAAAGTCAGCCTGACTGGTCTATAATTGCCAGCCTCCTCTTTGCTGCCATGTTTGTGAAGTGGGATTACACCTGCCCACCTCTAGTCCTCTGGTACCATTCCCATCTCCATTGAGTGGTCAAACAGACCTGTCAGAGATGCAACTCTGAACTCCCACTATATCATTGGATGTATCCCATCTGGTCTCATTGCCTTGTCCACTTTCAAATTTTTAAGTTCCTTTAGAGCCCTCTCCAGTGTAAATGGACTAGTGTCCACCTCCCTATCATCAATACTGCTGATACTTATCTGTAGACCCTCACCTTCCCCTTCCTCTGTGAACACTGATCAAAAGTATTTGTTCAGGATGTCTGCTTTTTCCTGATTCACTTCCACACACTCCCCCTCCCCCTCCTTAGCCTTATGAGATCCCTTCTTTTGTATTTCTCCTTTAGCTTACGTACCTGAAAAATGTCATCCCCATCTTTTACTGCTTGTGCTATTTTCTTCTCTGTGCATTTCCACTCCTGACTGCTTTCCCTGTCTTTCTCTGCTTCTCCTGATACTCTGCCCTATCTTTCTCCCAGTGTGTCTCCTTATGCCTCCTGAATGCTAACTTTTTTGCCTTTACCATCCCAGCCACCTCTTTTGAGAACCGTAACGGTCTCTTTTTCTTCTTGCTTTTGCTTACTGTCCTGATGCAGAGGTTTGTTGCCTTCATTATCCCTGCTTTTAGTTTTGCCCACTGTTCCTCCACTCCACCTAAGTCATTCCCCCAATCATGACATCCCTGAAGCATTCCCCATCTTTATAAAATCAGCCCTCCTGAAGTTTAGGACCCTCGCCTTTGTGTGGCTCATGTCTACCACAGTTCTTATATTGCACCACACCATACAGTGATCACTGGTCCCCAGGTGACCACCCATTGTGACTTCTGCAACACTGTCCCTGTTGGTGAGTACAAGGTCCAAAGTTGAGGCCCAGTGGTGCTGAGGGTTGAGGCACTGGACACCACACTTCGCGCCACAATGGCGACCCAGGTTCAAGAACAGACTTGGGCTGCTGGGGGTCAGCAGGGAATGGGGAGGATTGAGCATCTGGAGGACTGCTCTCTTCTCCTGGGGTGGGCAAGTGGGCCTGCCATTGCTCCACAGTGGCCCCTAATGGAGATCGAGGGTACTATAGGGAGTAATACCATAATGAGGTGGAGCTGCGGTGGACATCAGCAGGCTAGTGAGCAGACATCATCGCATGTCCGCAATCCTGTGGACCGTACCGCAGTAAGGAAAAAATCCCTGGGCCCACAGATAGGCGATGGCTACCTACAATGCCCGCCGCCATACACCCAACACCAAACTCATCTTGCCAGCTCTCCCAATCCCCTGCCATGCTTTGGGTCTGGTTCATGAATCACCTGATTGGGGCAGGGTGGGGAGTGTCTGTCCCCGATTTCCCAGAGAGCGAGGATCAGGCAGGGTGGTAGAGTGGTCACAGCAAGTGGGGTCTGCCTGAGAGAATTCTGTGGGATAAAGTGCAGAAAAAAAGTCTACAAAAAAAAAAGATCCAAAGCTGCTTCCTCATGAATGGAAGAACAGTGATTTGTGGCTGAACTGGATTCAGGCATTGTGGGGGGAGGACAGTCTTCCCCTTCCTGACCCCACCATGGGGAAATCTGTGGGGCATGAGCAGATAGGGATTGAAGTCTACCATGGCCCAATAAGTATAATCAGATTATAGAAGAAAATTGATATCAAATTTGGGGTGGGGGAAGGTTGTTTTTTTAACATAATCCACATTAGATTTTACATAGACCACATTATTTAGTTACTGTTCTGATTGTTTGATACTGTAGAAGCTCTTGTTATTTCATTCTATTGATAGTTGCACTGGTCCAAGTTTTCTCTGTGCTCTGCTGGCCTTGATTGATTGACTGATTATAGCCTATAACTGCGAGGGTTAGGTCTGAGAGTGCTGAGATGATCATGGATGAGCAGAGCAGTCCTCCACAGAGTAGACCCGGTAACAGTGGCAGTTGCGAAAGTTGAAATAATTTGATCATCCTCCTAACACAGGGCACTCCATCCATCCCGCCCACTGTACTGACTCTCAACACCAGTGGCAGACACTTTCTGTTGCTCACTGTACACATAGATGGTATGGTGGATTTGTGCTGCATGCATGCTATTTTATTCATTGTCCCTGTTATGTTTAGTTTAGCACTGTGACCTTTCAGGCTCAGAGCAACAAGCAATGAAAACAGATAGGACCCTGTCCACTCAGAGTTTGTGTTTTTATATGGGTACAACTTATTACATTTTCAATTTGTCTCTCATCAGTAGCAAACTGGGCCCACTCTCCTCTTGCTTCATTGCCTGTTGCTCTAGTGCACTACTGCTGTGTCCCTGTTTTGCCTGAGCTCAGACCAGAATGGCAGTTTGATGATAATAATCCTTTGCCTAAACTGCCTTGCTTGTCCAGTTCTTGTGATTTGGGTATGGTGCGTGGCTTGCAGGCAGTGGGCTGGCAAAAAAAATCATAAGGGGTTGGTGGTGGTAGAAGAAGGGGAATAATTAACAAAGAGGCTAAGTGTGAGCTGGAAGGTCTGCTTCCTAGATTGTGAGAGATAGGGAGAGTGAAAAGCAATCCACTTTACAAAAGAAGCAAAGAATGAAATTTCATAAACAGTTAAAATTTTAAAACATTCTTGCAGGAAACAGCAATACCCTCATCACAGAATGTTCCATCCAGGTGTGCTTTTTTATTTTTGTATTTTCTATTTATGTGCCTCCCATAGCTTACCTGCTAGCCACTCCTTTGGAGTGCCTAGGCCACCTGATGCCCTCCTGACCCCTACCACCATCCACCAGCCCCTATTAGCAGCCTACCCGAGTAGCCCAACATATCTCTATGCTGGGATGGTCCCTCTCTTCTGGGGGAAATTGCTTTATCAGCATCCCATGGCTTTGAGGCTGGTCCAGGCTGACTATGGGGCTTCATGGCAGCAGGAACCAGTGCTCATTATCCACCTGGATGGGCAGCTGTTTTTCTCATTTTCTGCCCCGCCCACCACAGTTCTCAGCCTTGCGTGTGAGTGCAGGCAACCTTGGGTGGGGACATGTTGAGGCAGCACGTCTCCCAAGCACAGCACCCAATCCACCCACAGGTGCCCAAGGGAATCCCAATCCCCCTGGGAGGGAAGCATCCAATGGATGCTTGTGAATCCCCTTCCCTGCTAGTGTCCGCTCCTGGTACCTGGGCTTGAGGCGCAAACTCAGGTCACCAGCGTGCCAAGTGAACCCCTTCCTTCAGTGCCATGGAGCTGGCCTGCTGGGCTTTAGTGTATCTTATTTAGCTCTAAAATGCAGAAAAATACACCATTTACAGTGATGAATTAAAAAATTTTCAGGGGGTGCATGTCTCCAGAACCCTCTAGCTTTGTGAGGATTTTGGCCCCCCTTGTTCACTGACTTGGCGCACACACCTCTGAGGCCAGAAGATTGGAAGGCTGTGGTTCCATCCCCACACCAGCAACTTGGCTTAAATCCCAGTACTAAGACACTAAGACTGCAGTACAGCATGAGGGGTGCGATGCACTCCTGAGGTGCCATCTTTTGGATGAAACATCAAACTGAGATCCTGCCTGTCTGTGCCGGTGGTTTTTTAGATGGATGTTAAAGATCCCTTGGCATGTCTCGACTTGTGTCCTGGCCACATTTCCCCTCTTCACAAAAGATACCATCAACAGCCTGATATGGTTCAATGTGCGTTGGTTTCCATCTGCATGCCCCCCCACACACACACACACACACATGGGACAGGCTAAATAGGCAGAATTGCTTAGTCCTCCATCCTGATCAACAGCAACTAAATAATAATAATAAATAAATTTTTAATAAAATGGATAGGGGCAATCCTGCCTGATTGGTTTGCGCCTATATTTTAGATCTGCCTAATGCACAGGTAAAAAAGTGCTGGTAATCAGGACACAGCACACTAACAATATCAATGCTGTTTCAAAAATTGAACATCACTAGCATTGATGCTAATGCACATGCCCTGAGTCAAGGCTTCAGTCTGCACACAACAAATTAAACAGGACAGCGCTCATTTTGAAACTAGATTCAAGCTGCTGACATCAGTAAAGTCAATGTTAACAGATGCTATATTTTGTTCATATGCATAGAAAATGGCAACCTCATTTATGAATGACTTGACCCACAGCTCAGCACCATATTGTGCTTATAGACACATGGGACCATTGACTAGTGGGCCTTCAGGTCTGGCAACTAAACATTTATCTTCAGCCAACAAAAATCAGTAAATGGCACTTTATGTAAATCCTGGGGCATTATGCATTATATGTAAATCCTGGGGCATTATGCATTATATGTAAATCCTGGGGCATTATATATTTTGTAGTCATAGTAATGGGAACAGGACAACTGCTAACATATTCTTAGAGAATTGAAAAAAAACTGACAGTGTCCCTTTAATGTGTTGTACTGTGCTGCTATTCATCTTGGCCCAGATATTCAAAAGGGTTGCGCATGGCTCAACAGTGTTGCACCAAGCGTTAACTCACCGATGCGCCCCCAGCGATATTCAAAAAGGGAAAGCGCGTACAACCCATGCACCGGACCGCATCAGTAATGTATGCAGGCACAGGAAGGTGCTCATGCATAACTTGCACAGCCCGATCATTCAGCCCAGGATGTGCAGAGCCATGCATGCACAACCCTACCTGCACCAGCAAAAGTTATGCCAAAAAGGAACAACTGATGGCCACCACAGGTGAGCTGCCGCATTGCAGGTGCAACACGGCAGCTGCCACCTGTGGGTGGCCACCAGAGTTCCGCTGTACCTGGCAGCTTCATGCCCCATCGCTGCTTCTGTATAAAGAAAACCGTCATATCCCTGGTGGTCCAGTGACCACTATGTGCCTGATCACTTGCAGAACTAAACCCATCCACATGTCTGGTGGTCAGTGATTGTTATAGCTGACGTGCAGACAGGTATAAAGAAATAGGTTCATCAGGTCCAGTGGACCACTGACCGCCTGATCGCTGAGCATGTAACAGAAAACCTCATGGCTGGCAGGCCTCACGCCACAGAGTCTCACCGCCACTTCCAGGTCCCGGTGGCGGGCAGCACCTGCCTGCCGCCCGCCGCCTCGCCCACCGACACCGGTAGGGGTTGCAGGCCCATTGGGTTCACAGCGTGAGCCAATGGGCTTGC
Source organism: Neoceratodus forsteri (assembly GCA_016271365.2). Classification (NCBI taxonomy): domain Eukaryota; kingdom Metazoa; phylum Chordata; order Ceratodontiformes; family Ceratodontidae; genus Neoceratodus; species Neoceratodus forsteri. The sequence goes on from CM028137.1 coordinate 754,079,147, forward strand.
AGTCTTCATTGTATCACATATCTGAGATAGTGAATGATTCATTCACATTTCTGGAATGTGTAGAGAGAGGTTGCATGCTCATTGGTTCACGCTAGAACCAATGGACGTGCAGCCCTACCAAGGTGTCAGTCGGCGGGTGGTGGGGCGGCAGGACGGTGGGGTGCTGCTGCCCGCCGGCTGACCGGGGGGAGCGGGGTGGTGGGGCTCAGTGGGCAGGTGGGAGGGGGTACCACTAGACCACCAGGGATATTGGAGGTTTTCCTTTTTACACATGCCTGTGATTGGGTAGTCAGCAGTCCACTGGACCACCAGGGATATTGGACCTGTTCCTTTCTTTTGTACACATGCCCGCGATTGGGCACATAGCGGTCCACTGGACCACCAAAGATATTGGACCTGTTCTCTTTTTGTACATGCCCGCCGATCTGGCTCATAGCGTCCACTGGACCACCAGGGATATAGGAAGGTTTTCTTTACACAGAAGCCCACGATCGGGCTCATAGTGGTCCACTGGACCACCAGGGATAGAGGAAGGTTTTCTGTTTTTAAATAGATGCCTATGATCGGGCTGCAGAGGGCGTCGGTCCCCGACGGCTGCTGCCTGCCAGGGTTCCAGGCGCAAGTCGTCGGGGATCGGTGCATCCTGCATGCAAATGGGGCCATAATGACATGCAAATGGCCCCATCTGCGCCTTGCATAAATTATGGCCCCATTTGCATGTCAACTTTTGAATATCGCTGGTGCTGTGAATGGCGCAATGGCACTTGCGCTAGCACATCGCCATGCTCCACTCTGGCCACTTGCGCAGGTGCAGTGCCACTGTGCCATGCACAGTGGGGATGGCCAGGGTGCAATATTCAAAGCTGCTGAGCCATGGCGCAGCTCTGCTGAATATCACCCAGGCCACACCCCTGCGCAGCCAAGTTGAGCTGCGCCCAAGCTTGCGCCACTGCCTGTTGCAGTTTGAATATCCGGGCCCACGTGTATTGTACCATCCTTATTGTATCTGATCTCCTTTGTGTTTGTGGCTATATTCTCCCAGGCCGTGCCTGAAAATATGCATTTTATTGTCTATAGTGCACTCACCAAGTAATAAAAAATAAATAAATAAATAAAGCCTGTTTTCTAGGCCTGATGCCACACACACATGAAACTTAACTTGTTATTTTTATCTACAAATGTCATCAATCGTATCCATAAATAAAACAAAAATAGTTCTTGTGTATGCATGTCATAATGCCATTCTTAAGAAATGGCAGAACAACTTTGACAATGCCTGATGATGTCACAAATGCCTTTCTGCTTTCAAAGCTTTCAGTATCTGAACTCAGGCTAAAACAGATACATCTTTATTAAATAATTAATTTAAAAACTGCACCTCTTAAAATGCTGTTGAGTGAATAGCACATGTAATGGATTCACTGGGATAATCACAGTGGCACCTATACATCAAGGTACAGGTTACCTAAATACTGGAGATCTGTGGCACGTAGACAACCCTAAGTTACAATGCTACACATTGGGATATGCACTCTTTCCACACTGGATCCCTCGATCTTTCACTCAACTTTGTGAATGGATAGTCCAGGGTGTGTCTGGGGCATGACAGCACTCCGTGTCATTCACAAAAGTGCAAAGAGTCGGATGAGGGGAGCAGAGGATACAGCAGCAGGTACCCAGCCTTATCCATTGTGCAACCCCCCCCCCTCCAGCTTACACCCATTGGCTGCGGTGGGACAACAAATTTCTCTACCATCCTGCCCCAGCCCTCTGGGCAGAAAGGGAGGGCTGGGATCACCCATCCAAGGACTCACTCATCATTTTGTAAATTTCCAGTCCCATGCCTTCCCTGACTCCCCTGTGCCACATGGAGCAGGGAATCCACTAGGGGATTTGGGCCAGCATTCAACTGGATGCCCGCCTGTGTCCTCCAATTTGCCCCTATGCAGCAGTGCACCAGGGAGAAGGGTCATAGATAGGTGCATGGTGGAGGCCAGCATTCCTGCATGTCGGCCACCATGCACCTGTCTGGGGGTGTGGAGCTACACAGGCTGGGTATGGGCCAATCGCATGTACCCAGGCCATCTATGGTGCATGGCAACCAATGATCCCAACTAGTAAGGTTAAGACTTCATAACATACATGTCGCTACATCCCTTGTGATTTATAGGTCTTATCCTTACAGTGCTGTCCAGCAGGACAATGCACTTTGTGTGGCATTTCACAGTTTACTGCAATACAAATTGGAGTAATTGCAATGGGATTACACTGAGTTCCTGTAGTATCCTGCAAGATAACACAGCAAAATCTGTAGGTATGTTTATATATACTTCACTTGTGCACTGTAGTCCACAGCACTCATCTACAATTCCAGCTACAACATTGCTGGGCTACATTCACACATGCGATGGAGTGCATCATAGCAGAAAGATTTCCTGTGTTAGTCAGCATTTCCACCTTGGCCAGTGTTGGGGTTGCTGGTGGTGGTGGTTGGGGGGAGTTGTCATAGTTCACTGTGTGTAAGTAATGAAAGGAAAAATCATCACTGTCATGAAGTTTGCATCCCTTAAAGCCCACTCAAATGCACTGCAGTTGAGAGCGACAAGAACTGCACCCGACTGGGTGGCCCTGCTGCACCACATGGGAAGCACCTTTCAGCAAGAATACTCAAGTAAAGTTCATACCTGGAACTATGTGTAAACTGATGTGATTTCTGTTTTGTTTTCCAGAATGTGTCTGTACACATCATTTGTTTATAGAGGGATAATAACATTTTATTTTCTCTGGCAGCCAAAACAATCCATCATCCCTGTCTCCCGTGAGTATGCTTGCTAAATGACAGCTGCTTGCCACTGGATGCAGTGGGGGTGCACTGGAAGAGCAGCATGTTCACATGCTAGCAGAAAATTACTGCACCAGTACACAATCCCACCACAACAGGAACTGCTGTAAGAGACAACGGAGTGAGTTACATGCTCTGGCAGGTGTTTATAAACTGGTGCAAATGATTTGCACCACTTGTACTGGTGCAGATCCTGTCAGGTAAACACACCCTGTGACAAGAATGCTTGATTCTGGCTGACAGCACTGTACTTGTGAAGTTGAATACAGTATGATTATCCCAGTGCAGCCCATTGTGTATCTCTTATATACTGTATAGAGTATTAGGAAATGATGCAGCACAGCAACAGAAGACAACAGCTGTTTATTTGGGAGAACTGAGGCTGAGAGTGTGGTGGAAGGTGTGTGACCAACGCAGAATCTCGTTCTTTCACTTTGTGGAGTAAAGGGGAGAAGCAGAGAGACTTCACTTGATATTTTTTTACAACAGGTATGCCACTGTTGCCTGTGTATGCTAGTCTCCTTAGCGGTAAATCTTAAATTCTGCCTTGTGTTGGGCAGAGTTTTCCTTGGTGCTTTTGTGTTTTTCCCCCGCAGAAAGAAAAGAGAATGAAAAAGAGTGAGGAGGTGTCCACTAGCTTGTGGCAGCTGGGGGATTTCTTCAAGTCGGGTCCCCTAGTAAGGGATTAGACAATAGCCAGTCAGAACGGCATTGTACCGAAGGAAAAAAGCTCAATCCCAATTGAAAAAAACTGTATATTCTTCTGCCACAGATGCCTGTGTTCCTGTTCTTCTGTATCAATCATTGCATACTGTTTGTGTCCTTCAGCAGGACTTCTGGGATCCTGACCATAGAAAAAACATGGAAGCCAAGCTAATCATCCGCCTTGGCTCCCAGCAGCCCTCTGGTCTAAATGATAGACTTATTTTCCACTAACATCTTTCAGCCATCCCTTTTTTTCCCTAAAGTCTATTTGTTTTTGTACTCATTTAATTTATTTTTCATTTTCACCATAAGTCTCCATCTCTGTCTCCTTCCCTCACATTTGTTACCGTTCAGCCTTCTTACTAGGCCCTGTTAATTAGTCCCCACCTGGGAACTTCCCTAGCTCTTTCACTCCTAGTATGCTTTATCTTTCCCATCATCTCCTTTTTGTTTCACAGATTCTGTCTTAATCTTACCACTTATCACTTCTCCCTGAGCCTCCCCTTTCTTCTTTTCCCACATATATTATGGTAGCACGGTACATGTTAAACCCAAAATTTTGCACCTTAATAACATTGCAACCATTTGACAGATTTGCCTGAAATTTGGAATACACAATCAAGACCCATATGCCTTGGGATCTGTCAAGTTTCGTACCAGTGGGATACACAGCTGCAGAGTTATTAAGCATGATCTACGCATGCATTTACGCTTTTTCTGGAATTCTACGGTCGCGCCTACAGGTCGCACGGTTTGTGCGACCAGCCCAAAATCTTCAGGGAACATGTGGCCAGGGTTCCCGATGTGCCTTTTGAAGATTTCGTGAAAAAATATTAAACGGTTCAAAAGTTATTCAAAAAACAATTTCCCATTATAAGTCAATGGGAAAAGTTAACAAAAAGTTCAACAGTTGGCAAATGCACTTTTTACTGTCGCAAATGGCCCTTTTACTGTCGCAAATCCACCATTTTGTTTTCGGTTAGTGATCAGAAAAATGCTTGGCATTTAAAATTGAGACCCTCTAGCAACCTAATTCTTTTTGTATTCACCTAGTCGGGCCCTGAGGATGCTAGCCATGTCTTTATTTTGGTAAAACACCCAGAAATATGTTTTTCAGATTTCTGGAAAAAGTACTTTCATAAGTAGTGTCGCACTCATGAAAGTGTTGCAAATGTTTGTGAAAGCTTTCGCAAATCACGACACTACTTTACGACACTATGCCCAAAATAACAGTAATTCTTTGGCACCCCGCTGCAAAAGAACGGTTTGGAATTCCGGGCTGAAATTTGGAGGGAACATAGCTGGCATCTCACAGATGTGCCTTTCAGTGTTTGTTGAAAAAATATTACACGGTGTCAAAGTTACGATACTCCAAAGTTGACACTTTTCCCCATAGGATAACATTACGGCGTACGACGCATTGTGGCAATCGTTTGGCGCCCTGCTGCAAAATAACGGTTTGGTCTTTTGGGCCAAAATTTTCAGGGAACACAGCCGACATCCCACAGATGTGCCTTTCAGTGGTTTGGTGAAAAAATATTACAGCGAGGCAAAGTTATGGCAGTCTGAACTTCTGTTTTTTTCCCTTAGGATAACATTACGTCATTCGCTGTGTCTTTCAGGGCCTGTATCGCGAAAAGGGTGCGAGATACAGACTTTTTGTCAAAAAATCCTTAGCACCCTCATGGGGCTAAGCACAAAACTAGCCAGGAAAGTGATAATTCATATGACTTTTAAATTGTTTTTCTATGTCGTACGGTTACTGAGATATAAGCAATTTACTATTCCAAGTCCTCATTTTTGTGTTCCGAGAGTCATTATTTTGCATACATTCTTTGTACTCACTGTCTTTCTCTATACAGCTTTTGGGGAAAACCAGCCTGTGCGCTTACATTACTGTTACCATTACCGCTTCTGCTGATGTCTGCATCTATTTCACTTACTGTTCACGCTTATGCCACCATGATGCTACTCTTTGTGTTTTCATTTGCAGTTGCATTTGCGTTGTTTTTAACATTTCTGTCTACAGTACTGTTTCTCTTTCTGTTTCACTTTGCGTCACCATGCACATTATGATTTGCGTTTGCGGGCACAATGTTACTATGTGACGACATCACGTGGCGCTCCTGCCGCGGCATTACATTCACTATTTCTCATTATCATTCTCAAAAAGAAGGGAAATTAGAGGCAAAAAACTCTGTTTAATGCATCAGTTAGGGTTGTTCCACAGCAACAAAAGCGAGGAATTTCGATGTTAGGGTTAAAACCCCCTTTGCACCCCTCCAGCCCATCCCCCCAACTGGAATCGGGGTGCGCATTGAGGTCATCGGTCCTAACTGTCACCCCATTCTCCTATTCCTCAGCTTCTTTCCACGTGTGATGAGGTGACAGTTGGGGCCGACGACCCCAATGCGCACCCCGATTCCAGTTGGGGGGATGGGATGGAGGGGTGCAAAGGGGGTTTCAACCCTAACATCAAATTTCCTCGCTTTTGATGCTGTGGAACAACCCTAACCGATGCATTAAATGGAGTTTTTTGCCTCTAATATATATATATCTCATTTTACCTCCCCTCTACACTAACTTTGTTTTTTTTTCTCTTTTAGATATTTCCTGAAGAAGACCTAAGCTCAAAACGTAGATTTTTAACTCTATTTTCTATTTTCAGCGTGCATTTAATATAACCATTTTGTTTTGCTTTTAGACCACATGCTGATGCAGTGCCTTGTTTTTGTTTTTTATAATTAAAAAAATGAATCAAATAAGGAGAACTTATAAGCTGGTGCTAATTAATAATAAAAGAAAATATGCCAAACAGTTATGGGTAGAACTAAAAAGGGCTGTTCAATCAAAGGATAATAAACTTTTTGTCATATTGTCAGATTCGGAACTAAAACTATTGATAAAATTGAGGCACACATTGAGCCCAATACTTGGGAAATTTATTATAAACAAATATTTAGCAGGGATGAACCTGATTATCTTCTAAAAACAACACAGTTGAAGATTAGTGAATGAATGCACAGACCTACTGATGAGATAACTGTAAAAGAGATAGAGAATGCGTTGGATTCATTCAAAAGAAGAAAGACTCCAGGCCATGATGGGGTTCCGTTGGATGTTATAATTAGGACAAAGCATTATTGGATTCCTTTTCTTTATAAACTGTTTAATCATGTATGGACAACTGAACAACAGGACACAGAAGGTAATTGTAAATGGAGTCCACTCTGAAGAAAGAGGGGTTACTAGTGAGGTACCGCAGGGTTCAGTACTGGGTCCAGTCCTTTTTAATGTCTTTATAAGTGACATTGCAGAGGGACTGGAAGGAAAAGTATGCCTCTTTGCAGATGACACAAAGATCTGCAACAGGGTTGATACACAAGGAGGTGTGGAAATTTATTTATTTATTTATTTAGTTTTTGTTGACCGGGTAAGTGCACTAGACAAATCCTGCCTATTTTCAGGCATGACCTGGGGAAGGGGGATACAGATGAATGTCAACTGACTTTGAACCAGATTAAGCTGTTGGTGGTATTTTTAGTGAATGAGGGAAATTTGGCCAGGACACTGGGGAAATTCCCCTGCTCTTTTTCGATAAGTGCCATATGTATGGCAGCTCCATTGGTTGAATATACCTTTTATGAAAGATAAAATTGGATATGGTGCTTCAAAAATGTAAGAATCTGTGTAAACTGATTGTTGTCTCTTCTTCTATTGAATGTATTTGTAAAAATTCACATTATTTTGTTGTCGTTTCTGTTCAGTTTCTTTCCAATAAAATTTTCCCCTACTCTTTTCGAGAAGTGCCATGGGATCTTTAACATCCACCTGAACTACCACCAATCCAGGTAGATGGGACCTCGGTTTAACATCTCATCCGAAAGATGGCACCTCAGAAGTGCAGCACCCCTCTCATGCTGCACTACAGTGTCAGTACTGGGATATTAACCCAAGTGCCAGATGTGGGAACTGAACCCACAGCCCTCTGATCTCCCAGCCTCAGAGGCGAGTGTGCTACCTACTGAGTTACAACAAATGAGTACCTACAAATGATGAGAAGGGACTTGGCAAGGTTGGAGGAATGGTCCGAAGTATGGCAGCTTGGATTCAATGCAAAGAAGTGCAAAGTAATGCACCTGGGAAACAAAAACCCAGGGGAAGATTACACAATGGGGGGAGGTAGTAACAACAACAAAAATGGAAAGGGACCTGGGGGTAATCATATCAGATGACCTTAAGGTTGGCAAGCAATGTGAGAAGGCAGTAGAGCAGGCTGGGGGGATACTGGGATGTACAGGGAGAGGTATCACCAGCAGAAAACAGGAAGTTGTTATCCCCCTGTACAGACAGTTGGTGAGACCCCATCTGGAGTACTGCATCCAGTTCTGGAGACCCCATCTCCGTAAGGACATAGACAGGATGGAGGCAGTTCAGAAGAGGGCAACTAAAATGGTGCAGGGTCTGCAAGAGAAGCCATACAAGGAGAGACTAAAGGAGCTTAATATGTATACCCTTGAGGAAAGGAGGGAGGGGGGGGACATGATAGAAACATTTAAGTAGCTCAGTAGAATCAACAAAGTCCAAGAGGGCAGCATCTTTCAGAAAAAGAGATGTGCAAGAACAAGGGGACACAATTTGAAGATAGAGGGGGGATGGCTCAGGGGCAATGTGAGGAAGTATTTTTTACAGAGAGGGTTGTGAACACATGGAACAGCCTTCCTGAGGATATTGTGGGGTCTATAACTGTGGGAGAATTCAAGAATGCATGGGACAGACATAAGGCAATTTTTGTGGAGGGTAGGAAGAAATAGGCTGTTGGTTAAATAGGATCGGCAGCTTATCCTCTAGTAGGGAAATGGGCAGACTAGGTGGGCCAAGCGGTCCTTATCTGCCATCAAAGTCTATGTTTCTATGTTTCTATGGGCTATTCCTGAGAAGTTGGAATTTAAGTATTATTGTACCAATTTTCAAAAAGGGTGATAGAAAGGATCCTGGTTGTTATAGGCCAATTAGTTTACTTGATAATTTGGGAAAATTATTCACCAAAATTATTAATAAAAGATTGTATTTATGGGTAGAGACCAATAATGTAATCGATGAAGCACAAGCCGGATTTAGAAAAAATTACTCAACAATAGATCAGACTTTTGTTTTGGCTCATCTTATACATACACATAAAGTAGTAAAAAAACAAAAACTATATTGTGCGTTTATCGATCTTAAGTCAGCATTTGATAAAGTTAATATAATCCTCCTTTGGGAAAGACTCTCTGGCCTTGTAGTAGATCCTTCATTGTTGGAAATGATCAGGTTGATGCACCAGGACAACTATGTTAGCGTTAGGTATAATAATAAAGGTGAAATAAGTAAATGGTTTAGTTCTAATATAGAAGTTAAACAGGGTTGTTCACTGGCACCACAGTTGTTTAATCTGTTTTTCTGCACTGTATTAAACAAAATGTACAATGAAGAATTTCATATGCCAAAAATTGGATTAAGAGTATAACCTTATTTGGCTTACGCTGATGATGTAGCTTTACTTTTAACAAGCCATTTAGGCATGATAAGAAGTTTGGACAATTTCTATGCAGAATGTCTCAGTGCAGATCTACAGATAAACTATAAAAAAACTAAGGTATTGGTATTTGGGGAGAACAGGAACAATTACAAATATTACATAAATCAGAATAGATTAGAAGTGGTAACTAGTTTTTGTTACTTGTGAATAACCTTTAGCCAAAATGGGAACTGGTATGATCACCTGAGGGAAATTAAGATAAAGGCAGAGAAGTTTTTCCCTGCCATTTTGTCTTTTTTTTCAAGGTTTGGAGAGAATTCCATTAAAGGGAATCTGATGGTTATTGCTGCCAAAATCAGATCTCAACTTCTTTATGGAGCTGAGATTTGGGGCATCAACTATAACAGCAAAATGGGACTTGATCCCAGCTTGAACAAACTCTATAAGAGGATGTTAGGACTTCCAATCTCTGCCCCATCCTCGCTAGTGAGGGCAGAGCTTGGTAAGGTCTCAATTGAATGTCAAATACAGCAAAGGGTGGTCAAGTATTGGTTAAGAGTGTTCAGAATGAATCAGAATAGGCTTCCTAGGGTTTGTTTGGAGGAAGGCTTAACATATCTTCATTCTCAAATAACCTTCCCCTGCATGAAAGTAGTAGAAGAAATTATCAAAACACTTGGTTTGATGTCAATTATTACAGATTGCTTAAGACTTCCCTTAGCCCAAACAAGAGGACAAGTTAACTCGAGGATAAACAATGTATTTATGCAAAAGGATTTGGAGATCGGCAGACTGTCTAAAGCCTGCCCATGGCTAGCTAAAAATAAGAGATCCCACATTGGAACCATATTTGGAGATTTTACAAAATCCCAAACACAGAAAAACTGTTACCAGATTCTGCTTTGAATGCTTTTCAAGTAATGTTAGGAAAGGAAAATTTGAGAAAAGTAAAAATAAAGATCTTTATTGTAAATGTGGGCTAAGTGACGATAATTTATTACATGTGGTTTTGATTTGTCCCTTGTATGAAAAAATGAGGACTTCCCTCTTGGATGGCCTAATTCAACAACTTACTTATCAACCAATTCACATATTGCCTTTTTTAATAAAAACTCAGGAAGAAGAGGTGCTTGTCCCTGTGGCCTCCCGCTTAAGATATATGGAACTTAAATGTTTCCATTTAAAACCTTGCCCTAGGTAACAGAATCATGTGATTCTTTATATAAATGAATGGTGGCAAAATATGGTGTATATTAAGTATTATATAACCGAAGTATGGTAAGAATAAGAATGATTGATATGGTAAATGGATTGAAATTGTAGGGTTAAGATAATGTTGAAATTGGTATATGATGATTCGACATTATGTGGTTCTTGGGTATTGTAAATGTGATTTTATATTATTGAAAACTGTTTTTAACTATATGTCAATTTGATATGTTTATTTATTATGTATTTATATTATATTAAGATTTATGTTCGGATTTGTAATGGCATGATATGCCGAGCAATAAACTTAAACTTGAAACTTGAACTACAGTCTACACTGTATATATCTATACATGTCTACAGGGCAAAGAAAAATCTGACGTCTGCTGCTTGCTTGGCATTGTCCAGAGGTGTGCTGCTCCCTTCACTTAGCTATGGCCTTCTCCTATTCATTAGCACCTCCAAGGTCCACCTTGCTTGGTGGAACACAAACTACAACATCTGTCGCTTTGCCTTGGCAGCCCCACGCCTCACCCATCATTGTAAATTGTATGATAAACTGTGCTAGCTTTCCCCCACCAATCACTTCAACTTTGGGTTGGGCTGCTTTGTAGAAAAGGTGTTCAGAACTGACACCCCTCGTGGGCTGGCGCAGCTTCTCATGCTTGCTGAATCCTCCTCCTACTCCCTCAGGTCTCAGGGTCATGGGTGCTCAAAGTTCCTTATAATCATACTCAAATGGGGGATTGGGACTTTGCTACTTGTGCTCTGAGGCTATGGAACTCCCTTCCTGACCATGTTCATTAGTCCCCCTCCCACTTGAGCCTCCGGAATTCCCTGTGGGAGCACTTGAACTGGCCACTGTGGGTGGGTGTCCCAAGTCACCTTAACCAGGTCTTTCAATTGGTCTCACCCAACTCTGGGATACTCCTTGCAGGCTCTAATTATGCTGCCTACTGTTCTTTAACTCTGGGAAGCATGTGATTTGTTTATCTGCTCAGGAATTATTTGTTTCTGTGGCTCTGATAAAAGGTCACTCACACACTGTAATTACTGCTATTGCTATTGAATGACTTAGCCTATTTTATTCTGTATGTATATATATATATATATATATATATATATATATATATTTCCTATTACTGCTTACTGTAGACTATCTATGTTCACCTGGCTCTTTTGTTACTCTGTACATTGCTCCTCTTGATGTGATGTACCCTGTTTGAACCTGTATTTTTCATTGTACTCTCCCAGGTAGTACCTGAAAATAGGCATATAACTTGTCTAGTGTACCTACCTGGTCAACAAAAGCTAAATAAATAAAATAAATAAATACGCATATTCTTTGCAAAAAAAACTCCATTAATGCACCAGTTCAAAGAGTGGTGCATAGTGAAATGCTTGTGTGTGCTTATACACTTTGAAGTTATGATCTTTTAATTTGGCTTTTCTCTATTCCTGCCCTTGGTAGGAATGCTGGGTAGGTGTAGGAATAGTGGCCCAGTGGCAAGGGTGAGAGAAGAGTTCCAGAGGAGGAGGAGGAGGCTATGGAGGATGGTGGGTGAGTTCGAAATGCTTAAATCTGAGTAAACAAAAGTTTGAGGCTTAAGTAGGGGATGTGGGAGAAGCTATCCCCCCCATTGATCCTCAAGTTTTTAGCCCTCCCATTCAATGTGTGGTGCATAGCGAAGTGCTTGTGTATACTTATGAACTTTGAAGTTATGATCTTTCAATTTGGCTTTTTTCTATTCAAACCCATGGTAGAATGCTGGGTATGTGTAGGAACAGAGGCCCAAAAAGATTGTTACAGTTTGACTACCTCCTCCAGCTCTTGAGAATGTGACCAGTAGCATGCAGGAGAGGAAAACCCCCCTGTGGAGGAAACCTCCGAGGACCCATGGCTACTGATCTGCCTGTCCTCCAGGCAAGCTATGAGGAGATAATCCTAAATGACTGGAATGAAGTTTGAGGTTCTGGTTAAGTTGAAGAGTCTTATCCTCCAAATCCTGCTGGTCGATGAGTTGTATTCTCTGAATCTTTGGTGGTGTGAGTAGGAGGGTTGATTCTGAAAGATTAAAGCGAATCTGAGTCAGATGGATGTCCAGATGAAGGAAGATGGGTCCAGATGAGGAAGATGGTGATTAAATAATATCCAGGATGCCTTTATGGTGTCCATTATTAAGTCTTGGAGGTATATGCACAATTAGATAGATTTGAATGAATGATTGAGCGTGAGTTTATATCTGCTGGCAGTCAGTACTTGAATACAATGATTTGATGGGTTCATAGACAAAGGATAGTGATTATGGGAAAGTAATAGTGCCTTAGAGCAGCTGAAGTTTTATGTTGGGAGCCAGGTCAAGGACTATCGACAGATTGGAAAGTCTTGAGTGGATGCCGGAGTCTTTATGGTATTCAGTATTAAAGTCTCAGAGGTATATGTGCAATTAGATGGGTTCAAACATATGGATGAGCAAGAGCTTTATATCTGGGTGCTGGCATTCAGTACTTGAATATGAGACATGGTAGGTGGAAACATTACTGGAAAGTCTGAGCACTGATGGATCCAGGGAGCAGAATCAATGGATGGATGACCATTAGATAGTGGTGTATTTGAAGCCCTAAAAGGAATACAGAAGGATCAGAACCAGGAGGCAGTCCAGATCCAGGCCCAAGCCACGGAGGACAGTAGATGGCGAAAATGAGTATGGGACCTCCATGTAGGTCATGAGCGATGAAAGCAGATGAGACCTCCGCATAGGTCAGCAGGTGATGAAGCAGGAGTATGAGACCACCATGTAGGTCAAAGGGGGATGAAAATAGTGGTACAAACACCCGCATAGGATGACAGGTGATGAAAGCAGCAATACAAGGCCCCCCTGGAGGTCAGTAGGTGACGAATAGCAGTACGTGATCACCACGTATGTCAACGAGGGAAAAGAGTGGATGAGACCTGCTTGGACGTTGACAGGTGAGACAAGACTCACAGTCCAAGAGGCAGAGTAGACCTTTGGGTAACAGAGAAGATAAGGAGCAGTGGCGTCCCAACACTGAAGATGGCAGAAGCAGACACACCCAAGTAGGGTGTAATCAGAGTCAATCCCTGCAGGAGGAGACATCCAGGAGGCAATCCAGATCCAGGCTGAAGGTGAGGAAGGAGGGCATGGGAAAATTAAAGGTGATGCAAAAATTTAGCATAGGTCTGGTGGAAGCCATTACTGAGAGGATCCAAAGCAGGAAGAGGATGGATGGAAGGTAGGAATGGAATACCAGGAACAGACGCCCATCACTGGCGGGCAGGAGGCTGGCCTTCGCTCAATGCCTCCCAGGCAGAGCAGGAGATGGAGACTGTCTTAGGACTGGAACAAAGTGGAATGAGTAGAGAATGAAGTCAGAAGACAGAGATTCCTATCCCCTGTGGCTGGGGAAGCGTGCCTTTGCTCAATACCCCAGAAGCAGAGCTAGGGATGGAGACTATCAAGTCATTAGGCGTGCGCGAGAAGACCTCCACATAGATCAGTGATGAAGATCCTTCACAGAGAACCTGAGATGATACTGAATGAGATCACCATGTAGGTTAAAGGTATAGACATATACCAGGATGACAGAGACTGCCAAATTTGAAGGACAGGAACAGCAGACAGAGGCACAGGAGGTTCTGAAGTACCCTCCACCGAGGCAGGTGAAGTGTTGCTTGACAGAGTAGTTGCAAGTTGATTGCAGGACTGTATAGAACAAAAGCACCATTGAAGGTAATAGGGAGAGGCATCACCAGCAGAAAACATGAAGTTATTATCCCTCTGTACAGACAGCTGGTGAGACCACATCTGGAGTACTGCGTGCAGTTCTGGAGACCCAATCTCTGCAAAGACATAGACAGGATGGAAGCTGTCCAGAGGAGGGCAACTAAAATGGTGCAGGGTCTGCACCGGAAGACATATGAAGTGAGACTTAAGGAGCTTAATATGTATAGCCCTCGAGGAAAGGAGGGAAGGGGGACATGATAGAAACTTTCAAGTACCTCAAGGGAATCAACAAAGTCCAAGAGGTAGCATCTTTCAAAAAAGAGGTGTGAAGAACAAGGGGCACAATTTGAAGATAGAAGGGGGCGGCTCAGAGGTAATTTAAGGAAGTATTTTTACAGAGAGGGTTGTGGATGCATGGAACAGCCTTCCAGAGGAGGTTGTGGAGTCAAAAACAGTGGTGGAATTCAAGCATGCATGGGACAGTCATAAGGCAATTCTAGGGGGTGGGGGTAGGAAGAAGTAGGCTGCTGGTTAACTAGGATCTGCAGCTTATCCATCAGGTAGGGAAATGGGCAGACTGGGTGGGCCAAGCGGTCCTTATCTGCCGTCAAATTCTATGTTTCTATGTTTCTATGACAAGCAAAGCAGCAGCAGTGTGAATTTTCAGGGAAAGGGGGTCACAAGGCAGCGGAATATGGACCCCAAGGAGGTAGAACAAGGAAGCGTGTGTGAAGTGACCTCCACATTGGTCAGCAATGATGGTCCTTCCCAGAGGACCCAAGATGGAATGGAATGAGCCCTCCACTGCATACCCCAGCTATACACCATTCCTGGTATGGCGATGTCCTGTAATGACCTGACAGTGGAGAAAACATGCCTGGCTGTACATAGAACAGGGACCAGGCAAGGCCCACTTGTACTGTGATACCGTGAAAGGCAGAGATAGGTACAGAGGCCAGTAGGCCTTTGGGGTGAGCTAAGCAAGGACAGAACTACAGTGCTATCAGACAGAGTGCACAAACTTTCCAGAACTCCAGAGCAGGCAGCAGGCGGGGTCCTGGAGACTACAGTGATTCCCATAGGAGCTGAAGTGCCGTTGTCCAGGATAACCAGTGCAAGTCAATGCAAAAAGTCCCACGTAGATGGTTCCAAAGCCCTGTAAAATACAG
Organism: Neoceratodus forsteri; assembly: GCA_016271365.2. Classification (NCBI taxonomy): domain Eukaryota; kingdom Metazoa; phylum Chordata; order Ceratodontiformes; family Ceratodontidae; genus Neoceratodus; species Neoceratodus forsteri. The sequence continues at coordinate 754,094,339 of CM028137.1, forward strand.
GAATCCCTGTAGATCTGGGAGGCCTGCTACTGGTGATAAGAAGGAGCAGCAATGAGGCAGAGGAAAAAACTAGCAAGAGGGGAGAAAACACAGGCAATGGAGTGAGAAGCAAATGGGACAAACAAAGCAACAGACATGAAAGTGCCAACTAATGAAGAGTACGGATAGCCGGATACTGAAAGGCAAAACAGCACTGGAGGTGCCGGAGGTGGAAATCTGGTTAGCTGGATAGGGAAGAAAACAAAGGACCCACAAAGCTTCACTTGGGAAAAGAAAAAGGGGGAGAAAACAAAGAATTAAATAAATAAGGAATTACAATGACAAGGAGCACCAAAAGGGGAGGACCAAACAATGAGGAATCGAATGCAGGAGGGGTAGTACAGACAGAAAACAGGGCTGGAAGGTTGCTGTGAGCAAAGGAACCTTAGCATCGGTGCGGGGAACGCAGAGGTCCGAAATATGCAGGACAAAACTGGAGGGACCGGGAATGGAGAAATGGACAAACGAACAGAACAGCAACACCAGGCAGACAAGCAGAAAATCAGAAACACTGAGCGCACACTAAAATGAAGAGGAAGCAGGCAGCTTGGGAGGGGTAAGCCAGGAGACTCCAGTCAAAAGAAACTGAACAGGACGGAGGAGAACTGGAGCAAGGGAGATGAGAGGAACCACTAGAAGGATGATGCGTACAGAGGAGGAAGAACGTCCGGAGATGGCAGCACAACCCAAAAGCACCAAGGAAAAATTAACAGGTGGCTCACAAAGGAGCTGAATGTAGGGAGGCTATGAATGACTGTGACTGGGAAGGTGAGAGTTGCAGATGGTAAGATGACAGAGGAATAAAAATCTGTAGCCAGGGTAAGGGAAGTGAAAACTAAATGGGAAAGGGAAATTGGAGAGAAGGGTAGAACCATACAGCCCTACGGGGGGGAGTTACGATGCCCAAAAGAAATGACGGTATGAATCCACAGGAGTCGTGATGGAGCTCCACTGAGCTTGCTCACTCCCCCTGTCTCACTCGCTCATTCTGTTTCTCCAGCCGCTGCAGGCTGCCCTTTTGTACTGGGCCCCTGGGTGCATTGCTGCCTTTTTCTGCCCACAAAGAAATCCAGAGAGTCCAAACAGAGCTCTGTTGAGCTCATTCACTCCCCCTCCCTCACTCGCGTGTTCTGTGTCTCCCGCTGGTGCAGACTGTCCTTTTGTACTGGGCTCCTGCCTCTGTTGGCGCCTTTTTCTGCCCACAAAAAAATCTGCAATAGTCCTGACAATGCTCCGTTGAGTTCACTCACTCCCCTTCTCTTACTTGCTTATTCCATTTCTGCCCACGTTGCAGGCTGCCCTTTTGTATTGGGCTCCTGCCTGCATTGCTGCCATTTTCAGCAGTTACAATACAGCTCCATTGAGCTTGTTCACGCCCCCTCTCTCACTGGCTCATTCTGGTTTTCCCACCACTGCAGGCTGCCATTTTGCACTGGGCCCCTGCATGCATTGCTGCCTTTTTCTGCCACAAACAAATCTGCAGCAGTCCCAACAGAGCTCCGTTGAACTCACTCACTCCCCCTCCCTCACTCGCTCATTCTGTGTTTTCTACTGCTGCAGGCTGCCCTTTTGTACTGGGCTCCTGCCTGCATTTGTGGCTTGTTCTGGCCAGAAAGAAATCTGAAACAGTCCCTACACAGTTCCATTGAGCTCACTCGCTCACTCTCCCTCTCTCACTCACTCATTCCGTTTCTGCCCGCACTGCAAGCTGGCCTTTGGTACTGGGCTCCTGCCTGCGTTGCCGCATTTTCTGCCCACAAAGAAATCCACAGCAGTCACAATAGAGCTCTGCTGAGCTCACTCACTACCGCTCTGTCACTCACTCATTCTGTTTCTCTTGGCGCTGTAGGCAGCGCTTGTGTACGGGGCTCCTGGCTGCATTGGCACCTTTGTCTGTCCACAAAGAAATTTGTAGCTGTACCAACAAAGCTCCGTTGAGGTCGCTCAGTCTCCCTCTGTCACATGCTCATTCTGTTTGTCCTGGTGCTGCAAGCGGCCCTTTTGTACGGGGCTCCTGCCTGCATTAGCACCTTTTTCTGCCAACAAAGAAATCTGCAGCAGTCCTGATAGAGCTCCATTGAGCTCAGTCAGCCCTCCTGTCTCACTCACTCGTACTGTTTCTCACCCCACTGCAGGCTAGCCTTTTCTACTGGGCCCCTGCCTGCATTGATGACTTTTTCCACCCAAAAAGAAATCTGCAGCAGTCCTGACAGCACTCCGGTAAGTTCACTCACTCCCCCTCCCTCACTCACTCTCTCGTTCTGTTTCTCCCAGTGCTGCAGGCTGCCCTTTTGTACTGGGCTCTTGCATTGGGGCCTTTTTCTGCCCACAAACAAATCTGGAGCAGTCCCGACAGAGCTCAGTTGAGCTCGGTCACTCCCCCCTCTCACTCGTTCCATCTTAATCTATCCCAAACTCTGGTGTCCCACAGCGACCGTGCTATTCTCCTTCAGAAGTGCAAAAACATATTTTAGCCAGGATGTGAAAAATGACAGCTGTACTGTTCATAAGGAGGTGTAAAAGAATGCCAGTGTTGAAAATGTAGCGTGAAAATATTACAAATTTGCGATGTTACAAGGGTGCGTGGAAACAGTTGAATGCATGCTTGTAACACAGTCGTTATGGAGTTTTGACACCAAATTTCCAACATAGTGATTTTAGGACCTCTGCTCATGAACAGTGCCACTGTCATTTTCTTAATCTGTCCAGAACACTGATTTCCCACAGTGACCGCGTTATTCTGTGCCGCAACTGTGAAACCACATTTCGCTCAGGATGTGAAAAATGACAGCTGTACTGTTCATAAGGAGGTGTGAAAAATTGCCGTTGTAGAAAACGTAGCATGACAATATTACCAATCTGCAAAGTTATAAGGGTGTGTGGAAACTGTGCAATGCACACTTGTAACACAGTCATTTGATGGGCTATCATCACCAAATTTTCAACATAGGCATTTTAGGACCTCTGCTCATGAACAGTATCACTGTCATTTTATTACTCTTTCCCGGACAGTGATTTCCCACAGCGACTGCTCTATTCTGCACCAGAACTGCAAAAACACATTTTGGCCAGGATGGAAAAAATGACAACTGCACTGTTCATAAGTAGGTATGGGAAAATGGCAACGTTGAAAATCTGGAGTGAAAATATTGTAAATTTGCGAAGTTATGAGCGTGCGTGCAAACTGCGCAATGCACGCTCGTAACAAAGTCATTTTAAGGAGTATCATTATCAAATTTTCAACATAGTCATTTCAGGACCTCTACTCATGAACAGTGTCACTGTCATTTCTTTAATCTGTCCCAAACACTGATTTCTGACAGCGACCGCGCTATTCTGCACCGGAAGTGCGAAAACACATTTCTGCCAGGATGTGAACAATGACAGCTATACTGGTCACAAGGAGGTGTGACAAAATGTCAATGTTCCAAATCTGGCATGAAAATATTGCAAATTCACGGAGTTACCAGACTGCGTTGCTGAACTGTGCAGCACACGTCAGAAACAGTCATTTTTTGATGTTTCCACAATTTGCAACATAGGCTTTTTGAAAGCCCTCCTCATGAACACTGGCACTGTCATTCATTACTCAGCCCCCAAAGGTGATTTTGCGCAGTGACCTGGAAATCACCATTCAGGCCCGACTAACGCCATGTCAGTGACAGTATTCATGAGGAGGGGGTCCCAAAAACCCCATGTTGAAAATTTGGTGTCAAAATAAATGCCAGAGATATGCAACAAAGTTGGAAAAACCCTATTTATTACATTATACAGCTTACCGGCATTTCCTCAGTTCGTGATCAGCTTTGAAGAGTGCAGACTTCTTCCTGGTCCATCAAGATCGTTGCACTGAGCTCCGGAGGTAAGTATGGGGTGGGGGTGGGGAGGCAGGGCGAGTGGGTGGGTGCAGATTTTGGGTGGGGGCGAGAGACTACCAGGATGGTTTCCTTTTTCAGGTATAAAAAAAAGACTTTGTGGGACCTTTTTCCCTTTACAGGGCCATGTGGTATGCTGGGTAGGCTCCAGTGTGCCTGGCAAGCTTTCCTTTTTGGGAAGCTGTAGCCAATGGGATTGGGCATCCACATTGGCAAACAACAAAAGGAGGGGATTTTGTGCCGATAGGGATTGGGCACCCCATCGCAAACAACAAAATGGTGGGATTCTTTTTGCCAACAGGATTGGACACCTTGTTGGCAGACAGTTAAACGGGGGTTCCTCTGTGCCAATGGGGACTGGGCTCCCCGTTGGCAAACAACAAAAGGGGGGATTCCTTTTTGCTGATGGGGATTGGGCACCCCATTGGCAGACAGTTAAACGGGGGGAGGGCTACATTATGCCGACAGGGAGTGGGCTCCCCCGTCAGCAGAAAAACATGGTGGAGGGGGATTAATATTATTTGTGAACACGGCGGCAACCCGCTGCCATGTTCAAAAACAATATCAGGGTTTTTACATCCCGTCCTGCGATGACGGGTCCCTCCCTCATTGCAGTGGATGGCTTACGCTGCAATGACAAGGCGGCCCCTGACTGCAGCGGCTAAATTATCACAAGTTGGTGCGAACATTCCAAACTTGTGTCACCAGCAGCCTGCCACGGCATTGGGGGAAGTGGGACAAGCCTTTGCAGGCTGTCGGGGCATTGACCACAACAGTGCCCTGCCTCCACAGCCTGCTTCTCAGCAAGCTGTCCCAATATGTTTCTTGCGCTGAGTGCAATCAACATAAAAAATGAATCTGCCATTGTTTTCAATGCTGCCTAAACTGAGTTACAATCTGCGTTAGCAAAGTGAGAGAATCGCTATTTTAACCCCAACAAAACCAATATAGAAAAATGTGGCTTCTGTCCAGAGGTAAGAGAATGAGGAATTGAGTACACAAATCCCATTCACAACTGGGGAACATGTCAGTAATACAAGGCTCTCAATAAAATTAATACATATGACTTTGGCAGTAGGAGCCTTGATTTCTGATTTTCAGAACCAGTGATTACCACTATACATTACCACAACTGTGCACTGGGAGCTTGAAAATAGCCAATACGTGAAATCTGAGCTTGATTCATGCCAAACAGTATTACGAAAGACCCTGCTCCACTGCGCTCACTCAGGATGATCAACTAAACAACAAAAGTACCCTGTTAATGCACTGCCCCTGTGTCACAATTCATTACTGTTTCATGGAATCCCAACCACACATGCAAACAAAAAAAAAAGTGTCACGTTCTTGTTTCAAATAGTAGTCTGCCTCTTTTTCTCTTTGTATAAGTGCAATAAGATGCTCCTGAGTGTCGGATTGTTCGGTGCTAACCATACTTCCAGGGGCGCATTCTAGACAAAGCAGTAAAGAAGTAAAGCACTGTACCTTGTTGTGATTCATTGGGGGAACAGTTTGTGGGGTATCCCTTAATCCTAATCAGCTTTTTGCTTGATAATGGCTACAGGAATTGCTGGTTAACAGCAGTGCTGCAGGGGACCTTTTGGTGAGCACTGAGGTGCTTATATTCATGATTAGGGGATTACTAGTGCACATTTGTGGACACATCAGGGTTCCTGACAGAGGGAATAGAATAAAGAGGTTGTAGTGCTCAGTGAAAGTATTTACTGCCTATAGCCCATATTTTCCCCTGTGCAGAACATGTGAGTTGCCTAGCCAGAGATAGGCTACTCAAGAGCTGCTACTGGCCCACAGTTGACAGGAATATGCCCAGTTACTTTAGGGTATGGCATGACATGCTGGCCAAGAGATAGAGAAGCCTGGTAACAAGGTTGATGCAACTTCTGGGCCCAAGGTACCGGGGGCCCTAAACTGATGGGGCCAGACCACAATCAGGGGCAGTGCAGTTTTGGGGGCAATATGCTTACCTGTGGAGTAGTGGAGCAAGAGAGACCACCTTCCTGATCTGGTACCAGTGTGGGGAACTAGGTCTGGTATAGTTGACATAGAAGAGTCTGTGCAACTGTCTGCCAAACTGGGGTCCAGAAAGGCCGAGATATTAAAAGCTGCAATGTCCATATGGAGGGCAAGAGGTTGCAAAAATTGACAACTTAATTCAACTTTGATTCAAACCCCCTGTCTTCAGTTTGACTTCAACACTTTGGCCAAAGAAACTTCAAGTCCTTTGTATGGAGAACAGCAAAAAATAAGGGTATGAGGCAATCCTCCGATACCTGTCACCCACCCCAGTCAATCCTAACCTCTCCCACCATTCCATATTCCTCTAATTAGTTTTGTAAAAAATAACTCACTCCTTTTTTTTTAAATATCCAGAGAGAGAAGGCAGGAAGAAATAGACAGTAGGAAAAGGGATGGCCATTGGGCTAGCCTGCTAAGGGCCAAAGTGTTGGTTTTTTTATTTTGTTTGTTATTTGGCCAAAGGTCTTTTTTTGTTATTTGGCCAAAGGTCAAATTGATCTGAAGTAGTCCAAAAGTTCAAATGAGCTCAGTCAAATGTATAAGTATTGAATTTTGGAATATTTGTGCAATCCAAATCTGGTATTGGCTCATCTTTAGTCCATATTCACCTTTAACCCAGAGAAATTCGAGAAAAAAGAGCTGATGGCACGGGTATCAGAACTATGGCTGAGTGTAAGAGAGGACTTTTTTTATTTTAACTAAAAATGGCATTGAGATTGATTTGGCAGGAAGAAGGATGAATGCAGGAGAAAGTGGGAGGGAACTTTGTAAAAAAAATGTAGAGGGGAAAAAAAAAACAACAACAAATATGTTGCGGGTGATAACTTTTATTGGACCAACAAAATTATTTCTGAGACTAGTTTTCAAGAGATAATACCCTCTTCTTCAGGTCTGGTCAGTGAGCCACTGACCTGACCTGAAGAAAAGAGTATTATCTCTCGAAAGCTAGACTCAGAAATAATGTTGTTAGTCCAATAAAAGCTGTCACCTGCAACATACTTGTTTTTTTTTTTCCTCTACATTGTTGACTGGACTAACACGGCTACCACATTTCTTTTTTTTTTTTTTTTTAATTTTTTTAAAATAAAAAACATAACAGGTCAGGAAAGGGAGCCGACACTACAGTGCTCCAAAACTACAACGTGTGGAAGCACTTGCAATGGCTATAGTTATGTGCTCCACACCTCGGAACTGTAAGGTCACCACAGCACAACACTAATGCAAACACATCCTGCAATTGTTGCCAGTCACTTGTCAAATTTAGTTTACTGTTAAACTTACTGTACATGTCGAGGGCTTCAGCCTCCAAATCTGCATCTTTTTCTAGGCTCAATGTTAATTTCAAGAAACAAATTAACATACTCCTGCAGGCTATGCATTGGCACATATACAGTATGTGTCACTCGTAGTGCTGTCAGTTTCTCTTGGCAGATATGCAGCAGCACAGTTTCTTGTAGAACAGGACTACTCTGTCTCCCATATCTTGTCAGTGTCACTCTTGTATTTGTGATTTTGCTTTTATTCCACTGTCTCCTTATGTTTACTTGAATACCGCTTTAGAGTTTAAATCATATACTGTGTCAAATAATAATTAAATTCACGTGCCATTTTTTTAAAATTTTATTTTAGTCTTTGGTAACCGGGTAAGGCCCTCTAGGCACAAGTGCCTGTTTTCAGGGGCAATCTGGGAGCATTGGGCAGTTAAGTGACTGGCTCAGAGTCACACACGCAAGTGGAAGTTGTGAGAATCAAACTCAGGTCTGGCTTGCTATATGTACCAAGCTCGTTCACACCTCGTTCCTCTAACCTCTAGGCTATACTGCCAACCCATGCCACAATCATGCACTATAGCAGGCTTTTCAGAAGTCATCCTTCAAATAACAAGTTGTGTTTTACTAAGTTCTCTTTTTCTACCACAGATGTTTTGCTAGCCTTATATATGTGCATGGGTTGAGTTTTTCTGCTACGCTTCCTCTGTTGCTCTTGTTTTTCTTTGTTACATTTGCGTTATGGGTCATGTCATTGTTAGTTGGTAACTGCTTAACCTGTGGTAGACTAATCTAATCCCACCCCCACCCCACATATTAGCACTTGCAGTAACACTGTGGGTACACATATATTGCAAATTAAAAATACAATTACAAGCACAGTCAGTTGCATGCAGTCATGATGGTGCTTGTTGTTTTATATTAGATCTCAATATATGTACACTTATTGTGTTGCTGCGGGTTAGAATATATGGGGGGGGTGACTAGGTGAGTCTACCATAAGCGAAACCATTGCTGCCTTAACCCATTGTGATGTACACAGAAAGAAGGATGAGGCAACAAAAGCAAAGGTTTGGCTAGCACATCCCACACTCCACTGAAATGTCATATCTGGAAACAAGACTACAGAATTTATTGAAATAGGAAATGTCATAGCTGGAAACATGACCACAGAATTTATTGAAATCATGCCCATCTGGGAGCCTCAGATCAGCTAGGACTGATTCTAGGTTCCACTTCAGACAAGGTTATGGGTTATTTTCACTGTATGTGGTTATCAGTTTGTTAACATTTTCTAAAGCAAATCATGAGGATCTAATTCAAATACATTAACACCACGATTTATAGTCTCACAGTGCTTTAAAATACTGACTTGTGCCTTTAACTGACTCATAACAAGAGGCTCTTTGGCCGTTAAATCCTATAGATGACATCTTTGTGCCCCACCCTACCACCATCACCACCACCACCAACACCACAAACACACACATTTCATAACAGTACAGTACAGTATGCATTGGGAATTGATTACAGGAGGGGGCAGTCTAACAGGAGGGCTTCAGGAAACAATTCAGACAGCAATAGGGAACAAAAAACACTCACAGAGCATATTCACATTGGAAACACAATTACACCATACCCCAATAATGCAAATCCCCATACCAGAATTTGGACTGGCTCTACTTTAAGCAGAACTGCATGGTGCCAGAAGGCCTCACAGTGCAATCAGCAAAGGCTATGAACAGCAGACACATACACATGTTTTGTCCTCTTCTAGACTCATCAGTGTGCCATATCTGTGTCTTAACCCAGGAAGAGTGAGTCAGCCACCCCTTAAGGGGGATATTAATGGTTTGGGTCATGGGGACCCCAAAATGGAGAAGGAAAAGAATTTCAAAAGAACCCCACAGCAAATGCCCTGAGGCATGGGTTATCCCAGAAGATATTGGCCATACAGCCAAGTGTTAAAGGAAACTCGATTGCACATAGCACAATAATGCAAAGCATCACAGGAAACATATGTAAATCCCCATTAGAGTTTTGGACTGGCTCTACTTTAAGCAGAACTGCATGGTGCCAGAAGGCCTCACAGTGCAATCAGTTAAGGCTAAGAACAGCAGACATGTACACATTTTTCATCCTCATTTGGACTCATCAGTGTGCCATATCTGTGTCTTAGCCAGGGAGAGGGAGCCAGCCACCCCTTAAGGGGGATGTTATTTGTTTGGAGGGTGAAACATGTGTATGTGTCTGCTGTTTTTAGCCTTTGCTGATTGCACTGTGAGGCCTTCTGGCACCATGCAGTTCTGCTTAAAGTAGAGCCAGTACAAATTCTCTCATAAGGATTTGCATATATTTTCCATGATGCTTTGCATTATTGAAGTATGTGCAATTGTGTTTCCTTTAAAACTTGACTGTATGGCCAATATCCTCTGGGATAACCCATGCCTCAGGGCATTTGGTCTGGGGTTCTTTTGTAGTTATTTTCTTTCTCCATTTTTGGGTCCCTATGACCCAAACAAATAACATCCCCCATAAGGGGTGGCTGGCTCGCTTTCCCTGGGTGAAGACACAGATATGGCACACTGATGAGTCCAAATGAAGATGAAACATGTGTATGTATCTGCTGTTTTTAGCCTTTGCTGATTGCACTGTGTGGCCTTCTGGCACCATGCAGTTCTGCTTAAAGTAGAGCCAGTCCACATTCTCTCATGGGGATTTGCATATTTTTACCATGATGCTTTGCATTATTGGGGTATGTGTACCTGTGTTTCATTTAAAACTTGACTGTATGTCCAATATCTTCCGGGATAACCCATACCTCAGAGCATTTGCTCTGGGGTTCTTTAGTAGTATATTCACATTGAGTCATTTAACAGCACTGTGCTGTGATGGATTGCTGCATGGAGTACTGGTTTCATTTTTTTCAAATTTCAATAAATAAAATAAATATTCTGTCATCTATATGTTTATTTATTATTATTATTTTTTTATCCAAGACCGTGACTGCTGAGAAGCAACAATGGAGACCCACTAAAAATGGATCATGTGACTGCCACGTCACTACCCCTGTTCATATAGTCGCACCTATCACTTTCCGAAAAGAGATCTTTGACAGCTTGTCACTGGTGCCAGATCTTCTTGACAAAATCAGTATTATTATTCAGTTTAGATTTTATGACCTACAACGTGAAAAACCAAGTAACATCAGTTTTCAGTATTTTCGGCCATACTTTACAAAATCAGATGCTTATCATTCAGTCATCATAATTAGCTGCTAACAATTTGACAGCTGTGTCTCAGCTATCTTGTTTCTGCTAAAAATCTGCCCAAACAAAGCCCATGGTAGAGTGGCATGAGCTTGTCTTCATTCAGGTAAGTACAAATGAAATGGTGTTAACCTATGGTAGTAGCACCTTACTATCTGGTGCTACTAATATAGGAGGATGACACTTTATTTATTTACTGAGGTCTAGGAATTACAACCCTTTGAGTCAGGGACTCTTTTTCAAAGGCTCCACGTCAGTACAAAGTGTGGCAGGCAAGTGTTACAGATATCATGACAACATGAACAATGACAGAAATTATACACAAAAAGAAAATTATACAACAGGGAGTTATCTAATAACAATGCATTACAACAAGCATTGTCAATTGACATGGGAGTAACCAAAATTGTAGAAACAGGTCTGAGGAGAAAAAATAAATATTGGAGACAGAACCAATGGAGCTATGGAGGAGAAAGTGGCCCAGGCCCAGGTAGAAACCAGAAAGCTGCCCAGTGGGCGTTGTCATGTGGCCAAAGTGCAGGAGAGGAAATAGTTGGAAGTTACGACAGTGTTACAGGCAGTCACAGTTTGATGAAACCAGGATATGGTCCTGCAGTTCTTTTTTGAAAGGGCCCAACCTGGGTATGGATAGGGGGGAACAGGGGATGGAGTTCATCCATAAAGGGGCCCTATATTTGAAGGACCTTTGACCGGCAGTGGTTCTATAGAAGGGGACTGGGAAAGCAGTTTTGTTGAGTTGTCTGGTCGCCCGCCTGCGCTGCCCTGGAGAGAGAAGGTTACAGCCAGGGGGTGAGTGGCCCAAAGAAATTGTTTTTGCTAGTAGGCAAGTCTGATAGTAGAAACGCCCTTGGAAATTTAGCCAAGCTGAGCACTGATAGAGATCACAGGGATGCGTCAACCTGTCACAATCAGTGGCCAGACAGCTGGCTTCATACAAGGCAAGTTTAATTTTACTCAGGGCAGAGTTTGAGGCAGATCCATAGATGACTATACCTTAGTCTACCAGGAATACAATTGAGCTGGAGATAGCCAGTCTAAGAGCAGCAGGGGGGAGGCAGGATCTAATTCTGTAGAGGAGGCCAGTTCTGGCATTAACTGCAGAGCAGGAAGTGGTAATGTGTTCATGGAAGGAGAGGTCAGGATTGAGGGTGATACCAAGATATTTAAAATGGGGAATGGATTCCAGGGTGCTGCCATGAGAGTTGAGGATGGCGAGGGTGGAGGACTTGTACTTATTGTGGTGGGTGGAAAATAGCATTACCTTTGTCGTTTTATAATTGGGAATAAGTTTATGGATTGAAAACCAGAATTCAACCTCCTTGAAGGTGCGCTGCTGGTCCTGTTGACGCAGGTTGGGGTCAGGGTGGTGACTTGAAATCACTGCATCATCCGCATAGAGGAGGAGATGTCTGGTGCAGCCTGAGGGGAGAGAATTCAGGTACAGGGTAAATAGACGTGGGCCAAGAATGGAGCTCTGGGGCACCTAGAGTGAACCTGTAGACTAGTGGATAAGGTGCCCTTTATCTTCACTTTATCATACTTTGTTGGAATGAAGCCAAGCACATGCTGCACCACCCTGTGGCTTCAGTAAAAGTGATGTAACTGATAAGCTCAAAATACTCAAACACTGCAAACTTTTTTTTTGCTGCTGTGGGGGTGCTAGTGGGTATGTTAGGTAGGGGCTGTTACTTGAATAGGGGATATGAGCACCTAATTGCTTATGCCAGGTTGCAGTGGGGGCAGTTTGAATGATTTGGGGGATGTTTACTTGAGAAATTGTTTTTTGCAACCCTGTGGTTCAAATCCTCACCACCACCACACCCAATCTACCACAGCGAATTACCATGATTGAATAATTAAATAATAATTTATTGGTTTTGTGACAATAGAAGGATTCACGCCATCATGTCTGTTATCTAAAAGGTCTAGTTCAGCTGCATAAGGTTGCAGTTTGGAATAATCCAATGCAGATGCTGTTGTTTACACTGCACATCACAAATCAATGAAGGATCAGAATGACAGAAATAAATATGTCATTGCTGTCCATGTTGTGCTTCTTCGGTAAATGAAGTATAATTAATTTGAAAAATACTGTAAGAATAAAATGTAAATGGAAACACCGAAGCTGCATATGGATTAGAAATGCAAGAGACATGTTGGAAAATCACTTGTGCTTCCACAATGCAGTGTTAAGTGAACCTGACCAACATGTGCAGCATGGTGTTATTTTGTCAATAGCCAGAGATAAAAAGGAATATTTTTTTCCAATGTTTAGGTCTGTACACTGACAAAAAGAAGTGTTTCCTTATTCACCAATGGCAGATCTAGACTGAAACGTGTATTTAGTAGTGAGTTTTGCATGCCACAAGGAGACCAGATTTATGCAATAATATGAATTAGAGAGCAATTACCATAATATATCAGAAGCCTCTGCGTTTTTTGAAGCTGGAGGTTCATCAGCAGATTACTATCAGATAATGAATCATCTGTGTCACCCCCGTCACTGATGTGCCATTTCCTTTTATGTGATCTAGCTATCATACAGTAAATGAGAAGCAGAATGGGGTACCCACCCTCAATACCACTTCTCTTACCCCACTTCTCTCAAGGTCGCCCCTTCCACCTTCTCCAATGTATGCTTGGTGGCACAGGGGTGCTCAGCCTCAGTGTCACTGGTGCTCATCCGGATACTGGGGTGTCCAATCCCCTGTCTTGGCTTGGGTCTCCCTAAGCGTGAAAAAAGAAAATGGTCTATTGGTGATCTGACTCCCCAGACCCCACCCACCCAACCCTGCCCCCCACTCAGCACCCACCAACCCTCACACTCTACACACACCTCACACACCTGAACATGTCCCACAATGTAGGTCCACTCTCCAATTGAAGACATGTCTTGCTGCTGGTACCAGCTACTGTGATATGAGAAAATAAGTTTAGTTCAGTTTAATGAATTTCAGTGGGGTTTGAACTTTTATTCATAATTTTGTCATTTTTAATATTTGTACATCATATTTTCAACATGGCCTTTTTGGGACCCCATCTCATGAACGAGGGTGATGAAATGTTTCAAATCTGGCCCATAAGGTGATTTCGCAGTTGCTGTTTGAAATCACTTTTCAGGCAGGATTTGAACATTTTTACCTACTGGTAGGGTCATAAGAAGGCTATGTTGAAAATTTAGTGTAAAAATATGGTAAAAAGACCAAGTTATGAGTGCACATTGAAATATTTCAACATTCAGGCCCGGATATTCAAAAGGGTTGCGCATGGCACAACATAGTTGTGCCATGCTAACTCACTGATGTGACCTGGCGCGTATTCAAACGGGATTGAGCCTGGCTCAAATAATAATGTGTTTGTTGGCTCAGTATGTGGCATGGTGGGGGGCGTCAGGCAAATTCTGCACATCCCGATATTCAGCCCGGGATGTGCTGAGCCCATGCATGCACAACCCCTACCTGTGCTGCACACAGGTGAGCCAAAAAAAAAGGAACAACAGCTGGCCACCCACAGGTGAACTGCCATATTGCAAGGTGCAACACGGCAGCTGCCACCTGTGGGTGGCCACCCGAGCTCTGTCTGCACCTTCATGGTGGTGCCCCCTTATGCCCGATCGCAGTCATATATATAAGAACATAAACATCCAATATCCCTGTTGGTCCAGTGGACCGCTCGCAGCCCAGTTGCAGGCATATGTTGAAATTATAATTGTCCAATATCACTGGTGGTGCTGTGGACCACTTGCAGCCCAATCGTGGGCATAAGTTGAAAATTAAATTCGTCCTATATGCCTGGTGGTCCAGTGGACCGCTTGCAGCCCGATCACGGGCATAAGTTGAAAATTAAATTCATCCTATATCCCTGGTGGTCCAGTGGACCACTTGCAGTGTGATGGCGGGCATATATGGAATAAAATATATGGAATAAAATAATCGTCCAATATCCCTGGTGGTCCAGTGGAATGCTCACAGCCCAATCGCGGGCATACATGGAATAAAATAATCATCCAATATCCTTGGTGGTCCAGTTGGACCGCTCGCAGCCCAATCACAGGCATCAGTACAAAAGAATGCCACACCAAACCAACCATGGTGATCTAGTAGTAACCCCCTCCCCACCCACACACTGAGCCCCACCACCCTGCTCCCCCTGGTCAACGGCAGGCGGCCATTCACAATTCTGAACTGTGTAGTATGGTATGGACTGCATGCCAATTGGCTCATGCTGTGGACCAATGGGCGTACAGCCCTACTGTACGGTGTCAGTCAGTGGGCAGTGGGGTGGCAAGTGGGTGGGGAGCTGCTGCCCACCGCTGACTGGGAAGGGGGAGCGGGGTGGTGGGGCTCAGTGGGCAGGTAGGGAGGGGGTACTACTAGACCACCAGGGTTGGTTTGGTGTGGCATTCTTTTGTACTGACACCCGTGATCGGGCTGGGAGTGGTCCACTGGACCACCAGGGATATTGGACAATTATTTCATTCCATATATGCCCACGATCGGGCTGCAATTGGTGCACTGGACCACCAGGGATAGTGGACAATTATTTTATTCCATATATGCCCAATCGGGCAGTGGGGCACTTTGCCGCGATGTGCAGGGGGCATTGGTACCTGACAGCTGCTGCTTGGTAGGGCGCCAGGCGCAGGTTGCACCTGTATGCAAATGGGGTCATAATGACATGCACATGGTCCCATTTATGTCTTGCATGCATTCTTGCCCCATTTGCATGTGCACTTTTAAATATTGTGGTTGTTGTACCTAGCACAATGGAACTTGCACTAGCGCATCCCCCTGCTCCACTCTGGTCACTTGTGCTGGCGCAGTGCCACTGCGTCATGTGCACTGCAGGTAGCCAGGGTGTGATAGTCAATGCTGCTGTGCCATGGCACAGCTTAATTGAATATCACCCTGTCAACGCCCCTGCGCAGCCAAGTTGCGCTGCGCCCAGGCTTGCACCACAGCCTGGCACAGTCTGAATATCTGGGCCTCAGTGTTTTAACTCCAAACTCTCAAAGTAGCCATTTTTTTACACCACTTCATGAAGATGACATGTGTCATTTTTTAAATCTTGAATGATACATGTTTTCACACTTGTGGTGTGAAACAAAGTTTCAGCAAATATACTACAAATGCCACATGTCATGTTTACAGTTTAAGGGGAGTCATAAAATGACTATTTTGAAAATTTGGGGGCAAGATTGAAAAAAAAATAATAATTATTTAGAAATGTTATGGGTAGTACCAGACTTTACTCCAGTGGGTAGCACTTTGTGATCTCATGTCAATATGCTGAGTTTGGGAGCAAGCTCAGTGGGGCAGCTGGATGGGATGAGGGTGGGGAATGGTGCTGTTATGTGACAACCTCCAGCCAAGGAAGAAAAGGTGAAGAGTTACCCACATGTGCCCAGGTATCATATAGTGTAGACAGCTCTTCTCTTGGCATAGGACCCAGATCATATGCAATCGTGAGTGGCAGAGGGCACTGTGTACTGATTGCAAGATGGACTTTGTGCCCTGTGCATCTGTATTTGCAACCATATGGATATGAAGGGCCCAGAGGTCCTGCACGTCCTCAGCCCAGGCAGGTAGAATCTTCCCTTGGCACAATGCCCAGAGTACCCTGCACACCAGCATCTGCTCATGCAGGTCTCTTTGAAAAACACTAGGCTGATGCATCACTTAGGATTCAGCATGATGCAACAAAAGTAGGGAAATGTTGTGTTAGGGTTTCCAACCCTAACTCCCCCCACACACACCCCGAGCAGCAAAAGGACAACACCACATAAGCAACCACAGACAGCCATCATCATGTAAGAAAACAACATACAACTTTTTCCAGATGACACAAATGCATTAGCACTAATGTGCTACCTTTGTGGATTTGTACGTGTGGCTGCTTATTCACAGGCCCCACAGGGCCTGTGCTTATGAAGCCACGGTGTGTGTGTGTGTGTGTGTGTGTGTGTGTGTGTGTGTGTTGTTCTGAGTGCATGAGTACATGTGACTACAGAAATGTAGGGGGCCTTCCTTTTTGTAGACAGAAGGCTCAGTGGAGCCTGCGCATCAGCAGCCAATGGTACAGCAGCACCAGCCAGGATCCTGTGCAGTAATGCTGTAGCATATCACAAAAATGCTACAGTATATTGCAGGGAATAGTGTCATTTAATGACAATTAAGCCTTTTTTACTGCAGTATTTTGTGACATGTCATTTACTGCAAGTTATTGCATTGCATCATGGCTGGTACCACTGTGCTCATGCATGCTGTATGATGTACCTCGCTAGATAGCATGATCCATTAGTGCATGCTTTTTTACATGCATCTGCATAACTGAAAAACTGCTACTCCCTTGAAGAATATCTAGATCCGCTGCTGAAACTGTAATACCCACATTGCAACAATACTTCTATCCGCATAACTGCAGATCCCCAAGGGGCCAGCCCTTTTGAAGCCAGAAGTCAGTGTACATGTCTTACATCTGTGGCTGAAGAGGCACATGCCCCTCAGGGGCCTGCACTTCAACAGACAGAAGTAATGTTGCAATTTTGATATCATGAATTTTGTGGCGGGTGTGTTACTGCAGCCTGAGTTTAGTGTGTATGCCTTAAACATGTGGCTACAGAAATGCAGGCCAGTCAAGTGTGTGTATGTCTTACCATGTGCATGAGTACCTGAGGCTACAGAATCACTGCCCCCATAGGGGCGTGTGCTTCTACAGACAAAAGAACTCTTGTCATTTGGGTATCATGGATTTGTGTCTGTGGGTTAGAAGCTGGTGCTTCTACACACAGAAGAAGTGTTGTGATTTGAGTATCGTGGATTTGTATCTGCAGTGACAAGTGAGTGTGTATGTCTTACAGTGTTCATGTTGCAGATACAAATCCACACGGGTTGTACATTAATGCTACTGCAATTGTGTCACCTGGCAACAGTTGTATATCTTTTATCTTACCTGATGATAGCTGTTTGAGGTTGCTTGTGTGGTGTGCTGGCCTTTTGCTGCTTTAAGATTGGTAGTTAGGGATAACACAGTTTTTGCAAAGAATATGTACACATCACAATAATAATAGGCTGATCATAAGGTTAAACTGGCTCAGTTTTATTCTGAAACTCTTTGCTTTTGTTACTGGATTGGAAACTGATACGTCTTTAGATGTTCCATTGATGCTGTATGCCTCAGCTCAGTCTGTTCTTGTATCTCTGATCTAAAGCTGAGAAAAAACCAAAAAGGGTCATCCTACATGCTACAGGAGTCCGAGTCAAGTAGAGAGATCAACTGCCAGGCAAGCTGTGACTGCAGCCTGGCCTATCACATCACAAGGGCTCAGCTGGAACCAATTAAACTGAAGTTGTGCCACTGCGCTGAGAAGGAACTGCTGAAAACCACCCTCAGGAGACTTTGTCATAAATGTTATCGAGTCCCTGGGAATTCCTGTCCTACTTTTTCTATCTTTCTAACAGGATTGACTTTTTGTCAGAGACCTACAGCAATGACCTCAGCATGCATTGCCATGGTAACTGTGGTGGACTGATGCACTGTCAGGAGCCCAAAATAATACCAGACTTGTCAAGAAAAGCCTAAACCCTAAACTGAGTGCTAATGCTGAGGATAAGTCTCTACTGAAAACATTTAGGCACCTTTGTCAAGATGACCAGAGCTCATATGTCTATGGGAAACAATGTGTTTCTGTATCACTGAGCATACAACTGCGAACCAGAATTCCCAGTTCCATCCCCAGCTGAAACAATGGTTCACTGTGGACCTTAGCCACTAACAGGGATGGATGACAGGCAGATGTTCATTAAGCTGTCCAGACAGTATTTTGGTCCACTGTTGGACAAAAGGCAAAGATTTGTGGTTGTCACTGGACTGCCAGGAATGGATTTTTAGGTATTCTTGAGACTGGAGCATGGGAGGGGGTACAACCAGAGCCAGAGATTATGTTTTAAGTGTGAAGTGCCACATATGAAGCAGGTGTTTCTGAGCCAGTCAGAGGAGACATCAGCAGAGCTATCTGCTTCTGATTACAATAATAGAACCATTTGATTCAGAAAACTTTTATCTCTACTAACCTGTTATAATGTGATGAAATTGTCTGGAGCTGAAATTGCTATGTATGTACACAGAAAATAAAATTTGTACAGCATTTGAAATCAGCTGTTTCAACAGTCAATGTTTTTTTACAGAACCTGCCCACATTAGTGCTGACCTCAGCTTATCCTGCTGGTTTGTTATTTCACTGTATAGTAAATGGCTCAGCATAAGGGTCTAGTACAGACCTATCCTAATTTTGCTAATCTGGCTTTACAGAAGTCAGAATCTGGGTGTCACTCTACCGGCAAATGTTAATGATCCAAATCATTTGTTATTTCCCAAACACTAAAGTCATTCTCCTTGGCAATAGATTCAGAGTCACAAACTCTCAGTCATGATTTACTGTACATGAGCTTTTTTGCCATGTACCCTGTATCTTAACCTGTTAATTTTAGGACTCAGTCTTTGTTTTTATTTCAAAGACTCTACTGATGCCCATGGTTGCCATGTCCTCCACATTAATTTAGTTGCTTCTAACAGTATGGCTGTACTGGCAGTTACTTTTAGCTTTCTTTTAGAGCAAATGCTAGATTTTAATTGATTGACTCCTGTCCAGTTAGCTACTCTCACTATAATAATTTGCATGTTTTGCATTTCATTTTGGAAACTTTGTTGTTGTTTTCAGGTGTCCAGTTTATTTACAGATCTTGCACTGGAATGTCTTGAACCAACAACCCTGCTTTGGGAGATATGTCCCCTTGCACCTATGGCAGGAGACCTATGAGCAGCAGCACAAGCTTTTAATAAACTTAGTGGGCAGGATTTCTAAAGTGGTCTGCACAAAATATGACCATCACTATTTTCAAAAAAAGAAAAAAAAAATAAGACCACACCTGCTAGACCATAAATCAGATGGCCTAACTGCATCCACAATTTGCATCCAAAAATAGACACATGTGCATCCAAACTGGACCGGCTCACAATCGAGTCCATTTTCCACCACAGATTTTAAGTAGGTAAGTAAGTAAAACTTTATTTGTTGAATGACCATTCTCTGAGGTTCAGGGTGCTGTACAAAGTCAGGACGCTACAACATAAAAAAATTTAAAAATACATAGATACATAGAATTTGTCAGCAGATAAGGACCTCCTGGCCCACCTAGTTGGCCCAAAAACACAAAAGCGCTTACATCACTACCTAAAATAAATAGAATACAATTATAAATTAATAAAATAATTAAATACTGATGTCCACTCTAAAGCCATTCTAATCCACAGCTGATGCAAGGGATCCTTAGCTACAATGCAAAGGCCTCATTGAACAAATGTGCCTTCAGGCCCCTCTTGAAGTCCTCCAATGAGAAGGCCTCCCTCAAAGATCTTGGGAGTGAGTTCCACAGGGCCAGTTCTGCCACTTCAAATGCTTGATCCCCAGATGATTTCATCTATGCCCTGTGAACCACTAGGAGGCCCACCTCAGAGGTGCGTAGAGGACTATGGGTGTGATAGGAAGTCAGAAAGTTGCTGTACTTAGATTAACAGGTTTCATTAATTAAGGTGTGCTTCCTGTTGCGGTCCTTTGCTAAAAAAAAAAAAAAGAATGCGCTTATCTCTTGTTATGTATATATCAGCTTTAATTCACAGAGGGGCAACTCTGGTGAGAAGTTTAGTGCCTGAGAAGCACTGTAAGACTGCATGTTTCGTTTTTCACTACAAGATCTGAATGCTTTTCTGCTATGAATTTTGAATAGAAAGGCAAGAGAGTTTATTGTTAATCAAATAAATGTTTTAATTATGTGTGGATATAGCTCTCGTGGCCGGGACTTAGTTCGTTATAGGGCTATATAGGTCAGTAAACTGACTTTGAAGGTGATTCTCTTCCTCATGAGCTGCCAATGTAGGTCACACGGGCCTGGTGTCACAAAACAGGACCTTGGAAGACCTGTCAGCAACCTGGCCACTGCGTTCTGCACTAGCTGCAGGTGATGCAGGACCTCTCTCCATTTATCCCAAGATAAATAGCTTTGCAGTAGTCAAGTCTGGAGGACATGAAAGCATATACTAGTGAGGACAAGTCATTACATGGGATTAAGAGTTGGTTTACAAGTATATTGTAAAATCGATGTTCTCCATAAACTCATAAATCTTTTAGTTGAAACAAGAAGAGCTATTGCCACAGGAACTTTGTTATCCCACCTTGATTATTGTGCTGATTTATATTTTAATTTAGCTGCAAAGGAAAATAGGCCCTCTCGATTGTTTACTACAACATCTGTCAGTCTGTTTCCTGTCTTCCGACTCAAACCCATCCTTGCTTGTTGTATTCTAATTTAGATTGGCTATCGTTAAATACAAGGTTGAGTTATTTTTTTGGATGCTTAACATGTCAATCAGTGTTTCCTAAGAGTTTATATCCACTTAGCAATTTGATTTTAATAAGGGATACCACCATGAATTTGCATTAATTTAAAGGCACCTTGTTGCAGTCTATTCCCTATAAATCTAAATTAGGCTCTTGTTCATTCTCATCAGCTGCACCCCTCTTCTGGAACTCTTTGCCTGTGCATATTAGCTCTCCCTTTCCTTACAATGTTTTAAAGGAAGTCTGAATTTTTTTAAATGATCTGGATGTCTGTAAATGTATTTTCTAATTATTGTTGTTGATTAGTTTATGTATTCTGTATGTATTTGATATTTTGTTAAATTTTGTATTTTGATGTTCGGGTTGAATCTCATAAAGGACTTCTTCCAGTTGTTCTTACCAGGTGAACAAAATAAACAAACAAAACAAACAATCTGGGTGATATGAAGAAAAAAGAAGAAGGGGAGGTACCTAAACCAAAGAACAGAAGCACTCCAGGCAGGGGGGAGGGGGTTGATACCAATCCATTCACAGAAGAAGGGGTCCTGAAATAACTCTTAAAACTCAAGGTGGACAAAGCAATGGGATCTGATGGGATTCATCACAGAATTCTAAAAGAACTAAGAGGAGACTTAGTGACACTACTGACTACCCTTTTTAACAAATCATGGGAAGATGGTGCGGTACCTGAGGACTAGAGGAAGGTGGATGTGATCCCCCTTCACAAAAGTGGAAGCAAGGCAGAGGCAGGAAACTACAGACCTCAGTGGTAGGGAAAATGATGGAATCACTTCTGAAAGAAAGAATTGTCGAGTACCTAGAGGCCAGCGGGATACAGGGACCAAGGCAGCATGGATTCACAGTGGGAATGTCAGATGAATCTAATAGATTTCTTTGACAGGGTGACCAAAGCAGTAAACCAGGGAGGGTCTGTGGATTCATAGATTCATAGATTATTGCAAGTTCGATAGGCGTTATGCCCATTATGAACTTGACACCCTATCATTCCTTAAGAGTAGTATTCATATCTTTTTAAGTCCATAAATGTATCCAATCTGTTTTTAAATGCCGTAATGATATTACTTTCTATTATATTTTGGGGTAATGCATTCCATTTGGTAATTATTCTTTGAGAGAACCGTTTACCCCTTTTACAGTATTATTCTTCTCACCTGTTATCTGAAAGGCTTGGAATCCTGCCAGCATCTTTTTGTTATGGCATACTATATCCATGGTTTCCGTTAAGTATGGATCATTTTTGGCCTTGAACGCTAGACATAAGTCTCCTCTTGTTCTTCTATTATGCATTGAATACAACCCGAGCTTCTGTGACCTATTATCATAATTAAGGTTTTCCATGTTTTTAATTTTTTTAGTTGCTTTCCTCTGTACTTTTTCTATAATTTTTTTGCCCATTATTGTCTTTGGAGTGCTAAACTGAGATCAGTATTCTAAGTGTGGTCTAACCAAACTTCTGTAAGTGGTAAAATAACATCTGGCTCCCTACTCTCAATGCTCCGAAATATGCATCCCATAATTTTATGGCATTGCTTGACCTTGTTTTTAGTGTGTAAATCAAATAACAGATCTTTACTTACAAAAACACCTAGGTCTTTCTCATTAATTGTAGTATCTAGTATGTGACCATTTAGTGTATATGAAAAATTAGGGTTGTTATGACCCAAATGCATAATTTTACATTTGCTTGCATTGAATTTCATACAGTGTTGTTTAGCTCAGTTATTAAGTTGGTTGATATTTTCTTGGAATAACACATGGGTTTTAAAGTAACAGAACAGGAGAGGGATCTGGGGATCATAGTCTTCTCGAAACCTTAAGGTAGGAGTCCAATGTAGCAGCGCGGTGGGAAAGGCCAATGGAATGTTGGCATGCATAGGCAAGGGCATTACTAGCAGAAAGCAGGAGGTAATAATGCCCCTTTGCAAAGCCATGGTGAGGCCGCACCTGCAGTATGGGGTTCAGTTCTGGAGGCCACATCTCCACAAGGATATAGATGTGTTGGAGAGGGTTCAGAGAAGGGCAACCAAGATGGTGCAGGGTATGCAGGGAAAGTCATATGAGCAGAGATGTAAGGAGCTGGATCTGTACACACTGGAGACAAGGAGGGAAAGGGGAGACATGATTGAAACTTAAATATGTAAAGGGGCTCAATAAAGTGGGAGAAGAGGGTTTACTTAAGAGGAAGGAGGATGTCAAAACTAGACTGCAAAGCCTCAGACTGCAAGGGAAAAGATACAGGGGCAATGTCAGAGAGAGTTTCTTCGCAGATAGGGTGGCAGAGCCCTGAAACTGGCTACCAGAGTGGTGGGGGCTAAATCAATAGAAGAATTAAAGATGGCATGGGACAAGCATATGGGGCTGAGTATCAAGGGGAGGGCAAAGGCTGGCAGGGAGGGGGAGGTGTAGTGAGGAAAAAATGGCAGACTAGATGGGCCAGTATGGTCCTTTTCTGCTGTCAAGCTTCTATGATTCTATGATATGAATCTATGACCTGGAATCTGTAATGACTGCACCTATTTTGCAGTCATCTGCATCCTTGCACATCCATGCAGTACTGGATGTCTACATGGATGAAACAAGTATATCAAAGAGAGTGTGTCCCAAGACTAATCCCTGTGGTACACCACTCGTCACTAGTCCCATACTTGATTCATATCCCTTTATCATCACCCTCTGTGTTCTATTATCCAGCCAGGACATTATCTAGCTAATTATGTTGGGATGAAGTTTAATTGTGATGAGATGTTCAACCAAAACTCTATGTGAGACAGTGTCAAAAGCTTTTGCATAATCCAAAAAAAGTACATCAACTGGCATTCCCTTATCAATGGCTGCACTCACAGGCTCAAAGAAGTGTAGAAGATTTGTGAGGCAAGATCTATCTTTACAAAACCCATGTTGTGTTAAATCATTATCCTTAATGTGACTGGTTATTCTTTGTTGAAGTAGCCATTCTATAAGTTTTCCTATCACAGAAGTAAGGCTGCGAGGCCTATAGTTGTTCACCTCAGATCTGTCGCCACCTTTAAATATGGGTGTAACGTTTGCTACTCTCCATTGAGGTAATGACTTCCCTTCTTTAAGGGATACATTAAATAACTGAGTTAAGGTTCCAGTTAGTGCAGAAGATACTTCTTTTAAAAATGTTGGGGTTACACAGTCTGGGTCTGCTAAGCTGTTAGGTTTGATAAGTCCTATGCCTTCAGATACCTCTTCCTTTGTGAATTTGCACAGATTATCAATATTTACTTCCTTAATATCATTTCTAGGTTTCTTGGGTTCAAAAATACTTAAAAAGTTATTATTAAGCTCAATAGCAATGCCTTTTTCATTGCTGATTGTACCATTAGTTGATTCCAAGGGACCCACAACCTTTTCATTACCCTTTAATGAGCCTATATAATTGAAGAATTGTTTTTTATTATCTTTTGTAAGTGCAACCAGTTTTGATTCATATGCTTTTTTTGCCATTCTGATATTTTTTTTACTTTATTGTTAAATTTTTATACCTTTCCTGTCTAGTTTTAGTCAGATATTTTTTTGTATTGGCTGTACAATTTGTTCTTTTTATTAATGAGGTTTTTGATTTTCTTAGTCCACCCAGAGGGTAGTCTTTTATTATTAGGATACTTCAACTTTTCTGGGACCCAGCTAGCTATACAGAATTGTATTTTTTTGTTAATAATTCTCCAAAAATCATCCGCATTTTGATTTTTTAATTCTGTTGCCTGGTCCCATGTAGATAACCAGTTCCTAATCCTATCAAAGTCTGCATTATAGAAGTCCCTCACTTTTGTTTTGCCATTAATAGCTTGATCTTTAGTCTCCATTTCAGTTTCAACAATTCTATGGTCACTATCACTTAGGGGAGGTAGTACTATTGGCTCTGATAAACCTGATGGGATTTATGTAAAAATAAGATCAAGGACATTGTTTTTCCTTGTCTGAACTTTAACTAATTATTACAGATTGTTTGCAATTATAATATCGATAAATCTGTTTTTACAGGAACCAGTACCTTAAAGCAAGTCCTAATTTATTGATGGGAATTTAAAGTCTCCCATCAAAATATAATCTTCATCAACTGTTATACTTTCAATATCTGTGAAAAATTGATGAGTTTCATTAGAGTTTAAACTTGGGGAATGATAGCCCAATCCTATAGTTAAAGGTTTACTATACATTTGGATCTTAGCCCAAAGCAGCTCAGAATTGGTTTGATCTGAGTTTATTTCATAGGCCTTATATTTCTCCTCAATGTATAATGCAATCCCTCTACTGGTCCTATTTGTACAATTTTTGCATATTTTCATATAACCTATTATTTCTGTCTTCCAATCTTCATTTTGAAGCCATGTTTCTGTAACCCCACATATTACTATATGTTTGGTTATCAAAAGACTTCTTAACTCATCAATTTTGTTTTTTAAACTCCAACATTTATTAGAAGTATGGTACCTTTATTATTTTTTATGTTTGAAGTTATTTTATTATTATGATTTTTAAAGATACTATTCACACCTGAAGTATTACTTTTTTTCTATGTTTTAATGGCTTCTAGAGAGGTTGGACCGTCATACCTCCCTCCCCATCAGCTAGTTTAAATGCTCATTTATCTTGGACAGAAATTGTTTGTCTTGTAAATTGTTTCCTGTCCTAATTTGATGGAGTCCATCCCAGCAGTAATATTCACTTTTTACATTAAACTCCTCCTAGTGGGTTATGCATTTTATATCTTGTCTCACGCACCATCTCCTGAGCCAACCGTTTATAACTTTGATCTTATTCCAGTGTTGGTCAGTTGCTCTGGGCAGAGGAAGAATCTTGGATATCATAATGTTACAGCCCATTTCAATTAATTTATTACTTATAGAAACAAAATCTGCTTTTATTTTGGTGACTGACTCTGTAATGATGTTGTTTACCCCAACATGTAATAACAACAAAGGGCTTTCTCCAGATTTGGCTAGAATAGTGTTTAGTATGGATGGTATGTCAATGACTTTTGCTCCACTGTAACATAACAAAGTTCCGTTATTATTATTAGGTTTACAAATTGCCTGGTCCAGGTATTTTATCATTGAATCCCCTATTACATATATCTGCCTTGGTTCACTATTAACTGTCTCCATAGGGGTTTCAATTTCAATTCAATTAACACTTATCATTGGGGCTGGATAAATTGGAAATTGAGTTGAGGATCTATTGATCTCTTATTATGAGGGCCACTGATCTCATTTTCACCATCATCATTATTATTTGTTACTACACTTTGGGTCAAAAGTGTTTGTTCAGTATGTTTCAGTAATATTCCACACTCTGGTCTATGTATAAATTCTTTGCTGGAGTCTTTATTAAGGGAGACTGCTGAAAGTTCCAAAATTTGAGTCTCGAATACGGTAACCTGTTCTACATGATTTACTTTTGAGTAATGGACAGATACATTGTCAATAGTTACTATACACAATAGATCAAAGCAATTTGAGTCAGGAATCCTGAACTGGTTTGCCTTGTGCCCCCTTTTAGTGCTTGTGAGCTTTGAACTAAAAAACAATCTTCATCAGACCCAACAACTATTTCTTCCTCCCTAAGTCTTTTCCTAGGCTGATTCACCATCTGTGTTGTTGTATCTGTGGTTGTTGCTATGGTAATAGATTCTGTGGTTTGGTTAGTAATGATACCAGTGACAGGAGGGTGTTTCTAACTAGCTGTTTGCACACTCATATTGGTATTTAAATCCTTTATTGATGTATATTCACTACATCCTGACTGAAGTCTCAAACCCATTTCTTTTTGACTTTGTTCCACAGATGCCAACCTCTCATTAAACAGGATAATTTCATATAACAGTTCTTTATGTTGTTCACATTTACTGCATATAAATTGGTGTACTGCTTTAGGCAATATATCAAGTTGATACATAGAACAGGACATACACCTGATTCCCACCTTACCCTCAACTGTTTTTATTCCATGTCAGAAGGGTGAACGAATAATGGCAATCCATCACAACGGCACCGAACCCTTGAACGCTAGACATAAGTCTCCTCTTGTTCTTTGATAATGCATTGAATACAATGTGAACACTTGTGAACAGGGTGAACATTTTTGAGAAAGTGTTTCCATATGGGGGCTTTGCCCCCCACAACCCCCTTTATTTAGATTCCTACTTTGGGGGGTGCAACTCGGGGATGGGGGCAAATCAAGCTCACTCTGATGTGTTGCCACCATTGTTCATTTGCCCTTTCAACAGTTCAGCATTCTTGGATCACCCTTTTGACTTGCTACCATTTTGATTGTATCCAATTTAATAACACTCACTCTAAGAGGGATATTTATTCCAACAGTACAGGACCTTGAGGTATATAAAAAGGTTATGCACACTATGGTCGCAGATATTAATTCAGTTCTAGCTATTATTCAGTAGTACCATTATCATTTCAGTGTATCCCAACAAATGTTAATCTTTGACACTTTTGTCCACCTATTCTACCAAATACGCAGAACACACACCAAGACATGCATGTCTTAGTGTGGAGACATATGCATGCCCTGCACCCGCTTGCCCTGCTTACTGCAGTGCAATTTAAATCACAGACTGTGACCCAGAAATGGTACAGGGTCACCAGTCTGTGAAAACCCACAAAAAAATTATAACAGCATTTAAAGTAGGAGAAAACCACTAATCTGTGGTATTGGCACACTTGTTATGCAGTAATTATGCCCCAAATCAAATGAAAAATGCCAGATAATCATTGGCATTACAGCCCACTATGGCCTACTTAGACTTTAGCAAGGTATTTGACACAGTGCCACACAAAAGATTAATAAACAAGTTAGCCAGCCTGGGAGTAGATCCCAGGGTGGTAGCCTGGGTAACAACGTGGCTGGACAACAGGATGCAGAGGGTAATAGTAAATGTGAGCACACTCTGGAGAAAAGGGAATTACTAGTGGGTACCGCAGTGTTCAGTACTGGGACTGGTACTCTTTAATGTCTTTATAGGTGACATTGTGGAGGGGCTGGAAGGTAAAGTATGCCTCTTTGTAGACGACATAAAGATCTGCAACAGGGTTAATACACAAGGAGGGGTGGAAAGGATGAGAAGGGACTTGTCAAGGTTGGAGCAATGGTCAAGAGTATGGTAGCTTAGTTTCAAAGCAAAGAAGTGCAAAGTAATGCACCTGGGAAACAAAAACTCAGGGGAAGAGTACACAATGGGGGTTACTAACAACAACAAAAATGGAAAGGGACCTGGGGGTACTCATATCAGATGACCTTAAGGTAGGCAAGTAATGTGAGAAGATAGTAAGGAGGGCTGGGGTGATACTGGGATGCACAGGGAGAGGCATCACCAGTTGAAAGCTGGAAATTGTTATCTCTCTGTACAGACAGGTGGTGACACCCCATCTGGAGTACTGCATGCAGTTCTGGAGACCCCAGGCCCAATTCCAAAATGCATGGTGCAACTCATGGGCATATGCGAGTTGCACCATGTGGCATTATGCTGGGGATCCCGTGCTGTATTCCAAGACAAGCAGGATCCCCAGCACTTATGTCCTGCGACTTACATCAGCCACAGGCTAGCACCACAAGAATGGCATAATGGACCTGGGCACTGCAAGTCACAGCCCACAGAGAGCTGCTCCCCTGGACCCCATTCAGCCCGGAACATCGCCGCGTGCACCAGGGGGCATTGGGAGGACTTGCCAGGTGGCATTGGCGTTTGAGGGGGCACTTTGCAAAATGGACCCTGGGGGTTCCTGTCAGTTGGGGGTGGGGGGCATGTGTGTGTTGGGTAGTACTGGTAGTCCAGCAATGTGAGTGCCATGGTGCTGCAGAGTGGGCATCCATAAACTGGCACAAACAGATGCCCCATAGACCATCTCCCTTCTGGTCTAACTCTGCTGCACCATTGCAGTTATTGGAATAGCATAAGTGGGTCACGGCAGCCGCCCTTTTGGAATAGGGTGCAGTTGCTGCCGTAACCCACCCTTGGTGCCATCCCGCTGTGGGTTGTGGGCATAGTGGGTGGTGTAACCCACATATGGTGCAACCCACATACAGCATGGCACAAAACACCTTTTGGAATTGTAACTTGTGTAACACATGGCACAAGTTACGATTTATGCTATGGGGTTTGGCGTAAATCACCTTACGCCATGCATAATGTGTTTTGGAATTGGGACCATAATGTCTGCAAGGACATGGACAGGATGGAGGCAGTCCAGAGGAGGCAACCAAAATGGTGCAGGGTCTGTACCAGAAGCCATATGGAGAGAAACTAAATGAGCTTAATATGTATACCCTTAAGGAAAGGGGGGACATGATAGAAACTTTCAAGTACCTCAAGGGAATCAACAAAGTCCAAGAGGATAGCATATTTCAGAAAAAGAGATGCACAAGAACAAGGGGGCACAATTTGAAGATAGAGGGGAGACTGCTCAGGGGCAATGTAAGGAAGTATTGTTTCACAGAAAGGGTAGTGGATGCATGGGACAGGCTTCCTGAAGAGGTTGTGGGATCAAAAACTGTGGGGTAGTTCAAGAATTCATGGGACCGACATAAGGCAACTATAGTGGGGGGTAGGAGGAAGTAGGCTGCTGGTTAACTATGATCTGCAACTTATCCAATAGGTAGGGAAATGGGCAGACTTAGGTGAGCCAAGTGGTCCTTATTTGCTGTCAAAGTCTATGTTTCTGTGTTGTTCCTAAAATGGTAAAAACTACTCCAGACAACAGATGACACCTGAGCCTCAAGTGTCATCTAGCATCCAGAATGACCCCCAGATTCTTTACTTTAGCAGAGACAGCAAACAAAGAGGTACTAAGCATCACACCAGTCACCTGCCCTACCACCTCCACACCCCACCACCAACCAGGCTCAATCGCCAGAGCCTCCATCTTGTCTGGATTGAGTTTCAACCAACTAGAGGACATTTAGTCATGGACCTTGGCTAGATATGAATTAAACCCCTCAACTACACCATGTATCCCAGCTGCAAATGAGAAGTACAGCTGGGTGTCATTAACAAAGCAGTGAAACCCCACACTGTAATGTCTGATAACTCTCCCAGGGGAAGTATGGACACCTCAAAAAAAAATGGATGAGAAGGTCAAGCCCTGAGGAATTCCACATGATATGGGCTTTGGGAGTGAGAGGAAGTTCCCCATCACCATCTTCTATGTCGTACCAATGAAAAAGGACTCAAACCAGTTGATGATAGTGCAGGGGAGTCCACACAGCTCCCTAAGCTGATCCAACAGCACTTTATGGTACACAGTGTAAAATGCTGGGAATAGATTGAGGAGAATCAGAATTGACCATTCTTCTCTATCTCTAGTCCTGAGGAGGTCATTATGCATCCTCACCAATGCAGTCTCCATACCATGTCTGGGCCTAAATTTTGACTGGAGAGGCTCATAGATGCCAAAGGTTGTGATACATGCCTTTACTGAGTTTCAGAGACACTATTTTCTCAATAACCTTCACCAGGAAAGGGAAATTGGAGACTGGCAGTTCAGATTCAGAGATGGTTTCTTCAGATGGGGCTTCACCAATGCCACTTTCAAGGTGTTAGTGAAGGACCCTCTGAGAGAGAACACCGGACAATTTCAGTGAACATTGGACTCACAGACCTCACACAGCCCACCAAGAGATGGGTCAGACCTGGGTCCATTGTGACTTTCTGTTGTAAATGGGTGTGACTTCTAAAACTAGCAACAGGGCAGCCTGGATACAAGCAGATGGATGCAGACACAGTATGCATGTGTGTCCATGTTCAACACTTTTGAACCCCCCCCCCCCGGGAATATTTCCATAATTACAATTTATTAAGAGAATACATTTTTTGAGCTTTTGGTTTTCTTTTCCAGGGTTTGCAACACATTTTGATAGTCTGTCTAAGAAGTAGGCATGGGCAGGTATTGAAATATCTAACCTGAAATGGTACCCACAGGTATCTGTAGACTACCTGAAATTATCCTAAAATATACCAAAAATAAAACAGGTAGTTGGTTCGGGTCGGGTAGGTACTATCTGATTCTACTAGCCTATCACCCTACCCTGACCATAACAAAAATGTGAAAGACTGTTGTTGACTGTAGGCTGTATACTATTACACTGTTTGTTAGGTGCCCTGAGCCTTGCCATTTATGAGGCAAGTATGAGAGGCACAACTGCTCTGATTGAGTCTGCAGCTATTTCCAAAAAATGATACCCATGGCAGGCATTGTTGCGGCAGGGATAAGAGGTGCAGGTGCTCTGAGTGAACCTGCTGCTGTTTCCAAAATGTTATACCCATGGCAAGCATTGCTGAGGCAGGTACAAGAGGCACAGCTGCTGTAAGCAAGCCTGCTGCTGTTTTCTAAAATGAAACCCATGGCGGGCATTGATGAGGTAGTTACAAAAGGTGCAGCATCTGTGAGTGAGCATGTTGCTGTTTCCAGAAATTATACCCATGGTAGGCATTGATGAGGCAGATGCAAGAGGTGCAGCTGCTCTGAATGAGGCTGCTACTGTTTCCAAAAATTATACCCATGGCGGGCATTGATGAGGTAGGTATGAGAGGCACAACTTCTCTTACTGAGCCTGCTGCTGTTTCCAAAAATAATATAATTGTGAGCAATGCTGATGTAGGTATGGCAGGCATAGCTGCTGTCAGTGAGCCTGCTGCTGTTTCCAAAAATTATATGCGTGGTGGGTATTGATGAGGTACGCAGCTATTCTGAGTGAATCCAATTTTAAATAATGGTGCCAACATTGTCAGAAATATGACAGACATGCCTGTTTGGCCATGAGCTGTCTGTGACCATGGCAGGATTATTGTCAGAGGGAGAGTTGCAACTGCTGAGAGAGAGAGATGGCCCTCTTCAAGTGTGGTCTCCAGTACTGTACACAGTACTCAAGGTGTGGTCTAACCAGTCCATTGTACAGCGGCAGAATCACTTCCCTGCTCCCAGAGGTAATCCCCCTTACAATGCATCCCAACATCCTTTTTGCCTTGCTAGCCACTCTCCTGCACTGTTCAGAGTTATTCATACATGAATCCACCATGACCCCTAGGTCTTTTTCCCTGTTGAGGCCTCCAGCACCTCCCCTCCCAGGGTGAACCTGTGTTTAGGGTTTGCCTGCCCAAGATGTAACACCTTCCACTTGGTGATATTGAAATTTAATTTCCATGTGTGAGCCCTACATTCCTTCTCTGTTCTCTCCCCAATCCCCAGCACCACCTCAACAATTGAGGCTGGTCTGGCCCCCCCTCCCCCTTTTCTTCTTCTTCGATCAACAAGTCGGTGATTTGTGCTGCAGAGTGAGCGCACCCACACAGAGCTGCTTCCACACACCACAACATGCACAAACAGACTGCTGCTGGCTGGATTGCATGCAGCAGATGGAGCACAGACACCACTGATCAATCAAGTATCAGCTCGATGTCATGTGCTCCCATTCTGCTGCAAGTTCATGAAGAACCCCACAAGTTGCCCTTAATGCTTATTTCCAAGTTCTTTGCCCATTACCGGTTGCCTGTGTCAAATTGTCTGACCCAAGAATTACACTGTTATGTCAGGTAGCAGGGTAGCACATTACCTGAACTACCCTACCTGGCCAAAAATAGGTGATACCCACACTACCCGACCGAGCTACCCAGTGGGTAGCCCAAGCCTACTAAGTGTGTAGAAAAAAATCATTTGACTGTCCGCAACTGACCTCCTAGTGCCTTTGTTTCTGATGTCACAGTGGTCATCATGACAACATAATGTCATGCCAGGTACAGAAATTTTGTAGTCTGTTGTGGTTAGCCAGAGTCTTTATAAAACAAAGTCAAAGTTAAAACAAAAACTGCATTGTCTGAACTATTCAGCAGACCAATAACAAAACAAGTAAGAAACAAGCATTTGTCAATGCCAAATGTTGATTGCGTTGGTATGTTGAGTTCGCTCACTGCCCCTCTGTCACTCACTCAGTCTGTTTCTCCCAGTGCTGCATGCTGCTCTTTTGTACTGGGCCCCTGAACCCTGAGGTGCCAGCGTAGCTCAGTTGGTAGCACATCTGCCTCTGGACCAGAAGGGCATGGGTTCTTGTCCCACACTGGGATGGACTTGCACCTAAAAATCGCTGGCATCCGAGTACAGTATTGGGGGGTGCTGTACTACTGGGGTGTGCTGCCCTTCGGGTGAGATGTTAAACCGAGGTCCCTTCTACCCATCCTGGTGGGTGTCCAGTTGGAAGTAAAAGAACCCAGGGTACTTATCGTAAAAGAGCAGGGAACATTCCCGGTGTCCTGGCCAACATTCCCCTTCCCATAAACCGGTTCATGCAATTATCCAGGCTGTGTGTGGGGGTGATGATGTGTGATATGGACACCACCACACATTCAGTCACTTCACTACCAGTCTAGCATTGTTTGTAAAGTGCTTTGGGATACTGTGTATGAAAAGCGCTATATAAATGCTGATTCTTCTTCTTCCTGCCTGCATTGGCACCTAGTTCTGCCCACTAAGAAATCCACAGCTGTCCTGACAGAGCTCTGTTCAGGTGGCTCACTCCCCCTCTCTCACTCACTCACTCATTCTGTTTCTCCTGGCAATGCAGGCTGCCCTTTTGTACTGGGCTCCTGCCTCTGTTGGTGGCTTTTTTTGCCCACAAAGAAATCTGCAGCAGTCCCGACACAGGTCTGTTGAGCCTGCTGACTCCCTCTCTCTCACTCGCTCATTGTGTTTCTCCCAGCACTGCAGGCTGCCCTTTTGTACTGGGCTCCTGCCTGCATTGGCACCTTTTTCTGCTCACAAAGAAATCCACAGCTGTCCCGACACAGCTCCGTTGAGGTCGCTCACTCGTCCTGTGTCACTCACTCATTCTGTTTCTCCTGGCGCTGCAGGCTGCCCTTTTGTACTGGGCTCCTGCCTTTGTTTGTGTCTTTTTCTGCCCACAAAGAAATGTGCAGCAGTCCCGACAAAGCTCCATTGAACTCACTCATTCCCCTTCTCTCACTTGCTCATTTAGTTTCTGCCGGCGCTGCAGGCTGCCCTTTTCTATTGGGCTCCTGCCTGTGTTGCCGCCTTCTTCTACTCACGAAGAAATTTGCAGCAGTTACAATAGAGCTCTGTTTAGCTCACTCACTCCCCCTCTCTCACTCGCACATTCTGGTTTTCCCGCCACTGCAGGCTCCCCTTTTGTACTGGGCCTGTGTGCATTGTTGCCTTTTTCTGCCCACAAAGAAATCTGCAGCAGTCCCAACAGAGCTCTGCTGAGCTCACTCACTCCCCGTCCCTCACTTGCTCATTCTGTGTCTCCTGCTGCTGCAGGCTGCCCTTTTGTATTGGGATCCTGCCTGCATTGGCGGCTTGTTCTGACCAGAAAGAAATCTGAAGCAGTCCCGAAGCAGCTCCATTGAGCTTGCTCACTGCCCCTTTCTCACTCACTCATTCATTCTGTTTCTGCTGGCGCTGCAAGTTGGCCTTTTGTACTGGGCTCCTGCCTGCGTTGCCACATTTTCTGCTCACAAAGAAATCTGCAGCAGTCACAATAGAGCTCTGTTGAGCTTGCTCACTACTGCTCTGTCACTCACTCATTCTGTTTCTCTTGGCGCTGTAGGCTGCGATTGTGTATGGGGCTCATGGCTGCATTGGCACCTTTGTCCACAAAGAAATCAGCAGCTGTCCTGAGAGAGCTCCATTGAGGTCGCTCACTCTCCCTCTGTCACGCATTCATTCTGTTTGTCCTGGTGCTGCAAGTGGCCCTTTTGTACGGGGCTCCTTCCTGCATTGGTGCCTTTTTCTGCCCACAAAGAAATCCGCAGCAGTCCTGATAGAGCTCCGTTGAGGTCACTCAGTCCCATGTTTCACTCACTTGTACTGTTTCTCCCACCACAGCAGGCTGGCCTTTTCTACTGGGCCCCTGCCTGCATTGACACCTTTTTCTGCCCACAAAGAAATCCACAGCAGTCCTGTCAGCGCTCCGGTGAGTTCGCTCACTCCCCCTCCCTCACTCGCTCTCTCGTTCTGTTTCTCCCAGTGGTGCAGGCTGCACTTTTGTACTGGCCTCTTGCATTGGGGCCTTTTTCTACCCACAAATAAATCCACAGCAGTCCCGATAGAGCTCAGTTGAGCTCAGTCACTCCCCTCTCTCACTCATTCGATCTTAATCTGTCCCAAACACTGATTTCCCACAGAGACCTTGCTATTCTCCAGCAGGAGTGCAAAAACATACTTTAGCCAGGATGCGTTAAATGACAGCTGTACTGTTCATAAGGAGGTGTGAAAAAATGCCACTGTTGAAAATGTGGCATGAAAATATTACAAATTTGTGAAGTTACAAGGGTGCGTGGAAACAGTTCAACACACGCCTGTAACACAGTCATGTTATGGAGTTTCGTCACCAAATTTTCAACATAGGGATTTTAGGATCTCTGCTCATGAACAGTGCCACTGTCAATTTCTTAATCTATCCCGAACACTGATTTCCCACAGCGACCGCTCTATTCTGCACCAGAAGTGCGAAAAAACATTTTGGCCAGGATGGGAAAAATGACAGCTGCACTGTTCGTAAGTAGGTGTAGGAACAAGGCAATTTTGAAAATTTGGAGTGAAAATATTATAAATTCACAAAGTTACAGGCGTGCGTGCAAACTGCGCAACACACGCTCATAACACAGTCATTTTATGGGGTATCGTTACCAAATTTTCAACATAGGCATTTTATGACCTCTACTCATGAACAGAGTCACTGTAATTTTCTTAATCTGTCCCGAACACTGATTTCCCACAGTGACCACGCTATTCTGCGCTGGAAGTGCGAAACCAAATTTGCGCCAGGATGTGAACAATGACAGCTGTACTGTTCACAAGGAGGTGTTAAAAAATGCCAATGTTGAAAATCTGGCTTGAACACATTGCAAATTCACGAAGTTATGAATGTGCATAGCAACTGAGCCGCTCACACTTCTAAAACAGTCATTTTTTTGATTTTTTCCACCAAATTTGCAACATAGGCTTTTTGAGAGCCCAGCTC
This sequence comes from Neoceratodus forsteri, assembly GCA_016271365.2. Lineage (NCBI taxonomy): Eukaryota > Metazoa > Chordata > Ceratodontiformes > Ceratodontidae > Neoceratodus > Neoceratodus forsteri. Next base: position 754,130,277 of record CM028137.1, read on the forward strand.
ATGAACACTGGCACTGCCATTTCGTTAATGGGCCCCGAAAGGTGATTCCTCGCAGTGACCGCAAAATCACCTTTCGGGCCTGATTAACACCATGACAGTATAAGAGTTCATGAGGAGGGTCCCAAAACCCCCATGTTGAAAATTTGGTGCCAAAATTCCAAAAAATGACTGAGATATGCATTAAAGTTGGAAAAAACCCATTTACTCCATTATACAGCTTACCGGCATTTCCTCAGTTCATGGTCGGCTTTGAAGAGTGCAGACGTGTTACCGGTCCACCGAAGATCATCGCGCCAAGCTCCAGAGGTAAGTATGGGGTGAGGGGTTGTGGGGAGGCAGGGTGCAGTGGTGGGCGAGGGTTGCGGGAAGGGGGCAGGAGATACCAAGGACAGTTTCCTTTTTACAGGTTAAAAAAAAAAAACATTGTGGGACAGTTTTTATTTCACTGGGGCATGTGTACGCTGGGGTGGGCTCCCAGTATGCCACTGGACTCTTTCTTTGGGGGCAGTAGAGCTGATGGGATTGGGCAACCCCATCAGCACACAACAAGGGAAGCTTAGATTATGCTGGCCAGGGGATTAGGCGCCTGTTGGCAGACAATAAATGTGGGGGGTTGGTTACAGAATGCCAACAGGGGAGTGAGCTCCCCGTCGCAAAATCAATATTGGGGCACTAGCAACCGGGATTAGAACTTCGCTAAGCAAATAAAACACAGGCAGGATATTAGAACATGGCAAGCCGCTGCCATGTTCACAAACAATATCAGTGTTTCTAGATCCTGCCCTGCAATGATGGGTCACTCCCTCATTACAGCAGATGGCTGACGCTGCAATGACGAGGCAGCCCCTGATTGCAGCGGCTAATTTCACACAAGTTGGTGGCACACCGGCTGAACTAGTGTCAGCAGCAGCGTGCCACAGCATTGGGGGAAGAGGGACAAGCCTTTGCAGGCTGTGGGGGCATTGGCCACAACACTGCCACGCTTCCATGACCTACTTCTGAGAAAGTTGTCCCAATATTACATATATATATATAGCTATATATATATATATAGCTATATATATATATATTATAGCGCAGTGGTTTAAGGCTGTGAGCTGCAAATCTGGTGACATCCAGAAGACCAGACCTGGGTTTGATTCCCACAGCTTCCACTTACATACTGTGTCACCCTGAGCAAGTCACTTAACTTTCCTGTGCTCCCAGGATGCACCTGTAATAAAGCTTTCAGCTTAGTGTGCTACTCCTGGTTAAACAACTAAAATATATATATATATATATATATATGTTTCTTGTGCTGCACGCAATCAACATAAAAACAGAAAACACTATTTAGACATACTTTTTCAAAATATCACAGGCTTTGCCTTTTTAATGTAGAAGCTACTTGTTCTTTATCATGCTTCTGCCGTTTAAGCTGCTACATGCTGCAGTTAGTAATTTCTAAGTTATCAGTTATTTTGAGGACCCAGTACTGGGACAGTATTTCAGCATATGAAGAATTCAGCAAATTAAATGTCTTGTCTGAGAAGTTCCTGACTGACAATGCTTCATAATAGATAATCTGTTTGTTCTTCACTCTGCCTGGTTTACAATTTGCAGTTTCCTTAAACATATAACATTCTGTACTCTGCAGTAGTTTCCCTTATAGCTGATGTGGGCTGTGAAATTTTTACTTTACAGTTGTCACATTGCTCTGTCTCATTATAATATGTCAGAGCTGTGCAAAGCTCAGGAAATGCATTCTCTCTGTTTCTTTTGAGATACAATACCCCTAAACAGAGAAAATCTTGTAGCACCAAGCAGCAATAGTAAATTGACTCTTTTTTCATTAATCTGTGATCTGGTTTAATTCCAGAAATTGCTGTAGTCTTTCCTCATAATTTGAGAAGTTATCTCTAGCTGTATCATCAAAGCTCGACTCCTAGCTTAAACTTGTCATTTTGCTTCCTTTTGTCCCCATTAACTGACAAGTACTTTTTACAATGTATATTGCATGTGAAGGAGAGTCATGGAGTGTTCCCGCATGCAAATACTTTTATTGTTTATTTAATTTATTTATTTATGTCTTTGTTTACCGGGTAAGTGCACTGATCCGAGAGACTGTTTTCAGGCATGACCCGGGCCATGAGGCACGCGTAAAGGGAAAAATTACATTGCAATATTACATAGAGAATTACATAGTAGAAAATTACATAATACATAATAGCAAAAATGCATACTGAGTAGAAGGTGGTTTCTCAAGGGAAGGAACAGCTGAGGAGCGCAGACACCTCATTGAGGTGCGGTGCTTGCAGAGTGAAGAGGGGGTAGAAGTGCTACATCTGATGATGGTATCAATGAGGCATCCGAGGGTAAGATCAAAGTGACCTTGCAAGGAAGGCCACCCTAGAGAGCAGTGGAGGTTGCAATGGTCAATATGATAAGGGGCGGAAACGGCAAAGCAGCAGATGCTATTGTAGACATACAAAAGTCTAGCCCAGAGGGTGATAGAGACATGGGTGTAGATTAGGGAACAGTAGTCCAAGATAGGGAGGGGGTTGCCTCTGGCTATGGTCAAGAGGGCCTCAGCAGACAGGTGGGGTTGGATTCGGTAGGCAGCACCAAGTTTCTGATTGATCCTGCAGACTTCATGGTTAATATGGTCAGTGAAGGATAGGGAAGGGTCCAGTGTAACCCCCAAGTATTTAAAATTAAGGATGATATCGAGAGCAGGTCCATCAGATTGGTGGATTAGGAGAGAGGAATTGGCTTTTTGGATCCTGGCGAGAAATGGTTTAGACCCAAACAGCATGGCCTTGGTTTTTTTGGCATTAACCAGCATCAAGTTATCAGTAAACCAGTTATGAGCAGCACAGTAGTTCTGGGTATGAATGGAGGATAAGTGGGGAAGGGACTTGTCACTATGAAAGATAACAAGGTCGGTATCTTGAAGGAGGGATTCACAGGAAAGGCAGCCAGAGGAGAGGGTGTTGACAAATATCATGAAGAGCAGGGGGCCCAGGATTGAGCCATGGGTACTCCTGTAGAGACCGGTAGGGTGGGAGAAGTGGCAGGGCCTATGCACAATGATTGACAGCGGTTGGAGAGGTAGCTCTGAAACCAATTTGTAGTCTCGGAGGAACAACCTATTGAGAGTAGTTTGGAAAGAAGGATGGTATGGTTAACCAAATCAAAGGCTTTTGATAGGTCAACAAAGACTGCACCAGTTGCATGCCCTTGATCCACGTTAGAAAGAATGAGGTCAGTGAAAAGAGCAAGGGCAGTGGTAGTACTATGGTGTTTACAGAAGCAATGTTGTTAGCTGTATAATATATTGTGTTTAGTGAGGTACTCAGATAGTTGGTCATGTACTACCATTTCCAGCAGCTTGCTAAGATGGGGGAGAATAGATATAGGCCAATAGTTGTCCGATGAAAGGGGGGGTCACTGGATTAGAAGATAGGAACTACCTTAGCTGATTTTCAGGGAAGAGACATAGTGGAGGTAGTCAGGGCAAGATTGACAATGAAGGTAAGAGGCTTAGCAATTGTGGAGGTGACAAGTTTGAGGAAAACAGGGGAGAAGCCATCAGAGCCTGGGCTCTCCCTATTTGGAAGGCTCCTTAGGAGTTATCATTTGGTGAGATGGTCTTGAAATAGAAAGGCAGGTGAGGAAGAGTGACAGTCATTGGGGAGGAGGTGAGGGGGAGTGACAGTCATTTGGGAGGAGGTTAGGTGGGGGAAGCATGGAACCTCGGGCTGGAGGGATTGTAGGAAGGGAGCTTGCACAGGAGTGCTGATAGGTCAGAGAATTTATGGTTGAAAGCCATAGCTACCTCAGCAGGAGGAATTTTTTGTTAATCTACTGCATGCAACCGCCACAAACTCTCCAGGTAATAATAGGGAAGTGGCGGTCCTGAACATCCAGTAGAGTTTTAGTGAAATGGGTGACAGAGAGAGTGACGTCAGTGTGGGCATAAAAGCCTTGCCGGTTTACGGCCCTAACAACCTCCAAAAGTACGGAAGTGTCAGGGAGATTAAAATTGCGAAAAGACAGATATTTTGGCACAGGGCAGGAGACCTTAGAGGACCAGAAAGCATAGGTAGAACTGAAGTTCTGAAGAGAATGGGAGGGAGGCCAGAGAAAGCTGTGGCTCCCAGTGGTGTGGTCCAAGTCAAGGCAGGGTGCCTGGTCAGGGGCAGTGAGGTCTTTGACCTAAAGGAGGGACAGAATGAGAGAGGAGTGAATTAAATAATGGAGGGGGTTTGAAGAGTGCAAACAGTTAGTGGGAATTAGACAGGGACTGGAGACAGGGATAACAGCGGGGAAGGGTAACAGTTGGGACAAGGCAAATTAGTAGGAGTGACCCAAGAAACAGGCTGGGGGTTTCGAGTGAGAGGCGTTTAGAACAGAGTAGATTAGAGTGAGATTGGGGGGGGTGCAGTTGACACTGTGGAAGTTATACAATCCTAATACGGCATCAGTTAAAAAATTAAAAATAGAGCTCAGTAGAGGGTTGGAGCAGTGAGCAGAAAGCCGCAGCAGAGAGAAAAAAGGTGTCCAAGCTTCAATTCACTGTCCGAGCCAAGGTTTAGTTCAGTTCCTTAAGGATCAACAGGAATGCAAAATGAATTTTGTTTCTTTTCCCCTTTCATAAATATTTTTAAGATGTGTTTGTAGTGAAATAATCTCCATTTAATAAAAAGGAGGTTGAAATGCACAGCTGTAAAAAAATGCTATTGTTGTTGTCTCTGCTCAGTAGTCAGCACTGTAGCAGTCTGCGAGAAGCAGCATTATATTCTATAAACCACAGCACCATTGTCCCCACAAAATAATGACAAATTGAACCACTTGGTATAAAAGACAATTCATTGTTATAGCTGGCCATATATGTGGTTGTCTGTAAGTGCTTAGAGATGCTACTGTGGCCTTGCTGTCTTACATTTCCACCTTTGACAGAGGTGGTAGGGGTCCATAGGGCAGAGAGAGTGAATGCGCGGGAGGGGAGGGCAGAATGGAGCGGTAAAGTAGCTAAGGCAGGTAGGGACTGAATTCTGGGAGTTTTTGTAGTGCAGGGGTTGAAGGTTGGCCATTTGCCCCATCAAACCTCAAGTAAGCCTTTCAATTCAATGAGACAGCTAGTTATGTATATGGTTGAGTGTAAGTGCTTAGCAATGTTACTTTGGTCTTGCTCTCGCTTGAATTTCCACTCTTGGCAGAGGTGCCAAGAGAAGGGATTTCAAGACTAAAGGAAATGATGGAGACTGTAGAGGTCCAAAATATCTATGAATGAATAGAAACTACTTCCTCCAACTCACAAATGAGGACCCGATGCACTCAGGAGAGGACCCCCCCCCCAACATGGAGAAAACTGCTGGGAAACTACGGCATCAGGTCTTCTCTCCCTCAGTGCGTATACTGTTAGGTGCACATGAAGTGCTGGAGTCTGAATCTGGAGTTCTGATTTATAGTTTGCAACAGGATAATGACCTACAGCCTAGAAGTTTATGATGTGACATTGAACAGTATGTCTTGACGCTATATTGGCCAATCCACTGTAGTAGGAATGGCCAAGATTAGTTTAGCAGCGCATATCTGACATGAATGAGGAGGATCTTTAAGTGAATAGTGAACCATGAAGTTGTCATGATGGACTTCCGTGTTAGATTAGTGGTTTGCTGGACTGGGAAGGATGATAGTCTGTTTAGTGGGAGACTACTGGTAGATCCAGTATGGCTGTCAATGAGCCTGTGAACAGATAAACAACAGCAGGAGGAGTCTGTATTTATTTATTTATGCATTTGTTTACTGGTTAGGTGCACTGGTCCAATGGACCATTTTCAGGCACATCCCAGGCCATGAAGATGGCACAATGATAAGGTGAAGGTACGTAATACACACCATGACAATAGCCACACCAGATATGTGAAATGACAACCCACTTACCACTAAATGATTGATATTCTTAAAATTTATTTATGACAACATAAGTTTTAGAACAAGGATCTTATCAGTTTTATATTGTGGCCATGTTTAGCTATCTGAGACCATAACGTGGTCTGCTACGAAATCACTCCTCCTCCAGATGTACAGAAGATCAAACTATGGTGCATCCAATGTTTGGTCTACTGTGTGTCCTAAGGAGCAGTGACTCTAGTGCAGCTTGCATTAAGGTACCAGACAGTCAAACTGATAAGAGCCATGAGAAAGAAGGACGTGACTTATTTATTTATTTGTTATCCAGGTGGGTGCACTGATCCAAGGGACCATTTTCAAGCAGAACACAGGCCATGAAGATGGCACAAAAACATGGTACAATGAAAAGAGGTACAAAAAGTAACACAGCAAGTAGTTGCCATACATAAGTGACACATTAATATGATACAAATGGTATAGATTTGTGAAAAATTGGGTATAAAGTGAACACAGTACCATCAAGTCACGTGCACAGATGTTCAATGACAGCACAGTGCCCAACATATTACAGTCCAATAACAGTAAATTCCAGACACAATATGACAAAAGCAACAATTTTCAGAGTTGATTGTGGTATTGACAGATGTGTTTGACCAACAACAAAGGTATTGTTCTGCATGCCCTGATAAAGAGGTTCCTCAAAACATTGGTCTGATAATTGCAGTTATAAAACCTTATGTTAGCATAAATTAATCCTATGAAATTCAGTTACCAAGTTGTGAATAGATCGTTATGCCCAATATCTGATGTGACTATTTTGAGTATGAGACACTACTGTTTACAGATTGGATAGTATTTAACATGCATGGATTGAGAAAGGCAATCTATTATTGGACGTTTTGAGTAGTAACATGTAGATGTCTTCATATTTCGAAAAGGCTGACTGTTGAGATGTTGGTCAAGTGAGTAAGTTGTTGAAGTAGCAGTGACCTCATCTGGCCAAAAGAATCTATAGAAGCCTAAAGCCATAGCTGCTTGCAACATTAGGTTTGTGACAGGTGTGAAAAAGCCAGACTAGAGTAAAACAATGATCTTCTGGAATTAATCAGTGTCATTAGACTGTCTTCCTTTTGGTTTTGTAGGCACACTTTTCTTGAGGTTGTGGAGGAAAGGCATTATTGGGGTCTGCAGAGAAAGAATAGATAGTAGGAAGATGCAAGTATTGCTGGAACTGAGTTCAAGAAACAGATAACTGCTTGGAATGGTTGCAGAAAGAGGTAAAAGCCAGGCCTTGATGAACATCAGGTTTGAATTGAGTTGCACTGTTAATGAGCACAGACCAAAGTTATTTTTTTTAATTACTTTTTATTAGTTTTTGCCTGATAGTTTGCATAACAAAAGGATGCAGTATGCAATACAGAGATATATATAAAACTAGGATACACTGAGAGGAGTAATGTCCAAGACATAGAGTCCAAATCCATTGCCAACCATTTGTGTCATGGGAGATCTTCTTATAGCTGTGAAAAAAAGGGTCACTAGTAAGATAAAAACATAGCACCACAATCCCTCTAATGGCCATGCCCAGACGTACACTGATGTCAACCCAATCAAATTTACCGTATCTCCCTCCCATGAGCATTGCCACCCCCCAGATCCAAAAATCAATGGAGGGCAATTTTATACATTCATGGTGCACAGTCTGGATAGTGTTCCAATTGATATAGAGTCCACTTTTTCAATCAATTATTAAAACCAGGAACTTGGCCATTCACTCTAGCTGAAACCCATTTCAAATTGTATACTTCATATGTTAGCTTTCTCCAAGATTCCTTAACTGGGATCTGCTTGGAGAGCCAAAACCTTGTAATGACCTTTTTGGCTATGAGAACCAAGACAGCCAACATGCAGTAAAGCATCCCCTGTATTTTAATACAAGCAGGTGGCATTACTGTTAAAATAAAAGACAGAGTAAGTACCTCTGGTCTCCCATATATAGCATTTAATTGTTTTGTAATCTCTTGCCAATATCCCATCAGGTCTGAGCATGACCATAAGATGTGCCCTAGCCCTACACCCACTTCACCATATTCCTGCCAGCATTCCCCAAACTCCTGCCCCCTAAATTTTGCAGTTATATCTGGAGTCCTAAAAAAATTGATTCTAGATTTCCATGCATACTCACTCCAATATACAATAGGGGTAATTCTTGAATATAACATGGTCGAAGTTTGCCATTGGTCCTCCTCCACTTCTACTCTCAGCTCCCTAGACCATTTGGTTCTAAGGTAATCCAGGGAGTTTGTACCATAAAAACCTAAGGCTTGATACATGCCACTAATAATGTGCTCCTGTATCTGTCCCCCCAAATGGTGGATCACCATTTGGATTAAGGCTGAGGGGCATTTGGCTACCTCTGATAGGGTCTCCTCAAACGGTAGTAATCGATGTCTTAAATTCAAAAAGTCTGGTACTGGTTATTAGGAAGTTTATATTCAGCATGTAGATGTGAGAAAGAGTGAATACCCAAGGGGCCTACCAATTGAAAAATATAACATATGTTATATGCTTTCCATTGCTGGGTTGGGACTACAGAAAGGTATTGTCTCTTCTGAGGCAACAGGAAGAAGGGCCAGATATGTAACAAACACTTAAAAAATTCTAAAGTGAACCCCATAAACCTTGTGAGTGACAAGAAATCTGGTAGATCTCCCAAAATGAAAGGTACAAAGTCCTCAAGGCCATTAAGAGTCACTTCGATATCCTTCCAGTGGGCCATGTACCGAATTGCTATATGTAATAAAGCTGCATTATATGGATCTGAGCTGCTTGTGCATATCGCTGCATATTTGGGAGGTTAAGTCCCTCTTGTGACCTAGGAAGTTGTAATGAGGAGTATCTCACCCATGGCCATTCCCCCCCCCCCCCCAATAAATCTAGAAATCAGTTTGTCCCACATTTGAAAATAAACATCGGACTGGCGTATGGGGAGAGACTGCAAAAAAATAGTAAGTGAGGTAGTATGTTTTGTTGAATAGTTTCAGCCCGTGGAAGAATCCCCATGGGGAGTAAGGTCCATTTAGAAAGATCTAAGGTAATATGTTGCGTGATACGCTCAAAATTCATCAGTTCTAGGTGAAGCAACTTATATGGTATTTTAATGCCTAAATACCTCATTTCCACTCTATTCCAGTGGAATGGGAAACTGGCTTTCAGGATCTGAGGGCACTGTTCACCGTATAACCAGCTAATTTACTAAACACCTCCAGCTGTTTCCACACCACCGGGACCTATGTTTCTGGTGAGGTAAGGATTAGAAGGATATCATCAGCAAAAAGAGTTAATTTATGTGACCGTCCTCCCACTGGGATGCCCTCAATTAGAGCTTGAGCCCTAATGTTAGCTGCCAGAGGTTCCAAATAAAGGGCGAATAGCAAGGGGAATAACAGACATTCCTGACGGGTGCCCCACGTAAAGCAAATGGCGAAGAAAGTGTGCCATCAAGCTTAAGGTATGCTAAGGGGGCTTGGTGCATTGCTTATATTTGAGAAATAAACTTCTCTGGGAATGCAAAGCGCTTCAAAGTGGCCAATAGGTAGGGCCAAGACACCCTATTGAATGCCTTCTTGGCATCTAGGCTGAGAAGGACTAAAGGTATCTGTCTATGTGAAGCATGTTCTGTAAGCAATAAAACCCATCGGACTGCAACCTGAGCTTAGCGCTTCATAATAAACCTACTTGGTCACCATCAATTAGGTTAGGAAGCAGCACTTCCACCCTATGTGCCAGCACTGACATAAAGAGTTTGTAGTCACAATTAAGCTTCAAAATCGGTTAGTAAGATGTACCCAAAGATTGGTCTTTTCTATGTTTAGGAATGGCCACTATTTCTGTGTAGCATCAGGAAGGAGGGGGAAGCTGACTACCCTGGATATCCACATACGTTGCATTGAGGGCCAAGGATAGCAACCAGCGGAAAGTTCTGTAAAATTCTACGGGATACCCATCTGGTCCCAGAGGTTTCTTATATTTAGTCAGCTTAAGGACATCCCACACCTCACTAGCTGCAATATGGTGAAGCAGCCCTTCTGCTTAGGAGGGGGAGAGTGTGGGCTCAGGCGAATTTTGCAAATACGTGGCTATTTGCTGAGGAATTGTCTGGAGTTCCTCAGTGTATAAAGTCTGATAAAAATCGCACCATTGCCTGTCTAATAGAAACATAGAAACATAGAATTTGATGGCAGATAAGGATCGCTTGGCCCACCCAGTCTGCCCATTTCCCTACCTACTGGATAAGCTGCAGATCCTAGTTAACCAGCAGCCTACTTCTTCTTACCTCCACCCCCCAGAATTGCCTTATGACTGTCCCATGCATGCTTGAATTCCACCACTGATTTTGACTCCACAACCTCCTCCAGAAGGCCGCTCCATGCATCCACAACCTCTCTGTGAAAAAATACTCTTAAATTACCTCTGAGCCACCCCTCTATCTTCAAATTGTGCCTCTTGTTCTTGCACACCTCTTTTTGAAAGATGCTACCCTCTTGGACTTTGTTGATTCCCTTGAGGTACTTGAAAGTTTCTATCATGTCCCCCCTCTCCCTCCTTTCCTCGAGGCTATACATAGTAAGCTCCTTAAGTCTCTCTTCATATGTCTTCCGGTGAAGACCCTGCACCATTTTAGTTGCCATCCTCTGGACAGCTTCCATCCTGTCTATGTCTTTGCGGAGATTGGGTCTCCAGAACTGCACACAGTACTCCAGATGGGGTCTCACCAGCTGTCTGTACAGAGGGATAATAACTTGTTTTCTACTGGTGATGCCTCTCCCTATGCATCCCAGTATCCCCCAGCCCTCCTTGCTGCCCTCTCACATTGCTTGCCCACCTTTAGGTCATCTGATATGACTACCCCCAGGTCCCTTTCCATTTTTGTTGTTGTTAGTATCTCACCCCCCACTGTGTACACTTCCCCTGGGTTTTTGTTTCCCAGGTGCATTACCTTGAACTTCTTTGCTTTGAATCTAAGCTGCCATACATTTGACCATTCCTCTAACCTTGCCAAGTCCCTTCTCATCCTTTCCACCCCACCTTGTGCATCAACTCTGTTGCAGATCTTAGTGTCATCTGCAAAGAGACATACTTTTCCTTCCAGTCCTTCTGCAATGTCACTTATAAAGACATTGAAGAGGACCGGTCCTAATACTGAACCCTGCGATCCCACTAGTAACCCTCCTTTCTTCTGAGTGGACCCATTTACTATTACCCTCTGTGTCCTATTCTCCAGCCAATTCTTTACCCAGGCTGTCATCTTGGGACCCACTCCCAGGCTGGCTAACTTGTATATTAATCTTTTTGTGTGGGACTGTGTCAAATGCCTTGCTAAAGTCTAGGTAGGCCATGTCCACAGCCCCTCCCTGATCTACTACTTTGGTCACCCAGTCAAAGAAATCTATCAGATTTGTCTGGCATGACCTTCCTGCTGTGAATCCATGCTGCCTAGGGTCCTGTGCCCCTCTGGCCTCTAGATACTCGACAATTCTTTCCTTCAGAAGTGATTCCATCATTTTCCCTATCACTGAGGTTAAACTAACAGGTCTGTAGTTTCCTGCTTCTGTCTTGCTCCCACTTTTGTGAAGGGGAATCACATCTGCCCTCCTCCAGTCCTCAGGTACCACCCCATCCTCCCATGATTTGTTAAAAGGGTAGTCAGTGGTGTCACTAGTTCTACCCTTAGCTCTTTTAGAATTCTGGGATGAATCCCATCAGGCCCCATTGCTTTGTCCACCTTCAGTTTTAAGAGTTCTTTCAGAATCCTTCTTCTGTAAATGGGCTGGTATCAACTTCTGTATCCAGAGTGTTACTACTGTTTGTTTTATGTACCTCCCCTCTTCATTTGTAAATACTGAGCAAAAATATTTGTTTAGTATCTCTGCCTTTTCACAGTCTCCCTCTGCCCACCCTCCCTCCCCTTATTAAGCCTCACTATCCCTCCCTTGGTCTTCCTTTGCTCCTTGATGTACCTATAAAAGGTTTTATGCCCCTTCTTAACTGAGTTGGCTATCTTTTCCTCGGTTTGGGCCTTTGCTGTTCTGACTGCCTTCCCAGCCTCCTTTTGCTTTAACTGATACAGTTCTCTGTCCTGCTCCTTCTGCCATTCCTTGTACTTCCTGAATGCTTTCTTTTTCTCTTGAACCTTCACTGCCACTTCCTTTGAGAACCATAGTGGTTTCTTACATCATCTTGTTTTGTTTATTTGCTTCACACAAAGGCTCATTACCTCTGTGATGGCAGTTTTTATTATTCCCCATTGTTCTTCCACCCCTCCTTCCTGCCCATTTGCTAGTGCATTCCTTAGGCACTCACACATTTTGGCAAAGTCAGCCCTCCTAAAGTCCAGTACTTTTTGTCTTTGTATGGCTTGACTCTATTGCTGTGTTGTAGAACCATACTGTTCAATGGTTGCTAGTTCCCCAGATGGCTACCCACTTCTACATCTGTGATCCTCTCTCCATCTCCATTTGAAAGAATCAAGTCTAATATTGCTCCATCTCGAGTGGGCTCCAGTACTAGTTGTCTAAGGCAGCCCCTTGCAGCATCTAGAATAACTGCTCTCTTCAAGTGGCAGCTGCAACTGCACTCCAGTTAACATCTGGCATATTCAGATCACCCATCAGCAATATCTCTCCTTTTTCTGCCATTCTAAGTATACCTTCTATCATTTCCCTGTCCATTTCCTTCCCCTGAGAAGTGGGTCTGTATACAACCCCTGTGCGTATTGTGGTGCCATTGCCTGTCTCCAAATTCACCCACCGTGCTTCTTCTCCTCCCTGTTAACCCTTTTGTTCTGTTGCTTTTATTCCTTCCCTTACGTAAAGAACTCCTCCTCCTCTTTTACCCTCCCTGTCCCTCCTGTAGACAGTGTATCCTGGTATGTTTATGTCCCAGTCATGGTTTTGTGTGTACCATGTTTCTGTGACTGCCACAATATCCAGATGTTCCTCTTCCATCAAGGCCACTAATTCAGGAAGCTTGTTACCCAGACTATGGGCATTGGTACTCATTGCTCTCCATTTTTTGATGGCTTTACCTTCTGTTGCAACATTCCCCACTGACCGTTCTACCTCGGTCTTTTTCTCATTTAGTACCCTGTTTTGTAGGGAGAGGCTGGGATTTTCCTGCTGCTTGTCAGTGCCTCCCCTTTGACTAGTTTAAAAGCTTGCAAATGAAGCATTTAAACCAATTGCTCAAAATACTTGTTCCCTTCCTGGACAGATGCAGACCATCCTGCCAGTACAGGCTGGTGTCCTTCCAGGTGGAACCCCAGTCCCCAATGAAGCCAAACCCCTGTGCTCCGCACCATTTTTTCAACCATTCATTAAACTGCATGGTGCCAATAACCCTCGCCGCCCCCATGCCTTTGACAGTCAGCACCTCTGAGAAGGATACTGTGTGTGCTACCTGTCCTAGGTCCCTCCCCGACTCTGCAATGTCCTCCTGCACCTCTCACCTGGATGTAGCAACAGGTGGCCTGAGATGGGATCCTGTAACTTCGTGACCATAGTTTGTGCCTTCGCCCCCTCTTAAATGCCTAGCCAGGTTCCTAGCCCCTCGTGGTCCGCCCTCCTGATGTTTGAGCTTCAAATAGTAGTTTTTGTTGTAGTTTGTGTTTAACACTATGCAATTGTGTTTTTACTGATTGATCCCCTTGAAACAGTCTAGTCTGTAGCTGTAACAACTCAGCCTGTAAATTAACCTGTAGCCCCTCCCAAATTCTCTTTTTATGAGTGGAGTATATAATGATTTCCCCCCTTAATACCATTTTGAGAGTGTCCCATCTAATACCAGGGGTGCTCTCCAGGGAATTGCCAGCCAAAATTTTTGGTATGGCTTCTTTGACCAACTTTATAAATTCCGGGTCTTATAAATGCATTAAATTTAACTGCCAGAAAGCGCATTTCCATGGCTTTATCTCATCTATTTTTAAATATATGGGGGAATGATCCGATAGGATGGAGGCTTCCATTGTCATATCTTGGATCCTTTACAAGTGTTCAATTGAAGTAAAAAAATAGTCAACCTAGAGGACATGTGGGTTTTAGGAGAACAGTATGTGTATGACATTGCTGAAGGAAAAAAGTGGTGCCGCATGTCTACCAAACCCAACTCGGGAATAGTCGTTTTTAAATATTTTTGTAATGGTGTCGATCTGTATTGAGAAGGGGTAGAAGTATCTTGCCTAACATTTAATGTAACATTAAGATTGCCTCCTACCATGCAGAGACTCTGCATGTGGAGTGTGAGATCCCCCCAAAATTTTCTTGCCATCTGCACCTGAGAGTCCGGCGGGAAATACACGGATGCCAGGGTAATCTGCATGGAATATAGTGTACCCACAACAATAACATATCTACCATCCCCATCTACTATCTCCTTTTGTAATTGAAACAGAATCCCTCTGGGGACCAATACTGCCATGCCCCTCCGCCTGCCAGAAGCGTGTGAGAAGGCCACCACAGCCTGAAACCCCCATGACCTAAGCTTAGTGTGTTCAACTTGAGGGAGGTGAGTTTCCTGCAATAAAATAACATCTGCTTTATCTTGTTTATATAGTCAAAGTAATCTCCTCCTCTTAATGGGGTTGTGGATACCATTCACATTAAATGACATTATTAATGCAGGCATGTTCTTTATAACATCAAATATTTTAAGAGCTGCCTAGTCTTGAACCCACATCCTTTCAATTCCCCTACCCTCTTTTCAATTACAAATAGAACAACCCAATCATCCACATTCCCCGCTGCTCTTTCCCAAACATCCAGCATCAGCCCCCCATCAGTTTCCAGTGTGGCCATATCAGCCCCATTACCCTCATTTCCCATATTCTGTATTGCAGGCATTAAACAAACACATATAAATCTGGTTGCCAACTGGGCAAATAAAAAACGTATAACACTTATTAATAACAAGATAAACCCATAGTTTATATAGTTCAGACAGGTGTAATCAAGAAAAACTTCCAAGGTAGGGGAAACTATACTATGTTTCCCTATTATTTCTGGAAGCACATTGATGTATTCGTGTTGCAAACCAGACAAGGGGGTAAGTCTGGTGCACACCTGGCATCGGGTCCCCTGCAGACCACTATAGTCCAAAGAAAATTAAAAATCTGAGAAGGAAAAACATAAAAGGGGAGACAAGCAAAGGGTAAACCAGAGAAGTAACCCTGGTAATACACTCATGAAAGCAGACCATAATTACTCACCTTCCCCCCAGTGCAGAAAAGCTAATGTATAGAAATGAAATGAGTCCCCTCAAAAAAAGAGGAAAGACCTTTGTTTAGTATACAATTATCTTAAAGTACATATCTCAAATGATGTAACATCCCCATTACATAATAATATCACATACTAAGTTACAGAAGTAGCAGGCTCCTTATCTTCTTTAAGTATCTCCCCCTCCACTGAACTCATTAATATATGAGAGAAATATGCTTGGCTGTAAGGAGTCAGCAGCAAGTTGCCAAGCCGCCCTATTTATACAGGATCCATAATATAGCTCTGTCCATAATGAAAGTCCTCTATTAGTAGTGCACTGAACAGAGGCAAGCCTGGGCAAAATTCAGGCCACTTTTTATGGGTTTAAAGAGGAGAAACAGAAACATAGAAACATAGAATTTGACGGCAGATAAGGACCACTTGGCCCACCCAGTCTGCCCAATTCCCTACCTGATGGATAAGCTGCAGATTCTAGTTAATCAAAAGCTTACTTCCTCCTGCTCCCCACTAGAATTACCTTATGCCTGTCCCATGCATTATTGAATTCTCCCACTGTTCCTGACTCCACAACCTCATCAGGAAGGCTGTTCTATGCATCCACAACTATCTCTGTGAAAAAATACTTTCTAACATTACCTCTGAGCCATCCCCCCTCTATCTTCAAATTGTGCCCCCTTGTTCTTGCACATCTCTTCTTCTGCAAGATACTACCCTCTTGTACCTTGTTAATTCCCTTGAGATACTTGAAAGTTTCTATCATGTCCCCCCTCTCCCTCCTTTCCTCAAGGGTATACATATTAAGCTGCTTTAGTCTCTCCTCATATGTCTTCTGGTGCAGACCTTCTTTGCATTGAATCTGAGCTGCCACGTATTTGACCATTCCTCCAACCTTGCCAAGTCCCTTTTCATTCTTTCCAACCCACCTTGTGTATCAACCCTGTTGCAAATCTTTGTGTCTTCTGTAAAGAGGCATACCTTTCCTTCCAGGTGCTCTCCAATGTCACTTATAAAGATATTAAAGAGGACCAGTCCCAGTACTGAACCCCAAGGTACCCCGCTAGTTACCCTCCTTTCTTCACTGTGGACTCTGTTTACTATTACCTTTTGCGTCCTGTTGCCCAGCCAGTTTTTTTATCCAGGCTACCACCTTGGGACCCACTCCAAGGCTGGCTAACTTGTATATTAATCTTTGTGTGAGACTGTGTCGAATGAGGAGAATGGGAAGAAGGGCCTGGAGGGTGTATGGCTCCCCCACAGTGCCAAGACAAGTGGCCATAAGTTAACCCAGTTAGATAGAGGGTATATATATGTATATGTTTATGTATATATATATATATATAGAGTAATAATGCTCAGTGGCCTAGAGTCGGGCCTGTCGTTGGAACCCAGGTAGGAATGAAATTCTTACCCACGATCTCCACCATCCTAACCCCAACCCCCGAGTACCTCAGTCATGTAAAGTTGAAGAGGAAAAGCTTTGTGTCCTGAGAACTCAGCAAGGCATTGTTTCGGATCAATGCTGTCATTCTTAAGATTCTCACGCTTGTGCTGTTTCCCCTCCACCATCTGCCATCTCGGAGGGAGGCTGTTCTGGGTTGCAGACCCATTCAAACGCTCCGGAGAGACCAAGTCATATTTAGTGAGCACCTCTCAAGCTTCCTGTGCTGTAGAAAACCCTTATTTCCCTGAAGAAAGGTGGACTACCAGTTTCGCTGGATAAGGGGTAGTAAATTGTAATCGCTGTGCTTGGAGGACTGGTAGAAGAGGGTGATATGCTTTGCAAAGCCTCATTGTTTTGGGTGCATGGGCATGGTCCAGATAAAATTGGTGTTGGTCATGAAAGATCTTTTATTTTTGCCAAACTGTAAGTAATATCTGCTCCTTAACTGCATAGCTGCTGAAACAAGCGATGACTGATCTGGGCCTAGCCGTGGGGGAGTTAGGTTTGGGTGATAGGGCCTGATGTACTGTGTCAAAATCGAGGGCCATGTCAACTGGCAAATCTAGGGCTGATTTCAAGAGATTAATAGTGAATTATTTTGTATTTGAGCCTTCAGTCCCTTCCATTATGCAGTAAATACAAATATTTTTGAGCTGTGTGCGGTTCTCAGCATCCTTCTGTCTATCTGCCAGTAATTCTTGTTGCTCTTGTATTTGTTGGACCACATTTTCTAGACCATCAACTCAATTTTCTGTGGCAGTGACCTGCCTCTTCGTTTCGTCGGCCCTTTGTTCAAGCTGAATTATGTCCCTACAAATTTCAGTATATAATTGTTTACTGTCCGTGCGAAATGCACACATTTCATTATAAATTGTATCAAGCTTAATTCTCTTTTTAGTCTTCTGAGTTTGTTGAGCAGTGGCAGAAGATTTAAGGTAGGCCACAGCTGTCTCGGGGAGTGCGCCATCTATGACCGAAACTTCAGATTCAGATCTATCCTCATCGCCATGGCATTCTTGAATTTTTGAGCCACCGGGGCCTCATACCCTTTTTTCCCCCTCTTATTCATATTTAGATTTGTTTTAGTTGAGAAAAATTCACTTGATAGAGGTGGAAATGATAGAGGGTTAGACAGAGCGAGTCATTCACGTGGCCATCAACAACAGAGGTGGAACCAGAAGTCCCAGACCAAACTATTTTTGGACCAGGCAGTATGGTATGGTATGGTATGATTGATGAGTTTAGGAGCTGGAGCATGCTAAATTACAGTATGAGCTTGAGAGATATGGAAATCAACATCATTGTCAATTTGTTGCATTGCAGAATGTTGGTCATGTGATGATCTGTTGCTGGATATGGCTGTTTGAAGGTACCAATCTTCGCTGAAAGTCCATGACTGCCTGGGAAGGACAACAGGAGCTACTGTGGCTTGTTTACCAAATTATAATGGATGTGTTGACTTCTAGCGGGTCCCGTGTAATGGCTGTGACACCTATAGGATATATTTCAAAAAGTGATGAAATTGTATGAAAATGAGGTAGAGTAGTCATGTCAGGTGGCCACAGGGCATTGAATAAGGCACTGTCATTCAGGGCAGCATAGCCGCAGAAAACTGCAGTATCAGTTAAGCCGTCATATGAACAGCTGGGCTAGGATCCTGGTAACTGAGAGAAATGCCATCCATTGTTTCAGAAACTAAGATCACATGATTAGGTCTCATATTGCTGTGGCTGGGAAGACAATATGATGGTCCAAGGCAGAGACAGATAATGCAGTATCTAGCAAATATGAAAACAAGGTTCTGCATTGAGGGATGATACAGTACATATGTCAAATATTGAGGTAACCCAGAAGTGACAACATTTATCTTTTCATACAGGATGATCAGGAAAAAAACACAATAACAAGAAGAGTGATGTAAGCTGGCTTGTCTTGCAGCAGTCTTGTCTCTTTTAGATGGGAGTCAAATTCAATGATGAGAAACTGCAGCAAAGTGATAGTACCAAAGGTGTTATTGGATGCCGGAGGAATCTGAAGTGCATTAAATTAGTCTGAAGACTCAATTCGCTAGTTACAGGAGGGGATGTCAATGAATCCCCACAGCCAGAGATGCCTGCACATAAGCAGGGATAAGGAGGTCCACCAGAGCACTAAAGGAAATTACTCTCCTCCTCCAGCTAAACTCTTTGAGGGGTGTTAGCCTGTTGATGCTTTGCATCGACTGTCCCACCCAACCCTCAATTTACAGACCACCCTGGCCAAACAACTTCATGTTCCATCCCCTCCCCCCCCAGTCCCCACTTTCCCATTAGCAAGTTATACTTTCCTGCCACCAGGTGGCTGAGCTGAGTCACCTCCAACCTCTTTAGTCTCCTCTAATGCTGACTTTTTGTATTCCTCCTCCACTTTTATCCTCCCCATCCTACAAGCCCAAATTCCATAGCCCTGCTTGCAGTACCCAAAGTGCCCTCCAGGAGTCACTGCTGGCCCTTGCTGCAAGGCTCCCTTGCCACATATTTCAGATGCACATTTCCACCCTGTGCACCCTACATACATCGGCACCCACCAAGTTTTCAGACCTGGGGCATGAACCTTGAATCCTTTGCACCAAAGTCTAGGACACTACCACTACTCCAAAGTGTTTGCCACATTTCAGTATGTCAATAGGGACCTCTTATACAATGATCCATGACCACCATTACAATGCTGCAGGTACCTATCAGACTGACAATCCTCATACTAATGTCAATAGGCATGACCACACCATCTCCCCACCACTCAGAGCCACAACTTCTCCCCCACCACTCAGTGCTGCCCCTGCTCCCTCACGCTGCCCACCCATGCCATACACCCCCACCCCTCATCAACACACATACCTCTCCAGCAATCTTACCCCTGCTTACCATGGCCGCCAATTTCCCCTGTGATCCCCACCATCCACTCGATCGCTATTCCCGGCATCACCACCTTGCGTGGCACTAAAAGCCTAACACACTGTCACATGAATAGATGACTGTCCCTACTTAGAATTATTTCCCTCCTCCTTTTACTATCAGGAAACATCAACCCCAACCATGGCCCAGACTCCCGCATGCCAATGCACCTGCAGCCGAAGCCCCCACAGCCAACCACAGGCCTCTGCATAGGGTCCATGAACATATGCAGCATATTTAACAAACGGCAGCATTGCAATGCTGGGTCACCAGGCACCAACCTGACATCCTCACAATGGTTGAGACATGGCTCTCAAAGAAAAACCTCAACTCCCTCGTCTCCCTTCCAGGCTACTTGCTCGTTAGACTAGACAGAGTGGGCAGGAGGGGCAGAGGATGTGCAATATACCTGCAGGACTACCTACTAGCACAAGCCATCCCCACCTCCTACACTAGATCATGGTGTCCAAGCCATGTCCATGAAGGTCTCACCTGACACTTCCAAGGCCCCTATCATAATCACTATGGCCTATATACCACCCCGCAAGCAAACACACGCTCTTCTGTCCCTGACAGAATGCATTGCAAGCCTCCACCACAAATCAGAACACATCCTTCTGGGTGATCTGAACCTAAACTGGCTGGCTGCATCCACAACCACCTCCAAAGATGCCCTCTCAGTCCTTGACCTCTACCAGATGGTGACCCAACCCACAAGGTACAACTCAACCACCGGGATGCAAACCTTGCTGGACATTGTACTAACTGCCTGCATAAAATTGAGAATGTTATGGTCCTCCCTAACTCTCTCAGTGACCACTATCCAGTAATCTTCACATGTACGTCCAAGCAACCTGCTCCCCCCAGCACCACCATGCTCCATCGCTGCCTCCGCCCCGGCAGTCTTATGAACCTCAGCCATCACCTAGCTCACTGCGACTGGTCTCCTATATACCAGGCCACCTCTGTGGATGCAGCAGTAGAATACTTCAACAACACCTTCACCTTAGCCTGCAACACCTTTGTTCCCTTAAAAAAGATCCACCTCAAGAGGCAAAATGCTCCCTGGATTACCCCATCCCTCCTACAGCAGCTCAAGAACCATGACTACCTTTGGTATAAGGCAAATGAATCGAGCAAACCCACAGACAGGCAAGCCTACCATGCAAAATGGAATAAATGCACTTGGGCCATCCACAAAGCAAAAGCTGAGCATTACAGAGCCACCCTGACTGCCACCTGGGGCTCATCACGCAAATTTTGGGACAATATAAAAACACTAAATGGGAAGCCATGCCACCCTTCCAGATCTCCACAAATGGCTCAGTCACCACTGACCTAAAACAAATTGCCGCTACTCTCATCTCCAACTTTACAGACCTAGTCTCTGCGCTCCCTCTCAATTTCTTCTACCCCACACCCAGCCAAGACCCCCTCCTTCCTCGCACCCCCCCCCCTTTCTATCTCTGGACTATCCCCGGGAAGCCGAACCCTACCTGATCAAGGACCTGAATGGCATCAGCCCCCTTAATGACCCTCTAGACATCAAACTTCTCTGGCTGGTCCTGAACACACTGCTTCTCCCACTAAATGCCCTACTAAACTGCTTTCTCCGCCTTGGACAGTTCCCCAGCAAATGGAAAAATGTGGTTGTAATGCCCATCCCCAAAGGTGGGAATCCACTACTCCCAGGGAACTACTGCCCAATCTCCATTCTCCCCCCACTATCCAAGGCCCTGGAAAATGTAGTGGCAGTCCAACTGACCAATTACCTTGGAACCCATAACCTGCTATATGTGGAGCAGCACAAATTCTGAGCCAGGCACTGCACTACAACAGCTCTCTTTGAATTCTCAAACTACATTCACTCCACCCTAGACAAGGGACAGCTGGCAGGGGCTGTGTTCATTGACCTGTCCAAGGCCTTTGACATGGTTGGCCACCCCCTCCTGCTGAACATCCTGATGCACATGTGCTTCTCTCAAGGTCCTTTAAACTGGTTTGCCAGCTATTTGACCTCCAGGACGCAATGCATCAGGATAAATAATACTGTATCCAGCACCTGCCCCACCTGCTCTGGAGTCCCACAGGGCTCCATCCTAGGGCTATTACTTTTTAGCCTGTTTCTGAATACGTTTCCCACCTCGTGCTCTGGCAAGATAGAGGAGGCAGTATAGCACAGTGGTCTAAGACTCTGAGCTGCAAATCTGGTGACATCCAGCAGACCAGACCTGGGTTTGAATCCCACAGCTTCCACTTGCATACTGTGTGACTCTGAGCAAGTCACTTAACCTCCTTGTGCTCCCAGGTCGCTCCTGTAAAAAAGCTTTCAGCTTAGTGTGCTATACCTGGTTAAACAACTAAATAATAAAAAAAATACCTCTATATGCAGATGACACTGTCCTCTGTGCCTCCCATGCAAGCCCCGCCAACCGGCAGGCCTTTCAGCCAAGCTGAGCAATGGTTTACCGAGCACAAGCTAGTACTAAACCATAAAAAACTAAAACCATGCTGTTTGCGCACCACCAAAGCAAACTAAAAAATGCCCAATTGAGAATCCTGTCCAGCTCACACCAGCCCCTAGAACAGGTCTCATCTTATAAATACCTTGGGATCACGTTCAACCCTGCTCTCACTTTTCATAGCCACATCAGCACACTAGCGACCACGATGAATGCCCGAATCAGCCTTCTCTACCGACACAAGGACTGTCTACCCCCTGAAGCCCTGCATCTAGCCATCACCGCATCCGTTATGTCACTGGTCAACTACGGCCTACTGGTTTTCTCCGCCACTGACACCACTGCTCTCAACAAGATTAAAGTAGCCATCAACAAAGCCTGCAGGTTCCTGTCAGGGGCTAATCGCATGACCCACACCTGCACAATCTATGACCATGCCCAAATCCTGAACCTTGATGAAAGGCTTCAGTTCCAAGCATGCCTCATGGCCAAAAAATCCCTCCTTGGGCAGACACCCCGAGGAGTGTCAGCCTCCTTGCCCCTAGCCACCCCCAAAGTCCATACACGCAGAACAGACACAATAACACTGGCCATCCCCAGGGTCAGGACTATGCTTGCCCAGAGATCGTTCCCAGTCACAGCCCCTGCCTGGTATAATGCCCTACCATCCTCGGTCACTACCCACACCAAGCTTGGCCCTTTCAAAGTGGCCCTCAAAAATCACCTCTATGCCAAATGTACCTGCACTTGCCCACCCTTGTCCTACTGCCATTTTCAAACCACAGCCCAGTCGCTACTAAAGTGGGCCCACATCAAGACAAGGTTTAACCCAAGACTGCTCCACTTAAACCCACCAGGTCCCACTATCATGCCTATCTGATCTCTTGTTATTCTGCTTAGCTATCACTGTGTCTA
Source organism: Neoceratodus forsteri (assembly GCA_016271365.2). Lineage (NCBI taxonomy): Eukaryota > Metazoa > Chordata > Ceratodontiformes > Ceratodontidae > Neoceratodus > Neoceratodus forsteri. The sequence goes on from CM028137.1 coordinate 754,153,201, forward strand.
AGCCTACACCACTGCTTTGCAAAGAATGTATTTAACCAATAAAATTAATACTCTGTATAGATACGCACCAACGTATTGCAATGCCTGCACTACTCCACTGCAAAGGATGTTTGTAACTGCTTAGCACTGCAAAGGACTTATCTAACTGCTTAGCTAACACTCTGTGTAGGTACACATCAAAGTATTCTATTGTTTAATAATGTTTGTACATCTACCGTCCAACCAGTTATGTAACATTTCTTTGCTGTACTACTGTCGTGTCTGTATTTGTCATCTGATGAGGAGCCTTTGGAAATAAGTCTATGACTCAAAGGATTGTAATTCTGATATTCAAATAAATAAATAAATAAAAATCCAACAGATGAAGCACAAAAAGCTGTTTGTATTTAACCCAAAGTATGTCAGAGCAGATTTCAAGCAGAGACAACAGGCAAACTCAGTCTTCATATAATCAAAGGAAAGTCCTCCAAGGGAATGAGAAAAGCACAGTAATACTGGGCACTGTAGGTGAATGTAAAGCCAATAAATCAATGATCAGGCAGTCGACAGTGGATACAGAAAGATGTCCAATAAAAACTACTGGAGAAGAGCTATGGTGAAGGGAGTTAATGGGTGCTACCATAGGCATTTGGAATTTTGGATACAGGAGAGAAACTAGAGCAGGACTTCTAGTGGCACAGAGTTTGGGCATGGGTGTTACTGCAATAGCTACTGATATGGAGCATGTTGCACACTGGCATAGTGCAGCTGGATTCATCACATTTTAGATAGCTTTCCCAGCTGAAAACATGATTAGAGAGCAGTGGATATCTTTCACCAGAGCTGGGTTTGATTCCGACAACCTCCACTTGTGTACTGTGTGACTCTGAGAAAGTCACTTAACCCTCCCCCCCCCAGTGCTCCCTGGTCACCCATGAAAACAGGCACATGTGTCTAGTGGGACTTACCTGGTTACTAAAGACTAAAAAAAAAAAAAAAATGTTTGGGAGCATAAAAACACCCCAAGAGGAAGGTGGACTGGAAGATGAGGTAAATAAAGGTGTCTTTGGAGATGGAGCAGTTGAATCTAAACTGTCACAAGGCATAAGGAAGCAACTTGAGAAAAGGAATTGCAGACTACACTGGTAAGGACACGCTGTCTGGCAAAATGGCAGCAAAACAGTTCTTATCTAAAGAAACCCAGCTTATCAATCACTGACATATGAACTTACAGAGGAAAGGACTTGTCATAGTCAAAAAACAAGATACTACCATAGTGAGTAAACAGATCAGCTATGGTAGATAAACAGGTACCACGTTCTTTACAGCTGGATAAAATGGCAGAGCATACTATGTCCTGATACATACTGAATGTTTTTATGATTTCAGCAATCAGGGATGGATTAACCATTGGGCAGAAGGGGCAGTTGCTCAGGGCCCCAAGTATGAGGAGGGCCCCCAGAGGTAGTGCATTTTTTTTTTTAACAGCTGTGTTGCTGTGCTTGCCAGACACACTTCAGTTGTTTACAGGGCTTGGTCAGAGAAGCTGAGCAGGAGCAGAGGATGATTAGTGAGTGAAAGTGAAAGGGTCATACTGCCATGCTTGCTGCTTGAGTGTGATTTACCCTTTCATAGAAACATAGAATTTGTTGGCAGATGAGGACCAATCGTCCACTTAGTCTGCCCATTTAACACTACCTATAGTATCCCCACAAACCCTACATGATCTCTGGGTCTTCCACCCACCCCTTGTTTCTTCTCTCCTAAGATTCCTATATGCCTATTCCAAACTTTCTTGAATCCTTCCACCGTTTTTACCTCAACTACCTTGGCTGGCAGCCTGTTCCAGTGATTTACCACTCTTTCTGTGAAGAAAACTTCCTTATATCTATCCTGAATTTACCCCTCCAGCTTCATGTCATGCCCCCTTGTTCTTGAACACATTTTCCTCTGAAAAATGCTTCCCTGCTCCACTTTATTTACCCCATTTATGTATTTAAATGTTTCTATCATATCCCCTCTCTCTCTCCTTTCCTCAAGGGTGTACACATTTTAGTTGCACTCCTCTGGACAGCCTCCACCCTGCCTATGTCTTTCCGTAGACGTGGTCTCCAGAACTAACATTGAAATTGACAATGATATAGATGAAGCCAATCTGTTTAATTCTTATTTCTGCTCTGTTTTCACTGAAAAAAGTGTACCTAACAATATCCTTTAGCAGCATCTGACTAATAATTACACAATTAATGAAAATGAAATCATGTCAGGCATTAGTGAAAGCAAAACCAGTACTAGCCCTTGCCCAGATAACATTCATCCCAGGTTATTAAAGGAAATGGCCACTGTCCTTGTTCACCTGTTGTCAATTCTCTTTAACAAATCACTTAACAAGGGTGTTGAGCCGGGGGACTTGCGGAGGGGGTAAGTACCTTGACTGGGACTTGAACCCAGGCTGCCCAGAATACTGTTCTGATTGTGCTACCAGCTGCGCCACCAAGGGACAGCCCAGTTTCCAGTTGCCTTGGTGGTGCAGCTGGTAGCGCAATCAGAACAGTACTTCCGGCAGCCTGGGTTCAAGTCCCAGATGAGGCACTTACTTCTTTCTCTCCTCTGTTTGTATGTGTTCCATAAAATATGCACACCACACTCATGTGATTGAATAAATTATTTTGTGCAGCCACCAGGTTGCGCATTTGAGAAAGAGCAACGTGCTAGGGGACAGCTCAGTTTCCAGTTGCCTTGGTGGTGAGCTGGTAGCAAATTAGGAATGGTACTCCGGATGGCCTGGGTTCAAGTCTCAGTTGAGGCATTAGTTATTTCTCTGCTCTGTTTGTATGTATTCCATAAAATACATGCACACCACACTCACATGACTGAATAAACGGTTAAGAGGGTGTTTATGCCCTGGGTATCCCCACATCCATCACCAAAGTCCCAATGTCCCAGGGCCATCACTGTAGGGGGGTCCTGGAGCTGCAGTAATGATGAGACTCTGAGGACAGAATCAGCAGGACACAATTTTATGGATTTGTAAGAATAAATGGTGGGTCTTATCATTTAGTGGGCACCATAGATTTGTAGACTTTAGAGCTGGGACCTCACCTCACTGTGGTTAACTTCTTTGGATCCTGTGCAGCAGGGGTAGGCTGGGAATGCTGGAGGGTGCCGTGTATGTGTGGGAACTGTATGCTGATGAGCTGTGCAAGAATTAATATTTTGCCTAATGATGACCAGTTAAGAAGGGGCTTATGTGGCACTTGATGTCTCCTCCTCATCCTTCCAGTTTGAGTGGAGAGGAGAGAGAGTGGACAATGTGGATAAGGGCATGGTAAAACCTTGGTACACCCCCAAAATCAAGGTAAAGTATACATTTTTTTGTGGAACTGTCCCTCACTGAGCCATTCAACTTCACCCAGTGAGGGAGGAAGTGAGGGAGGGAGGCTATATTATCATCAGAATGGGTTGCAGCTTCAAAATCTGGAAAGGGAAAGCAACAAAAACAGCATGCTGTCACAACCATTTGGTAAGTCTGAACAATTTAGTTTTTGATAAAACATTTCAGGCCCGATATTCAGAAATGCATGCCAGCACAATATTTGCACTATGCTTGCACTAGCACCTGCACCCAGCCCCCAGCCATGGTATATTCAGAGGCATTGCACTGGTGCTATATCCTATCAATATATGGCCAACTGTATGCTGCACAAATGACGTGCAGGTGCAGCACAATGCAAGTGCTCAGCACTGACTATAGCTCTGCACATAACGCTGAGCACAGGGGCAGCTGTCGGTGTATGTAGGCTACCAATGAAGTACACACAACATAGCAGTACAGGAATGAATGAGAAGCTTTACTATAAAAACAGAACATGAAAAGAAGAACAAGGGCAACATCCTGTGCATAGAGTATGGGGCAACAAAATTAAAAAGGGCAACCACTCATCCATGAAAGGCGGAGGGAGCAAAAGGAAAAAGGTCACCCACCCACGAATGAAACAGAAAATACAGGGTACACACCCATCACAGTCCATGTCCTCCAGTGGCCATAGCAGCTGGTGGTGGTGGTGGTGGTGGTGGCAGTTGCTGCTACAAAGAGCCACTGCCAGTACCTAGATGCCCTGGTGTCCTCCACCTACCTAAACAGGGTTCACTGTCTACAGGCAGATCAGCCTGTGCAGAAGGTCATCCCATCACTCACAATACTTGATATCCTTCCGGCCACCATCAGTCCTCTGGGCACCTATGAATAGAAATACAGTGACCTCAGACAGCTGTGTACACATTATGAGAGGCTAAGGAGTGGCATAATGTGCACAATCAAAGTACAACCAGCAGACACATGGGCCGCCATGCCACACATGGGTGGAGAGAGTCAAACACTCGCAATGGACTGTTGCTGGCATACCAGAGACAGCATTGTGGACCCATACAGTTGAGCATTGCATATACAATAGGTGTGCCATGCTGCAACAGAGCATGATTGAAGCATGGAATGGAAACATGCCACCAGCAGGCATGCCAGATGTGTTAACTCAGCAGATGCTACAGCAGCACCAAGCCAGAGCCCGATAGGCAATGTCATGACTCAAATGGCTTGGAGTCACACCCACACACTTCATGCCCACTGACCAGGCATCCAGCACACAGGCCAGCACTGGTGTGCAGAACACAGACTCCCATAAGCCACCCAGGGAGGTAGTTGGGGTGGGGCTCTGACATTGCACAACAGCATGGCTTACAGGGCAATGCTGTGTTGGGATGACATCATATGTGGATTGTGACATAATGTCCGTATTTGCGGATCGACTTTGTGTAAACTCAGGTGCCGTGCAGACACACAGACTAGCGCAACTACACTTGCACTTGGGGCAAACCTGCACTATTCAACCAAGGTATGCAAGTGAGCCAATTTGGTTCCGTGTGATAACAGTGATCGTGGAATAGTGATCACCATTTGGGTGAGTGTACATCGCCAAAAATAAATTTTGGCGATGTACACTCATGGCGAACTGCAGAAGGGCACCCGAGATCTATAGATTAAGCTACCACACCCTCCTACTAAAGGATTCTCAACTCCAGGGGAGTGCATGTCAGGGGGGAGTGCAAAACTTAAAAAACAACAAAAAAATGACCCAGCGCAAAAAAACACAAACGCATCCAGAACCGAACCCGGCACACTTTCCAACCCAGCCTGCTACCAACCCACCAATCCACCACACCACACTGCCAGCTCGGCAGCCCACCACCACACTACACCCCACAAACAGTCCCTCCCCTTCCACCTGTTACACGGTGTGTTCCCCCCCCATGCGTGTGTATACATAGCAACATCCCGTCGCTATATTTGCCTACCCTCCTGTCCGGTTGCCCCCCCTGCCAGGTAGTCTTGTGCACAGGTGCCGTGACTGAGTCACCCTTTTTGAAAGCGCTCAGTCATGGTCGCCTTGTACACAGGATGCCACCAGTTTCACAGTCTGCGGGCAAACACACACATTTGCATATCATTACTGGAAGGTACGCATACACTGGCATGCCTATTTGTTCTTGTAGCAGATAAAGGTGCTTATTGCGCAACCAAGGTTCCACAGCAGAATAGCAGGCACCTGGAGGTAGGTGTCTTGTGGAAGGGCCCAGAAAGGGACATGGGAGATCATTGACCTGTGTGTATGTTAAATACAGTGGTTCATTGGACATGCTGAATTGGTGGAACTGTCAGATCTACATCTCATGGTGGTGGTGTTGTTGTGACTAGGTGAGGGATCCCTCCTATAGTACTCACTGGTGTACAATAACAGAGGATGTGGCACTCTCACATACATGCCTACCAGGAAGTGGCCCTGAGTTCCTTTGGGCCCCTACCCATGATAACCTCTGTCTGTCTTTGACCTTGGCTACGACTGTCTACACATGGACAGGTCTGTGTCAGAAAGGCTGCCAGCTGTGGTAGTATATGCAATGCTGGGACAACTACATGTCCCTAACAGAGGAGGTGAGGGACTCACTCCAATGTTCCTTTCATCTGTGTTCTGCTGTGTGCATTCCCTGGTAACCTGTATTCCGCTCCCCTTTCCAGCAAGTACCATTGAGGACATGGACAGACTATGGGCCCACCTCTTCTCTGTGGAGGAGTTGCAGGTGCTGGCACAGCCCTACATCACCAGGGAGGAGGTCTTATCCTGGAGGCAGGCCAGGAATGCCAAGGTAAGGCAGGCCTGGGTAGACATCACAGACATGGTCAATGCCATTGGTGGATGCAACAGGTCTATTGATGCTGTGCAGAAGCACTTCAGGGACATGAGAATATGGACAAAGACAGTCTGGTCTATGCAACGCAGGGAGATATATGCCATAGGCAGGGGCCCACAAGCATCAGAAGCTGAACATACCCTAGATCCTTCAGAGGAAGCAATAGCCTCCTCCCTACACCATGTGGAGATGATGGGGGTGCCAGGAGGCAGTTAGGAGAGCTAAGTGGTACTGGCCCAGCCATATGAGTGACCAACTGTGCTCAGTCCCATCAGCAATGTGAGTATATGAGTGTGTATATGTTAGGCTGCATGCACACATCAGTGCTGGGTGACACACTGACTGTAGGTCACACTACTGTTTCTATGTTCCCTGGTGTGTAGCCATCTCTGTGGTACTCCAACACTGTGTTCCATGTGTTTTTGCTTGTGAGCTCTACTGGTGCTGGAATGTGTGCTTCTTGGAGATGGGGTGTGTGCTCACTGGTTCTAGGGTGTGTGCTCACTGGTGCTTTGATGTGTGCTCACTGGTCGTGGTGTATGTGGTGTGTACGACCAGCATGGGTGTTGTGTCACTATGCCAGACATACATGCTGCCTCAGCTGGCACACAGCTTTCAATGGCACACTGCTATATATCTCTCCTCTCTCAACAGCTCACGATGTCATACCAGTCATGTCAGAGGATGTTCCAGGTCCCTCTTGGTGGCAGCTGCCCCTGTCACCCATCTGTGTACTTCTGCTGTTGTACACCACAAAAGAGAGCTAAGTGGATGATGATGACGAGACATTTGTTAAGGGCTGGGGAAAACTGAAACCAGGAATGGTTGTCTGCCCCTGCCAGCCTCCATAACACTGGGGCCCAGTTACTGTCCCCACAGGGCACTGTGATACAGTGGTGCAACCCCCCACAGTTCCTGGAACAGCCAACTTTGTGCCACTCCATGACCCCAGCTCTGGCACTGCCATTGCCCTGTTGCCCCCAGCCTGTACCACAGGGACATCCACTGCTCTGCCTTCCCATGATCTATCCCCTGGCATAGCTATAACCCTGCTGCCCCAGGCACATCCCACTGAGCTAGCCACAGTTGGCCCACAACACCTACAGCAAATGTCAGCACCAAATGCTGTGCAGTCCCTGGACATACAAAGGCCAAGTGTGTAGCCTGACCATGTCCCAATGGACAATCTCCCATGACTAAAGATGCAATTTAATTTCAAAGGAGAAATTAAGGTGAAATTAGGGATTTCGCCCCACAAAATATTTAGCAAAATTCGAGCATTTCACATAATATTTCTCGCATGCAAAATGTGAAATTCCGCCAGTGAAATGCGGAATTTTGACTACAAAATGTGGAATTTCACCAGCAAAATCTGGACTAACAACCGCAAACAGTGGAATTTCACCTGCAGTTGGTGAAATTCTGCATTTTGCAGGCAGAATTTCGCATTTCGCACCCGTGAAATATTTTGTGAAATGCACAATTTTCTCAAAATATTTCATGGAGCAAAATGTTTCAATTTTGCCCATCTCTACCCATGACAGCAGGACATGGCTGCCAACCAGCAACTGCTGCAGTCAGCCATGGAGTCACAGAGTGTCTTGCAACAGGAAATGACATACATCCGTCATGTGCTCCATGACAACATGCGGCATGCCAAGGAGCGGCCGAAGGCACATCATTTGGAATACATGGTGGCCATACGTGACCTGCATCATATTGTCACCAGCATGTATCAAATGTGTGCCACTGTGCTGGAGGTTGAAGCCATGGTGGCATGCATCACAGAGAGCTGACCTTATTCCCAGCCTGTCCAGTGGAAGTATTGTCACTCCACGGCAGACAATATGGTGTATGCCCTCGTCATGTAGTGCCAGAATGAGAACACCTAGCACACCTAAACTCCCAGGACATTAAGACAGTATGCACACTAGAACATGGCCTTCTCCCTGATGGAGTCAATACCCTGCAGAGCCATGGCAGTGGGCAGCTAACACCATCCCTACACTCATTCCCCATATCATGGTTGATGACCCCCCCAACCATACCAGGTACAGTGCACATATACTGCCCATACCTGAGGAGGTGGTAGGTGGTAGGGGATGCATGTAGGGTGTGAATCACCATCCTTCACCACATTACCCATGTATCACTGCCCCCTGCCCCTATAGCCCATCCTATTCATGTCTGCCTGCCTGGATGGCCTGTTGTCTGTCAACCACCCCTTTGTGCTCACCTGCCTGACTGGAATGTATTTTTGTTTTTACTCCTTTGGAACCCCCCCCCCGCCAGACTGGAATGCATATGCATGTGCACCCTATTTGCCACCCCCCGATATGGATGGACTATATGTCTGCGAACCCCTCCCCTTTTGATAACCCCCCTGCCTGGATTGCATCTATGTATGCACTGATATTGTTAAGTGATAATACATTGACTAAATGCATTACAGTCTGCTGTGTGGTCTGTACCCACCATCCATGCTGAAGAGGTCTGTTATGAAGCAAGCTCTGTACTCCTGAGCCCTCCTGACCATCCCGGAGTCATGCCTATTGAGCTGCTTTGTATCAACTGGTCCTCTGACTTTGAATCCAATGAAGGTTGTTCCTCTGGGGCTGGATTGCATATCTCATGGTTGAGTGCCATGTTGTATAGTATATAACAGACAAGGAATATGGTACATGCCTTCAGACAGGTGTACTGTAGTGTACCACTGGAACGATCAAGGCACCTGAACATCATCTTCAGCATTCCAAAGACACACTCAATTATGTTGTGTGTGGTGTTGTGTGCCTCATTGTACCTGTCCTCTGCAGCAGATGAGTGTCATTGAACAGGTATGAGATATCAGGAACACAGGCGATATGCCATGTTCCCTGTGTATGTAAAGGGCATTGATTGGTGTCAACATCTGCAATATGAAACAAGAGGAGGAAGGTGGTGCTGCAGTTGTATCATTCACTGGTGAGGTCCCACCTGGAGTACTGTGTCCAGTTCTGGAAGCTGCAGCTCCTCAAGAACATTGAATGGGTGGGGGCAGTAAAAAGGAGGGCAACTAAAATGGTGAGGGGTTGCACGAGAAGTCATATGAGGAAAAGCTTTAGGAACTCAACATGTACTTCCTGGAAGAGATGAGAGTGAGAGGGGGCATGATTGAAACCTACAAGCACCTCACAGGTGTGGACAAGGTGCAAGTGGAGGGTCTATCTCAGAGAAAGAAAGGCACTAGATCATAAAATGAACCTAAGAGGGGGAAAGTTTAGGAGAGATCTGCAGAAATTCTTCTTCACAGAAAGGGTGGTGGATGACTGGAACAGCCTGCCAGAGGTAGTAGTGGGGAGAAAAGACTATTGGGAGCTTCAAGCATGCATGGGATAGGCACAGTGGCATATTAGGTAGAGGGACAGGGGGATGGAGTGACACCTATAACCAGCTAGGGTCAGTAGTGACAGACTATGCATTGACAATGGGCAGACTGGATGGGCTTAAATGTGCTTTTCTGCAAACAAAATCTATGTTTCTATATTTCTAGGGGGATGGGGTGTGAGGCCTTTGGGGTGTAGTGTACTCACTGACAAGGTGGCCACTAGGGATATCCCGACTTTCAAACCTTTGGCACAGAATATAGTTGTGCCAGATGAAGGTGTAGTGGGTGCTGCAGGGGTGCCGTGCTAGAACACTGATGATGCATCCTGTTGCATCACACATCACCTGGCAATTGGTGGAGTGGTACCCCTTCCTATTCACATAGGTCTCCACTCCATCACCACTGGGTGCTTGGATGGCAACATGGGTGAAGTCAGTGGTGCTAAGTCAATCAATCAATTCAAACTTTATTTAACCAGGCAGTTACATCATTGAGCCAGCTCATTTTCAAGATGGTCCTGGACACAGAGGACACTTTTGCTTAAAGTAGACAACACTTCATACAAAAGTAGACATCGGTACAGGCAGTTACAATATGCAAAGTCAGTATTTGGATGAATCAGACATGTAAAGCAAGTGCAAATACAGGCATTTAAAGTGCAGCGTATACAGGTTGTAACTTATAGAGTACAAGTGAGAAGAGGAAGGAGGGACATAGAGAAGGACAGTGGGAAGAAAGGGTATCAGACACATAGTAGAGAGGGAAAAATAGGGCAGCCTAATAGAATGAGGCCCCATGCAAAGCTAATTGATGAGAGGTGGGGGGGTGTTGCCCTAAAGGGATGCTGGCCGACACGGAAAATAGGTGGCCCAGGATTACAGAGGTCAAGTACAGCTGGTAGGTGCACAACTTGATAGAACTACTTCATGATTGCTGTTTGCTCTGCTGGTGTGCTGAGGAATATGATGAACTCTCCAGCGTGGACCAGCAGGTCATCTAGGAATTGGCCCAAATGTTGAAAGGTGACAGCAAGATAGATAGATAGATAGATAGATAGATAGATAGATAGATAGATAGATAGATATATAGATAGTTAGACAGACAGACAGAGAGACAGAGACAGATAAAACTTTTATTTTTATACAGAATAAATGCATGTCATAAGGGAATATACCGTTTACAAGACAGTCCTGTTTAGATGTTCAGCAATACATAAATAAACATCACACACTGTATAAAATGCAAATAAGTTTACAAAAATACATAGAATATACTAACATTTGCATACCATAGAAAAAGTGGATTTCAGCATAGAATTGACCACACCATATGAAGCAGTAGTGCATATGGAATGGGGTAACCTGTTCCATAAAGCAGAAGCCTGCTATCTCAGTGTTTTGGTTCCGTACTTAGTCCTGCACAAGGTAGTAGATATCTTGTTTACATGTACTATCCTAGTTAATACTCGAGTTGATGTTTCATTCCTACTCAGAGCTGTAACTGAAATGTAATGTAGAAGAAATTTTACAAAAAACTTGTGAAGTAGCTTTAACCACGCCATATTATTTCTTATGTCTAAGGTATATCGCCTCAACTCTCTTAACATGTCACAGTGATGTGTATGGAAGCTACATCTTAAGATAAATCTAGTTAGTCTATACTGGACCTTGTCTAACTTTAATCGCATCCATTTATTCGCTACCCTATATATAGTACTCCCATATTCCAGTGCAGATAAAACCATTTGTTTAACCAAGGTCTTTCTAGTTTTTAGATCTAGTCACCTAGAAGTACGCCTAAGAGCTCCTAACTTCCCATTGATGCTATTAAGTATGTTTGTAATGTGTTGGATAAAATTTAACTCAGCATCATATGTTATTCTCAGGTAACGATATTCTGTGACTTGTTCTGACTTCATTTTGTGTAAAGTAAATATGGTCAGCTCAGGGTTATTCCTTACTCCAAAATGGAGTACTTCAGTCTTTTTGATATTCATTAGAAGTCTCGAACTGGCGAACCACTCCCCAGTACCATCAAAATCCCTCTGAAGCTTATCCTGAATTTCAGATCATCCTACCCCTGTAGTAATCAATGCCTTATCATCGGCATAGAGTCTTATTTGAGAATGCTGTACGTTCAGAGGGAGGTCGTTTATCAACATCAGTAATAGCAATGGTCCCAAAAAAGATCCTTGTGCAACCCCTCGATTTACCCCTTTACTTGAGGACAGAACTTGGGACACAGATACCCTCTGGGATTGACCAGCAAATAAGACAACCCAATTCCAGGGACCATGTTATAGCCAACGTTCTTATCCTTTTTACCAACAAGGAGTGGTTCACCAGGTTGAAAGCCTTAAACAAGTCTACAAATAAAACAGCAGTCTCTAACCCTGCATCTAAAGAGGTAGACACCAAGTCACTGAACTCAGTTAAAGGTCTACTAGTCAAATAACCACCCCTAAATCCCGACTGAAGAGGTGTCAGCAAATTGTACTTTTCCAGATATTCCATAAGCTGTAGATGTACATGCTTCTGTAAGCACTTCTATAAAATTGACAACAGTGCAATTGGGCAGTAGTTCCCTGGATCATTTTGTCCACCCCCTTTATAAATAGGAATAATCTTACTTTGCTTCCACATTGACTGGAAAGAACCTGAACATAAACTCCAATTAAATACATAAGCTATGATAGGCGCTATTTAATCTGATGCCAACTGTAAGAACCTTCCCTCTAACTCATCTAGTCCCAGTGATTTATTTATTTTAGTATTCTTTAGGCCCTTCTTAACTTCAGATACACTCAACTTTCTAAACAGAAAAGATGGTAAGGGAGGTTGGAGTCCCCCACTGGCATCTAAAATGTTTTAATGACCAGGAAGCACAGTGAGCCATTACCTAGAGGTCTACAGACATTGCATGGATGCACTGGGTGTCTTCAGAGCCGGTCATGCAGCAGCTCACACAGCTCCCTGAGCATGGGCCTGTTGAGCCTCTACCAGCCCATGAGTTGGTTGTCACTGAGAACTTCGCATGTGACTTGTGGATGGTACTGTCTGTTTACAGCATAGCACCTCTGTGACTTACGCCTGGGCACAGGTGACCATTGATCCTCTCCTCATCCTCCGTGACCTGCTGTATCAGGTACATGATGTGTGCTGCCATGTGAACTATCTTGGTGTATGGCCTGCAGTGCCTACCCCTACCTCTGGGTTTGCCCTAGCTTAAGACGGCCTTTTGTAGCCAATATTTGCACAGCGCTCTGTGGACTGCTGAGTCTCATTTGCTCAGTGCTATAATGCTGAATATTGTGCTGTACTGCATGTTATGCAAGGTACCACCCCCAGGTTTGGGCATGGCATACATTACCTCTGCACTAGTGCACTGGAGCTAATAGTATGCACAGCGATGCCCTCTAAATTTAGGATTCCAATGCAACCCCATGCACAGCATGGGGACAAGCACTTTTTGCCCAGTGTAAAGCTTAAACATCTGGCCCTTCCTCTATTACTAATACTAAAAATTGGGAAGACAGTATGGGCTAGTGGCAAGAGAACTGTCTTGGGAGCTAGAAGATCATCGGTTCAAATCCTATTACAACCAAATACTCACTGTGTTGCACTGGCAAGTTGTTTAACCTTACAATGTTCCATTTCAGTCAGCTACTGAAATGGGTAGAAGCAGGACTCCACTGGAAATGAGAGACTGCATTTCTGCTGGGCTATGCTAGGTAACTAAGTTGTACAAAAATACATATCACCAGTAACAATAAAAACATTTGCATGCTACACTTGAAATAAGAGCCCCATTTCAGCTAATAATTCATATATTTCCTATGATTACTGTAGCTTCCCCTTTTTCTTTGTAACCATGAAAGTAACATGAACACAATATTATTGTCCTCTTAACATCATATGTTCTGCTCTTGCCAGCCTGGATACTTTTTGCAATGCCTTTTGCCACTTTGCTGCTGATTCTCATTTTCTCACTCATCATTGTTCCCTATAGAATAGCCTCTCGTCCCCTCCTCTTGCTTCCCTTTGCCTAATTCACTGTGCTTCATTCATCTTTTACGTACTGTTTTTCATCTCTCCCTCCTTAATACTCTTATAAGTCAACCCTTTCTTTTCTTATGCACTTTGCACATACTTCATCCTATTCTACAAACCTGCTGCTGGGTAATCGGCTTTCTCCTCTCTGCATCCTTCTATTTGGAACTCATTTCCACCACATTTAGCCTGTCTCCCTCCTATCATTCTCGTAAATGCCATCTCAAACTTCCTGTTGCTCCCTCTTGCTCTGTTCTTGGCTAGTCTGCACTTCATTGTCCCTTCTTCCTAATTTACTCTTTCTGCCTTCTTCCTTGTCCTAGTACATGTTATTCTTATCCCCCTTCCTTTCTTTTGCCTCTAGCTCTTAGGAATTTCATTGTATGCCCAGGTTTTTTCCATACCTTCTTTGTAATATTATTCATTGTTAGAAAGCCTTATTATGCAAATCCCTGATTGACTCATTAATTCCATTTGCTATAATCTGTTTACTGCTGTTTCCTAACTTTGGTAACTCTTATGTGCCTATGGATTGCTTTATTTACACTCACAATACCTTACCTTAAATTGTACTTGTTCTTCTCAGTTCCCCTTCTCTCAGGTTGCACCCGGAAATGAGCTCTGGCTCGGTGTGCCTTTCCCGGTTACCAGTTTTCAATAAATAAATAAATCACTTGCCTAGACCTGACATCATAAGCCTATTCTTGTAATGTTATTTTCTGTTGTTGTGGAAAGAATTATGCTGCCAGGTGAATGCAAGCAGCTAGAGAACATATGGTATGGGGGAAGAGTCCTGTTTTCCAGTTCATAGGTTCATAGGTTCATAGGTAGTTTCAAGCCAGGGTTAGCAATTGCTAACCAAATAGGCTTGCCTTCCAAATTTAAAAATTTACAAAAAATTTGTCATTTCCATAATGGTCGTCCATTCGCTTTTTGAATGTGTTCATATTAGAACTATTTATTATCCGTTTAGGTAAATTATTCCATGCCCCGACCACTCTCAAACTAACCCAATGTTTCCTAAAGTTATGTACCCAGGTTTGTTGATAAAGTTGTTTGGTGTGCTTCCTTTTGCTAATTCTTCCTGAATTGAACACAATTCCCATATCCATTAGTAGTTCAACATCCTCAATGTTTTTATATAAAAAACATAGATCACCTCTTAATCTACGGTAATATAGTGAATAAAGGTTCAAATTCACGAGTCTTTCCCAATATTCCTTGCCTGTCTGACCTTTTATTTGTTTAGTCAGTCTTTTTGAACTTTCTCAATGGAAGTATATCTCTCTCTATTATAGGGAGCCCAGACCCTCGCACAATATTCCAGATGTGTTCAACAAGGCTACATACAAGGATCAAAACCTCGCTCCTTCTACTTGCAATATATTTTAGAATACAATTTAGGATCTGAATAGCTTTCTTTAATTGTTTTCGACAGTGTGTCTAAATTTTAAATCGTTAGTAATTATGGCCTTGAGGTCTTTCTCCTCCGCTACCACTGCCAGGTTAGTGTTATTTAGGTGGCAAACTGTTTCATTATTTTTCTTTCCCAGGTCATAACCTTGCATTTGGATATATTTAGTTCAATTTATTCAGATTTGTCCATTTGTTTATTAGATCTAACGCTTGTTGTAGTGCAACTGTTTGCTCATCATTTGATGGAACCACACCCAACCTACAATCATCGGCAAATTTGTACATCCATACATTTATATTGTATATTTGTAATGAGGCAATGTGTAAATTAAACAAGAAAGGCCCCCAACACTGAACCCTGTGGCACACACTAGTAATAGGGGCCCATTGTGAGTATTCACCATTTACAACTACCCTCTGCTTTCTATCCCGAAGCCAGTCAGAAATCCATCTGCAGATATTGCTGGGCAGCCCTAAATTATCTACTACCAATAATAATTCCTTATGGGGTATTTTATCAAAAGCTTTGGAGAAATCCAGGAATACCACATCCACAGGGTTCCCAGCATCCATCTCTCTATTCACCTTTTCATAAAAGGATAACAAATTTGTTTGACAAGATCTGTTCTGTACAAAACCATGTTGGACTGGATCAACCAGGTCATGTTGCTCAATATGTTCCACAAGAATATTCTTGATAATTTTCTCCAGTAGTTTCCCTAATATCGAGGTCAAGCTAATGGGTCTAAAGTTGCCAGGGTCTGTGCTTGGTCCTTTCTTTAAAATAGGCACTACATTAGCCAATTTACAATCTTGAATAACAGTACCAGTATTTATTGATTGTTGAAAAATATATGTTATGGGATGTACCAGCAGTTCCGCCAGTTCTCTCAGTATCCTGGGATGTATACCATCAGGGCCAGGGGATTTATTAGTTTTTAGTTCAATTATCCTTTATAAATATTTACTGGATTCAAAACGGTTGTCCCAGGTTCAAGGGATCTACTTGTACAGTGGGTATAAGGGTCCTTTTGTTGATATACAGAACAAAAGTAATTATTCTGAATATTTGCCATTTGCTGGTTAGTTGCTCGATTGCTCTCTTTGGTAAGAAATGGGCCTATACTATTAGGATTCTTCTTTTGGTTATTAATGTAAGAAAAAAAAGCTTTTTTTATTATCATAAACTCTATTAGCTAAGTTGATTTCGTATAAGGCTTTAGCTTTTTTTATAGCTATTTTAAGTTGTTTCTGAGTTTCTTTGTATACTGCAGTTATTTTATCATTCTTTAAAACTTTCAACTTTTTGTAAAGCCTATTTTTTTATTCATTAATTTTCTAATTCCAGCAGTATACCAAACAGGTTTAGTAGTTTTATTCATCTGGTGTTTAGTAATTGTGGGGACAAAATCATTAGTTAGTTGGCCAATTTTTGATATAAGAGAATCCCATGTGTAGTGTACAGATTTATTACCAAAAACCAGTCTCCAATCCCATTTACTCATTTCCATTTTCATCTTATGGTAATCAGCTTTTCCGAAATTGAGTTTAGTAGTAATTCTTGTAGATTTACTAAAATCCATTTCCTTAATGTTAAATGATACTGTGTTATAGTCACTATTACCTAGTGGGGGGCTTACTTTCACAGATTTGACTAACTCCCCCATATTTGTAAATATCAAATCAAGGATGTTATTACCCCATGTACACTCAGGGACTAGTTGCTCTAATCCCCCTAGATCCATTACATCTATATATTGCCTATTCAGTGGGGAGCAACCAATGCCTTTAGTCCAATCAATGTTGGATAAATTGAAATCTCCAGTCAGCAGAATCCTTTTGGAAAAGTTCAAATTACTAAGGATGCCCAACAAGAGCTCATCATCTTCACGGGACATGGATGGGGGTCTATATAGAAGTCCCAATGTAATTTTTGGCCCATTTTTAGGTGATAATTGCACCCATAAGAGTTTGATTGGTCCTGTGTCTTTTTTAATTTCCTCTGAAACAATATCTTTATGTAGGTATATAGCTACACAACCACCTTTTCTATATTTCCTACAATAGGAGTAAAGTTTGTAACCCTCAATTTCTTTCCCCCAATGGTTCGTACTATCCCACCATGTTTCCGTTATGAGGGCAATATGCACATTATTGTTATGCAAAATTATTCTTAGCTCATCATGTTTATTCTGCAGACTACGGGCATTAATTAGAATGGCATTCCATCCCAAGTTATTCAAGGGAGGTGGAGTACTTAAACTATACTTCTTTTCTATACCCCCCCAACCAGTTTAAATGGAATTTCGTGACCTCATGGATTTTTTTCCCCATTACCCTAAGCCCAGCATGACTCAGGTGGATACCGTCATTTCTAAAAAGTGTTGGTCTAATAAATGTTCTTTCATTATCCATGTACCCAATTTTTTCTTGCAGACAGAACTTTCTGATGTTACCATTTATAGCTTTTATATGATTGTTTTTGAATGTATGTTTACCCTGCATAGGGATAATCCCGGAGATAATGATTTCACTCTCTTTGCTTTTAACTTTATCAACTATCGTCTTGAAATGTCTATGCATATCGTTCCAGTGTGTTTTTCCCACATCATTGGCCCCCACGTGCAAAAGGACCAAAGGGGTATTTGTGTTTTCAAAAAAAAACATCCATCAAGGTAGCTATGTCCTGTACCCTTGCTCCAGACAGAGAGCTAACTGTGGTGTGTTCATTTCTGTTAGAACATACGTATGTATCTGTTCCTTTTAAAATTGAGTCCCCAATTATAAGTAAGTCTCTGACCAGAGTTTCTTTGGTTAGTTTTGAGGTATAATTACTTTTATTGGAGATAGTAATTTTGTCGTGATTATTGCCCAGAGGTTTAGTAATCTCAATTAAATCAGCTGTTTCGCCTACTAGTAATTTTGGCTCACCTTTATCAGTATTACTCATAACGGGATCATTTGGTACGTCTATATCAAGGCAGTCAAACCTATTTTCTATGTCTATGTCTGGATGAGGCTGAAATAGGGTATTGTTGTCTTGCGTGAGTGTGGGCCTAATTTCTACTTTATCATACAAACAGACTTGGGGTCTAGAACTGTCCATTTCCAGGGATTGTCTGTTACTAACATCACATACAGCTTCATTAATGAAGTCTTCCAGTTTAGATATATCCTTGTAAGTTTGTAGTCTTGTTTCCAGAATTTGTATCTCCTTAATTAAAGCAGAGTTATTTATGCATTTATCACAGGTGAATTCAGTGTTTACAACCTCTTCTACATAAATAAGACATTCCCTGCAGGACTTTTTGCCCTTCCCTTTTTTGCTCCTAGTTTGTGCCATTTTAATATAAGTTGTTAAATCAAGCTTACTAGCTGGTAAAGTATACACCTGGCAGTCAGAATTTTCCCCCGTATACCCAGTGTACCCAGCGGACACAGCAGATTCACAGTTAATGTGAATAGTGTTGCTATGGTGTTGGAAAGCAAGATACAATGAAATAAATAAAAGGTAAGTAGAAATGGGTTTAAAATTATAGTTTTCCAAAGTCACCCAATGATGTCAAGACTTTAGAAGTTGAAAGGAACTACATATAGAGGCATGCAACCTTAAACTATTGTTAAACAAACTGATTAATGCCGTATTGGTCCTAGTAACAACAAATCCAGAACAAATGGTTTGTTGGTCCAATAAAAGGTATCAGTCCAATTGTTCTGGATTTAAACTATTGTTACACGTTCATCTCAGTTATTCCAATAGAGGCTGCAGTCAAACTGTAAGCACCTAGCAACAACAACAGACAGAGACACACAGATGCTAAACAATTTGAACCTTGGTTCTCTCCTTGCATCCTTTACTCAAGCTACACAGTGCTGGTCTTCCAAACTGCCTCTTCATTAACCCCAAGTATAGGGGATGCCTAACTTCCTGTGAAGCTGACCTGATACATGCCTTAGATAGTAACCCCACTACCCTGAGGAGTCCAATAGGATGAAAAACATCTGCAGATTTACTTTGTTGTTCTTTGTCTCAATGGAAAACAAAAATGTTAAAGTCTGTTTTCAGGCAATTTGCTCTGGAAAAGCCATGTTACCTTGCTCCCAGACATGGATTTACATATCCATGATGCTTAGCATTTGGTTTCAAGCTTTAGAATGTTTATGTATTATGTAGACAAATACAAATAATAAACCATTTTGAAATGTATTCTATACTTGTGTCATCTACAGATCTTATACACTGCTCCTCCTGCATACGCCTCACTGGTATGCTACATCCAAGTATACTAAATGTCAGATCAGGCACCTGTTACACATTAGAACCAAAATCCTGTCTGTCTAGCAGTAGGAGACCCTTTGCATGAATAAAAACTTTAGGGAAAGAAGACTTTGTTTAACTCCTTGAATACCAGCTCAAGACTTTAAACATCCTCTAATACATAGTAATGGATACAAACATCCAATCACTACCGAAGCCTTTCTGCTGATGTTGCAGATGGGGAAACATACACCTTCATTGCTGGAGTATTTCTGGTGATGGAGGAGATAGAGAAATGCTTACATTGATTGCTGAGGGATTTTTACTGATGGAGAGACTGGTAAACAAGCACCTTCATTGCTGGGGTATATCTGCTAATGGGGAGGTTGTGAAACACACATCTTGATGTTTGTGTTATTTCTTCTGATGGAAGATAGGGAAATATCCACATTCATTATGGTGGTATGTTTGATGATGGAGAAGATGGAGAAACAATTACCTTGATTGTTGAGGCATTTCTACTAATGGAAATATTGGGAAACATACACCTTTAATGTTGGGGTATTTCTGTTAATGTAGCTGGGGAAACACATAACTTCATTGTCGGGGTATGCTTGCTGATGTAGATATGGGGAAACACATACTTTCATTGTTGGGGTAGATCTGCTGGTGGGTAGGTGGGGAAATACTGTCTTTGATGTTTGTGGTATTTTGCTGATGTGAATATGAGGAAACACCCATGTCTTCATTGTTGGGTTGTCTGCTGATGGAGATATGGTGAAACATATACCTTTATTGCCGGAGTTTGCTTTCTGGTGGGGAGATGGAGAAACACACATCTTTATTGTCGAGGTATGTCTGCTGGGGTATCCCATCAATAGAGTCCCATAAAAAGGCTCTAGAATGTGGGTGTCGAGATGAGGTCGACTGTGATGTGAACGATTTCTGACCATCACCCATACTGAGCATGAGTTCCACAAGGTGTGCTGCCTAGTGGGTATTATATACATTTGATGGGGGGTGCAGGGGTGGTGCCCCCTTGGGAAATTAGGATGACATCTGGAGGGCGTGATCACAACATGCAGTATGAAATCTGGGTGGTGGGAAACACAATTGCATATAGCACATCTTTCTGTCATCCTTTTGCCTGTGCTCTTTTTTACTGAGCGCTCTTTGTTCTTGCTTTAAAGTGGGTGAACTGTCTGCTGGTGGGTAGGTGGTGAAACACTCACCTTGATGTTTGCAGTAATTCTGCTGATGTGGAGATGGGGAAACAAACTCCTTCATTGTTGTGGTATTTCTGCTGATTAGGAGGTGGGGAAACACATATCAATATTGTTGGTGAATGTATGCTGATAGGGAGCTGAGGAAACCCTCAACTTGATTGTTGGGGTATTGCTGCTTATGGAGGAGATGGGGAAAACAGTCACTTTGATTAATAGTGTATGTCTACTGATAATGGGTTTAGAAAACATACACATTAATTATTGGGACTATTTCTGCCTATGGGGGAGATACGAAACACACAACATCTTTATTGGGGTATTTCTACTTATGAAGGAGATGGGAAAAACATTCAACTTGATTGATGATATATTTCTGCTGATGGGTGTGGGAAACATACACATTCATTGTTGGCATATTCCTGCTTATGGAGGAGATGAGAAACACACACCATCACTGTTGAGGTTTTTCTGCTGACGTGGAGATAGGAAAACATGAAGTTTTATTGTTGGGGTATTTCTGCTGATGGGGGAGCTGAGAGACACACAACTTCGTTATTGGGGTATTTTTGCTGATGCAGAGATGGGGAAACACACACAAAACTTTACTGTTGGGGTATTTCTGCCTGTGATGGAGATGGAAACACACACACCTTCATTGCTGGTGTAATCCTGCTGACTGTGAAAATATGAAACACATACCATCCTTGTTGGGGTAGTTCTGCCTATGTGGAGATGAAAAAAAAACACACCTTCATTGCTGGTGTAATCAGGCTGATGATGAAGATGTGAAACACACACCATCCTTGTTGCAGTATTTCTGCTGATGGGGTAATGGAAACACACTCTGTCATTGTTCTGGTATTTCTGCTGATGGAGAGGTGGGAAACCCACACCTTCACTGCTGGGGTATTTCTACTGATGAAGAGAGATGGGAAATCTACCTTCATCACTGGGGTATTTCTACAGATGCAGGAGATGGAAAACACACATCTTCTTTAGGGGAAAGACATATCTTCATTGCTGGGGTATTTTTGCTGTTGTAGGAGATGGGAAATCACATACTTTCATTGTTTCTGCTGACTGTGAAATTGGGAAACAGTCAGTTTCATTTGGGGGTCATTTCTGCTTATGGCAAGATGTTGGAAACATGAACATTTATTGCTGGAGTATTTCTGCTGATGGGGGGAGACTGAGAAACATGCACCTTCATTATTTAAGCAATAAACCATGACAGGGTGTGGGTTATGCTGGGATTTACCCACGGCTGTAGTGGTTTGGCCATGAGGCTGAAGGCCGAGTGGTCAAACCAGGTCAGCCGTGGGTAAATCCCAGCATAACCCACATCCTGGAGTGATTTATTGCGATTATACAATGTCTCCCCTTTTTTTGGAGAGAAAGAAATAAGTAAAATAGATTATTTGTTGTATTTTAAATTATTCGTATTCATTTTATTGCTATAGTTCCCCGTTGCTAGATATAATTGCTCCACAGGGAGCAGTATGTCAGCCCCATTCTGTAGTATAACAGCATGCTCTGAATCTGGAGATTGTTTATTATTTTTTTTTTTTTAAATGTTTACCTTAGTAATGGGTGCTTTACATGACGTGGGACAGTAAGTCTGCTGGGAGCTGTTATTTTTAATGTCCATGAGACACAGTGTCTGTTGTGAGCAGTTCCTGTCAGTTTATTTGTGTGGTTTTCAGTGAGCCTGGCGTGATTAGTCACTGGCTTACATAACTTTGAAGGGGCCAAAATTACACACTCTGTAACATGTCATTTTATTCATTTATTTTTCTTGAAGAGAGAGTATTTTTACAGAGGCTGTCTTTGATTAACAAATAACTGACAGTCTCTGTTGTGCGAGTGCTAACGGGCTGCCATCTCACAGCTTGCGCTTTCAGGTTGAAGTCTGCGGTCCGGAGTAAATATCAGAGTGACTCGGGGGGATTTTTTTTCTTTGTCTTGTTTTTCTTTTTTTTTTTTTATTATGCGATTGGGAAACTACTGGTACCAGGACATTTATTTATCGGAGAAGATGCAAAAGCACTGTGCAGGTGGGAGGCAGCTGATCGCTGGACCCAGACCGTCGTTTGAGAGGTGAGGCAATTAAAACCATGCAAGCAAATAAAGTATTTCTTTCATTTTTAAAGTGGGTTTGGCAGCTGTATTATGATCCATTGTGGACAGCTGAGCTACTTGAATTATGATAGTGACATGCCAAATGGGATGGGGGGAAGATAACCGCAGTTCATTTTTGAAACTCCCACTTTGGTGTTCAGGTTTAGAGGAGAAGTAATCTTGTGGTTTATGAGTTTGCTGTTCGGGGGGGGGGGGCTCAGATTGATTTCAGACACGGGCAGATGCAGCTGACTGGCACCCTTTCCCATTGGTATATCACATGATTTACAATGGGTAAAAGGTGCCAGTCAGCCAATCAGAAACAAGTATTTTCAGACCCTATTGTATAATGAACTATTCCTGCTGATGGTGGTGTGGGGAGAATGGGGAACACATCCTCAATATTGGGGCATTAATGCTTCTAGAGGAGATGGCAAAAAATGTCCCCTCACTACTGGAGCATTTCTTATGGTGTTAATGGTTGACTGGGAAACACATCCTGTCACTGTTGGGACATTTCTGCTTCAAAAGGAATAAGAAAACATGTCCCCTCTCTTTTTGGGTATTTCTGCTGATGGTGCTCGTGGTTGATGAGGAAATATATCCTGGCAATACTGGGTCATGTCTGCTACTAGATAATATGGGGAAACGTCCTTTCTCTTCTAAGGTATATCTGTTGATGGTGATGGTGGTTGATGGGGAAACACATCCTTTCACTATTGTTGGAGTATGCTTGCTGATGTTGGAGATTGGGAAATATGCACCTGCATTAATGAGCTGTTTCTGCTGATGGTGGTGTGGGCAGAATAGGAAACAGATCCTCACTATTGGGGCATTTCTGTTTCTGGAGATATGGGAAGCTCATCCTCTCTCTTCTGCAGCATTTCTGCTGATGGTGATGGTGGTTAATTAGGACACATATCCTGTCACTGTTAGTACATTTCTGCTGATGGTGGTGAGGGTGGATGGAGAAACAAACACCCTCAGTTAACGAGCATTTTCTTACTAATGAATATGTCTCTATATCAGGATGGAAACAGGTTATGACAGGATTAATTCAGGCCTTGACATCAACAGATCGGTCTGATTTGAAGACTGGTTACAAGACCTGTCTGCCACTACTGGTCATAGCTTTGTTCCCCTGTCTTGGAGCCACTTGTCAGCTGCTTGTTATCTGGCTTTGTTGAGGTTGTCTAAAGCCATTCTAAATTAAAATTTAATTGAATTAAAAGGTTGGTCAGAGGGGATGGCTCTCATAATGAGGATCTGAGCCTGCTGGCTTTAGTTGGATTTGAAATTCAGTTCTCAGTCACATCAGGGGTTGCAGCTGTTCATTGTGTTTTTGATCCAGAATCCTTAAAGAGATTTTCTGATTTCCAACACAAAAATGCACACTTGGCATCAGTAGAACTCAGTTGTACAAAGTTCTCCCTGAAATGTGCATAGACTCCTAGGTACGTATACTGTGATGGCAGAAAATGACCAAGCTGTCCTTTTATTTTTTTTAATTTTAGGACCTTCCCATTATTAACTGAATACATTTGCATAAAAACAAGATATTTTCCCTTAGACCTCATCTTTTCTAGTTGCTTATTCCTGCTATGAAATCATAATGATCTATCTGTGACACTGCAGGCATGAGAGCTTTGCCTGCAAATATGGACCAATCAAAACTGAACCTAGAGAATTATCTGCAGAGTGCCCCCCAGCTTAGCTTGCAATGAGAGATTTCCTTGCAGCATTGATGGCAATCTTCCATAAGCAGCTAGGACACATGAGCAGGGTGCATCACATACTTTATTTGTTTATGACATAGAAACAGAATTTGATGGCAGATAAGGCCTACCTGGCCCACTTAGTCTGCCCATTTCCCTACCCACATAAGCTCCAGATCCTAAATGATTCTGCAGCTTACCTTCTCCTTCCTACCACTATTGTTGCCTTCTGTCTATCCCATGCATTTTTGAATTCACCTATTGTGTTTGCTGCTACGACCTCTTCAGGGAGGCAGTTCCATGCATCCATCACCCTTTCTGTGAAAAAATACTCCCTTATGTTACCCCTGAAGCCCCCCTCCAGCCACATACTGTGACCTCTTTTTCTTGCACTAATTTTTTCTGAAAGATGCTTCCCTCCTTTGCCCTATTCATCCCCTTGAAGTGCTTGAATATTTCTTTCATATCCCCCCTCTTCCTCCCTTCCTCAAGGGTATACATATTGAGGTATTTCAGTCTTTCCTCGTGTTTTCTGGTGCATTCTTGTCACCATTTTCATTGCCCTTCTCTGCACTATTTCCATTCTGTCTATGTCCTTCTGGAGATGTGGCCTCCAGAACTGAACACAGTATTCCAGATGTGACCTTGCCAATTGTCTGTACAGCGGCATCACCACCTCCTGTTTTCTACTGGTGATGCCTCTCCCTATGCACCCTAGCATAACTCCGGCCCTCCCCACTGCCTTCTCACATTGCTTGGATACTTTCAGGTCATCCATTATAATTATTACCTCCAGGTCTCTTTCCAGTTTTGTTGTTGTTGGTATCTCCCCCCTCCCCCATCTTGTATTCCTCTCCAGGATTCCTGTGCCCCAAGTGCATGACTTTGCACTTTTTTGTATTGAATCTAAGCTGCCACAATCTTGACCACTCTTCCAACTTGCCTAGGTCTCTTCTCATTCTTTCCACCCCATCTGGAATGTCCACCCTATTGCAGATCTTGGGGTCATCTGCAAAGAGGCTTCCCTTCACTTCCAGCCCCTCCGCAATGTTGCTAATGAAGACATTGAAGAGAACTGGCCCCAGGACAGAGTCTTGTGGCACCCCGCTGGTCCCCCTCCTGCCCCAGGATTGAACTTGGTTAGCAACCACCCTCTGTGTTCTGCTGCCCAGACAATTTCTGACCCAAATCACTATCTTGGGACCAACTCCCAGACTGTCCAACTTGTTTATTAACTCATGTATGGGACAGTGTCAAATGCCTTGCTAAAATCTAGGTGAGCAATGTCCACCTCCCCCCCCCAAACCGATCAACCACCCTGGTTACATAGTCAAAGAAATCAGTCAAGTTTGTCTGACAAGATCTAGCAGCTATGAGTGCATGTTGCCTTGGGTCTTGTGCCCCACTGGCATCAATATATGCTACAATCCTTTCTTTTAGAATCAATTCCATTATTTTCCCCACCACTGAGGTCAAGCTGACCAGCCTGTAATTCCCAGCTTCCACCTTGCTCCTACTTTTGCATAATGGAACCATATTTGCCCTCCTCCAGTCCTTTGGCACCACTCCCTCCTCCACTGATTTGTTAAATAGGGCTGTTAATGGTGCCCGTAATACTTGCCTGAGTTCTTTCAGTTTTGTTGGATGCATCCCATCTGGACCCATTGCCTTGTCCACTTTTAGTTTCGAGAGTTTCTTTAGGACTCCCTCCTCAGTGAATGGACTGGTGTCCACCTCTCCTCCATATGTGTTTCTACCATCTAATTTTGGTCCCTCCACTTCCCCTTCTTTTGAAAATACCAAGCAGAAGTATTTATTCAGAAGTTCTGCTTTTTCTGGGTCCCCTTCCACACATGTCCCCTCTTCCTTTTGCCTCACAATCCCTCCATTGGTCTTTTTCCTCTCTCTCTCTCTCTCTCTCTAATATACCTGAAGAAGTTTTTTCACCTTATTTTACTGATTGTGCTTTTCTTTCTTCAGTCTGCACCTTTGCCTTCCTGACTGCTTTCCCCACTTTTTTCTGTGTTGCCTGATACAGTTCCCTGTTTTCCTTCCTCTGTGTTTCTTTGCACTTTCTGAATGCCCGTTTCTTTTCCTTAACCTTCCCTGCCACTTCATTAGAAAACCAGTGTTTTTTTACTTTTTTTGCTTTGTTGACATACTTTACAGAGAGGCTTGTTGCCTCTGCTATGGCTCCTTTAAGTGTCTTCCACTGTACCTATACCCCCCACCTTTGTCAGGATTTTCTTGAGGTGTTCCCCAATTTTTGCAAAGTCAACCCTTTTAAAATACAGGACCCTTATGTTTGTGTGGCTTGACTCTACTATTGTCTTTACCTTAAACCACACTCTATGGTGATAGCTGGACCCTAGATGGCTGCCCACTGACAGATCTGTTATTCTGTCACCATTGGTGAGAACCAGGTTTAATATTGCTCCCTCCTGTGCGGGCTTCTCCTCTAGCTGTCTGAGGCATGACCCCTGCAGGCCATTCAAGATGTCTCTGCTCCTGTTAGTGACTGCATAGGTTTTCAAGTTAACATCTGGTATGTTTAGGTCCCCCACCAGCAACACTTCCCCTTTCCCTGCCATTTTGTGAATGGTATCCACCAATACCCTGTCTATTTCCTCCCCCTGTGCTGGAGGTCTGTTGACAACCCCAGTGTGGATGGGGGTGCCATTTCCTGTCTCTAAGGTGATCCATAATGCCTCCTCCCCTTCCTGTCTTCCCCCTAACTCAGTTGCTTTGATCCCCTCCCTGATGTAGATAACCACCCCCCACCCTTTTTGCCCACCCTGTCTCTTCTGAAGATTGCGTGCCCTGGTATAGTAACATCCCAGTCATGGTTACCTTTGTACCATGTTTGAGTGACTGCGACAATGTCTAGGTCTTCCTCTGCCATCAAAGCTACTAGGTCTGGAACCTTGTTTCCCAGGCTACAGGCATTTGTACACATGATTTTCCATGTTTTTATGCCTCCGCCTGTACCTGCTCCCCCTTTATCCCTATGCCTTCCCTCTATGCCTCTCCTGCCTTTACCTCTATTTGTGGTTCCTTCTGTTGATTCCTCAGCTCTAGTATTCTTCTGTTTATCTACCTTAACCCATAAGGGGGGGCAGTAGGTTTTGCCCTGCTTACTGCGGCCACCCCCCTTTGCTAGTTTAGATGCTTGCCAATGAAACATTTAAACCTCTTACACAGGATCTTGGTTCTCCCCTCAGATGGATGCAGGCCATTCCTCCCGTACAGGCCTGCATCTCTCCAGGTGGTCCCCCAGTCCCCAGTGAAACCAAATCCCTCAGTTCCACACCAGCTCTTCGGACATTTGTTGAATCTCCTGGTGTGGAGTTCCCTAGCCTCTCCCATGACATAGACAGGTAACACTTCTGAGAACGTTACCATGTGTGTCACCTAAGACCCCTCCCCAACTCTGTGAGCTCCCTCTGCACTGCCCTCACCTCATCCCAAGTCAGGGCACTTGTCCTCTGGTGGACAATAACATCTAGCTCACCCTCCCATCCTGCTGTCCTAGCAATCCTTTGGATACCCTTCCCATCCCTCTAAGCCATGGTGCTGGGTAGGCACCTGACCTCCCTCTCTCCTGGCCCCATTTCTACCCCCCTAATAATACAGTCCCCCACTAGGAGTTGCTTCCTTCTCATTTGGGATCCCTTGCCACCCCTCAGGGATCTCCTTTGCAGAGGATCCCCACATCCACCCTGTCCACCACTGCATGTGCCTTCATGAGACAGTCCTGCCCCACCAAGATGGTGAAGGAGTTGTGGAGTGAAACTTCATGTTGGATGCACCTCTGCCTCACCTCACTCACCCTCCCTGAGCCCACCTTTGTCCAACAACCCCTCCTTTCTGGCATACATTGAGGCAGTGGGTGTGGACCTGGTGGTCCGTGGATGGGAAAAGAGGTCTTCCAAACCCTAGTCAACTCGATTTGGAGATGAGCAACCTCCTCCCTCAATCCAGAGATGTGCCTGCAAATGGGGCAGCATCACAGCCCCTAGAGCATCTTCATGAAGACTGCCTCCCCACAGCACTGCATTGTACCACTCCCATCATGTCTGTGGTGATTTTCCCCTTCATATGCTTCAGTTACACCCTATATGTTTTTTTGGTGTGTGTTTTGTACTTCCTGTCTGGAGGCAGGAAGCCACAATCTACTATGGACCAACGATCTATATATGGAGGACGAGCCTGGGTGGTGGGTGGATGAGGGGGGGATGATGGAATTTCCAGTGCTCCCTTTGTCAGTGAAAACAATCAAAACCAGGTAGGCCCACTAAGATGAGAAGTCCTTTTTTGAGGGCCAACTCAAAATTAGTTAAACAGATGAAAACTGTACATAAAAATTGACAAAAAAATACAATTAATTATAGGAACTTACACATTGGTTCTTAGTCATATGTTTGGAAAAACAATTAATAAATTAAAACAGCATGAAAGCAGGCAAAACTAATAGCACAATTCTTGGCAAGGAACTAATGAACTCATTTTATGGATACAAATTCAGTGATAACAGGTGCACTGGCTGTGCTCTAGTAGATGGGTCTTTAGACTTTTCTTAAGCCCCCAAGGGTGGAACAGTTCTGTAATTCTGTTGGGAGAATGATCCAAAGGGATGAAGCTGAGGTGGCAAAGGGCCTTTTGACTGAGCCTGACATAAAGCGTGGCACCTTCAGAAGAATGCAGTTGGAGGATTGTAGTACCCCACTTATGGGGTTTAGGAACAAGGATCTCGGTATGGAACTCCCTACCCAAAGAAGTGGTTGGTAGTCCATCAGTGGACAGTTTTTAACTGAAACTGGATAAGTTACATCAAGCAAGAGGCCTATTAGTTTAAAAAAGGCGAGCACTATGGACATACGTCTTATTAGTTCTGTACAAACCTATGTTATCTATGTTACCTATGTAAGGTCCCCTTATGCCTATCCCATGCATTCTTGAATCCCGCCACAGATTTCACCCCCACCATCTCTGCTGGAAGGCTGTTCCAGGCATCCACTACTCTGTCTGTGAAGACGTACTTCCTTACATTTCTCCTGAGTCTGAATAGTGTATGTAAAGTTAAAAAGGTTAACCAGAGTTTTAAAATGGAACAATTTTTATTTTTATTGGGAAGCACTATCCCCTTGACAAAACTGCTACTCCCTTATAAAAAAATCTAGATACACAATGGCTACAGACAAGTGAAGTGGTTCCAGAAGAACAGCTGCAAGCATCTTTATGGACCCAGAAGCCCAAATGTTTACTGTGGAAAAATGCACTACACAAATCCCACATGGGAAATTGCTCTGTAACTTCTTCTGATATAAACTCAAAAGCCAGCCCACAGTCCCGGCACCTATCCGGGGTTCATTCCCCTACAGTCCCCATGGACTCTACTCTCTCATGGTTGCTTCTTTTAAGCAGAATCTCTGACATCACATTTCTCCTGCCTTCGTGGTCTCCCACAAGGGACAAAACCCAGGTAGACTGTTCTGATGGGTCCCTGATTAATTCCTTGGAGGACGAATGATTATCTCCTCCATCTAGTGGGAGGAGGTGGGCATTACACACATATTCTTTGTATTAAGCTTTCCCCTTGTCCTTATTACTGTGCACATTAATGCCGCAGTATTTGTTAGTGGAACAAAATTTCTTTATATAACAGCTTTAGTTATAATGTATTTATGGCAAAAGCAGCAATATATTCAATTTCCTTTTAACTGTATTCCATTCCTGAACCGAGATATATGGTTTTGAGGTTTCTAAAAGTCCCTGTTTTCTGACTACACCTACTAAAAGTAAAATTTATTTATTTATTTATTAAATTTTGGTGACCCGGTAGGCCCACTGGGCCCCAAAGGTCCCTTTTACAGGGGCGACCCGGGATAACAATACTAGTTAGATATAGAAAGAGCAAAAAAAAAGAGAACATTTGTATACATAAGTTATTACAACACAAGGAAGTTACAGGAATCAGTGGATACAGGCATGGTTATCATCATGACACAATTTGAGTAGGTAATTCATTGCATGTAGTTTAATTCCAGTGGTAGTATATGACCCCAGGTGAGAAGAAGGAAAAAACAGTTGGAGGCAGGTAGTACGTAGGCTTTTCTAGTAGAAGGTGTGTGAGAAGGAGGGGAGTGCCTAAGGAGACTTATGAACCATGGCAGTGGCATGAACTTGAGGTTAGCATATGGGACTTGAGCCTGGTGTGGAAGTTCATGAGTGAGGGGGCATCTTGGACAGAGGGGGGAGCTTGTTCCATTGGCAGGGTGCTTGGGAGGAAAAGGACCTAGCGCCAGCATTTGTCCTTACTCTGGGGACTTCTAATAGTGTTCTATCTGAAGTCCTTAGGTTCCTTGAGTTGTGCTTGAGAGTTATAGACTTGGCTATGTTAGGCAGATCATGGGGTTTGAGAAGCTTGTAGGCCTGGACAAGCAGGGGATATTGGAGATGAGCAGCCAAGGTAGGCCAGCAGAGCTGGGCTACAGAGTCGCAGTGATGTCGTTGTGGGTGGTCTTCAGTGGCAAAGTGAGCAATTTTATTTTACAGGGTTTGCATCCTGGTTATCTCTTGCTTTCCCATGCCCCGTATTATAGGGGCCGCAAAGGTCAGGGTAGGAAGCAGGACACTAGTAGCAATAGAGAGCCTGGCCTCAGGGAAATTAAGACTTTGGTGTGGTGTGGTGTTGTGCTGTTACCATCAGAAATGTTTATGAGCCCCTTCTTAATTACACCCACAATATGAATCCAGTGTATAAAGTTAAAAGATAACCTCAAGGGAAGGAATTTCTGAAAACTGCTAGTGGTGGCCATCTTAATGATTTGAGTGATTCATTATAAAGATTAGTAAAACAAGGTGTTTCAAAATATGTGAGAGAACTATAAATGAATCTAAGGATGTCAGAAATATAATTTTGCAAAAAATGACACAATTAAATTTTTTGCCAGCCAAAAAAGTACAACTATGCGAAAACAAGATCATTGTCCATTTGATTTCATCAGCTCTGGCTGCTTGTCTACAACTGACATCATAATCCTCTTCTTGTAATGTCAGTCTGTTGCCATGGAAATATTTATGACATCTTCTACAGAAGATATGGATGTCAGGTGCAGACAATCAGCCAGAGTAGCTGGAGACTGGAAGACTGGGATCCTTTTTTTGTGACAAGGCATGTGGGTTCCATGTAATAATGGCGATCGACAAACCACGATCACCATTAGAGCGAGTGTATATCACTGAAAATAAAAATGGCGATGTACACTCCCAGTGAGTAAAACAACAACATGGGCAAAAATATTCTTATATTTATGGGGCCAGCCCCTGGATTCCCTTACTAAAGATTATCAACTACAGGGAGGTGCATGTCGGGGAGGGGGAGACACTGTTAAAAAAAAACACTCATGACAAACACTGAAATGTACAACCTTCTCCAGCCTAGCACCCTTAACCTACTGCACCAGAGCCAGCCACCATCACCACCACACCATACAGCCAACTCAGCAACACCATGCCACACTACCTCCCACATCCTTTCTTCCTTATCCCTCCCCTTCCAGTTGACATCCTATATCGTCACTCTTCTTCCCTCGCCAACCCATATCCTCACTCTTCTTCCCCTCACTACCCTTCCAGGGCAGCTCACATAGTGGGCACTGAAACTGAGTTGTTCATCTCTGAATCGATCAATTTCAGTTGCCCATATCACAAGATACCATGCGTGTGGTTATTAAGAAACTGGAGGCACTAAATACAGAACATTTATGAAACTGAAGCTGAAATGTGTCTAAAAATAATGTTTTTCTATTGTTTCCTCTTTGTTGTCAGGGGATCAGTAACTCCCTTTCTACAGCATATATGTTAATTAAGCAATAAAGCATGACAGGGCAGTGGTTATTGGTGGATTTACCTACACCTTGTGTCATGTGTCATGAGAACAACTGAGAGACTTAACCAAACTAGAAGTGGATAATTCCACAATTACAATTGTCCTGGACTGCGTTATTGCAATTATACAGCTGACCCATGTACAAAATCAATTTGAAAATGCATATAATTTAGTTTTGTTTTTGACAAATATTCTTCCTCACCAGTGAGTTATTGCAGGATTTCTGGTCAGAGGATTTTTTTGTCAGTTGTATAATTGCCCTTATACAATGGCAAGAAAGAATCTTGGACTGTGATTGGTCAGTTTGGGGCTGGACCCATGGCATTATCCCAGCACGTCTGCACAGGTCTAGTCTCAGCACTGTGAACCTGCTCCTGACCATCTTATTGATTGTTTCATCTTCTCTTAAAAACAAAAAATATGTTTCCACACAAAAACTTCTTTAAAATTATTTTTTTTATTCTGTATAACAATGAGCCATTGTATAATAGGAATAATGCACTCCAGGGTGTGTGTCATTGGGGGATAACGCCACACCTGGGGCATTGGATGCACTCGGCCTGCGGCCTCGTGCCCAACCCCCCCCAGGCGTGGCGTTATCCCAGCACGACACACGCACCCTGGAGTGCATTATTCTTTTACTTTTTAATGGCAGTTTATTTGGCTGTGTAGTGCTTTTCTGTAGTAGATTTTGGATTCATGATTTTAGCTTTCAGTCAGACCTACAGTCCCTTCCAACCATACATTACATTATTGTGTTCCTATGTATCCATCCAGGTCGAGTAACTGAAAAAGCAGGTGGACAGCAGTGTTTCTCGATCTATGGTGTTAAGGGTAGACCCTCCCCCCGATAGAGTAATGACAGTGGCTTGCATCTGGTGATATCAATTGGCAAAGTCACTATTTATAATTTACTTCTCTGGGATAGGTCCGGCTGAGATGCAACACCTTGTTATCCGTGGAGTCCTGTTTTTGGGCACTTTTACAGCTGTGAAAGACTGAAGTGCTCCGAGGTTGAGTGGGGACTAAAGCAGAAGGAGGTTAAGTGATTTACTCAAGGTCAAACTCACTGGCATTTTGGGGGGTGGCTGAACTTGGCATCTCCTGGCTTCCAGAGTTGGTATTTAACCAATGGACTGCACAGCATCCCAGTTGCATTAATAGGCTGGGGACAGTGGCCTGTAACTGGTGCTGCCAGTTATCTCGGTTACACCTCTACTTACAGTACATGGGATGCTACTTCAGTGAATATGGAGCAGCCCTTAATCTATTCAAATGTATACCCATCCAGGTTATGGTAGCATCAGGACCCACTGGCTGATTGCAACAAATGAAGTCACTGGTAGGGGACCTGCAGTCATGCAAGGGGTGGGCTACATTCAGAGCTGGTTTATTTATTTGTAATTGTTTTGCCAGATAAGCAATACAGAAAACTACCATCTCATTTACTAATGCAAGTTTGTTTTGGGGGGGAGGGTAGATGGGAGGGGGAGGAAGAGTCATTTGTTGAGGAATATGGACCAGCAATGATAGCACAGCTTAGCACAGAGGTACAGTATGTTACGTTATTTTCCCTAGTTACAGTTAGTACCAGACTGAGATAATTGTTTAACTTTTTGAAAAATGTTTGAGTGGGGGATCCCACACCCTCTATTTATGATAAAAATTTGGGGGGGTTGACCCCCTAACTTAACCAAATTGAAAAAAAGAAACATCCCAGCCATACTAGTGAACCCTAATTAGTGCAAATAGTGTAGCCTACTGTGCTACACTATTAATACTGGTCTTTAACCCTTCAGTAATGCCAAGGAACACTGGTATAAAATAAAATGAAGCACAAAAAGTCAGTTCTTCACTACAGGCAAACATAAACCAAATGCCACAGAAAAGGTGAGTAACATACATGACGACTGAACCAGAAGCACTATGTGCTGTAAATCTGCGGTAGCTCATTATATAGATTCATATCTTCAGTTTATTACATATAGTTGAAAAAAACCTATTAGAAAAGTAACCCTCTATACATAGAAAAAATTGGAAGTGAGACTTTGCTGACACTGAACATTTTCCATCAACCCATGGACTGGAACTGAAACAGGATGCAAAGGACTATGTGAACGGTTGTGTAAATGGCTGGTCTTATTCCAGTAATAATAAAAGCCCCCAGTAATCAGCCTAAATCAGTTTTAAAGAATGCTGGCCAATCTGAAGGAACAGTCTTGGACTTTACTTCAGGGCCAAGTGATACAGAAGAGTCAACAGGTGCATCCTCATTTTTAGAGGAGACCCACTTTAACTACCAGAGACCCATGCAGGAGCCAATACAAAGCAATGTTTTGGTTCCAGCAGAGGAATAGCACAAGAGAATGGGGGGAGGCAAAAGTACCAAAAAGTTCAAGTTTGGAACTCCACTTTCATGTGTGGTCTCAGTTAATGATGTTGTGTGCAAAGGTGCCCCAAACTCCAACATCCCAGACCTAAGGTGGCAATAGGTAATAGAGCAGGTACTGGTTTCTATGGCATAAGAGAGGTACCCCTCTGATGAGAAATGCCACAAAACACCCCTAGACACAGGAAGGTCCTGGTAATTGCACATACAGTAGTTCATGTGTATCATGCCATAC
Organism: Neoceratodus forsteri; assembly: GCA_016271365.2. Classification (NCBI taxonomy): domain Eukaryota; kingdom Metazoa; phylum Chordata; order Ceratodontiformes; family Ceratodontidae; genus Neoceratodus; species Neoceratodus forsteri. The sequence goes on from CM028137.1 coordinate 754,188,090, forward strand.
TTCAGCCAGAAAATTGCACAGAAGGGGTACAAATTCACAGAACACATTCATAGGCTTCAGATTTTGGCATAGTTGGAATATTGGAAAACTGGTTTTACTTTGTGATGTTTTGTAAAATTTTCATGAAATTGGATTTCGCACTTTCTGCCCAGCAGTTATTCCTTCTTTTTTTGTTTGTTTGTTTTGCAGTCTGTTTACCCGTGATAGCCCAGCAGAGAGGTAACATCTCATTTTTAGTGTGTTGCTGTTTTATTATAGTTTAGTTTTTGTTGATCAGAAAACCAGGACTAGAAAATACTGTCTATTTTCAGCCTTGTCCAGGGGGGATACAGATGCAAAGCAACTGAAATGGAACCAGTATTGTGGTGGTATTTTAGGGAATGGTGAAAAATACAGTATGGCCAAGACATTGAGGAAATTCACCCACTTGTTTCAAAAAAGGCCATGGGATATTTAATGTTCACCTGAACAAGCACCACAAAAGACAGACAGGACCTTGGTTTAAAACTTCTTCTGAAAGACAGCACACCCAGACAGTGCAGAATCCCCTTAGTACTGCTTTGGCATGCTGGGGTGGGCTCCCAGCATGCCACCTGTGTGTGTGTGGGTGGGTGGGTGCATTAGCCAACGAGGGATTGGGCACCCCAGTCGGCAAACAAGGAAAAAGGGGGGCTGTAGGAGCCGAGGGGGGATTGGGCAACCCCCGCTATCAAAACGGAAGGGGGACCTACATTATGCCGATGGGGAGGGCTCCCCCATTGGCAAAATTCAAGGAGGAGGGAGGATACATGCTGACGGGATTGGGCACCCCACCGGCAAAGAGAAACTGTTGGGGGCACATGATGCCAAGGGATTGGGCACCCCTCCACAATCGAAAGGGGAGAGTTAATGATGCCGACAGGATTGGGCACCCTACCCATACAGTAAAGAAAGGGGGTTGACAGGGCAACAGCGGCAGTCACTGCCGCCATGTTGCCTGCACGTAGGGAGAGGCGGTTGTGGTCACGCCTGCATGAGAGCTTCACTCTCATTGCAGCGGACCTTTTGATAGCTCTCTTCACCTCATTAGCCAGGCAGGGTGCCACCCCCTGCTGCTGGCTGATTGGGGAATGCGGGATGCACCTACTGGTGCGTGCCCTGCATTTGCCCAACAGCGACCGCGCCTCCAAATCTCCACTGCTCAAGATGTTGGCTGCGCAAGCGCGCCAACATAAAAAGAAATGGGATGACCCAAACTGTATATGGTCCAGAATCCCCATTCAGTGGGTGCCCTAATTTCTTCTATCCTTATGACACTGGGTTTACAAGTTCACATTTTTTGGGACTGCTTAAGGACAGGGCCCTTCTGGTCTGAGGTCAGGAAAAAATATTCAACAAATTGTATAAATAACTTTGGTCCCCACATTTAAAAATATTTCCTTGACCAGCCCTTAACTGGGGCTAGAACCTTGCATAACAGCTGTCTGTCCTTAATCTTAGCGGCTGGGGCAGGTAAAGTCATTATGCAGCAGTGGCTCACAAACACATGTCCCTCACAACGTCAATGGCTCAACAACATTCCGAAAGTCAAAAGCATGGAAGTTATTACAGGGCTCCTTAGACTCAAACAGGATAGTTTTAATTCTTGGTGGCTTCTTTTTTATAGCTACAGATGACACAGAAAATATCTCGGTAATGACTTGTAAAGGAATTCTTTTTTAATTGGTACTTGCAGCCTAACCTTAAGCAAGAAACATACTAAGTACTCTGGTTATTTTTGCAATAGTTTATGCATTTTGTTACTGAAACCTAAATGGATCATCCATTTTCAGACATCGATAACTATATTTATACAAGCATTCGTTAATGCCGAATGTTTGCTTCCTGGTATTAGCATTTGAAATGCAGGAGTTAGACTGATGCAGAATAGGAATGGCAGTGAAGTATGGAAGTTCACGCCTACCCCACCTCCATCTTGTAGAGATGGAGAGGCATTGGGGTAAGTGTGTGGGTCGTCACCCATGACGGTCATGCCATGTCACCTCATCTTATTCTGCAGACAGTGACAAGTGTTGCGGTGTGCCTTAGGGTGTTTGGCTGTACAGTGACCCCAATCCTCATGGACATATGCTGAAATGGGCACAGCATAGGAGAATGGGGTGAAGTGTGGGGCTGAAGATTCCAAGGTACACCTTGATGGCTGTCAGTGGCTGGGGGGTGGGATGGCATGCGTAGTAGAATCGGCAATCGAAAGGCACTGCCTGATGCCTGTCCATCTAAACAGGGTAGGACGTGATGGTTAGAAACCCTAACGCCTCGGGTGTTTGTTGTTATTTACAGTACAAATGTTCAACATGGCCTTTTTGTGACCCCACCTCACGAAAGCATTTGGGACCTCTTCTCATGAAGAATGGCAATGTGATTTTGTCAATGTGTCCCAAATATTGACTTCCAACAGTGACAGTGCCATTCTGTGCCACATGTAAGAAAACACAGATTGGGCAGAATGTGAAGAATGGCAGCTGTGCCATCCATAGGGAGGTGTGAAGGGATGGCAATGTTGAAAATTTGTAGTGGGAATATTAAAAATGCACGCATTTCCAAGCATACGTGGAAAGTGCACAACGCATGCACGTAACACAGTCATTTTATGGACTGCAGTCACCAGATTTTCCACATAGGCATTTACGACATGTGCTCATGAAGAATGTCACTGTGATTGTGTTAATGTGTCTTGAGCACTGATTTCCCACAGCAACCATGGTATTCTGCGCCAGAAGTGCAAAAACACATTGCGGCCAGGATGTGATAAATTACTGCTGTAGTGTTCAGAAGGAGGTGTGGAAAAATGGCAATGTTGAAAATCTGGAGTGAAAATATTACAAATGTGTGAAGTTATGAGCGTGCGTGCAAACTGTGCAACGCATGATCGTAACACAGTCATTTTATGGAGTTCCATCACCAAATTTTCAGCATAGGCGTTTTAGGACCTCTGCTAATGAACAGTGTCACAGTAATTTTTATGTTGCTTGCACGCATGTGCAAGAAACATAATGCCATCATCCGAGTTTTCGGAGGTGTGGCACCCCCTCTTCCAATTCAGTCAGTGAGTCTGCAAGCGCAGCTGCAGTTCTCCAATGACTGCTGCAGCTGTCTATGACAGCAGTCAAAATACAGTGGCATACAGTTGAAAGGGAGAGCTCTGCTTCAGTGAGCAGAGCTCTCCTCCCCCATGCACGCACAAGCATGCAAGCACGCATATTGCATGCTGATGAGCCCCCCCCCCACGCACACACTGTATGGGTGACGGGGGTGCCTAATCCCGTCGGCTCCAAGCCTCCCAACAAAAGCTGTCCAGGTGCCCCCAGCATGGCAAAATGTTATAGCCAGCGGGTGCCCAACCCCGCTGGCTCCACGGCTGCACGCCCCCCACCTTCCAGGTGCCACGCTGGGAGCCCACCCCAGCATGGCAAATCTTGTTATAACCAACGGGTGCCCAATCTCGCCAGCTCCAGCCCCCAAACAGTTTCCTTCCAGCTGCCATGCTGGGAGCCCACCCCAGCGTGGCAAACGCCCCTGGCGCCGCTTTAATTAAAAAAAATCCCTGTAAATAAAAAAACGGTCCCTCACAGTCTCACTGCCCCCACCCGCACTACCCACTGTGGACCCTGCCTTTCCACACCCTCCTCACCCCATACTTACCTCTGAGCTCGCGACAATCTTCGTGGACGTGGGGAACACGCTCTGCACTCTTCAAAGCCGACTGCAAACTGAGGAAATGCCAGTAAGCTGTATAATGGAATAAATAGGTTTTTCAACTTTGTTGCATATCTCAGGCATTTTGGAATTTTGGGCCCAAATTTTCAACATGGGTTTTGGGACCCCTCCTCATGAATTCTTGCACTGTTATGGTGTTAATCGGCCGAAGGGTGATTTCGCCGTCCACTGCACAAAAATCACCTTTTGGGGCTAATTAACGAAATGACACTGCCAGTGTTCATAGGTGGGCTCTCAAAAGCCTATGTTGAAAATTTGGGGAAAAATTCCTAAAATGACTGTTTTATTTAGAAGGCGGCGTTGGCGCAGTTCCTACGCACGTCAGAAGTTTGCGAATTTTCAATATTTTCACTCCAGATTTCCAACATTGCCATTTTACTTCACCTCCTTATGAGCAGTACAGCTGTCATTTTTCACATCTTGCCCAAAACGTGTTTCCGCCGATGTAGCACACAATGGCGCAGTCAGTGTGTGAAATCCATGTGTGGGACACATTAAGAAAATCACAGTGACACTATTCATGAGCAGAGGTCTTAAAATGGCTATGTTGAAAATTTGGTGAAAAGATTCCTAAAATGACTGTTTTACGAGCATGCATTGCGCAGTTCCTACACACGCTCGTAAGTTTGCAAATTTTCAATATTTTCACCCAGATTTCCAACATTGCCATTTTACCATACCTCCTTATGAGCAGTACAGCTGTCATTTTTCACATCTTGCTCAAAATGTGTTTCTGCCCATGTAGCACATACAATGGCTAGCAGTCGGTGTGCTGCAAATCCATGTATGGGACACATTAAGAAAATCACAGTGGACACTGTTCTTGAGCAGAGGTCTTAAATGGCTATGTTGAAAATTTGGTGAAAAAATTCCTAAAAATGACTGTTTTACAAGCACGCCTTGCGCACTTCCTATGCACGCTCGTAAGTTCGCGAATTTTCAATATTTGCACTCCAATAACTTCCAAATACCTAAACAGCACATATAAGCAAGCAACATTTGGCACTGACAAATGCTTGTTGTAATGTGTCCCAAACAGTGATTTCCCACAGCGACATCGCCATTGTGCGCTGGAAGTGCGAAAACACATATTGGCCAGGATGTGAAAAATGACAGCTGTCCCGTTCATAAGGAGGTGCAGAAAAATGGCAATGTTGACAATCTGGAGTGAAAATATTGCAAATGTGCGAAGTTACGAGTGTGCGTGGAAACTGCGCAATGCATGTTCGTAACACAGTCATTTTATGGACTTTTGTCACCAAATTTGCAACATAGGCATCAAGGACCTCTGATAATGAACAGTGTCACTGTGGTTTTTGTAATGTGTCCCGAACATGGATTTCCCACAGCGACCACGCTGTTGTGCGCCAGAAGTGCAAAAACACATTTCGTCCAGGATTTGAAACATGACAGCTGTACTGTTCATAAGGAGGTGCAGAAAAATGGCAATGCTGACAATCTGGAGTGAAAATATTGCAAATGTGTGAAGTTACGAGCGTGCGTGGAAACCATGCAACGCATGCTCGTAACACAGTCATGTCATGGACTTTTCTCACCAAATTTTCAACATAGGCATTTTAGGACCTCTGCTAATAAACGGTGTCACTGTCATTTTCATAATGTGTCCCTAACATGGATTTCCCATAGCGACTGCACTATTCAGTGCCAGAAGTGCGGAAACACATTTCGGCCAGGGTGTGAAAAATAACAGCTGTACTGTTCACAAGGAAGTTTGAGAAAATGCCAATGTTGAAAATCTGGCATGAAAATATTGCAGATTCATGAAGTTATGAGTGTGCGTAGCAACTGCACAACGCATTCTCGTAAAACAGTCATTTTTTGGATTTTTTCCACCAAATTTGCAACGTAGGCTTTTTGAGAGCCCACCTCATGAACACTGACACTGTCATTTCATTAATTGGTCCCGAAAGGTGATTCTGCACAGTGACCACGAAATCACCTTTCGAGGCCGATTAACACCATGACAGTGACAGAATTCATGAGGAGGGGTCCCAAAAACCACATGTTGAAAATTTGCTGCCACAATTCCAAAAAATGCCAGAGAGAGATGCATCAAAGTTGAAAAAACCCTATTTATTCTATTATACAGCTTACCGGCATTTCCTCAGTTCGCGGTCAACTTTGAAGAGTGCAGACGTGTTCCCGGTCCACCGAAGATCGTTGCGCCAGACTCCAGAGGTAAATATGGGGTGAGGGGGAGGTGTGGGGAGGCAGGGTGCACAGTGGGTGGGTGCAGGTTGTGGGGGGTGAGCAGGGAGACCGCGAGGGACCATTTCCTTTGTTTACAAGTGAAACAAAACAAAAAAAAGACATCATGGACTTTTTTAAACAGGGAATTTGGCATGCTGAGGTGGGCTCTCAGCATGCCAACCAACTGTTGGGGGCAGTTGTAGCTGAAGGGGGCTGGGCACTCCTGTTGGCACAAAAGTGTTGGGGAGGTGCAACAGCCGAGGGGGATTGTGCACCCCCTTGGCAGTACTGTTGCTACTCTTTGGGGGGGAACTTATGCCAATGGGGAGTGGGCTCCTCTGTCGGCACATCAGCCTGGGAGGGGGGACATAATGCCAATGGGGAGTGGGCTCCCCCATCAGCAACTCAAATCGCACCCGAGGGATGCAAGTCGATGGGGATTGGGGACCCCGTTGGCAAAAACACACTGTGTGCGGAGGGGCATATGCTGCCAAGGGGGATTGAGCACCCCCTCAGCACTGGAGCCACATTAATATTGTTTGTGAACAGGGCAGCAACATGCCACCATGTTTACAAACAATATCACAGTAGCAATGTTCCACCCAGTAATGACGGGTAGCTCCCTAATTGCAGAAAATTGCTGACGCTGCAATGACGAGGTGTCCCATGACTGCTGCGGTGAAAATGTTACAACTTGGTGCAACTTCTGGAAGTCATTGTCATCAGCACACTGTGCCTCCATTGGTGCACCATGGCCAGGCCCCAAAATGCTGTGCTTCCCTTGGCTGCTACACTGCCACGCCTCCCTAACCCGCTTCTCTTCTAAGCTGTCGCATAATGTTTCTTGCGCATAAGCGCAAGCAAACATAAAAATGGATCTGGAGTTTTCTGCACCCTGATTGCCTGAGAAGCACCTGTGGTCATGACCTTACCAGGGCATATTATCCCAACCGGCACCTCTTTAGCCAGTAAAAATGAAGAACAGCACATATCACTTCTCTGTGCCAATGTTTACCTTTTAGATGTGAAGCTGGGTACTGCACCCCGCCCCCCGACACAGACACACACATACACTCACATACACTATCTCTCTGTCGTTGTAGTAAGTGGATAGACAAGTGTTCAAATCAGTTTTGACAAAAAAATGTTTTAAAATAAATTCTGATCTGCGGAGGTCCCAACCACAATTAAACAACTGACGCATGTGCCTCCAGGATGTGAGTTAGAAATGGTGTTAAAGATATGCTCATCAGTGCTGCCAAGAAATGGCTATTAAATTAAATCTGAGACCTACCCTTCCACCAGATTTGCTGCTAGTACTATAGCACTGCCATCACCATTAACAAGTTGTTTCCTCGTCCTGTATCACAATACCACTACAATTTTAAACAGGCGAAGGAGAAAATCGCTCTCTATGGCAGCTGCTAAGGGACATGCTCGCTCCTGTTACAGCAGGTGGCATTCACTTAAACACAAGAAGCACCCCATGATTTCACTCCCTGCCTGATTCAAAAGGAAGAGAAACTCAACAGCAAAGCAGTAGAATAAAACAAAATAGGCACTTTTGGTTTGTGACTGTGTGTGTGTGTGTGTGTGTGTGTGTGAGTGTGTGTGTATGTGTGTGTGTGTCTGTAGGTATGTGTGGTGGGGGTGGTCTGGAATGCAGGATCATCAGCAGACACTTTCAGTGCCGGTCATATGGGCCACTCCTTAGTGACAGGTGGCTGCCATGCAAAACTGTGTACTCCTGCCAATATATGTAATTATTGTCTGTAACTAATCGGGGTCACTCCTGAAAAAGGGACCTCTGGTTTCAGTGAGCTTACCTGGGTATCAAAATCTAAATAAATAAATAAATTTAAAAAAGCTTAAAGAGAGCTATAAACAAAATAAAAAAATGAAGTGGGGGAGAAACAGAATGTGTGTTGGTGGGGAGACAGAGATAGACACAAATACCCAATGGAAATGCAAGGACTATTTTTTCCATGTTTCTACTTTAATTTACCTAAATTTTGACACTTATGTTTGTAAGACTTCTTTTAAAGTTAAGGTCCAACATATTGCCATAAGGTATTGGGCTCCATAGCCCAATACCTTATGGCAATGTGAGCTGATGGATGATAAAAGTTTAATTTAGAAGAGCATCCATTTAGTAGGGAATGGGATCTTAACTGGTGCTGAACCTGTGGCCAGGCGATCCCTTCCAGCTTCCTGGTGCCTCCACTCTGCCCCCGCTCCACCCCTGTGCTCTGAGATGTTGTGACGTGTGAGGAGGGAGAGCGCAGGGGCGAGCCCCATACAAGTCAATGGGGACTTTTTAAATGCTGTTTTTTTTTTATTTTTTTTTATTTGCCCTTTATCCTGGCTGGACCACCGTCTACTTCCTCCGCCATGATCACGGCCCCCGGACACCGCTACCACCGCCTATAGCTGCAGAGGACCGTTGGTCACCCCTGGCTTACCCCACGGAGGGTGGGGCCACAGGCCACCTTAGTGAACCCGGAAAAGTGACTGGTTGGGGTACCACAGCGGCGGTGGCGATGCGAGGATCTCCAGGGAGGGCTTCATCCTACGGTGGTCCTGCCCGCCTTTTTCTGTTTTTCTCCCCAGAGGAGGCGGGGACATGCAATGACGCCAGCGTCTGCCCCGCCTCCTCCCCACATCAGCGTCGGCTGCGTGAGAACTCCGGCTACCTTGGGAAGTTCCCAATGCTCGGCGCCACCCTTCCCCGAGAAGGAGAGGCTGTCCAGCGGACGCCGATCCTCTCCTTTCCTGCGCCCTCCGATGACCCGGACTGCCTCAACTCGGCTGCGCGGCCGCAAGCGTGAAATCCCATCATTGCGCCGACGTGGGGTCACTAATGTTGTTTTGTATTTGAAGCATTCTTAGAAGAAAATTAAACTCACTGTTCAAATAATAGGGCCCCCATTAATTGAGCATGGCTTTAATTTTCCTCCAAGAATGCTTAAAATTACAAAACAAGATTGCATTTAAAAAAGTCCCCATTGACTTGCATGGGGCTTGCCCCCACGCTCTCCCTGCTCACACATCATAAAATCTCAGAGTGCGGGAGTGGAGCGGAAGCACCAGGAAGCTGGAAGGGATCAGCTGGCCATGGATTCAGCATCAGTTATGATCCCTTCCCTTATGAAACGGAGGCACTTCTGAATTAAACTTTTATCACCCATCAGCGCATGCTGTGACAAGGTATTGTGCTATGAAGCTCAATACCTTATATTGGAAATTTCCTTTAATCATTAATTGCATTTATAGGGGAGGGTTTTTAAAGGGGAGACCCATTTTATAAGTGAAATAAGACTCTCTGAGGTGTGGTTTATGGGCTGATGAGAGCACTTCCCAGGTGCTAAAAGCACTCGGTGCAAGTGCCTCATGCCTCATTACACAACTGGGACATGCTTCTATCATCCCATAAACCACACCTCGTCATGTCTTATTCCTTACACGATGGACACTATATGGATGCTGCCTCACTCCTGGAAACAGCACACACATTAAGCTAACACAGGACTAAATACAGGATGCTTCAGACTATCTGGGAGAAGCTGAGTAAATCAAGGAACCTGTAAACCATAGACACTGGAAGCAATGGGACTACGGAGTACAGCACTATCTTTACATCTTCCTTGTCATCTTATGAGATGCAGCCCATGCATTTAATTTTTAAATAAAATCTACCAGTTTATAAAAATATTTTTTTTTTTTATCATTTTAAATTGTATCCCTACAATACAAAGCCACTGTAACATTCACCCGGAATATATGCATACCATGGAATACACACACACACACACACACACATATATCAAAGGCCCCCACATGGAGCCAACAGCTCAATTTTATATGAGGCAGAGTAGGCAGAAGATATTTCCCTGGCAAGCTGGTAATGTTAAAAAGGTATTGTTTCATGGCCACCAAAGAAACCAGAAAAGTAGCTAGTACTTCATTTGTTTTAGCTTGTGCAACTTCCTTTAGCAAAGTAAGGGTTTCATTTGTGCATGAAAACACCAGTCTCTTCTTTCAAAGAGCCGTTAGGAACAGGAAGGCCTGTGTAACGTACACAATGTCCCAGAACATGTAAACAATGACTCCAGCAGGATATTGGTTGCTAGCTTCGTACACAGCAGGGGCTGCAATGGCCATATGGAGTATAAATATGGGAGTCCAGAAATCAAGTTGGAGTTAGGAACTTGATGACTTTTTGGGCTTGGAGCCCAAAGCAGTGGAAGTGGACACTTGCAATGCAGCACTGGCTACAACTAACTGGGTATGACCTGCTAGGTTCAGGGGATGGCACTATGGGTCTAGAGTCTAGGATGCGGAACAGATCTCCCACCAATTCAAGTCTCCCATTTCCTTCAAGCCTGCAATGGACAAAGAACATCCATAGGTTCAGGGATGAACTGTGGGGGAGGATCTGCAGCTACCAAGTCTGTAACTGAGAAAGAACATCCATGGGCACAGGGATGAGCCCGTAGAGGATGTTCTCCAGTTCCTATCAAGCCAGCAATGAAAGAAAAACATCCATTAAGTACAGGGATGGGCCTGAGGGGATGTTCTGCAGTTACTACCAAGCCTGCAATGGTGAAAACACATCCATAGGTACAGCTTGTGCAGGATGTTCTCCAGTTGCTATCAAACCTGCAATATGAAAAGAACATCAAACAGTACAGGGATGGACCTGTACAGGAGATTCTCCTGTTACCTGCAAGGCTGCAACAGAGAAAGCACCTGTAGGTGAGGTTCTCCAGTTACTACCGAACTTGCACTAGAGAAGAAAACATCCATAGATACAGGGATAGGAATGTAGAGGAAGTCCTCTAGTTACCTGCAAGCCTGCAACAGAAAAAGAACACCCACAGGTAATGGGATGGGCCTATAGGGGAGATTCTTTGGTTACCTTCAAGCCTACAATAGATGAAAAATATCTGTAGGTACAGGAATGGGCCTGAAGGGTAGATTCTCTGGGTCCCTGCAAGCCTGCAACAGAGGAAGAACATCCATAGGTACAGGGATGGACCTTTAGGGGAGGTTTTCTGGTTAGTACCTAGCCTGCAGTAGAGAAAGAACATTCCTAGGCACAGGGATGGGAATGTAGAGGAGGTCCTCCAGTTACCTGCATCCCTGCAATGGAGAAAAATCCATAGAAACGTAGAATTTGATGGCAGATAAGGACCAATTGGCCCACCTAGTCTGCCCATTTCCCTACCTAATGGATAAGCTACAGATCCTACTTAACCAACAGCCTACTTCCTCCTACCCCCCACTAGAATTGCCTTATGTCTGTCCCATGCATTCTTGAATTCCCCCACTGTTTTTGACTCCACGACCTCCTCAGGAAGGCTGTTCCATGCATCCACAACTCTCTCCATGAAAAAAATACTTCCTCACATTACCTCTGAGCAGTCGCCCTGCTATCTTCAAATAATGCCCCCTTGTTCTTGCACATTTCTTTTTCTGAAAGATGCTACCCTCTTGGACATTGTTGATCCCCTTGAGGTACTTGAAAGGTTCTATCATGTTCCCCTCTCCCTTTCCTCGAGGGTATACATATTATGCTCCTTTAGTCTCTCTTCATATGTCTTCTGATGCAGACCCTGCACCATTTTGGTTGCCCTCCTCTGGACAGCCTCCACCCTGTCTATGTCTTTGCAGAGATGAGGTCTCCAGAACTGCATGCAGTACTCCAAATGGGGTCTCACCAACTGTCTGTACAGAGGGATAACAACTTCCTATTTTCTATCGTGATGCCTCTCCCTATACATCCCCAGTATCCCCCCAGCCCTCCTTACTGCCTTCTCACATTGCTTGTCCATCTTTACATCTGATACAACTACCCCCAGGTACCTTTCCATTTCTGTTGTTGTCAGTATCTCACCCCCCATTGTGTACTCTTCCCCTGGGTTTTTTTCTCAGGTGCATTACTTTGCACTTCTTTGCATTGAATCTAAGCTGCCATACATTTGACAATTCCTCCAACTTTGCCAAGTCCCTTCTCATCCTTTCCACCCCAACTTGGGTATCAACCCTGTTGCAGATCTTTGCATCATCTGCAAAGAGATATACTTTTCCTTCCAGTCCCTCTTCAATGTCACTTATAAAGACATTAAAAAGGACCGTACCCAGTACTGAACCCTCCGGTACCCCACTAGTAACCTCCTTTCTTCACTGTGGACTCCGTTTACTATTACCCTCTGCATCCTGTTGTCCAGCCAACGTTTAACCCAGGCTACCAACCTGGGACCCACTCCCAGGCTGGCTAATTTGTTTATTGGTCTTTTGTGCAGGACTGTATCAAATGCCTTGCTAAAGTCTACATATGCCATGTCCATAGCACCTCCCTGGTCTACTACTTTGGCCACCCAAAGAAATTGATTATATTCATCTGACATGACCTTCCCACTGTGAATCCATGCTGCCTTGGATCCTGTGTCCCACTGGCCTTTAGGTACTCAACAATTCTTTCCTTCAGAAGTGATTCCAGCATTTTCCCTACCACTGAGTTCAAACTGACAGATCTGTAGTTTCCTGCCTCTGTCTTGCTCCCACTTTTGTGAAGGGGAATCACATCCACCCTCCTCCAGTCCTCAGGTACCACATCATCTCCTCATGATTATAGGCAAAAGATTGGGCCTTTAGGGGAGGTTATTCCATTACTTTCAAGCTTATAATGGAGGAAGTACATCCATAGGCTCAGGGATTGACCTGTAGGAGAAGTTCTTTAATTACCTGCAAGCCTGCAGTGGAGAAAGAACATCCATAGATATATGGATGGACCTGTATGGGAGGTCCTCTCATTACTTGCAAGCCTGCAGTGGAGAAAGAGCATCCATAGGTACAAGGATGAACCTAAAGGGGAGGTTCTTCAGTTACTTCCAAGCCTACAATAGAGAAAGAACATCCGTTGGTACAGGGATAGGCCTGTAAGGAACATTCTTCAGTTACCTACAAGCCTGCAATGGAGAAAGAACATCCGTAGCTACAGTGATGGGCCAGTAGGGGAGGTTGTTCAGTTACCTGCAAGTTTGCAATGGTGAAAGAACAGCCATGGGTAAAGGGATGGACCTGTGAGGATGTTCTTTTGTTACTAGCAAGCCTGCAATGAAGAAAGAACATAAATAGATATAGTAATGGACCTGTAGGGGAGATTCTCCAGTTACCTGCAAGCCTATAATGGAGAAAGGACATCCACTGGTACAGAGATGGGCATATATTGGAGCAAAGGCTCTCCAGTTACCTGCAATACTGCAAAGGAACATCCATAGATTCAAGGATGGTCATGTAGAGGATGTTCTCCAATTACTGCCAAACCTGCAGTGGAGAAAGAACATTCATACGTATTGGATCGGCCCTGTAGGGGAGGTTCTCATGTTATTTGCAAGCCTTTAATGGAGAAGGAACAGGGATGGACATGTATTATATGGGTGGTTCTTCAGTTACATGCAAGCCTACAGCAGCAAGGAAACGTCCATAGGTACAGGGATGGGCTTGTGGGGGACTTTCTCCAGTTATAACCAAGTCTGCAGTGCAGAAGGAACATCTACATGTACAGGAATGGGCTTGTAGGAGATGTTCTCCAGTTACTACCAAGCCAGCAATGGATAAAAAAGCATTCATAGGTACAGTGCTGGGCCTGTGGGGGATGTTCTCCAGTTACTACCCAAGTATGCAATGGAGAATGAACATCCATAGGTACAGGCATGGGCCTGTAGGAGAGGTTCTCCAGTTACTTGCAAACTGCAGTGGAGAAAGAATATCCACAGCTACAGGGTTGAGCTTGTAGAGGAGGTTCTCCAGTTACTTCCAAGCCTCCAATGCAAAATGAACATTGTTAGGTTCTGGGATGAACATGTAGGGGAGGTTTTCCAGTTACCTGTAAGCTTGTAGTGGAGAAAGAACCTCCATAGGTATAGGGATGGGCATGTAGGGTTGGTTCTGCAGTTACCTGCAAGCCTGGAATGGAGAAAAAACATCCACAGGTACAGGGATGGGAATGTGCTATAGAGGAGGTCCATCAGTTACCTGCAAGCCTGCAACATCACAAGAACATCCATAGGTACAGGGTTGGGCCTGCATAGGAAGTTCTCTAGTTATCTGCAACCTGCAATGGAGAAATAACATCCATAGGTATAAGCATGGGTCTGTACAGGAGGTTCTCCAGTTACTTCCAAGCCTACAATGTTGATACAAAATCCATAAGTTCAGACATGTACCTGGAGGGGAGGTTCTGCAGTTATCTGCAAGCCTATAACAGAGAAGGAACATCCATAGACACAGAGATGGGCAGTTAGAGGAGGTTTTCCAATTACCTGCATGCCTGCAGTGGAGAAAAAAAAACATCCTTAGGTACCGGAATTGGGCATGTAGGGGAGGTTCTCTAGTTACCTGCAACCTGCAATGGAGAAATAACATCCATAGATACAAGGATGGGCCTGTAGCAGTTTTTCTCCAGTTACTTTTAATCTGCAGTGGGGAATAAATGTCCACAGATTCAGGGATGAACCTGTAGGGTAAGGTCTCCAGTTACCTCTAAGCCTGTAACCAAGAAAGAACTTCCATAGGTATAGGGATTGCGCATGTAGAGGAGATTCTCCAGTAACCTGCAACACTGTAATGAAAAAAAAAAATATCCACAGGTACAGGAATGGGCATGTACTGCAGATGAGGTTTGCCAGTTACGTGAAAGTCTGCAACAACAAAAGGACATCCAAACTGTAGGTACAGGAATGGGCCTTTAACGGAGGTTCCTTTTCAACTGGTTTGTCTCTATTGCTACCCTACTGATCCTTTTTACATATCCCATGGCACTGAAAAGTCAGAGGCTTCAACCAGTTGAACACAGTTAGGTTGATAAGACGTCCCTAACCTAGGAAACCAGTTTTCTGGTTATTAATGAGTGGTGCTGGGATTGATGTGTCAGGGACTGAGGGCAGTGTATATCATTGAAGAAGCCCTGTATCATGTGTAGGTTTGCCTGCAGGTAGGAAACTTAAGGCAAAGACCATGTCTAAGTTAGGTGCCATAAATCCAGAGGGGGAGTGAATAGCAAAACCTGTAAAGAGGTTGGCCTGTCAGCACAGCGGTTGGATTTCCACTTGCGATGCTGGTGACACGAGTTTGGGAATGGACCCGGGATGCCAGAGGGCCAGCCTGGGAGAGAAGGCTTGAGCGTCCAATGACTTCTCGCCTTCTCCTGGGGGGAGGGAGAGGATGGGGTCCAGCACCTACTGGCTCCTGGCAGAGGCCAGGAGAACAGCAGTGTGTCGGGCCCCGCTGACTGGGGTGTGTGGTGGAAGTCGGCGTATGCCTTGACATTGGGGTAAAGCCACGTCCCCAGGGAGGAAAGCAGGAAAAAGTTCCCTGCTCGACCAGATGATGGCTGCCCAGTCTCCCTCTGCCACAGAAGCCCCAGTTAGCCCCAAAATTGCTGCAGCAGCACCCAGGGGAGCCAATGAAGGAGCACTCTGGCCGGCCACCACTGGCACCTTTCCCCTCAGAGGATGGGGACCCACCCGGTGAAGGGTTACACCGGGTTACTCCCCCTAAGGAGTGGCTGCAATGTGTAGTGGAGGTGGCTGGTAGTGGAGGCAGGAGTGAGCTGCGGGGTCCATTGGCAGCCTGAAGGAGAGGCTGATGGGGAGGGGTGATGGAGGAAAAAATCTGTAAAGAGGGAGGTGTCAGGTACTATTAGTGTCACGTAAAAGTTGGTTCATAGAATACAATTTCACACAGCTACTCTTTTGCTATGAGGCGTATTGAGAAAGAGGTTGCAGATGGGCCCCTAAATACAGAAATGTTGTTTGCATCCCCAAGTGCCCCCAATGTTCAAAAACATCCCAAAATGTTCTAAAATGCCTTGAAAGCTTAGATGTGTTTAGAAGTGTACCCAGGGGTTAAAATATATGGTGTTCTCCCCTTTAGAAAAGCAGAAGGCTATAACCTTGCTAGAAGTGAAAATTGCACTTAAGTGTTATAACTAAGATTAGTTCCCATAACTAGAGATGCTGCAGAGTTGGTGCAAATTCACGGAACCTCGTGCTTCATGAATTTTTCGAATTTCACAGCCATCACACCAACTTCCCCATGTGACTTAAAAAAAAAATCCAGAAACATAAAAACACCTCCCCCCAATCACTGTGCTGTAATGTCATCACCCTCCCACATTACAAACATGTTTTATTCCTAATATACCCCCTCAAATCCCCTGCTGGCACCCTCCTCCCTCTCCTTCTGCCCTAGTGAACTGAAGCATGCCAGTAAAGTAATAAAGTAGTAGTCAAATGACTCAGTCTGAGACAGTTAATGTGAAATGAAATAAGTTGACATACTATACTCTTTCCCACCACCCATGAATGAAACATATTCCTCTGCCTCCCCCAACCCTCGTCTGACTGAGTAAATCAAACCCCCCACAGACAACCCCCCTCTGGTCCCCATCACCCTCCACCCAGCACCCAGGAAAAAAACTAACAGAAAACTGTCCCGCTGTGTTCTGTTCAGCATCTATCTTGTTAATGGCGTGAATGAATGAATATTGAGCACTGTCTTTGCTCCTAGTAAGACCTGATTGGCTGATTCAGGGAGAAGTGGGCTTGGCAGCTGGGTGGAGGGAATGGTAGTGCATTTGAACTTTAATTCACTTAACACTAATTGTCTTGGATGGGGTCGTTTGATTACTGCTTTGTTACTTTACAGGCGTGCTGCATTTCACCAGGGCTGAAGGGGGTGGAGAAGGGAGGAGAGTGCCAGAGGGGAATGGCAGAAGGATACATCAGGAATAAACATTTTTGGGTGGTTGGAAGGGGCATAACTGTGTACTTAAATGCACTTTGCGTCATTCTCCACTGGTGAATTGGCTCAATTGAGCAATGCAAATTGCCTAATTTGCCCATGAATTGACAATTCACATAGATTTACCATGCAAGTCTGTCCAATTTGCTGGGCAAATAATGATGCAAATTGTGTTCATTAGCAAAGCGAAGTTGCCAAAATTCACAGATTTCAGCGCACTTTATCCATCTCTCCCCACAAAGGATTCCTTTTAATTTACCATTAAAGCTGCAAGCCATAGCACCTTACAGTAATGGTGAATATGAAAGGAGGTTTTCAGATAGAGAAAAAGAGTCTGAGAGACACTGGTGAGTGTTTCAATTGGTTAAAGTCCACTACAGATTTCTGATGTTCATCACTGAAACTGCAAGTAATAGCCTTAAGTAGATAATAAACAATGACTGTTCTTCATACCTTAAGTCTCCAATATGAAGATAAGGTACCTTGGATGTTACCTGCAGTTTTGAATGTATAGTATCTAATAAATGATTCCATCAAAGGCCTATGGTGTATATGTAGGGGTTCAGTTCATTCTTGGGGTATAGAAGTCAAAATATACCAGCGGTTTGAATTTTTAAGTCTTTACAGTTTTTTTGAAGTCAGAATACTTCTCTGGTCCCAGGTTTTCGAAGTCAGTACTATATGAGATATTTTTTTTTTATTTTATTATAAAATATTATTGCCAGCCTGTCTGCATAGCGGTAGTGCTACCACTCACAATGCCAGCGACTCAAGTTCAGGAATTAGCTTAGGTCATTAGGGGCCAACCAAGGGAGGAAGACTGAACATCCCAGATGACTGTCTCCTCCTCCTCCGGGGTGGGAGGGTTCCATCCTCCACCACAATACTGCCATCTGGGTGATCACAGGTGGCAGTGCATCTGGAAGGGCCAAAGGCAGGGTGGGTATGTCCCTAATATCAGTGGATGGATGTACACATAGCATGAGTGGGTCTGTCTAGGCATCTATGTATGTGATGCTCTGAGGGGATGGGAGAAAAACAGGATAATGGCACTGGCACCTATGCAATGATAGCCCCAGTACATCCCAGGTCTCTTCCTCCTCAGGAATCCAGCACCACCAGACGAGATGTGGAAGTTTGGGGGTTCCCATCCCACCCTGAGCCCACCTGGGGGGTACAGCCAAGGCTAGATGGAGGTAGTTAACCAAAGCTGAGAGGGACTGAGGCATTAGTGGGTGACTGGCAGATCCAGAAGGATAGGAGGGGCTGGTGTAGAAGGGGGCAGAAATGGAGATTGCAAATATACATATATATGTAACACCCCCTCCCCGATAATCCCACTCACCTGGGCTGCCCCAGCGGGACCGGGGGCTCAGCAGTACCTCCCCGAGGGTCCAGGCCTGAGTCCTTACCAGTAGTTTCTGTGGTGCCTTAGTGCCTCCACCTGGGGCCCCTGCATCACCTCCTGTGAGTAGAACAAGTTAGATCATTTCCCCAGGATAAGTAATGGTCTTCCCTCTAAGGACTGCCTGTGATGAAACCTCCAGACCCACAGTCACTCCCCACAATGGCTTTACACACACAGCAGGTGAAACAGATGAACAATAAATATCCAGTTTATTACTACAAGCTAATACAAAGAAGGTGGGGGCTACTCCTCCAAAACCTCGTGGTTATCAAACATTCACTCATCCCCACTTCCCCCCTTTCCACTGGGTGCACCCTGACCAGTCATAGTTAGTGGGTACCTCATGGTGCTTTAGTCTGCAGGCCTGCTGTTTACCGTTGGGACCCTTACACACTTGCACAAGTTCCAAGAAAACAAAGATAAACTGGTGTAGAGGACGGTTCCCTCCTGACCCTCCTGGCAAAAAAAATAATGGTCTCCCCTGAGCTGCAGCTCTGGGTACTCACAGTGCCCGGAGAGGGTGATGACCATGACTTCTCCCATGAAATGGTTGGCATAGTTCTTTGCTTGCCTAGCTTTTCCAGCTTCGCCCACAGGCCTTTGTATATGGCTTTCACCAGGCAGGCCTGTTCGTCCTTCTCTCCACGATTCCTCTGATCTTTGCAATGGTGGGGGGGGGGGCACAGCAGCTCAAGTCCCCTTGATGCCTTTCTAGTCTCCCCAGTTTCTCCCCTGGCCAGAAGATCTGTCCATGATACAGCAGCCTCCCAGACATCCCAGTCTAGAGGTCGCAGTACCTTCAGGCCAAACAGTCTGCCCCAGTACATTTGAGCAACCAACCTGAGGGGCCCTGCTGCACAGCACCAGTGGCTGTCTGGCTCCTTCCTGTTCCTTATGCTTGAAAGGGAGGAGAGAGGGAGTAGAGAGGGATGTAACCCCAGAGCCTTTGCCAGGCAAAACAATCAAAACAACCCTCTGGTTTCCTTTGGTGGGCCTGGGATTCCATCTCCTCCTGCTCCTCCACCCTGCTCTCCTTCTCTCTGTCCCAAACTCTTCCTGTCTCTCCCACCAGCTCTGCCTTTCTCCACTCCTTTCTTCTTCCTGCCATAGGGGACGGGTAGCTAAAGCCTCCCTGCTTGCAGGCAGTCTTCCTTCTCTCTTGCTTTTTGGAAAGGGGGAGGTGTAGAGCTGCCTTTTCTCTTTGTAGGAACCCAAAACAAGTAGCATACACTTTTCTAGCTAGACACCTGGTTCCTAACTAGCACCAACAATAATCACAGTCATAGCTAGGCTTGCATCAGGTCCAGCCACATCAATGGACCAGGCACTAGTACCCCCAGGACAGCGGGAGCCCCCGCCATCTTATGTAAGCGCCGGGCGAGGCGGGCTATATATATATATATATATATATATATATATATATATATATATATATATATATATATATATGTTACTGGTAAAATACCCTAAGTGATCTTCTTTCATAATTTTAATATACAATAATACTAATCTACTTTTATAATTGCAATATAATACTGGCAAAACATCTCTTTCTTTCAGAAAAAGCAACCTTTTTGACTTCCATGCCAGCAAAACTGAAAGTCACCTAATTTTCTGTTTTTCTTCTTTGGAAGTCAAATACTTTCTCTTTCATCATTTTGAAAGTCTTTACCTTATTGCTGGAAATCCAATGCTTCCAAAATGGAGATGACTGAACCACTGTGTGTACGCAAACTTGAAATAAACCTCTTGTTTATTCAAAACTTAAACTTGTGTGTGCCCTGATTCACCTAGCAAAATAATGTAGGGATCAGTGACTTGCTAGTGAAAAGGGATACACTGAACAATACAAGGTAAATTGGGAACTGTTTGTTTACTGAAGCTTTGAAGACCAGTTGCCAGCAGTGCTGAGAGTGGCTAGTCATAAAAGATGTTGCAGCCACTAAGCTGGCACCAGAGACCCAGCCCACTCCACCAGAGGATACCACAAGTCAAGGCTACAGTACTACACACTGTACAAATACCTGAGGTACTCCTGAAAAGAAGTACCCTTAGGTGGAAGCAATGTGCCAATCAAACTATTGACTTTTACAACAGACAACAAAGAGTCATCTGCCCAGAGGATAGAACAACTAAGGGCTCTATACACAGAAGGCTATATAGAAATGCAAGTGTGCTGTATACATGCAGAATGCATGCCACATGCTTAATTGTGCAATGTTTGCATGTGGTTCGCATACACAAAGTGAACCTAAGTGAACCATGTCTAAAAAGCAAATCAGGTCCGCATGCTGCAAGCTTGACATGTGTGCAGCAGGTAAGCTGGTGTGAACATCTTCTAAAAATCACATCAGGTTCACGTGTGTTGCTCACTTGACATGAGTGCAGCAGTTAAGTTGGTGTGAACATCATTTAAAAATCATATTAGGTTCACATGTTGCATGCTTGCCATGTGTGCAGCAACTAAACTGGTGCAAATCTCATAAAAAAATAAATAGCACGGGGTCATAATGTCACAAGACATTATGCCGCATGCATATACCGTGCTGCCAATACAGCACAATATATTACATGTGGCATGTCTTACAGCACCCTGCACCCCCGCCCATTATAGGGGGCTGTGTCCCCTGAACCCTTCCAACTAAAATAACTAACTCTGGGGGGGGGTAAAGTAAACATTGCACAAAGTGCGAAACAAATGAAGTTTCCATGCGTCTGGGACCGGGAATCAAACCCAGTCCCAAACACTCTGCCTGATTCCCTTGCTGTCAGTGGCTCATCCGATAGAGGCATGGCAGCGGTTCAGTGGAACCCTGTCCCAGCAGAGGTCTTATCCTCTGCCTGGGACAGTAAGAGGGTGTAGTACCGTGCACAGACCCATTCACAGTATTGCACCCTCTCACTGTCCTATACTGCACTGTTGAGTTTCGGGGTTTTGTCATGTGCTATTAAATATACGACATATTGACCCGGTACTTAAAAAAACACATCAGTTTCTATTTCTCATACTACTGCTAGCAATAAAATTCAATCTCGATTGATTTTCCATTAAAATTAGGTAAACTCATTAATTCTGATCCTTTTGCAAATTGTTTAATGGCTTTTGATTTTTGTCATTAAATCACCATTAATTTGTAATGCCTAGGATATAGTCAGCCAACATACCCCATTCCAGATATGCAAAGAGGGGCCTTTGTGTTGTGAAGCCTGACCTTTTTGTTTTAGATAGATAGATAGATAGATAGATAGATAGATAGATAGATAGATAGATAGATAGATAGATAGATAGATAGATAGATAGATGGATAAATAGATACTTTATTTGCAAAAGCACCCATTTCCTAAGACTGTGGGCACTGCACAATACACACATTATAATTATAAAAATATACAAATCACATAGCACAGAAACATACTAAATCCATACTAAATCCACCAAAAGCATATTTAAAATACTATCGATTGCAATAAAATCACAGTAAAGTCAAAAGCATTAATACAATTAATTTATAAATGCTTGCTGGAACAGGTATGTTTTTAGGCCCTTCTTAAAGGCTTCTACCATGGGAACCGCCCTTAAAAAAACAGGAAGGGAGTTCCACAGAGTAGGTGCGGCCATCGAGAATGCCCCGTCCCCAGATTGCCGCAACCTAGCCCTGGGAACCACCAGGGGGCCTCCCACAGCAGAACAGAGAGCCTGGGGTGGGCGACAGGGGACAAGGTGATCTTGCAGAAAGACAGGTCCCCATTCATGTAGGGTCTTGTAGGTAAGGAGCCCTACCTTGAAGACAATCCTCCACTTGACTGGCAGCCAGTGCAGTTCACGGAGGTTCACATCTTCTTAACCCTGATAACAATCTCGCTGCCATGTTCTGCACCAGCTGCAGCCTGTGGAGGTTTCCTCCAGATAGCCCTAGGTACAGGGCATTACAGTAGTCCAACCTGGTAGTGACAAAAGCATGTACCAGCATGATCAGGTCCTCAGGTGGGATAAGGGCTTGGATTCAGGCAATGTTCTGGAGATGAAAAAAAGCAGCTCTTCACCACAGCGACACCTGGGCATCCAGAGTCATGCTGGCATCCAGGATCACATCGAAATCCTTCATCTGTCTAGAAGGGACAAGAGAAACCACCCCTAGCACTAGGCCAGGGGGTAGCCCATCACCACTCCTCCACCCTGATGGCCCGGATCCACGACCAGTACCTCAGTCTTGCCTCGGTTAAGTTTGTGCCAGTTGTGAGTCATCCATGACTGGATCTCCTTTAGGCAGCTGTTAAATACAGAGGCTGACACCTGAGTATCGGGTGCACAGGACAGGTACAACTGGGTATCATCTGCATAGCAGAGAAAACCCAGCCCATACTGCCTGATAATGTATCCTAATGGTAGCAAGTACACCGTAAACAACAAGGACGACAAGACCAAACCCTGCGGCACTTCATAGCACAGGGGCTTCAGGGGAAGAGTAGGCTAGCCCCATCATCACTCTTTGCACTCTGTCTGTCTGGTATGACCTGAACCAGTTGATGACATTACCAGACAGGCCACACCAGAACCACAGGCGGTCAAGCAGCACCTCGTGGTCCAAGGTGTCAAACGCCACAGACTGGTCAAGGAGGACCAAGATGGCACGGGCTCTCCTTTCCCTTGCCATCAGGAGATCATTCAGCACCCTCACCAGCATAGTCTCCATACTATGCCCCGCCCGAAACCCAGACTGGAAAGACTCATAGGTAGAGGAAGAGGCAAAATGTCTCTCAAGCTGAATGGCCACCACTTTCTCAATAACCTTCCCTAAAAATGGGAGGTTAGAGACTGGCCTGTAATTGCTGACTCAGTCTGGGTCCAATGAGGATTTCTTCAAAAGAGGCTTAACCAAAACCTCCTTTAAAGCCAATGGGAAAATCCTACTCAAGGAACTCCAGACTACCTCAGCAACCACAGGCCCTATCAGGTCCAAACCAACTAAAAGTCAGGTAGGACCTGGGTCCAGATCAATTTCTGTTGACTGCAGGCTTGAGATTATCTCCACCACCTCCTCCACCTCAGCCAGCTCAAATTCAGCCCAGACAGGAGGAGTGTTTTGGTACCCCTCAGGTTGGACCCTGTATCCCTTTCGAGAGATGCTCAAAGAGACCTCATCCCTGATGGAGGACACCTTGTCGGTGAAGAACAGAGCCAGCTCCTCGTACCTAGTGCTAGAAATTGCACCCCCAACACGGAGACAGGCAGGATGTAATAGTCTGTCCACCATGCGGAATAGCTGAGCTGGTCTGTTCCTCTCTGTAGCAATCCCCCCAGACAAAAATTCCACCTTCCTACAGAAGATTTCCCCCCGATAGTCAGCATAATGTGACTTCAGGGCCAATTTGTCCCCCTCCAGGCCAAATCTCCTCCAGCATCTCTCTAACCTCTATCCCTTAGTCTTTAAACCCCGGAGATCCTCATTATACCATGGAGGTCTCTGGCAAGTAGACAAGGGGAAGACACGAATGGGTGCAATGGAATCGAAGGCAGCAGCCACAGCCCCATTAAAGGCTGCCATTGCCTCCTCCATCCCAGCCACACACTCCACCCCAACATTCGATAGGTACAGCACCACTGATAGTCCCATAGAGGAAATTCCTCTTAATGGGCAGTACCAGACCATCTCCACAGGGGCAGGATCATCTAAGGGGGATGCTCCAAGCATGAACCAAGCATTTTGGGCCATGCAAATCCCCTTATGCATGTTTAGTGCTACAAATGTGTTTCTCCATGACTGTTTCAGCTCACGTACTTTCCCTTTGCCATTCTATATTGAGCATATACACTACAGCCATGCTCAGCACTATTTGTGCTGAATAGGATCTTGGAAGCATGCACCATACCTCACATTTTGTCAGTGAAATGTGAGACATGGACACTCAAAATGAGGGACAATGAGGGACACTAATCCTCACAATGATACATAGATACATAGATACATAGATACATAGATACATAGACAGTGTCGGCAGATAAGGGCCTATGACCCACCTAGTCTGCCCATTTGAGCTTGTAAGTTCAGTTTGTTTTCCTAGAAGTCTGTTTCCCCTTACCCCTGCCCTCTAGAATTCCTTTATGTCTATCCCATGCATTCTTAAATCCCGTGATTGTTTCAGCCCCCACCACTTCCTCTGGCAGGGTGTTCCACTTGTCCACCACCCATTCTGTAAAGAAATTCTTTCTCATGTTTCCTCTGAATCGTCCTCCTCCAACTTCATCCCATGCCCTCTAGTCCTGAAACATCTTTTCGCTTAAAAATAGTGTTTTCCTGCACCCTGTTCCTCCCTGTAAGATACTTGTATGTCTCTATCATATCCCCTCTCCCTCCTCTCCTCCAGGGAGTACATGTTCAGTTCCTTCAACCTGTCTTCATAGGACTTGTGATGCAACCCATGCACCATCTTTATTGCCCTCCTCTGAACCTTCTCTACCCTGTCTATGCCCTTACATAGGTATGGTCTCCAGAACTGTACACTGTACTCCAGGTGGGGCCTCACTAGTGTCTTGTATAGCGGAATTATGACCTCCCTTTTCCTGCTGGTGATGCCCCTGCCTATACATCCCAGCATCCTATTTGCTTTACCTGATGCCTTGTCACACTGTTTCCCTACCTTGAGGTCATCAGAGATGACAACCCCAAGATCCCTTTCCTGCTTGGTGCATGCTATATCCTCACCCCCCAACTGATATATTGTGCCAAGGGTTTTGTGCCCCATATGCATTATCTTGCACTTCTTTGCATTGAATTTCAACTGCCAAACCCTTGACCATTCTTCAAGTTTCTGCAGGTCCCTTCTCATTCTGTCTACACCCTCTGGTGTGTCTACTCTGTTACAGAGCTTTGTGTCATCAGCGAACAGTGAAATTCTGCCTTCTAGATCCTGTGCAATGTCACTGATGAAGATGTTGAATAGGACCTGTCCCAGCACTGATCCCTGTGGTACCCCACTGGTTACTCTTCCCTCTGTGGAGTGACAGCCATTTACCACCACCCTCTGTGTCCTGCCACCCAGCCAGTTACCTACCCACCACACTACTGTCCTGCCCACCCATATTCCCCAGTTTGTGTAATAGTCTTCTATGTGGCACAGTGTCAAAGGCCTTGCTGAAGTCCAGATAGGCCATGTCACTGCCCTCCCCTGATCCACCTCCCTAGTCACCCAGTCAAAAATTCAATGAGGTTGGTCTGACATGACCTCCCCCTGGTGAAACCATGCTGCCTTGGGTCCTGTAGTCCATTGACAACCAGATGTTCCACCAATCTCTTCTTCAGTAGTGCTTCCATGATCTTTCCCACTACCGAGGTGAGGCTGACTGGTCTGTAGTTCCCTGCTTCCTCTTTGTTCCCAATGATCAGGACATAGCCTGAAACATGGAGATACATTACCGCAGAACACAGTGGAAACCTTTGTATTAACTTGTGCAGCTATTACCACCTAAGAATGAATTTCTGCCATAAATCAGGGGTGCAATTTAGGTAGAGCAGAGGGGGGAAATTACCCCCCCCCACATTTGTTCCTAGGTTGTTCTTATGTTGTGGCAATAGTGTCATTAAATTTGGATTTAATCTTTTGCACAATAAGTGCTCCACTGGCCTGTGTGCACTCACGCTGCAGGTGCAGTCCTGACTCGACTGTGTCTGTATTGTGTTGTCCTCTCTCTCCACCTATTAGCAGTGGCAACATCACAAGTGATATGGAGGAGAGCTCCAACCAAGCAAGAGCACAATGAGTCACACCAGTGCGACACTGTTTTTCCAGAGTAGACAGGCTGCACACTATAGCTTGGAGGAGTTGGTGAGCACTGAACTCTCAATAGCAGTGTTGTGGTGGCATATTTTTATTGGTCTACTCTTAGCGAGTCTCCATCTCCCCTGGTAGCTGAAGGGGCAGAGGGTGAGCTAGAAGCTAACCTGAGACTAGGCTACCTACTTACTCTACTAGGCTTTCCTTGCAAAAAAAAATAGCACAGGCCCCCCGCATCAGCAAGCTAGGCCTAGTAGCAGCGGTGACAGTGGTGTGGGAGGCCTTCGTAGGCCTCGATCAGTGCAGTGTGGCAGCAGCCACAGCAGCAGCCAAGCAAGAAGTTAGCAACGCAGGTTGGGTGGGTTTGGTTGGTGAGGCAACTTGATCGTGAACCATGTTGGGGACCTGGGATGGTTGGTTCTAGCATCCAGCTTCTGACAGAAGGAGGGAGGAGGAGTGGACTGAAAACTGGGCTGGTGGCACACTGGGCCCAGGCTTCAGGTTCTGGCCAGATGGCTGAGTAAGTAAAAGTAAATAATTGTTTTTATCAGGTGTTTGTGGAAGGAGGAGGAAGGATTGAAATATTGAAGTGTTTTCCATGTTTCTGTGCCTTTGGGCAGCTTCATGATCCATATGGGATGGGTATTGAATGAAATGGAGTCAGGGAGAGAAATCAGGAAAAAGTTGTGTTTTTTTTGGGTGGGGGTCAGAAGTTCAGCAAGGACAAAAAAACTGGTTAGTAACTGGGAGGATTTAAGCCCAAATCTGATGCACTGCTCCAGGATATAGACAGATGAGTCTGATACATTTGAATTATTACTGATTTGCATATCACTTTTCAGTCACAACAAATAAGTTTTACCTTTTGGAGATGTTCCAGACATTCTAGAGCTTGTCACCTAGGGGCTAAGTAGCACCTGACCTCCACTGGTTATTGGCTTCCCCCTGCTGAAATCTGAAATGGCGACCCTACCATAAAGTCTAAATTTACAGGACATCCTACGTGTGAGAAACTTGTTTCCCATAAATGATGGAAAAGGAGAAAAGTGTTTTTCAGGGGTAAAATAAGGCCTGTCCCTTGCATTCAGGAACAGATGAGCAGTATGGTATGCACAGACAATTGGAGCCCCACTGTAGTACATATAGTACATCAGGGAGAAAAGGAGTTGTAAGGACCAAATAGTAAGGATAAAGAAGGATGGTGGATGGGTGGGTGGAAACAGGGACAGAACAGGCAGAAGCATTAAATGAGTACTTCGGCTCAGTATTTACAAAAGAGAAAGGAGGAGCTATACCCAAGGGGGGAGGGAGGGTAAGCAAGGGAGGAGGAGGTGACAGATGGGGAATTCCCAGTGGCAGACTACTGGAGGGCTTGAGGGCACTGATGGTGGACAAGGCACTAGGGCCAGATGGCATACACCCCAGGGTGCTGAAGAAGCTGACAGAAGTCCTGGCAGAACCCTTGGCAGATCTGTTCAATGCCTCCCTGGACTCAGGGAGTGTACCTCAGGACTAGAGGATGGTGCACATGGTACCCCTCCACAAGATTGGCCGCAAGGATGAGCCAGTGAACTACAGACTTGTAAGCCTCACATCCGTTGTGGGAAAGCTGATGGAGACAATACTGAAGGAGAGACTGGTTTCCCTACTAGAGGCTAATGGGCTGCAGGACAGCAGACAGCATGAGTTTGTTTCAGGCAGATCCTGTCAGACCAACCTGGAGGAGTACTTTGACTGGGTAACCAGGCAATTAGACAGGGGCCATGCTGTGGATGTTCTATGCCTGGACTTAAGTAAGGCATTCGATTTGGTGCCACATGGAAGGCAAGGAAGTAAGCTGGATGGCACAGGGGCAGGGGCAAAGATGGTGGGATAGGTAATGAACTGGCTGCAAGGGAGGCAGCAAAGGGTGGTGGTGGTGGGAGAGGAGCTCTCATCTCCCAGGGCAGTGACAAGTGGGGTGCCACAGGACTCTGTACTGGGGCCAGTGTTGTTTGGAATCTTTATAGCAGACATCTCAATAGGCATCAAGAGCAAGATCAGTCTCTTTGCAGACGATACCAAGATGGGAGCAGTAGTGGATGACTTAGAAGGATGGCAGGGATTGCAAGATGAGCTGGCAAAATGGAGGCCAGTTGGACACTTGGCAACTGGGGTTCAATGCCAAGAAATGCAAGGTGCTACATTTCAGCACAAAAAACCCAAGGAGGAGCTACTAGCTAGGGGGGGATTCAACTAGCCAAGACGGAAGAGGAGAAGGATCTGGGGGTGATTATAATGGGAGTAATCAACAACTCAGCACAGTGTAGAAAAGCAGCTGCAAGGGCCAACAGGATGCTGGCATGTATTGCCAGAGGCATATCCTCCAGGAGGGGGGAGGTGATCCTGCTGCTACACAGGTCACAGGTTAGACTACACCTGGAGTACTGCATGCAGTTTTGGTAACCGTACCTGAAGAAGGACATTAAGTTACTGGAGGGGGTGCAGCACAGGGTAACACAAATTATCCAGGGGCTAGGGGTCTTACCCTGTGAGAGCAGGTTGAGGGAGGTAAACATGTACTCCCTGGAGGAGGAATGGGGAGACATGATTGAAACCTTCAGGTATGGTACATGAAGGGAATAAATAAGGTGAGCACAGAGGGGCTTTTCAAATTAAGGAGGGGGAGGGACACTCAAGGGCATGATCTGAGATTGGAAGGGGAAGATTCAGGAGGGAAATGAGGATACATTTTTTTACAGAGAGGGTGGTGTCTGGGTAGAACACATTGCCAGAGGAAGTGGCATCTTGTAGAACAGTGGGCTGCTTTGAAAGGGGATGGGCCAGGGTAAGGGGAAGGTCACTGAGGGGATGGGAGGGAGGGCAACTGCAGTATAAGGGATGCTAGATGCACAATCAAACAGACTTGATAGACTATAAGACCTCTATCTCCTGAATATTTTGTATTTTCTCATAGTCAGGCTTATCCCCCCCCCAGTGAAGCTGACCTCTGCATCCCCATGCTCAAGCACATTATGACATAGGGCAATGGAGACAGCAGTGACATGCACCATTGAAATGAATGGGGGTATTTTTTTATTACTATTTTATACATTATTGATGGAGAGCTGGAGATTAATGAAGGCCACCCATCGACTAACAAGTGCCTTGTTAGTAGAACAGTGGCCTTCATTATTCTCCAACTCACCATCATAATGTACAAAATAGTAATGAAAAATAACTCCATTCATTTCAAGAGGGTATGCCCCAGCACTCTGACCCATGGAAAATCATCTCTTAAAGACTCCTGCCTCTGACTTCATAGTACTCAGGTAAGAGACTCTCAAGTTATATCTATACTTGGTGGCTTTTCTGTAGTGGCATGGCTGCACCTGCTGCATCGTGTGTGCATGGGGGATGGAACTGGCCATGTGGGTGGGTGTCGAGTTATTGCTACTTTTGTGTTTGCCCCTTAAAGGCTGTCTACGTGGAAGCATTCAAAACTGTGGAGAGAAAGTAGTAGGAGTACAGGCCAGACATAAGTAATTAAGTAGTTTTGTGGGTAACTGTGTGTACTGGGGGTGGGAAGAACCACATGTTTTTCCATTTACATGTGTGCTACAGTTCAGCTGTGCAGCTGAGATGAGGGGGGACAAGAAAACTATAAAGTATAACAGTGGCTATAAGCATGCTGCATGTTTGCAGATGTATGCAGATTTGTATCAAAGTACAAGCAAGCCATATGTGTGCAGGCAGTATAACTTAGTTGTTGAAGGCACTGATCTTCAAACCAGGAGATTTGGAGACCTGAAGATCTGGGTTTGAATCTCATCAACCCCCACTTGTATATAGAGTTGTTGAGAAGTTAAAATTTGCCCGCGAAGTTCACTCGAAGCACCTAACATTTGCGCTTCATGGAATTCATTGAGTTTTCAGAACACTCTGAAACTTTGATTCATGTTATTTGCATGAAATTCACCTTTTTTTAACATGATGTGCGAATTTCACGAGTGGAGCATGAAATTCACTGGCAAAATTTCATACTCCACAGTGAAATCCACAAAATTTGTGGCAGTGAATTCTGTGAAATCCACTAAATCTGTGAATTAGCTCATGGAGCGAATCTCATGGACTTCACACACCTCTACTTGTATGTGGTGTGATCTTGAGCAAGTCAGTTAACTTTTATGTGTGTAGTTATGAGTGACCACTTGCTTTTTGCAAGCATGCCACATGCATGCAGTCTGTTCCGATTTAACATAAAAAGTATGTTTTCCATGCTTGCTTGCTGCAGGCATGCCACATGCATGCAACTGGTTCCAATTTAACATCCAAATAATGCTTGCAACACACATATCACATGGGTAGTTTTATGTGTGCAGCATGAAAACATTTCAAATAATTATTTCTGTAATCAGTCACAGAGTGTTGCCTACATGGACCACTGGTGTGCAGAGGTCCCACTCTGCACATGCAGAGACTTCAGTGCATCTCCAGTCCTGGCTACATTCCTCCACTACACCTGATCCCTTGCAGCATGCATTGGCATGTGAGTGGCCAGGCTGGGGACTAGCAGGTGGGGGCATGCATGTGCCAAATTAACAGGGGAGTCCTCACAATGTGGTGGATCAGCAGAGAGGGCAGTCTACAAGACCTGAGGGGCTACTACACTTATATGCTCCCATCCGCCCCTTGTAGAATATTCCCCAGTGCCTCATCATTGGTCCTCCACCTGTCCCCAGGCTTCAGAGCCTCTGTGGAGGGCTGGGAGTTGTACCAGAACAATAGAGCAGAAAATAAATGATAAAAATGTTCATGATGGGGATACTGCAGTCCTTGGAGGACTGCCGTACTCTGCCGGCCCCTGCTCGGTACTGGGAAGGGATCCGCTATGGAGCCATCTCAGGCATCTGATCAGATGCCCATTGTCCAGCACAGCACCTCCCTGGTCCTGCCCACAGCCACACCACAATGCACACCAGAGGGCAGTGTGCTGTGACTGCTGGCATGGACACCGGCATAGGAGGGAGCGAAGGTAAGCATCCCAGATATGCGTGGTTCTCGCATATCTGGAAGGCCAATGTGGACTGGGCCCTACAGTATGTCCCTTATAATGCTTATCATGCCAGGGCCTAGAACAGTCTTGTGAACATGGGGTTACATACATTTTTCTGTGTATAAAATGGATCCTGACAGGAAATAAAATGTATGGATTTATTTGTTTATGGGAGTTTTTTACAATAAAATTTTAGGGAATAGTTGAAGGTTTTTAGCAGTGTGGAAATGGACAGAATTTACTAGGGAGCCCACCACCTTTCATGCAGTATTGAGCATACTTGCCAGGGGTCTGGGACACATTTCCTTATGATAAATTTCAATTAACATTTTATCGATTCAGTTTTATGTCGTTTGGTGGGCAAATGTTACACAGTAGCAGTCTTTCTCTGTTTTACTGCTGAACTGAGTCAGGCTCTTAATTTTACTCTTGGAACTAATTTCCCTATTTCCACCACTAGTTTTAAGTGATTACAGGTGGCAGACATATTTGTGTTTGCAATCAGGGATGAGTGAAGTGGTTCATGAATTCTGTATGTGATTTTTGCAAATTCCAGATCTCACTGACTGAACTTGAACTTGAAATTGAACTTGAGTGGGATTAACATATAGGTCTGAGAACCTTTTTTACTGAATCAGGAAAGAGGGAATGTTCAACCCATTTTTATAATGTCCATCATGGGCACGTACCCAAATCTTGCTGTGCTCCCAGGCAAGGAGTAGTGATAAGCCCCCCATCTGAGATGAAAGGTTACACACACACACAAAAAAAAATGAGTATAACAGAAGAGGTTACAGAAACATCCTTCAAGGTAATATTTTTACAGCAGGGGCCCCATACACAGTTGTAGTTGGGTTGTGCAAAGTAATCAGATCGACCACTTTGTGACACTTTTGTGCACTGTCGTCCATTGAGCTATACACAGTGCATCACTCACAAGCCTTTGTGTGTTGTCACTCACAGCATTGTGACTGTGCAGGAAAGCGGTGGATTCAGAATTAAAATTGAGTGCATTATACAGATTAAACTGACTTCTCTCTCCCTCCACAAGAATGCTGCTATCCCAGAGCTTTCTTCTCCCGGTCATGGACTATGGCCTGCTGATCTATCACTCTGCTGGTGATGGGCTGCTTGCCAAGGTAAGGACCTTACTAAACCAGGTAGTCAGATACACTACTCAGTTACTGTACCCCACTCACTCATGCTGGGTGGCTACCTCTTTACCACAGGTACCTTCTCTAATTAGGCATCCTTGCCAAAAGAGTGACCCTAGATCTTGTCCCTGCTGCCTTTCATGACATCTTCACTGAGTACACCAATCTTGTTTCTACTCAGTCCTCTTCTTTTCAATTCACTGTGCTGAAAATAAAAACTGCTAGCAGTCAAAGTCTCTTTTCTATACTCTCCCTTCCTTTTTTAATTCACTACCATCATCTATAGTGGGGTTCGGGAACTCCCTTAACAGTTTTAAACATGAGCTGTGAAACTTCCTGTTGTCCATCAGCCAGTGTAACTGCTACCTTATGTAACTAATGTGCTTGCATAATTCACTCCACTTTGTCTGTTCACTGTAACATGTTCACTGACGTACTGCACTACAGTCATTCAGTGTTTTGTATTATGCTCATTGTGTGTACTTTTTATATGTTCTGGTGGATCATGAAAATGGGCCCTTGGCTCATGGACTTTCCAGAGTAAAAATAAACAAACAAACAAAACAAACAAATTGTGCACTGAGGAACACTCAGGCATGCTGTTCCTGTCAGATGAAACAGTGCCATCCAGGCTGTAGAACTGTTTTATGCAACTTTACATGGAGACGCAGTCATAAAACAGTGGGATCAAGTGTCTTAGGGGAAGGAGTTTGGCAAGGAAATTGATGGAGCTGGGGAACAGGACATGGAAGGTGGGATCTGCTAGATGCCAGGGACTACTAATGGTCCAGGGATAGGGAGGGAGCCACGGAGCCTCCAGGGAGAGTAGGAACAGCAAAATAGACATATAAGCAGCCCTAATGCGAGACTAATGGCAGGTTCTGAGTCAGTGAGGAACGGTAATGGTGGCACTACCATGTACCAGATGCAATGCACATGGCCTGGTACCATGCAACTAGTGCTATGCCATGTACAGAAGTATTCTGGGAAACTGTAGACATCTCTGGTGTTTTTGATGCTTCCATTAGAAGCATCACTGAGGTGGTGGAGGTTTTTCATAAAAAGCATCTTAGCTACTGCTGATGCCCTGGTGCCAGTTTGTTGTTGCTGCCCTTTGACTAGGACATGGAATGTACCACAGTTTAATGATGCTCATTGGTCTCTTAGAGTGAAGTGTCAGAGGTTAAAGCACAAGTGAAGGAAGTCTGGCCTGGAGTCCAATAGCCTTGTCTTGGTTGCCCATTGGCAAGTATACCAGGAGGCGATGATTGCCATTAAAAAAAACTTTCTTCTCAGACATCAGTACAGCTAAGAGAAACAGACCTGCCACCCTCTTTAGAGAAGTGAAGGAAATTATCCTCCCTGAGTGTCTGTCCCAAGATTTGGGGGAGATTTCTCAGAAGAGATGTGATGTGTTTGCAAATTTCCTCTTAGCCAATATTGACAACATATTGTCCAAGATTTCTTACATGGTGATGTCTCACAACTGCAGTGATTGACAGTGGGAGTAGCTGGAAACTTGGGTCTTCTGTGATGAGTTTCGCCTGACTGATTTGAAGAAGATTCACTAGGTGCACTCTGAGATGCGTTCCAGACTCTGTGTACTGGATCCTGTTCCCCACTTCTCTTATGAAGACTGCAGAGGCAGTGATTGGTCAAGCCCTCACTGAAGTTGTTAACACCTCTCTGAGGGAGGATGTGTTTTCCCACTGTCATAAAAGAGGTGGTGATTTGCCAACCCCTAAAGAAGGCTACTTTAAACCCTGATGACTTTGCAAGTTTTAGACCCATCTCTAACTTACCCTTTTTGGGTAACGATATCAAGAATGTGGTGGTAGCATTGCTTAGGAAACATCTTGAGGGAATTCTCCTTCTATGAGCCATCCTAATCTGGTTTCTGTTCTCAGCATAATACTGAGACAGCCCTGGTATGGGTTTTAAATTATCTGCTCCTTGTGAGGGATCATGGAGAGGTCTCTTGCTGGGTCCTTTTGGATTTGTCATCTACTTTTGACACTGTTGAGCATGAGGAACTGGTGATGCATTGGAAGAGATGTGCTGGGTTGGTAGGAACAGTCTTGGACTGCTTCCAGTCCTTTCTCGATGATCGCCATCAGTCAGTGGTTTGGTGGAAATTTCAGTCTTGTTCCTCTGTCATTGACTGCTTTATCCCTTAGGGTTCCATCTTGTATCCTTTTTTATTCGCAGTGTTCATGCTTCCACTTTGACATGTGATCCAGATGTGTAGGAACAAAACCTTTGATGAAAAGATTATTTTATTTTTATTATTAAGAATTGATTTTTAATTATTATTACTATTTTATGGTATTAAGCATGGGAAATGTTTACTCTAATTTATGGTCAAGATTACAGTTGATTAAATCTTAAAAACATTAAAATGGAGGAATGATACCATTTAAAATGGAGACCGTTTCAGAGTTCAGAAAAAAAGATGGTCAGGGAGACTTTTAAAACTGACTTCCCTGAATCTGTCCTCTATGCTCTATAACTAGCCAGGAGAAGCATCCCTGTAATCTGACTGTTTTTCAGCCATGTTTTTGAATCCAAGCTAGAGTGGACATTTCAGAGTAAGGTATCCATGACAACAATCAGATAAGAAACCAGTAACTGGTACAGACTTATGTAAAGAAAGAAAGAAGAAAAAAATGCCTCTCTTTAAACTTTGAATATTAAGAAAAGTATTTTGCTTATAACTTAAAAACCCAATATTCAGATTCAGATTCTTTTATTGATTAAAAGGATTGTATAAAACACACATTTGTTACATCCAAAAGTTACAATATAAATAAACATAGACACTTCTTAAATATCCGACAATATGCAAAACATACAAATCTCACTACACTTCAGTCAGTTTTAGAGTAAAAGAATCTTGCTAACCCATACATATAATTGATATCAGTCAAACTTAACAATATCTTAATAAAATCATCCCCCTTTCGATCAGTTAGTGGATTAAGCCATTTCTTTCTTTTTTCTTGCCATGATGTTTCACATTCAGTTAGTACATGCACAATTTCCAAATCCTTTTTGGAAACACATTTACATTTTTCCATGCTTGTACCATAGAGCTTATTATGTAAGTTGAAAAAAGTTTTACCCAAGCTGGCTAATCTTATCATACACAGCAAGTTCCTATGTTTAAAATTTTCACATTTTATTAAATACCTCTCAGTACCCCCAATTTATTTTAATACTAGAGTAGATCCCCAGTGTGTCAGTTTCATGGATTCTACCCATATCTTCTTGCCTTGCAATATCTTTTAACCTTACAGTTACTCCATTCACAAATGAATCAACATTTTTAACCACATTCTCATTCCATATTTCCACAAAACCAGCCTTTGACAACACCTCATTCAGCTTCACAAATCAGTCAGTATTTAACCCATTTTCATGTTTATTTTTAAAGTCACTCCAGCACATCTTAGGAAGCCTATCCTCCTTCATTTTTAGTATTTTACCTAGCAATTTTATGGCACGAAGGAAGATTTTTGTTTGTATGGGTAACGTCCCTGTTTCTATTCTTAGAAAACTAACAGGACAATCTCTAGGTAAATTCAAAGTTATTCTCAAAAATGAATTCTGTATCACCTCTACATTCTGTTTGTCCATATAAAGCCCCCATATTTTGCTCCCATATAACAGCTGACAAATGGACTTAGTATCAAAAGTTTTCTTTAAGTCTGCAAATGAGTTATCTGCAAATCTGTGAGCAAATCTTCTAATTACCCCAGAGGTTTTATATGCATAGACTTGACCTCAGTTAAATGCTTTATCCAAGATACTTTCTTATCAATAATTACCCCCAAGTATCTATATTGTTCTACCTCCTCAATTTTACTATTTCCTGTTGCCCAGTTCTTACCGCCATTCCCCTTCTTTTGCCCAAGGACCATCATTTTCGATTTACTCACATTCAATTCTAAATCCAGGAACTTCAATGACTCCAAAATATTTAATATTGCTCTTTGTAATCCTAAAGGCATTTGTGAAATCACTATCACATCATCTGTGTATAAAAGTATTTGAATTGGCACATTGTTTATCTTGGGCACGAAATAATCAATCAGCGTAATATTGCTGTTCAATGTTTATATATATAAATTAAATAATAGTGGTGCCAACAAACATCCTTGTTTCACCCCTTGAGAGATTTTAATTTCCTTAGACAACGCCCCATCTCAACCATACCTAATATTTGAAGTAGTATTTGTATGCAGAATTTTTAAAATAGCTAGCAAATGTTTGTTGATGTTCAAACTGTCCAACATATCCCACAATTTATCTCTATTTACTTGGTTAAATGCTGATTTAATATCTATAAAGCCAACATACAAAGCTCTTTTTTTATTCCTCACGTAATTATCAATTAAGTGGTTAATTGTGAACACCAAGTCAATACTTCCACACTCCCTCCTAAATCTACACTGGAATTTTGATATACACTCATTTTCCTCTACCCAGGTAAGCAACCTTTCTAAAATTAGTCTGGAGTATATTTTCTGTGTTACAGGCAGCAAAGAAATAGGGTGATAACATTCTGGGTCCTGTTTATCTCCTTTTTTGAAGAGGGGTACAATTATTCCCTTATTTCACACTTGGGGTAACAAAAGAGAGTTATTTATCTCATTAAAAACTTGTGTTAAAATACTAGCCCACATTTCTACATTATTTTGTAATAACTCCGCAGGAATACCACCTCCCCCAGCAGCCTTGTTCTTCTTTTGTGCATTAATTGCATTTTTAACTTCCCATGGTATTAACTACAAATGTTCTACTCCTACCTCTGATTACTTTTTTGATCTTTTCTGTTCTTTTAGAATGCTAACAATACTAAAAAGTAAAAAGTGGTATTATTAACTACAAACTTTAAACTTTCTTTAACTAACTTGTTCTCCTTACACTCTTCATTCACTAATGCATAAATATAAGTAAAATGTTTTATCCACTGTTCTTCAGTGATCACACCTATATTATATTGCACATTATCCTCATTGCACCCAAAGGCGAACAGAGTCAAAAATGACTTCATGTCTTTAACTATACTAACTTGCAGTTCTTCCCACAGTCTCTATTTATAATTTGCCTTTTCCCCCTTATTACGGATCTATATTCTATTTTTAACAACTTAAAGGTCTTCAAAACATCTACAGATGGTGGTTTCATTCTTATTTTTCCCACTTTTTTATTTCATTCCTCAATATATGACAGTCCTTGTCAAACCACGGATGGTCTACTCCTACCTCTGATTACTTTTTTGATCTTTTGTATTGTCTTAGAATGCTAACAATAATAATTATTAATTTGTCATACATCTCAATCCTACCTTCCCCTGACCCAAGATTCTCAGATGTAATTTTATTTACTACATTTTATAATTGTCCATTACTAACTAAATTGTCCATTATCTGCTTTGTGTATCCATTCCATGTAATCCTTTTACCATACATGATACGCATACTGTATGCATATCTGCCTGATTTTCTATACTTGTATCTTTTTCCCTCATTTACAAATTTATATTTAATATACATATAAGAGGAAAATTATCACTATCCCAAAGTCTCATTACTTTAAACATCTCTACCAAATTATAATCCATAACATCAACCATATATAAATCTAGAACACTTCCTTCCTTTTTAGTCAAAAATTAAAATTCTTCCATCTGGTCACCTTTTGTTCTCCCATTTAACAGTCTAAAGCTGTACCTCTCACAAAATTGTATAACACTCTTATCTCTTGAATTTCTTCATCATCAAGACACCAGTCTTGTGAGTGTTCTTCTAATATACTGTATCCCCCATGTGTGCTTTAAAGTCCCCAGCTATTATAATCTTAATACCTATTAATCTTCCTTTGACTGATTCTAAACTATTTCTTATCAGATTCAGTATGGACTTATATTATTGTAGCTTTAATTTGGGGGGATATAAATATTATAAAGTGCCCACATGCATTCATCATTTACTATAACAATATACATAAAATACTCAGAGGCAGCACTAACCTCTATAGCTTTACATTTCAGCAAAATATCTGCCAAAATTATTAGACCACCTATTGGGCATCCAAATCTTTTTAACCTTGTGGCTGCAACTGACCATGAGGTAAAGCTCTTCAATAATGTAATTTCCCCTTTTTCCAACCAGGTTTCTTGTAACAGTAATATCGTAATTTTTTTCATCCATGCATGGCATTATTTATCTAATAATTTCTCTTTTAACCTTGTCACATTCCAGCTAAGCAACTTCATAAGATCGTCTCTTTTTTTGTCCATCTCTGGTCAGTTAGTCAGTTCCTGTAAGTTCAGCATGCTCTTACTACTAAGAAAAAGCTCACTGAGTTTGCATCTTCCACTATAATACTCTCCTCTGTTTGCTTCTCTATCTCTAATGGTTTTACCATGCCGCAGCAACAGCGACAGCCACATTGCCGAGTGTTGGCAATGCGGTGTCGGGATGCCTTTGTGTTTCCATCAGGGGGCTAAACCCCCCACACACTCCATCTCTAGGATTCCAACTCCGGTAGGGAGTTGAGCGAGAGACTCAAACACCCTGAGAGGCAGTCCCCTGGCTGTGCAGAGACCATCACAATGACATGTGGATTTTGCCCAAATCCTGTCACTGTGATGGTCCTCGCCATCATGGAGCTGCTGCGGCGATGGTATACCATCTCTAATA
Organism: Neoceratodus forsteri; assembly: GCA_016271365.2. Lineage (NCBI taxonomy): Eukaryota > Metazoa > Chordata > Ceratodontiformes > Ceratodontidae > Neoceratodus > Neoceratodus forsteri. The sequence goes on from CM028137.1 coordinate 754,226,943, forward strand.
TATCTGAGCTATTAATCCTACTCCCCAATTGTCTCTTATCTCTTTTATGAAATACTTCTTCTTCCTCACTTCCTAGATTATGTACTATCTCCACTGGTGCTGTTATCCTTAGTTGTTTATAACCATTTGAATCCTTATTTTTTCCTGTATCATCACACACTGTTTTACTGTTCTTTTCATTCTGTTTTAACTGTAATTTTTTGTCTTTCCCTTATGGTAACATCAAGTGAAACTCCTATTTCCATAAATTTCTCTTTATTTTCCAATATCGTCCTTCTTTTGTCACCCATCTTTAAGTACTACACAAACCCAGCCTTTTGCTGGGCTAGCTGTATACTGATAGGTTGACTTAAGATCATGCCAGGTCACTTTATGCCCCAATATGCCTTTAAGCACATTGTACACTGCTAACTTCAGTATGTAGTTGTTTTCATTTCTTGATTTCAGCAACCCATTCACAAATATTGTAGGTGATAAATCACCTGCATCTATTCTATCTTTCTTTTGTTTTTCTAATGACTCATCACTTTTAACATATTTTTCCTTTTCAGTCTTTTCACTAAATCTAACCTTATTCCTCACTAACAATTCAGCCTTCTTTTCCTTCACCACTTTTTTCTTACTATTTTTCTTTCCACCATTTGTTCCATCTTGCCTTAGTACTTTCCCCTTTAACTGTACTTTCCTATCCATCGTAGACCTTAACCTTTATTCCCCTTCTTTCTGTAACCTATTGCTATCCTTAATCTGTTTTTTCCTTCACTCAAGGTATTTAACTAAGAGATATATTTCTTTTATTTCTTTTTCAGCAATTTCCTCAGTTATTGTCTTTATTGTCTTTTTCTTATTTCTGTTTACTATGTTTTCCACATTATTTGATCCCCTAGACAAAATACCACTTTTGCTTACATCTAGCTCTTCTTTGGTCAAACAAATATCATCAGTGGCTTGCATTTTGCCTTTTCCCCCACATTCACATTTATTATTTACATAAACATCCAAAAAAACACGAAAAAGGGTAGCCAATTCCAAGTGTTGGACATTGCTAAAATGTTGTTCTTTTTTCAAATCCAGGAGAATTCCAGACACTCAGTCATTCCCATCTCCACCTTCCAGCCCATAATTACCAGGGTGGCTGGGACTACCACCTTCTTCATCATCAATAGTAATTTTGTCAGCTACTGATGCAGCCTTATCTTGTGTCTCTTTCTCCCATACAGGCTATATTATTTTTCTTACATCATGCCTTGTTGAGGCATTAATATTATAATCTCTAATATAGGGTGTCAAAAAGGACTCATACTTTTCTCTTTTTTTTTTTTAATTTTCCTATTTTTTCCCCCACGCCTCTCGTCGACCATCGACTCTGGTCACGGACCCCTGGAACCCCAGCCACCAGATATTGCCGTCTCCCCCGGTCATCCCTGGCTTACCCCCCCAGAGAGTGGGGCCATGGTTCTGACCCCCCTATATCAGACCGCGGAACTGTGACTGGTTGGGGGAACAGCTCCGGTGGCCAATCAGGGCTTCCTGGGGCAGAGCGTCACCGAGACACAAGGCGTGGGATTTTGTTCCCCTCATTTTCCCTCCCGAGGAGGCAGGGGCGATGCAATGGCAGCCAGCATCTGCCGCCTCCTCCCCCAATTGAATGTCGGCAGAGCGAGTTCTCCCGGCCTCCGCCAGGAGTCCCCAGTGCTCCGAATGTTGCCGTACCCTCCATCTGGAGAAGGAGAGCTGCCCATCGGATGCTCAATCCTTCTCCCCCCGGCCAGCCCTCCGATGATCCGGGTCCGTTCCCGAACCCGGGTCACCAGCGTCGCAAGCGGAAATCCCACCGCTGCGCCGGCGGGCCAGCCCGGACTCATACTTTTCTAAGTATGTGCCTCTCTTGCCACTCTGCTTCTCAACACTGTTAATTGGGCTGATTAAACCAATTGGCTCATTAGTCATGCTTTAATCCCCTGAAACTGGTTTTCCTTTATTAACTAGTAAAGCATCGTTAGTCACTAAATTGACATTAATATCAATATTGTCATCATCTTTCACTATACTCCCCTTCATGCGAACCAATTCAGAAATATGTAATTCAGGGCCGGTTATACTTGTTTTATTCTCCCCTTTAGTTATTTCCACCTTTTCTGTTTCTTCTTCCATATTTCTAATAAAGTTCATTATGGGATGAATACATGAATAAACCACCTCATTCTGAGTTCTTACTGGAGATGATGTCACTTTAGGATCAAACTTCTTCCTTGCTATTCTCTTATTCCCTCTTAACTCTATATGTTCTTCTTGTTGATTTAAGAACTGTGTAATTTTATTCGAATCCACCGTTTTCTTAGCTTTTTTGTTAACCCTGTCTTTTTACCTTCACTTTTCTTTCTATCCTTTTTCTGCATTTTTTGTTCCACAGCATCCATTCTTTAATACCAATCAACCTTTTCTATGTCCCCGTACAGCACTCACCCAGCACTTATTACTCGGGGAACAGAAAAAGCTTGTACTGGATCTTGAGCACAACTGGGCCTTAAAAGCAGCCCAGTCGTAGCCTGATTGCACCTAATTTGCCACTTAATTGCAACCCAGCTGCAACTTTCTTCTGTTATCTAAGCAGCCTTAGTAACTTTACTTCTTAGATTATACAATGTTCTTTCTTGATTATATCCTTACTCAAAAACAGTACAAGATCTTCAAAACCTCAAAAATGCACAACTATCTAGATGTTACAAAAATGCAAAATTCATACAATATGGGCCAGCTAAAAACATCCAATTTATTGGTTCCCACCAAACTTGACACATGCTTCTTTCTGGTACGTGTCACATTAAAACATGCGTAAATCCAATCGATGCTGCCTCAAAAAGTTAACTTCCTTCAGCAATCCCCTTAAATCGGGCTTGAACAATAATGTCCTTCTTGAATCCTTCTGGTTATACCTCCCAAATTCTGTGGGGACAAACAGCAGCAGGTCTTTCCTTTTTTTTTCACTACAAAAGTAAGGAAAAGAAAGAAAATAGGAATAATAGGATACAAACTTCAGTACCATACACCAATATCAAGAAATGAAACAGCATAACACTACAGCACCAGTTGTTCTCAACAAGCTAGAAGCAAACAATAAGCTCCACAACACTTCCTACACTTACTTGTGCTTTTAGTATCCTCTACACTATACAATCCAAGCTCAGCTGCTGCTGCAAAACACTTCAGATCTTTTGGTCCTCATCAGCAGGGCTTTTCACAGCACTAAAGCACTTTAGTGCTGACAAGTATTTATCACTATTGCAGAAAGAACTCAGTCCAAATAACTCAGGTATATCGCCAAAAATTACTTAAAGCTACCCGAGTTAAAATTTAGTGTATAATACCAATTTTTCTGCCCGCGCTTCAGCACATACCTACTCACGGCTTAGTACGCTCTACTCGCTGCTCACTACCAGCCGTCTGCTGCTTTCGTTCAGCAAAAACATGTCTTACATACACACTTAAACACTTAAACAAAGGGCTGTAATTTTATTTACATACCACATGGAATTTTTTAATCTGCCTCACACTCTTCTTGCTTTTAATAATTATTCCATATTAGTCTATTATTCCCACAGATGCTTCCACTGATTAAAATTAACAACCTTAAATCTTGAAACTGAAAGGGGGTATTATTCCCACTGATAATCCTATTAATTGAGATCCCACAATAACCCTACTAGTTGGGAGTACAAGCTTGAAACTTTTAAGTAAAAAAAAAACCTCTCCTATCAATTATATCAATTATACCACAAAATGAACTAACAATGACAGTAGCTCTAAAAGCAAATGTATGGCTAAATATGTAGCTACGTAAATAACTATGAATAAATCAATAGTCTAAATAATATAAATATATAATATGGTTAACTAAAAAACAGGGTTAGCAAGAACCTACACGTATTTCATATAATAAAATAAAATGCTTTCTTCTAAAATGAACATTAATTCACACACACACACACACACACACACACACACACACATACAATCTTTAAAAAAAAAAGACTACAGGACCATATACACCCTAGTATCCAATAACTTTCAAGAAATCAAATTTAACCAAGTGGCCATATACCCTTATCCATCAACTTAGAGAGAGAGAGAAAATATTATTTCTAAAATCTAAAATCAGTGCAGTTCTGTCCTGCTAAACACCACTCCGAACGACTTCTGTAGTAAACACAAGCTCTGTACAAACTCTTTACTGAATATTTATCAGCTTGTTGTGCATTTATGATCATCTGCACCCCAATTGAAGAGCCACGAGAGAAATTCCCCAATCTGTCTCAGGCACAGCTTGACACTCGCCGTCTCACCATCTCACTGTCTCACCATCTTGCTGTCACACTGTCTCACCTCCTCGGCTCATTCTTGGACACAGTACTCACTCCACTCTCCACCATACTGCTCTCTCAGGTTGATTTGCCTCTCAGATCGGGTCGGGATGGACAGTCAGCTCAAGCCAACTCAGGTGACTGCTTCAGCTTTCCACACTCGTCTCTTTGCTATTCTCCAGAGGTCCACCTTCTAGGCCAGCAATCGACCTTCTGCAACAAAAACACAGAAACAGTGGGCAGAACACACCAGACAGAGGACCAAATTAAGTTCATCTGCTAAGAGAATTAAAAAATTCAGTTAACAGTTGTATACCTGTTCCAAAAAACTAGAAAGCTTTGTATTCCCCTGCTTCTGAATCTTCTTCCACAAGATCATGGAGCGTGTAGCAGTTATCCATCTCAGTCTCTCTCTCTTCTCAACTACATTATGGTGCCACCATGAAAATTGGACTTATTGGACACTAGTATGATAAATAAGCTTACCAAGTTTCATGATTGCAGGACCAAGGTTTCAGGAGTTATAGTTAAAACTTATTTTTAATATAATTTTCTTATTAAAAACTAGGCAAATCTAGTATCTCATGATAGCTCATGTCTTGAGAAGTCTGAGAATAAGACTCTTAAAAATGTATTTTGTAGCTATAGTGGAAAAAAATGTCTAAAAGAATCTTTGCGACAGTAAGATCTATGCCTATAAGCAGAACAAATAACTTGTGTTTCTACAAAAAAGTAATGTTTTAAGGACTTTAAGAATGGATTTTTCTTACAAATCTTATATCATTATGTAGCTTAGAATATTTAGAGCAGGACTATCACTTTATTTTAAGAGGTTTTATTAAAATTATGAAGTTTTAACCCTTAATAGTGTAACTTAAAAAATATCCATGCTACAAATATGTGATTCATACCAATATGTCACCCTTGAGGAGAACATTTAAATATGTAAGTTTAAAGTTTAAATTACATTACATGAAAATGTTATTAAGGAAAATAATTTTGAGCCAAAAACAAGTCTGAGGAAAAAGGGTATGTCTTAAAAGCCATGTCTGTATATGATCATTTATCATGTAAGAAGTCCTACCTTTTTCGTGACTCAGGTCAATCAAACTCTGATGATGTCATCACCAGGGCAGTTTTATATTAGTGAATTTGTCTGGTCACACTTCTGTCTGAGCCAAAATATCAATGCAGAAGGACCTATGTTAATTTATGTAAGAATTCTAATGGCTTTCTACTGTAGCTAGGCCAAAGAGCTTTGGGCCACACCTGTTTGGAACACAGAGTCTAGCCTAAAGATAGCCAAAAGCTTATGCAGTGCTGACAGAAGATCCAGGTGCAAAACTCAGATACAAGGACATTCTCATTGTGTATGAAGCAAGGTCTGTGTTTTATTTGCTGAGCATTTTGGCTGAAGTAATGTTGCCCGCCTATGCCTAGACCAAAGACTTAACCTTAAGTTTCACAGCCGGACATAAGCGGCAGCAGTGTGAGAAGGAAGTTTAGTTGTCTTGAGGTTATGGCACATGAAACATGAACAGTCACTAAAGTTCCAGTCATTGAAACAACTTTGCTATCCACAAGAAAGTTCTTTGAATCCAGTATTGCTATGGACTGTGCAGACTGAAGTTGTGTTCTACAAATCCAAGGACTGACTTTTGGGAAACTGACTTTTTGGAAAGTGACTTTCAGCAAAGAAAATTTAACTTGCAGTGGGAGTCCATGCCAATAAATGTCAGGGTCAAGAAGGTTAGCTGACAGAGACTTCTTATCAAGAGCCAGACTCAAGCATGAGTTCTAAGTTGAGAGAAAAAGAACCTATTCTACAACCAGAAATATAAGTATGCTTTTATTACTTTTACTAATTAATTTCAATTAATAATTTTAGTAATTTAAATTGGCTTATCTGGGAAAGTAGCAAGGGAATTAACGTTTAGCTATAGACTTTAGGTATCTAGTTTAAGCTTTAAACTAAGAAATACTGTGTGTAATCTGAAAAGTTAAAACTGAGTTTTATGAAAGTATAGTACAAAACACTGATGTAATGAGTTGTTTCCAGTTCTCAAACAAAATACATTTGACACGCTATGAAGTTTTAAAACAAGTTTTTTACATAAATAATCTGATATATTGATCTTATGAGTTGCATGTTCTTATGCATGAAGGTTATGCTAAACACTAAGGTCCAGATATTCAACAGGTTGTGCATGGCGCAACAGTGTTGCACCATGCACAACCCACTGATGCGCCCTGGCGCGATATTCAAATGTGGAGTGTGCCTGGCACAAATCCCAATGTGCCAGAGTGCATCAGTAATGTATGCGGTGCAGGTGGGGGTGTGTGCCCATGCATACTCCGCACATCCTGATATTCAGCCCAGGATGTGCTGAGTCCATGCATTCGCAACCCCTACTTGTGCCGCACACAGGTGACCCAAAAAAAAGGAAAAACGGCTGGCCACCCACAGGTGAGCTGCCGTGTGCAGGGTACAACACAGCAGCTGCCACCTGTGGGTGGCCACCCAAACTCAGCTGCACCTCTGTGACAGGTGCCCCCCATGCCCGATCGTGGGCATCTGTTTAAAATAAAAGCGTCATATCTCCCTGGTGGTCCAGTGGACGCTGTCAACCTGATCGTGGGCATTTGTAAAATAAAATAAAGTCCTATATCCTTGGTGGTCCAGTGGACCACTCGCCTGATCATGGGCATTTGTATTAAAACAAATGACGTCCAATATCCCTGGTGGTCAGCAGTACCCCTCCCCACCCGCCCGCCACTGGCCCCACCACCCGCTCCCCGGTCAGTGGTGGGCAAAGCACCACCCACCTACCGCCTGCTGCCTGCCAACTGACACCGTAGGTAGGGATGTATGCCGATTGTCACCAGCGTGAGACAATGGGCATGCAGCCCGTACATTACATATTTCAGATATGTGAATGGATCCATTCACATCTAGAAAATATGGCTCAGAAGCTACATGCCCATTGGCTCACTTGTCAATAAGTGACCCTACCCACTAACCATCGGCCAGGTGGCAGAGTAGGCTGATAAAAATAGCACCACCCGCCGTGACTTGGAGGGCGGGGAAGTGAGACTCAAATGAAGAAGGAGACACTGCTGGACCCCAGGGATATTGGACATCATTTGTTTTAATACAAATGCCCAATGATCGCAGTTCAGCAGTCCACTGGACCACAAGGGATATTGACATTATTATATGATTACAAATGCCCGCGATCGGCTGCGAGCAGTCCACTGGACCACCAGGGATATTGGACATTATTTTATTTTACAAATGCCCGTGATCAGGCTGACAGCAGTCCACTGGATCACCAGGGATATAGGACTTTATTTTATTTTACAAATGCCCACGATCGAGCTGACAGTGGTCCACTGGACCACCAGGGATATAGGACGTGATTTATATTTACTGAAGCCCGCGATCGGGCTGTGGGGCAGATTGCAGTGCTGTGCAGGGGGCATCAGTCCCCAATGACTGTTGCCTGGCAGGGCGCCAGGCGCAAGTCGCCCGGGACTGGCACACCTGCATGCAAATGGGACCATAATGACATGCAAATGGCCCCATTTGCGCCTTGCATACATTATGGCCCCTTTGGCATGTGCATGTTTGAATATCGTGGTTGCTGTGCGTAGCACAATGGAACTTGTGCTAACGCATCCCCCTGCTCCACTCTGGCCACTTGTGCTGGCACAGTGCCACTGCGCCATGCACACTGCGGGTGGCCAGGGTGCAATATTCAATGATGCTGTGCCATGGCGCAGCTCCGTTGAATATCGCCCAGTCAACACCCCTGCTCAGCCAAGTTGCACTATGCCCAGGCTTGCATCACAGCTTGGCGCAGTTTGAATATGCGGGCCTAAGTATAATAAAAGTTTAGTATAATTATTACCATTTATTATGCTGAACATTACCCATTCATTTTCAATGCTTATTTGCTAAAATGTGTTTTATTAGTTTGCTGGATCATCTGAAACATTTTTGTTGATATTTACATTTATTAGGTTTGATATTTATGCTAATGAGGAATATTTAGAATTATTGTATAGTTGTAAATAAAATATATATTTTTCATAATTATAAGTGTGGAAAGCAGTGTCATTTGCTGTTATATTTGAATCTGGAGAGCAGAGGATAATGTCTTATGTGAATTGTTATTATTTTTGGTAATTTATGAAATAATTTTTGGGTAAGGCCCGAGGTGAATCCAAGTGCATTATAATCAAAAGTGATATTATAAGCCTTTGTTCTGACAGAAGTATAGCTTGGATTTTCATTGTTATGTTGATAGTACCCAGCTATGTCTTTTTATTTAAACCCATAGAGGACTCCTCAGCGACTGTGCTTGAGAATGCTGCAGTTCTGGGGGTGATATACTACAGGCTAGACAGGTTGTGTTCAATTTAGGGGTCACCCTTGACAAAGAGCTGACTCTTCTACCTCAAGTGTCAGCTGTGGCCAAGAATGTGGTTCTATCCTTTAAAGAATATAGCAGGATTGTGACCCTACCTTGCCTGGGATGATCTGCTAAAACTACTGCCTGCTTTCATCATCTGCACCTCCTCGACTACTGCAATGTGCTCTACCAGGGACATCTGGAAAATCAAATCTGCCCTCTTCAGGAAGAAGTAGGCTGTTGGTTAACTAGGATCTGCAGCTTATCCAATAGGTAGGGAAATTAGCAGACTGGGTGGGCCAAGTGGTCCTAATCTGCCATCAGAGTGTATGTTTCTATGTTTCTATGTCTTAAATTCATGAAATATACCACCAACAGCTTAATCTGGTTCAAGGTCAGTTGGAATTCATCAGTATCCCCTCCCCCGGGTCGTGCCTGAAAATAGACAAGAATTTGTCTAGTGCACTTACTCGGTCACCAAAAACGAAATAAAAATAGAATAAATAAAAATAAATAAGTTGGTACACAATGTTGCAGCCAGATGCTGAGTGACTATATCACTCCAGTGCTGCACTCTCTGCACTGGCTTCCTGTAAGATGGTAGATTGTCTTCAAGATTTATTTATTCACTTTTAAGACCCTAAATGGGCTGGGACCCCAGTACCTTACTGAACTTCTTGTGACCCATCCCTATGTTCGTGGGTTATGTTCCCACTGACAATGGTTTATTGGCTATTCCAAAGTCAAGGTTAAAATTGGCCAAAGACAGACTATTTTCTGTAGCAGCTCCTTTGCTATAGAATGGGTTACCAACAAACATTTGTGTTGCCCCTTCTGTCACCATTTTTAAGACATGGCCATTCAGTCAAACTTTTGTAGAGGACTAACAAAAAAGAAAAATTGGGCAACTCACAGCAAACTCCATGTAAAAGTAACAACCAAGATGCTAGGTTGTCATGTATCTATCTATCTATCTATCTATCTATCTATCTATCTATCTATCTATCTCTCTTTCTACCTATCTACAGTCCCTGGTGGGTGGCAAAGTCAAGACTTTTCAGTGGTGTAAAACCTCCTTGTGCCACCAAACATTTGGTGGCCTCATTTGCTTTCCATCTTTCTCAGTGGAAAGACCCCCCCCGTCGCCACACACACACACTAAGGCAACCTTCTGTGTATGGCAGATTTTGATGGTGGTGCAAAGGGGAGTATGTTTCCATCCCCACCCCAAATTGTGCCATCCTATGTATATTTATCTTTTTTTTTAAGGAATAGAGACTTTGTGCCTTTAGAGACAGATGCAGTATAACCTAGAGGTTAGAGTAATGAGCTGTGAATGAGCTTGGTACATCCAACAGACATGGGTTTGGTTCTCACAACCTTTACTTGCATACTGTGTAACTCTGAACAAGTCACCTAGCCAAACAGTTCTCCTGGGTTGCCCCTGAAAATAAGCACTTGTGCCTAGTGGGCCTTACCAAAGAAAAACATTTTTTTTTTTTTTTTGTGCTCCTGACTTGGTACTGGGCCCTTTTCACTATTTCCCGCTAGCCCCACAGCCAACTCACTCTAGCATTTCCCAAAGCTAGTTTTCCATGGTGGGGCAGCTGATGTGAACCAAGCCCTGACAGAGACTGTAAGTTAGCCCAATTGCTGGTGCAAGGCAAGCTGGGGAATGTGTGCCTGCCCTTCTCCAAGACAGCAATGCAACGTGTCTCCAGCACCACACATGCAGCAGGAGCAGAGGCTTGCCCATGCACCCTCCCTCACCTTACCATGTTCCTCATACCTGCTCCTCATACATGCAACAGATCCCCAGATCTGCAACCACTGCAAAGGAGGCAAGCGACTGCTGGGATGCTCAAACCTCCCCACCCCACCAGCCCTCCAGCTACCCCTGCTTGTTCCTGAACCCAGGCTGCCAGGCATCACAAGCAGCAGCACAGCAGCATAGCCACTGCACAGCAGGACCAACCTAGATGCCTTTTACAATTGTTGTGCTTTTACATAGAAACACTGAGCCTGATGTTCAAAGCGTGGTGCAGGGCAACACTTATGTTCTGGCAATGTGCCAAACCCCATCACTGCAACTGTGCCTGATTTTATAATCTCAAGAGCAGTTGCAACAGTTTTCATGATTTACGGCAGCTGGTGCCAAATGTCTGGCACATGCTCCACAAAAAATGGCCCCCAGGATTGCCGCAAGTTAGACAAGAACAAGTTGGTCTAACTTGTGGCAATTGCTGCATGGGATAGGTAATCTAGTTCGATTACCGCAAGTTTCATGCACCATATCATCAATGCACCCAGGGTTTGCAATGACCTAAGCCATTTGAAAATCTTGCCCATAGAATTTGATGGCAATAGAGAAACACTCAAGTAGTTAAGGCAGTAATGTCCCAGGGCCCAACAGCACAAACTGGAAGTAGTAGTACTCATGAACAGCTTGGCTCAACAGGTCCAAAACCCCCACATAAACTCCAAGCCTATGTTGCAGATGAAGCTATTTATTGTTAAGGTAAAAACAGTAGGTGGCTCTGACACTCTCCCTAACAATGACTGAAGGTTTGTGTGCCAAATAGCTGCTTTCTCAAGACCTCATGGACAGATGGACCAACCCTAATGCCCTTTATAACTTTTGTGCTTTTACATACAAACATAGAATTTAATGGCAGAAAGAGACCAATGGTCCATCGTGTCTTCCCTTTCTATACTACCTCATGCCACTGACTTTCTGCCCTGGTGTTCTGGTGGGATGTATCCCTCTCTCACCCCATCCCTCAAACCCTTGCTGACCTCCTTGGGGAATATGAGCCCCTTTGCTCTGTTCCAGCCATGTTTAAACTCATTAAAAATAGCTTTTCCCACCACTTTCACTGGCCATCTGTCCCATGGCTCCACCACCCTTTCAGTGAAGTAGAATTTCCTCAAGTTTCTCCTTAATTTGCCCCCCACCAACTTCTAGTCATGCCTTCTAGTGAGTGCATCTCTATGTCTAACAAATAGGTCCTCACCATTTACTTTGTTTATATACCTGAGAGACCTATAAGTTGCAATCATGCCCTTTACTCTCCCCTGGCATCCACCAAGTACATGTTTAGGGCCTCCAGCCATTCCTCATTGCATCTGCCCTGTTGGTCTTGGCTCATCTTGGTGACCCTTCCCTGTATTGACTCTAGTTTGTCAATGTCCTTCCTCAGGTGAGGACTCCAGAAATGGGCACAGTAGTCCAGATGAGCCTCACCAGGAATCTGTACGTGACAGAAACACCTCACTTCCCCTACTGCCAACCCCCCCCATACAACCCTGCATCCTCGATGCCTTGCTGTATAGTTTGTTGCACTGACTCATTTGTTTGAGGGAGTCACTGATTATGACCCCCAATGTCTTTCCTCACCATGACATTCTTTTTTCTTTTTATTTTTGCCACCACCAGTTAAAATGAATTCACCTGTCAGCACATCGGTAGGGCTACATCTCACCACGCTAGTCGCCAGGGTTTGGAAGCAAGTTTGGGTAATCAAAAGGCCAGCTGGAAGAGGACTGAGCATCCCAGAGGATGGTCTTCTTCTCTGGGGAGGGAGGGCTGCTGCCTTCACTGGATGACCAGGGGTGGCAGTGCAGTGGCAGGTGGGCAAGAATGGTAGGGAGGGTATCAGCTAGGTCTGTAGCTGGTACATTATTGTGCACACCCCCTCACTGTGCCCCTAGTATGTCAACATCCTAGGAGCTGGGAGTAAAAAAATGAGGAAAATATCCCCAGCACTGACAATGGCACAACTCTCTGGGCCCTGCTTTTATGTCATGATGCCTCCAGATGAACCAGAAGATTTGTGGGTACTTCTCCATCCACCCTGATCGCACTTAAGGGGTAAACCAAGGCTCCATAGAGGACAAGCGATCACAGCTGAGAAAAGTGCAGGGGGATGGGTGTGCTCTGGGAACTCCTGTCAGAAACTGAGGGCCACAGCGACATGAAGGGGGCATAATACATAAGTAAACATGAAAGGAATCTAAATGAGTTCTTGCATTATGTCAGGAAATCCATACTGGTAAGGCAAGTAGAAAAGGTTTCATATATGGTAACAAAATGTGCACTATTGGTATCATCCTGTTGTTTATGAAATGGCTTGTGGGATATGTATTTGTATAACCCAAGAAACTTTAGGACACCATGGACTGTTCTGTGGTTTTATAATTTATGTATTAAGGGAAAGCTAGCTGTCTGCTTCTTTTTATTTCACACAAGATTCCAGCACTCACCACTTCCATATCTGGATATTAAGACACCTTCACTCAATGGTATATTTTATACCCAAAACATTTATTTAACAATGAACCACACTTCCCCTCCTGATATGTTTTGTACGCACGTCCTTTATCAGTGCTTCTTTTTATCTATATTGTCACTCATAAATAGTTATATTTTTTAAATCTGTGTGTGATGTATTTTATAATTTTTTTCCTTTTTATGTGTTTTTAATTATTGTATGTTCAGCATGTTTGCTATACATACTTTGATCATTATTAAACCTGAACTTGAAAAAAAAAATACTCGCTGTACAAATGGTATACTGCAGTGGGCAACTGGAAACTTGTTGTCAGTGTTTTATAGAGAAATAAAGTTTTCTCAGTGAAATATGTGATTGACAATCATCAGCAAGCGTTTGCTATAATGTGGGGATACTGTATTTCTTTCTGAACCAGATTTTACTTTGGAAGAATACAATAAAAGATAATTGCTTTTTATTTTGTACACAATTGTACAGATGGACAAGAACATTACAAACCTATAAAAGGTGTAATTTGTTATGGAAATATGTGCCTGTTTCTTTTGAAAATGGCAGAAATAAATTGACAGTAGTGATATAAAACTAAGAGCTGCACAATCGGGCAGACTTGCTAGACCTGTAAACCTTTTTCTGCCAGCAATTTTGTATGTTCATGACAGTTTCTCAGTGAAATTTTTGGTTTCCCTAGTAGTTGGGATTTTCTTACATCACGATACCAGCATTTTATTGAAATCTCACTGGCAGTTTGAAAAGTAAAAGAAAAACCCTATTGTTTGATTACACAAACAAAGCAAATATGGTAAAAGTAGAAAGTCATTTTCTTAGGCAATAAGGCATGACAGGGGAGGCATTATGGTGGGATAACGGCCTGTCTCAGATGGGTTGAAGCACGAGGCAAGGCCGAATACTTACCCATCCAAGAAGGGCCATTAGCCCACCATAAGGCATCCTCTGGAGTGCCTTATTGTGATTATGAGATGGGCCCTTTTTAGTAAATTGGATGTATTTTTTTAACCATATTTTTGTTGAGCTACTTTCAGTCAGACTGTTGTACTGCGATAACAGCCCAGCTGAAAATACCTCTTGGCCAATCAGGAGCCAGCATTCTTTCTACCTTTTCATAGTAAGTCATTTAAACACATATAAACATAAATATCTTTGGCAGATAAAGGCCATGTGGCCCATCCAGCCAGCCCTCCAGTCTTCCCATCACAATTAATAAAATAGCCATTAGCTTGTTTAAAGAAGTGCACACCTGCTCTTTAATAAAAACAGTTGCCCAAAGCGGACAATGTATTACCTCGGTTATTATCTTTATAGATTATCCAGGTAATCTGAGACTATCCAGCCAGCATTATCTGTTATATAAGGCTGTCCTCCCAGATTTATTTAGTTTTTGTTTACCAGGTAAGTACACTAGACAAATATTATGCCTATTTTCAGGAACGACCCGGGAGAGTACAAAAGGGTACAACAGGTACAGCAATACAGCAATTGGTTCAGACGAATACATTAGATACAGAAACAGGAGAAAAGACAATTTTTACAGTTTTTACAATTACGTAGAAAGTACACCCAGATACCATGCTGGGGCAAGGTATAGATTGGAGATAAATACAAATGACCAACAGGGCTAGTGAGGATTTATAAGCATAGGAGCATAGGTATACTTAAGCTGTCTATGAGTAGTAACCCCAATAGGCAAATTGCACTGATCATCTCTTCAGAAAAGGCATGAGTTCTGTCTTGCAAGTTGTGGATGAGGTGAGAATTAAAGAATCCTCCTGATTTTACAGGCTAGGCTGAAGGAAACCTTTGCCTGCATACTGCTTATTCTAGCACGTCAAGGATTTAGCACAGACTGCTGCAGCCTGACAAAGTGCCTGTTGATTTTGTCCCCAGCTGGTTGTGCTGCTCACAGTGGTATGGTTTCCTCACCACCAAATGTGCGACATTCAAAGTGATGAGGAGGTGTGGAGGAGCTCACACTGTGATCAGGGACTGCAAAGCTGTGAGCCCCTATGGGCAACAAGGAAAACAATTGGGGTTTTATGGGCTGGCAGTTCTTCCTTGATTAAAGGAGGAAAGAATGATGTGGGCCTCAGGCTGATGTCATTTGTCATTGTTTAATAGCACTGCAGTGCCTGTGGATTAAAGACAAAAACAGCCAACAGAGAACATTTGCAAGGACTACAGGATCACACTACTCAACACATCATGCTACTGTAGAGATGACATCACTGTTATTTTTCAGCTTTGTACTAGCAGTTCTGAAGCTGTCAACCCTCCAATTCACTTAGAGAAGCTTATGGTCTCCTTGAGAATGGAGGAAAGGTGTAACACAAATCCTTAGTTTAAACCACATGCTAGTTTCCTAACTACCCCAGGGAGGCACTGGTGTAGCTAATCAGAAATCATTCACCTGAACCCTGTTTGACTCCTGTTTGGTGCCCCCACACCAGTTGTAGACATAGCCCAATACAGCATCCTCCCTCTCCTTGTATACCCACAATGAGCTGTACTTGAGAGAGTGCGCTGTTAGTATTGCTGGGTAAAAGTTGGCAGGTATGGTTTCAAGGGGCTAAAAGGGGGAATGGGGGTGGGGCAGAAGTTTTACGGTAGGATCCCATGGCAGACTGCGTGGACCTTGTGGCCAGATACTCAAAGCACTGCACCTAGTATAAATCATTTGCTCTAGCACCGAGCATGTATTTGTACCAGTTTCCCATTTTCAAAGGATTGTGCTGTACATGTCACTTGTGCTAGCACTGTAGCACAGAGTTACTGTATGCAGTGCTGAAATCAGGGAGCGGTGATGTGCATATCATGCACAGTGTGATATTCAGAGATATGGTGCTGATCTAATGGAATAGTGTAGCACAACAGTGCTGCACAAATACTGCCTATAAAAAGCTGCTCTTCACATAGAACAAACCCAGAGGTGGGGAGAGAGGCAGAGCAGAACACCCACTGATGCAGCTGGTCACATAAGATGAGGAGAGAGCCAGTGCCCCTGAGCCCAGGCCCAGGCCCTGGCAATGTTATGCTGCAAAAAAACAGTACTGTCCATGAGTCATATTCAAAGTCCTCAGTGATGAACAAATCATGAGCTGGTACAGGCTCAACAGGCCTATAATCCTGCAGTTGTGTGAGCTACTGCATGACCAGCTTTGGACAGATACCCAGCACAGGTGTGGGTGTGTATGTGATAATGGAGAATGAGGAAAGGCAGTCTCTGTTAGGGTGAATGTACATCGCCAAAAGTCAATTTCACCAATATACACTCACGACGCAAACCAAAAGGGCACCGAATGGATAGTTTTTTTGTTACAGCCCCCTACACCCCACCAGGGGGGCTTTGCCCCCCACACCCACCTACTAAAGGATTCTCAACTCCAGGTGGGTGCATGTCGGGGAAGGGGGTGAAAACAAAAAAAAACTTTTCACAGACTGGCTCAAAAATCCCAATGCGCCCAGCATCGAACCCGGCACCCTCCCAACCATAGCCTGCCACGAACCCACCATGCCACATGGCCAGCTTGGCAACCCACTGTTGCGCTACACCTCACAAACCCTCCCACCCCTTCCACCTGTCACATGGCATGCTCACTCACCCCCCGCGTGTGCATATGCATATAGGGACAGGATGTCGCTATACCCATATTCGCCCCCCTGTCCAGTAGCCCTGTGAACAGGCACCACTACTGAGTCGCCCTTTTTCTAAGTGCTCAATAGCAGATGCCCTTATCATGGGATACTTATGTGGGTGTGTCTGTAAAGCTCAAAGTGACAGCTACACTGTGCTTTCAGGCAACCAGAGTCTTTCAGGCACCAATGGGGGACACCACAAGTATCTCATATTCTCCTACCTCATGACTGCTGGGTCAGTTCCTAGATGACCTGCGGCCCATACTGAGGAGTTCATCATATTCAACACCACACCACCAGAGCATGCAGCAACCATGCATCAGTTTTACCAAGTTGCGCAACTACCATTGGTACTCGGTGCCATTGACTGCACCCATGTTACCATCTGGACACCCACCACTGATGGACGCAAGACCTATGTGAATAGGAAGGGGTACCATTCCATCAGCTGCTAGATGGTGTGTAATGCAACAGGACGCATCATCAGTGTCCTGGCATGGTTACCTAGCAGTGGCCATGATGCCTTCATCTGGCACAATTCCATCCTATGCCAAAAGTTCAAAGTTGGGGACAGCCCTAGTGGGTACCTTGTCAGTGATTATACCCAAAAGGCCTCTCCCCTCTATGTTGCAGATGATGTCACTAATCTATGCCCTTTACCTACACAGAGGATAGTGCATATTCCCTACAGCCTTGGATTCTCACACCTGTCCCATGACCCGTATCCACTGCAGAGGACAGGTACAGCGCAGCAGCCATTGCTACATGCAACATTATCAAGCATGTCTTTGGAATGCTTAAGTTGTGGTTTAGGTGCCTTGACCCTTCTGGTGCCTTACAATACCCCCCCCCCATTAGGCCTGTGGTGTATTCCTTGCCTGCTACATACAACACAATGTGGCACTCAACTGTGGGAATGGGCCACCACCCTAGAGGAACACACTGCAGTTGATGCCAGGCCAAAGGATCAGGGGTTGCAGAGAAGCTCAACAGAATGCCAGGATGGCAAAGTGGTCACAGCAGTGCAGAACCTGCCTCATCACATACCTATTTGGACCCAAAAAGAGAGTTCAGACCACACAGGAAACTGTAATGCTTTTTGAAAATGTATTCTATAAATACTATACATAAAACAGAAATGGTAGGCCATAAAGGCAGGAGCAGTGGGGTTGGGGTGTAAAAGGGGCATCAGAAGAAATAACATGCTATCCAGGTTGGGGGGTGTTAAAAAATAACATGCCATCCAGGTGGGAGGGGTCTAAAAGGGGATCAAAAGAACTAACATGCCATCCAGTTGAAGGGGGCGTGAAAAGAAGGATTAAAGGACATAACATGTCATCCAGGTGAGGGTGGCAAAAAAATAGCATGCCACCCAGGCAGGGGAGATAATTGGGGGATGAAAGAAAAAAACATACCGTCCAGGCAGGGGGGTTAAATGGGGATGAAAGAAAATAACATGCCATCCAGGCAGGGGGGTTAAATGAGGGATGAAAGAAAATAACATGCCACCCAGGCAGGGGGTTAAATGGGGGATGGTAGGATAATAACATGCCACCCAGGTGGGGGGGAGTAAAAGAAATAGCATACTATCCTGGTGGGTGTGAAAAGAAATAATATGTCATCCAGGTTGGGGGAGGGGTTAAAGAGGATGAAAAAATAACATGTCTTCCAGGTGGGGGGTGAAAAGAAATAACGTGCTATCCAGTCTGGGGTTTATATGGGAGATGAAAGGAAATAACATGCCATCCAGGCGAGAGGGGGATTTAAAAAGGGGAGGTGACTAGAAACAACATAACATTCATTTGGGGGTGGTGAAAAGAAATAACATGCCATCCAGATGGGGCAGTAAAAAGGGGGAGGAAAGGAAATAACATGCCCTCCAGGTGGGAGAGGGAGAAATAACTTGCTATCCAGGTGGGGGGGTTAAATGGGGATGATAGGAAATAACATGCCATCATGGCAGGTGGTGTTAAAAGGGTGAACGAAAGGAAATGAATCACCAACCCAATGAGGAGGGAGAACGGACGATTGAGGCCAGTCGGGCAGGGGGTAGAGACATATGGGTAATGTGAGGGGAGCATGAGGTGGCATATGTGGGAGGGGCAGGGGGACAATAGGCACCCTAGGTGTGTCCCCTACCACTGCCACAGGTATGGACAGTATGGGTCCCATGGCACAGAGGATTAAGGTGTGGACAGTGTTGGCTGCCCACAGCCATAGCCTTGCATGGTACTGAGCCTACCGAGGAGCAAGCTGTGGTCAGTGGTACATGGTGACCTTGGTATCCTGGGTGTGCTGGGGGTCCTCTTGCCAGCATTGTGTGGTGTGCTGGTACACTGCTGTGTCCACTATGGTGTGATGCATTTGTGCAGTCCATAGTGAGCCCTATATTCAAAGGAAATAGTATCAGAGTAATTCTTTTGAATATACCTTGTGTGGGGAGTGGGTCAAGCACTAGTGCAAGCGCTGCACAATTTCAGCACTAGCACAATTGTCTGAAAATAGGACTCTGCGCCTTCAGTTTGTCCTGATCTTTCTATATTTCTATGTGAGAGCAAATGTTACAGAAGTACAAGTTTTGTGCATTAGCAGAGTTAATACTGCACTGCAATAATAACATAGGGGTGTTTGTGGGGGGGGGGTGCACCCCTCCCCACCTCAGCAGTTCCTATACTCATGGCATAGGCATTTCTTTACCCATACTGAAAAGCATCATCCAGCATTGTGTTGGACAGACAACTGCCAATCTCTCTAAGGGTTTTCTGGAACAGGGGAAAAGCCCACAGTGACTGTGGGGTCACAGAGCTCTAGTATGTTCAAGTGTGTCCTTTGCACAGAATGTCTTCTTGAAGCACTAAAACAACTATTAGGTATTTGACAAACTCTTCCTATACCATACTTGATGTTTCTAGAAAACAGAAGCTGAAATTAATGTAAACAAATTTTTGCTTTATAGCTGAGTTTAAATTTGTAGGCTAAACAAATCAAACAATAAATTAGGGATGAATTTACCTAGTTCTATGAAAAAAAAATGTAGAATGGAAAAACGGCCTCCCCTGAAAAGGCACCTTGCATGGCAAAGTTCTCATTAGCATGTCATTAGCATAGCCAAATATGCAAATGCATGCATTTACTAGTGTCAGAAAGAAGTTAGAACACAAGAACCTCACAGAACCTTGTCTGTTTCTTTTTGTTAGACCCAGAGGAGGCTCGCCAATCCATGTTACATGCTGCAGCCTGAAAACATAGAAAACAACTGGAAAGAAGGTTGTGCACACACTAAAAATGGATACTTATTTAGGACTGATTCCAAAAATAGCAAACCATAGAAAGAGCCAGGCTAACACCCCTATGTATGGCCTCTCAATGTGGCTTCATCAGGAAGCAAAGTAAGCATCAATGATATTACTGAGGGTTTGAGGAGGAGGGTGTGCCTATTTGCTGATGATACAAAAATATGCAAAAGGGTGGACTCCCCGGGGGAGGGGGGGGTGGAGGACATGAGGGAGGACTCAAAGATGCTTGAAAAATGGACAAGGACACTACAGCTGAAATTTAATGCCAAGAAGTGTGCTGTGATGCACTTCGGGAGTAGCAACAGAAGAGCAGGATACATCCTAGGTGGGGAGGAAATTAAAGAATTAAAGTAACAGAACAGGAGAGGGGAAAGAGATCTGGGGATCATAGTCTCCTCAAACCTTAAGGTAGGAATCTAATGTAGCAGCAGCAGGAAAGGCCAATGGAATGTTGGCATGCATAGGCTGGGGCATTACTAGCACAAAGAGGGAGGTAATAATGCCCCTTTACAAAGCCATGGTGAGGCCACACATGGAGTATAGGGTTCAGTTCTGGAGACCACATCTCTGCAAGGATATAGATGCATTGGAGAGGGTTCAGAGAAGGGCAACCAAAATGGTGCAGAGTGTGCAGGGAAAGTCATACGAGCAGAGGTGTAAGAAGCTGGATCTGTACACAGTGGAGACCAAGAGGGAAAGAAGAGACATGATTGAAACCTTAAAATATGTAAAGGAGCTCAAAAAAGTGGGAGAAGAGGGTTTACTTAAGAGGAAGGAGGGGGTTAAAACTAGAGGGCACAGCCTCAGACTGCAAGGAAAAAGATACTGAAGCAATGTGAGAGGGCGTTTCTTCACGGAGAAGGTGGTGGAGCAGTGGAACAGACTACCAGACAGAGTGGTGAGAGCTAAATCGGTGGAAGAATTCAAGAGGGCATGGACAAGCATATGGGGTTGATTATCAGGGGGCAGGCAGGGGCTGCCAGGGAGGGGGAGGTGTAGGGGAAAAAAAGGGCAGACAAGATGGGCTGGTATGGTCCTTTTCTGCCATCACGCTTCTATGATTCTATGATATAAGAATGGACTGCGCTCTTTAAATACCCCATATAATCAATGAAATACAGTTTAATTAATCAATCAAGACAGCACAATATACAATGCAATCAAAAATACAAAAACAAAACTAAATGCTCACAGCAAAAGGCAGGTAGAAATATTGTATCAATTAAATAGTCCAACCATGAATTATAAAATTAAATAATTTAGTGGACACAATTTACTTCTGTACTTGTGTAACCCCAAGGTGGTGCTATCCCAAGGGCTACTACCCCTGCCTGCTTGGCTAGTAGCAGGTTAAGGGGCCTGAGTACTGAAGTGGGTGCCTCCACCAGGAGATCAGGGTTGGTAGTGGTCAAGCTAACCTTGGCACAGCCCTCCGGGACACTGTAACCCCCCTCTTTCCCTTCTAGTGGCCTGAACACTGTACAATAATCACTTTCTCAATACCCCTGGTACACCACACAAGTACCCACACTGTTTGCACTTACCACCAGGGCTGGTTCCTCTGGCTCGACGCTGGGGACCCCCTGTAAAACAAGGTTATGCACAGCAAATAGCAACAGTACAGTACTTTGAGCACAAACTGGAACCACAGTCAGATTACATGCAGAAAAGTTAGATCTGATTTATTCAGGGACTTGAACAAGGGAGGGCAAAATCAGGTTAATTAGCTTAAAGGTTATATCAATCAAGCAGTTATGCATGAGCTTTGAGTCCCCCCACACGGTCACACCTTTGGGTACCCAGGTGGAGAAGAGATGGGCTAGCCAGAACTGTTGCCCGGGGTTGGCCGGCGTCGCAGCTGGTTGGGGCCCTGTGATGGAAAACACAACATGCACAGTACACAATATGTGTAATCTGGAGCCAGAGGGCTCAGTTCATAAAGGAAACGAAACAACAAGACAATCAGATGACACACTCAGATTAAGCTGTTGTTGCAGGGAGCTACCCTGGTATTTACTCACGATACCCAAGACTGGACACAGGCTGGATGGAAATCGAGACTGCAGGTGGTTGATCTGGAATGCCAGGAAAAGCAGGGCCCACACAAGTCGCAGAGGCATCATTCCTGTTCAAGCATGGAGCAGGGGGCTGATCCTCAGGCAGGTCTCTCGTCTATGGCTTCTCTGTACAGTGGGTAGTCTGGCTGGACCAGTCTGGCAAGGCCCAAACCGCATGGAGACAAATTCAGATGCAGCCCATTTTGGGCTGGATACAGCTTCCAGCAAGCAGAAGACAGTTCACACAGTGGGGGACTAACTCACGACCCACTAGCAGCTCATAGCACATTTACATGTAATGGAATTCTACTGTACCAGGCAGAGTGCTCCCCAGTCACAATCGCGAAGTCTCTGCACACACCAGGAGCTTAGAGGTAGCTGGAACTCCTGACAGGCTGATCTCATTCAGCAAAATCTTCGGTCTTCTTCAGATTGAGCCTGGCCTACTTCAGTAGCTTACTTTAGTCACACAAACTTGGATTTAGTTCAAAATAATTCTCTTCTTTCCCTCTTAGGAGCAGCACACTGACATGCAGGCCAAACATTTAGCCTTTTCAGAGCTCTCCCATGCGAATCCACTTAGGATTGCTGCTCAGAATCCTTCAGCTTCTTCTTGTTCAGCTTCAAGCTTAGATCTAACTGAAAACTGCAAGCAGCCCGGGACTTCCCCAAGATCCAAAAGATTTGGTTGCCTTATTTGGCTGTCAGTCAAAACAAGAGTTCCTCCTTCAGTTGGAAAAAAGGCACAAAACAGCTCCAAACTAAAGTTCCTGCAGATTTTGAATTCAGACAGCTCCTGTAGTCCGGCTACATTTTAGGTCCCACCAGTACTGTTTGGTCCAATTTGCAGTCCAGGACCAAGATAGTGGAGACAAACAAAACAGTCCTTGCTACAAAGAAAGCAGGTTAGACAAACTATATTATCGTTATCACTCTAAATGATTTTCAAGTAAATAGTTACATCTTTCAACAGAGCTCACTCTCAGATTATGTAAACTGCAATTAGGCAGCTCTTTAACAGACAGTACACAGAGGCTATACAGGCTCTGGTAATCACGTTTAAAGCTAAAATGCAGAACACCAGCCTGGCAGTGAGCATTTAGGCAAGCTCAAGGAAGACTTTTTTGGAACCCCCATTTGTAGGTGGGGTTATACCTGTTATTATCATATAGCTTCATTAAGGTTCCAAACCTGCAACCCATTTAGAAATGTGTGTCCAATCAAGGGGGGAGGGGGAGCGAGGAAAGCACACAAATTAACATCATCATTATTCCTAGGCATGGGCTACCTGACAGGTAGCTGGGTCAGGAAGTGCAAGAATTGCCTACTTTTGGCTGGGTAGGGTAGTTTGGATAATGTACTACCCTACCCGACATAACAGTATAATTCTCAGGTCAGGTAATTTGAGACTGGTAATGGGTAAAGGACTTCCAGACTGGAAACAGGCATTTTTTTTAAAGTGCAAAATAAAACTGTCCATGGTGTCTAGTAGTGTTCCCCCCCACAGATCACTGGCCCAGTATTAAATAAAAATCTTTCCCTGGTCCCCCCTTCCCACCGATCGCCAACCCGATGCTAACTAAAAATCTTTTCCCGGTGTCTATTGGTTCTCCTTCCCCCCACTCTGATTGCCGACCCGATGTTAAATAATTTCTTTATATTTTCCTTGTGTCTAGTGGTCCCTCCCTTTACCCACACCATGCCTGATGTTTCCTGTAGTATTTCCTGGTGTCCAGTGGTCCCTCCCCCCACCAAATCGCCCACCTGACATAATGTCTCAGTTTCTGTCATGTCCAGTTGTCCGGACATCCCAATCCCCTGTATTAGGAAATAATACCATTCCCTGATGTCTACCAGTCCCTCCCCCACCCACATCCATGCCCAATGTTATCTGTAGTATTCCCTGGAGTCCAGTGGTCCCACTCCCCCCACCCAATCACCCACCTGACATAATGTCACAGTTTCCCTGGTGTCCAGTGATCCACACATCCCAATCCCCTTGGAAGTTGCACCATTCCCTGGTGTCTAGTGGACCTCCCCACCCCACCACTCCCTCCCGACCCCTGAACCGGTGACTAGTACAGCCCTCCACTCTCCACCATGGGGGGCCACTAACTGAGCTGTCATGTCAATGAATAAACATGCACTGGTACATGTACATGCTGACTGACACTTCAGTCGGTGTCCAGCCATGGTGGAGAGTGGAGGGCTGTGCCAGCCTCAGGCTTGGGGTGTGGGGGAAGCAGGGTGGTGGGGCATTGCCTGCTGGGGTGGAGGGTCTGCTAGATACCAGGGAATGGACTACCTGTCTATTACAGGGGATCGTGGATAAGGAGGGGAGTCCGCTAAACACCAGGGAATGGTATAACGTTCTAGGGGATCAGACTGGGAGGGACCACTGGACACCAGGGAATACTACAGATAACATTGGGCATGGGTGTGGATGGGGGGAAGAGAGCACTAGATGCCAAGGAAAGATAAATAAACCATTTAACATTGGGCTGGCAATTGGTGGGGGGGGGACCACCAGCCAGCAGAGAAAGATTTTTATTTAACATTGGGCTGCTGATTGGTAATGGTGTGGGGGGGGTGCACTAGACAGCAGAGAAAGATTTTCATTTAACATCATGCCAGAGATTGGCAGGGGAGGACCACTAGACACAGGGAAAGATATCTATTTTACATCGGGTCAACGATTGGTGAGGGTGGGGGGACCACTAGACACCAAGGAAAGATACATATTTTACATCGGTCAGCGATTGGTGGGGGTGGGGGCCACTAGACACCAGGGAAAGATATCTATTTTACCTCGGGTCAGCGATTGGCGGGGTTGGGGGGACCACTAGACACCAGGGAATGATCATTACTGGTTCAGCGAACAGCTGGGGGGCACTAGACACCAGGGACAGTTTTATTTTGGATGTTAAAAAAAAAAAATGCCTGTTATAGCCAGGGTACAGTAACAGGGTAGTAGAAGGATCCAGGTAGTAAATACCTGACCCAAACCAACTACCCCTTTTGCAATAGGTTATTTTTAGAGTAATTTCGGGTGTTTTAGCGGTACCTGTGGGTAGTATTTCGGGTCGGGTATTTCCCTACCCACCCATGCCTAATTATTCCAATAATATTTGGTTATTAAAAGTCATTATTGCGTAATGGTGCAAGGGCCTCAACAATAACACCAGATCCTTCATTGGACAGGAGGCATACTACTTTATTAGAAAATGTGCAAAGCTATTTGAGCCATCTGATTGGCTTAAACACTTCTCTAGGTGGGCATCTATCAGACAATAGATGCCCACCTATTAAAAAGGGCCAGCCTAGCCTACTCCATCACCAGGATGTTGGTGCCCAGCCTGCTCTCCAATTGGATGAAACCCTTCACTTGCATTCCAAATGTCCGCCATTTGTTTCTGTCATTTAGCAGATGACAAACTTAGCGGCTGCCCTGTCATAAAGGAAAAATCTTAAAATGCAGTGTAAACAGAATGTAACATTTTCCACATAATCAAGCTAGTTAGCTGGCCACCCCCACCCGACTGTCTGTTAGAGAGCAACCAGGTCTATCAAGTAAATTGTCTCCATGAACCCACCCTCAGCTTTTCCACTTCCCACCACTGCAGTGATCGCAAATACTATTTTTTTAACAAAACTTGACCCAATTTCAGCAGTATCAACACTCCCGACCTCCAATCCTCTCTCACTCTCCTAAAGTCCACTAGCCAGTAGCGCGACTCCATCTATGGCACCCTATCTAGTGAGCAAATGAAATAAAAAGTAAATCAGCTTATTACCTCGCATCAGGAAGTTATTTTCGGTTGGCCGATTTACTCAGAGCTCTGCAGGGCTCTCCAGTCATGAAACCTCTTGGGACTGCTGGGCACATCCTGTCGGGTCTCTCCTTAGATAACAGCATTGGTGAACTCCCCATTCTGACTGCGATGTAGATATGTCACTCCAGCCAAACAGCAAATGGGTCCATTTAAAGTTTTAAAATAGCGCTACATGCGGCACCACATCTCTGCTCTCATGGACGCCGCCTCTAGGGAGCGTGACTGTGCAGGAAGGGGTTACAGGTTACAGCCTCATTTAAAACAAACTGATCATCAGCGTCAGGAAGCAGACGGAGTAGGAAGGGGCAAGAATTGTCAGGGTAGATACTAGTGCTTTCACTTGCTTTATGCAGGCTTAGCTTTCCCTCTAAGTAAATCCACTCTCATAACTGACTTTTTAACAATTTTACGGGGGGGGGGGGGCAACAGACATACAGAAAAAAGCATCACATCCTGTATGTCTTTCTGTGTGTCTGCGGGAGGGAAAGTCAACTGAGGTCCACAAAGAAGCTGGACTCAGGGTGTGCTGTGTGTGTGTGTGTTCACAAAAAAAGACACATTGTCATATAGGCAGAGGAACTATTTTATTACAAAACTAAATGTAAACTAATTTTCAAATAAAATTTGTTTATTAAACAATTTTGTTTTCTCAGTGCCCATTTTCTAAGCGCAATGATACCCTCCAGGGTGGGCAGTATTGGGCAATACCAGACCTTCCAGGGGCTATAAGGCCCTCCGCCTGCGGTGTCAGGCCTCATTAAGCCCCTGGGCGGTCCGGTATTGCCCAATACTCACCTACGGAGTGTGTGCTTGCTTAAGATATGTAAACCACACAACATACAGTAAGTGCTCCTGCAGTCATTATTCCTCATAATAGTGCATAAGCCTCAATAGCAACGGGGTTCAAGGATCAAAAATGAGGCATAATGATCACCATAAAAAACACATAAAAGAAGGGGAAGGGGAAAATGAAAAAGATGAAATGAGACAGTATACAAATTAAATCACTACACACAGCAGCAAAGAGACTTCAAAAAAACTTAACAGCATTATTTCTATAGCTCAATACTGCCCATAATCATTTCTAAATAGCAGTATAGAACCCCCAAAATAACAGCAAACTGAATTAAATATTTTACTGTACAACATATGAATGGGGCATAGTGCTATTCATGACATAAAAAAATAAACTGAACAAAAAGAGGGTGGAGAGGGGGAAGTAATGTCATGCCAAAAGAACTTCTATGGGGCACACAATAAAAAAACAATCAAAGGTGGCTACAGAATTACACTCTTACAGCCCTTCTTCTGCCCAAAATACTTTACTTTGATATAATTTTTTTCTTGGGGGGGGGGGACACATGCAACCCTGGCAGGCTCTATGGACATGACAACCTTACTGTACTTATGTGAGGAAAAATGCAGAACATAAATCTAAAAATGCACTGTTAATATTGCTATAATGTACATTAAAAATCCTGTGATTTACTTCCTGGTGGAAAAATGCAGTGGAACAATCTGAAGTGGAATGGCAATGAATTCATGCAAGGAGAAATGAATAGTTTCACACAGCCCTAACATTGATATTTTTTAAACTCACTTAGTTGCTGCAAACAATTGTCACCTCCTCAGGCAGCTTTTTCACACACTTTAACAAGTCCAACTTCTAAATGTGGAGTTGGGTTCTATTTGTACTTTGTGTGCACAAAGCCTTTTTTACTTAGTGTATACTGCAGTATGCTAGATTGTGTCAGACTGATTCTGATGACATCCAGACTGAAATTTTTTGTAACCAAAAATCCCAGAATCCCTTGCAGCTGACATCATAGCAGGACTGCAGCAGTGAAAGTTTCAATGGCCTGCAGTGCAGTTTTGATAAGCTCTGATTTTTTGTTTGCTAATCCAACTGTCCTCCTGGTGCTACATGCAGTCACAGAAAACTGTACTTAGCATGGGAAAACCCGCAGGACTAGCAAACATGTGATCTGAGGTCATTAAAGCTCCAAAGTACACTGCAGGTTGTTGAATCTCACTGTTGCAACCCTGATCTGATGTCAGCAGCAGGGTATTCTGGGATTTCTGTTTATAACAAAATGCCAGCTTAGAAGTCAGTACAATCTGATACAATTTACTATACTGCAGTAAACAGTAAGTAAAGAAAAAAAGTCTATGCACACAAAGTGCAAATTGGGACCAGCCTCACACTTGGGTGTGGGGTTCTTAGTCCGTTAATGCTTCCATCTTCAAACCTGCCTCATAAAGCCTTCTTCTTACTTGTCTACAAATCCCTGCTTTGACCTTAAGCTCTACTTCTCTAAAATGTGTATTTATTTCTGTAGTTTTTGTTCACCACAAAAGGAGTGCTTGGTAATTATTCCTGTCTTCAGCTTCATAGTGAGGAAGGGGGATGCAGATGCAAACTGGCTGATATTGAGCCAGGTTAAGCTGCTGGTGTTTTTTGTAGTGAATGGGGGAAATTCGGCCTGGATAACTGAGAAATTACCCTTCTCACGTTGAACAGTGCCATGGGATCTTTAATGTACTGTACACCTCTAAAGCCAACAAAACAGACAGATGGGACCTCAGTTTAATGTTTTCTCTGAAATACAACACACCTGACAGCCCAGTGTCTCCCAAACACCATGCTACAGTATAGGGCATCAATATGGTTACTTTTAACTCAGTTCTGCAAAGACAGCCATTTTGCATCAAGGTTAAGTAATGGAAGGCTCGGACTGCTAAAAGCATCAGAGGTAGCAAGAAGGTTTTGCTCGGGCCCTCTGCAGAGCTACTGCAGCAACACCACTCCTTGCAGCACCTGGTGTTCATTGGTGATCTCTCATTATGCTACTGACCTAACCCAGCCATGCTTAACTTCTGAGATCTGACAGAACTAGTTTCCAAGACAATAAGGCTGCAAGCTTACTGGTTCCATATAGGTTTGCTGTGCAATTTCCTCAGCAACTGACTCTTTCATACATATTCATGATTATACCATTTTACCCAGTGCAAAATCTTATTCAGTTAATGATTCCTCACTTTCTTCTCCTCCTCATTGTCTTCTTTGGTTTTATTGCTTTGTATCTCTCATTGTGATTAAAGTAAACATTATGTATTAAATAATATTTACAAATTTGTATTTTACAAGGGTGCATATAGGTGTTATCCAATAATAATACCATGTATTATCTTAACTATACTCTTTTTGACGGACCAGGTCACCTTTAGAAATGGGAACTTGTTGCCCAAAGGCCTACCCTGATGTAATAAATACATAAACTAAAAAAATACATTTGCCTGATTTTGTTGCAGTACAAAATGTACATTTTCAAAGTGTCCCTTGAAACATCAGAGGCCCCTTAAAGAACATAAGCTTGGAATGTGTGTAGGTTCTATGATGATCTAGACACTAAGACATGTATTAAATGGTTTTCTTTCTACAGAGAGAAATATTTCCCATTATGCCTTGCATTTCGACATTTCCTTTGTAGGCAATCTACAGGGAACCAGTTTAATACAAGACAGATTAATTGACAAAGGTCTGGTGCAGGCATTTTTACAGAATCATTTTAAATTATATTGATTTACAATACTTCACAGCGTAATATCCTTTGGGAAGTAACATAACATTTCAGTTATGAAAACATCCATGAGGGAGCAGCGGCTCAGCACGAGAAAAGTTGCAGCACATGTCCACACTCCTAGAATTACAATACGGTACAGCTCTGACATTCACACTGCCTTCAGACAACATTTGATTAGGCACAGAAAAGAGCAAAAGGTATAGACAGCTATATTTCTATTTTAAAGGTGAAGAGTCAGCACTAAAAGCCCCACACCCAAGTGTGGGGCTGGTCCACATTTGCACTTTGTGTGAAAAACATAGTTCTACTTATTGTTTACTGCAGTATAGTAGATTATATCAGACTGATTCTGTTGACTTGCAAGCTGACATTTTTTGTAACTACATATCCCAGAATCTCCTAGACTCCTGCAGCTGACATCAGAGGAGGGCTATAGCAGTAGTACATTCAACAGCCTGCAGTGCATGTTAAAGCTTTTTATAAGCTCTGATCAGATGTTTGCCAGATCCCCTATTCTCCCAGAGAAAAGTATAGTGCTCTGGCATGGTACAGTACTTAGCCAAGGGGGGACAGGGGGACCAGCAAATAAAACATCAGAGCTTATAAAAACTCTAACCTGCACTGCAGGCCATTGAATCTCCTACTGCTGCAGCCCTGCTCTGATGTCATCTGCAAGGGATTTGGGGATTTGTAGTTACAGAAAATATCAGTTTAGAAGTCATTAAAATCAGTCTGATACAATTTACTGTACTGCAGTAAATAATAAGTAAAAAAAAAAATGTTTTTCACACAAAGTGCAAACTGGGACCAGCCCTACACTTGGGTGTTGGGCTTTTAGTGTTGACTGTTTCCCTTTAAGGAGTTCCAAATTAATCATAGCCTTACTCTAACTAGCAACAAATAGCAAGCAAGGTTAATTTGCCACAATTTGAGTGACATGGAGACACTGAAGGCTTTAGAATTATTTAATCTGAGCATGGTTAAAATCCCTATTCACTAAGCAGGCTCTTCCATGCTAATAACTCTGGGAAACAGACCACAATGTACCTCACCCCTATACCCACCTCCACTACATGCTGTTACATAGCTGGTCCAGGTCTGCATCAAACAATTTCCGCTCCAGTGAGGCTTCAAAAGACCAGGTAAACTGGGAGGAAGGTATTAATATACATATCCCCTTGACTTAGAATCACCTTTACGAGGCAGCAGATTCTATTTTTTTAACTTGCAAAATGTATTTATTTATGTACTTATGTATGTATTTGTTAACCGGATAAGTACACTGATCCAGAGGACTGTTTTCAGGTACGACCAGCACAAGTAGAATGACACAACATATAAACATTGTTTACAGTTTTGCAGAGCATATATGCAACAGCATATTGTAAAATGCAAATGAATGTCTGATCCTCCTGGTTGAACATGGTTAGCTCACGGATGAACATCTTTTGGCTGTGGTATATCTGACCACACTTAAACATGTTTAAACTGTGGTATATTTGACTATGGTTGAACATATTTATACTGTGTTATAGCTGACCATCCTTGAACATGTTTAGACTGTGATATATTTGATCATACTTGAACATGTTTAGAGTGTGATATACAGTATTTGACCATGGCTGAACATACTTGTACTGTGGTATATCTGACCATATTTGAACATGTTTAGACAGCAGTATTTTTGACCATGGTTGAACATATGAATACTGCAGTACAGTATATGTGACCATAGCTCAATATTTGAAGATGGTAGAATACTGTATGATGTATCAGACCATGCAATATGTTTTGATTGTGATATATTTGACCATGGTTGAACATGTCTAGACTGTGGTATTATATCTCTGACCATGACCGAACATATTTAAATCAGCAGTGCCACAAAATTAGGCAAAAAAAAAAGACCCTACCTTTCTTCACTGTAAAAGATTCCATAAAGGATAGAGGGTATGATGAGCCACAAACACTCTCACTGCAACCCACGCCTACTTGGCACACTGCTTGTTGTATGATAGGTTTGTTACATGATCCATAGATACAGTGAGTCTTTTATAAGATCCCAACTGCACCCGCTAAATATTGCACCTTGCATATATTTGTGTTGTATCCTTATGTTACTTACTGTGGCTATTTATAAAAACACCTGTGGAAGAATGTTTTCATGCATCTTTTGTAACTTGTTAGCTGTACTTAATACCTTCCTACCACCTCCCCATCCCACAGGCTGCAACTGAAAACAAATCTTCTGGGCTCTGCTTGTTTACCTGGTAAAATATATTAAATAAATAAATAAATACCAGGTGCTGTCCCACACCCTCATCAGAGGAGAAGAGCAGTCCCTTCGATGCTCAATCCTCTTTCCCCAACTGACCCTCCAACATCCCAAGTTCGCTCTTGAACTCAGGTTGTTAGAGACTCAAGCGGCAGCTCTACTGCACAGCCTGCAGGTCAGCCATGTTTATTTTAGATATTGATCCTTGCCTAAGCTAGAGAGGATAAGAGTTGGTGAGGAGAATAATGTTGTTGATCTATATGCCAATGATCTCTTAGTCACTGTGGCCAGCCCTAGGAGACTGGTTCTGGAGTTACTGAGGCTTCTAACTGGTTTAGAATTGATATTGGGCCTTAAAAGTCAATAATGGGAAAAACAAATTCTACCCTTCTGTAACCCCCCCTATAAATGGGGGTTCCCGAAAAGTCTTCCTTGAGCTTGAGTAAATGCTCACTGCAGGCTGGTGTTCTGCGTTTTAGTAGATTAAATGTATTGCCAGAGAGTGCCTGTGTGCTGTCTCTTTAAGAGCTGCCCAGATTGCAGTCTCAATTAATCTAAAAGGGAGCTCTGTTAGAAGATGTGCTTGTTTGCTGATCATTTGTTAGAGTAGTAATAATATTGCAGTTTGTTCTAACCTGCCTTTTTTGCAGCAAGGACTGTTCTGTTTATCTCCACCAACTTGGCCCGGGACTGTCAGAATGGGCCAGTCAGTACTGTTGGGACTCTAAAATGGAGCCTGCCCACAGGGGCTTGGTGGGGTCAAAACTTGTAGGAATTATGTTTTTTGCATTTTGGCACCTAAAGTAACCTGGAGGGGGAGGCCTTGTTGTGACTGACAGACAGATCAGCCAACCGAACCTTTTGGATCTTGGGGAAATTCCCAAGCTGCTTGCAGCTAGTTTCAGTTCTGAGTTGGGAAGTGATGAGATAACAGCTTGAATGATTCAAGCAGCAGCTCCAACACAGATTCACGTGGGAGAACTGTGGAAAGGCCTGAGTTTTGGCCTGCATGCCTGCCTGCTGTCCCTGAGCGGGAACTTTTGCTTTTTTCAGACTGAATCCGAACATGGAGAGCAAAGTACTCCACTGAATTGTGACCAGGCTCCTACCTGAAGAAGACTGAAGATCTGCTGAATGCAATTGGCCTGTCTGAACTTCCAGCCACCTCTGAACTCCCAGATTGTGCAGAGACTCTGTAATTGCGACCAGGGAGCCTTTTGCCTGGTACAGTGGAATTTCCTTACATGCGAATGTATTGTGTGCTCATAGTGGGTCATGATTTGGTTCCCCACTGTGGTTTGACTTGTGTTCTGCTTGCTGGAAGCTGCATTAGAATTTCCTTATGTGTAAATGTGCTGTGCACTGTTAGTGGATCGTGATTTGGTTACCCACTGTGGTTTGAACTGTATTCTACTTGCTGGAAGCTGCATCCAGCCCCACAGACTGAATCCGAAATCATCTCCATTGGGCCTGGGCCTTGCGACACTGGCCCAGGCTGACAACCCACTGCACAGAGAAAGTCGTTGATGACAGACCTGCCTGGGGAACATCCTAATGCTCAACATTTGAACAGGAATGACGCCTCAGTGATTCGTGTGGGCCCCGCTTCTCTGGGCACTCCAGCTCAACAACTTGCAGTCTTGATTTTGTCCTGCCTGCGTCCAGTATTCGGTATCATGAGTAAACATCAGGGTAGCTCCCTGCAACAACAGCTAAATCTAAAGTGTTGTCATCTGATTGTCTGGTTGCTTTTTCTTTCACGAATTGAGCCCTCTGGCTCCAGATTACAAATAGTGTGTGTTGTGCATGTTGCTTTCTTCCATCACAGGGCCCCAACCAGCTGCAACATTCCTGGCTAGCCCATTCATCTCCCTACCTGGGTACCCAGAGGTGTGACTGTGTGGGGACTTAAAGTACGTGCATAACTATTTGATTAATATAGCCTTTAAGCCAGTCAACTTGATTATGCCTCTTCCTTGTTCAAGTTCCCTGAATACATCAGATCTGACTTTTTTGCTGCCTTTAACCTGACTGAGCTTCCAGTTTGTGCCAAGAGTACTGTACTGTTGCTATTTACTGTGCATAACCTTATTTTACAGGGGGTCCCCAGGGTTGAGCCAAAGGAACCAGCCCTGATGGAAAGTGCAAATAGTGTGGGTACTGGTATAGTGTACAAGGGGTACTGCAAAAGTGATTATCGTATATTGCTTAAGCCATTAGAAGGGAAAAGAGGGGGGTTACAGTGTCCCGGAGGGCTATTCCCAGGTTAGTTTGATCACTACCAACCCTGACCTCCGGATGGATACACCCATTTCAGAACTCAGGCTCCTTAGCCTGCTACAAGCCATGCAGGCAGGGGTAGTAGCCCTTGGGATAGTGCCATGGTTTCAGGATGGGCTACATCTTGGAGGCTCACCGCTGGGATTTTGTGCCTTCTAGTGGCCGAAAATTATTAACTATTGTTAAAGATTAATGACTACCACAGTAGAAATGGCTGTACACCAGTTGGTGGGGTGGTGTACTGGGCAGGAGATCTACCCCCAAAAATGCTCTGCTTATACTGGATATTCCCCTGGGTACCAGTAAGAACACTGTAGCAGGAGCAATCTCCAAAGTTGAATGTTTAAAAAACCCTGTGGTGGTGGGTCGAAAGGCTGATTTAATTGCCCAAACTTTCATAGCCTTGGTAGAGTGTAGAGACCTCATGGACAGCTCTAAAGTGCCACAGACTATTGCCTCAGAAGGGGTCCTAGCCGTCTGGAGAGTGATAACAAAAGACAGTAAAGACCCTGGGGAGGATGAGCTCCCACTATTATCTGAGACTTTTGAGGAGAAATTTGCTAAGTTGTTGCTGGAGGAAGGGAAAACCATAGAGGACTTTAAAAAACTATTCCTGCCACCTGGGGGTGTTCCTTCCCCAACACCCCCTCCCACTCCAGCACCTGTTACTGCCCCCCTCCTGTGCCCATACCAATGCTGGTCCCTATATCTGTACCCACCATTAGTCATGACTCATATCACCAGCTGAGGATGTTTTCAGGCACCCTCCCCATACCCCTGGAGGAGGACAATTGGGAGACTTGGATAGACTATGTTGCCCCTCAGATCCGAGAATGGCAATGCCCTGAACCAGAGAAGCAGAGAAAGGTGGTTGAAAGCCTCAGAGGCCCTGCCCAACTTACTATTCATGCTACGCAGGCTAGTAATACAGAAGCAACTGCTCAAGATTTTTTGAATGCATTGGAATATGTGTATGGGAGTCCCGATTCGGATGAGGACTTGTGGGGTAGCGTCGAAAACACTCAGCAATACCCAGGGAAGCCCTTATCCATGTATGTGCCGTGACTCAAAGTGGTGCTACAGGAATGCCTAAAGAAAGGTGGCATTGCCCCAGCTAAGTTAGATTGGAAGAGGTTGGACCAACTTCTCAAGTCAGCCCCATTCTCTGAATTATTGCTGCTCCAACTATGCCTTGCTGTTCGGTTGGATGCGCCGCGGTTCGGTCCTACCTGTGACGGACTGATAAAGGAAATTTGGAGGATTGAGAAGAGACATCCATGTGGGGGACCCCTCCTGCATCTGTTTTTGCTGCTGCCCAGATGACCGAGGATGCACTTATGAGTGATGCTCAGGGGTGAAATACAGTGATTAGTTGAACACTGGGAGGCTAGCAAGGACGCTCCGCCCTGGGGCGAGATATTGTGAGATGTCCAAGAAATGAGGGCTACCATTTCCCTACAAGCCCATTCCAGAGATACAATGGCCCAAACACCTCTAAGAGCATGTCTGCTATGTGGTGAGGGTGCACTCCCAGGCATCCCCTGTTGACAGCAGCTCAAAGATTGATGAATTGACTATGGAAGTGAAGGAATTACTGAGGTGTCTCCCCATGCTCACCACACACCAGACAGAGGTTGAATCATGATTTTCTGTTGGTGGTACCCCAACCGCCGCCCCCAATGTGATGCCTTGGCCACGCCAGACTCTAGAAAGCATACTCTGTCATAATTGTGGGAAGGAGGGGCATATGAAGAAAGAATGCCAGTCCCCAAAAGACTCAGATAAGGTTGTATACAGACTTGAAGGGGAGCTCCAGAAAGCAAAACCATGGCCGAGGGGTGCTAGAAACAACCACAGTGAAGGCTCAGGAAATCCCAACCCCAACTTCTTTGTGGCTAAATCATCTGTACCGGCCCCTGCTACTGTCCCTCCAGACTGGTCCAAGATAGTGGGCCCTTCCATGGAGACTAATGTGGCTGTGAATGATATTCCCACTAGGGCTGTGCTTGACAGTGGGTCGCAAGTGACCATTGTGTTTCAAGACTGGTATGACAAACACTTATCTGATGTGCCCTTTCAGTCCCTAGAAGGTCTACATGTGTGGGGGCTGAGCAACAAGTCTTATCCATATCTAGGATATGCCTGCCTCTGGTTGTCTTTTCCTGCAACTGTCAGTGGCATAGATGAGCAAGTAGAGACACTGGCCCTAGTGTCCCCCCCCCCACAGCACTGTATGATGGGGTTCTCCTGTTAAATAGAACAAACGCCCACACGTTTTGGAGACTAGTACAACTCTGCCATGAGAAACAAGAGCAGCTGACTGGATGGGCACTAAGAATTCCAGTCTTAGTAAAAAGAGCTTATGACTGGCAACAGAGACCCAAGGAAGTGGACCCAGATGAGCCACTGGGGATAGTGTGGAAAAAGGAACCTGACTCCTTGGTATTGGCCCCCAAAGCCCAGTGCACAATCCATGGAAAAGTCCACCTAAAGACAAATGTAAAGAACAAAATATTAATGTTGGATGCACCAGGAGATGAAAAGTTGCCAGAGGGATTATTGGTCAAACCCAGCATCTTGCCTGCTCGTGCCCACACCTATGCACAATGAGTGATGGTCCAGATTCAGAATGTGACAGATTGGGAGATTTGGATGAAGAGAGGGTGTGCCCTAGCTACAGTACACTGTGCTGAAACTGCTGTATTGTCCAGCAACAAGTGCTCTGGTGAGGAGAGAGTGATCCCAGACTTATTTGACTTTGGTGACTCCCTGTTGCCAGCTGAATGGAAGGCTAGAATTAGCAAGAAACTCGCTCAGAGGGACCAAGTGTTTTCATTAAAAGAATGGGATATGGGGTGTGTCCAGGATGCAGAGCATCACATACGCCTGCATGATGACTGGCCACTTTGAGAGAGATCCCAACATCTCGCCCCAGCAGACATAGATGATGTGAGGAGACACCTGCAGGAAATGCTTGCTGCTGGTGTGATACAAGAATCAAGAAGCCCATATGCCTCTCCCATTTTGGCTGTGCGTAAGAAGAATGGGTCAGTAAGGATGTGTGTTGATTATTGAACCCTGAACCAGCAGACCATCCCTGATCAATACACCATACCCTGTATATAAGATGCCCTGGATTGTTTGAATGGGAGCAAATGGTTTTCGGTATTGGATCTTCGCAGTGGATACTACCAGATCCCAATGGCAGTAGAGGACCTTGAGAAAACAGCTTTCATCTGTCCTTTGGGGTTCTATGAATTCCTGAGAATGCCAGAGGGGATTTCAGGTGCCCCGGACACCTCTCAGCGACTGATGGAACGTGCAGTGGGAGATACGAACTTGCTGTAATGTCTAGTGTACCTAGACAATGTCATTGTGTTTGGGCGCATATTAGAGGAGCATGAGACCCGACTGTTTAAAGTCCTAGACCAAATGGAAGACTCTGACCTCAAGCTGTCCATTGACAAGTGCCAGTGTTTTCAAAACTCCATGAAGTATGTAGAGCACATAGTATCTGCAGAAGGGATAGAGACTGATCCCAGTAAGGTTGAATCATTGACTACTTGGCCCCAGACCCATAATTTGAAAGAACTACAACGTTTCCTGGGGTTCTGTGGCTACTACCGCAGGTTTATAAAAGACTATTCAAAGGTGATTCTCCCGCTCTTGAATCTTACTCAGGGTTACCCTCCTACCAACCATAAATATAAAAAAGGGTCCGTCAAACAACCAGAGAAAGTGTACTACCGCACAGGTGAACTTTTTGGGCCCTGCTGGACACCTGAATGTGAAGCAGCCTTTCACTAAGTCATATACCAGCTCACCCATACCCCATCCTTGCCTATGCTGATGCCACTAAGCCCTATGTGCTGCATACAGATGCCAGTCTGCAGGGTCTAGGAGCTGTGCTGTATCAAGCCCATGAGGATGGTTTAAGACCAGTGGCATTTTTCAGTAGGAGCTTGATCCTGTCAGAGTGAAGCTGCCCTGTGCCCAAGCTGGAGTTCCTTGTGATAAAATGGGCCATTGTTGACCAGTTTCATGAATACCTCTATGGGCCAAAAATATTGGTGAAGACTCACCATAACCCATTACTTATGTACAGACTTCAGCTAAGTTAGATGCCACAGGGCTTTCCATCTTATCAACTTATGATTATGCTGTTGAATACAGTCCAGGACTGAACCATATTGATGCTGACACCTTGTCATGAAGGTCAGTTTCCAAGAGTGATTGGGTCAGGCTGTCTGAACCTGACATCTGAGCCTTGTGCCAAAAATTTGACCAAGATGAATAGATGTCTGTGGACACAGTGGACTCTTTAGTAGATTGCTTGGGCCCTCCTGATACCTGCATACCGGCTGCCTATTGCCACATTTCTGCTCTAGATATTAGTGCACTACCTCAATTTGACAATGACAGCATTCAGTGGGCTCAATCCCAAGATCCTTCAGCCCGCACTTCATGCCCTGCATGCGGAGAAAGATGTGTCCAAGTTGCGTTCCCGACTTGCGAACTGCTCTATTGTTTAAAGAAGGCCCCAGGTTGAAGCTAATCAATCAGTTGTTGTACAGAGAGACAGTGGATTGTGGTGGTCAAGTGGACAGGCAGCAATTGGTCCTGCCCATGGCCTTTAATATTTGGTACTGAGGTCCCTCCGCAATCACATGGGGCACCTTGGTAATGACAGAACTCTCCAAATTGGTAATATCTTGATTCTACTCGCCCAAGATGGGGGCCAATGTTGAGGACCACGTAAAGACCTGCAGTCATTGCCTGCAAAGGAAAGCCCTGCCTCAGAGAGCTGCCCCCCTTGTCAATATTACTACCAACACCCCCATGGAACTGGTCTGCATAGACTTTTTGTGTTCAGAACCTGATCCGTGGAATATTGGCAATGTGTTAGTGGTTACAGATCATTTCACATGGTATATGCAAGCTTTTCCAACTAAAGATCAAAAAGCCTCTACTGTGGCCAAGGTGCTAGTGGAAAATGTCTTCGTCTACTATGGTGCCCCTCAGCGGATCCACTCTGGCCAAGGAAGAGATTTTGAAAGTCGGCTAATCAAAGAAATGCTCTCTGTGTGGGGAATGCGTAAGTCAAGAATCACCCCTTATCACCCACAGGGGGAGCCTCAGCCAGAACGTTTTAACCACACCCTTCTAGACATACTGAGCACCCTTCATCCCAAAGACAAGCCTAAGTGGAGCCAGCAGATTAGCACCTTGGTCCAAGCATGCAATTGCACAAAAAATTACGCTACTGGGTCCCCCCCCAAAGCCTCATGTTCGGGAGGGAGGCCCGACTGCCAGTTCATGTCTGCTTTGGGGTCTTTCTAGATGGGGTCCGAGCCAAAAATTACCTACAGTGGCCCAGATATTCAAACTGCACCAGGCTGTGGTGCAAACCTGGGCGCAGCACAACTTGGCTGCACTGGGGCATTGACTGGACAATATTCAACGGAGCTGCTCCATGGCTCAGCATCATTGAATATCGCACCCTGGCCACCTGCAGTGTGCATGGCGCAGTGGCACTGTGCCAGCGCAAGTGGCCAGAGTGGACCAGGGGGATGCGCTAGTGCAAGTTTCATTGCGCAAGGCACAGCAACAGTGATATTCAAAAGCTGACATGCAAATGGGGCCATAATGTATGCAAGGTGCACATGGGGCCATTTGCATGTCACTATGACCCTATTTGCATGCAGGTGCGCCGATCCCTGACGACTTGCGCCTGGCACCCTGCCAGGCAGCAGCTGTCGGGGACCGATGCCCCCTGCAGCGCAGCAATGTTCCCCACAGCCCGATTGTGGGTATTTGTAAGATAAAAAAAGATTCCTATATCCCTGGTGGTCCAGTGGACCACTGTCAGCCCAATCGCGGGCTTAAGTAAATTAAAAGAAGAATCATATATCCCTGGTGGTCCAGTGGACCGCTGTCAGCCCGATCGTGGGTGTTTGTAAAATAAAAGTAGAATCCTATATCCCTTGTAGTCCAGTGGACTGCTTTCAGCCCGATCGCGAGCATTTGTAAAAATAAAAGAAGATTCCTTTTCCCTGGTGGCCCAGTTGACCGCTGTCAGCCCAACTGCGGGCTTAAGTAAAAGTATAATGATTCCTATATTCCTGGTGGTCCAGCAGACCCTCCCACCGCCCACTGATCCCCACCTCCTGGCTCCCTCCTGGTCAGTGGTGGCGGCAGAACCCCACCAGCCTGCTGCCCCGCCCACAGACCCAGCACCGTCCAGTGGGGCTATACACCATTGGTCCACAGCACATGAACCAGTGGGCGTGCAGCCATACCATATGACATTCCAGATATGTGAGTGTACGTGCTGCCAGAGCTCGGGTGGCCACCCACAGGTGGCAGCTGCCGTATTGTGCCCTTCAATACGGCAGCTCACCTGTGGGTAGCTGTCCATTGCTCCTTTTTTATTTGGATCAACTTTGTGCGGCACAAGTAGGGGTTGCACATGCATGCCTCAACACATCCTGGGCTGAATATCGGGATGTGCACAGTATGCATGGGCACACACCCCCCACCTGCACCTGCATACATTACTGATGCGCTCCGGTGCATCGGGATTTGTGCCAGGCGCAATTCCTGTTTGAATTTCGCGCCGGGGCACATCAGTGGGTTGCTCATGGTGCAACACTATTGTGCCATGTGCAACCCTTTTGAATATCTGGGCCAGTATGTACAGAAACTGAAAGCTCAGTTGAACCATGCCTATCAACTGGCCCAGACAATGGCCGCTAAAAGAAATCTCACCAACAAAGAGAGGCATGATAAAAAAGTAAAGGCTCAAGAGCTTCAGCCTGGATACCGTGTGTTGTTATGCAATTTGGGAGGACTGGATGGCAAACACAAAATTGCTGATAGGTGGCACCATCTTCCCCATATAGTTGTTGGAAAGTTGAATGATTTACCAGTGTACAAGTTGTGCCCAGAAAATAACTCCAAAGCTGTCAGGACCATGCACCGTAACCACTTGCTACCTATCTGCTAGGTCATAATTGAGGCTCAGCCATCAGAGATTGATTCCCCTGGGCTGGTGACTCATGCTGCTGCAAAAAAAGAGACACAGTCAATCTACCCTAGTAGTTACAGATTTAAGGTTTCCCCTGCAGAAGGCCCAGAATGACAGTGACTGTCAGTCCACCTCTGTTGAAAGTGATTTTGACAATGCCTATTACCCCTCCTATGAATTGAGTCAGCTGTTTCAAGGTAACCCTGTGACTAATTGTGGGGATGAAGCTGGGCCTTCTGGATTTCCTAACCCCCCAGCTTCATCCTTGGAGCCAATGCTCTCTGAAAGTGAAGTGCAAAGTAATACGTCTGAAGTTGCAGACTCTCTGTGTTTTATAGAACTGTGTGAATTGCCCAAAGAAGGGGCTGATGGTCTGAGTCTCTCTGGTGACACACCAAACTTGAAGAACAATGTGAGAGTGTTGACAGCCCCCCTTCAGTGCCGCAAAGCCTAATTGTGCCAGAGCCTGCTCAAAATGAGCAACCTGGACCTCTGTCAGAAGATAATGAGCAAAGTGTTGTGGAAACAGAGCCTACAGAGCAAGGAGCTGACAGTGCTCCAAGTTTGGACATTCCTATCCATCCATAGGCACCCTTCACAAGTGATGAAAGCTGTAAAGTTAGTGCTGAAAGTACAGAGACTGTTGCTGCTCCCCCTAGAAAGACTGGCCAAGCTGTCAAGCCACTGCTACGCTTTAGTTATGATTTCCCTGGGAGGTCAGTGGATTTGTCTCTCAATGTAGTTCACAAAGGGGTTTATGTTTCACCAAGCTCACTGCCCAAATTGAGCTTGACGGCCAACTCCAGGTTACTTGTTCTTCCATCTCACCATGGTGCCCCTGTCCCATCCAGCCCCAAGTTAGCTGATAGGGAAGGGCCCCCCTCTTACATTGTTTAATGTACAAGAAGTTATTAAATGAATCAGTAT
Source organism: Neoceratodus forsteri (assembly GCA_016271365.2). Lineage (NCBI taxonomy): Eukaryota > Metazoa > Chordata > Ceratodontiformes > Ceratodontidae > Neoceratodus > Neoceratodus forsteri. Next base: position 754,268,938 of record CM028137.1, read on the forward strand.
TACTTGTATGAAACCTGCATAAGTATTGTCAATTTGGATGTAGTAATGTGAAGTATACTGAAATGTATAGTAATGTAACAAGCTAATGATATATATGTCTTCTTTATATCGCATTTTTGATATTGTGATGGTACAGACTTGACAGATGCCACGTTTTCTCCAGGCAGGGAAGGGTGTAACCCCCCTACAAATGGGGGTTCCCAAAAAGTCTTCCTTGAGCTTGCCTAAATGCTCACTGCCAGGCTGGTGTTCTGCGTTTTAGAAGATTAAATGTATTGCCAGAGAGTGCCTGTATAGCCTCTGTGTACTGTCTCTTTAAGAGCTGCCTGGATTGCAATCTTAATTAATCTAAAAGGGAGCTCTGTTAGAAGATGTGCTTGTTTGCTGATCATTTGTTAGAATAGTAATAATTTTGCAGTTTGTTCTAACCTGCCTTTTTTGCAGCATGGACTGTTCTGTTTATCTCCATCAACTTGGCCCGGGACTGTCAGAATGGACCAATCAGTACTGTTGGCACTCTAAAATGGAGCTTGCCAACAGGGGCTTGGTGGGGTCAAAGCTTGTAGGAATTGTAGTTTCTGCATGTTTGTGCCTAAAATAACCTGGCGGGGGAGCCCCTGTGTGACTGACAGACAGATCAGCCTACCGAACCTTTTGGATCTTGGGGAAATTCCCAAGTTGCTTGCAGCTAGTTTCAGTTCTGAGTTGGGAAGTGAAGAGATAACAGCTTGAATGATTCAAGCTACAGCCCAGGTGTAGATTCACACAGGAGAATAGTGGAAAGGCCTGAGTTTTGGCATGCATGCCTGCCTGCTGTCTCTGAGAAGGAACTTGTGCCTTTTTCGGATTGAATCCAAACTTGGAGAGCTAAGTAAGCCATTGAATTGTGACCAAGATCCTATCTGAAGAAGACCAAAGTTTTGCTGAATGCAATTGGCCTGTCTGGACTTCCAGCCACCTCTGAACTCCCGGATTGTATAGAGACTCTGTAATTGCGACCGGAGAGCCTTTTGCCTGGTACAGTGGAACTTCCTTACATGTGAATGTATTGTGTGCTTATAGTGGGTCGTGATTTGGTCCCCCACTGTGGTTTGACATTTTTACGGCTTGCTGGAAGCTGCATTAGAATTTCCTTATGTGTAAATGTGCTGTGTGCTGCTAGTGGGTCATGATTTGGTTCCCGACTGTGGTTTGAACTGTATTCTGCTTGTTGGAAGCTGCATCCAGCCCCACTGACTGAATCCAAAATCATCTCCATTGGGCCTGGGCCTTGCCACACTGGCCCAGCCCAACTACCCCCTGTACAGAGAAAGCCATCGACGAGAGACCTGCCTCGGGATCAGCCCCCTGCAAAACACTTGAACAGGAATGATGCCTCATTGATTCGTGTGAGCCCCCGCTTCTCCAGGCACTTCAGCTCAACAACCTGCAGTCTCGATTTCATCCTGCCTGTGTTCAGTATTGGGTATTGTGAGTAAACATCAGGGTAGCTCCCTGCAACAACAGCTAAATCTAAAGCATTGTCATCTGATTTGGTTGCTTTTTCTTTCACGAACTGAGCTGTCCGGCACCAGATTACAAATAGTGTGTGTTGTGCTTGTTGCTTTCTTCCATCTTAGTGCCCCAACCAGCTGCAACATTCCTGGCTATCCCATCATCTCTCTACCTGGGTACCCAGAGGTGTGACTGTGTGGTGACTTAAAGCGCATGCATAACTGTTTGATTAATATAGCCTTTAAGCCAATCAACCTTATTACGCCCCTTCCTTGTTCAAGTTCCCTGAATAAATCAGATCTGATGTTTTTTGCTGCATTTAACCTGGCTGTGGTTCCAGTTTGTGCCAAGAGTACTGTACTGTTGCTATTTACTGTGCATTACCTTGTTTTACAGGGGGTCCCCAGGGTTCAGCCAGAGGAACCTACCCTGGTGGTAAGTGCAAACAGTGTGGGTACTGTTATGGTGTATAAGGGGTACTGTGAAAGTGATTATCGTATATTGCTTAGGCCGCTAGAAGGGAAAGAGGGGCATTACTGTGTCCCGGAGGGCTGTGCCAGGGTTAGTTTGATCACTACCAACCCTGACCTCTGGGTGGAGGCACCCATTTCAGAACTCAGGCCCCTTAACCTGCTACTAGCCACACAGGCAGGGGTAGTAGCCCTTGGGATGGTGCCACCAAGGGGTTACACTTCAATGACTGGTGTACAGCAGACTGGTGTACAGTATTTATGCTGACAGGCTGGTCTGAGTTCTTGACAGAATCACCTACCTGAGGATTAAGGTGGTGGTGGACCGATTGAAGCTTCCTGATTTAAATCTCGCCACTGCTTTCAGAGCTGATCACAGACTATAGTTAGTGGAAAGACCAAAACTAATCACTTGCAAGGAATATTGAAGCCCTGAGAATAGTACCAGTGGAAACATTACAGGTATGCATGAGCTACCTACCCATTCATATTCCCAACAGTTGGTTCCTCAGATTTAACAGTCTATTTGGCAAATTTCTGGGGGAAGTTAAACTACCCAGGTATGGCAAGGTGAAATTGAGAGCTTATTGGAAAAGTGGGGATATGGGGTCAGGTGGGTGAATGGGTGCAGGGTGACTTTGAGCAGCTCCAGAATTGCGTTGGTTTTTGGTTGAGCCTCACCATGTGCCTTGGTAGTAATATATGGAATGGGGATTTTTTTGGGGAGGGTCTCACCTAGTATATATTTATATGTAGATCTTCCCCTACCAGAAATTCCAGTCCACCATCCTAGCTTCATTCCTGGCTTGGAATGACCCTATAAGGTTAACTAAGGTGCAGCTCCTTCTGATATCCTTGGCCCCTCATGGGATAATCAACACTGTATCCTAGATAAAAGACCTACAGTGGAGGCTGCCAGGATGCAATGCAGCATCATAGATACCTGCATGACAAAAGGCATTAACTGCCATTGACATCACCCTGTTTCCTGTAGTATCCCGCTGCAGAACTGTGTTGCATCTTGGAGGTCCCCACTATATATGTTGAGCTGGAAATGTATAAAGACTAGAGATGCACTGACTTTAAACTTATTTATTTATTAGCTTTTGATAACTGGGTAAGTGCGCTAGGCAACAGACCTGCCTATTTTCAGGCACGACCCGGGAGAGCACAGGACATTGGTTACAATATGCAGAAATGCACAGACATAATATAGGTGTACAGGAGCAAAACAAGATATACATTGGGTAGCACAGTAATAGTTACATAAGGGTACATTTTAGGCATACTTCACCATCGAAGTTCCACAAAGTACTGAGTTTTGCACTGTGAGTTTTCCATGAAGTGGGCTCTTAGCACTTCACAGAAAACTTTGCAGTGCTAGAATATTTTTCCCACAAGATAACCTTTCTACCCAAAAATTATTTGCAGAATGCAAATATCTCCAAGTGCCACCTTACAGATTCCACATAATATTTTTCCCACAGGATGGCTGTCTTGTGGTAAAATTATTCCACAGAGCACAAATGTTTTCACAAGAAGAGCCTAATTTGCAAAGCAAAAGAAGTTTGCAAATTGCAGATAACTTTGAACATTTTCCACTAAGTGAATTTACTGTAATTCACACATCCCTATTGAGGACTTAAGAATATCTAATTCCCTGCCATTGTGTTCCTTTGAAGATTTAAGGTCACACTGTATTACTCAAAGTCAAGAGTTTTGGAAATACTGTACCTGCAACTCCAGAGTGCTTTAAGCAAAATTTTATCTTGTAGTTAACATTTAAGAGGGGCAGCCCTCTGGGGCAGCTTTGAGGTATGGCTGGAAGTCCCTTATGGACAGGCAGGGTGGACATACTGCTCTATATGGGAGAAGCTCCTCACAGACTTAAAAAGTATGGATGGCATGGGAGAAGGACTTAACGAGATTTAATACATTACATGGGACATGTACTGGATTTTAGCCCACATGCATGCAGGGACAATAGGAGCCACCTAATCCAAAATGTGTACACCACAGGTACAGCACACCACAGTTTAGCATTTGTTAGGAGTAACCAAACTTATAAAGAATAGGAATATAGCTTCCAGGGCAGCTCACTGATACACATACGGCTGAGTTAATTGTAAAAGTTGAAATCCCCATTGAAATACACTGAACGACATTTACCTTAGTTTCTCATATTGCAGTTGCCGGTTCCAGCAGCAAGACATGTCTTTCATCGGCAGAGCAGATCTCAAACCTGGGACCTCTTCAGGTGAGTGAGGGTTTGTGGGGGTGTCATAGGGGGTATAGGGAGGTGGGACCACAGTGGGAGGTCGGGTGTGGGGTGCGAGCATGATCGGCAATGGTCCTTTTTTTTTACAAATTTAAAAAAATAATAATAAAAGACATTGAGGGATGGTTTTCTTATTTTCCGGGGGAAAAAACGTACATGGGAGGGTGGCGGGATACCACTAACCACCAAAGAAAAATAATGGGTTTTCGGAGGGTGGGGGGGGGGTACCACTAGACACCAGGAATAAAGTCAGAGGCTTGTGGAATGAAAGGGAAAAGGGGGCACTGTTTTCAGGGACCAGATGACTCCCAAACATTTTTCCCAACCAGATGGCCATGCCACAAATCCTTTTTCACCAAAACAATTCCTTATTCACCATCCTTTTCCATCATGGTAAAAAAGGAAATTGGCTGGTGAAAAAGGATTTCCCCTTTTCATGACTAGATGGCCATACATGGAAGGAAGGAGAAACAAAGGTTCAGCTGAACTCCAGCTGGAAGAGCCATCCCCGCAACCATATGGGAGCCTGACCCACACCCACACCCCCCTTCCTGGCAGGAACTCTCCTCAAATTGCCAGAACAAGGGGGATTCAGCCAGGTTGAACTACTGTCAAGGAATCATTGCTTCTGCACCTGTTGGAGTCTGCCTTCCCTTTGTGATTGGTCTCTCTCCCAGCCAGTGAAGATCAGTGACGCTCAACAGACAGCAAGGCTAGGGGCTGGACTGCACTTGGCATATGCCTCTTAGAATTGTCCTTTGTGTCTGAGCTGAGGAGATCAGACAGGTAACCCAAGCCCAATCAGTGTGAAGCTTTACAAGTTAGTAAACCAACTTTGAAAGAGATATACAGTACCACATTACCGGTAGCCAGTGTAGATCTTGCAGCTCTTGGGAGACATGACACATACTTCAAAGTCTCTCAGCAACCTAGCAGCTGCATTCTGCACCAGCTGCAGACACCACAGCATTCCTCCACTGACACCGAGGCATAGAGCATTACAGTAGTCAAACCTCAGGGTTACAAAAGCATGCACCAGTGTAGTCAGATCTGCCTGAATATCTGAAAAGCACTGCAGGCTATCATTTTATAAGCTGTGTTCTGTTTTTTTTTTGTTTGTTTTTAGATTTTTTGCTGGTCCTGCTGTCGTTCTGGGGCTAAGTATATTCACAGGGGACAGCACCTAGCCCTGGAAGAACAGAGGGACCATCAAACATCGATCTGGGCTTATAAAATCTGTAATGCACTCTAGGCTATTGAATCTCCCACTGCTGTGCCCCTCCTCTGGTGTTAGATGTAGGTGATGCTGGGATTTGCAGTTGTAGAAAATGTCAGCTTGAAAGTCAGTCAATTAAGTCTGATACAATCTAATTATTTATACTGTAGTAAACAGTAAGTAAGCAAAAGAGTTTTTGCACACAAAGTACAAATTGGGAACAGCTCTACACTTGGGCGAGAGGCTGTTAGTGCTGACTGTTCCCCTTTAACTAAGAATTCATCTTTATGTTTGCTTGCACACATGTGCAAGAAACATAGTGCCATCATCCGAGTTTTCGGAGGTGTCTCACCCCCTCCTCCAAGTCAGTCAGTGTGTTGGCAGGCGCGGACCAAGTCCTCCAATACATGCTGGAGCTGCCTATGACAGCTCCAAAATGCAGTGACATACAGTTGAAAGGGGGAGCTATGCTTCAGTGAGCAGTGATCAGATATCGCCTGCTCATGCGCAGCTCCCCCTACACACACACACACACACACACACACACACATATATACACACGCACACATACTGCGTGCACCCCCACGCACACTTACTGTATAGCTGACGGGTGTCCAATCCTAGCTGTGCTGCGCCCCCAAAGTTTATATGCCACGCTGGGTGCCCACCCAGCTGGCAACTCATGGTATAGCCGACAGGGGTGCTCAATCCTCACGGGCTTCACTGTCCTCGCCCAGAGTAGCAGGGTGCCAAGCTGGGAGCCCACCCCAGCATGGCAATAGATACTATGGCTGACAGGGTGCCCAATCCTCGTCAGCTCCCTCCCCCAGCCGCCCTTGTGCCACGCTGGGAGCCCACCCCAGAGTAGCAAACGTCCCGCGTCGTCGTAATAAAAAAAAAACAATCTGTAAAGAAAAAATGGTCCCACGCAGTCTCCCTGCCTCCCCACAACCTGCACCCACCCACTGCACACCCTGTCTCCCCACACCCCCCTCACCCCATACTTACCTCCGGAGCTCGGCGCAACGATCATCGGTGGACCGGGAACACGTCTGCACTCTTCAAAGCCGACTCCGAACTGTGGAAATGCTGGCAAGCTATATAATGGGATAGATAGGAGTTTTTCAACTTTGTTGCATATCTCAAGTATTTTTTGGAATTTTTGCATCAAATTTTCAACATGGGGTTTTTGGGACCCCTTCTCATGAATGCTGTCACTGTCATGGCATTATTCAGGCCCAAAGGGTGATTTCAGAGTCACTGCATGAAATCACCTTTCGGGGCCAATTAACCAAATGACACTGCCAGTGTTCATAAGGTGGGCTCTCAAGAAGCCTATTTTGAAAATTTGGTGGAAAAATTCCTAAAAATGACTGTTTTACGAGCGTGCACTGCGCAGTTCCTACGCACGCTCAAATGTTTGCAAATTTTCAATGTTTTCACTCCAGATTTTCAACATTGCCATTTTACCACACCTTCTTACGAGTAGTACAGCTGTCATTTTTCACTTCTCACCCAAAATGTGTTTCTGCCCATGTAGCGCACAATGGCACAGTTGGCGTGTGAAATCAATGTACAGGACAAATTAAGAAAATCACAGTGATGCTGTTCATGAGCAGAGGTCTTAAAATGACTATGTTGAAAATTTGGTGAAAAAATTCCTAAAAATGACTGTTTTACGAGCGTGCGTTGTACAGTTCCTACTCACGCTCGTAAGTTCGCGAATTTTCAAAATTTTCACTCCAGATTTTCAACATTGCCATTTTACCTCACCTCCTTATGAGCAGTACAGCTGTCATTTTTCACATCTTGCCCAAAATGTGTTTCCACCCATGTAGCGCACAATGGCGCAGTCGATGTGCAAAATCAATGTATGGGACACATTAAGAAAATCACAGTGACACTGTTCATGAGCAGAGGTCTTAAAATGGCTATGTTGAAAATTTGGTGAAAAAATTCCTAAATGACTGTTTTACGAGCGTGCGTTGTGCAGTTCCCAAGCATGCTCGTAAGTTTGCAAATTTAATATTTTCTCTGCAGATTTTCAACATTGCCATTTTATTACACTTCCTTCTGAACAGTACAGCTGCCATTTTTCATATGTCGCCCAAAATGTGTTTTCGCACATGTAGCGCACAATGGTGCTGTTGGTGTGCGAAAGCAATGTTTGGGACAGATTACGGAAATCACAGTTACACTGTTCATGAGCAGAGGTCTTAAAATGGCTATGTTGAAAATTTGGTGAAAAAATTCCTAAAAATGACTGTTTTACGAGCGTGCGTTGCGCAGTTCCCAAGCATGCTCGTAAGTTTGCAAATTTAATATTTTCTCTGCAGATTTTCAACATTGCCATTTTATTACACTTCCTTCTGAACAGTACAGCTGCCATTTTTCATATGTCGCCCAAAATGTGTTTTCGCACATGTAGCGCACAATGGTGCTGTTGGTGTGCGAAAGCAATGTTTGGGACAGATTACGGAAATCACAGTTACACTGTTCATGAGCAGAGGTCTTAAAATGGCTATGTTGAAAATTTGGTGACAAAAGTCCATAAAATGACTGTGTTACGAGTGAGCATTGCGCAGTTTCCATGCACCCTCGTAAGTTCATGACTTTGTAATATTTTCAGTCCAGATTTTCACCAGTGGCATTTTTCCACACTTCCTTATGAACAGTGCAGCTGTCATTTTTCACAACATGGCCAAAGTGTGTTTTCACACTTTCAGCGCAGAGATGTGTGGTCGCTTGGGAAATCATTGTTCGGGACAGATAAAGAAAATCACAGTGACACTCTTCATGATCGGAGGCACCAAAATGCCTGAGTTGACAATCTGCTGTAAAAAATCCCCAACCTAATTATATTATGGGTGTGCGTTGCACAGTTTCTATGTACGCTCGTGACTCAATCAGTTTTTTTTAATATTTTTACTGCAAATTTGCAACGTTGCCATTTTTTACACCTCCCCATGAACAGTACAGCTGTCATTTTTTACATCCTGTTCGGAATGTTTTGCACCTGTGGTGCTAAATGTCAGAGTCGCTGTGCATAAGCAGCTTCGGCTAACAAACTGATATTCCCCTGTTCACGAGGTGGGGTCACAAAAAAAACATGTTGAAAATTTGGAGTGAAAATACCAACGAATGCCTGATGTATTAGGGTTTCCAACCATAATGCCCAACCCTGTAGAGAATGACAGGCATCAGGGATGTGACTTGGGATTCTTGCCAGTAATGCTCATACCATTCCACACCCTGCAGCCAGTGAGAGACATCGATGTATGCCTTGGACTCTTCAGCCCCAAAGTTCACCCCATTCTCCTATATCGCACCCATCTAACCATATTTCCTAATGGATTGGGGTGCGCATAAGGGCCAAAGACCCCAAGGAACACCGTGACACTTGTCAGTGTCTGCAGGGTGGGGTGTGGTGAAATGGCGTGGCCATTATGCCTGATGACCCAAATGCACACCCCAATGCCTGTCACTCTATGCAGGGTGGTGGTGGGGTTGGCTTCAGTTCAATACTTCACTGCCATTCCTATTACGCAGCTCTGTAGCTTCTACACTACCACTGCCAATGCCAGCAAGCAAACATTCGGCATTGACAAATGCTTGTTATGTTTGCTTGAGCACATATGCAAGAAACATTATGTGACAGCTTAGGAGAGAGACGGGTTGTGGAGGTGCGGCACTGTTACAGCCAAGGGAGACACTGCATTTGGGGGCTTGGCACTGGTGGACCAATGGAGGCACAGTGTGCCAATGACACCAGTCTTCCAAAAGTGTACCAAGTTGTAATGTTTTTGCCCCAGCAATCAGGCAGTCGCCTTGTCATTGCAGCATCAGTCATTCTGCTGCAATGATGAAGTGACCCATCATTGCAGGGTGGAACGTTAGCTAGCCTAATACAGTTTGTGAACATGGCAGGTGCCTTGCCGCCATGTTCACAAACAGTATTATGCAGCCCCGTGCTGAGGGGGTGCCCAATCCCCCTCAGCAGCATGTGCCCCCCCAAAAACAGTCTGTGTTTGCCAATGGGGGCCCCACTCCCCATCGGCATATCCTGCCCAGCCATTAATGCCACAGGGGAGCCCACTCCCCATCATCATAATTCCCCCCAAAAGTTATGTTTGTGCTGAGGGGTGCCCAATCCCCCTCAGTTATTGCGGACCCCTATATGCCGACAGGAGTGTCCAATGCCCCGTCGGCTACAGTGGCCCCCATCAAAATAGTAGGGTGGCACGCTGAGAGCCCACCCCAGCATGCCAAATGTCCACTGAAATGTCCCTGTGAAGCAAAAACAGTCCCACAATGTGTTTTTTTCCCTTTCCTGTAAAGAAAGAAATGGTCCCTTGGTGGTGTCCCTGACCCCCCACTACCCGTACCCACCCTGCGCACCCTGCCCCCACCCCCTCACCATACTTCTCCGGAGTCCGTCACGACGATCTTCGGTGGACTGGGAACACATCTGCACTCTTCAACGCCAACTGTGAACTGAGGAAATGCCAGTAAGCTGTATAATGTAATAAATAGGGTTTTTTCAACTTTGCTGCATATCTCGGGCATTTTTTGGAACTTTGGCACCAAATTTTCAACATGGGGTTTTTGGAACCCCTCCTCATTAATTCTTCCACTGTCGTTTCATTCATCAGCCCTGAAAGGTGATTCTGTAGTCACTATGCGGAATCACCTTTCGGGAGTGTTTAATGAAACGACAGTGCCAGGGTTCATGAGGTGGGCTCTCAAAAAGTCTATGTTGCAAATTTGGTGGGAAAAATCAAAAAAATGACTGTTTTACGAGCGTGCATTGTGCAGTTGCTACGCACGCTTGTAACTTCGCAAATTTGCAATATTTTCATTCCAGATTTTCAACATTGGTATTTTAATGCATCTTCTTATGAACAGTGCAGCTGTCATTTTTCACAACCCGGCCGAAATGTGTTTTTGCGGTTCCAGCGCAGAATAGCACTGTCACTGTGGGAAATCCATGTTCAGGACATAGTACGAAAATCACAGTGACACTGTTCATTAGCAGAGGTCCTAAAATGCCTATGTTGAAAATTTGGTGAGAAAAGTCCATAAAATGACTGTGTTATGAGCGTGCATTGCGCAGTTTCCACGCACACTCGTAACTTCGCACATTTGCAATATTTGCACTCTAGATTGTCAACGCTGCCATTTGCCCACAGCTCCTTATGAACAGTACAGCTGTAATTTTTCACATCCCAGCCAAAATGTGTTTTTGCACTTCTGGCACAGAACAGCGCGCACGCTGTGGGAAATCTGTGTTTGGGACACATTAGGAAAATCACACTGATGCTGTTCATTAGCAGAGGTCCTAAAATGCCTAAGTTGAAAACTTGGTGACAAATGTGCATAAAATGAATGTGCTATGAGCGTGCATTGCGCAGTTTCCACGTACGCTTGTTACTTCCCACGTCTGCAATATTTTCACTCCATATTTTCAACATTGCCATTTTTCCACACCTCCTTATGAACAGTATAGCTGTCATTTTTCACATCCTAGCCAAAATGTGTTTTTGTACTTCAGCGCAGAATAGCGCAGTCGCTGTGGGAAATCACTGTTCGGGACACATAACAAAAATCACAGTGACACTGTTCATTAGCAGAGGTCCTAAAATGCCTATGTTGAAAATCTGGTGATGAAAACCCAACAAATGACTGTGTTACGAACATGCGTTGCCCAGTTTCCATGCACGCTTATAACTTTTGCACATTTGCAATATTTTAAGTCCAGATTTGCAACATTGCCATTTCTCCGCACCTCCTTTTGAACAGTACAGCTGTCATTTTTCACATCCTGGTCGAAATGTGTTTTTGCAGTTCCGGCACAGAAAACCATGGTTGCTGTGGGACATCTGTGTTCAGGACACATTAAGAAAATCACAGTGACACAGTTCATGAGCACAGGTCGTAAAATGCCTATGTTGAAAATCTAGTGACAAAACTCCATAAAGTGACTGTGTTATGCACATGTGTTGTGCAGTCTCCTCGTATGCTCGGAACTGTAAGCATTTGTAATATTCCCACTACAGATTTTCAACATTGCCATCTCTTCATACCTCCCTATGGATGGTACAGCTGTCATTCTTCACATCCTGCCCAATGTGTTTTCGTACATTTGGCACAGAATGGCACTGTCACTGTTCGAAGTCAGTTTTCGGGACACATTGACAAAATCACACTGCCACTCTTCATGAGAAGAGGTCCCAAATGCTTTCCTGACGTGGGGTCACAAACAGGCCATGTTGAATATTTGTACTGTAAATACCAACAAACGCCCGAGGCATTATGGTTTCTAGCCATAATGTCCTACCCTGTACAGACAGACAAGCATCGGGGTGTGCCTTTGGATTGCCAACTGTACTGCTCATGCCATCCCACCCCAATTCCCGCAACTGACAGCCATCGAGGTGCACCTTGCACTCTTCGCCCAAGACTTCGCCCCACTCTCCTATGCTGCACCCATTTCAGCGATATCCTTATGGAATGGAGTGACTGTAAAGCCAAACATCCTAAGACACACCTCAACATGTGTCAATGTCTGCAGAATAGGGTGAAGTGACATGGCTTGACCATCATGGGCGAATACCCAAACACTTACCCCACATCCTGTCCATTTGTACAGGATGGAGTTGGGGAGTCACGTGAAGTTCAATACTTCACTGCCACTCCTATTTTGTATCTAACTCCTGCATTTCCAATGCTAATACCAGCAAGCAAACATTCGGCATTGACAAATGCTTGTCTCTTAATGTGCATACAAAAAAATCTGCCAAAAAGCCTCTTTGGTACACATAAAAATAAAACAAATTATCTGATTTACAATGTAACGACATTAGCAAATCATACATTTGTCTAAAACAGGAAATTTCAAAATATTATAAAATGTTATAAAGGCAAGGATTTTGCTGCACAGGCTGCTCTCCAAACTGTCATCCTCAATAAAGAAAAATCTGAGCTAAGAAGAAGAGTCATCCTTGTCTCTTTTTTCCTCATTGCTGTTCTTCATTTTGGACTTCAGCTACTTTTCATCTTGTTTAGTCCTTCACTTTGAAGGCAATGTTAGGGAAAGATTTAATGGTTATTTATATGTTGCTGGCCAATTTCAACTTACACTTATTAGAAGCAGACTAAACATGTCCTTGTCTGAGGACTGGGTTTGTGTAGCTCCTTAACAGTGCAGTCACTCGGGCTCCTCTCTTTAATGAGGTCATCAGTTCCTCTATCATTAAATTACACTTCAGCCCTTGAATGACACCCCACTATCTTATCTCTGGCTTGTCTTATCTTCCAGGAAGGAACTCTGGACAAGGAGAATGCTGAAGGCTGCCACACGCAGAGTGCGTCTCTGTGAACTGCACAGTGATAAATGCTAATTGAGAAGCTCTGTGCAGTAGCCTGCATATCCAACCTTTGTCATGTTGGCACATGAGTATCTACAACAGAGGGAACAAGCATTTGTCAATGCCAAACGTTGGTTGCTTGTTTAATGCTGGCACTTCCCTGAGCTCCCTTTATATCCTGCAGTGTACCCCATCTGGTCCCATAGCCTTATGTACTTTCAAGACAGCAGCTTGTTTCAGTAACTCTTATTTAAATCCCACCCTCCTATGCACGCAGCACCTTCAATATTTTTTTTTCTGCTGAAAAAAAAAAACTTTTAATGGGGAATGGCAGAACCCACCTGCCTCTATGTCCGGACCCCATCTTATAAACTAATTTAAGTGAGAGGCAGCAGCACCAAGAATTCAGAATAATCCCCAAAATTTAAGTGAGTGGCAGCAGCACCAAGAATACAGAGTAATCCTGCAAATTTAAGTGAGAGGCAGCAGCACCAAGAATACAGAGTATTCCCCCTCCCGCAACAATAAGCAGTGACCTGACCATTCCATCCATCCATTGCCCCCCTCCGCACCCGGCACCCAGCACCCATTGCCCAATTCTCCTTATTAGGGGAAGGCGATTGCTGCCACCACCCACTAGTACAGCACAGCACAACCCTCCCTCCCTCCTCCACTGCCGAGTGCCAGCTTCTTATGAATTAAACCGTGCTGCTTATTGCTATAGTACAGCCAGCAGATCACATTGCTAAAAAGTACACTAATGCATCAGTTAGGGTTTTTATTAGATTGTCAAAGGCTGGGGAATTCAATGTTAGAGTTCCCACTCCAACCATGCCACCCCACCCCCACCCTCCACATACCAACAGGCATCAGGGTGTGCCATGGGTTCATCAGGCCCAACTCTCACCCCATTCCATGTGTAAACAAGTTGACATGGTACAGTACAGGAGAATGGGGTGAGAGTTAAGCCTGATGACCCCATGGCATGCCCCGATGCTTGTTGGTATGTGGAGGGGTGAGGTGGTAGGGGTAGGAACCCTAACATCGAATTGCCCAGCTTTTGATGATTTATGAAAAATCCTGACTGATGCAGTAACTTCATTTTTTGCAATGAATTTCCCTTATTTTTGTGATAGTATAATAGTAGCCTTATTTTCCTGTGGGAGCGCAGGGTTCAAATTCCGCAAAGTTATGTGCATGCGTAGAATAAATTCAACAGATGCACATAACTTGGGCATTTTCAGGAATTTTTTCACTATATTTTCAATGTGACCTTTTGGGGATGACACATCATTAACACTGGCACTGTCATTTTGTTAATCTGTCCCAAAAGTTGATTTCGCAAAGTGGTCACACTATTCTGTGCAACAAGTGTGAAAACATGTTTTGGTCAGGATGTGAAAAATGACATCTGTATACTGTTCATGAGGAGGTGTGAAAAATGGCAATGTTGAAAATCTGTAGTAAAAATATGAAAAATTGTCTAAGTTACACGCATGTGTAGAACCTGCTCAACGCATGCTCGTAACATGGTCATTTTTTGGAATTATTTCACTAAATTTTCAACAGGGAATTTTTTAGAACTCCCCTCATGAACACTGGCACTGTGATTTCATCAATCCATCCCAAAAGTTGATTTCACACAGCAACCATGCCATTCTGCACCACAGGTGTGAAAACATATTTTGAGTAGAATGTGAAAAATGACAGCTATACTGTTCACGAGGAGGTGTGAAAAAATGGCAATGTTGAAAATCTGGAATGAAAATATTAAAAATTGGCAAAGTTATGAGCATGCGTTTAAACTGTGTTATGCATACCTGTCACGCAGTCATTTTTGGGAGTCTTTGCACCAAATTTTCAACATGGGGTTCTTGGGGCCCCACCACATGAACCCTGCACTGTCATTTCATTAATCAGTCCTGAAAGGTGTTTCTGCACAGCAACCACAAAATCACCTTTTGGGACTGATAAACAAGATAACAGTGTCAGTGTTCATGAGGTGGGGGTCTCGAGAACCTCATGTTGAAAATTTGGGGTAAAAATTCCTAAAAATGAATGAGATATCAAGATAAGTTGAAAGCCCCATTGACAGCCATTATAAGGTTTACCTTGATTCCTTCAGTTCATGGTTCACCTTTGAAGAGTGCAGACGTGTCCCAGTCCAGAGAAGATCACAGCTGCCGACCTCCGGAGGTAAGTATGGGGTGCATAGAGAGAGGGTCAGGATGGCGGAGGGGGGACATGGGGAGACGACCAGGGACCATTTTCTTTTTCTAGGTTTAAAAAAAAGTAAAAAAAGATGTTGGGGTGCTGTTTTATTTTTTACAGGTACATTATACATTTGGGGACACTGGGAGTGGGCTAGCCAGTGTCCCACACTGTTGGGGGAAGGGGAGCTACTGCTGACGTGGGGAATGGGCACCCTGCTGTCAGCAAACATAAAGGGGGAAATGGCAACACTGCCGGGGGTAACATACTGGGAACACTGGGAGTGGGCTCCCCAGTGTTCCACAGCAATAAATGGGGATTTTATACACAACTGGGGACTCTGGGAGACTCTATGCAGTGTCCCACACTGTCAGGGGGAGGGGGGTTACTGCTGACACAGGGACTGGGCACCCCACTGTTGGAAAACCTTGGATCAAGAGAGCACACTGCTGGAAGGGGGCTACTGCCAACATGAGGATTGAGCACCCTGCTGTTGGCAACATCAGATCAAGTGAGGGGGACGGGGGGACCTGTTTTTGTTGGTCTGGGGAGATTTTTTTTTTTTGGAAGCTGCTGTTACAAGACTTCCCCTTTCACTACACAAGCCAATCAGCTGTTTACTGACGTGGGCTTCATACAATTCAAAGGACCAAAGCACTCTCTGATTGGAGTGGCTTTGGCCCTTTGAAGTGCATGACCATTCAGCCCACCTAGCAGAGTTATGTCAGGACCACACCGAGTGGTTATTGGTGCTGACTGCCGAGCCCGTTACAAGCCCCTGGTTTTGTGTACTGCAATGGGCTCGGCAGCGACACGCACCCAAAATCCCAAATTGCAACAATAGGATGGTTTGCGCATGTGCACAACCAATGTTGAAAAAGAGAGCAGTAGCTCTAGCTCAAACATGAGTGGAGCTAAATGTATTAAAACTCATAATGCTCTCAGTGTCTCCTTTCAAAATGAGCAAGGATCCTAAACCCATGGCTGTAACTTATCATAGTCAATATTAGAAGATCCTTCTGAACCTAAATTGAGGGGGGCTATGGGGAAACATGGGGGAACTCGGGGAAGGGGCACTTGGTCATGCTTTCAGACTGAGGTTGTTTAACTATAATTACTGACTCACACTTTTTCCCATAGGGAAACCTGGTTATAATTTACTGTTATAACCAGCTGGTTATAACGGCAGATGCGCTGGGTTTCTCTCAGACCACACATGTGGCAGTCACCGATTTTTATTCGCTGTGCTACGGTACCTTCCCTCTTGGCCACAGACTTCACCACCCCTCGATCTTGGCAGTAAGTTGATTTTTTATCAAACAAACAAAGATCTCCCTCTGACACTGAAACAAAACAAAAAAAAAAAAAGGGAAATGTGGCACGCGCTGGAGTTCCCTGTCAGCAAACATACTAACATACTAAAATGCCAGCAGAATAGGCCTAACGGTCTTTCGTGTCTGCTTGTTTGGTCAGCCCCCACCCTCAGTGCTGACCTTGCTGTCCCCCTCACCTTCTCTGGCTTCTCCCTTCCCAGTTCCGGATATTCTTGCTGCATGGATTTTGCTTCCAGAACCCTTCCCATGTGCCTGTCCCACCCACTCTTGAACCCCTCCACTGTCTCTGCCTCCACCAGCCCCCTAGGCAGTGCATTCCATGGCTCCACCACCCTCTCAGTGAAGTAGCACCTCCTCCTTTCTCCCCTGAATCTTCCCCCCTCCAGCTTCCACCCATGCCCTCTAGTGGCACCCTCCTCCTTCCTTCGAAGCACCCTGACTGTTCCTCCCCTATTTACCCTCTTCATGTACCTGAAGACCTCTATCATGTCCCCCCGGTCCCTTCTCTCTTCCAATATGTACATATTTAGCTCTTCGAGCCTCTCCTCATAGGTCCTGTCCCCCAAGCCCCAAATCATTTTGGTTGCCCTCCTCTGGACCCTCTCCAGGAGGTTAATGTCCTCTTAAGTGTGGCCTCCAAAACTGCATGCAGTACTCAAGGTGCGGCCTCACCAAGCAGTTATACAGAGGGAGTATCACTTCCCTCCTTCTGGAGGTGATCCCTCTAGCGATGCATCCCAGCATCCTGTTGGCCTTGGCTGCTGCCCTCCTACAAGCCTCAGAGTTGTTCATCTTGACATCCACCACCACCCCAGGTCCCTCTCAGCCATCGAGACTTGTAGCATTCCCCCAGGGTGTACACTTGGCCTGGGTTTCTGGCCCCCCGGTGGAGTACCTTGCATTTCCCTGCATTGAACCCCAACTTCCACTTTCTAGACCATCTTTCCAGAGCCTCCAGGTCCCCCTGTAGGGCCACCCTCCCCTCCTCCCCATCCACCACCGCCCCCAGTTTCGAGTCATCTGCAAAGAGACTCATCTCACTCCTGATTCCTGTCCTTATGTCAGAGATGTAGGCTTTGAACAGAAGGGGCCCAAGGACTGATCCCTGTGGGACCCCACTAAAGACCCTCCTTGGAGATGAGACTATCCCGCCAACTACGACCCTCTGGGTCCGGTCCTGGAGCCAATTGCCTATCCATCTGATCATCTGGTTCCCCACCCCCATTTCTTCCAGCTTATCCAACAGGCCCACGTGAGGAACAGAGTCAAATGCCTTGCTGAAGTCTAGAAAGAGGACGTCCACTGGTCTACCCAGGTCCAAGGCACTAGTCACCCAGTCATAGAACTCCATCAGGTTTGTCTGATATGATTTCCCCGGGATGAATCCAGGCTGTATATCGTTCAGGCACCCTGACTTATCCAGGTTCCCCCCAGCCTCTCCTTGACAATGCCCTCCATCACCTTGCCCACCACCGATGTCAGACTGACAGGCCTGTAGTTCCCTGCCACCTCCCTTGATCCCCCCTTGTGGATAGGCACTATATGCACCACCTTCCAGTCTTGGGGCACTCACCCTGTCCTCAGAGAGATGGTGAAAAGCTCCACCAGGGGTTTCGCCAGGACATCCGCAAGTTCCTTCAGCACTCTGGGATGTAATTTATCCAGCCCCGGTGCTTTCTCCATCTTAAGGGAGCTGAGGACTTCCCTCACTCTCTCTGCTGTGATTTCCACTTCCGGTTCCTCTTCTCCCTGCTTAGCCCTCCCCCTACCTGCCAGTGATGCTTCCCCCTCTCCCCAGACCTGCCGATTGGTAAGGGTCCCCCCCCTCCTCAGTATCTCTGTCTCCTCCCATGTATGATGTAGCGCCCCCATTTTCCTTGGTGAAAACTGAGGTGAAGTACTCATTTAGTACCTCAGCCTGCTCCCCTGGGTCTTGTGCCCATCTCTCCCCTGATTTAATCCTGCTAATCTGCCCCTTCACCCCTTCACCCTTCGTTTTTCCCCAATGTATCTAAAGAACCCCTTATTCCTCTCCTAATTCTCTGGCCAGGTTCTGCTCCTTCCTTGCCTTAGCCGCCCTCACCACCCTAGTGGCCCTTCTAGCCATCAGCTCGCACTCCCTCTATCCCTTTCACTCCTTGAGCACTTGAATTGCTTATAGGCTGCCTTCTTTTCCCGACCACCTCCTGGACCTCCTGGTCCACCAGCAGGGTTTTTGGGCCCTACTGAATTTTCATCTTACTCTTGCACAGGTGCTGGTAGCATCCTGCACCCCTCTCCTGATGATTTCCCACCTACTATCATCATCCATGTCTGACCCAATCCCATCCAAATGCTCCTTAAGGATCCTTCTCATTTCCTTAAAATCCGCCCCCCTGAAGTCGGTTACTTCCGTCTTTGTGCAGCCTTCTACCCGTCCTAGGTCCAGGCAGAACCAGACCGTGGCATGGTCACTCCCCGCCAATGGGTCCCTTACCTCCAGGCCCCCAATCTGGTCACTGTCTGCCAGGACCACATCCAGTACCACGCCTCCTGGTCGGTTCCCTCACCTGCTGAGTTAGGAACGCATCTTGAAAGACATCCAACAACCTCTGTTCCCTGGTCACAGAGGATGTCATAGTCTCCCAGTCTGTTCCTGGCATGTTTAAGTCCCCCAACACCACCACCGTTCCTCTGCCCAGTCTGCAGTGTCTCCCAACATCTGCCACCAGACTGTCCTCCAGCTCACCGCAACCGCTGCTCGGCAGTTCCAAAATGAAAAAAAAAATACATATCTAATCAATGTTTCAAACAAAAAGCCCATTTCTTTATCCCTCGAATAAGTGGGGCACTGTAACTTGCGGACCACACAGAAACTGGACTGCTCCATGGCTGCCTGAATTTGCTTTCCACGTTCCTTATTTTATTTTGCATAATTGCTGAGGCAAAAAAGCTCACACCAGCAATTATAAAAAATAAAATATGGGGTGGCTTGTGTAAAACTCAATTTTGTACACACCCTCATTGTGGGATGCTTTTCACAAACCTCTCTGGCTTCGCCCTTAGAGTTTATGTAGCATCCCACAACTCGAGTGTGTGTAAAATCTCATTGCACATGCCATCCCATATATTATTCTCTATATAAATTCAATGCATTTCATTTTAATTTATTTATGGAAAAAACAATGAGCTGCAGATGATTTACAGTGGTATTGCAAGGCATAATGAGTAGCAAAACAATACAATTCGAAGAGAATTAACATTTGAGTTAAAAAATTATGTTGATAAAAAATAAAGATAAAACAATAAATGCAAGGGAAAAATACAACAAACCCAACAATTAGCAGTCTGAGTTCAGACGATCAACACATTATGACGTGAAAAAGAAAAACAACACTTAATTACATAAGCGATAAGACCCAACATTTTGTTAACCTGTAAAAAAATTGTTCTGTGCCAGCTGGCTTGGCCACCCCTCCCTCTTCCATCACCAGAGACTGGAGTATATTTTTTTAACATGCATTCCGGTCAGCTACACCCATCCCTCCACCATCCTTCAATAACAAACCACAGGAGTGAGGGATGGACCTAGTGGACTGGTATACGTGTGTAAAAAAAATACTTCTGTTCCTGTCTGCTCTACCGTCCCGCCTCCTTCGTCCACCAGAGGCCAGGACAATTTTTTTCAGTATGTGTACCAGTGGCCTAAGCTCATCCTTCCACTGTTCATCAATGAAAAACTACAGGAGTGAGGCATTGACCAAGTGGGCTGGTATACATGTGTCAAAAAATTGTTCTGTCTAGTCTGCTTGGTCACCCCTCCGTACACCATCAACAGAGGCCAGAATAATTTTTTTCAGCATGTGTGCCAGTCTGCTAGGCTTGTCCTTACACTGGCAATCAAGAGCAAACCACAGGAGCGAGGCATGGACCAAGCGGTCTTCTCTGCTAGTCTGCTTGGCCCCTCCCCCCATCACCAGAGGCCAGGACAATATTTTTCAACATGTGTGCCAGTCTACAAGGCTGTTCCTCTATCCTCCATCAATAACAAACCACAGGAGGGATGGAATTTTTGCTAACTGGTATACATGTTGAAAAATATGTTCTCACGCCATGCCAGACTGTGCCCTCCCTCCACACCTCAACTATATAATTTTTATATCAATGCACCATGCCAACCTATGCCCTCCCCTCACCCCTCTGGCCTCTGAACCTCATGTATACCTTTTAATACTCTATGCTAGCTTGTGCCCTCCTGCCATCACTCCTTGCTCCCTCTTCACTCACTCTGCCCCTTCCAGTCCTTGCTTGTTTGTCCCTACAACAGATGGATATTTTTGTTCTTTAAAGTAGACTCACCAGATGCAGGCACTTGGTAAAGCAAGGCAGTCCAGATCCTCCTGGAAGAGTAGTCAAGTGGCAGAATTCTGTTCCCCAGGGCTCCAGCAGAATCTCTTTTGAGCAGCACAGGCAGAACTGGTTTGTAAATGAAATCGACCAAATCTGCAGAAGCAGTGCCCTGGGCAGGTGGAGCAGGTGGAGCAGTAAAGCCACTTGCCACTCTGATGACCCAAGTTTAGGAATGGACATGTGTTGCAGAGGGACCACTGGGGAATGCAGAGTGAGCATCCCATTGGACTGCTCTCCTACTTTAAGGAAAGGGCATTTCCTCCTCCTAGGTTTGCCTGCTACCCAGCAGAGGCTGGTGGCTATGAAGTGGAAAGCAGACAATGGGACAGGTGAGCACCTGAAGCTGATGCATGCTGTGTGCCATTAAATGCTCTAATGAGTCATTGCATGAAGGTGCCATGTCATAATAGCGAGTGAGGAACAGTGACGCATGATAATGGCACTGAACCCACATCGCAACCAGTTTTTAAATAGGTTTTCCTTATGGGGGTGCTTCCCCCCTTACTAAGGATTCCTACTTTGGGGGGGGCACAATTCATGGATGGGAAGGGGGGACCGGGATAACAAAATTTGTCAGCACTGTTGTTCCATCACCGTTCTGATGCATTGTCATGCCTCACTCGCTATCTTCACAGGCTACCTGCATGAATGGCAACTCTGTGGCACAAACACAAGTGGAAAAACTACTGGTCTGCAAGATGATGAGTCCCACTGCAGGCCCACACTGCTGACTGGACACATGCCACCCACCAGATCCTATACCTAAGCAAGGGAATGCCACCCACTGAGGACCTTGCCTGGAGTGGTAAGCCATGGAGGAACTGGAGATCATGGTAAATACATGCAGAAAGGGGTGATGGAGCTGGCTGAGTCAAACTGATGGGGGAGGTCCAAGGCATGGCAAGATAAATACAGAACAGAAAAATACCCCCCCTCCAAAAAAAAATGACTGGGATCTGAATCATGAAACTTGCAGGTTCCTTGAATCTTATCCGAATGGCTTTTATTGTTTTAAAAATTAAATATTTTTTAAAAGGAAGTAAAAAAAAAATTGAGCAGAAAGAAAAACAATCAAGACCTTTTCAAGGTGTGCCATTTCAACCGACGTGGAGCCTTTGCAAAAGAGTCTGTGACTCAAAGGTTTGTAATTCCAATTATAGTCAATAAACAATAAGGCTGAATGATTCCGTCGCATCTTCTCCATAGTCACAGACTACCTCAGTTGCCATACGGTATCAGTGAAATAATTCTTTATTTCAGAAATAGCAGCAGCATCCAAGGTCAGGCTCAGATAAATGCATACATTTCTCACTTATTTAACATCCATGGCTCTTACATGCTGGAACCAGACAAGGTTGCCCATTATCCCCCTTGCTATTTAATATCTACTTAGAACCTCTTATCCGTATGATTACAACAAGCCTGGATGCCCAGGGTATAATTATCCACCATCAGATAGTTAAAGTCTCAGCTTATGTGGATGACTTGCTACTTCAACTATCTTATCTTAATACTTCAATACCTAGCCTGATCACAGTTCTGGAAGAATTTAGTTCCATGTCCAACTATAAATTAAAAAGAGACAAGACAGTGGTTTTTCCCTTGAATTACAAGGCAATGAAGTTAATGAAGCCTTAACGGTGGGTTTTTCCTGACAGACCAAATTCTGAGATACCTGTGAATCTACCTGTCAAGAGATCCCAGTAGATTTATAAAATTGAATCTGGATCCATTAATCTCTGTTATTAGATAGGATCTTAAGAGATGGGTGCTACTTCCCCTCTCTCTCTCTGGGGAAAAATAAATATAGTCAAAATGAATATTTTTTCCCCGGTTATTTTATCCAATTAATCTTTCCAATGTCTGGTTGTCTTTGGCATGGTTTAAAAGGATACACAAGATAATCACAGACTTTATTTGGGCTGCTAAGAAACCCCAGATAAGTTATAACAAGCTGTCAGCATCGAAAGTGAAAGGAGGACTACGTTTTCTGCACATCGGGCTATATTATAGGGCCACCCATGCAAGCAAGTACATGAGATGGCTTATACCAGAACATTCCTCAACATCACATTCCTTTATACCTATATGGCTCAAAATAGAACGTGCTCTAATACAAGCAAATGGGCTATCCCCTGTGGCACTTTTGCTTATAAACTTAAAATCTTTGCCCCCATTGCTCAAAGGTAGCCCTATTGCATTATCCATTAGAGTTCACTCTCAACTGTGTTCTTTTCTGAAATATAAGCACACTGCAGATCTTTCTCAACTGTGGTGGGGGAACCTGAATCTCACTATTGATGGTAAACCTCTTCTGTTGAGATGGATCTCCCAATTAGGAGATCACTTCCTTAATTTTTTTATTCAGGATGACGGTTCTTGGTTAATCTGACCTGAAATTTTACATAAAGCCCATATTCCGAACTCTGTTATCTTTAAAATATTCCAGTTATGTCACCTGATTGTGAAATCTTTTGGTACTGTTCCACTCGTACCCCCAAGCCCATCCTGCATGATAGAGCTGATTCCCATTGCGGGCCTTCCCCATGCTGCATCCAGAATGTATGGAATAATCCACAATTGGAAATGGCCTGATAGTTTTGGCCCAACTCAGTTTTGGTCTTCTCTTTTTCCCCATCAGGAAATTATTTGGCCCTCTCTGTGGCTGAACTGTCATAAATGTGTTAAACAAGATAAGCTCTGGTTAACACAGTTTAAAATCTTGCATAACTTCTATTACTCACCTCAGAAATTGGCTAGGTTGGGACTCCTACCTTCTTCCTCATGCACTTGTTGCCAGCAGGATGAGGGTAATCTACTGCACATTTTCTGGGCATGCCCCAAGATAGTGTCCCTTTGGAATGTTATTCAATAGAAGGCCAACCCCCTATTAGGCTTATCAGACCTCTTCTCTCCCGAAATATGTATACTGGGGGATCTTTCTTCTATTACAATCACTAACAGAAAATATCACATAATCCTTATAGCCATGTTGGTCAAAAAGCTGGTCTTGCAGCATTGGAAAGATATGACTGACATTACTTATAGATGGTGAATGGCTACAGGAATTGTTGGCAAACCTGGGAATGGAAAAGACAATTGCTAGTCTACATGATCAATCTCAGAAATTTCATAAGGTTTGGGGCCCTCTTGTTGCATTGTACTCTCTCCAATTGTCATAAAGGTTTTTCTTTTTCTAGTAGGTAGTTTTATATTAAGTAGCAGTACCCTGTGTGAAGGGATGGAAATAGGGAGAGAGGGTTGGGGAAGGGGGGAGAGCTGATCTAATTACTAGTACGTATTACTGTGTTATTTGTATGTATGTATTATTGGATCTTCTCTCTATAATTGTATAAAAATGAATAAAACTCTGAATTGCAAAACATCCATGGCTCAAGCGGTGCACAATGTTGTAGACTTTAAACAATCTGAGCTTTCAAAACTCCCGCCGACCAGCTTGTACTACTCGAGATCTATCCTCTGGATATTGCTGCTTTTTCTGAAATAAAGAATTATTACACTAATAAGGCAACTGAGGTTGTGATAAGCCATTCTGGAAGTGCTGACTGTCTGCCATATATGTCGGATGTGTGATAGCAGCCCCCCATAGCGGTGGCCCCAACCCCCACCCCAGCCATGCTCTCCTTCATGGTCCCAAAGCAATACAGTAGTCCACAGGAAATCACCTTGACATATTGGTCTAGGCACTGCAGCTGCAAAAAAAGAATACAGATGATTCCTCCTTCGATAAAACTACAGCACCAATTTCTTGTATGTGCTGCTGCATCTACGGTCACCAGAACAGTTCATAAACCCCATGGATCCACCCTCCTCCACAGACATAGCTAACTGAGTGTGGTGCCTAGCTGCCCCTAGCCAATCAGAATACAGTTGCTCAGTGCTCGTTACTTCATCTTACCATCTTCAGTTCAATCCCCACTGCTCGCCCCTCCCTTACTCAATCACATTATAAACACCCCCCAACTTAGCCTTAGCTACCGAAAACACCTAATTAATTGCTACCCAGGCTAAAAATATGTACACATTTGCATACACTGTGTTTGTCTGCCGATGTGCGGGAGTCATCTCTTGCAGTCAGAACCACAGTTTGCAGCTCATCAAAGGGGGTGGTGTATGCGCTTATGCCAAGGCCTGGATCTGTCACTGCAGTCCCCTTTAATGTCTTTATAAGTGACGTTGTAGATGAACTGGAAGGGAAGATATGCCTCTTTGCAGATGTCACTAAAATCTGCACTAGGTTAGACACTCCAAAAGGAGTGGAAAGAATGTGCAGACACCTGAGAATACTCAAGGAGTGGTCAAGGGTATGGCAGCTAAGTTTCAATGCAAAAAACTGCAAAATCATGTACCCAGGGCATAGAACCTCAGAGACAGAGTACAACATGGTACTGATGGTCATCAAACAGGAACGGGACCAGGGGGTAATCATATTTGAAGACCTCAGGGTGGCACAATAGTGTGACAAGCAGTGGGTAGGGCCAGTAGGATGCTGGGGTGCATAGGGAGGGGTGTTGCCAGCAGAAAGAGGAAGGTTGTGTTGCCACTGCATAGACCACTGGTGAGACCCCACCTGGAGTACTGTGTCCAGTTCTGGAGACCACATCTCAGGAAGGACACAGGGCAGCGGCTGTCCAGAGGATGGTAACTACAATGGTGCAGTAGCTGCATCAGAAACCCTGTGAGGAGAGACTAAAGGAACTGAATATGTACACCCAGGAAGAAAAAAGGGAGAGGGGAGATGTGATAGACTTATAAATACTGCACAGGGTTAAGTAAGGTACTGTTTATTGGAAAAGATGCATGAAAACAAAGGCACATGCAATGAAGCTACAAGACGGAAATTTAGGAGAGATGTGAGGAAGTAATTCTTCATTAAAAGAGTGGTGAACGCCTGGAATAGTCTTCCAGAGGAAGTGGTGGGGGTGAAAACTGTGGTGGGCTTCAAGCATGCATGGGATAGGCATAAGAGATCTTAGTTGGGAAACAAGGGGGCTGGGAGAGGGAGATCAAGCAGGGTCTGCAGTGACAGTATAGGATAGACAGGGAAAAATGGTCAGACTGGGTGGGCCAAGCAGTTCTTATCTGCCACTAAGTTGTATGTTTCTATGTCTCTATGGATAGGGTTTTAAAGCACTGTAAGCAGTGGTGAGTGAAGTGAATGCTGCTTTGAGCATAGTGGAGGGATTTCAGGGTCATCATAAACTATTATAGAAATGTAGGCCTCATACCAGCTCTTTTGTTCCCCCCGGGCAGTGCTGACTGATACTCACACCCCTAGTGACTGCTGTAGGCCAATTGGATAACAGGCTTTTCATAACCCATTGTCTAAATAAAAAATACCCTCAAATCCTACTCCTAAGTATCTCATCCACTCCACGTTCCTAACAGCAGAAACCTAGGACCTACAAGCCTAGTCCCCTTAATCCGAGATGGCCCTGCCTATTCTCTACCTTTTACCTATTCTGGCCTCCCTCTTGGCTGCCTACTCTTTCACCCCAATTTCTACCCCTTTCCTTAATACCTCCTTATGTTTTATCATTTAGGTATGAGCTCTTACTTAGCGGAGACTATATGGGATTGTTGTCTCTTCTCATTCCAGTAAAGCTTATCATTATGTACCTTTGCATGTAAATTATGTTGACCGGTATGTATAGGCCCATATTGACTGGCACCTTCACAATGTTTTTTTTTTTTTTTTGCACTGCTGTCCACCGTAATTGTAATCTTTTGAAGTGTAATGTATTGTATTAATGCCCAGAACACCTTGAAAATGAGCTTGTTCAATGGTGTTTATGCCTGGTTAAATAAAGTGGTTGATTGTTTGATTGACTTGATCAACCTAATTGGCAGTGACAATCAAATACCCTTGGTTTCAGGTTATACCCTCACAGCAAGGTTTAAGCAATGGAAGGAAATTATAAGGACTGATAGCAGTCCTCTCCAGCTTGGTAAAACCAAAGGACCCATTTTGGAAATGTTACATGTGCATCAGGCCAGCTCTCTAGTCAGTCACTGATCTCAGACTGAGTTTGTTTTAGCTAAGAACTTAGATCAGCGCTATTAACTTAAGAGATAGAGGCTAAAGTTGTGCTGATACTGACTAGTCAGTATGTAATACTTGAGAAGTGTTTGAGCTATCTGGAAATCCATGGTGGTAACTGAATACATTATCCAGTATTAGGTTGCACTGTGTAGTAGCTCTCTTCCAAGATGCCTTTTTATTGGCTCTTCATCCCCATCTCATTTTCATTGAGGTCCTGCTACTTCTGATATTAATGCTGGGAGTGACTGTGGCACAGGGAGGTTATGGCCTGCTCAAGGTCACACCAATTTTAATCTGAGCTCTCTTCACTCTCACTTCTAACTTCTGAACACAACATGACCTTTTAACCCTTGTTACATCTGCAGGCCTCTGACTCATTAAAAAGAGAAACATTATAATATATTTAATTCACAGTTGCTTAAGCACTCCACCCTTCCCTCCCTCCCCCAGTTTCTATCTGCCTGATGTTTAAAACCAGCTCTCTATGTGACTCCCCATTGTGTTATTACAGGGACTCCAGGCAGTACCATCATCAGCCAAGGTGGCTCCCCAACACTGATACCATTGTCTTTGTTGCTACTTTGAGGAAAATGATGCAAATTAGGGTCAGCTCCATTGTCATCCACATAGCAGTTCATGCGAGTAACAAGATGTGTTTTGGGGGCACAGACAGATTGTAACAGATGATGTTACTCACATCACCAATAAAGGCGCAATTAGTGGACTACACATACAGAACTGGTTTTAAAGGCCAAGGAGACAGAAAACAAAATAGGGCAACAGAATGAGAATAGGGACATTGTTTAACCGGGAGTAGCACACTAAGCTGAAGCTTGTTTCCAGATGCGACCTGGGAGCACAAGGAAAAAGTAACTTGTTTAGGATCACACAGCATGCACCTAGACAGCTGTGGGATTCAAACCCAGATCTTCAGATTTATAGCTCAGAGCCTTAACCCACTGCACTATAGTGCCTCCTAGGGGATAAACAGCTAGTGAACTACTTGAATTTAATATTAACTTTCAAAATTAGTGAATTATTACTTCTTATATCTGAAGTATATATTTTTTCTTTTTCCTTTTACTAATTACAAGATTTTCTACCTTGCAATATTTGATGTGATTTCTTCAACAGAACAGGACCTTGGTGTTATCATTAGTGACTCCCTCAACTGAAACAATATCTAATTTTCAGGGGGCTTCCACATTTTGAACAATATTTCCAACAGTCTTTTTATGACCTGACATTATGACCACGACAAGTGGAATTTTTTAAATCCCATCCAAAAGGTGATTTTGCAGTGGAACTGGGAAATCAAGTTGTGGAGGAGCTTTGAAGAATGACACCTGTTATGTTCAGGAGGTGGGGTGACACAAGGGATATGTTGAACATTTGGAGCCCAATCTGCAAAAATATAGTTATGAGTAAACCTTGGAACAATTCAACGTTACTTCATAACTTAGTTGTTTTTTCACATTTTGACCCCAAATTTTCAACATAGTCTTTTTATGACCACTCCTTTTGAATATGATAGGTGTCATTTATAAAACAGTGGCTGAAATATAATTTTGTGCCACAAGTATATGAAAACACATTGTGGCCAGGATTTGAATAATGACAGCTGTCACATTCATGAGGTGGTGAGAAAAACTGGCTACATTGAAGATTTGGGGTCAAAATATAGGAAATTACCAAAGTTACGAATGTGCGTTGAAAAACTTCAATGTTTGCTTGTAACTTTGTTGATTTGTAAGGAGAAGCTGACACGTTTGAGGCAGGCAACTCATACTAAGCAGCTGCCTGCCCAAGGAGCTATTCTAGACAAAATAAAAATTTTTACTGCAGTATTTAAATGATAACTTACCCCTAAAAGCTCAGTTTGTAACTTCCGAGTACAAGCTGAGCCACCACTGAGTGGTGCAGTCCTGCCCATAACGATAGCACTTTGATGACATATAGTAAGGAACGGGGCTACAGGCATGCTATATGGATAACAACGAAATTGGGGGAGGGGGATGTCTGAATATAAATACAGTACTTATGTCTGCAGTTTTACATATTTGGGGCTAATATATAATATAAACTTTAACCCCTTACATGTAAAACTGCAGACAAAAGTACTGCATGCATATTTAGATGCCCCCCATCTCAATGTTATACACATAGCATGTTTGCAGCCCCATTCCCTACAATACATCATTAAAGTGCTATTTTTTAGGGGAGGGGCTGCAGCGTTCGGCAGTGGCTCGGCTTGTACTTGGAAGTTATAAGCTAAGCTTTTAAATGTAAGTTATTATTTAAGTACTGCACTAAAAATTGTAATTTTGGTCTACAATAGCTCCTTGGGCAAGTAGCTACTTAGCATGAGTTGTTTTCCTGCAGAGACTGAATACGGTGACAGTTGCTCTTTAATATTTTTACCCCACATTTTCAATATAGCCTTCTTATGACCCCACCTCATGAACAAGGGTGGATAATATTTTCGAATCCTGCCCAAGAGGTAATTTCACACCACAAGTGTGAAAACACTTTTGGGCCAGGATTTGGAAAATGACAGCTGTGACGTTCATGAGGTAGCATGTAAAAATGGCTATGTGGAAAATTTGGGGTAAAATTTTGAACATTACCAAAGTTACTAGTGTACATTGAAAAATGTCAAGGTACACTCATGACTTTGTAGTTTTTAAAAACTTTTAACCCAAATTTTCAATATAGCCTTCTTATAACCCTCCTCTTGAACAAGGATGGAGAAAATTTACAAATCCTGCCTGAAAAGTGATTTTGCACAGTGTTACGAAATCATCTTTCAGGATGGATCTGCATAATTTCAGCATCCATGTTGATAAGCTAGGGTTCCAAGATGGCCATGTTAAAAATCTAGGGCAAAAATATTTAAAAATGATGAAGTTGTGAGGACAAGTTCAAAACCCATTGAAATAAACTGAACTGCACACCTGATTTCCTCAGTTACTGATCTGGTGTTAAAGAATGAAGACATGTCTCTGGCCTGGAGACGATTACACCATTGGATCCCCAGTATGTAAGTAAGGGGCGGGTGGTGGGTGCTGAGTGGGAGGGTCATGGGCCAGTGGCAGCAACAGACATCGATGGACATTTTTCTTTTTTACAGCATGTAGCAAAATAAAATAAGCATTTGTCAATGCCGAATGTTGTCTTTCTGGCATTGACATTGGTAGTGCAGGAGTTAGAGAGATGCATAATAGAAATGGCAGTGAAGTACTGAACTGACGCCAAACCCACCCCCACCCTGCAGAGACTGACAGGCACTGGGGTGTGCCTTTGGGTCACCGGCCATAAAGCTCATACCATTCCACCTCACCCTACCCTGCAGACACCAACAAGTGTTGCGGTGTGCCTTGGGGTCTTTGGGCCTTACACTCACCCCATTCCAAAAGGAAATATGCTGAGATGGGTGCACTATAGGAGAATGGGGTGAACTTTGGAGCTGAAGAGTCCAAGGCATACCTCAATGCCTGTCACTGGCTGCAGTGTGGGGGTGGGGGTGGAATGGCATGAGCATTACAGCTTACAATCCCAAGTCACACCCCTGATGCCTGTCAGTCTCTACAGGGTGGGGCATTATGGTTGGAAACCCTAATTCTCCTGGCATTTGTTGGTATTTTCACTCCAAATTTTCAACATGGGCTTTTTGTGACCCTACCTCATGAACAATGGCACTATCAGTTTGTTAGCCGAAAGGTGATTTTGCACAGTGACTGCGCCATTTGGTGCACAGGTACGAAAACACATTTCAGACAGGATGTGAAAAATGACAGCTGTACTGTTCATGAGGAGATGTAAAAAAATAGTAATATTGAAAATCTGGAGTGGAAATATGAAAAACTGGTGAAGTCACGAGTGTAACGCACAACCGTAACGCAATTATTTTGGTGATTTTTTTAACCAAATTTTCAACATAGGCATTTTGGAACCTCTACTCATGAACAGCAGTACTGTGATTTTGTTAATTTGTTCTGAACATTGATTTCCCACAGCGACCATGCCATTGTGCACCACATGTGCGAAAACATATTTTGGGCAGGATGTGAAAAATGACAGCTGAACCGTTCATAAGAAGGTGTGATAAAATGGCAATGTCCAAAATCTGGGCCCAGATATTCAAACTGCGCCACAAAGTAGTGCAATAGCAGGAGCAGGTGCAAGTACAGTGTGCCTATGCGTAACATGAGTTATATTCAAACATTGCACAGGGCTAGATGTGCTTGCCCCACACAACTGAATATCACGGCAACTGTGCCATGGCGCAACCAGAGATGCACAGTGGAGCAGGGTAGCAGTGCATTAGCACAACCAGGGATGCTCAGGGACAGGATGCAGGGTTCCCCCACACATGGAAGATATGGGCTGAGGAGCACACAGCAGAACAGACAGCACACCCCACACCCCATGAACCGCTCAACCAGAGGAGAGCTGGAAAAACCACTGGCCCATGGAAACCAGCCACAATCCCACAGCTGAGGCATGGTGCCCCAGCACACCCCCTGGCAAGGCTGTGACCGCCAAAAAATGAGGTCCGTCCACCCCGTGCTACACCATCCCACCAATGCAGAGCACACCCTGCACAGCATTCCACAGACACCCTGCCCAGGAGCAGCTCTCAACACTGCAGGACACCCCATGCATGCCACCACCCCCACTGTGACAATGCAACCCTGTGCACCATTGAGACATGCAAGACAGCCCCACCACAAGCACCATGAAGCATGCGGCAGCAGACACCGATGCAACAACTGCAGACACAGTGCTGCCCTGCATGGCCTCCCTGATGTACAGCTGAGAGACTGACCATGCGTCAGCACACGAGGTACCACACATGTGACAGGGTATGCCCTGGACACCACCACCAGTGGTACAGCACCCTGCACACCCTCCCAAGGACACACCCCATCCCAGCACTGACCTCAACAGCCAGCAAAGAAGCCCACAGTGGTGCATGGAAGCATGCACCACACATGATGCAACACAGTGCAAGGACAAACACCAACCCATACCCAAATGCACACCAACACAGGGACACAGTAGTGGGTTGACAAACCCGCTGGCGTGTGGCCACAGCAGCCGTGTACCCATGGCTAGCACCCCTCCATGGCACAGGTGTACTCCAGCCACCCTCGCATGCACCATGAAGCCGCACGCCACCAGCACGTGGCTGGAGCACAAGTGACAGACAGTGGAGCACATCCCCTGCAACAGACACAAGTGACAGCATGGAGGGGGAACAAAAACAGTGGAGGCCACAGTGCCAGCCAAGGTAGATGTGCACCACACCGGTGACAGGAGGCAACCTGGCATTGTGCCGGGTACAGTGATTGTCCAGCATGGACAGCCACAACTGATATGCCAGCAGATGGTGCATATCACAGACATGCAAGGGTGTCAGCTGCACAGCCCATGGACAGTCTGACAGGAGTGCCATGGACACAGAGCATGCACCCGTGGACCACTGCACAGGCAACCAGTGCACAGAGAACAATGCACAAACCACAGACAGTGACTGATTCCCCCACCCACACCATAGGCGGTTCCCCTCTGGACACACACACACGCCCATGCCTGCAACAACCCTGATGCCATGCACACCACTGCAGCTGAGCACCTGTAGCCTGCTGCAAATCATAGACCACCACAGTTGTCATAACAAAATAAATGTATTATAAATATCAAATAAACACAACTATATACATTTATATACACAATTGGGGGGGGAGAGGGCCACAAACCAGGTGGGGGCAGGTAAGGGACAGCGGTGAACAACTGGGAGAGGGACGAAGGGGTGTAAGGGTGGGTCCAGGGGGGTAAAACTCATCCGGGGGGCATTGAGGGCTTAATGTCTGCCCCGCTCTTCGGTCCTGTGGCGTCTATGTGACCTCCGCCTCCGCACACCATGCCTCTCTAGCCGCTGGAGTATCTCAATGGATGCCCTTGACAGCTGCAGCAACTTCTGCAAGGCCCTATCCAGAGTGATCCAATGCTGACCTCCCAGGACAAGGGAGCAGAGTCAATAGGTGTGAATGTCCATCCCCCTGCAGCCCACCCATTGTGCATGGCATACAGCCGTGGGCCATGCCCCCTGTGATGGTATACGACCACCCACAGTGATCGTGTCCACAAGACCTGCCCACCGAGGTGCATACAGCCATGCAAAGCACTGCACACACCCACCACCCAAGTCCCGGACAGCACCACCATGGATGTACAGTGACATGGCTATGTGGTGTGAAGGCAGTGGCACAGCCATGTACCTGGTGCATGCATGGACACCAGCAACGCACACCCACACATGCAGTGCCACAGGACAGTGCTGAGTGTACCATGTGGCATGCACGTCAGTGGCATCATTGGATGGTGGCCATGCCCCGCCGCCTGCCCTGCAACACAGCATGCACAGAATATCCATGAAGAAAGGTACTCACCTGCATCTGCAACATCTTGGCACTGATGTAGATGTTGCCTGCCATCATGTGGCTGTTGTCGGGCAGCCTCTTGATCCACCCGTGCCTCTCGGGCTTGTCGCCTCTCCTCAGAGCCTAGGGTGCAAACATGGAGAGGGGAACATCAGTACAAAACAGTAGCAAAGGCCCCCCCAGTGTGTGTGATCCCGCACAGCCCAGCCATGCCGCAACCCCACCATGACCAAAACTGCCCACACTGGACAGCCCCCCCGGAGTGGACACATGCCCACCGTGAAACCCGGATGTATGCTACCAGTGTATGGATGGAGCACCTACCTGGACGTGGCACTGCACCTCACCTGGCGCGTGCCCGTAGATGGGCAAGCCTGTCTGGGTCCCTCTGCCGGAGGTCCCCATAGCGGTGGCAACACTGCTCTGGAGTCCTTGAGATACCAGTGGCCTCCTCCAGTGACACTGCCACCTCTTCCCACACTGCACTCCTAGCCCTATCCAAGGGCACATCCCCAAACAGGGCCCCAGCAAAGGGCTCTACAATGGCCACCAAATTGGCCAGTTCAAGAGGGCTGCACAATGCTGCTCTCCTGCTTGCCATTGCTACAGCTGCTAGGATAACAAAATGGCACTTTGTAGTGCACGTCTGCCACGTGCAGATGCTGGGTGGTACAGCGCTGCCATTCCCTATCGCGCTGTCACCGAACAGCTAGATAGGGGTGCACCCATGAGGACTAATGGCACCTAGAGGGCAAAGGTCGAATGGACAGTCAAGGGTCTGTTGCGCATGGACTGCCACAGTGCGATTGGGACTCTCTGCATGTAGCGCAGTCGGGTGTCTGTGTGTGAAGCCCTGCAGTGGCCTACCACGCTGTGGCACCATGGCGCCTACGGTGCTCCAGGGCACGAGCGCTATACATGTGAACAATGCTCTAGCACTGCTGGCAGAGTGGTGGTCATGCCCGGCACTGCCTTCCGTGCTCAGCATGCCATCAGCACGGCAGGCGTTGGTGTCAGCACACCCGGGTATGCACCGTGCGGTGCCTACTGTGCACGTCACAGAGCTGCGCCTTTGCCTGAGCACGCTCAACACAATTGCACAAGGTGCAACAGTGTGATATTCAGCCAGCATATGCAAATCAGCTCATCAGCTATTCCATGGCACAGCCACTGCATTAGCATCCACTTAAAGTTGTGCCTCACCTCATTTGCATGCCTTGCGCTATATAAATGTGACATGGGGCTTTAGAGGTCATTGTTTGGTATTGCAGTCTATTGTGGTGGGTTGCATGCTGCTTGGAAGTGTGGACTGTGGTGTGTGGGAGATGCATGGGACTGCACATTCAGAGGTAGCACCTTTCATTCCCACAGGATCAATAATGACCGAACGTGAGGAGGAGGAGGAGGAACAGAGACATGGGAGACGGAGGAGGCCCAACTTCACCCGGGCAGAATCAGATGCCCTGTTTGAGGCCTACCTCGACAGGGAACTGCTGCTCAGCGAACAGTGGGGAACACCACAGGCCCGTGCTGCGGCACGGGATGAGGTAGCTCATGCCGTCAACCAGCATGGCAGCCACCAGTGGTCCATGCAGGAGTACAAAAAGAAGGTGGGCATGGACAAGAGGAGGATAAAAGATAAAGTGGCTGCCACTAGGGCAGCATGTGCTGCAACTGGTGGTGGACAGCCAGATGTGCCACGCCTGATGCCAAAGGAGGAGCAGTTGGCTGGCAGCATGCGGCATTGTGCCCTAGTGGGCATTCCAGGTGGTGGCTTCCAGATGGGTGGCAGCCCATCCCTGCATGGTAGGTCCTGTTCTGTCACTGTTTGGGGGGTGGGGGGAATGCCACAGGGTAGGGCAGAGACATTAATGCTACTGTTTTCCCTTACAGCTCCTGAGTGTCTACATGGGTCAGCGGTGGAGGGTGTGTCCATTAAGGGTGATTCCCTGGACATGGCAGAGTGCCCATCCACCTCCACAGGTGTCCAAGGGTCAGGACAACAGTATACCTGCCTGTCTGTCCATACTGAAGCAGGTGGTGCTGGTGCGGAGGAGGCCCTGCTCGTGTCCCAGTGTGACAGCGTCCATGGATGCCAGCATGCCGTGACACGGACTGGTGCTGGATCCAGCACCGATGATGATGGATCACACATCATGGACAGTGATATGTGTGGGCCGCAGGATGGCCCCACAGCAGGTAACAACACGGACATAGCCGTGGGTGGTGCCGCCGTGGAGTCCTGCGTGACATCACAGTCCCAGCCTGTGCCTGTATGCACCAGTGGGGCAGCACTGGTGTGCATCCAGGCTAGTGGGGCTGTTGCGGCTGCTGTGGTGGCACCTGTGAGCCCTGGTGAGCAGCAGTTAGATGGGCAGTGTCAGCAGTCAGCCAATGGTGACGGGGGGACAGTGTCATGGGACGGCATCAGTGCACCACGTGTAGACGTGCCTCGGCATGGCCCTGGTGTGCAGCACCCATCATCAAGGGGTGATGCCCAGCATGGCCAGGAACACGATGAGGGACATTGTGCAGATCCAGCGGATGACTTCTTTGATGAGCACAGCCGACTACTCCAGGCTTTCATGGATCAGCAGTCGTGGCTTGTTAGGGCAGTGGATGCACTCAGTGCAGTTCTGCACCAGGCAGAGGAGTGGCGCAGCAGAGACCATGCTCTGCTCCTGGCAGAGATGGCCCAGCAGCGGGAGGATGTGACTGCTGCCATTGACAGGCAGACATGTGCATTCACAGCTGTCATGGCCACATTGGGCACACAGTTTGTTGCACATGCACCGCAGACACCGTGCAGTGTCACGTCCACCCCCCTTTCCCGGTGTCATGTGACACCCTCCATGTCGACACTGGTTTCAGCTGTGGGCATCCCGATCACACCTGGCACTGGCATGTTCTGTGGGCTGCAGACCCCTGCTCGAACACGGTCGCGTTCCCACAGCGTCACCCCTGGGGGACCGTCGGTGCCACCCCATGAGGCCATTGGTCAGCCTGTCATGGCTGGCAGGTCTCAGCGGGGCCACCCATGCATCCGTGGCAGCTGTGGCACTGTACCACGTGACTGACCTGTCTCCCACCATGGCTACTGTCTGTGTGTGTGTGTTGTGCAACGTGTGACGCATGGGTGAGGTACCCAGATCTGCACACACACACGGTCCATGTGCACACCCTCCCGGCTGCTGGCCGCTGTGGCGTATGCATGATGATGCCTGCATTGCGCTATCCACCAGTGTGCACTGGTGCCCAGTGTTTGAGACACGCACAATTATGGGCACTGGGCATGGTTGTCTGTGGACTTGTGTGTGGCTAGGGATAGCAGTCGGGGTTGGCGTGCCTTCTACCCCTTGTGCATGTCTTGTGGGGTGTGTGGGTGGGAGAGTGTGTGTGTGACCACGTGTCTTGTTAGGCCTTGTCCACCCCTGATGGCGTGTGTGGTTCCACACTCAGCCAATTCCCTTGCTGCCATATGCCCCTGGTGTTCAACAATGCGTATTTGTGGGTTATGGTCTTGCCATTGGTGGTTGCACATAGCCCCATGACCTACCTGTGTTGGTCAAAGTGCTCCTCCGTGATGGTGTCCTAGTGCAGCTGTGACATCCGGATCAGGCGGGGTCCCTTCACCCAAGGGGTAGCTGCTCATCACCGTCTGTACTGGCGTCCTCATCGTCCCCATCACTGTCCCCCTCTTCGACCTCTACTGCTATCCCACAGTTGTCCATGTTGTGCAGGATGCAACAGGCCAGGAATAGCCCATAGGCCTTCAAGGGGCTGTACTGTAGGGCACCGCCAGACATGTCCAGGCAACAGAAATGTGCCATCAGCATCCCGAACACCCGCTCTATGACATCACGTGTGGTGGCATGTGCCTCATTGTACCATTGCTGCGATGGGGTCACAGGGCACCGGTATAGTGTGAGCAGCCAGGGACAGAGTGGGTAGCCACTGTCACCCGTGTGTAGAGGGTGGACATTAGTATGGTGGTCAGTGTCGCTCTGCCATGGGTCATTAAGATCGGTACCCATGGCATCTCTGACTATGCACCCCCCACCCTAGATGCCCATGTCATCCTGCGTGATGTGAAAACTTACCCACTAGGTGGCCAGTGGGGTTGTCCCCACTCTCGAACCTGTGGCACAGTGCAGACTGGTTCCAGACGAAGGCATCATGTGCTCCCTCAAGGTGCGTGGCACAGACATCGGTTATGTGCCCCCTGGCATCGCACACCACCTGGCAGTTGATGCTGGCATAACCCTTTCTGTTGATGTATGCTACACCATCTGGGCCAGGTGGCATGTGGATGGCCACATGGGTGCAGTCAGTGGCCCCAAGCACGCCAGGCATGCGTGCTACCCTTTGGAACTCTTGTATGTGTGCTGTGCGCTCCACCTGTGTGCTGGGGAAATGGATGTACTCCGCAGCATGTGGCAGCAGTTCGCTGATGAATTGTGTGAGTAGGTGTGACGCAGCCGACTGGGTTATGCCTGTTGTGTCCCCTGTTGGTCTCTGGAAAGTGTCCGTGGCAAGCAGGCACATGACAGCTGTCACCTTTGTCTCCACTGACAGAGCATGGCTCTGTCGTGTGGGTGCCTGCATCTCATCACTGCACAGCTCACAGAGCTGCCTCAGGATTGCCTGGTTCAGGCGGTACCAGCCTACAATCTCTGTGTCACTGTAGTGCTCAAAGGTGGTGTGGGCTTGGTACCGCCTGTTGGGGGCATACTGCCAATGGGCCCTTCCATGGCTGCGCCCCCCTGCTGCCTGCCTTCTCACACCCCTCATTACCGCCTCCATCTGGAAGGTGGCACTGGCCATGTCCCTGGCTGGAGTTCCCCCCCCCTCAGCAACTGTTATCCCATTCCCCCCGCTGTCCTTTGTGATGCTCCCCCTGCACTGGGTACACCTCCAGCCTTTGGCTGTCCTACCTACTCCCAATGCCTTCAGTCCACTGTGGCACTTCCCTGTGTCTCCTGCACAGTGGCACAGGATCCCCACTCCTGTCCTGTTCTTGTTTGTTCCCAGGTGTGCCCTGTCCTGCTCCTGCCCAGTCCCATTCGCTGCTACCCTCTTTCCTGTTGCTGTCACCTTGCTCCCACCTCTGGCTTCCCTGTAGCGTTCTTGTGCCTCTTTCTTGTTCCTTTTTATTTTGGATCATTTCCGCTATCACGCAACTTCCGCTTGTTCCCCTATTGCACATGGCGCATGCTGTTGAATATCGCACTGCGCCATTTATTCATGGTTCCTCCCCCTATGGTTGCGCATGCATTCATTACCATTGTGCTCTTGTGCATTGCGACTTGTGCGACGCAGTTGCCTCCCACTGAATATCACAGAATGGCGCATTTTCATACTTGTGCTGGCTCATCTCTATTGCGCATGGCGCAACCCTTTTGAATATCTGGAGTGCAAATATTAAAAATTTTCAAAGTTACAAGCATTTGTGGAAACTGTGCAATGCATGCTCCTAACAGTCATTTTTTGGAATGTTTTCACCAAATTTGTAACATAGGCTTTTTGGGAGCCCACCTCATGAACAATGGCACTGCCATTTCATTAATTGGTTCCAAAAGGTTTCTTCTGCACAGTGACCACAAAATGACAGTTCAGGACCAAATAACAAAATGACAGTGACTGTATTCATGAGGTGGGGTCCCAAGAACCCCATGTTGAAAAGTTGGAATCAAAATTCTCCCAAATGGCTGAGACCAACCTAAATTGAAAAAAAAAGCATTCAGTGCCATTATAGGACTTACTGTAATTTCTTCAGTTTGTGGTTGGCATTTGAAGAGCGCAGACGTGTTCACAGTCCACTAAAGATCACTGCTCCTGACCTCTAGAGGTAAATATGGGTGGGGTGTGTGTAGAGGCAGGGCACACAGAGGGAGGGTGCAGGCTGGGGTTGGGGGACTGGTGGCAACGATGAGGGACCTTTAAAAAAAAAGATGTCAGTCTGTTTTTTTTACAGAGAGAAACTATGGATTTTGGCATACTGGGGTGGGCTCTCAATGTGTCAGAGTACTGAGGGGTCAAGGGGGGATCAATGCCAACCTGGGGATTGGGTACCCCGAGGTCAGAGGATATTTGGGGGGGCCCATCCGACACCGGGAGTGGGCATCCCAGTGTCAGAAACACCACAGCAGGTTTTGGCACACTGGAGTGGGCTCCCAGTGTGCCACATTAAAAGATGAGGGAATACAAGCTGACACATGGATTCAGCACCCTGATGTCGGCAGGAGAGGGGTCCACCAGTGCAATCGATCGCACTTAGAGTAAAAGTGTATTCAGGCATGGAATAATTCCAGCCCATATGGAGCTTAGGTTGTGGCCTGCTCAGCATGGGTGGGAGAAACTTCTGAGCTGGAGACAGAGTGATGTGGAGGAGACAGGTGAGGAAAGCACCTCCTGCCACCTTTCAGGCAGGGAGAGGTGGGGTGGCGAGGCGGAGATGTCATAACACAAACAGCTATTTGCTCTCCTGCTGCTGCCATGTTTATTGAAATGTTTCACTAGGAAAGGCACATATGGGAGGTGTGTCATCTGTGCCACTGCATGACGAGCTTGTCTCTGATTGCAGTGGCACATTTCTTTCAAGTTGGTGGCACTTTACATAATACTTTCATCAGCGGTAGCATGCTGGCTAATTGGGGAATGAGGGCAGCATCTACTAAAGCATGCCCTGCATTTGCCAACACTGACACACCTCTGCATTTCTGCTACTACTAAAAGATGTTGCTTAAGATGCCACGACAACATAAAAAGACTAGGAGAGATGGTTTTATGTCTGGTACCGACACTGGAGATTGGGCTCCCCAGTGTTGATGTTATATTAGGTGGCACTGGGGCTGGGTCACAGTGTTGCCTGATAATGGAACATGATGGTGGTACTAGTCGCCATGAGGTTGGCACCCTGGTGTCAGAAAATTAAGAAGAAAGGGGTGGGAGGGACTAAGGGACAGTTTTCTTTATTTCAAGAGCTGACACTGGGGATTGGGCACCCCAGTGCCAGTGTTATGTTTGGTGGCACTGGGGGTAGGCTCCTCAGTATCACACAGTGAAAACTTGAGGGGTGGGGTGAACTAGCCAGCACCAGGGATTGGGCACCCCAGTGTCTGAAAATTAAGAAGGAAGGGGTGGGAGGGATTATTTCTACATTGCGGGGGAAACCACAGGTCGGTCATGTTGCTGATCAGCTCTTCTTGCTGGGCAGTATTATGAATATCAAAGGAAGAACCCACCCCATGATTTGGGCAGCTCCTTTATTTGAACTGCACAAACTTTCTTCCCATCAAGACCAGAAGAGTATCATGATCAGTCTGGCTGATAATTGGTCTGACACTGTCGAGCCCCTTGCAGACCACTCTGCACTGGACTGACAGTGACACACCTGTCAAAATCCACTATCATACCAATATTTTTGCTTTGTGCAAGTGCAAAGGTGAACATAAAAATGATTCGGGGCCAACAGCACAGGTCCTATGAGGAGCTCCTCAAGGCACTGAAAATATACTTGCTAGAAACAAGAAGGGAGAGGGGAGCTATGATAGAGACCTTCACGTTCCTGAAGGGATTTCAACAAGATGAACTGTGGGGAACTATTTAGCTTGAATACTAGTTCAGGTCAGATGGACATGAGTGGAAACTGACAAGACGGGGGTTCAGGAGGGACATGAGGAAGTACTGCTTTACAGAAAAGGTGGTGGAACCAGGGAACAGTTTTTCAGCCAAACTGGTGGATGCTACAGCCATTGGTGGTTCAAGCACAGTTGGGACAGAGTGAAGGGTACTATGGGGGCTCATGGAAGCAGAAACTGGGAGGAGAATGGGGGAAGGATTGGGAGGGCTAGGACCAAGAGGGACAGTTGGTCCCAGGGCTAAATAGGAACCTCAGGCAGATTGGATGGACTATTGGTCTTTTATGCCATCCCTGTCTATGTTTCTGTGAACTCTACTTATAGGCTGACATAGCTAGCTCTACTCCTCCATACATCCTCAGCAGTATGGCCTCACTGACTATGACATCACACCTGACAAAGAAGAGACAATCACCTGCTGCAGGATCTGTCACTTGTGATGTCACAATAAGTGAGTCACAATGCTGATGTGGTATGAAGAGGAACAGTACTAGATGTATGACTCTCCAGATAACGTACTGGGACCAGATTTTCAAGAGAAAAAATTGTGCATGTGTGGAAAACAAAAGCTACACAAGGGGACAATTTCCTTGCATGACTGAAGTTTTTTCCACGTGCTCTCAATTGCCAGAAAAGTTGCTTTTTTTGCAATCTTTTTCACAAATTTATAACAGCTTGCACATATTTGTTGTACAGTTGCCACAAAATGCCATGCCTGGTGCTAGATTTTCAAAGGGCCTGACATGGCCCAGAGACTAAGGGCAGGATTCACAAAACTCATGAAAGTCCCACAGCTGTAGATAAACCTCGACGCAAGTGGGTTGCCACTTGTGGATCCACAGGTTACCAGCAGGGGCAGGTATTCACAAAGGTGGAGCTGGATTACGACTGGCTCCACGGTTTATGGCTGCTTGCAGGTGGTGTTGCCTGGGAGATCACGTAGCTGAAGAAAGTTGCCATGGCTGGCGGGAGCAGCCGTAACACCCTCCGCAGCTGCAGCAGCTGTAAATCGCAATCACTGCCACTGCGGTGATTTTGGTCTGCAACTGTGGCTGCGGAGTGGGATTTAGTTCCCAAACTCTTTGTGAATCATGCCCTCAGTCCCTGTGTGCAACTGCCTGGTGCAGGGAAAATTCCCCGCACTTGCAAAAATGCTATTTTCAGCATTTTATGTACACATACGGCAGTTTCCTTTTTCTGCAGCTGATACCAGGTGTGGTGTTTTTTAGCACAGCTGCAGAAAAAGAGGGAAATGCTACCTGTTAGTATTTTCGCAGGTGCAGGCATTCTTCC
Source organism: Neoceratodus forsteri (assembly GCA_016271365.2). Classification (NCBI taxonomy): domain Eukaryota; kingdom Metazoa; phylum Chordata; order Ceratodontiformes; family Ceratodontidae; genus Neoceratodus; species Neoceratodus forsteri. The sequence continues at coordinate 754,311,140 of CM028137.1, forward strand.
TTGCACCAGGGAGTTGCACACAAGGCATTAGTCCCTGGGCAACGTCAGGCCACTTGAAAATCAGACCCCTTCTCATTACATCACACTTAATAATATCAGGTAGAAAACGTTCTAATGGGTCTTTTAAAAACAACTTAGACAAAGTACATATTTAACCAAAGTACATAATTATTCACCCTGCAGGTGTGGGGAAGGTGGTCTCAAAGGGCTTCTGCCTTCTTTCACTTTTTTTAACCGAGTAATACCGAGTAAGCAGATACAAAAAGATAAATACTTCAGAAATAAAAGTAACAATGGGCTACTTTTAAAAAACGAGTAACATGTTCTGCCTTCTATGTTTGGCATCACTGGCTTGTTAAAAAAAAATCAGTCCAGAATTCTGCAAAGCTTTTCATCCTCTTTAAGCCCAAACTGACAGTTGCATGCCCCTTCTGATAGCATACAAGATTATGTCAAAGGGACCACCAGCAGCTGAAGCACTCCCATGCTCTTCTGCAGTGTATTCAAAAAGATTTACACTGCAGTTGTACATCACTGTCGATGGCTCACTTCTCTCTTTTTATGCCTGGCTTCAATGAAAGCCTGAAACTTTATGCCACAATTCAGTGTGAACCAGAGAGGCACTGGACAGCAGGTTTATTAGCCCACAGCGGGGGTTGTGCTGCATGGGCGTCCAGAGGTGTCTGCATCATAGAAACACATTTCTGTTTGAATCTTACTAATTGAAATCTGGCCCAAAACAGCAGCATTTGGTCTAGCCTTAAATCAGGAGCAGGTTTAGCTGCATGACATGTTGCCACACACACACCAAGGCGTGGGCCAGTAGGGCGCTACCATAAAGTCAAAACTCAACCAGATCACAGGAGCCCCAGAGTTGGGGGGGGGCAGGGAGGACAAACCTCGCTGGAATTCATTCATGTCTGCCTGCTAAAGTTTGGGTTTAGGCCACACTAAACCTGGCTGTACCACCCAGGACTTCTGGATATTCATTTCTTGTTAATTGCATTATCGCCAGTGACCCCGGGGTAGGAATGAAACATAAGGTTCTTTTTACAGCGTTTGTGTTGCTAAGCCTTGCCCACAAGGCCCCATTGATTTGGGGGTCATTGTGAGCACACGCTGATTGCTTTGGCAGTATTCATAACCTTAACCTGCCTCCAGCCTTTAGTTCTTCTGTTCAGAAACCTGACCTTGATGCTGTCTAGTGTTGGGAAAGTTCATTGGAAACAAAACTATATTGCAGTTACTTCATTTCCAGTAATTAGTTCCTCCCTGACACTGTCTCATTAGGCTTCCATAGTGACATTGTTACAAAACTATGCCATTCATCACATACATGCCGAGTCCGCATACACATAATTTATTTTCCCACTACTTCATAAACTATAAATATAGCAAAACTGAGCAAATTGTGGAATATAAAAATATATATATATACACATATATATATTTTGCCATATATGGAAACTCTAGTTATTTTCTGTATAGGAAATCATAGGGAATGTAGCTTCAACTCATGACTGAAGTAATGTTATCATGGGTAATGTGGCTTTAAGCCACAAGGTGATGTCATCAGGAATTCAAATTTAAGTCACAAAGTGATGTCATCATGGTGAATGTGGCATTAAGTTGTAGATCAATATCATGTACCATGTAAATAGCCAGGACTTTTCCAACTGGCTGTCTTTACAGAAACAAACTCTTGTCCCTCTATTAATTGCGTCTGACACCCAAGTCAACTAATTATACCTACATGTCTTCAGCTCATGCAGTTTGTATATCTGGTCCAGATGTTAACTTTTTAAACTGGCAGGTAAATGGAAAATCGTATTTGAGAAGTCATTTTTTTTTTGTAAAAAGAAATTTATAAACTATGCACAGAAGCTTATGGCTCTGAGGAGGGAAACACTGAACCTTTAATTTTCCTGAAGTCCCTGCAGATTAGCTCTGCAGAGCCCACATGGAAAATTAAGAGTTCCATTGGGTATAAAAGAAAAAGCTTGTAATACTGCAGAAATACTTAGGAATGTAACTATTATTTTCAGGACATGTCTGTATATTTCAGCTAAGTGTGACAGACAGATTTGCTGAGACATTGCAAAGACATGGGAAAGATGTGGAGACCTCTTTCAATGTCCTTGAAATGAAACACAAAAAGCTGAGGTCTCTGTGGCATGCCTATGTGAGACTCTGTGGCACTCTGGTAATTGCCCAACAGATTTGCAATGTGGACAAATTTTCATAAATTCACATGGAAAAAAGATGCATATTAGTCAAGGAGATTCCATGGAGAGTGCAAAGAACTGAAGTAATGACTATTTGTCCATCCCTGCTTCTGCAACATCCAATTACAGCATTTGTTCAACTGAGCTACATAACACCATGAACCTGTGACAAAGAATGGGCTCATCCCTGTGATGTGACCATGAAGACATCTGATAGATTTTATTTTGTGTTGTATAACAGGATGTTGTTCATTGCTCATGGAGAAAATGGGGGGGGAGGGGTGAAACTCGGTAGTGAAAATAACAAGCATTTGTCAATGCCGAATGTTTGCTTCCTGGCATTAGCAGTGGAAGTGCAGGAGTTAGACAGATGCAGTATAGGAATGGCAGTGAAGTACTGAACTGATGCCAACTCCACCCCCACCCTGCAGAGATGGACAGGCATTGGGGTGTGCCTTTGGGTCGTCGCCCATAATGGTCATGGCATTTCAACTCACCCTACCCTGCAGACACAGACAAGTGTCGAGGTGTGCCTTGGAGTGTTTGGGCTTTATGTTCACCTCATTCCATAAGGAAACACACTGAAATGGGTGTAGTATAGGGGAATGAGGTGAACTCTGGGGCCAGGATGTCCAAGGTGAATCTCGATGCCTGTCACTGGCAGCAGGATGGGGGTGGGGGTGGAATAGCATGAGCATTACTGTCAACAATCCCAAGTCACACCCCTGATGCCTGTCAGTCCCCACAGGGTAGGGCTTTATGGTCAAAAACCCTAACACCCTGGGTGTTTCTTGGTATTTCTACTCCAATTTTTCAACATGGGCTTTTTGTGACCCCTCCTTGTGAATAGTGACACTATCAGTTCGTTAGCCAAAAGGTGATTTTGCACAGTGACTGCGTCATTTGGTGCCACAGGTGCAAAAACACATTTCGAACAGGATGTAAAAAATGACAGCTGTACTGTTCATGAGGAGGTGTAAAAAATGGTAATGCTGAAAACTTGGAGTGAAAATATGAAAAAACTGGTGAAGTCACAAGCGTGCTTAGAAACTATGCAATGCACACCCGTAAAGTTAGATTTTCAACACAGGCATTTTGGGAGCTCCGCTCATGAACAGTATCACTGTGATTTTCTTAATCTGTCCCGAACACTGATTTCCCACAGCAACTGCGCTATTCTGTGCCGGAAGTGCAAAAACACCTTTCAGCCAGGGTGTGGAAAATGACAGCTGTACTCTTCATAAGGAGGTATGGAAAAATGGCAATATTGAAAATCTGGACAAAAAATATTGCAAATTCGTGAACTTACGAGGGTGCATGGAAACTGTGCAATGCACGCTTGTAACATAGTCATTTTATGGACTTTTGTCACCAAATTTTCAACATAGCCATTTTAAGACCTCTGCTCATGACCAGTGTCACAGTACTTTTCTTAATCTGTCCCAATCATTGATTTCGCACACCGACCGTGCCATTGTGCACTACATGTGCTAAAACACATTTTGGGCAAGATGTGAAACATAACAACTGTACTATTCATAAGGAGGTGTGGTAAAATGGCAATGTTGAAAATCGGGAGGAAAACAGTAAAGGTTCTCAAAATTCTGACGTGCGTAGGAACTCGCAATACTGCCGTAACAGAGTCATTTTGGGAATTTTTCACAAATTTGCAACATAAGGTTTTTGCAACCCACCTCATGAACAGTGACACTGGTGTTTCATTGATCGGTCCCAAAAGCTGATTCTGCGCAGTGACCGTGAAATTACCTTTCAGGACCGAATAACCAAATGACAGTCACTGAATTCATGAGATGGGGTCCTAAGAACCCCATGTTGAAAATTTGGTGCAAAAATTTGAAAACATGACCAAGATATGCACCAAAGTTGAAAAACCCCTATTTATGCCATTATACAGCTTACCGGCATTTCTTCAGTTCGCGGTCGCCTTTGAAAAGTGCAGACATGACCCCGCTCCACGGAAGATCATTGTGCCAGCTTCCAGAAGTAAGAATGGAGTGAGGGTGTGTGTGTGTGTGGGGAGGTGGGGTATGCAGAGTGTGAGCATGGGTTGTGGGAGGGAGTTAAGAGAGTCAATGAGGGACCATTTTCTTTTGTTACAGGTTTTTTTTTTTTATTTTTTATTGTACATGGACGACGTGGAACATTTGCCATGCTGGGGTGGGCTCCCAGTATGGCACCTGGAAGTTGGTTTTTTTGGGGAAGGGGGACACTGGAGCCGGCGGGGATTGGGCACCCCATCAGATATACAGTGTGCTTGGGGGTGTGGATGAGCCGAGGTTGGGCACCTCGGCACCTAAAGGGGGCATGCATATACAGCCACCACTACAATCAGCAGTGGTGACGTGGAGGTAATTTGCATACTGTTGACGGCAGAGCAGTATGCAAATTGCCTAAACATTACCACCACTGATTGTACCGGTCATTTGCTTTCAACTGTACACCACTGCAATCTGAACTGCTGCTATAGACAGCTGGGACATTCTTTGGTGCGGTGCGTCTGTACCTGCAAAAATGCTGAGGGCATTGGAAGCAGGGGTGCCACATCTACGAAGACTCATATGGTGGCACTACGTTTCTTGTACATTCGTGCAAGAAAACATAAAAATCTGACTCTGTTTGAGGAACAAAATGTGGAAGGACTGCTCCTGTGTAAAATGTTTCCACCAAAATCAGGGGCATTTCTATAGTCTGAAAAGATTTGGTGCTTGAACCCCCCACTCCTCATGCCAAGTTGGGGAAAACAACTAGGATGGCATCAGTTTTAGTAATCAGGAATCTTTTAATTCATGACTGATGAATAAACCTTCAGAGCTCCAGCTCCTAATTCCCACCCCTAGTGATGCCCCTATGCAAAAGGCATAACTCTGACTAAATAAAGCACAAAAAAAATTATAATGAAAAATGTGCTCAAGACCCCTATTAGGTATGTTCAATCCTACATCAAAGGTGGTGGGTGGAGAATTTTTGTCGTTTCCAATGCTACCATTTTCCAGGCAGGAATGGAGTTAGCATAATTGTTGGTACTGGCATCCTTGGTTTGAGATTTTTTTCTGTCATGTTGCATTAGGAGATGACTTTTGTTTTGTAATTAAAAATCTTCTCAAAATACACGATCAATAAATGTTTTACAAGCTGTGAATCCAACTGAGGGTGCTCTTCTTAAATGTGTCTTCCATTTATCACACTCTTGCAACAGCTCAATTAATCTGTTCTGAATAATTAACGATGTGTGTTCTACACCAATAAAAGCTTGTCAGGACATTATTGAGTTTTTACTTAAAAATTCATTAGTAACTGGCATTATTTATTAAGAGTAATACAACTCCTATAGGTACGATGCTTTATAATTATCTTTGTTCTAGCAGACAACATTCTTCATGAAACCATTTCTTGGGGATTCTGCAGCCTCTGTCTTCTGTCTGACATATCCCCTCACCTGTTTGTTTTGTACCTGCAGTGGTGCTTCTTCATTTCCTATGAGTTAACCTTGAGGTGTTCACAGTCCGTGCTGTCATGTAGTTGTTCAAGAGCTAGTGAGGAGCTCCTGCCTCTGGTCCCCTTCTCCTTGGGAGGCAACATTAGGACAGCTCACAGCCTCAAAGTGAAGTAGGATTAAGAAATCTGTGAACTAGGACAGCAAGATTCAATCTCAGCAGTTAAAAGTTAAAAGCAGATCAATATACTGTACCAGCAGAGTAGGGCAAAAGGTACAGTCAGTGAGTCCAGTAGGATCAACACACCTGCCTTCGATTCAGATTTACAGCATCTGAGTACAGTGGGATCAATGCACAAGTAGATTTTAGAGCACCAGGATTTAAACTCGATGCTTTGATATATAATAGGATTAGCACATTGGCACACAAGGGCACTGTTGTTCATTACTCACAGCCTCTGACTTTATGATTGACACACCAGAACACTAGGGCACTGGGGTTCAGTAGTCAAGCCCCTGAGTGCTGTAGGTTCAACAATGCACCAACACACTATGGCATGAGGATTTAAATGCAGAGCTTTCGGTTAAATTGATTGGACACATTGGTACACTGTGGCACCACGAGTCAACCTCAGAGTCTCTGAGTACAGTAGGATCACCAAACTAGTTCACTAGGGTATCAGGAACCCAACTCATAGTCTCTGATTGTAGAAGGAGCTACATACCAACACTCTAGAATACCAGGATTCAAACTCACAGCATCTGTATACAGTAGGACCAACACAACAGTACCAAAGGGTGATGGGACACACTCTCTGAATGCAGTAGAATCAACACACAAGCACAATGGGCAATGGGATTCATCCTCATAGTCTCTGAATGCGCTATGAGCAACACAATAACACACTAGCGCACCAGGACACAAAGTCACAGGCTATGATTTCAATAGGGCCTACACACCAGCACATTAGCACACCAGGCTTCAAACTCACACCTCTTTGTAGAATAGGATCAACACACCAGCACACTAGTAGTAGTAGTAGTAGTAGTAGAGTTTATTTATATTTGGTTCCCTTCCTCAGAAGCTCAGGGCACTGTTACAACAGTGCAGTAGGATATTCCAAAACAACCCAAACTATTAAGAATGTACATAAATAACAACTCTTAAAAGTATTGCTATTGAACCATCTACTGTACAGGATCAATAGATAAATAAAAAAAATAAATAAATACAAAAATAAATAAATAGCACAGCTGGGATTAGGTGAATAACTGAAAGTTGGTTACTTACCAAAAGTTTTGGCAAAAAAGGAATGTCTTAGGGTCCCTTTCAAATGCCTCCACTGAGAGGGGGGGATCCCTTCAGGAGGAGCATGTTCCAGTGGACCGGGCCTGCCACCTCAAATGCCCAGCCCCTCCCCCAAGATGTCTAATTTTGCCCTGCAGACCACAAGGAGGCCCTCCCCAGTGGAGTGGAAAGGGTACGTGGACACATAAGGATGCAAGAGCTCACTCAGGTAACCCAGGCCCAACCCTTGTAGGGTCTTATAAGTCAGCAAACTCTTTAAAGGAAATGTGCCACTTATTCAGCAGCCAGTGCAGGTCACGCAGTGCTGGGGAGACATGACATGACCTTGAAAGGCCTGTGAGCAACACAAGCTACTGGCATCATAACATACCTCCATGGAACCCAAGGTACAAGCACTGCAGTAATGAAGTCTAAAAGTCACAGATTTGTGTGCCAGTGTCACCAGATCTCTGGAAAGGATAAATAATTTCATTTGGCTGATGTTCAAAAGATCATAGAAACCACTCTGAACTACTGCTGACACCTGAGCCTCAAATGTCACCCTTCATCCATATTGATGCCAAGATTAGTCACCTTGGAGGTTGCAACCAGACCAGTGGAATCAAGCCCAGCCCCTGTCTGGCAGCCACCACTTCCCCTTAATGACCTGGCTCAACAACTAGTACCTCAGTCTTGTCTGGGTTTAGTCTCAATCAGCTCTATGCCATCCAGTCCTGAGCCAAGCCAAGTTTAAGCCAAGCATATACAGTATTAAGCACATCAACTGCACCCAGCACACTAGGCTCTGGTATTCAAATTCTCAACCTCTGAATTCAGCAGGTTCAACACATAGAAGCACACTGTGCAAAGGGGTCCAAATTCATAGCCTGTGAACGTACTGGATCATTGATCATACTCTACAGGTGCCTTTACACATAGGTGTCTGTTGTGGAATGATCATTACCTGTGTGGCACCGTTGTAGCCTGTGTGGTTCTGTGCTCCTATGTACACATGGTTCCTGTTTTGGAAAGTCTCCCTCTGTTGTGTCTTTTTTTATTCCGGCACCCCCCATGGAGTTTCTAGGCAGTGTGTGATCCTATTGATTTCCTCAGGTGGTGAATGGAACATCCTGATTACACTGTGCAGTGAACCACTACACATCGGGGTGAACCGTGGCAAGCAGAGAATGCAATTCGGCTGAACGTTTGCTGTGATAGCAGCAGAGATCCACTTTACACAGCAACGGAGGTCGCATTACATTGGTTCTGTAATGGTCATTCCATTACAGACACTGGTGTGTAAAAGCGTATTGGGACACTGGGATTTTAGGCATGTTTACACTGCCACCTTTGCAGCACATCAAGCTTTATGCATGGTTTGATGTGCTGCAAAGTCGACAGTGTGAACACTTACCATACCATGCTCGGAGCACTTCAGAGCCTCTTTTATTCTGTCACAGAAGTGGGTATGTTTATTGGAGTGAGCGTATTATGTGGCGGTGTAAATGTGCTGCAATGCTCACTCAGATAAAAGCAGCCACTCCCAGACTCCTCCACTGCTCCCAAACTGGCCTCACGCCCCTCTCCAGCATAACCTGCATTGACTGGCACAAAGGTGAGCTGTGTAAAGAGGTAATTGAGCCAGCTGGAGCAGGAATGGAACAGCGCAAAACCCAGAGTGCTGCACTGTGTAAACATGGCTTTAAGGTCACAGCCTACTGAGTGGGGTAGGATGAACACAATGGTATACAGCCTCTGAATGCAGGTGGTGCAATACACATGTTTACAGTAATGCTGCATTGTGGCATTGGACAATCCCAATGTGTGGAGCACAGTGCTGCAGTCATTCCAGTGCACCCACAAGCAGGAGCGGCAGATTGATGGCTCCCTCCCCCAACCCCATTATACTTGTTCTTCAGAAAATACTGCTGTCTGTTTTTTGTTTTTTTTCTAAATCCTTTCTCCCACTCTCTCTCTGTATTGGCCTCAAACCTTGGACCCATGAGCCTAATATTGTCTTGCTTTTAAATTAAAAAAAAATAATTCCTTCCACTCTCTCTCCCTCTGTGAGCTCCCTTCCTCCAACCACTGACCCCTGATGACAGCCACAATGGCATAGGCGGTGTGGAGCATCCACTAAAAAATAAACAAATAAATAAATAAAATACAGAAAATGCCTGCTGTATTTTTGCTCCCCCGTTATTGGAAGTAACCAAAAATGCCTGCGTGGAGCACCACCACTATGCAGCAGGAGGTGTCCATACTGATCCACTGCACCCCTGCATTGCTCACAGCAGTACAGTCAGGTTTGTGCAAACAAGAGGCAGCAGTAAGTATTCAGCACTCTGTGCTAACTTGATATGTCACCAAAAAAAGATCAAGTACTGCACTGGTGGCTTGCACTCTCATACCATATAACTAGAGTTAAGCGCTCCCAGACAAAGATCCGTGAAGGGTTCAAGGTGCTGGAGTTTCAGCTGACTGATTTTTTTTTGGGGGGGGGGTCTACCACATTTTGTAAGAAATAAATTTCCCCTATTTGATGCAGTTTCCATTGCTGAACATTGTTTTTTTGGCTCCAATTATATGGTGTGAGAGTGCACACCAGAAGAGCTGTAAGTTCGGATAAACACCTAATGATACAGTGAGGCAGGGGGATTCAAACTCATAGCTTCTTAGTGCAGCTAGAATGACAATTGTTCTTTAGAGGAATGGCATTTAAATGTGCCACCACTGAGCATGGACAAATCTGCACGCTAGTGAGCCGGGGCACTGGGATACCCACTCACATCCTCTTCAAAACTGTATAATGGGCATGCTTGTGATGCCCCGGAGCAAGTGGGTTTAGCAAGCTTGCAGAGCAGTGAAATATGCAAGCTAAGCACGTCAGCTGTTCTATTATCTTTTAACTACTTCACTTGTATGATCTTAAATACAGGTGGCCTGCCAGAGTTGCTTTTGAATCACAGGTCATATTTTCCTTAACATAAAATTATCAATGTCAATGGCTCGTTAAATAGCATGCTCACCTCTGGGGTTGGGAGAAGGTTGTGGGTTCCTTCCCCACACCAAGTACTTGGGGTAGTACCCATAACTGATACTGTAGTGCAGCATGAGGGGGATGAGGGGGTGCTGCAATGCTGCAGTGCATTCTTTGGTTGACACATTAAACTGAGGTCCCTTCTGCCGATCTCTGGTCAGTGTCCAGAAGAACGTTTCCATGACACTTACTGAAGAAGAGTAGGGAAATTTTATGAAAATACTAAAAACAGAAAAAAACAGAGCAACCAAACACAAGAATGTAATGAGTCAAGAAGACTTAGTGAAAGAAAACAAGTGATTTCATCTAGTGGTGGAGAGACTGGTAAATGAAGAATGATTAGTGAAAAAAAAAAACAACATAGCAAAAAAAAAACAAGACTGCATTATGACCAACATTCCCCTATCATTAAAAAAAGTCCATGTAACCCACCACCGAGGATGCACCTGGAAACAAGCTATCACAGTTTAGTGTGCCTTTTCTGGTCAATATTTTACCGATTACATCTTATAAATGCAGTAGGCCCTTGAGTATTCTCCCAGCAAACATTTGTAAGGTTAAGTAAATTATTCTGTTAGCAATACAGTAAATCAACAGTCTTGCTGAAGTCTAGACTTGCTGCTGTAAATATCAGTCGTAGTGACAGGTCAGTTATGGTGATGGTTCATTTATTGTTTCTCCCTCCCTGCAGAGCTTTGTGGCTTAGACTCCAGCCGCCGACCGTAATTGCCTGCCTGCAAGCCCAGCTGCTCATCAAGGTACGGTTCCAGCCAGATGCCAACTTCAAGCTTCAGATTTCTGGTATCTTTTCTGCCTCTGCCTGATTGGCTCCTTCCCCTTGGCCACTTTGGCCAGTGGCTGTTTTTAAACTACTGCTAAGTTAAACTGCTTTTTTTTTCTTTTTTCTTTCACTGTGCTGCTATTTCTACTGCGTTTTACCAATCATGTACTTTGTGCTGTAACTTAGGCAGGCAGTTACCAACTGTTAGTTTCACTGGGACAATGTGCTAACTGTTTTTCTTCTCTGTGCTCACCAGCTCTGCCTTGATATCAAACTTGCTAACCTGTACTACTTTTCTGCCCTATCTGCTTTGCAAGGGAAATTTTTCCCTCGCTCAAACCCCTTATTGAATTTCGTGCTGTTCACCATCACCCACTCTTCTATCTCCCTCCTGTCGAGGCCCCCACTTGTAATTCCAACCCACCGATTAATTAACTCTTTAAATTAATCTGTCTTCTCCCCTTCCTCCCTCTAGATCTTCATCCCTGAATGGGCGCTCCCTCCCTGCCAAGCAGTACAGCTTAGACTCCAACCATCGACTAGAGGGCCTCACTCTTCCCTCAAGTCTGTCTTGACTGCATCTCAAAACTTTTTCTATTTCTTACATTGTTATTTGCCTGCACCTCCTCTAATTATTAGGATATATCGCTTGTCTCCCTCACCTGCTTTTTCTTTTCTTCCTCAAGCCGCACCATCCTGCACTGCCCCTCCAACATGGCTGCCTAGCATTCTGAATCTAACTCCTACCACGCTACCTTGACATGCATCCTGTCCCCTAACTCCTACTTTTGACCTCCTTCTCCATTCATTTCACCTTCCCCCATCTCCCCTCTGGCTGCCCCTTCCCCTCCCCTACCTCCTCATTATCCTTCGGGATAAGGTACCCCATATTATCCCACTTGCAAACTCCTCACTCTCCATCCTTGCTATCATTTTATGCCATCTCACTTTGCTTTCTGCCACCTCAATTATCTTACGGCATTACCCTCATTCATTGCTCCAGTCACAGATAGCTCCCCCCATCTCTATAAAAGGGTGGAAACTCCCAGTCACCTTCTCTATGTTCTTTCTCATCCTGCTACTCTCTGGAGATATAGAATGAAACCCTGCCCCCCCAGTGCTGAAACAACTGCCCCCCCCCCACCTCAGGGGCCTAAAAGTAATGCACATCAACATCAGAAGTCTCCTGCCAAAACTAGACCTTCTAAATTGCTGGCTAACCCATAACTCCCCTGATATCTTATGCCTCTCGGAAACATGGCTATCAGCCAACACACCCAATGAATCCTTTACCATCCCTGGCTACTCTATCATCCTGCAAGACTGTGGCAAGAGAGGGAATGGTGTCACCACGCTTTTAAGGCAACCCCTCTCATGAACTATATTAAAAAAAAGAGTCATGTCCAGGATCCCATGAACTGATCCTTGCCAAATACTCCTTTCCCTGCTCCCACCCTTCCTTCATTGAGGTGATTTATGCCTTCCCTCAGCTTGGACAAATTGCACTTGCAGAATGCATTGCTACCCTTCGGCCACTAGTGAGCTCTGGTGAGCTATTGCTCCTGGGTGACTATAATCTTGATTGGCTCATCCCCTCCTCCGTTCCGACCATCTCTAAAACTGAGTCTCTAAACCTCTCACAGCTAATTACTGAACCTACCTACTACAACCCTCGTTCCTCACATCACTCCCTTTTAGACTGGGTTCTATCATCTTATCCCCACAGAATATCTAACGCTGGAGTCCTTGACCCTGCCCTCAGTGACCACTCTATCACTTACAGCGTTAGAAAGACACAACTTCAAAGTCCACACCAAAATACATCAAAACATGTCCCTTATACTCTCTTGACACAAACTCCCTCCTCTCAGACTTATGTAATGCCAACTGGACAGCATTATACTCCTTCTCAGATGTCGACACTGTCCTAACCCAGTTCACAAGCATTTTCACCAGTATCTGGGACCACCATGAACCACTTCAAAAAGCAAGGGTCAAAAAATGCCACCACCTCTGGATAACAGCCCCCATAATTGCCCTCTGAAAATCCCGTGACAATGCCTGGTCTGCCTTCAAATCCCCCCCCAAGCCACTTATTCCAGACAAGTCTACAACACTGCTAGAAATTTCTGCACTAAAGCCGTCAGGCTCACAAAAGCTGTCTATTTTAAAAACTGTCTCAGGAACGATCACTCCTCCTCCTTCTGGAATATTGTCCACTCCATCATTAACTCATCTCCTCAATCCAACATCCCCTCTCTAAACTCAATGGTGTTAATATATAATATTACTGACCCAACCCAGGTGGCATATGCCATGAACACATTTTTCACTACCTGTGCGGTTCCGGACAAAACTTCTCCCTTACCATCTGCTAATAAACCCATCCCACAGTCCCTGACTAGGTGAAACTTCACTCTTGCCCCTGCACCTGCTGAAGAAATACTGACCACGCTCCTATCCCTAAACCCAGCTAAATCAAGCCCGGGCGGCCAACATCCCATTTTCCTACGCCTATCTGCTCCTGACATTCCCTCCCATTAACCTACTTGCTAAACCTATCCTTCTCCAGAGGCCGGGTACCCATGGCCTGGAAAACTGCCTGTGTCATCCCTCTCCACAAAGGTGGTAATCTCACAACTCCCAGCAACTATCATCCAATCTCCCTGCTCCCCACCTTGATAAAGGTGAAAAAGCGCTTAGTACAATCGAGACTGAAAGCTTTCCCCACCTCCACTAACTTCCTGTCCCCCTACCAGTCCGGCTTCAGGAAACACCACTCCACTGTATCTTCTCTCCTTAGATTTACTGGCCACATCCAATCTGCCACAGACAAAGGTCATATCATGGTTGCTGTTTTCATTGACCTGACCAAGGCCTTTGATTCTGAATTCCACCTCCTACTCCTGAATGCACTCGATCATGCAGGTCTTGCCCCCCCCCCCCCGCAGTACAGTGGTTCAACTCTTACATTACCAACAGATGTCAGTCAGTCAGAAGAGCTAACTCATCTTCCTCCCCCTCCCTATCTAGGCAGGCATCCCTCAAGGCTCTATTCTTGGACCCATTCTTTCCACTCTCTTCATAAACAACCTCCCTTCTGCCTGCTCCAGCTCCCTCATTCACATGTACGTGGACAATACCATTCTATTCATCTCCGGTCCTGACCTAATCTCTGTCAAATCTGCCCTACAACAGGACTTCCACAGTGTTTAGTCTTGGTTCCAGGACAATAAACTCAGACTAACTACTTCTAAAACTGTCATTATGACCTTTGGAACCTCTCAAAAACTGGCAAAATTCCTCCCCTCCTCTCCCATCACCACCCTGGAAAGCACTCCTCTCAGTGAAGTCTCATCCTATAAGTATCTAGGAGTCTGGTTTCAGCCTCAACTAAACTTCTCTCACCATATTGACAACATATCATCAAAACGTCGCCCTAAGCTTGGCATCCTTTACCGAAACTGGGACTCGCTCTCCCTTCCTGTCTGTCGGGAACTTCTGACCAAAATTATTTTGGCTATTCTTGACTATGCTGACATAGTTTACTGCCCCTCCTCCTCCTCCTTGCTTGCTAGACTTGACTCTCTCTTTCATGCCTTTTGTCGCTTTGCCTTAAACTCTCCCACTAGGACCCACCACTTCTCCCTTTTCTCTACCCTGGAACTCCCTCCCCTATCCCATCTACATTACATCCACTCTGTCTCTTTTATCTCCAAATACTGGTTCAACCTTCTCCCCTCCTACCTCTCTGACCACCTCACCCCGTTCTCCTTGCATCCTACTCCCTCCATTTAAGGGATGCCCGCTCCTTCTCCCTGCCCAAACCATCCTCAAGAATGGGTAAATCTGCGAACACCTATCATCTCCTCTCACTTTGGAACTCTCAACCTCCTGTCCTTTGGAACTCCCTCTCTCACCTTACTGTCAGTTCTCAGTTACGCCTTCTGCCTCCTCTTACCTGCCTTCATGGCAACTAACAGCACTCGTGCACTGCAATTTTATATTATAAACATAAATCTGATGTGTAATCACCGCTCTGTATGTACTTACTTACTTGCTGACACTGCCTTGTAACCACATGATTACTATTGTACACTGCCTTAGCATACTAGTGATCCCGCATACCATAGCTTTATTGCTTCCGTAATTGTTTATGCTTTGTAACTGTGAATTTATTGCTTCAGAAATGTGTTTATGTTTTTGCACCCCACTCCCCTTATTTCCCCGGGTCACACCTGAAAACGAGCCTTGTTTCAGTGTGCCTTTCCTGGTTACCAAATGTTTAAATTAAAAAAAAAAATTGTTTTCTAGGCTTTCAAACTCATAGGGGACCAGGTCTCAAAGTAGATGCGCCGATAGAATACCACTTGTTAAGAGGGCGATAGGCCAGAAATCGGTATCATATTGGGCCGCCACTTTTTATAATTCAAACCCTGATGAAATTACTTGTAGTAAACCAGATCCTTTAAAATCAGACTGAAGCAGTGATTTGAATCTTCCAGTGAATGCCCAGTAATTGATTTTTACCAGTGTGTTACTGCGCTTGGAGTTTTGTACTGCTGTATTTAATAATTTGTGTATGTATTTGTTTTTTATACTAACATTGAATGTTTCAGTACTTGTCACTTGTGATAATGGGCAGTATTTCTCATCAGCTAACAAGTATAAAACCATGGCAGTCATCCACATTAGCAGAATACACAATCACAAAGAAAGAGGTTCGGAGAATTCTTTTCACTGTTAGAGTAGTGGGATTATGGAACACCATACCAGGAGAGATTGCTGAAGTGCCAAATTAACAAATATTTAAAGCTGGACTTGACAACCACTGAGAAGTTGGGAGGGGGGGAGTCTTGATGGGCATATAGAATCTTACTGTCCTTAATCTCTTAGTATAGTATAGTATAGTATAGTATAGTATAGTATAGTATAGTATAGTATAGTATAGAATGTTATGATTTGGAGTATATATATATATATATATATAGTTTATTTTTTGGTAACTTGGTATAGCCCATGAGGCACAAGTTCTTGTTTTCAGGAGCGATCCAGGAGCGCTGGTGAGGTTAAATGGCTTGCTCAGAGTCACACAGTACACAGGTAGAGGTTGTGGGATTCAAACCCAGGTCTGCCGGATGTACTAAGCTCATTCACAATATTGTTACTCTAAGCTCTAGGCTATACTGCCTATTTTGAATTTTTGCATTTGTTATGTTTGATCAGGAAAGGCACAATGAACTGAGGTTAATTCATTCCTCTTCTGAGCTGGCAGCTGAGCCATTTTGTGATGACAGTGTGACTGTCCAATAGGTGGCACAACTGAGACTGACAAATTAATTGCATTGCCTGTCCTTCCTTGATTTGAACACCACTTTTCAACAAGCATTTGTCAATGCCTAATGTTGATTGCGTTGGTCCGTTGAGCTCGCTCACTGCCCCGTGTCACTCACTCGTTCTGTTTCTCCCGGTGCTGCAGGCTGCTGTTTGTACTGGGCTCCTGCCTGCACTGGCACCCATTTCTGTCCACAAACAAATCCGCAGCTGTCCCAACAGAGCTCCATTGAGGTGGCACACTCCCCACTCTCTCACTCACCCATTCTGTTTCTCCTGGCGCTGCAGGCTGCCCTTTTGTACTGGGCTCCTGTCTCTGTTGGTGGCTTTTTCTGCCCACAAAGAAATCTTCAGTAGTCACGGCACAGGTCTGTTGAGCTTGCTCACTCCCCCTCTATCACTTGCTCGTTCCGTTTCTGCTGACGCTGCAGGCTGGCCTTTTGTACTGGGATTCTGCCTGCATTGCTGCTTTTTTCTGCCCACAAAGAAATCCGCAGCAGTTACGATAGATCTCCATTCAGCTGATTCACTCCCCCTCTCTCACATGCTCATTCTGTTTCTCCCGCCACTGCAGGCTGCCTCTTTGTACTGGGCCCTTGGGTGCATTGCTGCCTTTTTCTGCCCACAAGGAAATCTGCAGCAGTCCTAACACAGCTACGTTAAGCTCACTCATTCCCCCTCCCTCATTCACTCATTCTGTGTCTCTCGCTGCTGCAGGCTGCCCTTTTGTACTGGGCTCCTGTCTGCGTTGGTGGCTTTTTCTGCCCACAAAGAAATCTGCAGCAGTCCTGACACAGCTCCGTTGAGCTCACTCACTCCCCCTCTCTCACTCACTAGTTCTGTTTCTACTGGCACTGCAAGCTGGCCTTTTGTACTGGGCTCCTGCCTGTGTTGCCGCCTTTTTCTGCCTACAAAGAAATCTGCAGCAGTCATGATAGAGCTCCGTTGAGGTCGCTCACTCCCCTTCCCTCACTCGCTCATTCTGTGTCTCCCGCTGCTGCAGGCTGCCCTTTTGTGTTTGGTTCCTGCCTGCGTTGGCAGCATTTTCTGCCCACAAAGAAATCTGCAGCAGTCCCGACACAGGTCCGTTGAGCTTGCTAAGTCCCCCCCTCTCTCACGCGCTCATTCTGTTTCTGCCGGTGCTGCAAGCTGGCCTTTTGTACTGGGCTCCTGACTGTATTGCTGCCTTTTTCTGCCCAAAAAGAAATCTGCAGCAGTCACGATAGAACTCCATTGAGCCCGCTCACTCCCCCTCTCTCACTCGCTCGCTGTGTTTCTCCCGGCACTGCAGGCTGCCCTTTTGTCCCTCTTGTACTGGGCTCCTGCCTATGTTGGCACATTTTTCTGCCCACAAGGAAATCCGCAGCTGTCCCTACAGAGCTCCATTGAGGTCGCTCACTCCCCTGTCTCACTTGCTTATTCTGTTTCTCCTGGCGCTGCAGTCTGCCCTTTTGTACTGGGCTCCTGCCTCTGTTGGCACCTTTTTCTGCCCACAAAGAAATCTGCAGCAGTCATGATAGAGCTCCGTTGAGGTTACTCACTCCCCCTCTCTCACTTGCTTGTTCTGTTTCTCCCACCACTGCAGGCTGCCATTTTGTACTGGGCTCCTGCATGCATTACTGTCTTTTTCTGCCTACAAAGAAATCCAAAGCAGTCCCGACACAACTCCGTTGAGCTCGCTCTCTCCCCCTCTTTCACTCACTCATTCCTATTCTGCTGTGCTGCTGGCTGGCCTTTTGTACTGGACTCCTGCCTGCATTGCTGCCTTTTTCTGCCCACAAAGAAATCCACAGCAGTCACGATAGAGCTCCGTTGAGGTCGTTCCTTCCCCCTGTCTCACTCGCTCATTCTGTTTCTCCTGGAGCTGCAGGCTGCCCTTTTGTACTGGGCTCCTGCTTCTGTTGGTGTCTTTTTCTGCCCACAAAGAAATCTGCAGCAGTCGAGGCAGAGCTCCACTGAGTTCTCTCACTCACCCTGTCTCACTCGCTCATTCCATTTCTGCCGGCGCTGCAGGCTGCCCTTTTGTACTTGGCTCCTGCCTGCGTTGGCGGCTTTTTCTGCCCACAAAGAAATCTGCAGCACTCCCGACACAGGTCCATTGAGCTTGCTCACTCCCCCTCTCTCACTCACTCCTTCCGTTTCTGCTGGCACTGCAGGCTGGCCTTTTGTACTGGGCTCCTGCCTGAGTTGTCGCCTTTTTCTGCCCACAAAGAAATCCACAGCAGTTACGATAGAGCTCCGTTGAGCTCGCTCATTCCCCCTCTCTCACTTGCTCGCTGTGTTTCTCCCTGCTCAGCAGGCTGCCCTTTTGTCCCTTTTGTACTGGGCTCCTGCTGCATTGGCACCTTTTTCTGCCTGCAAAGAAATCTGCAGCTGTCCCGACAGAGCTCCGTTGAGGTTACTCACTCCCCCTGACTAACTCACTCATTCTTTTCTCCTGGCACTGCAGAATGCCCTTTTGTACTGGGCTCCTGCATCTGTTGGCAACTTTTTCTGCCCAAAAAGAAATCTGCAGCAGTCCCGATAGAGCTCCGTTGAGCTCGCTCACTCCCTCCCCCTCTCTCACTCACTCATTCCATTTCTGCCAGTTTTGCAGGCTGCTGTTTTGTACTGTGCTCCTGCCTGCATTGCCGCCTTCTTCTGCCCACAAAGAAATCTGCAGAAGTCACACTAGAGTTCCGTTGAGGTCACTCACTCTCCATCTCTCACTGGCTCATTCTGTTTCTCCTGCCGCTGCAGGCTACCGTTTTGTACTGGGCCCCTGCATGCATTGCTGTCTTTTTCTGCCTGCAAAGAAATCTGCAGCAGTCCCAACAGAGCTCTGTTGAGCTCACTCACTAACTCCCCCTCGCTCACTCGCTCGTTCTGTATCTCCCACTGCTGCAGACTGCCCTTTTGTATTGGGCTTCTGCCTACATTGGTGGCTTTTTCTGCCCACAAAGAAATCTACAGCAGTCCTGACACAGCTCCATTGAGCTCTCTCACTCTTCCTCTCTTGCTTGCTCGTTCAGTTTCCACTGGCGCTGTAGACTGGTCTTTTCTACTGGACTCCTGCCTCCATTGGCACCTTTTTCTGCCCACAAAGAAATCTGCAGCAGACATGATAGAGCTCTGTTGAGGTCACTTATTCCTCCTGTCTCACTCACTCATTCTGATTCTCCTTGCGCTGCAGGCTGCCCTTTTATACTGGGCTCCTGCCTCTGTTGGTACCTTTTTCTGTCCACAAAGAAATCTGCAGCAGTCCTGACAGAGCACCCCTGAGCTCGCTCACTCTCTCTCACTCGCTCGTTCCATTTCTGTCACCATTCCAGGCTGCCCTTTTTTACTGGGCTCCTGCCTGTGTTGCCGACTTCTTCTGCCCACAAAGAAATCTGCAGCAGTCACGATAGAGCTCCGTTGAGCTCGTTCACTCCCCTTCTCTCACTCGGTCATTCTGTTTCTCCTGCTGCTGCAGGCTGCCCTTTTGTACTTGGCCCCTGCATGCATTGCTGCCTTCTTCTGCCCACAAAGAAATCTGCAGCAGTACCAACACAGCTCTGTTGAGCTCGCTCACTCCCCCTCTCTCACTCGCTGATTCCATTTCTGCTGGCACCATTTCTGCTGGCACTGCAGACTGGCCTTTTGTACTGGTTTCTGCTTGCGTTGCCGCCTTTTCCTGCCCACAAAGAAAACTGCAGCAGTCATGATAGAGCTCCGTTGAGGTTGCTCACTCCCCCTCTCTCACTCGCTCATTCTGTTTCTCCCATTGCTGCAGGCTGCCGTTTTGTACTGGGCCCCTGCATTGGCTCTTTTTCTGCCCACAAAGAAATCTGCAGTAGTCCCAACAGAGTCTGTAGAGCTCACTCACTCCCCCTCGCTCACTCGCTCATTCTGTTTCTCCTGGCACTGCAGGCTGCCCTTTTGTAATGGGCTCCTGCCTCTGTTGGCACCTTTTTCTCCCCACAAAGAAATCTGCAGCAGTCCTGACAGAGCTCTGTTGACCTCACTCACTCCCTCCCCCTTTCTCACTCGCTCATTCTGTTTCTGCCGGTACTGCAGGCTGCCCTTTTGTATGGGTCTCCTGCCTGCATTGCCGCCCTTTTCTGCCCACAAAGAACTCTGCAGCAGTCACGATAGTGTTCCGTTGAGCTCGCTCACTCCCCCTCTTTCAGTTGCTCGTTCTGTTTCTCCCGCTGCTGCAGGCTGCCCTTTTGTACTGGGCCCCTGCGTGCATTGCTGCCTTTTCCTGCCTACAAGGAAATCCGCAGCAGTCCCAACACAGCTCAGTTGAGCTCGGTCACCCCACCCCCCCACTTGCTCGATCCCAATCTGTCCCAAACACTTATTTCTGACAGCAACTGTGGTATTCTGCACTGGAAGTGTGAAAACAGATTTCGGTCAGGATGTGAAAACTGAAAGCTCTACTGTTCATAAGGAGGTGTGAAAAATGCCAGTGTTGAAAATGTGGCGTGAAAATATTACTAATTTGCGAAGTTACAAGGGTGCATGTAAACTGCACAATGCATGCTCGTAACACAGTCATTTTACGGAATTTCATCACAAAATTTTCAACATAGGCATTTTAGGACCTCTGCTAATGAACAGAGTCACTACCATTTTCATAATGTGTCCTGAACATGGATTTCCCACAGTGACCACTCTATTCTGCACCGGAACTGCGAAAACACATTTTGGCCAGGATGTGGAAAACGACAGCTGTACTGTTCATAAGGAGGTGTAGAACAATGGCAGTGTTGTAAATCTGGAGTGAAAATATTATAAATACATGAACTTACATGCGTGCGTGCAAACAGCACAACGCAAGCTCATAAAACAGTCATTTGTTTGAATTTTTCCACCAAATTTGCAACATAGGCTTTTTGAGAGCCCACCTCATGAACACTAGCACTGTCGTTTCATTAATCGGTCCCGAAAGTTGATTCCACGCAGTGACCATGAAATCATTTTTTGGGGCCGATTAACGCCATGACAGTGCATGAATTCATGAGGAGGAGTCCCAAAAACCCATATTGAAAATTTGGTGCCAAAATTCAAAACGTGCCTGAGATATGCATCAAAGTTGAAAAAAACCCTATTTATTCCATTATAAAGCTTACCGGCATTTCATCAGTTCGCGGTTGGCTTTCAAGAGAGCAGACGTGTTCCCGGTCCACCGAAGATCATCACGCTGGACTCCGGAAGTAAGTATGGGATGCGGGGGAGTGTGTGGGGAAGCAGGGTGTGCAGTGGGTGGATGTGGGTTGTGGGAGGGTGGCAGGGAGACCGCGAGGGACCATTTTCTTTTTTGACAGGGTAAAAAAAAAAAAATTGCAGGACCATTTTTTTTAAACAGGGGAATGTGGCATGCTGGGATGGGCTCCCAGAGTGCCAACGGACCCTTTTTTGGGGAGGCAGCTATAGCCAATGGGGGACTGGGCACCCCCGTCAGCACACAACAAAAGGGGGGATTACATTATTCCGACAGGGATTGGGCACCCCGTCGGCACCTAACAAAAGCAGGGGTGACATTATGCTGACAAGGATTGGGCACCCCTGTCAGCACACAACAAAAGTGGGGGGGTTGTTACATAATGCCGACGTGGAGTGGGCTCCCCCGTCAGCAACATCACTCGGGCACTGAAGCCGATGGGGATTGGGGCCCTCGTCAGCAAACAAACATGATGGGGGGGCACATGCTGCCGAGGAGGACTGGGCATCCCCTCAGCAGGGCAGTGCTTAATATTGTTTGTGAACACAGCGGCAAGCTGCTGCCATGTTCACAAACAATATCGCTGTTACAAGGTTCGGCCCAGCAATGACAGGTCACTCCCTCATTGCAGCGGAATGGCTTACGCTGCAATGACAAGGAGGCCCCTAATTGCAGCAGCTGAAACCTTAAAAGGTTGTGGCACGCTGGCTGAACTAGTGTCAGCAGTAGTGTGCCACGGCATTGGGGAAAGTAGGCCAAGCCTTTAAAGGCTGTGAGGGATTGGCCACAACAATGCTGTATCTCCACAACCTGCTTCTGGCAACCTGCAGCAATATGTTTCTTGCACATGCGCGCAATCAACATAAAAAGGATGGATCAATGCTTTACTTATCTGTGCTGCCTTTGAATACTTACCATTGTAATCAACTACTAATTATTTGGGATACTGTGTAAACTACATGTTACTTGATAACTGTAGCAAACAGCCAGGCAAGAAGGCTATTCTGTGTGCCAAGAAAGATGCTCTGCACAGATTGTTTTTGTCAGTCCCATTGCTGAAAGGTGAAGCAAAGTGTGAAGGCTTCCTGTCCCAAGACCATTCTCCTGCAGATGGCCTGTGAAATGACAAGGGACACAAATGGGAACCCAAGTGATTTGGGTGGCATCCATAAAAGCTGACTAAGGCACAGAGTGCCAGCTGGAAGGCTGCAGATATTTCTCAGGGCCTGTTTCGAGTGCTTGGTAAAATCAGGAGTTGGATAACAGATCTGTGTGACCAAGAGTTGACCCCCAAACAGACTGCACCAGCCCCCAGGCGCACCAGATAGTAAGAGCCCTCTAATTCCGAGGTCGTTTCTAGGTCACCTTATGGACTGGGGCTACAAACTGCCTTTATTTTTTAACAATTTTATTAACACACTGGTCTTGTGTCTAAGCAGAGCTTTGTAGGTCACACAGTGAATTATTATTAGAGCTGACACATTCTGCTTCCAGCATAACACTGCCTGCCCGTCAAACCATTAATGCCAGTTAACCCTATTATGAAAACAAAAAAAGCATTGGAACTTGGTCATGGGGATCTGAGCCAGTAGATGGGAAATGGTTTCCTTTTGCCACATAATGCAGGGCTAGAGAATGAGTGTAAGACATGGAATAGGGTGGGAGTGGGGTTCTCAAGATACATATAGACGAATATTTCAAAACTCCAACTGTGATGGAGGTAGTTTCTAATACAAGTATAGCTATGGGCTCCTATTTCATTTAACATATATGTCCCAGTGACAGACCAGTCTTGATGTAGTGTCTCATTTAAGGGAAGGGAGTCTCTTGCTTCTGCCCAGTTTTAGAGCTGGAAGGATAGAAGGAAAGCTATTAGTCACAGGATTTCCTCAAGTTCACAGGGCAAACCATCTACGGTAGCACTGCTGCTGACTACTCTAGTGTCCTAGGTTTGGGAATGGACTTAGGCTGCTGGGCTTGGGTAGGGCAAGGAGCAGTGACTGTCACATAGGACACCTCTCCTCCTTCTGGGAGTAGGGGAATCTCATCTTTCCCTGCCTGACTGCCACTTTGCAGAGGCCAAGTGGTAGGACAGCTAAGACATAATTTGGTGGAGGGACTGAAACTGAATGTTGATAGTGTGACCACGCGCCAACGAACACATGTGCTCTAATGTCATTGCATGCAAGCACCACAGAAATAAAATCAGAGTAAACTCCCTGACTGTGCAGGATAATGTCCAGCGACCTGTAGGCCCTGCACCACTGACCAGGCACCCCCACTGGATCAAGACACTGTTGTGGAAGTAGCACTGGCTGGGGACCCCTCCATGGGCACAAGCAGTGAGGTAACAGGTGGCCAGGCTAAGTACCTGGAGATGGTGAGTTATGGGACTGAGTGTGTTGGCCAGATTAGGTGGCCAGTCAGTCAGAGATAAACACAAAACTGAGAAAAGGTCACAGAGTGCATCACTGTTAAAGTTATAATTCATGCGTGTGTACTGATCCCTCCCACCACCCATACCTGGTTGTGGCTTCTGTATTCCAGCACCATAAGCTGGAATGGAACAACTCAGCTACAGCGGTGTTCTGACAGCCTCCTCCTCCCCCATCTCCTGGTATGGATTATTTTACCCACTGCACAACCGGTGGGGTTGGGATTACTCTGCATCACTGGTTTACCCCTCCCCCACCATCACCTGGGTATAGCTCTTTATCCCAGCACTGCCATTGGGATTGGGATTACTCTGCATGGTTTGTGTGCTGAACACCCTCCACCTACAGACACACACATCCCGTTTATTCTCTATCTCAACATAGAGGGTTGGAGTGGTATAAGTCAGCATTGTTTAAATAGTAACACACCACAAGTACACACACACACACACACACACACACACACACACACACACACACTATAGTTATGGGTTCTGTAACCCAGTTTAGATGGTCTGGTTGAGATAAATCATAAAAGTCTAGAATCTGTCATCAGAAAGGCCCGTTGGCCCATCATGTACTGACACCTTCCCTGACCTTCCCCCTCCTCCACACTCCCCCCCCCCACCACATCTCCTGCTTATGGGTCTGACATCCCAACACTACTGGCCAGTTTGGCATAACTCAGTATCACTAGCAGGCTGGCACTCCCCACACTGAATTTTGGATAACTCAGCGTGCTGTTGCAATAGTCGGCCTACAACATCTGACAGTTATTAACTCAAGCCCAGTTTCTCCAGTCAGACTGGGACCTGAACTTGCTGGACTAATAAAAAAGTGTTTCCAGATTTTGATACCACCAGCTGTAACACTAGCTCAGGTTGTTTAAAACAAAAATTAAACAAGCTGTGAGGCAGTAACAGGAGCGGGGCTGCAGTCATGGAGACCAATTTCCTGTATACCTCTAGTTTATGGGGTTGGTGTAGACATTGCAATGGAACCGTATCCCAGGTACAAATAAACAAGAAATGCTTTCCTGTCTCCATTATTAGCTTAATGATGACAGTATAAAGTCAAAACATGAACTGGAATTATTTATGTAGAATATTTACACAGAGTAACTCCCTGGGCTTACAAGTGGCACATTTTTGAGGAGGCCCTGTAGCAGCGGGACTTTACATAGGTATTAACAGACATGATGCAGTTAGATAAAACATTCAAAATGCAAACCATTTGATACTGTATTCATTAGGATAGGTATATATATATATCATTAGGAGAGTGGTGTATATATATATATATATATATATATATAGATAAAGATATATAGATATATCAATAAATAAATATGCACATACATGCACAACACAAAAGAGCACAGTTATTGGAGCAGACTAGGTGTGCCGAAGGCCCTTATCTGCTGACAGACTTCTATGTTTCTAACATTTGTTTTGAATCTTATGCCAGTAAAGGCACACTGAGCTGAAGCTCATTTCAAGGTGCTACCAAGGAGAGTTAAGCACAATGTGGTTAAGTGACTGAGAGTCATAGAGTATTTACAGGGTAGTTATGAGATTCAAACCCAGCTCTTTTGGGTCTCTAAGTTCATAGCTCTGTACTGTAACCATTAGGCTATACTGCCTCCCAATATGAGTCAAATATTGTCAAAATATGGCCAATCAAGTCAGTTTTGTAGCACAGTGGTAACACTACTGCTGGCTACCCAGATTTGGGAATGGACCCGGGAATGGTTGGGCTGCGAGCAAGGGCAGGACAGGAAGCATGGAGAATTCCAAGGACAGCTCTCCTCTCTCAGGGAAGGGGGAAACTGGGTGCTGCTACTTGATTGCCATTTGACAGAGGTCTTTTTTGCAGTACGCCAAGGACTGTCAGGCAGTGGAGGGATTGCTGCCAAGCACCACAGATGCATGCCTGCACTCATATGCATGCATACAGGGCATTTCATGCTGGCACTCCCAGGGGAGAATACTGGAAGATCAACTTCCTGCACTGCTGGAGTGACACTGGCACCCCCCTGCAGGCCCATGCATGGCCAACAGTGCAGCTGCTATCCATCACATCTGTGGTCCTTGGAATAAAGTTACTCTGTAAGTCACTTAGATGGTCAGTGACAGAGCTGGGGGGTGCCATCAGGAAGGGGGCGGACTGGGGACCAAAGAAAAAGCTCTATGAAAAAATATGTGGACAACATTTGCATACAATAAACAATTTCCATTGATGCTGCTGCTACAGGCTATTTACACATTTCTGTTTGTAGAGCTGTTTGATTCTAGTTTTAAGTCTGTGGACACTTGGATTGACATGGTTGATTTCCGAGAACTCCATAGCATGGCCATTTGGTAGCTTAGAGATTGTGTACCTGGTCTACTATTGACTTTGTGTACCTGGTCTACTACTGACTTTTAGGATACCATTTACCTACATTACAGTATCTAGATCAGTCTGAAGGCAACACTTTCTACCTGTAAGAATGAAGGACCAGTCTTCCTCCTGCATGCAGTACTAACAGGTCTACAGCTCTGGTGATACAGAAAGAATTTTTTTTTTCCGTTTCTGGAAACATATTTTTCTGTCTGAATAATCTGAATAGTCTTGATTAGCCTGTTTATCTCTTCTTCTTCTCTCTGTCTTTGTATCACTGTCTATCTGTGTGCCTGTCAGTCGGTCTGTCTCTGACTGTCTCTCTGGTTGTCTGTCTCACTCTCTCTCAGCCATCTTATGTCTTTACAAAGATGGTATAATAAGTACACAGGCTTTCGGGCCCACATCTGATGAAGGGACACGTGTGGCCCTGAAAGCTTGTACACTATGCCATCTTTGTGCAAGATACATGTTGGTCCAATTACAGGTTTCAAACTATTCAATGCCTCTTGATCTGTAAAGGGAGAGCGTGTCACTTTTGTGAACACTTTGAAAAACGTAATATTTGGATGCAATTCAGTTTATATCAATTTTTTCATACATTCTCTTCCTTTTGCTCTTCATTATTGCATTCATTTATAATACAAGGACTCAAGATTTGTACCCCCTACTGTTGACCAGCTCCTGCTGTTTAATTATTTGCCAAAGTCATAATCCTCTGTATATGTATGGCATTGTAAACAATCTCCACAACGGCATGCTGTGATGTCACATTGAGGATTGCAATGTCAGCAAAGGACACAGCAGCAGAAACAGATGAACTCTAGGGTACAGGATACAGTTTCTATGTAAATTAACCTAATAATGGCATTGTACATAGAGAGAAGAAATGCAAAAACTATAAAACGTATAAGCTGAATTGTGTCTAAATATATTTTTTAAAGTTTTCACAAAAGTGACAACCTTATTTTAACTGTGTACCTTTCCACCCATGGTAGTTAAAAAGTATTGCCCCAAAACACACACACACACACACACACTCCTGGTATTTAGCCTATCTTCCTTTTATCACAGGGAGGGAGAAGGGAGCTTTTAGCGAACAATAAATAAAGAATTTATAGGTTGAGGTCAGCTCGGATTCCATGTGGCTTTTATTACAGTGTTTGATGTCTGGGAACAGGATGAGATGGGCAAGGGGTTTTGAGTCTGTCATAACAGGGAACCCCCAGGGAAATCTCCTGCCAGCTTCCCCCAGTAATAAATACATGGGGGCGAGGGGGTTATGTTACACTTCAAATACATTAAATTGCTCTTACCTCTAACCTTTTTGGGTACCCTGTTCCTTTTTAGAGATCTAATTTAGGCTGTCAGTCTGCAGCACATAAAACCTTATCATCAGGGTCTGGTCTCAGGTTCCTCAGTGATTGCCAGCCAGGGTCTTTACCACACACTGTATTACAAATCACCAGTGCTGTTTCAGTCAATCAGCACTCAGTATGGCCCCTTTCGTGAGGATCTCTTATAACCAAGAGACCTCCATACTGAGCTCTGATATAAACATATGCATTATAAATGCCACACAACTACAATCCAGTTTTATTTCACAATGTATTTACCTAGGACAGATATCTCATTTTCAGAGGAGTTCTGTTTCTAACCCATTGTTATAGCTGGGTAGGAAGAAGCAGAGGGGCATTCAAGTGACTTGTTCAGGGTCACACAGTGTATAAGCTGATGTACTGGGGCTCAGACATGCGTCTCCAGCTTTAGAGAGCTAGGATAAATTGCCTCTGCTTTGTAGCTCACCATCCAGCTCAGTGCAGAGATCTTTAATGCTTGCTTAGGATTTATTTATTTCGTTATTTAAGTGTTTTACCAGGATTACCAACACGAGTTTGGAGGCAACTTTTTTCCAGAAGGGTCCTAGGACACTCTGACTCACACACTATAAATCTCAGACAACGCATGGAAATCTGATGCCTAATATGGAGCATCTTGGAAGGTACAGGCGACAAGCTGCTACTACATTAAGGAATGAGTGTGCTTTGATAGCTGTGTATGTTTCATGTACGACAGGCCATTTTTTATGTTTGCTTGCACACAAGTGCAAGAAACATAGTGCCATCATCCGAGTTTTCCAGGGGTATGTCAGCCTCTTCCAATTCAGTCAGTGTGTTTGCAGGCACGCAGTGCGCCAATCACTGCTCCAGCTGTCTATGACAGCTGAAAATACAATGGCATACAGTTGAAAGGGAGAGCTCCACTTCAGTGAGCAGAGCCCCCCCCAACACGCACGCATGCATATTGCGTGCTGATGCGCTCCCCCCATGCACATACTGTATACAACGGGTTGCCCTAATCACCCATCGGGCTGCACGCCTCCAAAGCATCCAGGTGCCACAATGGAAGCCCACCAAGCGTGGCAAAATATTTATGGGGCGACGGGGTGCCCAATCCCTGTCGACTGCATGCCCCCAAAGCATCCAGGTGCCACGCTGGGAGCCCACCCCAGCATGGCAAATTGATGTTATGGCCGACGGGGGTGCCCAATCCCCCGTTGGCTCCAGCCCCCCCAACAGCCTTCCAGCTGCCATGCTGGAAGCCCACTCCAGCGTGGCAAACGTCCCTCGTAGTCTCCGTCCCTCGTAGTCTTAGAAAAAAAAATCCTGTAAATCCAAAAACTGTCCCTCGGCGCTTCTCCCTGCCCCCCTCCCACAACCCGCACCCACCCACTGTGCACCCTGCCTCCCCACCCCCACCCCATACTTACCTCCGAACGCGAAGCGCGCGGCGATCTTCGATTGATCGGGAACACGTCTGTACTCTTCAAAGCCGACCGCGAACTGAGAAAATGCCTGCAAGCAGTATAATGGGATAGATAGGGTTTTTCAACTTTGTTGCATATCTCAGGCATTTTTGGAATTTTTACACCAAATATTCAACATGGGGTTTTTGGGACCCCTTCTCATGATATGTTGTCACTGTCATGGCGTTATTCGGGCCTGAAGGTGGTTTGCAGCCACTGCGTGAAATCACCTTTCCAGAATGATTAACAAAATGACACTGCCAGTGTTCATAAGATGGTCTCTCAAAGCCTATTTTGAAATTTGGTGGAAAAGTCTAAAAATGACCGTTTTACGAACAGCATGCGCTATGCGAAGTTCGATATGCACGCCGTAAGTTCGCAAATTTTCAATATTTTCACTCCAGATTTTCAACATTGTCATTTTACCACACCTTCTTATGAGCAGTACAGCTGTCATTTTTCACATCTCACCCCAAAATGTGTTTCCGCCCATGTAGCGCACAATGGCGCAGTCGGTGTGCAAAATCAATGTATGGGACACGTTAAGAAAATCACAGTGACATTGGTCATGAGCAGAGGTGTTAAAATGGCTATGTTGAAAATTTGGTGAAAAAATTCCCAAAAATGACTGTTTTAGGAGTGCCACGTTGTGCAGTTCCGACCACCTTAGCAAGTTTGAAATTTGTAATATTTGCACACAGATTTTCAAGTGCCATTTACCGCACTTCCTTATGAGCAGTACAGCTACCATTTTTCATACATCTCCTAAAATGTATTTCCTCATTACGTAGCCATTAATGGTACAGTCGGTGTGCGTAAAACAATGTTTGGGGACAGATAAGAAAATCACAGTGACACTGGTCATGAGCAGAGGTCTTAAAATGGCTATGTTGAAAATTGGTGACAAAACTCCATAAAATGACTGTGTTACTGAGTGAGCATTGTGCAGTTTCCACGCCCTCGTAAGTTCATGAATTTGTAATATTTTCAGTCAGATTTTCACCAGTGGCATTTTCCACACCTCCTTATGAACAGTACAGCTCTCATTTTCCACAACATGGCAGAAATGTGTTTTCACACTTTCAGCACAGAAATGCGTGGTCGCTGTGGGAAATCATTGTTCGGTACAGATAAAGAAAATCACACTGACACTGTTCATGATTGGAGGTCCCAAAATGCCTGTGTTAACAATCTGCTGTAAAAAAATCCCCAAACTAGTTACATTACGGGTGTGCATTGCACAGTTTCTACGCATGCTCGTGACTTCACCAGTTTTTTTAAGATTTTTCACAGCAGATTTTCAACATTGCCATTTTTTACATCTCCCGATGAACAGTACCGCTGTCATTTTTCACATCCTGTTTGGAATGTGTTTTTGCACCTGTGGTGCCAAATGCCATAGTCGCTGTGCAAAAGCAGTTTTCGGCTAACAAACTGATATTGCCACTGTTCTTGAGGTGGGGCCACAAAAAAAAACGTTGAAAATTTGGAGTGAAAATACCAACGAATGCCTGAGGCGTTAGGGTTTCCGACCATAATGCCCCACCCTGTAGAGAATGACAGGCATCAGGGGTGTGACTTGGAATTCTTGCCTTTCATGCTCATACCATTCCACCCCCACCCACACCCTGCAGCCAGTGAGAGGCATCAAGGTGTACCTCGGACTCTTCGAGCCCAAACGTTACCCCATTCTCCTCTACTGGACCCATCTCACCGTATTTTATTTTTATTTTATTTATTGGATACAATCGGAATTACAATCCTTTGAGTCACAGACTCTTTTGCGAAGGCTCCACGTCGGTTACAGAGGGTGGAGGGTAGACAAATACAGAGAACGCACAGTAAACAGGTAGAAATTCATAAAACAGTACTGCAAGTGCAGTCCAGGCATAATCTTAGTTAACTGGTGGTAGTAGAAGGCATCAATACAGGATAACCCTTGTCAGAGAGGTAAATGATGCTGACTCTTGGGATCTATCGGGACCCTGTGTCATTTTATTGGGGGTATGAAAATACCAGAGAAGGGCAGGAAGTTAGCCACAGTCGCATTTTTCTGACTCCAGGAGTTGTACTCTGAGGGCTGATTTGAATTGGGAGAGGCTAAGGGTCTGAGAGATGGGGGGAGTAGAGTGTTTAGCCAAAGAGGGGCACGATCTTTGCCCAAGGGATGTTCTACAGTGGGTGACCAGGAATGAGGAGGATGCGAGTCTAGTGTTATGCCTGGGGGGGGGGGGCTACACTGACTATTGGGAGAAGGCCGATGGGCGTCAGCTGGAGATGGATCTTTTTCTCTAGAATGCAGGAGTGGTACTTAAGTCTTCCTTGGAAGTTTAGCCAACCAGCCAGAGCGTAGAGCTCACAGGTATGTGTTAATCTGTCACACCCGGTGACTAGGCGGCAAGCTTTATTCAAAGCAGTGTTGATGCTACGAAGGGCTGTAGGGTCCGTAGAGCCACATATCACTATCCCGTAGTCTATTAGGGAGAGGACAGAGGAGGTGACCGCAAGTTGCATGGCCTGGGTGGGTAAGCAATGTTTAAGTCTGTAGAGGATACCCACTCTAGTGTTAACAGCGGAGGAGAGAAGTTGTATGTGATGATGGTAGGAGAGGGAGGTGTCTAATGTAATTCCCAGTTATTTAAAACATGTAACATGTTCAAGTGGGGTGCCTTGTTTGTTTTTGATTAGGAGAGCTGACTGGTTGTGTGGACTTTGTCGGTGTACAAAGATCATGGATTTTGTTTTTTGATAGTTGATGATCAGGCGGTATTCAGTGATCTAGGTTTCTAGCTCCCTGAAGAAACCCTGAAGAGCTCGTTGGAGGGCGCTTGGCTGTGGGTGTTTCCAAAATACTACCGCATCATCAGCGTAGAATAGCAGGTTACCGCTACATGACTTGGGAAGAGAGTTTAAAAAGAGGGTGAATAGTAGAGGGCCAAGAATAGACCCCTGTGGGACACCTGAGGAAACTGTTTTACAGGAGGAGATAGAAACATAGAAACATAGAAACATAGATTTTGATGGCAGATAAGGACCTCTTGACCCACCCAGTCTGCCCATTTCCCTACCTATTGGATAAGCTGCAGATCCTAGTTAACCAGCAGCCTACTTCTTCCTACCCCAACCCCCTAGAATTGCCTTATGACTGTCCCATGCATGCTTGAATTCCACCACTGTTTTTGACTCCACAACCTCCTCCGGCATACCTCTCAACCTTTTGTCCCCCAAATGTGGAACATTACCTCTCAAAATGTGGAACAAATGAGCAAAATGTGGAACACTTAGTCAAATCTTACCTAAGAAGCTCAGAACACTGTTAAAATGCTTGCATTTATGTTCAGAAAGTCTGTTATTAATTGAATAATATACTTTTTGCATCATTTACTATAGATTTTTGCTTTAAAATGTTAACGCTGAATATGGAACAAGTCCTCACAATGTGGAACAGGGAGCTTTTGTGAAGTAAAATGAGGAACGTTCCTCGTAATGTGGTACAGTTGAGAGGTATGTCCTCCAGAAGGCCATTCCATGCATCCACAACCCTCTCTGTGAAAAAATACTTCCTTAAATTACCTCTGAGCGGCCCCCCTTCTATCTTCAAATTGTGCCCCCTTGTTCTTGCACACCTCTTTTTTTGAAAGATGCTACCCTCTTGGACTTTGTTGATTCCCTTGAGATACTTGAAAGTTTCTATCATGTCCCCCCTCTCTCCTTTCCTCGAGGCTATACATATTCAGCTCCTTAAGTCTCTCTTCATATGTCTTCCGGTGCAGGCCCTGCACCATTTTAGTTGCCCTCCTCTGGACAGCCTCCATCCTGTCTATATCCTTGCGGAGACTGGGTCTCCAGAACTGCACGCAGTACTCCAGATGGGGTCTCACCAACTGTCTGTACAGAGAGATAATAACTTCCTGTTTTCTGCTGGTGATGCCTCTCCCTATGCATCCCAGTATCCCCAACCCTCCTTGCTGCCCTCTCACATTGCTTGCCCACCTTTAGGTCATCTGATATGACTACCCCAGGTCCCTTTCCATTTTGTTGTTGTTAGTATCTCACCCCCATTGTGTACTCTTCCCTGGGTTTTGTTTCCCAGGTGCATTACCTTGCACTTCTTAGCATTGAATCTAAGCTGCCATACATTTGACCATTCCTCTAACCTTGCCAAGTCCCTTCTCATCCTTTCCACCCCACCCTGTGCATCAACTCTGTTGCAGATCTTTGTGTCATCCGCAAAGACACATACTTTTCCTTCCAGTCCCTCTGCAATATCGCTTATAAAGACATTGAAGAGGACCGGTCCTAATACTGAACCCTGTGGAAATGGTGGTATTTATCTTGACTTGCTGTGACTGGCCTGTTAGGTAGTCCTTGAACCAGGCAGTAGCCTCTGGGACCACATTAAGTTGTGGAAGGACATAAAGCAATAGCTCATGACTGACCGTGTCAAATGCCTTGGTCAGATCCACATAGATTGCCCCTGCTATAGAGCCTTGGTCGAGGGCCTCATGGATGAATGAGGTGAGCTCAGTAAGAGCTGTGACGGTACTGTGGCCAGACCGGAATCCATGCTGTTCCGGGCAGAGAAGATTGTGTTTAGTCAGGTGTTCTGATAGTTGGTCTGACACGATTTTCTCCAGGGGCTTGGAAAGAGGAGGAAGTAATGAAATTGGTCTATAGTTGGCTGTGTTGGTGGGGTCGCCGCTCTTCAGTATGGGAGTGATTATGGCTCTTTTCCAGGTTGTGGGGAACTGACCTAGGCATAAAGAGAGGTTAAGAATTTTAGTGAGATGGGGTAGTGTGACATCCAGGGTCAGCCTAATGAGTTTTAGATCTAGGGAATCATTAATGTGCCATGTATTGTAGTAGCTTTGAAAATGTAGTGTTTTGCCTCGAGGCAGGAAATAACTATCAGCGAAAGGGTATAATATTTTGTTACTCGGGGTATCAGTGGGAGGGGGGGGGGTAGTGTGGAAATAGTTAGGGGGGTAAGGGTGCGCATAAGGGCCAAAGACCCCAAGGCACACCATGACACTTGTCAGTGTCTGCAGGGTATGGTGTGGTGAAATGGCATGGTCGTTATGCCTGACAACCTAAAGGCACACCCCAATGCCTTTCACTCTCTGCAGGGTGGTGGTGGGGTTGGCTTCAGTTCAATACTTCACTGCCATTCCTATTATGCAGCTCTGTAGCTTCTGCACTACCAATGCCAATGCCAGCAAGCAAACATTCGGCATTGACAAATGCTTGTTTATATTTGCTTGCACTCATGGGCAAGAAATGTAGTGCCACCATACGAGTTTTTGTAGGTGTGTCACCCCCACTTCCAAAGCCCTGCTCCTTTTTGCAGGTGCGGCCGTACAGCACCAATGAATGTCCGAGCTGTCTATGACAACCATTCAGATGCAGTGTCGTACAGTTCTGAGAAAAACTCCGCTACATTCAGCGGTGGTAACGTACAAGCAATTTGCATTCTGCCGTCGACAGTATGCAAATTGCCTACACGTCAGCACTACATCTGAACTGTCATAGGCAGTTCATTTCTGATCCCTGTCAGATACAGATCCCCCCCCCCCCATGAACACCTAGGTAGCATGCTGGGAGCCCACCCCAGCGTACTCATGCACTCCCCTCCACCCCCACACACTGTATGACCAACGGGGGCGCCCAATTCTCCGTCGGCTCCACTGCTCCCACCAAAAGCAAACTTTCAGGTACCACGCTGGGAGCCCACCCCAGCGTGACAAATGTCTGTGGCCCATGGGGATGCCCAATCCCCCATCAGCTCCATTACCCCCCAACAAACTTCCAGGTGCCACACTGGGAGCCCACCCCAGCATGGCAAAAGTCCCATATTGTCTTTATAAAAAAAAAAACACCTAGAACAAAAGAAAACAGTCCCTCATTGACTCCTTGCCCCTCCCCAACCCACACCCACCCTCTAGTGGTGGCAGGGCTCCCCTCTCTGCCATGCAATGATCCAGATACTGTTTTGCTGCTCCTAATGGCAAGACACACTCTGCCAAGGAATGATCCAGCCCCTGTTGTGCTGCTAGTGATGACAGGATACCCCCTTTGCGATGCAATGACCACTGTTGTGCTGCTAGTGGTGGAAGGATCCCCTCTGTCTGGTTCACTCCCTGATCTGTAGCTAGGGGTGGCAGGATTGCCTGTGTCATGCAAGTATCCAGATCCTGTTGTGCTGCTGCAAGTAGTAGAATACCCTCCACCATGCAGTAATCCAGCTATTGCTGTGCTGCTACTAATGGAAGGACCCTCTCTGCCTGCAGTGGTTCATGCACTGTTGTGCTGCTTGAGGTGGCAGGGCTCTCCCCCTGCCATGTAGTGGTCCAGCTCCTATTGTGGTTGTGCTGCTACTGCTGGAAAAGAGTGCGCCCCCTCTGCCATTCAGTGGCCAAGGCTCTGTTGTGCTGCTAGTGGTTCAGCTCTATTGGGCTACAGGTGGTGGCAGGGCTCGACCTCTGCCATGCAGTGTGTGCCAGTAGTGGTGGCAGGGCCCCCCCTCTGTCTTGCAATACAATACAGTATGGGCTTTCAGGGTAAGACTGGACACATCTCTGCTGATCAAGGGAATTAAAAGGTGCCATACATAGTAGGCTGGGTGGGATGTCCCTCTAAATTAGTAGATGTTTGAACAGCATACTTATTCATCGCTGTTTTTAAAGTGGGAAGGGGAAGTTAAGCAAATTATCAATTGAAACTTGAATGAAAAAAATATTGAGGGAATTCCAGCAAGCACTTGAAAAACATTCAGCGCTCTACACAGGAACTCAAACTGCCTCCCTCTCCTGGCTAGTCATGAACGTGTCCAGAAAATGATCCTATCTATTTTCGACTACTGTGATGCAGTCTAGAGTGCCACTCCCAAGACCTCCTTAGCCAGACTGGATACCTTCTTCAGCTCCTTCCATTGCTTCGCTCTGGATTCTCCTGCTCTCACCCACCATTGTTAGCTCTACCATTCCCTGGCATTTCCCTCACTAGAAAATAGATGCCTCCATCATTGTGCTAAATTTGTCTCTAAATTCTGGTTTGGATCACTCCCATCCTATCTCACTTCCTCTCTATCAGTCCTCCCTCCCTCTGCCCACTCATTTAGATCTTATGACTCCTGTTCCTATGTTGTCCCTTGTCGGTCTACCACTGTAGGCCAGTCTGCTTTCTCGTATTGCTTCCCAAAACTGTGGAACTCACTTCTTCACCAGATTCACCACTCCTCCTCCCCCTTCTCTATAACTTCAGCCTTACATAATTTACTCTCTGTGAATTGTACCTGCAATTAACCTACCTGGTATTCCTGATCAGCTCCCCAACCTCTATCAATATATTCAGTAACTATTCTGAATTACAGCTCCCTTCCAGCCCCACTACTTTCTTTCCCTGCAGAGATCCCTACCTGGCCATTTCTTCAGGTTAACTATAACTACCAATGTAACTTGACTTAAAAGTCCTAACAATCTACAGCTATCAATATATCTATAACCTTGATTCCTATTCATCTGCTCCCTTCCCAGCCTCACTACCTTTCCACCTCTGCTGTTATTCCCTATCCACCCCTTCCTTTCCGGCTAAATAGCACTATCATTTATTTATTTATTTAAAAGTTTTACCAGGTGAGCATACTGATCAGGCTACTGCTTGATTCCAGAAGCGACCTGGGGGGTGGGGAGCAAGGGAGTCAATGCAGAGTATAAATACAACAATAATACATGAGTACAAACAGCAATGCACAAGTAAAGAACATATTGTTTACATAAATACAGGCACATTTTGATACAGACAGATTATACATTGTCAAAATGGATTTTTGGAGATACAGGTAGGCATGATAGCAGTGGACATAACACAGAATATAAAACAACAGTATGTAACACAACAGCAAAAAAAGTACAGCACATTTTGCACAGAGATGCATCAGGAAATGATCCATAACATAGCCTACACATGGGCAGTTGGGATTAGCCAGGTGGTGTGAGATGGCCAGATTAGCAGATGGGCCAGAGCTAGCTACTCACTGACAGCAGTGACTACAGTCCCTGTCTAGGGTCCCTGACCATGGTCCATGGTTCAGTGTATGTAGTCAAGGTGCATGCACATGAGAAGCAGAAATGGGCTTTGAGGAGGGAGTTGAGTTGGTTGGTATAATTGGCTCGCTGAATGGCAAGTAGGAGAGAATTCCACAGGTTGGGCATGTGATATGAGAATGCTGCCTGTCCTGAAGTGGTGGCCATACATGGGATGCTCAAAGAACGGGTGTCAGTATTCCTGAGGAAGTGCAAAGGTGCGGGACATGCAAACAGGGCACTAGAGAGAGGTATAGGGGCAGGGACTGGGTTCAGAACTTGGCCGTGAGCCTGGCACAGTGAGACAGCCTCCTATCCTGCAGGGAGGGGAGATGTATGTTCTGAGAGAGGGAGCAGTGGTGTGTGCTGGGTGGACAGTCAAGGGTGAAATGACAGATGGAGTGGAAAAGGGTGTCCAGTCTAGTTAAGACAGTCTTGGGAGTGGCACAATAGACTACATCACCATAGTCAAAGATAGGGAGGACCATTTTCTGTACAATCTCCCACTGGGCCAATAGTGGGATGCAACCACAGTTCCGGTACAGGGCCCCAAGCCTGGGGTGCAGCTTCTTGTGGAGCTCATCGATGTGTACAGAAAAACTGAGGTGTTGGCTGAGCCATACCTTGAGGTATCTAAAGGAGGAGCAAGCCTCCAGCTTTGTCCCATCCAGGATGTGGAAAGTGGGTGTATAGGGGAGCCAAGATTGTCTCTGCCTTGTGCCAAAGGTCATGAAGACTGTTTTCTTGGCATTTGGGAAAAGTTGATTTGAGTGAAACTAGAGCTGGACTTCATTGAAGTTGAGCTGCAATCTGGATGCCACGTCAGAGTTAGAGGGCCTGATGTATACAGGACTGTGTCTTCCGTGTACATGTGAATGGATGTATGTGGGCAGGCAGAGGGCAGGTCATTTAAGAAAACAGAGAACAGCAGAGGCCCTAGGACTGAGCCTTGTGGAATCCCAGAAGAGATAGAGAGAGGGGAGGAGATGGAGTTATTTACCAGTTCTTACGGATTGAGTCTGGCACACCAGTTAGGAGTGGAATCAATTGGTTGTTATGCTGGACAGCCCAGCTAGGGAAAGCTTGGCAAGGAGGAGAGGGTGCAAAACAGTGTCAAAAGCCTTTGCAAGGTCAACAAAGATGGCTGAGGTAATGTGGGATTGATCCATGCCGGTGAGGATGGCATCGGTTAGCCTTAGGAGGGAGGTAGTAGTGGAGTGGGACTTCCTAAAACCAGACTGGAATGGAGTGAAGAAAGAGGTAGAGTCGAGGAAGGAGGAGAGCTGAGAGAGGACTAGGCATTCCTGCAGTTTAGCTAGAGTGGAGAGAAGGGAGATAGCGAGGTAGTTTCCTGGGGAGGAGGGGTCGCCGCCTTTTGGAAGAGGGATGACTGTAGTGTGCTCCCATTCTGCTTGAATAGAAGCTAGAGAGAAGGATACATTGAAAAGAGAGGCCAATGGGGAGGCAATGGATGAGGCAGACAGGATGAGCATTTCAGTGCCCACACCTGAGGGGCATTTGCCTTTGGAGGAGTTTAAAGTAAGCAGGACATTGTAAATGTCAGCCAGGGTGATCCGTAATGTCAGCTGGGGTGATCCGTTAGAAGGTGAAAGCATGGGAGGTGGCTTGAGCAGATAGTGGTGGGGTAGGCAAGGCTGGTGTGGATTGCCAACGAGAGGACAGCAGAGATGCTGTGCAGCTTGTGAAGAAGGAATTGAACTCAGTTGCTATCTCTAGGGGGTCATTTAGAGTGATGTCACCCATCTTAATGACAGGGGTGGGGAGAAGAGAGTCATGAATTTAAGGTGTTATCCTAATGTAATGCACTTGACCTGTCCATTGTGACCACTGTAAACAATTTTACTCATATGTTGCACTTAATACGTTCTTTCTGTTATTTGCTATTCACCACTGCCAATATTGTTATAATGATGTTTGCTGTTGTATGCCTGTATGTATTTCCACTACCCTTTCCCTCAAGATGCACCATGAGACAAGCAGCTTGTTGTTTAGTGTGCCTTTCCTTGTGAAACGTTTCAATAACTAATTAAACAAATTTGCTTTAATAATGTACATGTTTTTAGAGTGTATCCATAAATTTCTGTAATATGTAATGTGCACAGTATTGCAACTATAATACATGTACAATGCTAGGTCAACTTTAAAACTATGACCTTGATCCTTAATAGTCTAATACTTTATAAAGTTTTTAGTAATTCCCAAAATACTACATAAGCACATCAATTCTAATGTGACCAGATTTGTGTGTTGAAATCCTTGTATCCTAAGTCAGAGGTGCAGCAATCCTACTAAACCCAAGCCTGTGTGTTGGAATCCCAGTATTGAGGCACACAGATGCATCAGTTCTACTGTGCACATGCCTGTGTGCTGGTATCTCAGCATCCAAGTACACAGGTACTCCGATCCTAATGTACCCAAACCTGTATGTTGAATCCCACTATCCTAGTACACTGGCATATCAGTCCTACTGTACCCAAATCTGTGTGAGTGTTTTTTAAGCATGTTTTATTAACTAAGGTAACTGTAGTATATTAGACAGTAGGTACAGCATGTTATTCAAATACATTTAATTGTAACAGCATGTAAGAAATAGATCATTTCACAGTTTTTATACATTGAAGAGTAACAACAGGTTGCAAAACAGAAGCAGAAATTTTGAGTGACATGGACTCAAATGGTTCCTTAGTGCACTGTAGAGAAGAATGCTCCAACCCTGTATCCCATACCTTTGGCTCACACAGTGAGCAGAACATATCCAATAAGTAAGAGGGGGTAGATGCACCCAACAAGTGAAAGAGAACCATGCTAGATTGGACTACATGGGCCAAACGCCAAAGGCCAGATGCAATAGTAGAGACGAGGGAATACCATATTTTTTTGGAAGGCCTCTTTCCGGCCATTGGCTGATAGCCTTGCTCTCTGCAATCTCAGGCAAATGCACATATTGTTTGTACACTGTGCCATTGTGGGAGGAGCCTCAGAGAGCCAGTACTGGGTTTTGCAAGCGTTTATAAGTGCTATGGACCATAGCAAGGAGGCACAAACATGTACATTTATGGTTATGATCAGCTCCCAGCAGTAATGCCAGTGGAGATTTTGGTAGTGCAGTTTGAAGAACATGCCCCATTATATAGTGGACCACATACCAAAATTGGAATATTCTGGGGCAAGTCAGGGTCATGTAGATAAAGGTGCCATCATCTATGTGGCATTTACTTTATTTAGGAGATTTTTCTGGGCATCTGCTATGCATCTGGGCAAGAATGAAGTGGGCATGACAGAGATAGTTTAACTGTCTGCCTAAGCTTGTTGCTTCTAGAAGTTTGCCACATGTGCTACTGAGAACCAGAGTTAGTAAGAGGAGAATGCAGGGCTGGAAGCCCCTCCGTCGGGTTCTGCAAATACACCAAAAGGTCATCAGCAAAGAGGGCAGCCTTATGTTCCCTCCCACTTAGACTGTATCCAGCAATCCTCTGGTGATGCCTGATCACTACTGCAAGTGGTTCAAGTGACAACACGTATAGCAGCAGGGATAAGCGGCAGCCCTGACCTCCTGCCCCTGGATACAGTGAAAGCCTCCATTAACACACCATTGACCTGGATTTTAGCGGATGGATCCCTATATAGACAGCTAATCCATTTGATAATCTGTCTTTTCTCTGTTCTTGCAATCTGTTCTTTCATGCTGAACCTCCTGAACATTTCTAGCATGTACCCAAACCCCACCCAACCAGATCAAATGCCTTTTCAGAATCTAGGGCAAGGGTCCTCTGTCCATGTTTGTCAGATGTTTTCGTCCACTTGTAGATGGTGTTAAGGGTAGGCTTGGTGTTATGTTTTCTCTGTCTCCCTTTAACAAATCCCTCCTGATCTGGATGAATTTGGGGGTTGTCTCATCTGCCTGCTATAACTCTAGCTGCTATTTTGTAGTCAGCAGTCAACAGTGACATCAACCTGTATGAGGTGCACTGAGTGGGATTCTTGTCTGGTTTAGGGAGGATAGTGATAGTATCCATTCAGACAAAGTGGGGCAGCTCTCCTTTACAGAAAGTATATGTTATGTTGAACAGTGGGTCTAGTAGCTGCTCCAAGAATCACTCCATAAAGTCAATGGGTAGCCCATCAGGTCCTGGTGCTTTGCCACCCGCCAAGGATTTTATGAAGTCACAAACCTCCTGCCTTGTGACAGGTTGCTCCAGTCTCTCAGCTTTGGTGGGCTGCAAGGAGGTGATAAGTGCCTTTTTGAAGAAAGTGTGGAACTTCTTGGCATCAGGGTTGCATTCAGAGGTATATATGGTTGTATAAAACCTATTAAAATCATCTCCTAAGTCTTGATGTCTGGCAATCAATTCCAGCTCTGCCTGCTTAATTTAGGCAATGGCCCTCTCACCCCTCCCTGTGCTGGATTTGCCAGGCCAGCAGCTTCCTGCCCCTATCCCCATCAAAATACTGACCAGCCAGGTTCAACGAATTGGCTCTTTCCATAGCAGAAGTGCTCCACGTGTTAAACTCCCACTTAAGTCGTTGTAGTACAGTAAGCAGATCCAGAGTGGTGTCAATCATGTGCAGCTTCTCCACTTCTGAGATCTTCCTTTCAAGCTTTTCGAGTTCATGGTTTTCTCCTCTCTGCTTGTATCTGGCTTATGCTATAGATTGGCCCCTGACATGGTCTTTAAGACTTCCCAATTGATTGCATGAAAGATTTCATTTCTCTTGTTATGGGTCAGACATTCTTGTATGGCTGCTTGTACCACTTCAGTGTACTGTCAGTCATTGAGGAGAACTGGATCCAGTCTTCAGGCCATTGGGGTGGGGGGCTGGCTCACAGATCTGACATTATCACCCATGCTTGAAGCAGGGAGTGATCTTATTCTAAAGCTGCAAGGTAATTAATAGTACCCACTTGGAGAACTAGGGTTGCAGAGAAAAGGAGCAAATCTACCCTAGCATAAGATCTATGTGAGTGCAAGAAAAAGTTATACATCATGCCACTCAGATGCTAGTGGCGCCAGGCATCCACCAGTATGAATGTGTGCATGAGGTCCTTCAGACATCTAGCATTCTTGGATTTGGAGACTGGGGTAGGGTTGGATCTGTCTATGATGCAGTCCAGAACACAATTCATGTCATTCCCCCACCACCCAAGGTACTGGAAATTGTATCATCTCCACGTCTAGCTTCTGGAAGAAGGAGCCAAACTCCACACTGGGGCTTTAGACAGCTCCCAGACAGAAATAAGTGTCATCATTCACTGTGACCTTAAAAAATATAAATCTGCCTCATGGGTGCACAGAGGATCTGAGCACAAACCCCAGGAACCCCGGTCGAAGGCAAATCACCACTCCTCATGCTCTGGAGGTAAAGGGGAACTGGGAAATTGTTTAACCAGGAAAGGCACAGTAAGCTAGAGCATGTTTCCAGGTGTGACCTGGGAGCACAAGGAAGTGAAGTGACTTGCTTAGGGTCACACAGTCTGCAGGTGGGGGCTGATATGATTCAAACCCAGGTCTCCAGGTTGGCAGTTCAGTGCCCTTAACCACTACGCTACGCTGCCTCCTTAAAAACAGGTACAATAGGCAAAACAGGATGTCAGCCAGGTATCCCTCTAACTTTTACAAGTTTAAGCAGCCTCACTCGGCATCACGTGGGTTTCCTGAAGCATTAGAATATCAGCCTCAAGCTTCTTTAATCAGCTCTTTAATTTCCACCACTTCACTACATGCTTCAGACCATAATGCTCTAGGTGATTATATTTAGTGTGTCAGTCATTGTGAGTTTGTCACGCGACTTTGCACAAACCTCTTTACAGTGTCATTGCACCCCAATGTCTTGTCAATATACATTTTATGAAGAATATACTGTTGCGTTGCAATTTTAACCCCAAACAATACCTCCCTACCCTATAGGATGCAGCAGTTACCCTTTTTAAACACAACATTCTCAAACTCATAACAGAAACAAACTGCCATAATATTAAAGTACCACCCATCCGCCAAAGGTGCTGCTACCTGAACCCTCTAAGTATAGCAATGAACCACCATAAAGTGTAGACAAAACATCCTTTTTAAACCAAACACTAACGCCCCGATCAAGTGAGTAAGTGTTTGATCCAGCATTCGATCTAGGTATAATGAGCTGGTGATTGTGCAACACTAGCAATTCAGTTAAACATAAACACAGATCTGTTGGGTCTCATTGGCCCCTCTTACTCAAGCGCCTAGGCACAATTATGAGAACTGCAACACTTAATACAGTTTAAACTACGATAAAAATAAATGACCTAAGAGTTTATCTGTAAACAGCAGACCACTAAGTGTAGTCAATAATCTGTCAACCTTTAACTCCCAACTCTGAATCTGTCCTGGCCCTGCCCCCCCCACCCAGGGGAGCAACGTAATACTGTCTGCTCCCAGTAGTGCCCCCACCCCCTCTACCGGACACCCGGGAGGCCCAAATGGAGAGGAGAAAGCATGGCATTACCACTGTTGCCTTCCATAGACATTAGCAGGGTCATCTATGCTCCCCAGCTGCTGTGAACCAGGCTGCAATTACTTAGTAAGGCAGGTGAGAACTTGACGTGCTATGCCTCCCCCCACCAGACCTATATGGCCATCTGCAACACACGGTGCACATCACACCAACCCTTGAGCTGAAGACCTGCACATGAGCTGGCATTGTGCCAAGTAAGCCCCAATCCACCCCTTGAGTGACACATACCCTCAATATGCAAAATATTCTTCTGCAATTCAAAGGCTTTACTGTAGATGCAGCAGGCTTATTCACAGAGGACACTTCTACTGGGGGGAGCTAATAATGCAAGCTGCCTGCTGAGGCAGTGATCTCCCAATTACCATGATCTAAGGGTACCTGCTTACAAGGCCCTAAGGAACACAGCCTTCCTCATTTGCCACCAGGACCTAACCTGTGGCTGAGAAACACAGTTAAAAATACAGCACTGACTGCAAGGCTCATCCCCATGCCAAGAGACGTGGCGACCCTCACTAACCCCCTCCCCCCCCACACACACAGATGGACACTGGGGGTAACATGGAGGTTAGCCCAGGCATATCCAGCTATCATTGCACATTGTGATTACTACACATGCTAAAGAGGGGGAAAAAACAGCCATACCAAGCCTGGCAGCATTCCCATTCGCAGGAGCAGTACCCAGGATGATTCATCTCGGGGCACTAAACAGCTCACTAGGTGTCGAGTCCTGGCTCCCCCCCCATCTCAGGCTGACATTGCCCAGGCCACTCTTTCTCCAACTGCTCCATTCAGTGGTACCTGCCCCAGTGGGTCTGTGAGCTAGTCCATAGTTGGCACCTCAGAACCTTCCCTCTGATTTCCCTGCTCATTGAAACACTGCCAATAGCGTTAGTTTAGTGCCCCATTCATTTATTTTAGCAACCAAGAAGAAAGGAAAAAAAAAGAAAGACAGAACTGTAGTGCTGTGGTGCCAAAATCAGAAGGCTCTGATTGTACAGGCAACCCTGACTCCCCTCTGATTGGATAGCCCAGTATTCAACCCTGCATGCCTCCACAGACACCATCAATGGACTGCAACTGTCAACAGGCAGCTGATACATCACCACACAGTCAATATCAGCAAGCAGCCCAAATGCCACTTTCACTGCACTCTACATGACAATCAAAATTAGAGCATCACTCAGAAAAAGGAAACCAGCAGTGATGGGCAGGGTTTGGAGTGTGGTATCAGCATCTCCAGCCAAGTTAATTAGCAGATGGTCAAAACAGCCCTCTCCAGTACCTACAGAGTCATGAGGATATCAGTAGCTCCCACCATGCTTATA
Organism: Neoceratodus forsteri; assembly: GCA_016271365.2. Lineage (NCBI taxonomy): Eukaryota > Metazoa > Chordata > Ceratodontiformes > Ceratodontidae > Neoceratodus > Neoceratodus forsteri. Next base: position 754,355,989 of record CM028137.1, read on the forward strand.
GGATCGTGCACTTCCTCACTGTTACCCATACACCAAGAAGGTATAATCCTATGCAGCTGGGGATAATGGAGCATAAGAGAGACATACTCTGACATCAGCTAAACATAAAGGGACAGTTCTGTAGGACGGAGGAATCAGAAAGTAGCTTAGTTACAGCCCAAAGGTCACTTCAAGTGGCAAACTGACGATCCTTGTGGGTGACTTGTGTAGACTGCCAAGCAGTTCAGCATGACTGCTGAACAAACTGCTGTAGAAATGCCTCCTGGCAGGCATCCACCAGAATCAAATTTCTAGTAGTAGACACAGTTGGAACTTTCCAGTCCACACTCAGCATGTTGAGATCTCCAACTTCCACAACTTCCCCTAGACTTGCTGCCCCCTAAAGTATCTCTCCCAGTCCTCTTTCTATCCCTTGATCCTGGCCAGTAGCCTGTAGACCACACCAATTCAGGTCTGTTTCCCTTTCCTGTTCCTGCTAGTATCCACAGGGTTCCCAATTCATCTGCCCCCTTCCCGACTACCTATTTCTACTGCTTCAATCACTTCTTTGACATACAGTGCTACCCCTCCTCACCTGCCCCTTTGCCCTGTCCTTTCTGAATGGGATGTATGGTCTTGTCCCAATCATGGTTCGAGGCTGCACATGTCTCTGTTATTAACAACAAGTCATGCCCCCCTCTATGACCAGTGCCTGAACTTCCAGCATTTTGTTGCCCAGACTCCAACCATTGGCACGTACCCTTTTCCAACATTTCTCCATAACTCCCCATTTTCTCTTTTCCACAGGTCTTCTTGATTCTGCCAGATTCAGTGTGGAGAGGCCAGAAAGGCCTCCCTTTTTTTGTGATATTTTGTGTGTGTCTTACTACTCTGACTTCCCCTTACAAGTTTAAGCATATGAACATACGAAAATGGCAGCAGATACAGGCCTATCAGTCTATCTTGTCTGCTCGAGTGTGCAGCACTTCAGTCTTTCAGGTTGCCCCCCCCCGCCTCCCCACCATTGATTTTGACCGTGTAACCTTCACTACCACCCCCTACCCCTCACAGTTTGAACGCTCCCTCTAAAACTGTCCCACCACTTTTTGAAGCTGCCTACTGTCCACAGTGATGTCACTTACTCCAGTAATGCGTCCCACCCTGCCACCATCCTTTCAGTGAAATAGTGCCTCCTCTTTTCCCTGCTGAATCTGCCTCCTTCCAGCTTCAGACTGTGCCCCCTGGTGTTCCTTCCCCCTTTTAATTTGAAAATACTTCTGGTGCTTAGTCTGTTCATACCCTTCAGGTACTTGAAGGTCTTAGTCATATCCCTTCTCTCCCTCCTATCCTCCAGGGAATACATATTGAGCTCTCTCAGTCTCTCCTTATAAGGTTTATCTCCCAATCCCATGATCATTTTCATAGCCAAGCGCTGTACCCCCTCCAATAGCTTGATGTCCTTTTTCAAGTAGGGGTACCAATACTGAAAGCAGTACTCCAATTGCGGCCTCACCAGGGGCCTGTACAGAAGCAGGTTGACTTCCCCTCTACTAGAGATAATTCCCCTTGGGATGCAACTCAGCATTCTGTTGGCTTTTACGCTGCCCTACTGCACTGGGCTGAGTGGTTCATTTCCCCTGTCACCAATACACCAAGATCCTTCTTCTTCTTTGACTTGGATAACTGCACTCCTTTGACTTGGATATAAACTAGATATGTGCTGTGCCCACCTTTCTCCCAGAACTTTCCAGCTCTTCTAATTGGGGTGCAAGCTGTTCCTTTTGAACAACATCCAGTCCCTCCAAGTTTGGCCATATTTCCTGAGGAACTAAGATCCCACCTCCCTTCACCAACCCTTTTGCCATGCACTGAACTGGAACACATCAAACTGTTCCCTTTATCCCGGTATCAAAGTACACAGATGCATCAGTCTTACTGTACCCAAGATCTCTGTTGGAATCCCAATATCCCATTTCCAGTACACAGTATCACTGATCTTACTATACCCCAATCTATGTTGGAATCCCAACATGTACTGTAGGTGTACATTATCAGCCTTATTATGCTCAGATTCTGTGTGTTTTAATCCCAATATCCCAGTACACAAAAACATTGATCCTGCTGTATGCAAGATCTATGTGTTTTAATCCCAGTGTCCCAATTAAGTGTCCCCACTGTCATGTCCCTTTGCTGACCAGGCAGCTTTATGGTTGCTTACAGCCATAGTACTTTCAGTTTTGCAACTTTGGTAGCATAGGATTCTGAACTTTAACTTTTCATTTTCACACAGTATATACAGCCATACAGCTTACTTTTCCTTCTGGACCCGTCTATCTTTTTATTGTCATTCCCTGCACACCATGCCGCTATACAGTCATTTTTTTCACAGCTTTTGCTTTAGCATTGTTGCTTGGAGATGTAAATTGCACCATTTGATGGTCCTTATATTGCTTTCTATATCACTTGTGATTAATTAGCCCACTTAACCCATTAAACAGTCACCTTGTAGTTATACCCTTTTTTTTTGTCTTTCTTCAGTCACTGGATGTACATCAAGTGACCTATTGACTTCCCACTTGTGATTACTTTTAATCTTTTTGCACTTGAGTTAATTTGTTAATCAATTTTCATCACTGGTTTTGGTTAGCTATAAATGTTATTGTTACTTGGATTTAATATATTCAGGCACACGACACACTCCATGGTACCTTGAAATTGTGCCTTCAAACATTGCATTTAAACCTAATTTTTGTACCATGGAGACTTACCCCCAATGAAGCATCACAGTTTCAGATGTGAAACCCTGGGCTTTCTGTGCCACCTCTTCTTTTGCTTCCAATAAATGTTTTTGGCATTGATATTTTGCCTTTTTCTATTTTGTCAGTCTGCCCAAGTGCAGCTACCTGTGTCTTTTTCCAACCCAGTGTCATGCCTCCCATGTCTATTCCTGCTCTTGACCTCTTCCCTCCTGAGTCTCTCACACATCACCATCAGCATCACCATCAGTAACAACCTGTTTTCTTCCATCATGGTCTAATTTACTGTTCCCAGCTGCATAACTTTGTCCTTACCTCCCAAGTTAACATTTACCCCTTGCCAGGTACGTTATCTCCCTGGGCTGTATCAACATATTTTATTCTGTGCGCAACTCCCTCTGCTTATTGCTGCTGGACTTCTCGGAGCTTGTTTATTTTGCACTGATTCTTTTTGCACATTTGTTCTGGCATTATATTTTACATATTTATGTTTATTTTACTTCTGCATGTATCCCATTTTTGTGCCTTTTTGCACTTTCCTTTCAATGTGTTCCCATGTACACTTCCCAAGGGGATGTATTATGGAAATTATCTGCTCACAGCTCAGTATGCTCATTTGGTGAACATTTTTTAACAAATAAACAAACAGGGGTGCTAGTCATATTGCATTTGATGTTCTGTGCTTATATACTAGTTATGAAGGATGAAAAGCAAAACCTGTAGGGATGTTGTGAAGGACAGTAAGGTAACTGGGAAACAGTTGGGGATGGTGCAATGGACAGGGGGATAGCTGGGTACCAGTAGGGGATGTTGTGAGAAACAATAAGATAACTGGGAGTAAACAGCTGATGTTATCAGGAACAGGAAAATAGCTGAAAACCTGTAGGGAATTTTTTTTAATTCTTTGGTAACTGGGTAAGGAAGAATGATAAAATAACTGGGAACCAGTTGATCATATTTAGAGGGACCAGTGGGTAACTGAGAACCAGTAGGGATTGCTGTGAAGTTTAGTTATGTAACTGGGAACCAGTAGGAAATGTTTTGAGGGATGATAAGGGGACTATGAAACAACCGGAACTTGGTAATGTTGTTGTAAGGGACCAGTAATATGACTGGGAAGCTGTAGGAGATATTGGCAGTGGCAGTAAGATAACATTAAAAGCAGTAGGTGATGTTGAGAGGGATGGTGAGGTGACGGGAAAATGAGGGTGATGTGGTGAGGGACAGTAGAGTAGCACGAAAAAAGGTTGGTGAATAACAGACAGGGAAAAATGAAAGATACAACTTTAGCTTAAAGGAATAGTTCACTTGTGTGTGATCGTTACACTGCTAGCATGAGGGAATGTGATACTTTGTTAAATCTGAGAAGAAAATAATATCACCATCTTAGCTTAGTCATATTATTTATTTCTAAAAAAGACACCAACATAAAAAGAATTATAAAATTAAAGAGGAGCCAGCTATTGTAAGCCTTCTGTTTGTTGGCACCGTGTTGGTCGGTGGGACAGAGACTTTGTCGAGGAATGATTTACACTGTTGTGCAATTAAAACTTGTTGGGGTTAAAATGACAAGGGCTTTATCTCCAAGCTGTTTAAGATCATAAGCTCTGCTGTGCTGTTGGCAGCATGGTAGGATATACATGGCAGGCGTGGGAATAGACTGTTTCATCATTACTTGAAAAGGTTCCTTCAAACTGCGCTGCCCTCTCTTGGAGCTGTGACTGTGAGGCAAGATGATAAAGGGGAGTGATGTGATAAGGGGTTCCTTAATCCAAGACTGTCTAATGCAATCAAAAAGAGCTTCTTCTCCAAGACTTAATTGGGAGGCAAAGCTTTGCCAGCAAGAGTTCTAGCAAAATTAGCCAAGACATTACTCAATCAGCAGGAATTTGTCTCTCTTATCCAAATAGGAGTGAAGGATAATTATCCGATCAGCCAAGAACCCTGTTTGAGCCTCTACTAAAAAAGTATTGACAGTATTAATGAAAGGGTAAAATGAGAATGCAGTCTTTGAGGCTGGTGCCACATCTCCCATATCTGGTAGGGAGGATAGTTATTTTATTTTTTTGTTTTTTAATAACAGGAGAAGTACAGTAGACAACTGAATGCCTATTTGCAGAGTATATAACAGTGTGCATAAGACTATTAAAAGTACCAGATACAATGTAAATAAAACATAAAAGGAAAATCACAACCTGGATAACAACTAACAACAAAGCAGGAAGCAGTTTAATAAAAATAACAGTAGCTGGAAAACAGAAGACATTGGATGCAAACCAAGTTAGTCTTATATTGAACTAGTTACATACTGTAGCTAGAGGGTGACACATCTAAGTGCACAGTGGGACTAGACAGTGGAGAGGGTAGACCTAAGTTGTTGCCTGGAGGGTGACACAAGCTACAACTCTCAGGGAATGTGCATGATTTAAATACATCTGTAGACAGAGGATATGACCACATGTTTCCTCAGTGCCCCCTTAAACGAGAAATGAGCCGCAGAATTGCTTAATGTCTGTCTCCTGTGCATGGCCAGCTGCATCTCTGGCCCTTGTTAGGAGGAGTAAAACTGGGACCCTTAGTCTGAGAAGCAGCAGCGTAAGCTACTGGGACTTCATACATTGTATTCTCAATCACTGCAACCACCACCAGAGGCATCTTTGCATTTCTTCCTACTGTAGGACTCTCAGTTGCAGTTTCTCACAGCTAGGTGATGCTGCTTTTCATAGACGGCTTTCAGATGTGCAACAAGATCACCTTGGCAGCCCTTCCTTTAAACATAATTATAAAAAAGTGAGACAAACCAAGACTGGTGAGTGCTCAAATATAATCACGTGACCATTTGTATTCCAGCACAACAGCACAGGTCAGAAATACCTAACCATCTGAACCTCAATACCCAGTTTAAATAAGAAATTCAGAACAACTATCTTATAATCACAATGAGGCACTCCAGGATATAGGTAATTGTGAGATTATGGAACTTTTTGGGTGCATAAGGCCCTGGATGCTGCCTTGTGTCTCACTTCCTGAGGCATGCCATCATCCCATAGAAATGCACACTCTGTCATGCCTTAATGCTTAAATAGATGTTGTAAACTGTTCACTGTAAGTATATATTTAGTTGTAACTTTGGGACTAGGAAGGAATCACTGATCTGTGACAGCTTGTTTTCAGATGCATCCTGGGAGTGGTTTACATGGACCTCCTTTATTGGCAGGGGCAATGTTTCCAAGAAAATCAGAGAAAATCCCCATCTCTTACAATAAGTGGCACAGGATTTTTAACTTCCACATGGACAGCCACCAGAGATGGGTAAAAGTGACCTCAGTTTAACATCTAATCAGAAGGAAGGCATCTAAACCATGCTGCAACCCCCTAGTGCTGTGCTATAGTGTCAGTACTGGGTCTTATCCCTTGTTCCTGGAACCCATGACCTTTCAGCCTTCCTGCCCCCAAGATGAGCATGCAACCTAGTGAGCCAATGACAACACAAGGATCACATTAGTTGTTCTATTGCACTTATCTGAGCAGTGAATCCAGGTAGATCAAACTTTGGAGTGTGTAAAAAGCAGGGGAAGCGGGACAAAGGGGTAAAAAGAAACACTATAGCTTACCAGTACATAGTCATTTACTACATTAAAGTCAGAATGGACTCTAAGTCCATAATGCCTATCACCACCTCTCCTTCATAAGTAGAGACAAGTGAATATATTGTGAAAACATGTCCATTTTGATTAGGAGTCTTTAAAAGAAAACAGTATTTCTTTAACAACAGGGAAGGAGGTAGCCAGGAGTTAGGGCAGAGAGAGCACCTGCAGAGTGCAACAGGAAGAGAAGAAACAGCAAAGGGGAGGAGGCAGATGACTAGTGGGGGGAATTAAGAAGGGAAATGGAAATACAAGACAGAAAGGAATACAAAGAAAGGAGCCAGGGGATATTACATTCCACAAGGCCTAATTCACTGCCCTATCCAACCCCCCCCCTTTTTCTGCTCGTGTTTCTATATGCTGAAAAACTCCAGTTCCCAGTCCCAAGATTCACCCTCAAAATGCCTGCTAGGTCCTATAATCTACATATTAACTCTGATGTGCCAACTGCCTACTGTCTCCCAGATTAAAAGTGTTAATGCCTTGTACATATGTATATTGTTATATACTAGCACTTATGTCATTGTATTACTGTTTTTGTTACCCATGTCATTGTATTACTGTTTATGATACCCTTGTCAATGTAATAACACTTGCACTTCTTGACCACTCAGGTCCATCTTGTAAATGAGCTATGCTCAATGATGTTCGCCTGATTAAATAAAGATTTTGATTGATTGATTACAGAGAATACAGGGGCAATTAACAAAGCAATGATGAACAACACCCAAGAGCACAGAAGGAGTCTCAGAAGGGCAAATGGAGGATAATAGATTAAAAGCGAGGAGTTTGGGCAACAAAATAAGTGACCTCTAAGCAGTGGTTGTAGAAACTAGCCATGGTATGATAGCAGTAACTGAGACTTGGGCAACTGAGTACAGTGAATGGGACCTCATGATCTCTGGGTAGTCCATTCTAAGGAGAGACAAAGGGAAAGGTAAGAGTGTTGCTCTGTACATACAGGATGGTATCAAAGCCACAGAAGCCTTGGCAATGAAATGGGAGGGTGAGGTGAAATCACTACAGGCCCAGCTCACAGCTGAGGGGTGAATCAGAATAGCATTGATATACAGGCCACCAAGCCAGAAGGAGAAGGGAGATAAGGATTTGGGAGAAGAATTCTGGAAGGTATCAGTTGGGGGGGGGGGGGTGGTGATACGTGATCTACACATGCTGTATATGTAGACAGGGAGGCTCCAGTGAAGAAAAGTGTGAGAAGTCTGTCACTGGCAAAAGTTCTGCAGGAAAACTGCCTGATGCAGTGGATTAAAGATCCAACAATGGAGAAGATCACCCTTGATTGGGTGCTCACCATCACAGAAATGGTTGGAGGGGCGGAGGTAAGAGAACTGCTAGGATCCAATGTTCACAACTCAGTGCGTTTTGAAATAAGGGAAAGAACCTATTTTTATGCAAATGTATTTGGAAATGAATAATGAAATGTCTTGAAATTCAGTTTTTTTTGGTGGGGGTATATTATGAGATATCAGTCCTGCCACTGCCAACATTCACTGTTTTGTAGGAAACTTTAAACAAAATCACTTTAAACAAAGTCTTTTAGAATGCACATTGCTCTGAGCATAACTTGTGATTCCTGTAGGAGATTATAGACTGTATTTGTTTCACATGCATGTAGCTTTATTGCTGATGAAGTTATATACATACTTTTTCTGTCACAACTCGTTAAAAGAAGAACTTTCCCAGTCCCCCAATTCATGGGTCACTTTAATGGCTGTTGAAAATTTTCCCCACACCACCTGGGTTCCATCACCATGTTCCACTGCCCCCTAGCTGTGGGTCTGTGAACTGTTACATTAAGAGTTCAGTATCTGTATTTAATACAAAGAACTGTTGCAATGCAGAGCAGGCTTTTTTGGGATAAAAATTATTGCTTAAAGTTTGTTTCTTATCCTGCTGATAAGAGCTCAGTACAGAGAAGAACCATCTCGTCAAAGTAAAGCAGGAAGTCCAAATTTACATTTAAATGAAGGTCTATTAATACAAGCACAGGGGTCTGTGAGCACTGCTTAATCTCAGGCCAGGGATTAGTGGAACTTTATAATATTTCCTGGCATAAGCCTAGGCAGGAATCTCTAATCTCTGAAATGCTTTAATATTTTCTTTTATTAAAGCCATAAATTTTGCGCTGTGTTTAATCAATGTCATGTTAAAGTGTAATTATCTTCCAAATTTGCAGTAATATCAGGCCGGGAACCTGCGGAATGTGTGAGTCTGCACCATCATGTCTTGCAGGGATATCATCCTCAGTAACACCACAGTCATAAAAGGCACATCACCTGCTTTAAAAGTGGTAGTTCTCCTGGCACCCATCCACCATGCCGTTCCCACTTTGAGATTCCATAAATAACACTTGACAGACCAGCCAGGATAAACCATAGCTCTGACATAAAATGCAGGATGAGTCACTTAGAATGTTTATATTTCACTAACTGCTGTATTTCATAGAAATAGGGTGTGGTACTCAGGCAGTTTCTAGCTAGCTTGCTGTCATCACCTGAAAAGTAAAGGCTCCCATGTAGCTTATTATTTCAAACTTTCCTCTAAGGATATAATTTCTGACTGTCCTGAACCTGAGATTCAAGCCACTAAACTGTCCTATGATAGCAAGGACATCTCTCACTTTACCACTCAGAATCCTTCTGTCACAGCAAACATTTCAATTGTTTCATAATAGGAGGGATGGTCATTATTTTATCATTCAGTCTGAACCTCTCTTTTTATACCTCTCACATGTCCCACATTAGGAGGGACATGCCTCATTTTGCTACTCAGACCTCATCTGTCCATACCTGTCAACTGTCCCTCATTATTAAAGGTCCCTCATTCTATCACTGGGAACTTCGATTTAGGTTAAAAATGAACAAAAAAACAAACAAAAGAATTAGTGTGTTTGCCTGAGTTGGGTCAAAGAATTGTTATCTGTGCAGTTAGCTAGGTGAAGAAAGAAACTGTGAATTAGGGGGTGTGGCTTAAGCAGGAGGAAGTCAGGTGTTTGCGCGTAAAAACTGACCTAGATAGCTTTTGGCAGAGAACAGCAAGATGAAGGAGCTGCTGTTAGAACGTTACTATTCTACTGGACTAAAGAACTAGAACTCTACTACTGGGAACTTCAACTTAGGGTAAAAACAAACAAACAGAAAAGAGAATTAGTGGGTTTGTCTGAGTTGGCTGAAGGAATTGTTATCTGTGCAGTTAGCTAGGTGAAGAAAGAAACTGTGAATTAGGGGCAGTGACTTAAACAGAAGGAATCCAGGGGTTTGCATTTAAAAACTGATCTAGACAGCTTTTAGCAGAGAACAGCAAGAGGAGGAAGCTGTTGTTAGAACTTTACTGGGACTATAATGCCCTCTGTCCCTCTCCGCCAGCCCCCCACACTTAGCAAGTTCTACTTTTATAGGCACAGTATTTGACTGACAACAGGAACTTCCTGTTTGGGGGCAGGAAGGGAGTGATCACAGAGGCACAAAAGACTCACCATCCTAGAAGGAAAAGAGTAGCTCTCCAACCCCCCCAGCTGCTGAAGTTCTGACTCTGAGCAAGTAAGAAGGAGACTGTCACAAACCCACTCAGCAGGTCAGCTCTCTACTCCCAAAGTGCCAACCTCTGAGCACAGTCTTATGAACAGTTTACAGAAACAGGGTAACCCTCCTGTCTATTTTGTGGGTTCGAATCAACCTTTGGTCAGTTCTGGAGGGATTCAAACTGTGAACCTCTTGCTAGGGTACCGAATGCACAGGCTCAGATAATTCTGTCTTTGGGAGACCAGATATCTTTGCCTACGGGCACCTAACCAGGTGTACAAAATTAACTCTTAAAAACTCTAATAAAGACCTCAGATTACTCTTACCTTTTCCAGTTTGGTATCACCATTCAAGCTTATTCTCAGTGTCTGCTTTAACCATATATACTTCACTTGTTAAAGAAAAGAAATTCAAAGACAGACCAAGTAGGCTCTAAAAACAGAGTTTTACTAAAATAGATAAAAGTATGTCAAACATAAAATACAGAACCATATATTTATTTATTTAGTTTTTGTTGACCGGGTAAGTGCACTAGGCAATTCCTGCCTATTTTCAGGCACGACCTGGGGGAGGGGGATACAGATGAAAGCCAACTGACCTTGAACCAGATTAAACTGTTGGTGGTATTTTTAGTGAATGAGGGAAATTTGGCCAGGACACCGGGGAAATTCCCCTACTCTTTTCGATAAGTGCCATGGGATCTTTAACATCCACCTGAACTACCACCAATCCAGGCAGACGGGACCTCGGTTTAACATCTCATCCGAAAGATGGCACCTCAGAAGTGCAGCACCCCTCTCATGCTGCACCACAGTGTCAGTACTAGGATATTAACCCAAGTGCCAGATGTGGGAACTGAACCCACAGCCCTCTGATCTCCTGGCCTCAGAGGCGAGTGTGCTACCTACTGAGCCACTAACACTGCCATATATCACAAGAACCGCACAATCTTTTAAAAGAACAATGTTTTAACAGTGCAATTCCTACTACAGTACTTAGATTTTGTCTGTCTCTACCTGTATACTTGCTTAAAGTGCTCAAAGATGTTTCTTTGTCAGAGTGTAGATAAAAGTGTCTCTGAAGGAAAACAGAATACTGTTTAAAAAAACTGTCTTTGCCAACCCCTTTGTATGAGGTCACCTAGCTCTCCTCTGTTTATTAAAAATCATACAGCCAGGGTGTTTTATCATTTTAGAAGGAAAGTTAATTAAGGTTACATCAGCAGAAACTCCTTTTCCCCATGTGACTTCCCCAATCAAGTCTGTAAATTTCCTTTCATCTATGAGCAGTATCCCCTCTCACACAGACATCAAAGCATTTATGATTTCGCACCAGTGTGCCAAACCTGGTTTCCTCCTCAAAATGTCATAAAATGGATACTGATTTCTCTCTTAGCAGTTAAAGCTATATTTAACTTGGACAAACAGGAAATTCTTGATTAAGGCCTGTTCTAGTCTGTAATTAGCTTCTGGCCTTCCAGGTAATACCTTGTATCTAAAACCTGTGTGTGTGTGTGTGTTTGTGTGTGTGTGTGTGTGTGTGTGTGTGATCTCACATGCTGTCTCAGCATCTCTCATGAGAGACAGTCCATAACACTTTTTTATATTACAAAAAAATCATAGTGTACTCAGAAATGGCTGTCCACATGTCACAGAGACTACTGAGGAATATAGGAATGTCCTGTCCAAGAACAGGAAGATCAGGAGCTTTAAGGGCACAGAGGCAGTAGGAAAGTAGGGAGAAAAAAAAACAGAGGGAGGAAAGAGTAAGTATACAAAACAACAGTTAAGGGGCCACAAATAAGACATGATGGGAATGGTGCAGTGCAGTGGCTGTGGAGCAGCAGTCTTCTGGGAGATGTTTTGGAGGATGCGGTGTTGTCCCATCTGCAGACACCTTTCTGGGCTGAGGGAGGAAGTTGCTCATCTCCAGGCTGAGTTGCCCAGGATTTGGGGGACCTCCTTTCCCACCCAGGGACCACCAGGGCCACTGCCACTGCAACAGAGGATGCCAAGAAAGAGAAGTTGGATCACAGTGGGCTCAGGGAGGGTGAGGGTGGTAGAACAGAGGTGCATCCCTCCAGTTGTTCCGCTCCACAATTCATATGCTCTTCTGACAGAGTGTGGTTCCTCTATGGAGGCACCTACAGTAGAGACCAAGGAGGATACTGGGAACCTCTACAAAGGAGACCCTCAGGAAGGTGGCATGGGAGCCCACAGAGGAAGGAAACAACTCCCAGTGGAGAACTCCACTGTTAGAAGGGTAGAACTGGGGGCGGGAGGGGAGAGGGAGGTAAGTTGCCTGCCTAGCGCCATGGCTTGGAGGAACAGGGAGTGAACCCTCAGGATCACAGAAGCAGCTGCATGGAGAAGGGAGCTGGATGTCATTGTCTACCTAGGGACAAATGACCTGGCTGGGAAAGGGATCAGAGCAGTGTAGGAGGATTTTGTGGAGTTGGCGAGGGGCCTTAGACAAGTAGCACGCATGGTATCCTTCTCGGAGGTGCCTATCTATGACATGGGTGAGGATAGTGTGCTCCACACCATGGGATTTAATCAGTGGTCAAAAATCTGGTGCAGAGCTCAGGGGTTTTGGCTTCATTGGGGACCGGGGGGTCCACCTGGAGGGATGCAGGCCTATACTGGTGTGATGGTCTGCATCTGTCCAGGAGGGGAACCAGGATCCTCAGTGATAGGTTTAAATGATTCATTGGCAAGCATTTAAACTAGCCAAGGGGGGAGGCACTGAAAAAGATAAAGGAAATCTTAGCCACCCCCAAAAAAGATAGAAAAGTCGATAGGGAGAAGAGCAGGGGTAAATGGAGAAAAAGACAAAGACAACGCAGAAGACGGAACTATACTATTCAGTAAAACACATGCCAACTGAATGAAAAGTCACTGAAGTGTGGAGACTCACCAGACTCACGGATGAAACCAGTCCAGTGTGAGTTCACGTAGTACGTCAGGTGATGTAGTACATGCGTGACAAGGACGTTTTGTTGGAGCAGGGTAGAATTGGATCTTATGTCATTTGTGGACTATATTTAATAAAGGATTTAAACTGAACTCACACTGGACTGGTTTCGTCCGAGATTCTGGTGAGTCTCCACACTTCAGTGGCTTTTCAATCAGTTGGCATATGTTTTACTGAATGGCATAGTTCCATCTTTTGCGTTGGTAGTGGTGCTGGTCTCCTCTTTTTGGTTGTTCAAGTTATCTTTGACATAAGCACAGCCATTTCCTGGTGTGGTCATACCAAAACATTGACATTTTCATCAGAAAAAGACTAAGGCAGTAAGGACAGGGATGGGGCAAAAAGGGGTAAGGCCATCAAAAAATGGAGAGTAATGAGTACTAATGCCCGTAGTCTAGGTAACAAGTACCCTGAACTGGTGGTCTTGATGGAAGAGGGATTTCTGGGTATCATGGCAGTCACAGAAACATGGTACACAGGGAACCATGACTGAGATGTCAACATACCAGGGTACACAATCTACAAAAGGACAGGGAGGGTAGAAGAGGAGGAGAAACTCTCTATGTAAGGGAAGGGATCAAAGCAATGGAATTAAAGGGTAAGCAGGGAGGAGAGGAGGCACTGTGGGTCACCCTGGAGACTGGAAATGGCACCACAGTCCGTACCAGGGTTGTTTACAGACCCCCATCTCAGGGGAAGGAAATAGACAAGGAAATGATAGAAGGTATCCTTAGGATGGCAGCGAAAGGGGAGATATTGCTGATGGGGGACCTGAATATGCCAGATGTTAACTGGAGCACCTTTGCTGCAGCCACATCCAAGAGCAGGGCCATTCTCGATGCCCTACAGGGGGCATGCCTCAGACAGCTAGTGTTGGAATCCACTCAGGAGGGAGCAATCTTAGACTGATACTCTCAAATGGGGATGGAGAAAGGATCTCAGATCTAGAAATGGGTAGCCATCTGGGATCAAGTGACCACCAGACAGTGTGGTTCATGATAAACTCAGCTGTAGAGTCAAGTCATACAAAAGAGAAGGTACTGGACATCAGGAGGGCTGATTTTGTCAAAATGGGAGAGTACCTCAGAAAAGCGCTAGCAAGCAGGCAAGAAGGAAGGGTGGAGCAACAATAGGGAAACATTAAAACTGCCATCACAGCATGAAGCCTTTGTGTGAAGCAAATAAACAAATCAAAACAAAAGAAAAAAATCACTATGGTTCTCAAAAGAGGTGGTGGGGAAGGTTAGGGAGAAAAAGATAGCATTCAGGAAGTATAAGAAAACACAGAAGGAGCAGGACAGAGAACTGTACCAGTTAAAGCAGAAAGAAGCGGGTAAGACAGTCAGAATAGTAAAGGCCCAAACCGAGGAAAAGATAGCCAACTCAGTTAAGAAGGGGGATAAAACATTTTATAGGTAGATTAGGGAGTGAAGAAAGACAAAGGGAGGGATACTGAGGCTAAATAAAGAGGAGGGTGAGTGGGCAGAGAGGGACAGTGAAAAAGCAGAGACACTGAATGAATACTTCTACTCAGTATTCACAAAAGAAGAGGAGGGGAGGTACCTAATCCAGTCAATAGAAGCACTCTGGATAGGGAGGTCGATATCAGTCCTTTTACAGAAGAAAAGGTTCTGAAAGAACTCCTAAAACTGAAGGCGGACAAAGCAATGGGGCCTGATAGGATTCACCCCAGAATTGTAAAAGTACTAAGGGTAGAACTAGTGACACCGCTGACTACTCTCTTTAATAAATTATGGGAGGATGGGGTGGGGTGGTACCTGAGGACTGGAGGAGGGCGGATGTGATTCCTCTTCACAAAAGTGGGAGCAGGACAGAGGCAGGAAACTACAGACCAGTTAGTTTGACCTCAGTGGTAGGGAAAATGATGGAATCACTTCTGAAGGAAAGAATTGTTGAGTACCTAGAGGCCAGTGAGGCACAGGACCCAAGGCAGCATGGATTCACGATGGGAAGGTCGTGTCAGACGAATCTAATAGATTTCTTTGACTGGGTGACCAAAGCAGTAGACCAGAGAGGGGCTGTGGACATGGCCTACCTAGATTTTATGAAGGCATTTGATACAGTCCCACACAAAAGATTAATACACAAGTTAGCCAACCTTGGAGTGGGTCCCAAGGTGGTAGCCTGGATAAACAATTGGCTAGACAACAGGATGCAAAAGGTAGTAGTAAATGGAGTCCACAGTGAAGAAAGGAGAGTTACTAGCAGGGTACCATATGGTTCAGTACTAGGACTGGTCCTTTTTAATGTCTTTATAAGTGACATTGCAGAGGAACTGGAAGGAAAAGTATGTCTCTTTGCAGACGACACAAAGATCTGCAACAGGGTTGATACACAAGATGGAGTGGAAAGGATGAGAAGGGACTTGGCAAAGTTGGAGGACTGGTCAGATGTGTGGCAGCTCAGATTCAATGCAAAGAAGTGCAAAGTAATGCACCTGGGAAACAAAAACCCAGGGGAAGAGTACACAATGGGGAGTGAGATAGTAAAAATAGAAAGGGACCTGGTGGTAATTATATCAGATAACCTAAAGGTGGGCAAGCAATGTGAGAAGGCAGTAAGGAAGGCTGGGGGGATACTGGGATGCATAGAGAGAGGAATCAATAGTAGAAAACAAGAAGTTGTTATCCCTCTGTACAGACAGTTGGTGAGACCCCATCTGGAGTACTGTGTGCAGTTCTGGAGACCCCATCTCCGCAAAGACATAAACAGAGTGGAGGCTGTCCAGAGGAGGGCAACCAAAATGGTGCAGGGTCTGCACCAGAAGACATACGAAGAAAGACTAAAGGAGCTTAATATGTACGTCCTTAAGGAAAGAAGGGAGAGGGGGACATAATAGAAACTTTCAAGTGCCTCAAGAGAATCAACAAAGTCCAAGAGGGCAGCATCTTTCAGAAAAAGAGATGTGCAAGAACAAGGGGGCACAACTTGAAGATAGAGGGGGGATGGCTCAGAGGTAATGTGAGGAAGTATTTTTTCACAGAGAGGGTTGTGGATGATGGAACAGCCTCCTGAGGAGGTCGTGGAGTCAAGAACAGTGGGGGAATTCAAGACTGCATGAGACAGACACAAGGCAGTCCTATTTGGGGGGGGGTAGGAGGAAGTAAGCTGTTGGTTAACTAGGATCTGCAGCTTATCTGTTAGGTAGGAAAATGGGCCGACTAGGTGGGCCAAGCGGTCCTTATCTGCCATCACATTCTATGTTTCTATATCTTGGTTCAGCACTGCATTCCAAAACCACCTCTTGATGTGTTCTAAAGTACAGTACCATACATCTAAACATTCTGGAAATGCAATCACTGCAAGCAACCCTGTGTCAGTTTTTTTTTTTAATCACCACTACAGCTACAATTTCTATATCTTCAGAAAAATAGGGTCAGACAGCATAGCCTACAGGTTAGAGTAATGAGCTGTGAATAAGTTTGGTATATCCAGCAGACATGGGTTTGATTCCCACAACCTCTACTTGTGTACTGTGTGACTCTAAGCAAGTCACTCAGCCCCCCAGTGCTCCCAGATTGCCCCTGCAAATAGGCATTTGTGCATAGTGGGCCTTACTTGGTTACCAAAGACTAAAATAATAACAAAAAATAAGATTGCTGACAGGGAGGACTAGTCTGTGAGTTCTGGTTGTGACATCATCAGTGGCTCTTCACTGAAACTGGCTTTTTTTGAAGAGGGAGTGAAATCATGGTTACAAAATAGCTCATAACTTCAAACAAAGTAATGTAGAAATCAAATTTTTGGTATGAGATTCATTGGGGGTAGGCTGATTCTAATTCTGCAATGTACTACTTTTGATTGGACTCTCTCTTTAATGAGTTGCTGACATCATTGGACTTCCCGGGTTGCCATCTTCCTGGGTGTATCACTGGATCACCATTAGCCAAACTGCAATGTTATTTTTTTAAATAATAAGCACTTTGAGATATTTTTAAATGTTTTGCTGCATCCATCATGAATACACTCAAGCAGCCAAAACAGCAACTTTCAGAGTCTTGGTGTCTGTCACTGTGATGTCATGGTCAGGAACAATCAGCGTGACCCTCATTCTGTGTGATAGAACACAGTATAGAGTGTTGCTGAATCCATTGGGATTAGTGTTTTCTGTGCTTGTCCATATGAATAAACCTCAGTAAAATGCCCCCTCCCCGCCGATCACTGGCCTGATAGACAATAAAGATATTCCTTGGTGCCTAGTGGTCCCCCCTGACACTAATCACCAGCCCAATAAGCAACAGAGATATTTCCAGGTGTCCAGTGGTCCCTCCCCACCTGATCACCAGCCTGATATAAATGAGCATATATCCTGGTGTCCAGTGGTCCCTCCCCCACCCGATCACCCGCCCGAGGTATGCACACTGTTTCACAGTATCCAGTGCTGCCCCCCATTCTGATCCCCTAAGTAATATATTTAAACCATTCTGTGGTGTCTAGCGGAACCCCTTCCCCATCCCCAATTCCCTGTATAATATATTTAAACCTTTCCCTGGTGTCTAGCAGAACTCCTCCCTATCCTTGATCCCCTGTATAATATATTTAAAGGTTCACCCACTTTAGGGCAAAAACAAAGAGTGCTCGGTAAAAAAAAGCACCTTTAAAAGGGTGACAGCAAGATGCGCTACATGCAATCGTGTCGCACCCCAACCCAAATCACAAACGCATGTTGCAGTCACGCCCTCAGGATGTAACCGTAATTTCCCAATGGGAGTCCACCCCATGCACCGCCTTTTCAGGGGGCTTCATCCCCTGTACCCCCATTTAAAATAATATATATATATATATATATATATAGGGATGACATGGCCTTGACTGAAGATATCATATTTATCTTCACAAGAGGCCAGTGACATGATGATATCTCACGAGTGGTGAAGCCACGAGTGAGATATCTTGATGTCACTGGCCTCGAGTGAAGATAAATATGATATCTTCAGTCAGGTCATGTCATATTCTGTTTATATAACCTATGTTTGTCCCCCAACACAACCGACTACATACTCCTCTCAGTGCAATGGCGCATAAAGGTGATGGCCCTAGCAATACAACCCCCTTACAGAAAAGCTGTGAAAAGAACAGATGTAATTAGTTGTTGAAAAA
The DNA here is from genome assembly GCA_016271365.2 of Neoceratodus forsteri. Classification (NCBI taxonomy): domain Eukaryota; kingdom Metazoa; phylum Chordata; order Ceratodontiformes; family Ceratodontidae; genus Neoceratodus; species Neoceratodus forsteri. Next base: position 754,374,007 of record CM028137.1, read on the forward strand.
ATATCTGGTGTATCCTAGTTTTTATAGTTATTTTTTTAAAAGAGTTATCTGGTTTATTATGCCATGCCCCCCCAACAGAGTTCTCCATGCCCCCTCAAACATAACAGATTATTTACTATTTTGAAATATCTGATTGATCCTGTCAATTTAAAATTATTGAAAATATCTGGTTGATCCTGCTATTATTTTGTAAAAAAATATTATTTTAAATGCTTATCTGGATGATCCTGCCACTCTGAGCACTTTCACCGTCCCTGTAATGTAGCGTGGCCGAGCGCTATTCACACTGATGCTTGTTATATTGAAAGTCATTTTGTAGGAGTTATCCTGGGTTCAGAAAGTCAGAAAAGGTGCTTTATGCAGAGCTCAGTGTAATTTGTTGAAAAAAGCTGTCTACTGCATACAGAGTGCAGTAACTGAATTTGTGGCTTTAGAACAGCAGAGGGAAGCGCGAGCCTCTGTTGCTTAGCAACAGAAGCTCACGTTTCTTTTACTGTTCAAAAGCTGCCGAATCAGTCGCTGCAGTCTGTGTGCAGTCAGCATTTTTTTTCAACAAATTACACTAAGCTGTGTATAAAGCACAGCGTTTTCTGTCGTTTTGAACTCAGGATAACTCGCACAAAATGACTATCAATATAACAAACATCAGTGTAAATAGCGCCCGGCTACGTTACGTTTAGAGGGACGGTGAAAGTGCTTAGAGTGGCAGGATCAACCAGATAAGCATTTAAAATATTATTTTTTTGTAGCATAATGGCGGGATTAAGGAGATTAATTCTGTTTCATGAAAATATGGAGAGTTAAGATTGAAAAGGCTGTTTTGTTTCTTTTTATGCAGAGCATGTATTATTGTAAATGTAGTAAACAGCGATGAGTTACAAGAAAGTGAAAGTTCCACATAGCACAGTAGTTTCGGTATGATGTATAGGAACGTGGAGATATCATATGACGTATAGGAACATGAAGATATATATGATATCTTCACTGGCAGGCTTAGATATCACTTTTTATACATGGCTTTATCCTAAAACATAGGTTGTATAAATATATATATATTTATATATATATATATATATATATATATATATATATATATATGTGTGTGTGTGTATATATACAGTATATATACAATATATGCAATGGGGTGCACATATATTCAGTGTGATAAATGCGTTTATCTGAGTCACTGTATGTATAAATACATTTATACATACAGTGACCATTTATACACACAGTTACTATGTCACAAATCTCTTTAGAATTTATTTAGAATGTTCAGCCTCAGAAGCAGTACTAACCATGTTCAAATGAGAATGACTTTAAAATGAAAAAAGATAGCATGGTACTGTGAGCATGAAAATTGTTCAGCACAAAAATATCTACAAAATGAGTGGTGTTTCATGTACAGAAACCATATAGATTTTTTACAATTAGCAAAAAAGCAGAAGAAATTTTAATTTTTTGTTCACTTTTTTGACAAACAAATGTAAATAACTTTAAAACAGAAAATGACAGCATGGTACTGTGAGCACAAAAAATGTTCAGCACAAAAATATCTACAAAATGAGTGGTGTTTCATATATGGATACCTTTTAGTTTTTAATAATTAGCAAACAAACATCATAAAATTCTATTTTCTTTTCCCTTTTTTGACAAACAAATGTGAATAACTTTGAAATAAAAAGGTAGCATGGTACAGTGAGCATGATATTTGTTCAGCACAAAGTTTTCTACAAAATGAGTGATGTTTCATTTAATAGCAATCACTATGCTAGGCAGACATATTTTAGGAAAGTTAACCAAAACTCCTGGAAATTATCATTTTAAAAAAGCTAAACAGTCAAAACCAAATGTTCCTGCAGTGGTAGAAAGCATCCCTAATGCATAAATGAAATATACAATGGTGAGCTTTCAGATAAATGATTTATCTACACTTGTGCTGTTTGATCTCGGACACCTCACTCATGGCTTGCGCCACTCGTGAGGTTACCTGAGGTCAAACAGCACTTGTGTAGATAAATCATTTATCTGACAGCTCACCATTGTGTATCCCATATATATAAACATCCCCAGGTGGCACACTTTGTGGACCCCACTCTCAGCGTAGGTGATAGTCAGAAATCCCGATTGCCCGCATTATACTCACTCTCCTCCTGATGCCCACATTCTGGAGCCCTCTTCATGGTGCCCTATTGATGGGATACCATATTTAAACAATTTCCTGGTGTCTAGCTTACACCCTGCTCCCCCAGTCTGGCAGGTAGGGCCCCATCACCCTGCACTGCTCCCATTCTGAACCCCAGTCAGCGACCGACACAGCCCTCCGCTCTCCACCATGGCTGGCTGCTGAATGAGCTATCAATGAACATGTACTGTATACAGTACACAGTCATTGACTGACAGCTCTTAGCATGTACTGTATACAGTATGCACTCTTTGATAGCTCAGTCAGCAGCCAGCTATTATTGAGATTGGAGGGCTGTGCCGGTTGCTGGCTCAGGTCTCGGGATGGAGGGGTGGGATGTTGGGGCACTACCTGCGGGGGGGGGGGGCAGAGGTCTGCTAGACACCAGAGAATGGTTTAAATATATTATACAGGGGATCCTGGAAGGGAAGGGTGGGTCTGCTAGACACCAGGTAATGGTTTAAATCTATTATACAGGAGGTCAGGAATGGAGTGGGGGTCTGCTAGACAAACACAATGTTCATGCAAAAAAAAAAAATCTTTATTCCTCAAAAGTGCAGTAAAAGTCAAGTAAAATGAAGCACAGAATCCACTTCAAAGTTAAAACTCCATTCAAATTAATTAGAATCCATTGAATATGAATGCTGGCTGTAACTCAGGCCTGAACTCCTCCCCTGGACAGATGTGGACACTATGCTTCATTGTGAGTGCTTCATTTTACATGGCTTTTACTGCACTTTTAAAGAATAAAGTTTTTTTTTGCATGGGCATTTTGTTTGACTCCACAGTTTTTTTGTATAATTGGGAGCCACATTACTACATGGGGCCTTGAGTAGGTGTCAGTCCTTCTGCTGTGTTTTAATATTGAAGGGTTTAAGATTGGTGGCCTCCTACTGGGGCTGGGTTGAGGGATAGCTGCAGTAGGTGCGCAGTCCATATTCATATGATGGAAAAATTCACTGACTACTCCAAAGAATGGTTGTCTGTTGTGATATAGTGGCACATACGTTATGGTCTACAATAAATGATAGCAAAGTGGTCTTGGTGGGGAATTTTTTTACTGCTATTTGGGAGCAATCAAAGGCAAATACATGTACAGACAGTGTTGGCACCACTGGTCTCCAACGACTTATTGTATTCTACCTCCAGAGAACAAAGGATGACAAGTGGAACCATTCTGGATTTTCAGTATCAGACAATGTGCAGTGTCAGGACCTGCAGAGGTGATTAACATCCACACCAAACAGGGAGATACAGCTGTCAGTAAAAGTGTACCCTATCAACTGATGGCTAATCAGACAACAGATGGCAGGTATGTATGTACTGGGGAACCACAGGCAAGGTGCCAACCAACTCTCTGAAAGCCATTCTCTCTATGTTTTTGTATGGTTTCCTGCAGGATGTGGTAGCAAGTGTCCTTGTGGAGGAGACAGAATGGGTGCCAGATATAGGTAGGGGTGGGCAAAAGCTGTGAATTCCACTTTCACGTAAGCTCCGTGAAATTTCAGAAATTTAGTGGAAACTTCAGAACTTTCGCCATTAGTGAAACTGGGATTTTCTGTGGATTTTCACTGGGTTACACAGACTTTTTTGTGAACTGCGGAAAAATGCATATAAACTACAGAATTCATTCTGTCTATGGTTTAATGAACTGTCCGTGAATGAGCATACGCTTGTACAACCACGTGGTTATTCACTGACAGTTCAGTGGGCCACTGGTAGTGGAGGAGAGAGGAAGGCTGTGCCGGTGGCCTGCTCAGGGACAGGGTGGGGGGAGTGGGGAGGTGGCAGATAAACTATCTGGGTGGGGGGGGTCCACTAGACACCAGGGAATATGGATTACTTTTTTTATATGGGATCAGGCATGGGGCATCCACTAGACACCAGGGAATACTGGCTATAGAGGGGGATGAGTCGGTGGACTTCTGGCTGGTTTTTTTGCTGATTAAGGGAATCCAGGATAGGGAGGGACATCTGCTAGACACCAGGGAAATAAAATGTTTTTGTGGGCCATGATCAATGGATGGGGGTCACTAGACATGAGGGAGGGATTGGAGCTTTTGTTTCTTCTTTACTGGGACACATGGGCCATGATCCCTGGTCAGGGTGTGGGAACCACTAGACACCAGTTATCATGGATTTTTTATTTGGGATCCACAATCAGTGGGTTGGGGGGGCCACTAGACACCAGGAGGGGTCCGAGGGTGGGACTGGAGTTTTTTATTTATTTATTTACTGGGACCCCTGATCAGTAGGGAGTGGATTAATGAATTAAACTGCATTTCAAAAAAGTATCCTAACTGACCACTGGCAGTGATCCATTCTGCAAATTTTTTTCCACAGTCTAATAAATTAGCCCACAGTCTGTAAATTTATTCTGCAGTTTTAAGGCAGAATTTCTGTGATAGTTGCGAAAATGATTTCTAAACTTACGTGGAAGTGAAATTCGCACTTTCGCAGAAATTCTGCTGGCGGAATTTTTTTTTGCACACCCCTAGATATAGGTGCCGGTAGGGCAGCATGCAGAGGTGCAAGGTGGGCACCAAACTAAATCTTTCCAGGACCTCTCCCAGTGTACATGCCACACCTCCCACTTGAAGGGTCACACAAGTCAGTGACTATCCCGGAGTTACCACCAGAGATCTCAGAACACGCAGCAGTTATCCTACTACTGTCATTGCACAGTGTCCTGACAATATACTAACAGTGTATGAGCCATGTTAATGGCCATGCTGAAAGCCACAGCATGGGAAGAGTAAACCAACTGCTGTCACTGTGTGGTGTTGTATGGTGTCAGATATGCCACTGTGTTGAGGCATGCCCCCATACCCACCACCACTACTAACTCCAACATCACCAATTGAGGGTCTGGGCCCATTCACATGGGATGCAATCCACAGAGTGGGCAGCACACACAGTGCCAGCAGGGTTTTCCTCAGTCCTGTGCTGCTGTTCGACAATGCTGTCCCTTCTTATACTGGTAAAACATAGTCTTTTTCTGTCATAGAAATGAGCCCATTGTAAAGTCTGTAGTGGTATCCATACAGTGCCAGTTAAGAATCTAGCAGCTCTACTGCCCGCTAAACCTTGCGTCAGGATAGCATGCTCCAGTTGTGTGCCTGCAAAATGGAATGGCAAATATCAAGATGCACAGGTACAGTAAGTAGCTTTACACATCAATATGTGGTTGTGTGCCTTATCCAGAGATGAGAGCAGTTTCAGAGTGCAGATGTTTCTATGTTTCTATGTTCCATAACGCAGCACCACCCATACAGGTCAGTTGCACCCCCCCCCCACCCAGCACTGGAACATAATTGGCACAGATATGTGGCACAGTGCAGGCAACACTGTTTGCAACTAATTCCCGCAATGTGGTGAGCTGTCTTGAGGGAAATAGTGTGCAGATTTAACTGTTGGAGTACTACAGCCACACTGAACAAGTCAATAATTCATTGGGTTCATCTCGTCCTACCACTGAGCTCCATTAACGCTCTAAAGGCTGCCGGTCCCCACTGTCACACTGATTCCCTAGGTGACATCAGCGTGTCTTCAGCTCCAGAGGGACAGTGCTAATACAGAGCAGGATCACGTATCACCGTGCCGGGAGAAAAAAACATTAGAAAAGGTTTTAAACTTCATTTTTTGAGAAAAAATACAGATGCCTACAAAAAATAAATTTATATTCTGACACAGAAACAGCTAAATACCAACTATTGTGTCAGCAGCACTTTAACACAGATGAAAAAATAATTTCTAAACCATCCATGTCTTATTTTGTTGTTATTGTCAACCCTGCTGTCAGTCTAGAAGTCATGATGTTATGTTAGGGATGATGCTATCAGTAAGTGAGATGAGCTAGTGCCTGGCCCATGCTGTAAGGAGACAGTACAGTGCACCAATGCTAGTAGTCGCATACAGAACAGACAATGTTAAAATGAAATCAATACTAATCTAAAGAACTCTCCAATTCACAAAACTGGTAATTCATAACACAATGCTGTTAAGTCACTTATGTCCTTTTAAGGCATAGCTAGATAGATAGATCGACAGACAAACAGATAAGCTCAACTGAACAATGCTCATTTACGGGGAGGTCCTGGTTAGAATAGATAACATTATAGGAGGTAAAGAGGCAGTTCACATAATACAAGAAATTAAAATTTGCTTATAAACATAGGCCAACAGATATAATCTAATAAAGCCTAGAACCAACAGAATTTTTTATACATAGGACTTACGGCATAGTTGATGATTACAGAGAACGACTAACAAATGCAGTATTGATAATACAGTAAAACATAATTTCCATAGCATTTTAATAGCATTCACATTAATCAACACAAAATTGACCAAGTAGAATCTTAAAATAAAAGTGATGACAAATGAACTCTGCTTAAGTGATTATTGCAAGGCATTGCAAAATGTGGGGGCAGCCCAGCTACAGGTCAATTTACCAAATATTTAAAAGTGTCGTTCTTGGGAAATCAAGGAGGATGGTATTATGTTTTCTTAGGTTGTACAATCCCATAGATTTTTGAAGGAGATTTGATATATATGATGTCAACGAATTCTGCAGAGCTTTAAAGGATCACGTATGTAGACTTTCAAGCTCTCTGATCATAAGCTAGGTTTAACCCACTGCTGTGTCGAGGAAACAATGATGAGTTCTGGCATGCAGGCCAGTGATAAACCAGAGTGCTGTATGGTAAGGCACATCTAGTTTGGATAGGTGAGAAACTAAGGTGATTCTGTATGTGATATTGCCATAATTTAGTAGATGAAGAAAGGTCACCTGAACTAGTCTTTTTTAGCCATGGAGCTAAAACATCATTTTTTATGATAATCAAACCCAAGTCTCTGGTGTTGCTTTTGCAAAGACTGTCAATATGCATACTGAAGGATAACTTACTATCCAGCCACCTGCCAAGATACTTGAAGGAATCTACCAGTTAAATGTCAGAGGGCACAGTTCAACGTGACATCATGTAATCCACAAAAGAAAGTCACGGAACTCACCCAGCATAAAACGAATAAAACTGCTGACCACACTATAAGGTGCAAAATACATGCAGTTTATTAAGTGCAAGACAAGCTGAGCTCCTTAGCATGACGACACTCAAAACGAACTGACGTTTTGCCCAATTGGGCTTTGACAAAGCATCTGTTAGGTGAAATGTCAGTTTGTTTTGGGTGTCATCATGCTAAGGAGCTCAGCTTGTCTTGCACTTAATAAACTGCACGTATTTTGCACCTTATAGTGTGGTCAGCAGTTTTATTCATTTTATGCTGGGTGAGTTCCGTGACTTTCTATTGTGACTCTACCAGTTCCAACTTTTCAACAGGTGGAGTTCTAATGTTTACTGATGAGGAGGGCAGGAGTGATTAAAAAGAGAGCACCATAATTTGTGTGGCATTTAAAAGAAACTTCACGCAAACAGATCCAAACGCCTCTTAAAGGACATTCAAAGCCATGTTTAGGGCAGTACAAGTAATGCACAAAATAGTGTGATCTATGTGTTAGTGCAGCTTTGCATTTACAATGTTAGAACACAGATCCTTTAGTGTAAATCATAAAAAAGTGGTCTTTTAAGGGATTCGTGCCGTACTCCTTTACCAGTATGGGCACAAAAGAATGATAATAATCCTTTCATCTTTAGCTGATGTCATCTTTCAACAAGGTACTCCCTAAACCAAGTTATTGCATCTGGACCTATGCCTGTATTCATGAGTTTACTCAGGAGAATATTGAGATCCACTGTACTGAAAGCTTTATTAAAGGCTAGGAAGACTGTCACATTAGTGAGTTTTTGAACAAGGGCAGTAAACTGGTCATTGGTAACCATAACTAAAGCAGTTGTAGTACTGTGTGGCGCTTGAAAAACTGTTTGCATTGGGGTGATAATATTGAATTTATCAAGATATTTCCTGATCTGCACATTCACTAGTTTTTCAAGTAATTTAGCTAGGACCAGGAGAAAGGAGATAGGCCGATAGATATGTAATGAGGCCTTATCTCCCAGCTTAAATAATGGACTCATAGGAGCAGTTTTCTACAGTAGTGGCATTTCACAGTTTGTTATTGACAGGTTGAAGAGATGGGCGAGCAATTGGGTTAGAATATTAGTTCTCAGACTTTTTCATTGTGAGCCTCCCCAAGCTATGGGAAAGATCTTGAGCCTCCCCCATATACTGAAATAATCTTGGGCATTCCCATAGGAAAATAACTTACATTGCACAGTACACGAGGAATAAAGTAAAACTCCTTTGAGTAGTAGTTGACTCTCATTTTATTCAGTTTGTTGTAATCTCCCCTTTTCACTTGTAACCCCCTTGCTAGGCCTGCCTACTTGCTCAATTATTTTGACTCTCAAACCATTATTACCCCTTGCTGCACTAACTTCATAGATCAGACTGCTTTCTGACTGTTTACTCTCTATCTGAAATAACCTTCCTACCCACTTCTACCTCTTTCCCTGTGCTTAATCATCTTCTCAGGGATCTTTTACTCCCTCCTACTCTTCGTGCTCCTAGTACCTCTCTGCTTAAAGGGACACTGTCGACCTGTTTTTCATCATATTATTTCTAGTTAAAAACCTACGTTTTATGATTGCTTACCTTCTCAAAAATCCATTGATGTTGCTGTTTGTTTTGTCTGTTTCCTTGTTTAGTGGAACTGAAATGCATGCTAATGTATATTTATAAACAACCTTGTTTTGTTTACAATTCTTGCTGCATGTTTCCTGAGCATTACCAACACATCCAAACAGTGCAGTCACTACATGGTGCAATAACCTCCTAAACTCCCATTGCATCATGAGTGGCTAGAATGTGCTGTGGGTGTTCCCAAGTCCAGGAAAGATGCAATTGGAAATGATCAAGGAATGTAAACAAACCTGTGTTTGTGTGGTAACACCAGTATGGTGGGCAATCTGTTTTTCACTTTTTTAAAGAAAAAAAGATTCAGAATCAAACTACCAGTTACATCAGCAATCTTTACAGAATGTAGGCAATCATAAAATGTGCTTTTTAAACTAGGGACATTTTGAGACCTAAGGGGGTTGGCAGTGTCCCTTTAACCTTTGTATTTGGGCTGTTCTGCCACTGGTCTAATTGATCAATTACATCCCATTTTCTGTTCATTGTTCCTATTTTTTGCACTTTTTTTGATTTTGCATTGCATGACTGTTTTGCAGTTAACTTTTGAATTATGTTCACTGCCTATCCTTCCCTGGCTGCATCTAAAACGAACCCTGGCTCAGTGTGCCTTTCCTGGTCATAGATATGTAAACAAATACATACATAAATTCACCTACTATTATCCTCTTTCAGTTTGCTTCATCCCATCACACAAACTAACTAAAACTCCAAAATTTAAATACATTTACAATACTTTTTCAGAGTTGCTTGAGCCTCCTCTCGAAAAGGTTGGGGCCACCTCAGGGAGGCTAGCCTCACCATTTGAGAAACCCTGGGATAGAATAAACCATTTTTGGAAACAATGACTCAGTTTTATCAGCATCAGCACTTTTTGGGGGATCTAGTTTCTGAAGTACTGTAGATGTTCCACCTGCAAAAAGGAGAACGGCTGAAATTGGAATAGGTCTGAGCTGGTAATTGTACATTTCGATGATTTTTGGGTGGGTGATGAATAATGGCTATGGGAGAGACTTTAGAAGCCTTCCTGGCAGAAGCAAAATGCAAATTTAATTCCTCCACTATTATCGGCCTGTAGTTAATTTATTTCTTGTCTGAAGCTGCCTAGGTAGCGTTGAGATGGCTAACCCTTCTTCCATGTCCTTTATAGCTTTCCAAAATCTAGAGGGATGATTCTTATTTTCATCCAGCAGGGTCCGATAGTAATTTGCTTTGGCGATGCAAATTCATTTAGTACACTGACTTCTCTTTTGCCCAGTGTTGCCTTGGTGGTTCTAGCTTTTACACAATGCAGACCTCTCTATCCCTCAAAGCTTGTTATATTTCACTAGAAAACAGGGGGAGCATCTCTTTTAGTTCTACATTTAGTAATGGGAGCAAGCTGGTTTATAACTTTTAGTACTTGCTGAGTAAACGTTTCATACGCAACATGTACTGAGGGTGCTAAATGACAGTCCTGCCAGTTTATAGCAGCTGGATGGTACAGACATTCTTGTTCTGTAACATGAGTGAATGCATGTTTGTAAAAAACATGAGGGCTTACTGTATGACATTTTTACCCTTCTGACGCAAATCATAACGTTATGGTCACTGAAGGCATTGTCAAAGACATCAGGAACTGTGATCTTCTGGGGTCTTTTAGTAAGACTGTCTAAGAAAGATGAGTTTGAAGGGCTTTTAGGCTTGGGTCTGGTAGACTCAGAGACTAAATGTGTAAACCAAATTAATCACAAAGTATCTTTAAACCATTTGATTCTGGAGTCAGCCAGTCAAAGTTTAGGTTCTCCATAACAAGGGATTCTTTGTTATTATCACTAGCCAGTTGTGCTGTGCAGTATGCTGAATTCTGCCTGCACATTTAGTGCAGGATTACCATTCCACCAGCGGAATTTCTGCCAGATTTTCACTGATTCTTCTACGGAATTCTGCCTGCTATGATCCACGGAATAATATTCTGCAGAACAGCATTTTTCTGCAGAAAATCGTTTTGCAACCATTTCCACGGAATATATTGAGATCCAAGGAAAAATACTCTGCAGAACATTTTTTCCATGGAAAATCATTCCACAACAATTTTCTGCTGCGGAATTACACCATTCCATTTCCAGTGAAATTTGGCAGAATTTCAGCAGGACTTCAAAAATTCCATGAGATTTTGTTCCATTGGAATTTGAAAATTCTGCACAGCACTACTAGCCAGTTTAGAATATCCATTCCACCGATAGAGGGTCTATAGCCGCCAGTGCCATTAATCAATTCACTTTCTGAAATGGTTATAGTAAGTGCAATACAGTCAAATTCAGCTGGTTTAGACAGAGCAGCAGTTAAGAAGGATGTCAGTTTCTTCTTTGCATAGAATACAGTTCCTCCACCAAGCTCTGAATGATCCTGCCTGTATAAATCCTGCTTTGAGAGGGAGATCACATTAGAAAATGGGTAGGGAAAATTTGTGTTTCTGGCTGGTTAATGGCACCAACTAGCTGGTCCAATATCAGGCAAAAGGCAAGGCAAGGAAACATTTATTTATAAAACACCCAATCCAAGAAAGGCTCTGAGCACTGTACAGGGTTAAACACAAAATCAAACAGCAATATTAAATATGAGCAAAACAAGCAGAGGCAGAAGCAATCGATAATCAGTGAATAACTAGGAAATAGATAAGTCTTCAAAGAGGTTTTCAAAGCCTCCATCGTGTTGGCCATACCGAATAGTCAGAGGGACCGAGTTCCATAACAGTGAAGCAGCCACTCCAAAAGCTCTGTCCTCAGATAGTTTCAGCTTGGATGGAGGGACAATGAGCAGGCCCACATCAGCGCAGCGGAGAGGGCAAATTGTGTGGTAGGAAAGCAGAAGCTCTTCTAAGTAGTTTGAACCCAGACAGCATAGGGCCTTGCGAGTTAACAAGCAGATCTTGAAGGTGATGCACCAATGCATAGGCAGCTAGTGCAGTGCACACAGAACTGATGTGATATGCTCACTCTGTGAGCAGCCTACAGTCATCCGGGGCTGCAGAATTCTGAAGCAGCTGCAGGCATTGCATCAAACCACCAGATAACCCTAGGTAAAAGTATTACAGTAGTCTGACCTTGAGGTAATCAAAGCATGAATGATCATTGTTAGGCCATTCAGAGCAAGATACAGCTTGATTCTGGTGACATTCCAAAATTGATAAAAGACAGATCAAGCCACAGAAGAAACCTGTTGTTTTAGCATTACTCTACAGTCCAAAATGACTCCCAGGTTCTTTACCGCATCTGGTGCCATGAGAAGTTGGCTGCCCAACGATGGGAGACAAGGAAATGATGAGTCCTAGTCTCTGGCTGCGTGAGTACCTTCAATTATCACTGAGCCCATGGAATATTCTGTTTTAAAATACCACCATTTTTTTCTCTTGCTTATAGAGAGAGATATAGCTCCCTGTCTCCTAAAACAATCGCTTCATAAATAGTAAATCCTTTTTCTACAAAAAATTCCATGTGGCACACACTATACCCCATTTTAAATATTTTGTATCAGACTGAACAACTGTTTCTGTTGTTTGCATTCATAGTGTTGCACGTTGTGTGCTGCTTCTGGAAACAGTTTGCCTGGCTCCAGCCCTGCTCAACTCCCAACCAGACTCGCTGCCATCCTGGATCCATGATTAACACTGTCACTCTAGCTCCTGATCATGCTCACTCCTCGTACCCCATTCGTCTGGCTCTTTTTCCTTGCTCAGCAAAAAGAAGCTGCAGCATTTTAAAATCATGTTAAACAAAAAAAAAGGTAACCTGGTGCTCCTATTGGCAGAGACCTCTCCAGACTTCCAGACTGCCTTTTCAATCTTCCTGACAGCACACAGCCACCCTGCCTGATCCCATCACAGTCCTGACTTTGTTGTTAGCTGCGCTTTTATCCCCTTTCATGTTCTTCAGGTAACAAGCCAAATACAGCACTGATCATAATAATAATGATAAATAAGACTCCTTTTTCTTAGCACACTATACTTGCAATCAGCTGGTGGCATGTGTTTGAGTTGGGAGGAGTGAAGACACAATAAAGAGAACTGTAAGATTAAAATAAAAGCTATTAAACACAGCAGTGTCCTCTACTGGCAAAGTATACCAGTGGAGGGACTACTTTACATGAAAAGTCAGTTTGGATGGATTTTTACTCATTTTTAAAATGTTTATATTTCTTTATTACATAAAAATGTCACATGCAACCCATTTTTGAAGCAAAATAATAACCTTCAGGGTGGGTGGTATGGCTAATACCAGACCTTCCAAGGGTTATAAGGCCCTCCGTCTGCGGTGTTCCGCCTCAGTATGCCCCTGGAGTGGTCCAGTATAGCCCAATACCACTCATCACGTTGGGTATTATTGCTAGCTTAGAAACTAAGGTAGTGTTAAACCATGTTTCAGTTAATAACAGCACATCTAGATTAGAATGGGCAACCCACATTTTTAATTTATCCAACTTGCTTGGCATGCTGTGAATGTTGATAGCCAAAAATGTTAGTCCATTTAAAGCAGCAAAATCAGAAGATGTTAGATCTTCTTCGAGGATCTCTCTTTCATCAGGCCTATAGAACTATAGCTGTCAGGCACTAGGACCACACAGAAAATTTTTTGCAAGCAGTCTACTAGAGGCCACCCATGATGACATCCTACGTCAGCTCTTCCTACTGTATATAAACATGGGTGGCCCCTTCCCTCCTCAGTTCTTTTCCAGCCATTAACCATACTTGTCGGACCCTGCTATGGAAATGCTGTTGCTGAAATTATTATATTTTTCTTTGCTGTACAAGTAATCACTTTTTAAAAGTGATTTTTGGTGGCATGTATGTCATCTCCGCTGCCATTGCTGTTGAGACCAACTGGCCCTCTACTTATTAAGCTGAAATGTGTTGCATAATTTAGGGCAAGGTTAAAGCTGGAATGTACTGCATATATAGCATAAGGACTTCTATTGTGTATACCTCTTGTGTTATATATTTTTTTTCTTTGTTGTTCTACATTTTATGTCTCCTGTCTATGTAATTGCGAACTGTATGTGTATGTGCCTCAGGACCTCCTTGTGAATGAGCTTGCTCAACGGAGTCTTTCCTGCAATGAACTAGAACTTGTAAGTCTTCAGATATTGTGACTGCGGTGACGACTTGCATGACGTCTTGACATATTGGTGAGAAACTGTGAATGGACTTTTTTTTGTTGAAGGAGGGATGGGAGTGCTGTGATTGTTTTGTGTCTGCATGTGTTGTCTTGGCCTGGACCACAGCATTAAAGCATGCCCAGTTTTAGGACTTTAACATGGTGACACGGTGACACAGAAGAAGGGCTTTAGAAAGACACATTTTAAAACAGCACTTAGCCCGAATGGTGAAGAAGCTCCACCAGGAAAGCTCTGCCAAATCATCGGCCCACCTCACAGGATTGAAAGCGTCCAAGTCCTGAGAGAGAGAGAACACCTGGGCCTCATCACCACAAGCACAGGGAGAGACAGAAAAAAAAGGCAAGACCCTCCCTAGTGCATTCCAGGTCAACCATACATTCAGGTATGACCATTTCTGGACTGTCGACCGCTCTGGTGGTGACACATCCCATTACCCAGACAATCAACATGTCTTGGTTGGCTCCTAGTGCCTCCAGATCTATTGCATCTGGTGTGTTACAGTTGATTTTAGGGACCTTGCCTCCCCGTTGATCTCTGCTGGCGTTTCCATTGATCACACGGGTGACGATGTTCTGGCTGTTCTCTTTTGCTTTATGGACATTCCAAAACACCTGTTACCTCTTCCTTCATCGACAAGCTTTTCATTGATGGGGTCCACATTACAAACCTCAGCAATGACACCTGCCAAGATGATGCACCAGGTACCTTCCAGGCCATCGACGGCTTCCTCAGCTCTACCATAGTGTCCTCCAGACCATGTCTATGAGGACCAGGAATGTAACCCAGAGCTAATTCTGGAAGGGGAGGAGGAAGAAGGAGAAGAATTTATGGAATCCTATGACAGAACCAGTTCCTCAGTCTCTATTGGGAGTGAAGACTCCATGATCTACACCGCCAGGTCTCCCCCTGAAGACCCCTCCTTTATAATGATGATGCATGAACTACAATCTGCAATGGGATTTAATGCAAAGGAGCAGAACCTTACTAAGAAGAACTTAGTAGACTTCTTAGAACTGTCGATTACTCCACCTATAGTTATTCTTCCCCTTCTGCCTGCCCCAGAAGATACCACCTTGGCTGCTTGGCATAGGACTAATATGATACCCACCATACCAAGGAAGGCAGATAAGATGTACCAGGCCCCCTCAGGCAAGCCCTTTTTTTGCAGGCCAGCCCGAAGTGGACTCTGTGGTTATCACTGTGGCCTATGACAGGTCTAAGGTTTCAAAGCACCTTATCCCTTCCTCCTGACCAGGAGTCCAGGGTGCGTGATGTCTTGGGCAAAGTAACTTTTGCTTCTGCTTCTCTAGGGCTGATGATTGCAAACTACCAAGCCCATATGGTAAGATACCAAAATACTCTTTGAAGGAAAGCCAAGGCAGCAGCCCATGCCCTCCCAGAGAGTACTACTAAACAGGAGATACTGAATGCCCTGTCTGCAGGTGCCAACATAGGTAAGCATCTCCTACACTCCACCTATGATATCTCTGATGCCTTTTGTCAGGGTAGCTGCCTCTGCTATTAGTTTCAGAAGGCACTCCTGGCTCAGAGTGGCCGGTTTTGCTATTGAAGTACAGCAATTCATCCTCAATGCACCCTTCAGGGGATATAAACTGTTTGGAACAGATATGCAAGACATTCTCTCCAATTTACAGGCTTCAGGCAGAACCCTGAAATCAGTACATTCCCTCTATCACACCCAGACAAGAACCAGACAGAGGGTAACTTTTTGTCCGGCCACAACCAGATATCAGTCCACAACAAGACATCAAGGCAAAGGGAGAGCAGCAACAGACTTGCTCCTGCCAGGCTCCACCCCAGGTGCCCAATCAAAAGCCCCCAGAGCAGGCACTGCAGTAGCAGCTGCACAACCAGCTCTGCCTGACTCCTTATGCAACCCCCCCCCCACCATCTATACTTCCAGGGATGGTAGTAGGGGGTCACCTTTTTCTCCGCGTGGACCAGTGGAGAAAGGTAACTTCAGATGCTTGGGTACTGCAGATAATAGCACAAGGCCATGCTCTAGAAGTTAAGGAACTACCTCTAGACCCTCCCCCAGTGCATGTCCATTATCATCCAGATCATATTCCATTGCTCCTGGAAGAAATTCACACCATGCTGCAGAAGAGGGCCATCGAACCTGTCTGCCTGAACCAAAGGAACACAGGGTTCTACTCTCAGTTCTTCCTAATTCCAAAATAGACAGGAGAATTAAGACCCATTCTGGATCTCAGGGACCTGAACTTTTTTGTAGAATATAAGAAGTTCAGAATGGTAACACTACAAAGCCATCTTCCACTGTTGCAAACAGAGGACTGGATTTGCTCCCTGGATACGCAGGATGCTTACCAGCACATCAAGATCTGCACCGCTCACAAGAAATACCGAAGATTCCTGTTTCGGGGAGCATTACTAGTTCAGAGTATAGCCCTTTGGCTTGTCATCTGCATCATGGTATTTACCAAATGTTTAACAGTTGTGGCAGCAGCCCTCCACAGGGAAGGTCTATATGTCTCCCTATTCCTGGATGACTGGCTTCTCAAAACTCACTCCAAGGAGTAGCTTTCCAACACCCTAGATTGTACCAGACACCTGTTTGATGCTCTAGGGATTACTATCAAAGTAACAAAATTAATATTGACCTCTTGCCAGTGTTTGCAGTACATAGGGGCAGTCTTGGACACAGCCCAAGGCTTAGCCTTCCGGCCACAGGATAGGGCACAACATCTGATGGAACAGGCCCAGATAGTCTACAACAGCAGAAATGTCATTACTGGGACATTCCTGAGACTCCTAGGCTTGATGGCAGTGGCCATCACCACAGTACCACTGGCCAGACTGTACATGAGGATCCCTCAATGGACACTAACAGTCCAGTGGGACCAGTATATAGATGACTTAGAAAAGAAAGATCTAGTAACCTCCCCTGTCAGAAAGGTACTTCAGTGGTGGATGGAACCCACTCATTTGTTGAAGGGAGTTCATTTCCTGATTCCTTCCCCTCATCAGATTCTGATTACAAATGCCTCAGAGATGGGCAGGGGGGCACATCGGGGCCTCATCAGAGGCAGGGAATATGAACAAAAGTCGAGAGCACCCTCCACATAAACATCCTAGAAATGAGGCCTACAGGCCTTCCAGCCTCATCGCTTCCCGGGTCCTCTGTTAATTCAGACAAACAACATAAATGTGATGCACTACATCAACAAGCAAGGAGGAACTCATTCCTATCTCCTGTGCAGAAAGGCAATGAGAGTTTGTTATAGGGCTCTGGAACATGATCTAGAATTATCAGCAGTACATGTTTCAAGGGTCCAAAACATCTTGGCAGACAGACTAAGCTGGAATCAGTCCAGGATACATGAATGGGAACTGCTGACCTCTGTTTTAGAAGACCAGTTTGACAGGTGGGGTTGTCCAGAGTTCGACCTTTTTTGCTTCCCCGCACAATGCAAAACTGCCACTTTTCTGTTTTCACACTCCAGGGCCTGGAGATTCCTGGTGAGATGCATTGTCTCTTTCTTGGAAAGGGAGGTTTCTGTATGCTTTTCCTCCCTTCCCTCTAATCCAGAGAGTACTAATCAAGCTTAAAATGGAGGGGGTGACTCTGATACTCTTTGCCCCACTGTGGCTCCATCAGATTTGGTTCCTCTTACTACATCATCAGGTGGTGGAACCTACTGTACCTCTGCCATCATCCAGGGTTTTCTGTCACAGGAACAGGGAACTATGGTTCATCCAGACCTTAAGTCACTCCATCTTAATGCATGGCTCCTGAAGACATAGCCATTGCCAGGTTTTTGAGTCTCACAAAAGTGGCTGATATCTTTGTGGCTGCCAGAAAGCTTTCTACCAGAGCCACTTACTCTGTAAAGTGGAAGTGGTTTGCTTTGTGGGCTGCTTCTCACCAACTGGATCCTTTTACCTGTCCAGTAAACCAGGTTCTAGAGTATTTGCTGTCCTTATCAGATGCAGGCCTGCAGTACTCTTCTGTTAAGTTGTACTTGGCATCCATTTCAGCCTTCCATGTGCCTATTGATGGTCATATGGTTGCTCAGTTGGAGGAGGCCTGTACATTTTTGAGAGGTATTCTGCACTTGAAGCCCCCTATCTGCAATCCTGCCCAGTCTTGAGATGTGAATTATGTTTTAGAGAAGCTTATTTTCTCTCCTTGTGAGTCAGCTGCGACTTGCTGCCTATGCTTTCTGTCATGGAAAACATTAATATTGGTTGCTATTACTTCTGCTCAAAGAATTTCAGAGCTTCAGGCTGCAATGTGTGAGCTTCCCTATTTGATTTTCCACAAAGACAGAGTTTCTTTGAGTACCAATCCTAAGTTTCTACCAAAGGTGGTGTCTGAGTTTTCTTTGAGTTAAGCCATCCACCTGCCAGTTTATTTTCCAGAGCATGACAATCCAGGGGAAGCATTGCTTCATACTTCAGATGTACATAGAATACTCAGGTATTATATATGCAATACAAAGGGCTGCAGAAAGTTCTCTCAGCTTTTTGTTTCCTTCACCCCTAGGAAAGAGGGCTTTCCTGTTTCTAAACAGTGCTTGTCTAAATGGTTAGCGAACTGTATTATATTCTGTTACAGGAAGTATGGTAAGGAAATTCCTGGAGTTGTTTGTGGCCACTGCACTAGAGGAATGGCCGCTTCTGTTGCCTGTTTCAGAAATGTGTCTGCTACTGAGGTTTGTGCAGCTGCCACCTGGAGTACTGTCCACACCTTCACTAAACATTACAGTCTGGACATTGCCTCAAGGAAAAGGGCAGGTCTGGCCTAGCTGTGATTCAAGGCCTACTTTCTTAGGCATGTAGGCGCCAGCCACCCAGACTTTTTTAGTGTCAGTACTGCTTGGTACTTATTCTATAGGTGTGGCCTGATGAAAGACATAACCTCAAAGAAGATAAAACAGTTACTTACTTACTGTCACAGTAGATCATCAAGAGAATCTCTTTCATCAGGCCATGTGATCACACCCTCCATCCCCTACATTTTGAGGGCGCCTTCTCCATAGGACTTTGCCAGCTGTTCTCTGCCTCACCTGGTCACCAGAGCCATAAATCCACTCCTGGTTCTCTGGGTCCCCCGAGCATGATCTCTGGTAGGGAACTGAGTAGGGAAGGGGCCGCACACATTTATATAAGAAAAGCCAATGTAGGACATTGGTGTAGGTGGCCCCTATTGGACTGCTTTCAAAAAACTTTTCCCTGTGGTCTTCATGCATGATGGCTATAGTTCCATGGGTGTGGCCGGATAAAAGAGATTCTCTCAAAGATCTACTGTTACGATAAGTATGTAACTGTTCTGTTTAAAGATGTGGGGCCAGGATTTAACTCAGTATTTCTTGAACAGAATAGTAATAGCATAAGAAATTGTTTGCTTAAGTAAATAGCCTTTTTGTAGACACATTTGCTGTGCCTGATATTAACTTTGCACTGCAGGGCTTTACAAATTGCAATATTCTGCCAGTTAGTTAGCAAACTGACAAAGGCCAACATGAAGGACATACAGGTTGAATAAGTATAGCTAGTTAGATGTCTTGCCAGCTAGGTAGTGCCAGGTGACAGTAGCTGGGGCAGAGCATCAAAACAACCCAAGTGAACTAGGGTATCCAAGTCCATATTTAGCACCCTAGCTTCCCCTGGTTAACAGCAGCAATAACCACATTATGAAGGAAAAAGAACCTGGTATTTTTAGCTTGTTTTATTTATGAACCCCTAGAGAATAATTGAGTAAATAAGGATCACCCTGATTGAACGTCCTACTGATAAGTTATATAACTAAGTAACACAATTTGAACATTATTTCTTGACGGCTTCTGCTACAAGTAGTTGTTTAAGGGCCCCAATATCACAAACATAGGTAGTAAAAGGTAAATTACAAATTAACAACACTTTTGAGGGCTCCTGTGGCACCTGAAACCATGATGCTAGTTGAAGGCTACATAGGGGTCACTCACATACCTAATAAGAGAAAGATGCAATAACAGCTACTTTCTACTTACATTTTATATGACCTCTACTTTGAATAGCTCTCTGAGGATCACACTAAAATGGTATGCTGAGGGATATGCTATTTGAAGACATATCCATAACTAATCCAGCTTGTAATAATGACTCATGCATACACCTGCTTTAAACTACAATTGTAAGAGCTATTCATAAAGGCTTGTACAAAGTTATACAGCTAAAAAATAGAAAATATCAACAGGCCTATGCATGGAGGGGGAATCATTCACAATTTCTACATATCAAGAGTCAGCAGAGGCATTAATGTTATTACTGATAGACCTGGCAGTACAAGTACTCTCACTTGACTGTGTTTGGGCAGTGTTTCGGGTCAACAACTGTCAACATAGACGATGTCCACGGTAGACGCCCTTATTCCTTGATCATTAGCTCTCCAGCCTCCCATATGGAGGCCTGCTTGTGGACAGGGAACTGCTGAAAAAGGAATATGCTCTGCCCATGAGACTCTCTTATTTAGCTGGGAGAAGAGCGGAGTCTTTCCAGGTTCATGAAGGGGGTCCAGGATTCCTCTGGTGAGTACGGCGTTCAATGGAGGGGAGAAGGGAGTTTGCACCTCTTCCCACCTCATGACCCCTTCAGGTAGCTGCTCCTGTGGTCTGTCGGCATGAAACAGGTGCCATTTTTCGATGGTCAGGGAGTTTTGTAGAGGGGCCAGAAGTTCAAGCTTCATGCCCAGTAGGCTTGGCCCATGAGGCACTCTGATTTGCTGGGACAGAAGCTAAGTCTTTGCAGGTTCTTGGAAGGGGTCCAGGATTCCTCTGGTGAATGTGGTGACTGCTGGGGGGAGGAGGAGGGAGTTTGCAACTCTAGCGCATGTCATGACACCTTTGGTAGCTGCTATGGGGTTCCATTGGCATGAAACAGTCACTGTTCATTATTCATCAGGGAGTTTAGTAGAGGGGCAATTAGTTCAAATTTCATACCCAATAGGCTCCTCCTATGAGGCACTCCAACTGGCTGAGAGAGGAGCTGAGTCTTTAAATGTTTATGTAGGAGGCCCGGAATTCCTCTGGTGAGCAGAGCGATTGTTGTGGGGTAGGAGGGAGTTTGCAGCTCTTCCCCACCTCACAGCCCCTTCGGGTAGCTGCTCTAGTGATCCATCGGTGTAAAACAGGCCGTGTTCATCGATGGTCAGGGAATTCTGTAGTGGGTCTAGTAGTTAAAAAACGAATGCCCAATTGGCTCCACCCACAATGCTCTTCATGTGACTGGGAGAAGAGCCAGGTCTTTACAGGTTCATGGAGGGGGCCCAGAATTCCTCTGGCAATTGTGGCAATTTTGGGGGGAGGAGGGAGTTTGCAGCTCCTCCCCACCTCATGACCCCTTCAGGTAGCTGCAAATATGGAATCAGGATACTCCCACAGTACTGCAAAGAAAAATAGTTATTCCGGGAGCAGTCTGTTCCTATAGCGATCAGAAATGCTGCAGATAATAGGAACCAAATGGCCAGTCACCAGAGTTAAAGTTAATAATGTAATGTGATTTAAGTCACCCAGAACTTCCTAATAACCCCAAACAGCACCAACGTTTCAGGGATTAAGACTATTTTCTTAGGGTGGAGTGGGTTGCTACTGTTCTGAGTTTTTCTATTCTTATTCTGTTTTCACATATGTACTATATGATTATGCTTTCAGTCTTAAGACTTGTAAATATGCCTTCTGGCTGTTTCTCCAGTACTTTGGCTTGAATCCCCCTTCCTTACTAAGTGGGAGGGCTACAGTAGTGGGAGACTCAAGAGCTATAGTGCATATTAGAGTTTTTATAAGCTCTGATCTTTTATTTGCTGGTCTCTCTGTCCTCCCTGGACTGCAGTCACAGCAGACTGTATTTAATCCTGGGATAGCAGCAGCACCGACAAACATCTCATAGGAACTTATAAAATCTCTAACATGCACTACAGGCTATTGAGTCTTCCACAGCTGCAGCTCTGTTCTGATGTCGGTTGTAAGGGATGCTGAGATTTGTAGTTACAGAAAATGACAGCTTGGAAGTCAGCAGAATCAGTCTGATACATTCTACCATACTGCAACAGTAAATAAAATAAAAAATGTTTTTGTGCATAAAGTGCAAATGGGAACCACACTTGGGTGTGGGGCTCTTGTCACAGTGCTGACTGTTCCCCTTTAAGGGTTTAATCTAAGGGGAAATGTGCTTACCTTGCTTCTGTTCATTTAAGAAGCATTCAAAATCAGAACCCATCCAGGCATTGGTTTGTTAACTTGCAATCAACTTCCACTAACACATCTGTTGAACATCAACAAATGTTACTTCATTATTTATAGTTCAGCACTTTAGGAAAAGTACCTTTGTTGCATGGGCCAGGTACCCTACTGTCTATTGGCGGATGACTTCCAGCCACAAAGCTCTAATAACAAACCTCAGTTCAGGTAGGGATCAAATTCTCAGCTTTGTAGCTGGGTTTGTATTTCATGCTAAAAATTTCCAAAAAGATTCCTAAACAAGTTCCTTTCTTTCCATTTCCCAGTTGGGTTAATGGTTTTAAACAGTGTTTACAGTATTTTGTTCCATTCCCTCATTTGGACTGCACACACTTACTTTTCTTTTCCAAGTTCCCTGACAGCTTGTGGTAAAGGAGGGTTTCTTCACCTGCTGTTAGTATTCTAAGAGAAGCCAGTCTTTGTCTGGATGTCACAGCCATATCATTTATTGTTTGTTTGATTGCATTTTTTTTTATGTATTTAGAAACTGGTAACCAGGAGAGGCAAATTGAACCAAGGCTTATTTTCAGGTGTGACCCCTGGTGGGGGGGGGGGGGAGTACAAAGTGGGAAAGAATGTACAGAAGCTCTTTTACAAGTTTTGAACTCAAGGACCATTCAGCAGACTCAGTCTCTCTCTCTTATGGGGAAAACATGCACACAGCCCTGCCATTTCAACAGCATTGCAGAAGCCACTTACCTGATGGAACTGGGTGTCTTTTCCATGGAGAAGCAGTAGTCTGAACCTTCACTTGGGTCCCTGAGCCCTTAACAGTACCCTGGAACTAAGCAGAACTTCGCACTGAGCCCTGCACCAGGCTTTCCATCAGGACCTTCTTCTCTGGAAACCGTGCCCCATCTCAGCATACATGAAAGTGCCACGGCCCCCCTTGTGCTCAAGCATGGATGGAACTAAAAGAATCCAATCCAGCATGGGAGCTCACTGTTGTATAACCCCTAATAGACATGAGGTTATATATAAAATATATAATATGAGCTACTATTGGCAAAGTTCAGTAAAACAGCCCCAAATTTGTTATGCGTGGTCTGGTTGGCAGAGTCTTAAGACGTGAAGAGAATTGTGATGGCATTTTGTGCAGTTTCCAAATCTGGAACATCAATTTATGGAAAGTCAAGATTTTTTCCCTATATTTAATACATGTTTTTTTCCTATCACCTACAGACTAGACAGTACAGTTATTTTTTTTTTTTTTTTACATAGCATTCAGGGTAGAAGCGACCTGTACCAAGGTTTAGCCTTTCAAAGGTTTCATGAAACAATATTAAACAGTTCCAGAGATATAAGGATTTAAAGTTTTTCTTCTAAACATGCTCAGTGTCTTTGGATAACTCACATAAACTGAAAATTTTCGGTTTGTGACATGATTTTTGGTTTGCATTACTTAGGTGTCATGAACCGTAAACAGTTCTCGTGAACCAGATATGTTGTTTTTGGTTTGTGATGGCCACAATCTTTTAATTTTCTTTTTTTCTGCTCTAAACCAACCTTGATAATACTTAAAAAGGATGTATTTTCAATAAACAAACACCTCTGTCCAGGTTAAAAAGACCAGTTTAGCTAGATTCTGGTGTTATTTTTTTTTTTACATATGCATGGAAAACCATTTGTTTTGACTTTTTATGTTGGTGTGCTTGCGCAGCCAACATCTTGCTGTAGTGCAGATTTGGAGGCGCGGTCACTGTTCGGTGAATGCAGGGCATGCATCAGTTGGTGCGTCCTGCATTCCCCAATCAGCCAGCAGCAGGGGCAGACACCCTGCCTAGCTAATGAGGCGACGACATCTGAGAAAAGGTCCGCTGCAATGAGAGTGAAGCTCTCATGCAGCATGACCACAACACACCTCCCCCTACATGCAGGCAACATGGCGGCAATGACTGCCGCTGTTGCCTGTCAACATCCCGTTGATTGTGTGCCAATGGGGGTGCCCAATCCCCATCAGCATCTTGTATCCTCCCCTTTTTTGATTGCCAAGGGGGCGCCCAATCCCCCTCAGCATCATGCGTGCCCCCCGAAAAGTTTATCTTTGCCAACGGGGGTGCCCAATCCCTGTCTGCATGTATCCCTCTCTCCATCCCCTTGAATTTTGCTGATGGGGAGCCCACTGCCCATCAGCATAATGTGGTCCCCCTTCTGTTTTTTGCTTGCCGAGGGGGTGCCCAATCCCCCTCGGCTCCTGAGGCCCCCCCTTTCCTTGTTTGCCGACTGGGGTGCCCAATCCCCCGTCGGCTAAAGCACCCACCCACACACACACACACACACAGGTGACATGCTGGGAGCCCACCCCAGCGTGCCACAGCACCTATTAAAAATGAAAACAGTCCCCCAATGTCTTTTTTTTTTCTGTAAAGAAGGAAACGGTACCTCGGCGGTCTCCCTGGCCCTCCTCCCACAATCCACACCTACCCACTGTGTACCCTGCTTTCCCACACAACCCCTCACCCTATACTTACCTCTGGAGTCCAGTGTGATGATCTTCAGTGGACAAGGAACATGTCTGCACTCTTAGAAAGCCAACTGCAAACAGAGGAAATGCCAGTAAGCTGTATAATGGAATGAATATGTTTTTTCCAACTTTAATGCATATCTCGGGCATTTTTTGGAATTTTTGCACCAAATTTTCAACATGGGGTTTTGGGGACCCCTCCTCATGAATTCTATCATTGTCATGGCATTAATCATCCAGAAAGGTGATTTCACAGTCACTGCTCAGAATCACCTTTCGGGACCGATTAAGGAAATGACAGTACCAGTGTTCATGAGGTGGCTTCTCAAAAAGTCTATGTTGCAAATTTGGTGGAAAAAATTAAAAAAATGATTGTTTTTTGAGCGTCCATTGTGCAGTTGCTAGGCAGGCTCATAACTTAGCGAATTCAGAATATTTTCACACTAGATTTTCAAATTTGTACACCTCCTTGTGAACGGTACAGCTGTCGTTTTCCACATGCTGCCCGAAATGTGTTTCTGCACTTGCAGTGCACAATAGCATGGTCACTGTGGGAAATCAGTGTTTGGGCCAGAATATGAAAATGACAGTGACGCAGTTCATGAGCAGAGGTCCTAAAATGCCTATGTTGAAAATTTGCTGACGATAATCCATAAAATGACTGGGTTACGAGCGTGCATTGGCAGATTGCACACACGCTTGTAACGTTGTGCATTTGTAATATTTTCACTCTGGATTTTCACCATTGGCATTTTCCCACACCTCTTGTACAGCTGTCATTTTACATATCCTGCCCAAAATGTGTTTTCACACTTCCGGCGCAGAATAGTGCGGTTGCAGTGCGAAATCACTTTTTGTGACAGTTTGAGGACATAGCCATGACACTGTACATGAGCAGAGGTACTAAAATGCCTAAGTTGAAAATTTGGTGTCGAACGTCCATAGAATGACTGTGTTACAAGTGTGAGTTGCGCATTTCCCACGCACCCTTGTTTGTTTGTTGTTTGTTCAAAATTTATTTTTATACAGGTTAATCTGTTTGGGGAAAAATCCCCATTTACAACAAATACCTGTAACTTCGCAAATTTGCTATATTTGCATGCCACATTTTCAACACTGGCATTTTTTACACCTCCTTATGAACTGTACAGTTGTCATTTTTCACATCCTGCTCAAAATGTTTTTCCGCATTGCTCTACCAAAACCAATGCCAGCACGACAACATTCGGCATTGACAAATGGTTGTTTTAACCTGTCACAAAGAAAATGGTATCTCACTGATCTGACCCCTCCCCACACATGTACACCTCACCTCGACCATCCAGTCTGCACCCACCTCCCCAAATACACCCCCCCCCACACATACCCTTACTTAAATGAACATGTCCCATGATGTAGATCCATGCTATGGTGGAAGACACATCTTGCTGCTGGAACTACCGACTGCGATATAAGAAAACAAGCATTTTTCAATGCTGAATGTTGTCTCGCTGGCATTGGCAGTGGTAGTGCCGGAGTTAGAGACGCATAATAGGAATGGCAGTGAAGTACTGAAGTGATACCAACCCCACACCCACCCTGTAGAGACCATCAGGCATTGGGGTGTGCCTCTGGGTCATCAGCTGTAACGTTCATGCCATTGTACCTCACCCTACCCTGTAGACACTGTGAAGTGTTGTGGTGTGCTTTGGGGTCTTTGGGCATTATACATACCCCATGCCATAAGGAAATATGCTGAGGTGGGTGCAGTATAGGAGAATGGGGAGAACTTTGTGGTCAAACAGTGCAAGTCACACCACAATGTCTGTCACTGGCTGCAGGGTAGGTGTAGGGGTGGTATGGCATGAGCATTACAGCCGATGATCCTAAGTCACACCCCTGATGCCTGTCAGTATCTACAGGGTGGAGTCCTACGGTTGGAAACCCTAACACCATAGGCATGTGTTGGTATTTTCACTCCAAATTGTCAACATGGGCTTTTGTGAGGCCACCTCATGAAAAGCGGCACAATCAGTTTGTTAGCTGAAAGGTGATTTTGCACAGTGGCTTTTCCATTTGGCGACACAAGGACAAAAACAGATTTGGGCAGGATGTGGAAAATGACAGCTGTACTGTTCATAAGGAGGTGTGAAAAAATGTCAGTGTTGAAAATCTGGCATGGCAACATTGCAAATTTGTGAAGTTACAAGGGTGTATGAAAACTGTACAACACACGCTTGGAACACAGTCATTTTATGGACTTCTGGCACCAGATTTTCAACATAGGTATTTTAGGACATCTGCTCATGAACAGTGTCATCATCATTTCCTCAAACTGTCCCGAAAACTGATTTCTCACAGCGACCGCACTATTATGCTCCGGATGTGC
The DNA here is from genome assembly GCA_016271365.2 of Neoceratodus forsteri. Lineage (NCBI taxonomy): Eukaryota > Metazoa > Chordata > Ceratodontiformes > Ceratodontidae > Neoceratodus > Neoceratodus forsteri. The sequence continues at coordinate 754,401,090 of CM028137.1, forward strand.
GAAAACACATTTTGGCCAGGATATGTAAAATGACAGCTGTACTGTTCAACAGGAGGTGTGGAAAAATGCCAATTTTGAAAATCTGTAGTGAAAATATTACAGATTCACGAAGTTACGAGCGTGCATGGAAACAGCGCAATGCATGCTTGTAAAACAGCCATTTTTGGAATTTTTTTTCACCAAATTTGCGACATAGGCTTTTTGAGAGCCCCCCCCCCAAACAGTGGCACTGTTGTTTCATTACTCAGTCCTGAAAGATGATTCCGCGCAGTGACCACAAAATCACCTTTCGGGGCTGAATAACACCATGACACTGACTGAATTCATGAATGGGAGACCCAATAACCCCATGTTGAAAATTTGGTGCAAAAATTTTGAAAAATGCCCGAGATATGCATCAAAGTTGAAAAAAAACGATTTATGCCATTATACAGCTTACCGACATTTCTTCAGTTTGCGGTTAGCTTAGAAGAGTGCAGACGGGTTCCCGTCCACTCAAGATCGCCGTGCCAGACTCCAGAGGTAAGTATGGGGTGGGGGGGGGGGGAGGCAGGGTGTGCAGAGGGTGGGCACAGGTTGTAGAAGGGTGCAGGGAGACCACGAGGCACCATTTTCTTTTTTTACAGGTTACAAAAAAAAATTGCAGGATGGTTTTTATTTTTCAGGGGATTTGGCATGCTGGGGTGGGCTCCCAGCATGCTACCTAAGTGTTTTTTGGGAGGATGCTGTGGCCAACAGGGGATTGGGCACCCCCATCAGCACATGATGAATGCAGAGCCGGGGCAAGAGCCGAGGTGGATTGGGCACCCCCCTCAGCACATAACAAATGGGGGGCGCATTATGCCAACAGGGAGTGGGCTTCGCCATTGGCACATACATTGGGGAAGGGCATGCTGACAGGGGGATTAGGCACCCCTGAAGTCGGCATTATGGCAGGCAGTGTGCTGCCATGTTATAGTTTTTTTTCTCACCAGAGAAAGCACATCAGAAGGTCCACTGTGTATGATGAGCTTTGCTTGCATTGCAGCGGACCTTTCCTTAGATGTGCTCGCCACATTATGTATGCATCATGTGGCACCAGCATGCAGGCTTATTAGGGAATAAGGGATGCATCTACTGATCTGTGCCCTGCATTCTCCCAACAGTGACTGCACCTCCAAATCTGCTACTACTGCAATATGTTGGCTGCACATGCACGAGCCAACATAAAAAGGTCAGTTCGATTTAATGTACAGTATTTCATTGGGGTTTGAACTTTTACTCTTTACTTTGTAATTTTACATATTTTAATAACATTTTCAACATGGATTTTTTGGGATCACACCTCTTGACCAATGGCAATGAAATTATGCAAATCTGGCTGAAAGTCAATTTCATGATCATTTTGCAAAATCACCTTCCAGGTGGGATTTGAAAAATGTTCTTGCCCTTGTTCATGAGGTGGGGTTATAAGAAAGCTATATTGCAAATTTGGGGTCAAAATATATATAAAATGACAAAATTACGAGCGTACATTGACATTTTCCTATGTTTGCTCACAATATTGATAATTTTTGGTATTTTGACCCCACATTTTTAACATAGCCATTTTTCACAGCTCCTCATGAACATGACAGCAGTCATTTTTATGTTGAATGCACGCATGCGCAAGAAACATATTGCGGCAGCTTTCCCCAGAAGCAGGTTGTGGAGGCACAGCATTGTTGTGACCAATGTCCCCACAGCCTTTAAAGGTTTGGCCCGCCTCTCCCAATGCCGTGGCACGCTGCTGCTGAAACTAGTTCAGCCAGTGTGCCAACAAATTGTAAAAAATTAGCTGCTGCAATCAGGGGCCACCTCGTCATTGCAATGTCAGCCATTCGCTGTAATGAGGGAGCAACCAGTCATTGCAGGGCGGGATCTTGAAAAACTGATATTACATACTATACATACTATTTGCCAGCAGATTAGGCCTTATGGTCTATCGAGACTTGCCGCCATGTTCACAAACAATATTAACCCCACCCACTGAGGGAGTGCCCAATCCCCCTCCGCAGCATGTGCACCCCACACCATGTTTATTTGCTGACAGGGCCCCAATCCCTGTCTGCTTCAATGCCGCAAGATTAATGTTGCCAATGGGGGAGTCCACTCCCCATCAGCATTATGCAACACCCCCACTTTTGTTCTCTGCTGCTGGGGTACCCATCCCCATCAGCATAATTTCACCCCCCCTTTTGTTTTGTGCCGATGGGGTGCCCAATCCCTGTCAACATAATACAATACCCCCTTTTATTGTGTGCTGAAGGGCTGCCCAATCCCCATTGGCTACAGTTTCCCCAAAGAAAGTCTCCTTTGGCATGCTGGGATCCCACCCCAGCGTGCCACATTCCCCTGTAAAATAAAAAAAGGTCCCACGATGTCTTTTTTTTTGTTGTTTTTTTTTTTACCTATAAAAAAGGAAACGGTCCCTCGGTGGTCTCCCTGCCGCCCACCCACTGCACACCCTGCCTCCCCATCCCCACCCCATACTTACCTCCGGAGTCTGGCATGACGATCTTCAGTGGTCCGGGTACACATCTGCACTCTTCAAAGCCAACCGCAAACTGAGGAAATGCTGGTAAGCTGTATAATGGAATAAATAGGGTTTTTTCAACTTTGATGCATATCTCAGGCATTTTTTGGAATTTTGGCACCAAATCTTCAAAATGGGGTTTTTGGGACCCCTTCTTCTGAATTCTGTTACTGTCATTATTGTGACTGTACTGTACAGAATACACAATGGGTGGGGAGGTAGTAACAACAACAAAAAAGGAAAGGGACCTGGGGGTAATCATATCAGATGACCTTAAGGTTAGCAAGCAATGTGAGAAGGCAGTAGGGAGGGCTGGGGGTATACTGGGATGTATAGGGAGAGGCATCATCAGCAGAAAACAGGAAGTTGTTATCCCTCTGTACAGACAGTTAGTGAGACCCCATCTGGAGTACTGTGTCCAGTTCTGGAGACCCCATCTCCCATGAGGACATAGACAGGATAGAGGTAGTCCAGAGGAGGGCAACTAAAATGGTGCAGGGTCTGCAAGAGAAGCCATATGAGGAGAGACTAAAGGAGCTTAATATGTATACCCTTGAGGAAAGAAGGAGATGGGGGACATGATAGAAACTTTTAAGTACCTCAGTGGAATCAACAAAGTCCAAGAGGGTAGCATCTTTCAGAAAAAGAGACTTGCAAGAACAAGGGGCACAATTTAAAGATAGAAGGAGGGCAGTTCAGGGGCAATGTGAGGAAGTATTATTTCACAGAGAGGGTAGTGGATGCATGGAACAGCCTTCCTGAGGAGGTTGTGGGGTCTAAAACTGTGGGAGAATTCAAGAATGCATGGGACAGACATAAGGCAATTCTTGTGGGGGGGTAGGAAGAAATAGGCTGTTGGTTAACTAGGATCTGCGGCCTATCCTGTAGGTAGGGAAATGGGCAGACTAGATGGGCCTAGCGGTCCTTATCTGCCGTCAAAGTCTATGTTTCTAAGTTTCTATGTCATGCTGTTATTAGGCCCAGAAAGGTGATTTCGCAGTCACTGCGTGGAATCCCCTTTCAGGACTGATTAATGAAATGACAGTGCCAGTGTTCATGAGGTGGGCTCTCAAAAAGCCTATACTGCAAATTTAATGGGAAAAATCCAAATAAAGACTGTTTTATGAGCGTGCGTTGCACAGTTGCTACACACGCTCGTAACTTTGTGAATTTGCAATATTTTCATGCCAGATTTTCAACATTGGCATTTTTGTCAGACCTCCTTGTGAACAGTACAGCTGTCAATTTCCACATCCTGGCTGAACTGTGTTTTCACACTTCCGGCGCAGAATTGCGCGGTCGCTATGGGAAATCAGTGTGCAGGACAGATTAAGAAAATGACAGTGGCACTGTTCATATGCAGAGGTCCTAAAATGCCTATGCTGAAAATTTGGGAATGATACTCCATAAAATGACTATGTTATGAGCATGCATTACGCAGTTTGCACACACGCTCGTACCTTCACAAATTAATAATATTTTCACTCCAGATTTTCAACATTGCCATTGTTCTGCACCTCCTTATGAACAGTACAGCTGTCATTTTTCACATCCTGGCCAAAATGTGTTTTCGCAGTTCAGTCCCAGAATCTCGTGGTCGCTGTGGGAAATCAGTGTTTTGGACAAATTATGAAAATGACAGTGACACTGTTCATTAGCAGAGGTCCTAAAATGCCTATGTTGAAAATTTGGTGATGAAAGTCCATAAATTGAGTGTGTTACAAATGTGCATTGCTCAGTTTCCACGTACACTTGTACATTTGCAACTTTGCAATATTTTCACTCCAGATTTTCAGCATTGTCATTTTGCCACACCTCCTTATGAACAGTGCAGCTGTCATTTTTCACATCCTGGCCGAAATGTGTTTTCGCTCTTCCGGCGCACAATCACGTGGTCACTGTGGGAAATCAGTGTTTGGGACATATTAAGAAAATCACACAGACACTGTTCATGAGCAGAGGTCCTAAAATGCCTATGTTGAAAATTTGTGATGAAACTCCATAAAATGACTGTGTTACGAGTATGTGTTGTGCAGGTTCCAAGCAGCCTTGTAAGTTTGCAAATTAGAAATATTTTCATGCCAGATTTTCAGCACTGGCATTTGTTCACACCTCCTTATGAACAGTACAGCTGTCATTTTTCACATCCTGGCCGAAATGTGCTTCTGTGCTTCTGGTGCACAATACCGCAGTCGATGTCGGAAATCAGTGCTTGGGACAGATTAGGATTGAGTGACTGAGAGGTGGGGTGACAGAACTCAGCTGTGCTCTGGTGGGACTGCTGCGGAATTCTTTGTGGGTAGGAAGAGGCAACAACACAGGCAGGAGCCCAGTACAAAAGGGCAGCCTGCAGCGCAGGAAGATACAGAACGAGTGAGTGAGGGAGTGGTAGTGAGTGAGCTCAACGGAGCTCTGTTGGGACTGCTGTGGATTTCTTTGTGGGCAGGAAAAGGCAGTAATGCATGCAGGGGTACAAAAGGGAAGCTTGCAGTGGTGGGAGAAACAGAATGAGTGAGAGAGCTCAACAGAGCTCTATCATGACTGCTGCGGATTTCTTTGTGGGCAGAAAAGGGTGGCAATGCTGGCAGGAGCCCAGTACAGAAGGGCAGCCTGCAGCGCCAGAAGAAATGGAATGAGCAAGTGAGACAGGGGGAGTGAGTGAGGTCAACAGAGCTTTGTTGGGACTGCTGCAAATTTTTTGTGAGCAGAAAAAGATGCTGACTGAGGTAGGAACCCAGTACAAACGGACAGCCCGCAGCGCCAGGAGAAACAGAATGAGCGAGTGAGATAGGAGGAGCGAACGACCTCAAAAGAGCTCTGTCAGGACAGCTGCAGATTTCTTTGTGGGCAAGAAAAGGTGCCAATGCAGGCAGGAGCCCAGTACAAAAGGGCAGCCTGCAGCACTGGGAGAAACAGAATGAGTGAGTAAGAGGGGGTGAGTGAGCTCAAAGGAGGTGTATTGTGACTGCTGCGGATTTCTTTGTGGCCAGGAAAAGGTGGCAATGCAGGCAGGAGCCCAGTACAAAAGTCCAGCCTGCAGTGCTGGCAGAAATGGAATGAGCAAGTGAGAGGGGAGAGTGAGTGAGCTCAACGGAGCTGTGTCAGGACTGCTGCAGATGTCTTTGTGGGCAGAAAAAGCCACCAGTGCAGGCAGGAACCCAGTACAAAAGGGCATCCTGCAGCAGCAGGAGATACAGAATGAGTGAGTGAGACAGGGGGAAGGAGCAACCTCAATGGAGCTCTATCATGACTGCTGCAGATTTCTTTGTGGGCAGAAAAAGGCAGCAATGCATGCAGGAGCCCAGTACAAAAGGCCAGCCAGCAGCACTGCAGAAGAGGAACGAGCGAGTGAGAGAGGGGGAGTGAGTGAGCTCAACGGAGCTGTGTCAAGACTGCTGTGGGTTTCTTTGTGGACAGAAGAAGGCTGCAATGCAGGCAGGAGCCCAGTACAAATGGGCAGCCTGCAGCGGTGGGAGAAACAGAATGAACGAGTGAGAGAGGAGTGAGTGAGTGAGCTCAACAGTGCTCTATCATGGCTGCTGCAGATTTCTTTGGGGGCAGAAAAGGGCAGCAATGCAGGCAGAAGCCCAGTACAAAAGGGCAACCTGCAGCGCTGGCAGAAATGGAATGAGCGAGTGAGGTGGGGGAGTGAGTGAGGCCAACGGAGCCCTGTCGGGACTGCTGCAGATTTCTTTGTGGGCAACAAAAATGCCAAGAGAGGCAGAAGCCCAGTACAGAAGGGCAACCTGAAGTGCCAGGAGAAACAGAATGAGTGAGTGAGATGGGGGAGTGAGCGACCTCAACGGAGCTCTGTTGGGACAGCTGCGGATTTCTTTGTGGGCAAGAAAAGGTGCCAACACAGGCAGGAGCCCAGTACAAAAGGGCAACCAGCAGCGCTGGGAAAAACAGAATGTGTGAGTGAGTGAAGGGGAGTGAGCGAGCTCAACGGAGGTCTGTTGTGACTGCTGTGGATTTCTTTGTGGGCAGGAAAAGGCAACAATGCAGGCAGGAGCCCAGTACAAAAGGCCGGTCTGCAGCGCCAGGAGAAACAGAACGAACGAGTGAGACAGGAGGAGTGAATGACCTCAACAGAGCTCTGTCAGGACAGCTGTGGATTTCTTTGTGGCAGAAAAAGGTGCCAATGCAGGCAGAAGCCCAGTACAAAAGGGCAGCCTGCAGCGCCGGGAGAAACACAATGAGTGAAAGAGAGAGAGGGGGAGTGAGCAAGCTCAGTGGAGCTCTATTGTGACTGCTGTGCATTTCTTTGTGGGCAGAAAAAGGTGGCAATGCAAGCAGGAACCCAGTACAAAAGGCCAGCCTGCAGCGTCAGCAGAAATGGAATGAGCGAGTGAGAGAGGGGGAGTGAGCTACCTCAACGGACCTGTGTCAGGACTGCTGCAGATTTTTTTGTGAGCAGAAAAAAAAGCCAACAGAGGCAGGAGCCCAGTACAAAAGGGCAGCCTGCAGCGCCAGGGGAACCAGAATGAGAGAGTGAGACAGGGGGAGTGATCCACCTCAACGGAGCTCTGTTGGGACAGCTGCAGATTTCTTTGTGGGCAGCAAAATGTGCCAATGCAGGCAGAAGCCCAGTACAAAAGACCAGCCTGCAATGCCAGCAGAAATGGAACAAGCGAGTGAGAGAGGGGGAATGAGCGAGCTCAACGGAGCTGTGTCGGGACTGCTTTAGATGTCTTTGTGGGCAGAAAAAGCCACCAACACAAGCAGGAACCCAGTACAAAAGGGCAGCCTGCAGCAGCAGGAAACAGAATGAGCGAGTGAGGGAGAGGGAGTGAGTGAGCTCAATGGAGCTCTGTTAGGACTGTTACAGATTTCTTTGTGGGCAGAAAAAGGCAGCAATGCATGCAGGGGCCCAGTACAAAAGGGCAGCATGCAGCATGGGAGAAACAGAATGATTTAGTGAGAGAGAGGGAGTGAGTGAGCAAGGTCAATGGAGCTGTTTTGTGACTGCTGCAGATTTCTTTGTGGGCAGAAAGGGGTGGCAACGCAGGCAGGAGCCCAGTACAAAAGGGCAGACTGCAGAGCCGGTAGAAACGGAATGAGCAAGTGAGATGGGAAATGAGTGAAACCAATGGAGCTCTGTTGGGACTGCTGCAGATTTCTTTGTGGGCAGAAAAAAATGCCAACAGAGGCAGAAGCTCAGTACAAAAGGACAGCCTGCAGCACCAGGAGAAACAGAATGAGCGAGGGAGACAGGGGGAGTGAGCGACCTCAACGGAGCTCTGTCGGGACAACTGCAGATTACTTTATGGGCATTAAAAGGTGCCAATGCAGGCAGGAGTCCTGTACAAAAGGGCAGCCTACAGCGCTGGGAGAAACAGAATGAGTGACTGAGAGACAGGAGTGAGCAAGCTCAACGGAGATCTATCATGACTGCTGTGGATTTCTTTGTGGGCAGGAAAAGGCGGCAATGCAATCAGGAGCCCCATACAAATGGGCCACCTGCAGCGCAGACAGAAACGGAATGAGAGAGTGAGAGAGGGGGAGTGAGCAAGCTCAACGGAGCTCTGTTGGGACTGCTGAAGATTTATTTGTGGGCAGAAAAAGGTGCTAACAGAGGTAGAAGACCACTACAAAATGGCAGCCTGTAGCACCAGGAGAAACAGAATGAGCAAGTGAGACAGGGGCAGTGAGCAAGCTCAACGGACCAACACAATCAACATTCAGCATTGACAAATGCTTGTTCAAATCATGGGTTAACAGTATTTCAAGGAGGTGTTGGGTGTCACAAGCAGATGTGCAGAGACAGTCTTTAAAGGGTGTGACACCTTGACAGTCTGTAGGTGGTTGAAGAAAGCATCTGGTGGGGGGGGCAGCTCAATCCACTTAAAAAACATGTTCAGCAGCAATGCTTTTTAACTTTTTTTTAATATTAATGAGTATCTTCTGTTATATGTAATAAAGGCTGCATTTTAAAATGGATTCTGTCAGTTTTTTTATTTCTGTGACCCATTTTGTTCTGACATCTGTTACAGAATTGCCCTTTGATTTTTTTTTTTACCCTAATCCCAGCTGAGCTCAGACAGTCATAACATCATACATGGAGTGACTCTACTGCCCATGGCTTGATGAGCATTCTGTCAGATGATCTGTACAGCTGTCTCTAGTGGCAGCATGTCTTTTTAACAGCAAAATAGGTGAAACTCACATAACTTCCTGTCTGTTCTCTCAGATTGACAGCTTCTTATATTCTTTTTTTTAGTGTCCTTTATCTGCCTCCACCTGGACCAGCCCTCATCAGTCCACCCCTCCCACAGCTAGATCATCCATCCCCTGAGGCTTACCACCCCGGTATTCCTCCCAGGGTGGGGCCTTCAATTGGGCCCATCCTCCTAGTCAGATCTTGAGCTTGTTGGTTGGGCAGCACAATGGAGCAACGGTGCGGGATCTGTGGAGCAAAACAGGTGGCATACTACATGGTCCCGCATTTGCCTTGTTCTGTTCACAGGAGGTGTGGTGTGCACTGACACTAGTGCTGCTCACATCAAAGTCTGCCCCACCTCCCAATCTAGGAAGTGCCGGCTGTGGGACCCTCAGCTTCCACCAGGGGGTTGTTGAGCACCAGCAACTGACCCACCCTCCTCCCAGAGGAGGTGAGCAGTCCATGGGACACTCGATCCTCCTGCCCCCCGGCTGGCCATATGACCCCCAGGCTTGTTCCCAAACCCAGGTTGATGGTACTGCAAGCAGCACCTCTACCACTGCGCCAGCTTGCCTCCCATGTCTTACATTCTTAATTCAACTGCCACATTCTGACAGATCTGGAAACAAATGGTTTGATACCTTTTATTGGACCAGCATAGATGTAACAAAAGAAAACAGTGCTTAAGCTTTCGGACCAACCAAGTCCTTCCTTGGAAGCTCATGGCAGTTGTTTGGTTAACTAAATTCTGACAGAGTAATAATGCCCAGACATTTGCCTTTTCAAGTGCCTTTCTGACATGTAAATTAAGTCACCTCCACTGCATCACACCGCTCTAATACCCCCCCCACCTCAGCTCCCAGTAGCGACTGCAATATCCATCTAAGAAGGCATTAAGATTAATTGTTAATACAGAAAACAATGTTAATCAGTACTGAGCTCAGCGGATCCAGCAGTTTCACTGTTAATCAGACTTCTATTTATGCCACTCCTTTTTTACTTCATGACTGCACAAAAACTGGGAGAAGTCTCTCATTTTGATATCAGAGTAAAGTCAGGGAGAAAAGATGTCCTGACCATAACTGCTCACTCTTATCTGAGGTTCGCTCTGACAATCAGCTGATCACCAGCAGAGTATGATAACTGCCACGTGGGACAATTTTAAGTTCACAAGAGCATGTTTCTGGCAATGCTGTCAGAGCAAACCTCTCATAAGTGTGAGCTTTCATGTGTCAGGATGTCTTTTATCCTTGTCCTCACTCCAATATCAAAATGACAGGCTTCCAATGCCTTATGTGAAGTCATACAGTGAAAAGGAGCCATGCAAATGGAAGTTCCAGACATTTAGTCCTTGCCTACTAGACAATGCATACATTTCAGCTAATTTTGTCAAAGTCTGCCAAAGCTATTATGGTGCAAAGTTAAGGTTTAACATAGAACCTGTTGCTCAACCCTAACTATAGTAGCACTACTGCACCATTAAAATATATCTATCTATCTATCTATCTATCTATCTATCTATCTATCTATCTATCTATCTATCTATCTATCTATCTATCTATCTATCTATATCTTCATCCATCCTGGTATGTGGCTGCTGTTTAGTGGTGCACACATAATTCAGTTCAATAAGGTTATATAGAATGGCTAACAAAGGGTTAGCAAATGTCAGTCAAGCATTGTACAGCAGAACTGTCCAGTGCTAGTTAACAATGCCTGTTGTATGTATCCCATACAGATGAAACAAGGCCTTCTCTGTGCCCACAGTTGAGCCCCTTCCCATGTTTTGTTGCTTTTCCCCAACATTTGCTGGATGGCTGCGGCTGCACCACAATAAGAAGATGAAAGGCTGAAAGGGATGAAAACTGCCTTTCTCTTTTTAACTCTGCAGCCTGCCGTTGCCCTGGGACTCCTCATTCAGAGACCCAGTTATGAAATCTGTTCATTTTGTAAATGGCAGCAGTCAGACAAATCCTTGCCAATTACCCAAGGCAGGTTGAACTGTACAAATCCTTACAAATCCTCAATCCCATTATCTCTAACTGTGTCTCCCAAAGCCGAATAATCAATAAGGAAATATGCTGGATGGAGCCAGAGCAGGCAGGTGCTGCAGAGAGATTTACAGCCAACAGATGGGCTCAAATTAACAGAAACTCAATTACACTGCTGAGCAAAAAGCAAACTGTAGCAGACGGGTAGAGAGATGGTGGGGGTGCATTGTCTATCCTACATGTGTACAGGATCCCAGCTGACTGTTAAGTGAAAGCAAGAGTTGAAGAAAAGAATGCTGGAATATTTTTCATTTATTAATAATTTATACTGTTTCCAGTAAATGTCCCAGTGTGCACCCCATTGCCTTTGCACTCTTCTCTCTTAGTTGCTCCACCTGCATACACTCAATGGCATCTGCTGGTGACGGAAGCTGAGGGATGCATGCACTTTCCCTCGCTGGGACTCTGCTTGCACCTACCACTTAACAGTCTTTCAGTGTGGACTAGGGGTGATTGGATTTCCAAATGTGGAATTGGATTTAATTGGATTCTGGTCCAAATTCTGGAATTAGGGTTTTTAGAACCTGAGTCTGAAAATTCTTATTCCTAAAATAGTGCTTCAGACTCTAATTTCTGGACTGGTATCAGAATCCAATTCTGATTCCAACATCCAACATTTACATCAACCTTTGACTTGAAATTGATATTTACGTGGTGATATTGCCCGACCTTACCTTAGGCTCCTTCTGGTTCATTCGGGCCAGGGCAGGTTCCTTCCACAATAGCAGGCCCCTCTGCTTTGACCTCCTTCAGATGCTTAATCCATTCTGTCCCCCCAAACCAATTCTGCCACACAAGTAGCCAGCCATCAACTACCTCCAGCTTGTGTTCTCTCATATCTAACTTTGTCCACTCTTCTCTGTCAGGTGGTCAGAGTAACCCCCCCCCCAATTCAAGTCACTCTAGTGTCCAGTACACGTTGTAGACCCATCCCAAGCCAGGACACACCTTCTCTCCAAGTCCAAACTAGCCCATATTGAACTTGGATGGACCTCTTTTCAGACTCCTGAGGCTCCACTGTGCTAGTCTGTGCTTGCTATTGCCCCCACCATCTTCTTATCTCAGTGTAACCTGAGAAAAAATATAAGGACATTGAGACTCATGGGAGTAGGAGGGACTGCGCTGGTCAACTGGAACAAAACCCTGAGTTATGCCAAATGCTCCCTGGGTAAAGCATTTGTCATACTTACTTTGAATTCCAAGTTTGTGTTCCAGTCATCTGGGCAGTCCTTCTGGTTGGGGTAGGGTCAAACTGAGGACACTTGGAGTGCTTGTGCAGACCAGTGACACTACCCGGGCTCAATGTAGGAAGCCAGGCCAGTAACCACAGCCAGCTGGGACACAGACAGCACTGGGGTGGTGAATTTCATTGTCAGACTTGGGTCCGGGAGAAGAGTGGACCAGGATGGGGTTACAGCGGGTTCAGTTTTGGTGGAGGGGAAGGGGGCCAGCCATTTACAACCATGCTGGCAGTGTCTTGGTTTGCACACATGTTGGATCTTGCCTCGGATGGAATGAGCATTCAGCAGACAGCCAAAGAACCTGTCACGTGCTAGTGATGGTCCAGGACCAGTGTTTGTCCCATGTCAATTGGAATGACACATCTGTCTGCACTGTCCTGCTGCTGTACACCCTGCCTTGACCCAGAGAGACCCAGCAGATGCAGGTAAGAGAATGAAGAAACTTACTTCTGTAAATGACAATGTGGAGGAATGGAGAGGGCTTTGGTTTGGTTAATGTTGTCAGGTGGCAGAGTCTTCTTTACTAGTCAGATATGGAACTGAAAACTCTGATTTATCATTTTCCTTGGATTCTGAAGTCCAGCAGGACTCAGAATTGGAGCTGGAATCAGAATTTCTGAGAATCCAGTGGATGCACACAGAACAGATCCTGACAAATCTGATTACTTCTAGTGTGAACTCTCTGCGGTGGCCAGATCAGTGCTATGCTGCATACCCTGTTTATCAGCTCCAGATACACCATGGATGAGATACCCACACCCTGTGAATCAGCTCTACATAAAATACCCTCAGTATACCTACCCTACAGATCACTACTATCTAGATCCTCAGTTCCACCTGCTGTCCAGATCAGTGCCCTCCAGAATCCATGTCAAACTGAAATAGCTTAGGGATCAGTAACATGTACTCTACAGACCTCTCCCTCTTATCATGCACATATGTACCACATACAGTTTTGGATCAGCACTGACAGAATCAGATCTTCTTGAATCAAAGTATTATGGAGTGGGACCCCACTTCAGTACTCAATATATCTCAAAGCTTACCCATACTGCAGTAGCCACCAGATTACAGATCTGGCCCTTGCTGCAGGAGCCACTGTATTACTAAGCCAGCCTACATGGCAGGAGTCAATGTACTGTGAAGCTAGCTCCACTGCAGTGGCCAATGAATCATGCAGATGCACTGTAGGGGTCATGGTGCCACTAAACTCACCCACACTACGGTACCCACTGTATCACTGAGCTGGCCCACACTACAGTAACCACCATATCACTGAAGTGACCCGCACTGCAAAGACTCACTATATCACTGAGCTGGTCCGCACTTCAGTAGCACATGTATCACAAAGATGGCCCTAACTGTAGTATCAGTAAGCTGACAAATGCTGTAGGGGCCAGTGTATCACTGAGATGGCCCACAGTGCAGTAGTCGCTATATTTCTGAGGCAGACCACACTGCAGTATCCACTGAATTATTGAGTTGGCTCACACTGTATCAGTGAGCTGACATATAATATTGCAGCCACTTGCCGGCCCGGTGGCGCCGAGGGTTGAGGCACTGGACGCCACACCTCATTCCACACCGGCGACCCGGGTTCGGGAGCGGACTCGGGTAGTCGGTGGGTCGGCCGGGGGGAGACAGGCTTGAGCGTCCGATGACAGCTCGCCTGCTCCGGGGTGGGATTCGGCCATAGCCCGGCACTTGCATGACCCCGAGTGGAGGCTCGAGGAAGTGCAAGCCCCTCTAGGGATTGGCTGGTTGGCCGTTGAGCAGTACGGACGTCGACGCACGCGTCATGACGTCAGGGGAGGTCGCTGACTGCTCGGGGAGGGAGAAAACGAGAAAGAGCCTGCTCGTCCGGGAAGATGTGAGGACCCAGGGCGTGCCCGCTGATGTGCCCGTACCACCAGCAGTCCACGCAGGCCGACGAAATGTAAGTTACGGGGTTAGATCCCCCCAACCTCATCCCCGCCCAGGGGGTAAACTGCGGCTCCATGGGGACTTGTGGTCGGTGTGGGCAGGGTTCCGGGTAGTGGGATGTCCGTGGGTCATCGCTGAAGGGTCGGAGGAGGCAGGCTGTGAGGAGGATAAAGTGCGATTTCAAAAAAAAAAAAATATTGTAGCCACTCTATTACAGAGCTGACCCATACTGCAGTAGCTACTGTACTGAACTACAGAGCCAGCCCACACTGCTGGCGCAAGTGTATCACTTAGCTAGCCCAAATTGCAGGAGCCACTATCACTGAGCTGGCTTACTCTGCAGAAGTCACTATATAACTGAACTCTCGCACACTGTAGGATACTCTGTATTATTGAGCTGTCACCTATTGCAGGAGCACTATATAACTGAACTGCCTTACACTGCAGTAGCATTGGTATCATTGGCCCACTCTACAGGAGCCACTGTACCTCTGAATTAGCCACACTGCAGGAGCTACTGTATCACTGAGTCTGCACACTCTGCAACAATCACCGTGTAACTGAGCTGGCACACTCTAAATAAGCCACTTTGTAACTGAGCCAGCATACTCTGCAGGAGTCACTATGTAACTGAACTGGCACATTGCAGGAGCCACTGTATTACACATCTGTATCACTGAGCTTGCCCATACTGCAGTATGCATTGTATTACTGAGCTAATCCACACTGTGGTAGCAACTGTATTATCGAGCCAGCCCACACTCAGAAGCCACTGCACCACTGAACTACCCCACACTGGACTAGTTTCAATATCACTGTGCTGGCTCACACTGCATTAGCCTCTGTATTACTGGGCTAGCCTACACTGCAGTATCACTGTATCACTGAGCTGACCCACACTGCAGTAGACACTGTAGCACTGAGCAGGCTTAAAATGCAGTAGTCACTGTATCACTGAGCTAGTCCACATAACAGGAACTACTCTATCACTGGGCTGACCCATTCTGCAGTAGGTACTGTATTACTGATGTGGACCACACTGGAATAGCCACTGTGTTACTGAGCTGGCTCATATGCACTGGTCTTTGTATCACTTAGCTGATCTACAGACTAGTAGCCTCTTGTTCACAGTTAGCCCACTCAAAAGTAGCTACTTAATCACTGAGTTGGCCCACACTCCAGGAGTTGCAGTACCACTGAGATGGCCCACAGAGCAGTAGCTACTGTATCACTTAGCTAGACCACACTGCTGGTATCATTTTATCACTGAGCACCACACATTGCAGTAGCCACTGTATTACTGAGCTTAGTTACACTGCAGGAGACACTGTATCACTGAGCTGACCTACTCTGCAGAAGTCACTGTATCACCAAGTTGTCCCGCACTGCAGGATCCACAGTATCACCAAACTGGCCCACACTGCAATAGTCACTGTATCACAAAGCCAGAAAACTTTGCAGGAGCCAGTGTATCACTGAGCCAGCCCACACACCAGAAACCACCATATAACTGAGTTAGTTTAAACTGCAGCAGTCATAACATCACTGAACAGGCTTACACTGTACTAGTCACAATGGATCCTATGCATGAAGCGGGCGGGGATACTTGGAAAAATTGCATACACTGCCTGCGACCCTGCACCCAGCAGACAGGTGCACCCATACCGGCATTCACCAATGCCGGACACCTGTCAACAGATCCTCCACCCCAGTGCACAGGACTCTGCAGGGCAGCAAGGGAAGGAGTATTCGTCCCAGGCTGGCATCCAATGGGATGCCACCTGGGACCCATAGTGGATCCCATGCATAGGGTGGCTTGGGTCCTGGGCTGCAGATGCCAATTGCAGGCACCCAGACTTGCATGGCACCATCCAGTCCCGGTGCCACTGCTCCTGAATTTTCCGGGTGCTCACCCATCCAGCTGCCCCTGCTGCCCAGTGGTCAGGTGCAGCATGGTGTGCCCTGTCCCATTCCCCCGGTGACTGTAGGCCTGTGCCCGAAGGATTACACAGTGAGTTATGTCAGGGTCTCCCTGGCATACCCTGTGCCACCCTCCATACACATGCAGCCAGCACTACGCGGGTTAGTGAATACCGTGTAGTGCTGGCACACCACCGGAATGTCCCCAGCGCGGAGCTGTCCATGGACATGGGGGATCGGGTGCAGTGGGTCTGTGCACCCCTCCTTCATGCATGCCACGTGGGGGGTGCAGTGGGTGAGGAATTGCAACATGCCCCAGATACGCACGCATAGCCACTCCGCACCAATAGTGCATAGGGCCCAATATAACTGTCCTGGCTTACATTGCAGTCGTCTCTGTATCACTGAGCTGGCCCACACTGCAGATGCCACTGTATCACTGAGCTGATTCACAATGTAGTAGTCAGCATATCATTGACAAGGCTCACACTACACTACAGGCATCAGTAAGGTAGCCAGATTCTGCAGCATCTTCTGTATCATTGATCTGTCTCACACTGCAGTAGCCACATTATCACTAAGCTGATCCACTCAACAGGAGCCACTACATCAGTGAGCTAGCCCACACAGCAGGAACCACTACATCACCAATCTGGCTAACATTGCAGTAGCCACTGTACCTCTGACCTTGTCCACTGTATCACCGAGCTGATCCACAGTGCAAGGGCCACAGTGAGGCAATGGAAGGCAATTATATTTGTGTAGCACTCAAGCCCCCATAAAGCTCACATCACTGTTCAATGAACAAATTCGTAGTACAAGCATAGTTTGCAATGGTCATAGCACACTTTCACTGAGCAGGCTCATACTGCAGTAGGCACTGTATTACTGAGGTGGAACACACTGCAGTAGCCACTGCATTACTGAGCCAGCTCATACTGCAGTAGTCACTGTATCACTTAGTTGATCCACAAAGTAGTAGCTATGTGTTCACAGAGCTGGCCAACTCTGAAGTAACTACTTAATCACTTAGCCAGCCCACACACCAGGAGTCACTGTATCACTTAGCTGGCCCACACTGCAGTAGCTACTGTTTCACTTAGCTGGGCCACACTGCTGGAACAACTTTATCACTGAGCAGCACGCATTACATTAGTTACTGTAGCATTGAACTGGCCCACACTGCAAGAGCCACTGAATCACTGAGTTGACCTACTCTGCAGCTGTCGTATTACTGAATTGTCTCACAGTGCAGGATCCAGTGTATCAATGAGTCAGCCCACACAGCAGAAACCACAGTATCGCTGAACTAGTTTACACTGTAGTAGTGATCAGAACACATCACTTGAACTGGCTTCCATATAACTGCGCTAGCCTACGCTGTAGTAGCCTCTGTATCACTGAGCCAGCCCACATTGTAGATGCCACTGTATCACTGAGCTGGTTCACACTGCAATAGGCAACATATCACAGAGAAGGCTCACAAAACACTATAGGAATAGTTAGCTGGCCAAATTCTGTGGTAACCAATGTATCACTGATCTGTCTCGCACTGCATTAGCCACTATATCAATGGATTTATGCAAGCAACAGTAGCCACTGCATCACTGAGCTGTCAAACACAGCATAGCCACTGTACTTTTGGCCTTGTCCTCTATATCACTGAGCTGAGCCAAACTGCAGGGGCCACAGTCAGACAACACAAGGCAATTATATTTGTACAGCGCTCTTTCCCCATAGAGCTCAGAACACTGTTCAATGAATAGTTCTTAGCACAGATATAGTTTGTAACAGACATAACACATAATTAGGTAGATCATTAAAACAGGTAAACAGAATCCAAATAATTAAAACCACCATCAGACTTGCATCAGGCCCTCCAACAGAACCCACTGTATTACTGAGCTGGCCCATACTGTATTAATGAGCTAGCCCACAGTCAGAAGCCACTGCACCATTGAACTGACCAGTTGCAGTATCACTGTGTTGCCTCACACTGCAGTAGCCTCTGTGTCACTGGGCTGGCTCACACTGTATTACCCAATGAGCTGGCTCATTCTGCAGTAGCCTCTGAATCACTGGACTGACCCACACTGCAGTATCCACTATATCACTGAGTTGGCCCACACTGTAGTAGCCACTGTATCACTGAGCTAGCCCAGACTGCAGCAGACAGAATGTGCATATACAGAGGGGTTATAGCATAGACATGTGATAAGATGGGAGATAATGTATACAACATGCATTTTCTGAAAGAGATATGTTTCCATTTTTTATAGTGTACGGATTTTCTGATGAGGTGCATTTAGCACAAAATGGTGGAAATATGTTGAGATCTGACTGTAAAAATAAAAAAAAATAGATGAAAAAATAGAGCTGTGGTTTGTGAGCCTCATTTCCAACCTCTTTGTTGCATGTATAATTACATTTACAAATGATTTACAGGGTTGCTTTTCTGTCCATAGGTTATGTGCAAGTACTAATATAACCTATCATCTGAAAATATAACCGTATATTTGAAATGAAGATTTTATATGTCTTTCATTAAAAACATGCAAAACAGCAAGTAATTTCAGGAGTCTTTGGTTATTGTGAAGTTAATACAAATAAGTGGCCAAGGTCACCACACTGTCAAAGCAGCTGCAGGAGTTGGCTTGATGTGATGCTAAGCTTGACCGTTTGTTTCCATTTGAAGTCATGGGACAGAAGACTCCTGAAATGGCTTTAAAATGTGCTTTTCATCATAAGTGTGATACAGTATTTCTCATGTGCTTTGTATTAAAGCAGCAGTGCAACAAAATTGCATGGGCAAAAAATTTGACCCTATCTTTTCTTCACTATCAAGCATTCCAGGCAATTTTTATGTGCTTCTTTTATTTGGTGGTAACATTTTCCTGTTCCACCAAAACCTGAGTATTTTATAACTGTTTTAATTCAGTATTTTCTCAAGAAAAAAAAAATGGCCACCACATTTTGCATAGAAATTCTGTTGTAAACCTGGTACCAGTTAGTATCTAGACAAAAACAAATGATGTACAGCATAAGAGGTGCCTAGAATAGTAGATTTGATGAGTAAACTAACATTTGTGTTAACTGTAGCTGAAACTAGCTTTTTGGAAATACATGTTTCATTGCACTGCTGTTTTAAACATGCAAATACAGTATTTCTGTGTATAAAAAAGAGTGGCTTGCAAACACTACCTTTTTTACCCTATGTACATTTTGAACATCAGCCTCCTGCTTTCCCCCATGTTCTGGCACTTACGTGGAATTGCCTTATCACTGAACCTGTCCACACTGCAGTAGCCTCAGTCTTTTACTGAGTTAATTCACACTGTAATAGTTACCATATCACTGATCTGGCTCGCACTGTAGTAGTGACTGTGTAAATAAGCTAAACAACGTTACAGTATGACAGTATCACCAAGCTGTCTCAAACTGTAGGCGTCACTGGATAATCAGTGAGCTGGACAACACTCAGAAGACTACCGCATCACTGAGCTGGCCCACTCTGCAGTAGGTACTGTATCACTGAGCTTACCTACAGCACAGCTCCACACAACATGAGTAACTCTGTCTCTCAGCTGGCCCAAATGGCAGTAGTCACTCTATCACTGAGCCAGTTGTCACTGCAGTAGACTCAGCAAAACAGAACGGTCCACACGACAGGTGCCACTGTGTCACTGAGCTCACCAATATTGCGTCAGTCACTGAAGTAGGGAGGTGGACCACAGTCCACTTGCCACTGCATAACTTACTGTAGCTGGCTCGTACTGCAGTAGTTACTGTATCAAAGATCATCCCCTTATGATATGAGCCACTGTATCACTGAGGTGGCCCACACTGCAGTAGTCACTGTATTGCTGTGCTGATCCACACTGCAGTAGTCACTATATCACTGACAGGGCTCACAGTGCTGTAGTGACTATATCCCTGAGCTGGTTCACTTTGCAGTAGCCATTGTATCACTGAGCAGGTCCATACTAGAGTAAATATTATATCACTGACCTGGCCCACACTGCAGTAGCCAGTGTATCACAAAGCAGTTCATACTGCAGTAGTCAGTGCATCCCTGAGCTGGGTTACACTGCAGTAGCCAGTGTATCCCTATGCTCACCCACACTGCAGTAGTCACTGTATCACTGAGCAGACCCACACTGCAGCAGTCACTGAATCAGTGAGATAACCCAAACTGCAGGAGACACTGTGTCACTCAGCTAGCTAATACTACAGTAGCCACTGTATCACCGAGCTGTTCCACACTGCAGTAATCACTGTAACACAAAGTGTGATCATATTGCAGTAGTCACTGTATCACTGAGCCAGCTCAAACTGCAAAAGCCACTGCATCTCTGTACAGCCCACACTGCAGGAGCCACTAAATCATAGGGAAAAAAGGACTACATCCTCATTTATAAAAATATTTCACTGGGATGATTACAGTATTTTTCATACCTTTCTGTAAAAGGATTTTTGGCCACGTATGCATTTAACAAAGGAATTTAAGCTATGAACTAAATGCAGCAAGCTCTTGTAAGTAGATAGCACTTCACCAAGTGTGAGTAACTCCTTGTGTGCAGAACAAATTGTGGAGCTTCTGAATCACTAAGCAGGCTCACACTATAGTAGTTACTGTATCACTAAGCTGGCACACACTGTTATACCCACTGAATAAGTGAGTAGGAACACACTGCAGTAGCCACTGTATCACTGAGCTGGCCCATACTGTAGTAGCCATTGTATTACTGAACTGATCTACACTCAGTAGTCACTGTATTGCTGAGCATGGCTCACATTGTTGTTGTACCTGCATCGATGAGATGGCTAACTCTGCATTAGTCACTGTGTTACTGAGCTGGCTAATACTGCAGTAGTAACTGTATACTGTACCTTACCTGGCTGTCACTGCCGTAGTCACCTCAACACATTGCTGCCCCACACAATGTGAGCCACTGTTTCACTGATCAGGCTCACACTGCAGAAGTCACTGTGTCATTGAGGTGGCTCATACTGCAATAGTCACTGTATTGCTAAGCTGGCTTACACTGTAATTGTAACTGTACTGGTCCATTCCACTGGAGTGTCAAACAGACGAGGCATACTGATGAGTCCTGGTAGGACGAAACACGTGTCTATGTTTTCTGTTAGCACCCTTTGCAAACTGTGTGAGAGGCCTTTCGGCACCATGCAATTCTGCTTAAAGTTGGACCAGCATAACATTCTGTGGTGATTTACATATGCAGCCCATGATGCTTTCCATTTTGGGGGCATGTGTGATTTTGTATTTTCTTGAAACTTGGCTTCCCAGCCAAATGCCCTTTGGGGTAACCCTTGCCTCGGTGTTTATGCACGGAGGTTCTTTGTCTTTTGGATAGTTTTTTGTTTTAATGGGTTCGCCACAATATATCCCAGGCACACTGCCTCAGGGGTGGCTGGTCCATTCCACTGGGGTGTCAAACAGACGAGGCATACTGATGAGTCCTGGTAGGACGAAACACGTGTCTATGTTTTCTGTTAGCACCCTTTGCAAACTGTGTGAGAGGCCTTTCGGCACCATGCAATTCTGCTTAAAGTTGGACCAGCATAACATTCTGTGGTGATTTACATATGCAGCCCATGATGCTTTCCATTTTGGGGACATGTGTGATACTGTATCAATGACTTGACTAACATTGCAGTAGTCACTGCATCACATGGCTTCCCCACACAATGGTAAGCCACTGTTTCACTGATCTGGCTCACACTGCAGTAGTCACTGTATTACTGAGCTGGTCCACACAAGATGAACCACTGCATCACTGAGTTGCCTCACACTGCAGTAGCCACTGTATCACTGATCTGGCTCACACTGAAGTAATGACTGCACCAAAGCTCCACCTGGACCATAGGTCAGGGGATAAGGTAGGGAAACAAAACATGGTAGACTGGATGGATCATTGGTCTACCTACAGTATTTATGTTTCTGTGTTACCACTGTGCTAATCCATACAGCAGGAGCTACTGTATTACTGAGCAGGCCCACACTGCATGGGCCAAAATAAGGCAAGGTAAATCATTGTTTTCAATCTAGCACTCCATCCCTATAGGGTTCAGAGCATTGAACAATCAATCAATCAATCAATCAATCAAAATCTTTATTTATTCAGGCGAACACCATTGAGCGTAGCTCATTTACAAGATGGGCCTGAGTGGTCATACAAATAAGGGTACAAGTTTTTTTACAAAGACATGAGAATAACATAACATTAAAACAATGAACTCAGTCACGGCATAGTAATAAACCATTTGTAATTTACATAAAACATACTTACATAGATTATCAAATCAGTTAAACAGAATCCAATAAGATTAAAACTAACCCTGGCCCAGTGGTGCTGAGGGTTGAGGTGCTAGATGCCACATCTCATGCCACACTTGTGATCCGGGTTCGGAAACGAACCCGGGGTACCAGGAGTCAGCAGGGATGGAGAGGATTGAGTGCCCAGAGGACTGCTGTCCTCTCCTGGGGTGGGTTCTTGGGGATGCACTGCTCTGCAGTGGCTTCTGGTGGATATTGGTGGCACTACAGGAGTGGAGCTGTAGCAAGGGGAGGTACGCGGTGGACATTTGCATCACAGGGTGCATGGACATGATTGCATGTCCGCATCCCAGAGGGAAACATACAGAGCAAAACCCCCCATACATGACAGGATGATGCCCCCGACTGGATCTTGTCTTGCCACCACCAAACAATGCCCGTCTCAATGGGCAGGGGTCCAAGGGTGATGCAGTCTCTCTCCCCCATTCGTCCCTTTTTGGGGGAGGGCCCTTCCATGGGGGGGGCAAGCCGAGGTTGCGGCAAAGGCTGGTGGTTGGCGGGTGTGAGACCCCACATATCAGGGTGGATAGGAGAATAGTTCCCCGTCGTGAGTATGGGAGATAAAATAGATTTGGGAAAAAAAAAAGATTACAACTAACATCCTGAAGAAACACAGAAAGACTGCTAAAAAAGATACATTTTTAACACCTTTTTAAATGCCTTTATTGAGTGAGCTGATTGCAGGCCAGGGGGTGGGCATTCCTTGTCAGTGGTGCCACCATTGAAAAGGCCCTCTCCTCAGATTGTCTCCGACAAGATCTTGGACTTGTCAGCAGACCCCCTCATTGGAGCAAAGGCATCCCGGAGTATGTAAAGCATGTTTCAGATGAGCTGGCAGAAACTGGGTCCTTCTGTTTAAACCTCAGTTATTTTTTAAAAAAAGTATTTTAAACCAATGAGAATTCTTTCTGTTTTTTTGTGTATGATCTGAGTGTTAATAGAATGTAATTTTCCAAACAACTGGCATAAGCTTCTGCAGCAGGACTTAGTTGGTCCGAAAGTTTAAGCACTGTTCTCTTTTGTTGCATCTCTTTTGGTCCAATAAAAGATATCAAACCACTTGTTTTGGAAGCGTATGTGGGGAAACTGTTCAGGGGACAGCCCGGAAACCTGAGTGGGCAGGTCATGTCGAATTGGGAGTCTGGTGGCAGTGTAATTTCTGGAAGGCAGCAGTCAGCGTTATGGGCGGTTTGGTGGCTGCTGGCTTTCTTTCCTTTGCAAGATGTGCTGATCACCCAGAGAAAGCACCAACATCAAGGAACAGAGGCAGTGCAGGTGCAAGTCTCAGAGTCAACTATCTGTGTGGGGGAAGCTGTTTGGGGGACACTCCAGTAGGAGCTGAGCAGGGAGCATAGTCGCTGTTGTTGCCTGTTCCACAGTGGAAGCTTTCTTGTCAGTGATAGGTTCTGGAGTAAAACAGTCACGATTCTCTCTCTCAGTGAACGGCTGTCACAGTGTTTTGAGCAGTGACAGAATTTCAAAATCTGAAAACTTGTCACTCGACTAACATCATGTGCTACAATGCAGAATGAAGAAGTTGTTGTTGTATATTAGTGACACAACTACTATAGTACAACGACTTTGTTTTACCTTTGACCTGTAGTGCAACAGCATTTATGAGTGTATGGCAAACCATACACAGCAACACACAGACATATATTATTGCTTGCAAAAAACTTTGTTTAGCACCAATTAGGGTTCAAGTTAATGCTACTAAAGTAGGGAAATGTGGTTATAGGGTTTCCAACACTAACTCCCCACATCCACCCCACAAGCAGCAAAAGGAAAAAAACATTAGAGTTTGGGATCTCTGGAGTCCTGGCGAATCAGTGGTGGGGTCTTCCTTGGGGTTGTCAACCTTAATGTTCACCCACTCCCCCTAGCCCATAGCTTCCTGTCCAAAGCACAAGGTACAGCTCCAATCCAGTGCTTCATAGTAATACACACGTGAAAGGTACAGAAGTATGTCTTGACATATGTTGCCAATACAATGTGTTGTAGCTTGCTTCATGCAGGGTCCTGCAAGCCCTGCATGAAGAAAAGAGATCACATCTGGCCTTGTTTGCTCAGAGAACAGGGTGGGCATTAGGGTTAATTGTTCAGTGGTAGTGTGGCCCTCCTAGCGCCCGAGAAACAAATCAGACTACCGTGGGGGATCATACTCCACAAACCTCCCAATAAATACCAACTCAGATGGAGACCAAGACCTACTCACCGGTTAAAATGTTTAGTTTTTATTCACAAATAGCATATACACCAAATAATGTCTATGTTTTGAACTGCACCCACTAATTCAACAGGACCCTCTCAATAAATACCAACTCAGATGTAGACCAAGACCCACTCACCGGTTAAAATGTTTAGTTTTTATTCACAAATAGCATATCCACCCAATAATGTTTACATTTTGTAGTGCACTCACTACATCATCAGCAACTAGAGATATACATACATGTATAAATTGTTTCAGATAAACAGTTGGAAATGTTTTTCACAGCATTAGAAAACTATTCTCTATTGTTACAAATCCATAGCAAATATACAGAATACACTATCCATAACCACAGTTTTTAAGAGCTCCGTGTAACCACTTCTGAATTGTATTCCCACCTTGTGGTAAAGAGCTTAGTATGCTGTATTCTCTTCATTTAATCAATCACAACTTGCTTGAATTTACCTACTATAAATAATACACTCTGTCAGTCTTAACCATGTAATTAATGCAACATTGCAAATATCGTCATCCCCTGTACCTAAATTCATTCAAAAAGCTCACCTTAAATAAACTTTTCTCTCATCGAAATCTTTATGTCCTTTAGACTTTGGACATGTAACTACATAAATGAAATCAAGCCAAAATCATTATTTAAATTGGTGCTCTTAGAAACAGTCTATTACTTGAATATATTATTTTAATCCACTTACCAAGAGAAGTTGCTCACTCTTCTTGGTCCACACTTACACGTAAAAAAATAAAATAAACAATGTAACATTTTGTATTGAGAGGTCAACCCCTCCAATAAACAGAGTCCATACCTAAACCTGTACTTAGCACATAAACACATTTAATATCATAAATGTGTGGCTCCTTCACAAAAACACAAACAGGTGTTTAAACTAAGTTACCCTTTTATATGCTATTAAATCAGTTTTACCTTTTCCTTAGTCAGAAATCCCCCCCCCCACACACACACACAAGTTTTTATTGTAAAGTACCTTTTTCCATTTCAAGAGGCCGTAGCCTTGCACCTCTTATTACTTTGTTTTAACATATTGTGAACCGGTTGGTAACTGTTGCCATGGGGGTGTTAAAAACACGTTTTTCCGATTATTTAAAATAATGTTGAAGCTTAAACAACTTGCTAATACATTACACTCCATTTGTATCTGGTTCATTTGTTTATTTATTTATGAATTTATTTATTTAGTTATGTAGAAACATTTCTGAATTACACCTTTGAGCTAAAAGCTCATTTACTAAGGTTCCTCATCAGACAAAGGTGATATGGGAGACAGCTAATAATATATATATGAGGAAGGGGGAAACAGTTGCAGCTAAAAAGCATTGTCTGGTAAACTTTAAACAGTACAATATGCAAATACATTCCCAGCTGATAATAGGTAAACAGATTAATGCAGAACACTCACAGATATATCTGGTGCAGTCTCGACAGGGGGGGAGGAGGAGGAGGAGGTAGCAGGCAGAAAAGGGGAGGACGGTAAACAGGAGGCAATTATCAGTGGGAGTGCTATAGCAGTCAGCCCCACCTAAGGTGGGCAGCTTTGGGCCGCGGAGGCTTGAGTCACATCATGTCAGGAATTGTGAGGACATTAGGTGGAGGTCAAGTCTGGCAGTTGCAGTGTTCTGGTGGGGTGAGGGATTTCCAAAGTACTGCTTTGAAGTGGCCAAAGTATGCAAGGCTTGTGATGGCGTAAGTAAGATAATTTAGCCAGGTAGGGGCCCTAACTGCAAAGGCTTATCTGCCCAGTGTTGTTTTCTGGAAAGGCACAAACAGGGCATGCTTTGTTACTCTCCTGGTGGTTAGCAGGGAGGGGACAGACTGGAACAGTGACTGTATTGAGGGAGGTGGAGACTTAGTAGAGCCTTCTTCCTTAGCAGGCAGGTCTGGAGTTTGATTCGGTCATGGAGAGGAAGCCATTTAGTCCTAAAGTAAAGACTGCATGTGTGCGAAAGACAATTGGCAGTGAGCACAAACCTACATGCCTTATTGAGAGTTGTCTGGACTTGGTGAAGGGTGGTTTCCAAAGCCGTGCCATAAACCACATTGCTGTAGTTGAGGACTGGGAGGATTGTACCACTGACAGTCATTACCCTGGCCTCTGGTGTGAGGCAGAACTGGAGCCTGTTTAAGGTCCCTAGCTTCCTGTTAGCAGCAGAGATAATATTGCCAATGTATTCCTTGAATGATAGAGACTCATCAGTCATAATCCCTAAGTATGTGAAGAAGCTCACCTGCTCTAGAGCAGTGCCAGAGCTGTTTGTTATTATGAAGGGGTGTGTTTTTTTTCTCTTTTGATGCCCCGCGAAGAGCATTGTCTTTGTTTCTTTGCTGTTGAGTACTAGTAGGTTATTTTTAAACCAGTCCTGTAGCTGGTTGAAGTTGTTTTACAGATTTCTGGGGCGTGCCTCCTGGCAGGAGTCTTGGGAGAATAGTACAGTGTCGTCTGTATATACTAGGACTTTGGATGTTGGGCAGGCATCTGGAAGGTTGTTCACAAAGAGGCTAAACAGAAGGGGGACCAGTATGGAGCCCTGTGGGACCCCTACTGTGACCTCTCTGGTCTCAGAAATGTCTCCATTGATTTTAACTTGCTGTGAGTGCCCAGTCAGACAGCTACTGAACCAGTTAACTGTATCAGAAGAGAGGCGTAGGCAACCTAACCTATGGAGCAGGAGCTGGTGATCAACAAAGTCAAATGCCTTGGTTAGGTCAGTAAAGATTGCACCAACCAGATGACCCTGGTCAAGTGTCTCATGGGTGAAATCAGTGAATTCAATTAGGGCAGTGTTAGTGCTGTGCATCTTTCTGAAGCCATGCTGTTGGTGGCATTGAAGATTGTATTTATGTAGGTGGTCTGTAAATTGGTCAACAATGATTCTTTCCAGTGCTTTGGAGAGCGGTGACAAGATTGAAATGGGCCTGTAATTGGATACTAGTGACCAGTCACCTCCTTTTAACGCAGTGGTGATCAGTGCAGTTTTCTACCTTGAAGGGAATTGGGAGAGATGGAGTGACAGGTTGAAAAGCTTAGTGATGGGTTTGATAACCTTTATGAGTACGATGGAGATTAGTCTCATATCAATCCCATCACACCCCATTCTTGTTTTGCCCAAGACTCTCACTAAATATTTATTAGTTTCCTTAGTAGTAATCTGCCTAAAGTAAAAGTTGGGGCAGTACAGTGTTTGAGTTGGTGGTTGAATGTTCTGTGGGTGATTTGACTTGGGAATCAGCAGGCTCCTTGTGGGGGAGAACTGTGCTGTAGTCTTTGAATGCCCTATTAAAAATGTTGGCACTGATGTCATCCTCAAGAATGATTTCACTGTTGTGATTTAACATTGTGGGGGGTATCTTATCATTGGTCCCTAGCAGGTTCTTGATTGAGGCCCAGAATTTCTTCCCATAACCCCAGTACCATAATTGTTGGCTCTTGTGGGATGTAACCTTGGTTGGCCAGAATTGCCTAAGTGCAGTTGTTGAGGGCAGCTTTGTAGTTTTGGATGTCCATGATTGACCCTGTGGCTCTGGCTCGGTACCAGAGGTTATTCCATTGACGCACCATGTTGAGAAGGGAGTGGGTAACACAGTCTATGCTCCTGTTTTTTATCATCTTCTTGTTATATGGGGTGAACTTGGTTGTCTACTGTCATGTTGAGGTGTTTGTCTTAGATACTCTACTCTATATTGTGTCTGGTCCATTATTACTAACTCTCCCCCTTTACCTGCCTTTTCAAAAACAATTGATTTATCATTTTCCCAATTCCTAAGAGCTGCAAACTCTTGTGCTGAGAGGCTGAATGTGCTCCACCTATTAAGTCTGTTCTTTTCTAATCTTATCAAATCTTTAACCACTAATTCTGTATATGTCACTATATTTGGTGGAATAGAGCCTGGTGGGAGAAATGTGGATTTGTAATCTAAGTTTTTTGCTAGAATTCTCCTCCTTTCTTTTTCTGCTGCATCTGTGGTATCTTCTATTGTGTTAAAAAATACATTATTCTTAGTTTTCTACAGAACATTTGTATATCTAGGTTAAGATGGAACAACTCAATTTTTCATACAAGCAAAATGACAGCCCTAAATTTAACCCCTTTCTTCAACCAGGGTTAGTTGACATTTTGAAATGTTAAAAACTATGGATTCCCTTTCCTCTGGCTCCTTGTTGCTACCCAGTCTCCTATTGTTTCTGCTTCTTCTGATGTTGCTTGTTTATTTCCTGATCCTTGTTCTCCTCCTGTTGCCCCTTCTATATATTCTCTTTGTGTCCCCCTTCTCTGTCATCTGCCTCTGCCTTGGCCTCTGTATGTTCTTGGACCTCTCTATATGTGCCATCCTCTGCTAAAAAAGGTTTAACTCCTTGTTGTCTGTTCTCCCCTTCTACGCTGCTATCTGAGCAACAGACATTGCTATCAGAGTCTGGGTTATATCTGCATTGTAGTTACATGGGAAATATCTGTTCCATGTAGAACCGTTCCCCTCCTTGATGTCATTAAGGTCCCTTCCAAATTTTTTAAGTTTTTGGTCTATTAGATCATTTTCAGTCATCTAAAGTCTTCTGTATTTTGTCTAAAAATTCTGAAAGTCCTTCAAGTCTGTCTTTTTTATGATATTGATCATAAAAATTTTACTTTCTCCACTTACTTTAGCCAATTGAGTATTCAAAGCTTCCACTAAAAGGAGTAAAAAGTCAAGGAAACATTTATTACGAACCCCAACCCACTTTTTTTCTAACTCTGCCATGGTAAAATCTAAGTAAGGTTCTGTAGATACTCATAAGCCCCTAGGGAATTAAGTGATGTGATTTTGCCCATATGAAAAACTGAATTCGTTCCATCTTAAACTAGACATGTAGAAGTTTTATAGAACACTAAGAATACAGTATTTTTTAACACAATAGAAGACAACACAGATGCGGCACAGAAAGAAAGGAGGAGAATTCTAGCAAACAACTTAGATTACAAATCCACATTTCTCCCACCAGGCTCTATTCCACCAAATAGAGTGATATAATGAGATATCAAGACAACTTGCAAACATATTCTCCAGCTCTATCACAGAAGGGAAAACACTCCAGGTATGGAAGGAAGAGGCGACAGTAATTCCAATATATAATAAAAAAGACTCAAAAACGGATGTCAGAAACTACAGACCAACAAGCTTAATCTCCATTGTGGGTAGGCTTGTAGAGGAGTATGTACAAGGGGCAATATTGGACCACATTACAAATGAAGGGTTGGAGGATATTAACCAACATGGGTTCAGGTCAGGAAGATCATGCCTAACAAATCTTTTACATTTCATTGAGCCTATTAGTAATGCCATGGACACAGGACTCCCAACTAATGTACTAATCTTAGATTTATCCAAAGCCTTTGAAAGTATGCCCCATGGAATCTTAATCAGGAAATTTCAGGACATGAAAATAATTAATAACATTATATATTGAATTAGTTCATGACTTCAAGGCTGAAAGCAGAGGGTTCGCTTAACTGGGCATGTAGCATCTTGTGTTGTTGTAATAAGTGGGCTGCCCCAGGGCTCAGTCCTGAGACCAACACTATTTGGTATCTTTGTGCCATCCCTACAAACATCAAATAATTTCTGGAATTGTAAATTTGCGGATGACAAAAATTGGAGCGATAGTTGAAAGTGAGGAATCAAAAGAACTGTTTCAGGGTGAAATAAAATTGAAGAATGGTCTAAGACACATAAACTGGCATTTAACTTGGAGAAATGCAAAGTAATGCATATAGGAACCAAAAATAGAAGGGCTACATATTACTTGGATGGTAGAGAATTAAAGGAAATACCCAGCGAAAAAGATGCAGGCATTATGACTACTAGCAAGATGTCCCAGGATGAGCAATGCAGAGAAGCAGTTAGCAGATGTAACAGAATAATGGGCTACATTGTATGGAACATAATTAGCAGGGACAGAGAAGTCCTTGTCTCCCTGTACAGCACCCTGGCCCATCCTCACCTGAAGTATTATGTCCAGTGCTAGGCACCAAATACCAAGGGAAATATTAAATTGCTGGAAAGTCCCAGAGAAAGGCTATGAAAAAAAAAATGGAGTGAACAAAACCTCTACTTGCTGGAGTATAGAAGAATGAGGGGAGACTTGTGCATGGCTTACAAATCGAAAAACAACAAGGACCTCATGGAATGTGTTGGTTTGGAAAGAAAGGAAGTGGGATGGAGAATTAGATCACACTGCTTACAATTAAAAGGAGCACTATATAAAACTGAAAGGTAAGCAAAATGGTTTTGTCAGAGGGTGGTTAGCACCTGGAACAGTCTACCCGGAAATGTGATGAGTGGTACATTGGATGCCTTTAAGACAACTCTGGATAGGTTTATAGGGGGCAAGAAATTTATATACTAGGATTGAATATGGCAAGTCACATGGCCAATGGCTAAAGATTCATATTCTACAATGACACTATGATATACAGAATTAGTGGATAAAGATTTAATAAGATTTGGAAAAGAAGAAACTTGATAGGAGGAGCAGATTCAACCTCTCAGAACAAAAGTTTGTGGCTCTTAGGAATTTGGAAAATTATGACTCAATTGTTATAAAAAAAGGCAGATACAGGGGGCAAGGCAAGACAAATTTTATTTCTAGTGTGCCCAATCCCTGACGCTCTGGGTGCCTAACAAAAACATACAAATTAAAACAACAATTAAGATCAAAAACTTACAGAGTAAATACAATTTCAAATTCCAGTTTTACAGTCATCTATATTTATTAAAATAGTTAGACATAAAATCATTCTGTAAAAGCCAGGCTGAAAAGGTAGGCTTTTGGCCACTGCTTGAAAATACCAGTCAAGGGGGCCTCACAGACTACAGATGGAAGCGTGTTCCACAGGGTCGGCCCAGAGACACCAAATGCTCGATCACCAGATCTCTTGAGCTGAACCCTGGGAACATCCAGGAGGCCAATCAAAGAGGAGCGGAGAGAGTGAACAGAGGCTGCGGGTAACAGGAGCTCCGGCAGGTAGCCAGGTCCCAGTCCGTATACAGCCTTATAGGTAAGCAAGCCCACATTGAGAAGGACCCTCCACCTGATCGGCAGTCAGTGCAGGGAATGCAGGACTGGGGTCACATGATAGGACCTAGGCAGGCCCATCAGCAACCGGGCCACTGCATTATGCACCAGCTGCTACCTACAGAGGGTCCCTCCCATGACCCTGAAGTAAAGAGTGGTACAATAGTTAAGCCTGGTGGTAACAAAGGCATGTACCATTGTTGGCAGATCCTCGGGTGGAATGAGGGGCTTGATCCTGGAGATGTTGTGCAAGTGGTAAAAACCACTCTTAACTACAGACCAGACTTGATCTTCAAAAGTCAACTTGCTGTCCAGGATCATGCCTAGATTACGTACCCTCAGGGAAGCCGCCAAAGGAGCAGACCCCAGGAAAAGACCTGTGTCTGTTCCAGACTGCAACCCGTCATGCCCATGACCTGACTCGATAACTAGTACCTCTGTCTTATCTGGGTTTAGCCTCAGCCAGCTGGAAGCCATCTAGTCATTGATTTTAGCCAAACAGATGTTAAGCACATTGACAGCACCAGGTGTTCTGAGTGCAAATGACAAATACAGCTGGGTGTCATCTGCATAACATTGAAACTCCATGCTGTATTGCTGAATGATCTCACCCAGGGGCAGCATGTACACCGCAAACAGCATCAGTGACAAGATCGAACCCTGTGGAACTCCAGATGACAGAGGCATTGGGGAGGAGGAGAATTTCCCCATCACAACCCGCTGCACCCTATCAGAGAGATAGGACTCAAACCATCTGATAACAACACCAGTGAGTCCACAAAACTCACAGAGCTGATCAAGAAACACAATGTGGTCCATGGTGTCAAATGCTGATGAGAGATCAAGGAGCACAAGAACTGACCTGTCTCCTCTATCTCTAGCCCTGACTAGGTCATTATGTACCTAACTAGAGCTGTTTCTGTGCTGTGTCTAGCCCAAAAAAACTGAGTTAAATGGCTCATAGATGTTGAAGAACACAAGGTGATCCTCAAGCTGCTGTGCCACCAATTTCTCAACAACCTTGTTCAAAAATGGCAGGTTGGAGATTGGATGGTAATTCTCCAGGATGTCTGAGTCAAGGGAAGGTTTCTTAAGGAGGGGTCTCACCAGTGCCTCTTTCAGAGCCACTGGGAACACCCCTTCCACCACCAAACACCTGGCAATCCGAGTGAACACCAGGCCAACAGTCTCGGCACATCCCATTAAGAAACACATCGGGTCTGGGTCCAGTTCACAAGATGTGTGCTTCAGCTCTAAGATCACCCCAGTCACTTCGGACACCTCCACTGGCCTAAACTCCTCTCAGATAGGAGGAGTACCTCTGCTGCCACCAGTCCATCCACTGCAAGGTGTAAGCCTCCCTGCCAGAATCTCCGACCAGATAGACGACACTCTGGCAAAGAAAAACAGAGAAAACTCTTCACACAAAGTGAATGAAAAAGTCTTCTTCAGCTGCAGAGAGGCAGGATGGAGAAGCCTGTCCACGGTCTGAAAAAGCTGACAAGGACTGTTTTTCCCTGTGGCAATCTCCCTAGACAGGAATTCTGCCTTCTTACGGGTGATTGCCTCCTGGTACTCACCATAGTGGGCAAGTAGGACCAGTTTGTCAGCCTCCAGCTGGGTCTTCTGCCAGTAACATTCCAACTTTTGATCCATGATCTTCATCACCTTGAGATCCCCATCAAACCAGGGGATCTTAAGTGAGAGGATCTGGGTCATATACAAACCAGAGCAAAGACATCCAGTGCTTCAGACACCACCTTATTGTAGGCGGCCACCCCCTCACCAGTGCCAAACACACAAGCTGCCTCAACTCTAAATAGATCAGCTAACACCAGTAGTCCCTCCAGGTGTAATCCCCTTTAAGGGCAGTAGCTGACCATCTCCACAGGGGAAAGACTAGCAGGGGGTGCCTCAAACATGAACCCTACAGTGCAATGATTGGACCAAGAGGCCCGATCAGTCCTGGGGCTATCAATCACAAGACCCAGCTGGAACACCTGGTCAATGGCGAAGTCTGCTACCTCCTGCAGGAATTCTCCTCCCTGACCAGAGGGCAGTAAATAAGGAGAATCCTGCAGTCTGCACCTGGACTCCCACACACGGCAACACACTCAAGAGACCTGGTGCTACCAACCGAATGCACCGTGAAGCCCAGGTTGGCTCCGAAAATGATGGCCACACCCTTACCCCTGCAATCCTTCATCAGGTGGTACACCACAGAGTACCCGGCAGGGATGGCAGCCTCTAAAACTGGACCAGCATCGTCACCCAGCCGGGTCTCCATTATGCAAGCCAGGTCAACAGAAGAAATCAAGTCTGCAAAAATAGCGGTCTTGTTTCTCATCAACCTGGCATTGCAAAGCACTTCCCAAAAGGGGAGGGGTAGTAGTAATAATGGAACAGACGCAATATAGAGCAGGGTGTGAAAGATTACTTAGTACACTAGAAAATTATCAAAAGTGCTCTACTAACCCCACAGATGAAGTAAAAACTCTGGTTAATGGCTCAGAAGGCGTGAAAAAACACTTTAACACAGATTGGGAAGCTAGGGCTTTGACACGGCCACATCCATTAGTGCCCATGTTTTATACTCTTACCAAAATACATAAAGAATTACATAACCCTCTGGTAAGACCTACAGTGAAAATTACAGGATCAACTTTAAAAGGATTGTCTCTCTACATTGACTCCACCTCCAACCCTTGGTGGGCAACACAAAGACCTTTCTTAAGGAAACTAGAGACATTGTTTTGCTTTTAGATACATTAAACATCACACAAGCAGTTGGTGAGCTCTCTATCCTTGTAACTCTGGACATGAGAGACCTCTGCACAAGTATTCCATGCAGTGCAGGATTAACTACACTAGAGAATAAACTTAGTGAAAGGGACCCTTCAGATAAACTCCCTAATCATTTCCTACTTAGAATGGCATGGATCATCTTGGAGAAAAAACATAATACATTTGAGAATTCTTTCTTTTTAAAAAAAAAAAAAAAAAACTTTTTATTTATAGGTTTTATGAGATTACAGCAGGTACTATAATACATAAAACATAAGGGTAGGGTTTGCAGACTCACTTGCTGGATGTACAGGCATTCAATAATTGGAAAAAAGACATTAGGTCAACAAATCCAGGCAGCAAGGGGGCTGCCAATTATTTACTTAATCAGGAGTAAAGTTCAAACTCATTATGCTGTAAATGAATAACACTCTCACTTAAAAAATGTTACTAAACTAATACACCAGCATATCAGGTCCCTCGCAGGACTACTGTTTTGTTAGAGGGCTGGTAAGCATAACGTATGGAGTCAGATCTTTAACATGAGAGCCTGAGGTCAGTTAAGTTGCCGAACATCCCCACATTATAGGGCTAGAAAATCTGCCCTGCAGGGTAACAAGATTTGGCTCATCTATGGGGTCTTCTATGACCCCTAGCTATGCTAATATTTTAAGGATAATTTTGAGGAAACATTTATATACAACCCATAGAGGAATAGAAGATTTAATAAGATAGAAGTTTGGAGATGATTTATTGATGATTGTGCATATTGAATGGGACAGAGACTGAACTATCGGAGTTCTATTCATTTCCGAATTCTTGCACTAACTATTTAAAATTTGTGTTGAATCTTAGCCAACAGTCAATAATTTTTTTGGATTTGCAAATATACAAAGAGGCAACCCATTTGGGCACTAGTTTATATAGGAAAATAACAGACAGAAATGTACTTCTGCATGCATGTAGTTTTCACAAATCAAGTGTGATTAATAATATACCATATGGGCAAATAATATGCATAAAGAGGAATTGTATCAGAGAAAAGGATTACAATACAGCAGTTAATGAGCTGGAGGAATGTTTCATAGTGAGAGGTTATAATACAGGAGTTTTGGAAACAGCTCAGATCAAAGGTGATTCAATCTGGCATGATAATCTAGCAAAGGAGACTAGTCAAAGAATGACTACATAGGATAAGATTACTGTACCAATTAACTATTCAGACTAGTCTGGGACGATAAAACACATTATTTTTAAACATTGGGATGTACTACAGGCAAACATAGTGGTATAAAAGGTTTTCAATACTAAACCACTGGTAAGAATAAAAAAAACTCAGATCCATTGGTGATAGATTGTGCCACACTGTACATATGGTACAAAAAAAGGAATACAAATTATTCCAAGGAAGGACCCCTATAACTGGCAACTACCCATGTGAGAATTGCCAGGATTGCAACAATACAAGAAAAACAAAAATGTTGTATAATATATTTAAAGGAGAACACACTGAGATTTAACAGTTTATTACATGTAAGTCAGAACAAGTAATTCACCTTATAAAGTGCTGTTGCAACTTGTATTACATAGGCAAAATGACACACTCATTAAAAACTAGATTAAATGAACACAGAAGCAATACTAGAAGGTGAGTTGCTAAACACATGAGTAGCAGACACAGTGTGTTTGCTCTTCATTTTGTAGGTCTGGAAAATGTAGATAGTCCTTTAAAAAGAGGAAATATTGACAAAAAGCTTCT
Organism: Neoceratodus forsteri; assembly: GCA_016271365.2. Lineage (NCBI taxonomy): Eukaryota > Metazoa > Chordata > Ceratodontiformes > Ceratodontidae > Neoceratodus > Neoceratodus forsteri. Next base: position 754,437,137 of record CM028137.1, read on the forward strand.
AATAAGAAAAGTGTACTGGACTGACAGGTGCAGGACAATGGACCCAGCATATGGACTCAATTACACAATGGGGGGGGGAGGTAGTAACAACAACAAAAAAGGAAAGGGACCTGGGGGTAATCATATCAGATGACCTTAAGGTTAGCAAGCAATGTGAAAAGGCAATAGGGAGGGCTGTGGGTATATTGGGATGCATAGGGAGAGGCATCACCAGCAGAAAACAGGAAGTTGTTATCCCTCTGTACAGACAGTTGGTGAGACCACATCTGGAGTACTGCGTCCAGTTCTGGAGACCCCATCTCCACAAGGACATAGACAGGACAGAGGCAGTCCAGAGGAGGGCAACTAAAATGGTGCAGGGTCTGCAAGAGAAGCCGTACGAGGAGAGACTAAAGGAGCTTAATATGTATACCCTTGAGGAAAGAAGGGAGAGGGGGGACATGATAGAAACTTTTAAGTACCTCAGTGGAATCAACAAAGTCCAAGAGGGTAGCATCTTTCAGAAAAAGAGACATGCAAGAACAAGGGGACACAATTTAAAGATGGGGGAGTGGTTCCGGGGCAATGTGAGGAAGTATTTTTTCACAGAGAGGGTAGTGGATGCATGGAACAGCCTTCCTGAGGAGGTTGTGGGGTCTAAAACTGTGGGAGAATTCAAGAATGCATGGGACAGACATAAGGCAATTCTTGTGGGGGGGTAGGAAGAAATAGGCTGTTGGTTAACTAGGATCTGTGGCCTATCCTGTAGGTAGGGAAATGGGCAGACTAGGTGAGCCAAGCAGTCCTTATCTGCCGTCAAAGTCTATGTTTCTATGTTTCAATGAGGAAATGGCACGGAATGAGTTCATGTAATAAAATAGAGTTCAGTACAGCACTCCATGTGTAATTTGAGGTCATGCAGGGAGCAATGAGTACATAATATTCTGGAATGACATCTGATTTTATAAGTACAAGATTAGAGCTCAAGATGAACAGGGTTAACATGGCATGACTGACCACCATCTCTTATGCTAGCCTTTGGCTAGTAGTTAGGTGGTAGCCATTTAGCAACTCCCTTATTGTATGGAGTTGGGTGGGTCAGGATCAAGGGCTTTACCTTTGGATTTGCTTCCAGGTTCCAACTCAGTCGGCCAGTCCAGGATTATCTTCATATGGAAATTAAGAAGTATACACTTTCATACTTACAAGCAATCAGGTTTGTAACAAGCATTTGTCAATGCCGAATGTTAGCTTGCAGGCATTGGCACTGGTAGTGCAGGAGTTAGAGAGATGCATAATAAGAATGGCTCCAACCCCATCCCCACCACCATGCTGCAGAGACTGACAGGCATTGTGTTTATGCCTTTGGGTCATCAGCCATAAGGCTCATGCCATTTCACTTCACCCTACCCAGCAGACACTGACAGGCATCACAGTGCCTTGGGGTCTTCGGGCCTTATACTCCCCCATTCCATAAGGAAATACTCTGAGATGGGTGTGGTATAGGAGAATGGGGTGAATGTTGGGGCTGAAGACCCCAAGACACACCTCAATGCCTGTCACTGGCTGCAGGGGGGTGGAATGATGTAAGCATTACGACCGATGATCCCAAGTCACACCCCCAACGCCTGTCAGTCTCTACAGAGTAGGGTGTTATGGTTGGAAACCCTAATGCCCCCGATGTTTGTTGACATTTTCACTCCAGATTTTCAAAATGGGATTTTTGTTACCTCATCTCAAAAACAGTGGCAGTATCATTTCATTACTCAATCTTGAAAGGTGGTTTGCTCAGAGATTGCACCATTTGGTGCCACAGGTGTGAAAACATATTTCTGGCAGGATGTGAAAAATGTCATCTGTACTGTTCATGGGGTGGTGTGAAAAAATGGCAATGCTGAAAATCTGGAGTGAAAATATAAAAAATTGGCGAAGTTATGAATGTGCATAGATACCGCACAATGCATGCCTGTAACACAATCATTTTTAGGACTGTTTTCACCAAATTTTCAACATGGGCATTTTTGAACCTCTCCTCATGAACAGTGGCACTGTGATTTTGTTAATCTATCCCAAAAATTGATTTCCCACAGCGACTGCGCCATTCTGTACCACAGGTGTGAAAACACATTTCTGGAAGGATATGAAAAATTAAAGCTATATTGTTCTTAAGGAGGTGTGAAAAAATGGCAATGTTGGAAATCTGGACAGAAAGTATTAAAAATTGGTGAAGTTACGAGCATGAATAGAAACTGCACAACACACGCTTGTAACGCAGTCATTTTTTGGAATTTTTTCACCAAATTTGCAACATGGGCTTTTTGGGACATCCCCCTCATAAACAATGGCACTGTCGTTTCGTTAATCAGTTCCAAAAGGTAATTCCGTGCAGTGACCTCAAAATCACCTTTCAGGACAGAGAAACTAATTGACAGTGACATGTTCATGAGGTGGGGTCCCAAGAACCCCATGTTGAAAATTTGGGGCCAAAATTCCAAAAAATGGCTGAGATATCAGCTTAAGTTGAAACCCCCCATTGCCTCCCATTATGAAGCTTACCATCATTTCTTCAGTTCTCAGTTCGGCTTTGAAGACTGCAGACGTGTCCTAGTTCAGAGAAGATCATGGCTCCTGACCTCTGGAGGGTATGTATGGGTGAGGGTGCGGAGGTGGGTATGCAGAGGGAGGGTGGGGATGGGGATGGGGAGGGAAGAGAGGACGACTGTGGACTGTTTTCTTGTTTGCTGGGGGGAAAAAAAGACCACAAGGGAAGGTTTTCTTCATTTACAGGTTACACACACACAAAAATATATAGGCACACTGGGGTGGGCTCTCAGTATGCCACAATTCTGGGGGGGATACCAACACAGGGATTGGGCACCCCAATGTCAGCAAGGCATTTGGGGAGTCACATCCAATACTGGGAGTGGGCATCCTGGTGTCAGAAAGGAAAGGGGAAATGGTTTAATCAGGAAGGACACACTAAGGGGGGAAGCCAACATGGGGATTGGGCACCCCAATGTTGGCTTTTTGGGAGTGTGTGGTGGGCGGCAGAAGCCGCCATGTTATGGTGCATCACATAATGTGGGGGTGGGAACATGCCAACACAGGGACTGACCACCTTGATGTCGGCTTTCTGGGGATTGTGTGGTGGACGGCAGGAGCTGCCATATTTATTGAAATGTTTCACCAAGAAAGGCATCTAATGGAGGTGTGTCATCTGTCTGTGCAATGGCTGACCTGTCTCTGACTGCAGCAGCAGATTCATTTCAACTCCGTGGCTCTCTCTGAAACTGATGTCATCAGCAGCATGCTCACTGGTTGGCAGCTGACGGACGCACTCGCTAAAGCATCCCCAGGTTTCACCGCATCACTGACACACTTCTGAAATGTGCTACTCCCACAAGACGTTGCTTGCACATGCACGCAAGCCTGCATAAAAAAAAGTTATACAATGATATAGAGCAAAAAAAAAAGCTAAAATTATGCCTGTGGAGTGACAACTTGGATTGGTTAGGTATGTCTTCGATAGAGGTCGAGGTCCATGTCAGGCATGATAATTTATTAATTAACATTGTCTCCTTGTCTCAGGAAAACTTAATGAGATATGGGGTGCCTCAGGGGTCCATTTTAGGACCCCTGTTATTTTCATTGTTTATTAATACGTTACCTGAAATTTGCAATGACACTGAAATCATTTTATTTGCTGACGATGCGGTATTATTTTGTATTGGTACCGATGTTCAAAAATTACAGGAAAGTCTCCAAAGGGACTTTCATACTTTACATTCTTGGTTTATTCAACATAGATTGACACTTAATTCGACTAAAACTAAAGTTTAGATTTTTTCTGGTTGTAGAAACCAGATTAATTATGATTTTAAGCTTAAAGATAATTTTGGTAATGCAATTGAAAGGGTTTCCAATTTTAAGTACTTAGGCCTTATGTTGGATCAACATTTAACTTTTGATCAACACATTGTTTCACTGATTGCTCATTTACATCAGCATTTAGGTGTGTTGTTTCGTGTTAGGAAGTTTCTTAATTCTGAGACAAGGACTCTATTGGCGAACAGTTTTTTGTTTTCCTACTCAGGTATGGTTCTATTTTTTATTCCTGTTCTACTTTAAAAATATTAAACAAACTCAAAATCACATATCATAGTGTCTTACGTTTTATTACCTGTTTACCTAGGTTGACTCATCATTGTATCTTGTATGAGAAATTGGGTTGTTTACCTCTTAGTGCCTTTTTCAAACATAGGTCTTTTATTTTTTGCACAAGATTCAATTGGGTCTTGTGCCAGATAGTGTTGCTAGTCTGTTCCCCATCTCCATGCCTATTGTTACAACTAGAAACAGTACAAAAAAGGTGTTCGAGCTACCTCTGATTAGAACAAATTTTATGAAGAATTTGATTCAATTTGAATTGATGATTCAGTATAACCAATTACCTAATAATATAACAGCTTGTTGTACTATGTCTGGTTTTAAATGTACACTTGAACAAAAACTTTTGTCTGAGGTTGTTTGTAATTGTTTCTAATGTTTTGACTGAGTAATTATGTGTTTCTGTTGTTGTGTTTATGTTATAATGTTTTGTTTTGTGATTTTTTTATGTCATTGTCACTGGGCATCTGTGAAAATGGACATTTTTTGTTCACAGATGTTTTCAGTATAAAATAAATGAAATGAAAAAAATGAAAAACATACTGAAGAAAGACAAAATCAAGCCACAGTTAAAGTGTCAAATTTCCACATTTGAGCAAGCATAAAAGTTTCACACATTCCTGATGTCTCCATAATAACCAGTACCCTATTTATGGGTATGGCCAGTGAGAGCCAACATCTGCACCTGAAAAAATCAAAAACAAAAAGAAGTAAGATGCTCTGGCTGCTCTAAATGGTTTTAAAAGTAACACGGTTAAATGACTGAATGGGGACATCAAACTTAAGATAAAGATTCACAAAAGAGTAAGATTCACTGTGTTTAAAAGTTTGGTGAACTAAGTGTGATGATGAATCAGATACAAATGGAATGTAATGTATTAGCGAGTTGTTTAAGCTTCAAAATTGTTTTAAATAATCAGATAGGCACGAAAAATGTGTCTTTTTAACACCCCCTTGGCAACAAATACCAGCCTGAAGGGCATGGTCAGTGAGAGCCCGCATTCACAATATGTTATAACAAAGTAAAAGAGGTGAAATGCTATGGCCTCTCGGAATGGAAAAAGGTATTATACAATTAAAAATTGAGGGGGTGATTTCCAACTAAGGAAAAGGTAAAATTGATTTAACCGTATATCAGAAAGTAACACGGCTTAAACACCTATGTTTGTGCTTTTGTGAAGGAGCCGTGCACTTACTATACAAGAATGTGTTTATGTGCTAAATACATGTTTAGGTATCAACTCTGTTTATCAGAGGCGTTGAGCTCTCAATCCTAAAATATTACATTGTTTACTTTATTTTTTTACATGTAGTGTGCACCAAGCAGAACTGAACAACTTCTCTTGGTAAGTGGATTGAAACAACATATTTAAGTAATAGACTCTTTCTGAGAGCACTAATTTAAATAATGATTTTGGTTGAATTTCATTTATGTAGTTAAATGTCAAAAATCTAAAGGACATAAAGATTTCAATGAGAACAAAGTTTATTTTAAGGTGAGCTGTTTGAATGAATTTGCATACAGGGGATACTGGTATTTGCAATGCTGTAGTAATTACCTGGTTAAGATGCACAGAATGTATTAATTGTACTAGGTAAATTCAAACATGTGGAGGCAGTATAGTGCCGTGATTTAAGGCTCTGAGCTACAACCCTGGAGACCTGGGTTTGAATCCCACAGCCCCCACGTGCATACTGTGCTCTATGAAATGTAGACATTATTTGGTGGATATGCTATTTGTGAATAAAAACTAAACATTTTAACTAGTGGATGGGCCTTGGTATCCATCTGAGTTGGGAATTAGGATTGACAACCCCAAGGAAGACCCCACCAATGATTCACAAAGACTCCAGAGACACTAAACACTAACATTTTTTCCTTTTACTGCTTGGGGTGAGGGGTGGGGGGGAGATGTGGAGAGTTAAAGCTATGACCCCAACACCACATTTCCCTACTTTTGTGGCATTAACTTGAACCCTGACTGGTGGATTACCAAAGTTTTTTTGCAAAGAATTTCCTTTATTTTTGAGATAGTGGAATTATATTATTATTGGGACCTGCATGAAGACATGCACATGTGCAGGGCCCAAGGGTAGAAAGGAAAGACTCCATCCATCTATGGAAGTGCAGCAACAGATGTCAAGAATTCATGGTGCTGTCAGTTTGACTGCAGAAGTGCAGGGGTTTATGTTCTCTGTGCTTCCATGTAGCTGCAGATACAGGTGCACAGGGGAAATAGTCCGTCAGCCAATGCACAGGGCCCTCTGCCACCCACAGGTGCAGACGTGCAGGACATTATGCCAAGAAAAGAGTTGTCTTCACTATATGTGCAATCAAATTTCATGGCGAGAAACCAATTTAATTTATAAAACCAAAAATTAAGATACGAACATATGAACATACGAAACTGCCAGCAGAAACAGACCTCATGGCCTATCAAAGTCTGCATGAGTGCGCAGCTAGCACCCTTAGATTGCAGATGCCCCAACTTCAGGACTATTCCCCCAGTTCTCAGCACTATTCACCCAGATCCTCCCTCGTTCCCTGTCCCACACCCTTTTAAAACTTCCCACCATCTTACATGATATCACCCCTTCTGGAAGGGCATTCCACTTTGACACCACCCTCTCCCTGAAGTAATGTCTCCTCATCTCTCTCCTAAATCTTTCACCCTTTAATCTTAGCCCATGCCCCCTTGTGTCCCTACCTTTCCTCAGCTTGAACAACCCATCAGCACTGGCTTTGTTTCTCCCCTTCAAATACTTAAATGTTTCAATCATATCCCCCCTATGCCTCCTCTTTTCCAGAGTGTACATATTCAGCTCACATAGTCTGTCCTCGTAGGTTTTGCCCTCCATCCTCCATAGCATTTTTGTCACCCTCCACTGCACTCCCTCCAGCAGTTTAATGTCCTTCTTCAGATATGGACACTAGTACTGCACACAGTACTCCATGTGTGTCCTGACCAATGACCTGTAGAGGGGCAAGATCACTTCCCTATGCCTGGACGAGAATACCCTTGCAATATACCCCAGCATCTTGTTAGCCTTAGCTTCAGCTTTTCTGTACTGAGCAGAGTTGTTCATGTTCCCCATTATCAACACTCCAAGGTCCTTCTCTTCCTCAGTGTCCACCAGCCTCACCCCACCCATCCAGTAGTCCCTAATCGGGTTCTTTGCCCCAAAGTGCATAACCTTGCATTTTTTTACATTGAAGCCCAGCTGCCACCTTTTTGACAACTCTTCCAGTTTGGTTAGGTCCCCTTGTATTTGTTTCTACCCATCCACTTTATCAACAACCGCCCCCATTTTAGTATCATCTGCAAACAGACTAATTCTGTTCCCAACTTTGTGTGAGATATCCAAAATGAATAGTCCAAACAGTGCTGGAGCCAGCACAGAGCCCTGAAGTACTCCACTCGTCACTGGCCTAGGTGCTGAGAGTTTCCACACCGCCATCACTCGTTGCTGCTTCCCCCTCAGCCAGTGGGGGAGATATGCAATAAAATTCAAGTCAAGCAAATTGCACAGCAAGAAAACAGTTTTCTGCTTTGAAACAAAAAATCATGGTTTGCAATCAAATTTCATGTTGAGAAACCCATTTTCTGCTGTGAAACAAAAAATCATGGCATGCAATTAAATTTCAAGCTGAGAAACCTGTTTTCTGCTAAAAAATAAAAACTTATGGTGTGCAATCAAATTTCATGCTTAGAAACCCATTTTCTGGTAACAAATTAAAAATCATGGTGTGCAATCAAATTGTTATGCTGAGAAACAAATAATTCTGATGTACAATCAAATTTCATGCTGAGAAACCAATTTTCTGCTGTGAAAAGAAACATTAAGCTGGGTAATCAAAATGGGTTTCTGGCAGACTTTTTTTGAGTCCCAATTAAAAAACAGTTTCGCAAGTCAAATTTAGTTTTGCACCACCTTAAAGGTGCAACCAAAATAGCAAGTCATGATTCAAAAAACTGGAAAGATGTTAATATGGCCAGGAGAATTATGAAAAGAAATTTATAATCATGATTGACTAAAACAAGCCTCAGAATCTGAACCAGTATGTTTTAATGAGGTAAATTCATGATGTTTTTATGTTATGGCTGCTGTAGTAAACATTTGAATTAGTAGTTTCTCAGTGAGGTGAGAAAGAAGATGGCGGCTGTCATGAAAAAAAAAAGATATTTTGGTGTAGTGACCACAGCATGTCAAATAAATCACAAATGGCCCTGCAACACCAAATGTTTGGTGTCGTATTAGAATGTTATCTCAAAAACCCTACTGAGCATGCTCAGAACAGAAAAAAACACAACACTTTTGATCTTTATTAACTCTGGAACTGTTTCACATTTTTTTCACGGAACCTTCCACAGGCACTACTTTGCCACAGCATACTTCTAACCTGAAAGTTTCTGGAAAAAAGCCCATTCCATGTATGCTGTAGGGGAGAGCAAAAAAAAGCCCATGTTAAGTATGGGAAATAAATTAAGACATCTACAGGAAAATGACATGATCTGAGAAACCACAGAAGCTGCCATCATGAAACTTTCCACATATCTAGACCTTGCCTACTAGACAACATGGCAAAATTTCAGCTAATTTTGTCAAATGCTTTTAAGGTGCAAAGTTCGGGGATTAACATTGAACGCCCTACTCAACCCTAACTATGTAATAAAAGTGTATTATAAAAGTGTTGTGTATATATGATTTGTGAAGTAACCTACATTTGCTGCCTTAGTTTGGCATATATTAATTTTAATAATTTTCAACCTTTAATGCAGCAGTGCATGTCATGGTGATGATTTTGACCTATACTGTTTTGTTCTGTTTTATGTTGCCTCATATCTCTTATCTTGAATGATGCCCGGTTTCCCCCATTTTGATTCTGCTTTAGCACTTGTCATGCATTTTAAATAATAAAAGGTGCCCTCATTTTAATGTTTCAGACCAGGTTTTTATTAGTATTCCCAGCTGTTTCTACAAACCTGTTTTCCCATAAGGTTGAGGAGTCATTTACTTTAAGTTGTGTTTACACTAGTGCCACGTAAAAATAAATTTCCCCTGGCAGAATTACTGTGAAAATCAGAATTTTGCATTGCACTTTGACAACGGTAATGAAATTCTGATTTAGAATGATGGAATGAATGTATGTGTTGAGAAGTGAAGCACTGACCTGAGGAATGGAATTCCAAAGACCTGATCACTCTGAACTGTGAAATAATTGCATAATATGTGGAGTAATGTATAAAACTGTGGAATGGAATTCCATGGAGCTACCATTCTACAGTACATGTGTATCATTCAGCAATTCGGTCAGAAAATTTAATGGAATAAGGTAACAATTTTACAACACATTCAGAGGGATTCAGATTTCAACATAGTTGGAATTGCTGAAAATGTATTAATGTCAGGAAATTTCACAAATATGAATTTCAGAAAATATTGCAAAGTTAAGGAAATTCCGCAAATTTTCAATGAATCAGAATTACTTGATTCTGCCCCCACTAGTATACACATATGATATTCACAGTATCTCATATCCCGAGTTTGTTGTGCATCACTGAAGTTGTTTCATGCATGTCCACAGATGGGAGCTGTGGAGTAATGTGGGAGGCCTGGCACCCTCACTCAACCCAGTATAATAGTTTTTAAAAACATCCCTCCTGCTCTCTCCATCCCTCTGCTGGCTATCAATCCCTGATCATAGCCCAGAGTATCATGGCCCAGAGTATTTTCTTTTTTTTCAGTCAAGTTTGTTTCTACCTGTGGCAGTGGCAGGTAGGGCTCACCTTGACCCTGTGCCCACTGCCCCCACCATCTCCTACCAGGATTTATCTGGGCAACCAACAACCTCCACAGGTTTCCCCATTGGTGGAGTCTTGGAGGGGGAGGGACATCCTCCCCCCGGAGATGCACATCCAGTATTGGCTGTTCCAGGGTCCCTGGCTGCAGAGTGGGTGGGGCCAGCATGCAAGGCAGCATACACACCTGCCTTGCCAGTTTTCCTCTGATTTTTATCCTGATCCCTGTGCTGGGGTGTGCATGCATGTGGAGGCACACATGCATGCTGCAGAATTCCCACAGTCACCTCCCTTCCTGTGCTGCTCTGCAGACCTACATTGCCACTAGGCCTCCACCTGGTGGAGGTCATTCAGCAGTTATAACATGCCTTTCTTGCCAGAAGAGAAGAGCAGTCCATCGGATGCTCATCCTCTCCCACAGCCAGCCTCTAGCAATCTGAGATCGCGCCCGATCTTGGGTCACCGGTGTGATTGGTGGTAGCACTACTGCCACACCACCTGGCCAGCTATCCCAGAGAAGTTTCTAAAAGAGAAGGACCTCTGGATCTCTCTTCCTATCCCAGATTCCCATAACACTGCAGACAGTGGGGAGTAATTACACAGTTACAGAAAATACCTGCAATGTTCTAGTTGCCCACCGTCACAGTGATTTAGCAAAGTTGTAACGGACTGGCTCCCAGCAGATACAGGTTGATCTGTCTCAGCTGAGCTGTCCAGAGTACAGTAAACTATCAAAAAAAAGCACAGCAGATACAGTAGCTTACAGGGTGATTACTTACTTACATATGAAGGATAGGATATAAGAAGGCTTGTCATCTATTGGGACTGTCTCCTAGTAACGCAGTAGTAGTATCTATATATGCTTGTCTTCAATAAATATTTTTCTTAAAGAGCTACTCTGCACTTCTGTGTGTATTATCAGAAACATAATGTTTCCACTATAACTAGATATTAGAAAATACTTTATTTGAAATTTTCATATTTCCTTTTCAGAATTTAGAACTCATTTTGGTAGTCTACCCAAAAGCAACCCAGAGAGGTATGCGTGTGCACCAATGCTGGACCTTGTTGCAGGGTGGAGGGGATTGTTAGCCCCTGAGACTTAATGTAAACAGACAGGATGGTCCACACTCGAGGATGTATTCAGTTGCAGTTGAAAAAATAGGCAGAGAGCATCACATATGCTGAACGTTTATTATATCAATTGGTGGTAGTGCAATTCCAAAAATACAGCAACAACAGTAGTGGACTGGTTAGGATGCTACATCCAGGTACCCCACCTGGTTTAAGCTGTGATGTCCTCTGCCTAGTTTATCCAAAATGCCAGTATAAAAACCTTTTGCCTATCCCCTTTTGCCCTCAAAGTGCCTTTGTTTATGATGACATAATAATGCTTACCATAACAAGAGATTATGATGTCACAAACAGAAGTAATGAGGTAAGTTGGAAACAGATGCTTTTTTGAAAGACTCACTGAAATATGCATGATGCACAAAATAGAGAATACTGGATGGCAACTATGCAGAACCAGTGTGTTCTGCCACAGAGGGATTTTGATTCCCTCTGACCTCAAGAGTGAAGCTCAAGAGGTCCATGGGAATCAGAATCCTGAGGGGGCAAAACACACTGGTTGTGCATAGAGCTGCTCATCCTGTATTTTTTATAGTGTATAGTGCTGTGTGAAAAATGTGTTTTGTGAGTTCTTTTGCTTTCAAAATGAAACTGACTCATGCAGTCTCTAGAGGTTCTAGAATGCTGTTCTACCACAGTAGGGTAGAACAGCATTCCATGACATTGGAACTGTGACAGAACAGCATTTAGAAAGGGATGGAATTCTATACAGAACAACACTCCACTATACATTATATAGGTGATTTGATACTTTTTACTGGACCAACAGAGATTTACAAAACAAGAAAAAATAAGCTTTTGAACCTACATGGTTCTTCATCAGAAGAAAATGGTAGGTTTTTTAAAAACATCTCAGTTTAAAAACACATTTTACACATGAATGAGACAGATTATGGAAGTAATTAGGTGAGAAACACAGCCAGAGATAAGAAAACATCCAATGAATCTCTAGTTTTGTGTAGGTCAAATGTCACAAAAATATGCATAGCACTATAGATACATACAGTAGATACATAGAAATAATGGAGGAAGAAGGTCTGTCATCCCATCCAGTCTGCTCATCTTGCCAAACTACTCTGCACTGGCCTAGTAGCCATCCTTCCCCTTTGTTTCTGCCAACCTTTTTGTAACAAGCCCTTGTGCCTGTCCCATCCCTGCTTGAAGCTGTTCACTGATTTGGTCTGTACCACTTCCACTTCCTCTGACAGCTTGCTTCAATTGTCCACCACCCATTCTGCGAAAAAGTGCTTACAGACATCCCGTTTGAATCCCCCCCACATGTTTAAGTGAGCTATCGCTCTTCCCTGTAATTGAACTCAAGGATAAAAGCTCCTTGGCCTCTGCACTATTTATTCTATAGAGGTACTTATACGTATCAAACATGTCACATCTTTCCCTAAATTTCTCCACTGTGTACATGTTCAAGTCCTGCAGCCTTTCCTCGTATGTCTTGCCCTCTAGGCCATGGTCCATAGTGGTTACCCTGCATTGTATTGCTTTCATCTTGTCCCAATCTGTCCTCAGGTATGGATTCTAGGGTACCCATTCAAGTGAAGGCTACCGGAATAGTGCCACAATTCACAGAGCTAGTCTGATAAGCGCTCACACGGACAGCGAGCAGAGATTTACAGCTCTTGCTGTAAGCACTCCCCTAGTTGCTGTCTGTGGCAGGGGTCAACCTTAACATTCATTTACTAGCCCGGTACTAGTGCAGATTGCCACGGGCTAGTGCAGAATCTCTGTTACTTGCCCGGCTGGGCTAATGTAATTCCTCCTGTGGAAAGATGCAGTTCCATTCTCAACCCGGGTATCAAATAAATAAACAAATAAGTACATAAATATAACATTTAATTTAAAGCCAGGTCCTTTTCATGGAGGTTTAACTATGTGCTACCTTAGCATTAGTGAAATAAAAAAAATAGATGTCTGTGTGTAGTGCATTTACAAACTGTTTCATTTTATACCAACTACTAATTTTAGTTTTTGCAAGTAAAGATCCTTTCTCCTTTTCCTTTCCTTGTTTAGCTCAGTACTCATGGCAGGCAGATTTGTGACTGTGTCCAGGAGTAGCACAGTTCTAGGGTTGCCACCTGTCCAGTTGTAGACTGGATAATCCAGTTTTCAGGGTCCTTATCTGGTCATCCAGTTTTGATTAAATGTAGTCCAGTTTTTGGGCCATTTTGAGTGCTTAGATAGTATTAAAACTGATTGTATCACATCATTCACTGTTGCATGCATGCCCAGGTTACAAAAAAAGTTCTGATGTCACTAGTCACAGGCCTTTGTTTGTAAAACCAGTCTGTCTAAGAGGTGTAAATTATGGCCATTAAGACCATTAGCAGTAAATCAATCTAATATTTTCAACTCCGAATTTTAAGTACTGTATGGCCATCTACTGCCATGATAGGAAACAGTGTTTACACCTTTATATGCTGTATTGGGTTCCTTTTTGATTTTCCTGTATTCTCATATGTTTTAAACCCACTTTTTCAGATTCGTTTTCACATTTTTATTGCCCTTGTCACTGTGCTGATTATTTCTCTCTTAAGTCCTCAGCAGGTGCTGCTCTTATTCTTTATACTGCCAACCTGAACTTTCCATAAAATTAGCTACACCTTTACAGGCAATTGGAATAAATAGCATGAAATTATGTGTCTGAAATTGTGGAATGTGATGTCTTAGCTTTTTTTAAGAAACAGAAGTAGCTGATGAGGTAACGGGAACACAATGTAGTATTGAGGATACCACAAGTACTGATAGTTCAGTTATCAAAAAGGTGGTCAAAGCATATCAGAATATATGGCTGTAATGGAAAGCAAAAATGGAGAGCGTTTAACAGAGAGAGCAACAGGTTGTGAACGGAATTTGTACATCCAGCAGATCTGGGTTTAAATTCCCACAGTCTCCACTTGCATTCTGCGAGACCCTAAGCAAGTCACTTAACCTCCCTGTGTTCCTGGGCCAAACCTGTAAATGAATCTTGTGCCCAATGGGAGTTACCTGGTTGCCAAAGAATAAAAATAAATAAATAACAGTATGAGTTGATGCTGTTGAACTTATCCTTTTTTTTGTTTGGTGAACATTTTTTTTAATAGACTTGGGACAATCAAGTATTTGTGGGATCTGTGGCCAGGGTGGGAAAAGAAAGGAAAAAGGGAAGAAACAGACACACACACTTTTCAAGACACAACTTTGTTAACTACAAATCTGAAAATGTGGAAATATATTAAAGAAGTCAGTAACCCAGCTGACATTAACAGAAAGCAAGCTGACGAAGACAAAAAAATAAAATATCATGCGTACGAAAAGACAAAGCGAAGCCGTTGGTTCCAGCAATGTTGGCTAGAAAAATATGACCGATTGGGGTATTGTGGTGCAAAAGATCTGATGTTCTGCCATTTGTGTATCAAACATGAAATATGGTTGGGCAAGGCAGGCAATAACAATAATTTTCATTTTGGCACAGATAACTTCCGGCTTGACTTGGTCTCGTCCCATAATATCAGTGAAGCTCATGGTAGGGCAAAGGAAAAGGAGGATGCCAGCACTGCTACTCCAGGGACAAGTAATGCAGAGAGAACGCTGAAGAACATGAATGAAGCAACTTTTAACCGTCTGGATAAACTGTTTCGCACGTGCCATGCAACTGATAAGAAATGACGTCCTTTCACAGACTTTGTGTGGATGTGTAGCCTTGATGATTTAAAAGGGCTAGATATCAGTTCAGCTTATCAGGACAAATATGCCTTCAACTTTATCCACTATGTAGCCGAGGTTGAACACATGGCACTACAAGAAAAAATGATGGGAACAAAGTTCATTTCAATCATCAGTCACAGAACCACCGACTCTTCAGTCACAGAAACTGAGATAGTGTATGTGTGGTTTGCAGTTAAAGGCACAGTGCAAAATCAGTTGGTAGCTGTTCAGACTGTTGGCAGGACAAATGCGATTTTATTTGCCTTTCGTTTAACAAATCACTGTTAACCATAGCGACTGTGGGCTACTGCAAACTTCTGCAGGCTAGTGCAATCTCTTGTTCACTTGCCTGGCTGGCTAGTGCAAAAAAAAGTTAAGATTGACCCCTGGTCTGTGGTGCTGGGAAAGGAGAAGAGCACCATGATCCAGGGGCTGGCCAAGCTGTTCCTATGGCATGGAAGGCTGGGGTGTTGAGCAGCTTGGCCACCAGGGTTCTAAGCCTGGTCTCCAACCTTTTAGCCTTCCTCGGGACTTAGTTTTTTTTTTTTTTTTACATGGGCTCGTAACAGCCCTGCAAATTTTAACTTACCCCAGGATCCATTCCCTTTCAGAGTAAGAATCATTAAGATGGGGGTACGGGGAATAGAGCCCTGCATCGGAGGGGTGTAGGGGTGGATCCTCTGCAAAAAAGCGCACTTTTACTCACAAGGCCCTAGCTGACGCTTATTGTTGTGAGCACTGTTTGAACCTAGTGCCGGACTCTAGTACCTTGCACAGTATTCCAGGTGTGGTTGCAGCTCTGACCTGTACAATGGGAGAATCAGCTCCTGACTTCTACTGCTTATCTTATTCCCAGTGCAAACCAGCATCCTGTTTGCTGTGCTCACAGCTCACTTAAAATATGATGTTGTTTTTAGGCTCTCTGATGTCATGACCTATAGATCTTTTTCCTATGTGGTTTCCAGCACCACGCCCCCCATTTCATATTGCACTCTTTGGTTCCTCTTCCCAGCATGCATCGTTTTACATTGTTTTGTATTGAAGCCAAGATGCTAGATCAATGACCAGCTCTCCAAGTTGTCAGTTCCTCTCTGAGTTCCCTTATCTCTTTCTTCATGTCCACCCCTGTGCAGATATTTGTGTCATATGTGAAGAGAAAGCTTTTACCCTTGATGCTTTCCCCTATAACATAAAAAATGCTTTCAAAAGGACCTGGCCCAGCACCGACCCCTGAGGTACTCCTCTTGTTACATCATTTAATTCTAAAAATTCTCTATTAACTACTACCCTTTGTTTTCTTCCCCTCAGTCAGTTCTCTCCCCAATTTGCTAATTTTTCACCCACCTCAGTCCCTTATCTACTGGACTAGCCTCCTGTGAGGGACTGAGTCAAAGGCCTTACTGAAATCCAAGTATACATCTACTGCCAGTCCCCTGTCTGCTGCTCTGGTCAACCAGATGAAGACGTTGACCAGATTTGTATAGCAAGACCTTCCCCTTGTGAGCCCATGTCACTTGGGGTTCTTGTAACCCATTTCATTCTAGGAATTCCACCAGTACCTCCCTTAGTAAAGCGTGTATACTTTTTGCCACTATAGACATCAAGCTGGTTTGTCTATATTTCTCTGGCTTGTTCTTCCTCACACTCTTGTGTAGAGGGATCATGTCTGCATTCCTGTAATCACTAGGGACCCCCTCCCTCGGCCAGTGAGCAATTGAATATTTCTGCAAGTGGACCTGCTATCACTTCTCCTACCTCCTGCAACATCCTCAGATGTAAGCCATCAGGTGAATCAGGTGCATAGATTTATTTACTTTCAACCCTGTAACCTTTTCCAACACCCTTTTCCATTTTTTTTTACCATGCCACTTGAACCCTTGCTCTTCTCTCTTCCACTCTTAACCCCACATTCTGGCACTGGTCTATCCTTGTCCCTAGTAAATACAGAACACAAATATTTGTTCAGTATCTCTGCTTTCCTGTTGTCTCCTTCCTCCCATCCTTCCTCATTCTTCAGTCTACAATACCCACTTTGAGCTTGCACTTTTCAGGGATGTACCTGAAGAATGCCTTTTTCCCCTTGCTTCACTCTCTTTGCCAGCTGGAGTTTCATCTCCACCTAGGCCTCCTTCACCTTCTGGCTGGCTACCTTTGTTGCCTCAAGGTACTTCTCCCCTATGCTTCTCCCACCATCTTCCCTTATTCCCTCATTATCTAACATATTTAGTGGACCAATAACAGAAGAATGTAAACAAAAACTAGCAAACACTAAAGGTAGAAACATAGAAACAAAAACAACAATGGCAAAACAAGACCCATGGTCCAACCAGTCTGCCTGAGTTCCTAATTTAGCCCTAAGGCCTACTGTCCCTCCAGAGTCCCATCCCTCCCCAACCTCATCCATTCTCCTTCCACCTTCTCGCACCCTGAGCAAGCATTGTACCTTTCGTTCTGTCCCAGCCATACTTGAAACCACCACCATTTTTTACACTTGCCACTTCAGCTAGTAGACTGTTTCATGACTCCATCACCTTTTCTGTAAAATAATACTTCCCCATGTCCCTCCTGAACCTCCCTCCTGTCATTTTCCACTCATGTGCATGTTACCGTGAGCTAGTATTCAAGCCAAATAGTTCCCCGCAGTTCATTTTGTTAATTCCTTTTAGGAACTTGAAGGTTTCTGTTATATTTCCCTTCTCCCTTTTGATCTCTAATAAGCACACGTTCAGTATCGAGAGGGGCTTCTCACAGACCCTGCCCTGTTGGCCTTAATCATTTTTATCTCCCTGCACTGCACCATATCCAGCCTATCCCTATCTTTCCTGAGGTGAGGACTCCAAAACTGGATGCTCTGCTCCAGGTGTGGCCGCACTAAGGATCTATATAGGGAAGTGTTATCTCTTCCCTTCTGCTACCAGTACCCCTCCCGCTACAACCTGCATCCTATTCACTTTGTTATATGCCTTGTTGTACTGAGTCTGTTGTTTAAAGAAGTCACTGATGATAACTCCAAGGTCCTGCTCCTCCGTTGTGGTGCTAAGTGTCACCCCACCCATCCAGTACTCTGTCTTGGTATTCTCATTCCCTAGTTGCATTGCTCTGCACTTCTTGACACAACTTCTTAGAGGCAAACATAACTGCTGGAAATCTAATACTGCAGTTTTAAGCTTTTCAGGATAGTAGACAGCAGTTCTCTAAACATTGCGTACTTGTCTGAGTTTACTGCATTACTTGGTAGTGAATTCATATACCTACCACTCTCCATGAGAAATACTGTTTCTCAGGCCCCCGAATATCTTCTCTTGTAGTTGTTTATCATGCCCCTATTAGTACTTCCATTTTATTTTGTATTTAGTGTTGAATTCCAGATCCTTACATGATTCCTGATCTCCTAAGAAACCATACAGCGTAATTAAATCACCTCTTTTTCACCTTTCCTGCAGGTAAAATATGTTTAGGGTACTAAATCTCTCCCTGTATTCTACTCTGCCTCAACCTTTCATCAACCTAGTTGCTCTTCTTTTGACTTTTTCTAGCCTCTTTTTATCCTAACTTAAGGGATCTGCAAGTGTATTTCTTCACCCAGAGAGTGTAGGAGAATTTGAACCACCTGCAGGAAAAATAGTTTATGTTATACATTAAAATCCTTTAAGACAAACTGTGATACGTGCATAAGGGAAACAAGTGAGGGATGACATATGGCAGGGTGTGTGGATATAATGAAATAATACACATCTTGGGTAGTTGTTACAACCACAACCACCTGAAAAAAGCTTTGCTCCCAGGTGAATGAAATCCTGCAGTGAGTTATCCTGATGATGAAATGGGTTCTTATTCGGTGATGGAAATGAGTCAGAACCCCGGGGAATGTAGTGCAAGGTGTGAAATTGAAAGTCTGACTCAGTTACAGGAACAAAATGGGAAAGGTTTGCTCCTGCTAAAAAAAAAAAAAAAAAAACTAAAAAAGGCATAGCACTAACTAAATTAAATGTAAAAATGCAACTTATTTTATTTATTTTTTTACCATTTGTTTTACCAGGAGAGACACACTAAGCTGAAAGCTTGTTTACAGGTGTGACCTGGTAGCACAAGGAAGTTAAAGGGACACTGTCAGCTTTTTCCACTCGTTTGTGGTCTTATCCAAGCAGTGTACATTCTGACACAGACCCATCCTTCATACGTTAAAAAATGCATCCAGTGATATAGAAAAAGAAGGTTTTGTACCAGTTTTGCTACATTTTCACCAAACTCAACATTTCCTCGGTCCAAAATAGAAGCTGCCTCCACCGGAAGCATCGGCAGGTTGAGAATGCGTGTCAGGCACGAGCGCAGCCCCAATATGCAATTTTGTAGCATGCCACTTAAAATAAAAGGTTCCCCCTGTAAATTAATAAACATTGAGCAGTTTCTGGTGGCTAAAACCAAAAAACAAGCACTGTGAGCATTGCAGTTTACTTTTTTAATTGCAACCTGAAATCCCGTGCATGGGCGAGAGCGGCATGTGTCTTGAGCATGCGTGGGATCTTGTATATGCCCTTTTCGCACATGCACGGGATTTTGGGTCATGAGTAAAAATGTAAAATGCAATGCTCACAGTGCTCATTTTTGGTTTTTAGCCACCAGAAACCACTCAATGTTTATTCATTTACTGGGGAAACCTTTTATTACAAGAGGCATGCTAAAAAGTTGCATCTCGAGACTGCGGCTGCGTCTGATGCGCTGCTCTAACCTGTCAATGCTTCTGGTATGCTGTGCTTTCAGATCGGACTCCAGTTTTGTGAAAATTTAGCAAAACAGGTAACAAACCTTTTTTATATCACTGGGTGCATTTTATAACTCATGTAGGGTGGGTCTGTGTCAGAAAGTACACTGCTTTGATAAGACCACAAACGAGTGGAGAAAGCTGACAGTGCCCCTTTAAGTGACTTGCTCAACTTATAATAAGGAAACATGTCCCTGGATCCCTGTGAGGTATGTTTATTGCTACATCAAAGAGGGTGAGTTCTGCCAGTGAATGTATTTATTTATTTGAAATTACTCCAACCAGAAAAAAACCCTGAGATGTAGTATCTTCTTTTCACAGATGTCCGGAGGAGGATAACAGCAGTCCACAGGATAACATTGTCCAGCAGGAGTAATTACTAATAGGCTAAAATATACATAGGAGGGGACCAAAAAAACATGGTACAGGTAAGTACATCCGATCCAAACAATAATCAAAACTAGCTAACAAAGAGGGGTCACTGCAAGCAAAGAGCATGAGCATTGTTATGCAACACGATCATCATTGTTGGGGAGAAGGGGACCAAAACAAATACATGGAGAATTGTTTCCATTTCTAAACACTGCTTTTATTTGTAAAACTATAAGTAGCTCAGGTTACATATTGGGTCATAAAGGATTATAAAATGGGCAAGAAAATCCTGCCATCTGATTGACTGACACTGCCTGGCACTCATACATTTATCTCTGCCTAATGCCCAGGTATGAAAATGTTACAGTGGGATTTGGAGTTTGATCACATCAATCTGGAATTCATAACCTATTTCACTCATCCATTTGCCATCACAAACATGGCTGCCACCTTTACTCTTACTGAAAACCTTCAGCAAGGCCCTAAAAAGTAAAGCAACCTACAATTTCAATAAATAATTAAATATTATTTCCTCTCATGATCCACTTCTTACACACACAAACAAATTTAACATAATGAAGTACTATTCATAGTTTTAATTCATGTTTTTTTTTTTTTTTGGTTACCATGAAGAATAGCCCTCCTATCCTTACAATTTGGCCAGGGCAAACTCTGCTCATTACTCTGCCACAGATGAAACAGAGACCATGGCTCCATATAAGGCCTTCTTTTACATGTGAGAGGGTGCACATTCTGCCATAGGAATTCTGCAGAGGTTTGAATTCCTGTATTCCATTACAAACATTTCATCTATTGAATGTATAGAAAGACACATGATTGAATACTTTGATACTTGGAATAAAATACTATATAGATTTGTGTGGGAGGGCCGTAAACCACGGATTAGATGGTCTCTACTACAACTGCCAAAGGATAGGGGAGGCCTAAATGTTCCACATTTGAAACAATATGCAATGTCAGTGGGAATAACCCGTATCCTAGCATGGGTGAACCCTAAGGTCCATTTGCCTTGGAACACAAATGTATGCTTAATGACATTCAAGATCCACAGAGAATAGTTTTTACCCCACTGGCCAATCTCCCAAAATTGACAGAGTTTGCATGGGGGACAAGACAGATGCTACAAAGCTGGTTTAGATTTAGAGCTTACCTGGCTTTGGAATCAGTGTTTTATTTTTTGTGGTTGCTAACTGCGGAGACCGAATTCTTACCAAACCAATTTGACTTAACTTTCCGGATTTGGCATAGGAAAAGTTTAACATTCCTTTTTCAATTTATGGATGTTCAGGGGGTGATTTCATTTGCTCAGATGCAAAAAAAATTTGCATTACAAATTAGAGCCATTTCAGATATTTACAGGTTAGAGAGTTTCTTTTAAATAAGGGTCAACAAAAAAGTTGTCTCCGAACTCCTATGCCTCACCTTTTGAATCTCACTGTTAAAAATATTCGGGGATCTGACCAGGCCCATATGATAAGGTTGCTATATAGAGCAATAAGGGAGCTGGTGACTGACTCACCTCAGTCAGTATTAGCTGCATGGAATAAGGAATGGCCAGAGGTAGTAGCTACTAGCTTTGGATACAATATGCTCACCCCTCTCTAGGAGTCTCCCTGGCACCTTATTAGCAGGAGTTTGCCTGGAAGTCTTGAAATAGAAATTTTAATATCCCAACTAAAATATCCAAGATCTCCTCCTTAACCAATGTGGAGTGCTGGAGACAATGTGGGGAGACATTAGCTGACCAGGTTCGTATTTTTTGGAGCTGTCTGAGATTATATCATTATTAGCAGCAGATTGAGGAAGCCCTTCAGGAAATTTGTTCTCCAGACTTAAGGTTAAATCCACAGTGGGTACTACTATCAATCCCTCCCACTGGGTATAAGATGTTAAACGGGTCTCTTATACCAACCTACTTTATCATTGCTAAGAAGGCAATCACCAGATTATGGAAACAGGTCAGATCCCCTACAATAAAGAGCACGATATGATCGTAGAACATTATCTACTGGAAAGGACGATTGTGGGGACTCAGGGATGGACAGCAAAGTTTGAATTAAAGTGGCGGTCTTGGGTCTTTTATAATTCAGCAAAAGACCCCACTTTTGTCCCATGATGGCACTTACGAAGTCACAAAATAATGATCTACCTAAGACATGTATCTGGTGTTTATGGGGAATAGTCAAGATGAAGAAAAAGGAAATGGGGCAGATAGTTTATGCTTGTGTATTATATAAATGTATTGGACAAAGAATACATAAGAAGGGGAAAGTACTTTTTATATTTTTAATGCACTGCTACTGCCTGACTGTCAGAAAGATTCAGATTCTTACCACTGTAAGCCATGAAATGTATGAAAGAATATGTACCTTTAAAGTAAACAAAATAAACATAAAGTTTTAAAAAAAGAAAGACACATGATTGACAGGTGGGGGGACTACTGCCACATTTTACTAGTTACTTTTACATAAAAAAAACATGTTTTTAACAAAATAGAGTTGGTATTTTTTTTATTTCTTTTTCTCAGTTTTCACATTTTATAACTGCAATAAGACACTCCAGTGTGTGGATAGACTGAGATAACCACCCTTCCCAGGGCTGTAAGGTCCTCTGCCTGTGGTCTACGAACATATAAAATTGCCAACATATACAGACTATTTGGTCTATCTAGTCTGCTCAAGTGTGCAGCACTTCAGTCCATTAGACTACAGCTGCCCACCCCCATATGCCCCTCCCCATCTCGTGCCCCTCCCGTTTGTACCTCCCTTGAATCTGTCTCACCCCATCTTGAAGCTCCCAACACTCTGCAGTGATACTACTTCCTCTGGCAAAGCATTCCAGGCTGCCACCACCCTTTCTGTGAAATAGTGCCTCCTCTGTTCCCTCTTGAACCTGGCCACTTCCAACTTTATATAGTGTCCCATGGATTCCCTTCCACCCTTCAGACTGAACATACACCTGGTGTCTCCTCTGTTAAAACCTTTCAGGTACTTGAAGGTCTCAATCATATCCCCTCTCTCTCTTCTTTCCTCCAGGGTATACATATTGAGCTCTCTCAGTCTCTCCTCATATGGTCTGTCCCCAACCCCAGGATAATTTTTGTTGCCCTGCGCTGTACCCCCTCCAGTAGTTTGATGTCCTTTTTCAAGTAGGGTGCCAGAATTGTACACAGTACTCTAGGTGCGGTTTCATTGGGGACCTGTACAGGGGCAAGATGACCTCCCCACTCCTAGAAGTAATCCCCCTTGCTATGCACCCTAGCATCCTGTTTGCCTTTGCTGCTGCCATCCTGCACTGAGCAGAGTGGTTCATCTCCCCGGTTACCAGCACTCCCAGATCCTTCTCCTCCTTGGATTTTTTTAACGGGACACTCTCCAACCAGTAATTGTGTCCTGGGTTCTTGCCTCCTAAATGCATCACTTTGCACTTCTTGGCATTGAAACCAAGCTGCCAAATGTGAGACCATTCCTCTAGTTTTGCCAAATCCTCCTGAAGTACTTTTGCTCCCTCCTCCCATCTACCTCGGCACAAATCTTTGTGTCATCTGCGAAGAGACTGATCTTGCTCTTGATCCCTACTGCAATGTCAGCTATGAAAATGTTAAACAAAACTGGTCCCAGCACCGAGCCCTGTGGTACACCACTTGTTACTGTCCTGGGTTCATATGTCCACCCCCACTACTACCTTCTACTGTCTACCCTGCAGCCAGTTCTCGACCCATCTGACCAGTTTCTTCCCTCCTCCCAGACTCTTCGACTTGCTGGTCAGCCTACCATGTGGCACTGAGTCAAAGACCTTGCTAAAATCCAGGTAGAGGACATCCACCACATGTCAATCAATCAATCAATCAAAATCTTTATTTAATCAGGCGAACATCATTGAGCGTAGCTCATTTACAAGATGGACCTGAGTGGTCATATAAATAAGAGTACAAGTATTTTTACATAGACAAGAATAACATAAACAGTAGTACAATGACATAAAGTGATAATATACAACAATTTACATATATACAAGGCACAGTAAAATCATTTAACCTGTAAGAAAAAGGAGACAATGGGTATAGCAGGCATAATATATAAATTATAGGGCCTAATTGGCTTTTATGAGAGTATATCAGGTGATTGGAAAATAGAAATAGAACTAACATAATGGAACACGGAAAAAGGGGGTGGGAGGGTAGGCAGGGTAGGAGATTAGGCCTGATAAAAGCAATTGCAGAGTTCTGGAAATAGGGTGGAGAGCAATCTTTTGAAGGATGTTAAAGGTAAGAGGCTATTTAGCTTCATGGATTTTTGGAGTGAATTCCATGCAACTGCTAGTGAATAGCTGATAGCGGCCCTCCCAAACCGGGTGCAGGCATTGGGGACCTTTAGTATGATGAGTTTACTGATCCTTAAGGTGTATGGCCTAGAAGAAATTCGGGTAAAACAGTCTGTGATATAGGTGGGTAGTTTGCCTGATAAAGCTTTGAATATCCAGATTGCAGCATTCCTATTTCTTCTGTGTTGTAGTGATGTCCAGTTGACTGCCATATAAAGAGAGCAATGATGGGTGCTGGAGGGAAGGTCAGTAATAAATCCGATGGATCTATGATACAGGGTGTCCAGCTTATTTAAGAGGGGGAGTGAACAATGGCCATAGAGAAAGTCAGCATAATCAATGAGGGATAGGAATGATGCCTGGATTAATCTTTTTTTGGAGTCTCTGTTAAGGTAGTGTTTTATTCTAAAAAATAGACCAAGCCTTTGTCTCAGTTTTTAGTAGCTCTTCAATATGGACAGAATAGTCAAGCCTGTTATCAATCCAGACTCCAAAGGTATTTGAAGTTATCAACAAATTCCAGCTTCTCTCCAAGTAGGGTGGATAATTGTAGGGTGGTGGGTGATGGGGTAGTGGCAGAGCAACTCTTTGTGCAAAGAACATAGCTTTTGTTTTTGGCATTTAGAAGTAGCTTTTATCCAGAAGATTGTTTTGCAGGATGGAGAATTCAGATTGTAACAGCTCACAGGCTTTAGGTAATGAGGGATTGCTGACATATAATACAGTATCATCAGCAAACAGATGAATGTTAGATTGAGTGAGGTTGGCATCAATATTATTAATATAAATGGCAAAGAGGATGGGGCCAAGAATAGAGCCTTGTGGTACACCTCTTAGCAGTGGTTTTAAGGTGGATAGGTAATTTCCACTTTTTACCAGTTGTGACCTATCTGATAGGTAGCACTTAAACCAGTTGAGTGAGAGAGAATCCAGTCCTAGTGAGCTAAGGGAGGTGATTAATGATTCATGATCCACTGTGTCAAATGCTTTACTCAAATCCAGGAACACAGCACAGGTACTGTTCTTCTTATCCAAGGCAGTCTGCCAATCGTTGGTTACTTTGGCTAGGGCAGAAATGGTGCTATGCCTTGATCTAAATCCCGATTGTGCTGAATTTAGGAGGTTATTGTTGTCCAGATAGTCCCTTAATTGTGAATTTACTAATTTTTCGAGCATCTTGGATAGTACTGATAGGATGGAAATGGGCCTGTAATTGTTGAGGTCCATGGGTCACCAGAGTTAAGTAGTGGAACTACTTGAGCTGTTTTCAAGTGGAGGGAATGGATCCAGTAGTTAGGAAAGATTGAAGAGATGAGTGAGGGGCAGATAAGGCGTGTGATGCAATTTTAAGGAAGTAGGAATCCAGGAGTCTGTACCTGCACTCTTGGAAGTATCTAAATTAGAGAGGTCTTCCACTTCTTTCAAGGATATTGGGTTGAAGGAAAAAGTTGAAGTAGCCTTTTGTCCCACAGTGGATTGAAGGTTCAGGGAAGATCTCAGGAGATTTGCAGATGATGAGTCAAATGCTAGGCCAGCTGTGGTGAAGTGGTCATTGAAGGTATTTAGGATTTCTTGTTTGCCCGTAATTTCTGTATCATTTAGTAGCAGTTTGGAGGTTAAGGCAGGAGTAGAGTTTTGGCCCAGAATTCCTTTTATAGTACCCCAGAGTCTGGTTGGGTTATTGTAGGAGGCATCCAATTCAGCTCTATAATAGGCAACTTTGGCAGTTCTGATTTGTTTTGTACATGAATTCCTTGCTTTTCTGAAATTCAGCCAGTCTCTGGTATCCTTTGTTTTTCTTGCCTTTTTCCACAGTTTATCTCTGGTTAACAAGGCTGCTTTAAGATCAGTGGTGAACCAAGGGCAGGATCTTACTTTAGTTCTGATACTGGTGATTGGTGCATGAATATTGAGAGCATTAGTGATAATGTCCTTTAAGGTCTGGAAAGCTGTTTCAACTGAGGTTGTAAGGTAGAAATCTTGCCAATATATTGTATTACTCAAGTCATGGAGGTATCCTGAGATATTGAATTTCTTTTTTGACCTTTTGAGGACAAATTCTGCAAGATTGGGTGGTTTGAGTGTAGATCTTATGCCAGCTATAGGACAATGATCACTTACATCACTGTAGTACTCCTGCATCTGAATATAAGTGAGGCTTGTTTACCAACATAATATCCAGGAGTGAGCTGTTGCTAGAGTTTTTTAGGTTAACCCTGGTTGGGTCTTTAATTAGTTGTGTAAATCCATAGGCGTCACAAAAGGTTACCAATGGTGCAGATACATTAGCTAGCCAGTTTAAATTCAAATCACCAAGGATGATGGTATCTTCAGGGCCTAGATTGAGTATTGACCCTAGGTGAGATAGTAGTTTGAGGCCTGCAGAGGGGGGCCTGTAGCAGCCAATCAATTTAAATGAAGACAAGTTAGGAAGGGATATTTTGATTGACAAACATTCAAATTCCTTTGGTTCGGATGTGTTGATGAGGCAGGTTGCAGAGATGGTGTCCTTAATGTATATGGCCACCCCACCACCCCTGGAAGGGCGATCTGCTCTGAAGAGCTGATAGTTGGGAAGGTTTACAACACTGTCTTTTGTTGTAGGTCTGAGCCAAGATTCAGAGATGACCAGGAAGTCAGGTAGAGTATGTGCCACCCAAGCCTGTATAAGGAGAACTTTTAAGAGGCTGCAAACATTGAAATGTAGGAAGCTTAGGCCATTTATGGAGGATAGATCAGCAGGGAAAATAAACTTTCAATGGGGCCAGGATTTATTTCAATAGTACCAATGCAGATCAGGAGGAAGAAGATTAATTTGAGGAGGGCACCAAGGGACAGGGATAGTGAGTGGTCAGGCGTTTCCTCTTATTCCTGGGTGCCCGCTGTGTGATGGGAGAAGGTCCTGTTATATAGGTGTGAATTTTATCGTAGCATAATAATCTGATGGACAGGCATAGTGGGTTAATATAAAGCCAGGATACATGTAAGGTGCTAGAGTGTTGAATTGTTGAGAGGCTTTATGTGGATACCCCAGGGGTTGCAATGTAAAAGTGGTTGAAATGAATAAGGAATAGGTGGTTATCCATTGTGGATGGCAGGGTGGGCAGATCGTATTCACTAACTTATTCATCATGACAAGGGTATATCATAATTATCATAAGGGATTGGGGAGACGAGAGGCTCAGGAGCAAAAGGAAGCAAAGTAGCATTGTGGAGGTTAGGTATGGGTTAAGAGGAAGGAAATAGGTGTGGGCATGGATTAGAGAAATGGCGGGAGAAAGTGTATAAAGGAATCAACCGAGAGGGGAGGAGGCGGGCAAAAATTTTGCGGCTTTGCCGTACCTTTCTGCCTGCTTCTCCCAGCCTCCTGGAACCCCAGTCGGCTAAGCGGGACGCCGCCCGTCCGCTGCGACTCTGAGCCCCTCCGCTCCCTGGAACTCGAGGCTGCGTCGGCTACAAGGTGGTGGACAGAGGAGAAGGCAGTCAGCAAGGTACCTTTATTGCAGCAATCTGCAATAAGGTGCTAAAACTCAGGATTTACACAACAAAAGACTGGGAGGGTATGGGGGTTAGGCGCCTAAGCGTCTAGCCCACACAAAATTTCAAAAGACTGTAACACTATTTTAAATACAGCAAAACAACCCTTAAATCGGGCACAATACAAGAGTAAAACAGCTCTTTTTAGGTGGAATTGAGAAGAAATTAAAAAACATCGGACATCCCGGCCAGAATAGCGTTGCAAAGCCCAGTTAAAGTCTATGGAGAAGGCGCACCAATCGGAAGCAAGGCAGAGACAGCGGTCACTTTCCGATTGGTTTGCGGCTTTGCCCGTACCTTTCTGCCTGCTTCTCCCGGCCTCCTGGAACCCCGGTCGGCTAGGCGGACGCCGCCGTCCCGCTGGCGGCTCGGAGCCCCTCCGCTCCCTGGAACTCGAGGGCTGCGCCGGCTTTCTGCCTGCTTCTCCGGCCTCCTGGAACCCAGTCGGCTAGAGGCGACGCCGCCCGCTGGCGGCTCGGAGCCCCTCCGCTCCCTGGAACTCGAGGGCTGCGCCGGCTTTCTGCCTGCTTCTCCCAGCCTCCTGGAACCCCAGTCGGCTAGGCGGACGCCGCCGTCCTGCTGGCGGCTCGGAGCCCCTCCGCTCCCTGGAACTCGAGGGCTGCGCCGGCTTTCTGCCTGCTTCTCCCGGCCTCCTGGAACCCTGGTCGGCTAGGCGGATGCCGCCGTCCCGCTGGTGGCTCGGAGCCCCTCCGCCTCCTGGACTCGAGGCTGCACGGCTTTCTGCCTGCTTCTCCCGGCCTCCTGGAACCCAGTCGGCTAGGCGGGCGCCGCCGTCCCGCTGGCGGCTCGGAGCCCCTCCGCTCCCTGGAACTCGAGGGCTGCGCCGGCTTTCTGCCTGCTTCTCCCGGCCTCCTGGAACCCCGGTCGGCTAGGGCGGACGCCGCCGCCCCGCTGGCGGCTCGAGCCCTCCGCCTCCCTGGAACTCGAGGGCTGCACCAGCTTTCTGCCTGCTTCTCCCGGCCTCCTGGAACCCCGGTCGGCTAGGCAGATGCCGCCGTCCCGCTGGCGGCTCGGAGCCCCTCCGCTCCCTGGAACTCGAGGGCTGCGCTGGCTTTCTGCCTGCTTCTCCCGGCCTCCTGGAACCCTGGTCGGCTAGGCGGACGCCGCCGTCCCGCTGGCGGCTCAGAGCCCCTCCGCTCCCTGGAACTCAAGGGCTGCGCCGGCTTTCTGCCTGCTGCCTGCCTACATGTCCCCTGTCCAGTGCCCTCATAAACCAGTCATAAAAATCAACCAAGTTCGTCTGGCAGGATCTGTCTGAGACAAACCCTTGCTGCCTACTGTCCTGGAGGATGTTATCCTCAAGAAATTGCACCAACCTTTCCCTGAGGATTGTCTCCATCAGTTTTCCCACAATTGCAGTAAGGCTCACCAATCTGTAGTTCCCCAGTTTGTCCTTGGGCCCTCTCTTATGGAGACGTACCACATGTGCTTCTCTCCAGTCCCGGGGCATGTACTCCTGAGTTCAGAGAGGTATTAAACAGGTCCGCCAATGGCCCTGCAAGTACCTCTGCCAACTCTGTCAGCACCCTGGGGTCAACTCCATCTGGGACAGGTGACTTGTCCACCTTCAGGGACTTAAGTCCCTCCCTCACCCTTTCCACCGTGATTGCCCCATCTGTGGTTGCTTCTCCCCCACCCTCTCCCACCTCGCCCTTCCTCTCAGATACCGGCCCATCCCTCTCCTTGGTGAAGAC
Organism: Neoceratodus forsteri; assembly: GCA_016271365.2. Lineage (NCBI taxonomy): Eukaryota > Metazoa > Chordata > Ceratodontiformes > Ceratodontidae > Neoceratodus > Neoceratodus forsteri. The sequence goes on from CM028137.1 coordinate 754,466,644, forward strand.
TGAACAGAAATATTCATTAAGTACTTCTGTCTGTTCAGCCCCCTTTTCTACCCACCCACTTCACCTCTCGATCCTAACAATTTGATCCTTGCTCTTCCGCTTCTCCCTGATATATCTGAAGAAATCCTTTTCTCCTTCTTTGATCCCCTGCACTAACCTCTGTTCCCTAGTCACCTTTGCTGCCCTTACCACTCTGCTTACTTGTCTGGATTTCTTCACATATTCTTCTTTGTCTTCTGCCCTGTTGGATTGCTTGTAAGACCAAAATGCATTCCTCTTTTCCCTCACCTTCTCCACTACCTCTATACTCATCCAACTAGGTTTCTTGGTCCTGGCTTTCTTGCTCTGGCTCTTGACACAAGTTTTAGTGTCTTCAGCCAGTCCTGTCTTGATGACTACCCATTTTTTTCCGTGTCCATTTCTGGGTGGATTCTTGCCATATGACTTTCCAGTATGTTTTCCATCCTGCCAAAGTCAGCCCTTTTGAAGTCCAGGACCCTAGTTTTTGTAGTGGCTACTTTCCTACCCAGGTTGATTGAAAACCACACTGTGCAAACCACACTGTGCACTGGTCACTGCTTTCCAGAGGTTCCTCCACCCTTACATCCCTGACCTGTTCCCCATCTTCCAGTACCAATCTAGTATATTCCCCTCCCTCATTGACTCCATTACCCTCTGGGTAAGGAAGCCATCCTGAAATACTTCCAGAATGATCTGCTCCCTGGTGCAATTGGTTGCTGGGGTACTTCAATCCACCCCTGGTAGATTAAAGTCCCCCACCACCACTGTGCTCCCTTTGTTACTATGCCTCCTTATCTGCTCCTCCAGTTCCCTGTCAGTGTCCTTCTTCTGGGTTGGAAGTCTGTGAACAACCCCCAGACAGATCTAGCTTCCCTTTCTGGCCATGTAGTTGCAGCCAGATTACTTCTGACCTGCCCTCCTCCCCATCCTCCCTGTTACATCTTATCCTCTCCCTTATATAAATGGCAACCCCCCAGCCTTCCCTTTATCTCTATTCCTCCGGAAAAGTTTGTACCCTGGTATGGTTAGGTCCCAGTCATTGTGTTTGGTTGCCCATGTCTCAGTAATGGCAGCTATGTCCACCTCTCCCTCTGCCTTCAACACCTGCAACTCTGCCAACTTGTTCCCCAGGCTCCTAGCATTTAGTGAAACCATTCTCCACATTCCACCTTTCGTTCCTGCTTCCTTACCCTTCACTCTAACCCTATTTCACCTAAGGTCGTATTCTGTCCCTGTGGTGGGGGGTGGTCCATAGGACCCCCTCTCCTGGTGATTTCCAACTCCAATGCCTTCCCCCTACCCAGTTTAAATGATACCTCTCATTGATGAAATCCCCCAGCTCCTGCTTCAACACCTGTGAACCTGTCCTGCTGAGGTGTAACCTATGCCCTGCATAAAGATCTGTCTTATTCCATGCGACACCCCAGTCCCTCACCAATCCATACCCCTTGGTCACATACCATTCCCTCAGCCACTTGTTAAAGTCACTGATTCTTCTCTTCCTGTCTGCACTAACCCTTGGCACTGGCAGAACTTCTGAGAATTCCTGTATTCCATAACAAACATTTTATCGATTGAATGCATAGAAAGACAGATGTTTGACAAGTGGGGGGACTACGGTACATGTTACTAGTTACTTTTACAAAAAAATACCTGTTTTTAACAAGTTAAGTTGGTATGCCCCTGGATGGGTGGTTATCTCAGCCTAACCCACACCCTGCCATGTCTTATTGCTTGCATAATCAACAGTCATTTGACATGTCTTTGAGGTTACAGGAGTTTCACAGTCCATTTAAAAATACAGAGGTATTACTACTGGGAATGGGGAATAGATCAGATGGGCTGCGTACTCTGCTTCCATTCCATCTTGTGCTCCTGTGTTCTTATATAACTACTGTATCACATTGCTCATGATACATACTGCATTTTAATAAGGTGGGCTGAGCATAACAGTGTTAACTGGAAAGAGCAATACTACAAAGGGGATCAGTAGACAGTTTTAGAGGAAGCAGGGAAGGGATTTATCGACTGAGAGCAAAGACTGGTGGAGCATGTTAGACAATTAGCATCATAAAAGACAGGAAAGGGTTTCTTAAAGGCAGGAGTACAAAAACAACTTGGATGTATATGGGTTAATTTAAAGAAAAGGTCAACTACAGATTGTTGTACTTGTGTTTACACATTAAACAGATCCCGTATAATATCAGCAAGTCTGAAATGAGCTACATAAATTCGAATTCTAATATATTCCATGAGTGGAATATTAAAGGTTTGTACAGTGTGTCATAAGAAAATGGCATGCACTACAGTTGTTCCCTACTGCCTCATAGGAGAAACACTTTATATACCTATAAAAGAACACAACCACATCCTGAGTGTTCATTGATGTGTTTAAAGAACAGCTTATTGTTAATCCATGGCCCAAGGTACTTGTAGGAAATACCACCTCCAATATATCACCTGACAAGGTAGTGATAAAGAATTTAGATGGATTACAGGATTTCATGCCTCTTTGAGTGAATAGCATTGCTTTTGTTTCTAAAGGCATTAATGAGCAGCTTGTGTTTTATCAGTTTCCCCTGCAGGGCATAAAAGGCAGATTGTAGTTTATGGTTTTCTCTAGCTATTTACACACAGGATAGTATAATCTGAAAAGAAATTAGTTCAGCATCCTTAATGCCATCCTCAAGATTATTTCTATACAGCATGAAGAATAAAGGGGCTTGTACTGAGCCTTGTAGGAATCCCTTGTGGTTAGGGACCGAGAGGAGATGATAACATAAAGTTTAATTTCTTAAGAGGTAGCCACTGGGTTCACCCCCAAGAACTCCCATTTTGGGTTGTATTTACAATGTACTACTTGCATGGTCATGAGGTGTGGTGATGACTTGATCACACTGAAAATGTGGGTCCAGAATGGGCATAAATGATCAAGCTAGACCCAAAGAAAAATAAAACTGGGAAAAATAACTAAATCCACATGCATGCCATGGGCATTCATGATTTAGAGGGTTTTCTTTCCAGATTTCTGCACATTACTTGGTCATTTTGGACCCACATTTTCAAGGCGATCAAGTTGTCATCCCACCTCACAGCTGTATAAGTTGCATCTTGTAAATGTAACCTGAAATTTGTTCCTGGGGTCAACCCCAATAACACATTTTATGTTAGACTTACAATTTGCCAATTAGGTGGTCATGAGAGGGTGTGGTATCTCACTTACCTTGAAAATATGGTCCCCAAATGGTCACACACTGTCAAGTTATGAGGAAAATAAAAAAAAAAAAAGCCTTGGAAAAAAAAACAAGTCCCAAACTGCAACCCAACACTTGGTTGGAGAACTGGTGCAGAGAAAAGGGTTTCAGCTTCATTGGAGGAATGTGACCCTATACAAAGGGGACGGCCTACACCTGTCCAGGAAGGGGACCACTGTCCTCAGTGAATGATTTAAATATTTCATTGGCAAGTATTTAAACTAACAAGGGGAGGGCAGAGGGATGCAGGGAGAACTAAACTACCCACCCTCACAGGATGATGAAGTCAACATGGATGACCATAATGCTGTGATATCGCCAAAGGAAATAAAACCCATAGAGGGGGGAACAGTGGAGGACAAGAGGAAGGGGGGGTGAAAACAGGAAGGACAAACAGAGGAGTAAAAAAATAGACAGCAGGGGGGATGATAAAAGTAAAAATGGCAGACCATGGGAACGCCATGTATACCAATGCAAGCAGCCTAGGGAATATAATCCCAGACCTGGTGGCCCAGATGATAGAGTCTGACCTGGACATTGTGGCTATTGCTGAGACATGGTATACTGGTAACCATGACTGGGATGTAGCAATACCAGGTTATACTCTGTTTAGAAGAGACAGGCAGGGTGAAAAGGGAGGGGGTGGCTCTTTAAGTCATTGAGGATATTACAGCGACTGAGATACAGGTAATGCAGGGGGGTGGAGGTACTGTGGGTCACTCTTGAGACAGGAAATGGCACTGCTATTCATGTGGGCATGATATACAGACCTCCAGCATGGGGGGAGGAGGGGGACAAGATTCTAATGGAATCCATCCACACAATGGCAGCTAAAGGGGAGGTGCTGCTGGTAAGTGATTTCAGTCTGCCAGATATGGATTGGAGCATCCCAGCTGCTGCCTCAGCCAGGAGCAGGGACACCTGTACTCTGTGCATGGGGCAGGACTCAGGTAGCTAGTGCTACAGCCTACCAGGGAGGGTGCAATTTTGGACCTGGTACTCCCCAGTGTTGACAGAATTGAGGAATTCAGGGTGGGTGGACACCTGAGATCCAGTGATCATCACATGGTGTATTTCAGCAGGCAGAGTCAAGCCACACAAAGGCAAGGGTCCTGGATTTCAGGAGGTCAGACTTTACTAAGATGGGGATATATCTCAAGCATGCCCTAGCAGGGAGGGACAGATGGGGGAGGAGAGGAAGAGCAGTGGGCCCATCTGAAAGGAGCCATAGTGGAGACGACAAATCTTTGCATTAGGCAAGTAAATAAGGGCAAGAGAAAGAGAAAGTCATTATGGTTCTCAAAGGAAGTGGCAGGGATTATAAGGGTGAATGAGATGGCTTTCAGGAAATATAAGCAAACACAGCAGGAGGAGGACCGGTAGTGTACCTGTATAAACAGAGGGAGGCAGGGAAAGCAGTCAGGAGAGCAAAGGTACGAACAGAGGAAAAAATAGCACAGGAGGTAAAAAGGGGGACGAGAACTTTTATAGGTACATTAGTGAAAGGAGAAAAACCAGGGGTGGGATAGTAAGGCTAAAAGAGGAAGAAGGGGAGCTTGTGGAAGTGGGCCTGGAAAAAGCATCAATACTGAACAAATATTTTTGTTCTATATTCATGAAAGAAGGAGAAGGAGAAGGTGAGGGTCCACAGTTAGGCAACATGAACAAATATGGGCGGGAGATGGAGACCAGTCCATTTACAGAAGAGAAGAGTTCTAAAAAGCCTCACAAAACTGAAAGTGGACAAGGAAATGGGCACTATAGCAGTGTAGCGCAGTGGTTTAAGGCTCTGAGCTGCAAACCTGGTGACCTGGGTTTGAATCACACAGCCCCCACTTGCATACTGTGTGACCCTGAGCAAGTCACTTAACTTCCTTGAGCTCCCAGGTCACACCTGTAAACAAACTTTCAGCTTAGTGTGTATCTCCTGATTAAAAAAAAAAGTGGGACTGGATGGGATGCATCCTATAATATTAAGGGAACTACGGGAGGTACTGGCAGCCCTGTTCAAAGAATCACTCAATACGGGAGTGGTTCTGGAGGACTGGAGGAGGGCAGATGTTGTCCCTCTTCACAAAAGTGGGAGAAGGGAGGAGGCTGGGAACTATAGATCAGTCAGCCTCACCTCAAGAGATATGATAGAAACCTACAAATACCAAAAAGATATAAATAGGGTACCAGAGAGTAACATCTTCAAGGAAAGGAGATGTCCAGGAAGGAGGGGGCATGACATGAGGTTGGAAGGGGTAGACTAAGGGGTAACATGAGGAAATATTTCTTCATGGAAAGGGTGGTGGATGCATGGAATAGACTCCCTGCAGAGGTGGTGGGGGCAAACACAGTGGGAACATTCAAACATGCATGGTACAGGCATAGTGGAACCCTAGAAATAGGAACAAGGAGGTAAAGCCAGAGATCAGGAAGGGTCTGCGACTTTTACAGTAGGCAGAGAAAATGGGCTGACTGAATGGGCCTAGTGGTCCTTATCTGCCATCAATTTCTATGTTTCTATATATGTTCCTGGGGCAGGCAGCTTCTTGTCATGAACTGCCTGCCCTGAGGAGGTCAGTTGCTCATTAAAGGTTGCCTCTTAGAAGGTGGGTGTGGAAGCATTTACAGTGGGCCCAGACCCCTGATGTGCATCCAAAGCATGTCTAGATAGGCAGTCCTGAAGCAGTAACTGTGCCGCTTACAGATTAGGGAGCCTCCTCTTTGCTCTGATATAATGAGCAACCATTGAAACCAGTATTTGTCTTTAACTATTTGGGAGGGACAATGCTCTCCTCACTATCTGGAGACTGTGTGACCTAGTGGTTACTTAGTCCACAGGCTATTGGGATCCAGGAGACCCAGGTTCAAATCCCACCAGAACCACTTACAGGGTCAGACTGGGAAGCAAATGGTCCACCTGGAAATGGGGCTACAGTACTGACCACGGTATGCCCTAGCATACAAACTGTAGCCCTGATTTTACTGATAATGGTATGCCCTGGCATATAAACTGTAGCGTGAATTTTCAAGCATAACATAACAGCATGTATTCCATTTTGAAAAAAGCAGTCCTGTTACAGGTATGAGTTATAATATCTGACTATTTCGGAGGCTTTAGTCCCACTGATTTAAGGTGGACTCTCAGCTACCCTACAGAAATGCTGCAAGCCATGAACTCTCAGCTCCCCTCCTCTGCAGCAGTGCTGTGAGAATTGATGGGTGATGATTTAGCAAAATGCACTGCAGGCCCATACCGTAAATGCTGGCACCCAAATGCAATACTGAGGGAATGCTGTACTGTCAAGAGAGTGCTGCCCTTTGGATAACACATGAAACCGAGGATCCATCTGCCTTTTGTATTGGTGGTTCTTCAGCTGGACAGCAAAGATCCCATTGATCTTCCTGAAAAAGAGTTGGGGAATTTTCCCAGGACAGTTTTATCCCTTTCAGTAAAATATCACCAACAGCTTAATTTGATTCATATTCAGTTGGTTTCCATCCCCCCCCCCCACCAGACAAGGCTGAAAATAGACAGTATAGTCTAGCTTTCTTGTCCCAGTCAAAAAGAAAATGAGTAAATAAATGTAATATGATCCTGGCAATCCCACCTGGCAGTGCAGTACAGGTTGGCACAACTGGGCATTAGCAGAGTTTTCTAGAAAACTCATAATATTAAGACTGCCCCGATATCTACTACAGGCCTGAATACCTAGTGTTTAAAGGGGCTAGAGTGGTCTTCCTTACTGCCTTCCATCCAGTCAAAGGACATAAAGCCCAGGTTAACTACTCTGTCCTGGAATTCACGGGAATGTGAACCAGAACCGCACCCCCCAGAACACCCAGGTACTACTGCAAAAATGTTTTGGAGATTAACACCAGACATCTAGTTGTACATATCCCACCCCCACACACTCATCAAACAAAAAAGCCACCACATCCATCAAGGCTTTCCCACCCAGTCTGTAGTGGTGGCTTGGACTCTGTACCAAGGCTATTAGTGGGTGTGCTGTGGCCAAAATTCAGAATCTGGATACAATGCAAATAAAGCCAGCATCGACCTGAAACCACACTTTTAGCAGCTTTCAGAGAAAGAAAAACATGCACGACAGTTGGAGTTCACCTGATATGTGGCAATTCATTTATTCAAATACAACATGTGTCACAGTGGCTACAGTAATCCCATAAGTTTAAAAAGACACAGACTCTCAGTTCATGTCAGTTCATATCGGCATTGCAAACTAGACGCGACTCAAGCATCTCCATCCCTGTCTGGCTGTGTGCTAGGCCTAAGGTGTTTCATGTATGTGTATTTTGTCAAAAGCTGCTGGGAAACCAGCATGAAGTCTCCTTTTATCTCCATCCATTATAGTAACACACGCCACAGAAGTGCGAATGGAGTCCAAGTGAAGTGAACAGAAATGATTTAAAAAATACCTCATAAGCAACATTAAAAAGGCTTCATGTTGTAGAAGTCTTGATGATGACTTTTCTCCCACCTGAACACCTTGACACAGAGCTCAAAAAATTAATTGCCTCCACTGTATGCAAAGAACATTCTAATTTTAGATATGGTATGCTCGAGTGTCGTCTAGTCTGCAAAGCCGATATGAACTGACATGAACTGAGTCTGTGCCTTTTTAAAATTATTGGATTACTGTAGCCACTGTGATGCATGTTGCACGTCAAATAAAGGAATTGCCAGATATCTGGTGAACTCCATTTGTTCAAGTTTTTTCTTTCTTTGAAAGCTGCTAAAAGTGTGGGTTCAGGCCAGTGACAGCTTTATCTTTCTTGTATCCATCCTTCCCACCCAGGCAATACAAACATCTATCTCTGGACTTAACTGTATTCCCCGAATGCCCAGCTGGCAACAATCTTTCCACCCATCACAGCTTTCCCACTGTACTGTAAGCCTTATTTCATCTGCAGCCAGTTGCCTTCCCTAACTAAACATTAAAACAAGCAAGCTGCAACCAGCAGGCAAGTCCACCCTGACTCATTCTCTGCCTAAACTTCCCATCTGCCCACGACCACTACCATCCAGTAGCCAGTTACCCACTCCAGTTTATGTTTATAATATGTCCAACACTGCACAACAGTCCAGATTCTCCTATCACATCCTGGCCCAAATGCTGGCGTACTCACCCCAGTAGTGCTATGTGGGGTGCACTACTGGGGCGAGAATGCGCAATGCCAGGATTTGGGCCCAGAGTTGAGAAGAGGTTCAGGATCATCATGCAGCATTGGATCTATTGGTGACTAACTGCTGGAGGGTGGACTTAAGGGGTGATTATACTGTAGCCTGGCCGGGCTGAATGGGTAGAAAATCTGAGATGGGTGGAGTGGGTCACCGACAGACAAATAAGTGGGAGGCCAAAAAAAGACCCTGTTTTAGCCCCCAGATCTAGATCTACAGCTGGCTGCCCCTCCCAGTTTAGCCCCACCACCCAGTAACCCCCTTCCTACAATTTTAGCAACCCTGGCAGCCACACACAGAGCAAAGAAAACGAAAATGAACACATCTCTCTCAGCATGTTCTCATTAGGCCTATAATAACCAGTGCTGTTGGAGTTAGACTTGCCCATCAGTCGCTCTCTGCTGACTAGTCAAGACAAGACTTCCTAGTCCTGCTGCTCATCTCTCTCATTCCAAGTTCTCAACTGGTTGTCCCAGAGCATCACAGGTCAAGAGGGGCTTCAAATAAAATTATATGAGCAACAGAGACCTGTCCCAGCAGCCAGTCACTAATACCACTGCAGCTACATAACAACAGACATACAGACATGTTCTATCCTCTAGACCTGGTGATGCCATCAATCCAGCTTCATACTGGGGGATGCTAGTAGTGACTCCTGTCCTGGGACTGACAACAGTATCTAATTGCCCTGCTCCCTTTGCCTTTTATAACCAGGAAACCTGTAACTGATGGGAGTGTTGCCATGGCATCCCCAGTTATGGTAAGCACTCAATTGGTTTCTACAAGGGAAACAGTCCTTTCGCCCTTTTTTTGTTTATATATTTCCTTGGTAATAAAATTATAGCACTGCTTAGTGTTCATGATTCTGTTACCTTTAAATTTTGTTCTTATGGATCCACAATTGCCTGTACAAAACTATTTTTTTTTAAATGTATTTATTTATTTTAATTTCGGATTAACACCTTTGAGCCAGTGGTTCTTTTACACAGGTTCCATGTCATAAATCTAATACAGACAAAGAACAAATAATAAAGAAAACAGGCAACAATGAATACAGCAAATGGTGAAAGACAACTGATAGTTACATTAGGTTAGTGATCTGAGCATAGGAAATAACAAAAAATTATCCCTATACTATATCTGTACAATGGAGTGGTGCGGCCGGCAGGCCTTGCCAAACAAAATGAGCAAATGAGTGGACAAAATGCATTGGACAATGTATGCCATGGACAAGAGGCTAAAAAGGAGGGAAAGAGAAGCTGTGCTAAGGCAGCAATTGTCAGGTAAAATAAGGTGGGAGTAGGAGTAGTGGGGGGAGGATAGTAGGGAGTAGGAGGAAGAAGTGGGTTCAGCATAAGTTTGATCTTGGGATGCTAGGAAAAGCCAGGGAACATGAGGAAGTCCATAGGGGTAGAAGGGGAGGGAAATAAGAGGGGCGGCTGAGACTATAAGAAGGGGTTATGGGAGGAGAGGGATGGGGACAGGAATGGGGATATGGTGAGGGAGCTAGGGTAGTGAGTGGGCAAGGAAGTGTCCACAGTTTAAATGAATCAATCACTATGTTAGCTTTATTTTCTATTTGACCCTCTTTTAACCTTAACCTTGGTGCCAATTTTTATTTGTATACACTATCACTTTAAGATTGTCACTACATTTGTATGGTAGTGTGGGGGTTAAGACCATCCCTGAAGAAGTGAGCATGCGTGAAACTGGTCAGGCCTTTTGAGGGGAAGCAAGCACACCTACATGGCACTGTTGCTCCACGATTTTTTTTTTTTTTACTGTTAATCTGCATTAAACATGTGAGTAGCTTATACCCTTGTGGTTTTGGGCTTGGTGGATGGTGCCAGGTTGTTGTGCTCTCTCTCACTGACCACTTACTCACAAGACATGAGTAGTCCCGCTCGCAGCAAATAATGACATTATTAAAGATTTAAACCCTGTGGTCTATTTATTTTTTTCATTTTGGTAACTGGGTAGGCCCACTGGGACCAGTGTTCCCTTTTCCAGGGGTGACCCAGAATTAATGACAGGTAATACAATCTTTCAAACAGACATATACAGTGAGCATTTTTACAAAGAATAAGTGGCATACATAATAGAAGTGAAAAACAATTGACTTTGGTTATTAACATTTGACATATAGGCTATGACACTGCTCTGACCCAGAAGGATAGACAATAGTTCAACACTTTAACATTATTTACTAGAATAATTGTATATAATCTAACATTGGAACATCACATTAGCACACCTCATTAAGGACATTAGTGGAAATAAACTTGCACCACTGGGCATCAGACTGTGGGAGGTGGAAGGCTATCAGTGATAGCATGTTCCGAGGAACGCAACAGACTGGGGCCGGGAGGGCGACTTGTCAATCGGCCCCCCACAAACCAACTCCACGATTCAACTCCGCCGAGGCGCTGGCAGCTCTCTAGCCGGACGGACCTCCCTCGGACCATCTGCCTGCTGATCCTAGTCAGAGAATCGCCGCGCCAGCCAGCGAGGAGAGCTACAGGGGTCATCTCGCTCTTGCTTTTTTGAATTTGGCGCAGATGTGGGACTCGAGCGATTGGCTGCAGGAGCTTGCCGGCGATTCAGATGAGCCTTTAAAAGGCTTCCCTTCCACACAGCAACACCGAGGCATAGCGGACTGGGGGGGAGGTGACTTGCTCAATCGGGCCCCCACAAACCAACTCCACGATCCGACTCCGGTCGAGGCCGCAGCTCTCTAGCCGACGGACCTCCTCGGACCATCTGCCTGCTGATCCCGATCCAGAGAATCACCGCGCCAACCAGCGGAGAGCTACAGGGGTCCGTATCATCTTGCTTTTTTTTTTGAATTTCAAGGCTTGAATGTGGGACTCGAGCGATTGGCTGCAGGAGCTTGCTGGTGATTCAGCTGAGCCTTTAAAAGGCTTCCCCTCACACAGTGGACACCGAGGAATGCAACGGACTGGGGCTGGAGGCTAATTGCTCAATCGACTCCCCACAAACCAACTCCACGATTCAACTCCTGGGTCGAGGGCCGCAGCTCTCCTAGCCGACGGACCTCCTCGACCATCTACCTGCTGATCCGATCCAGAGAATCGCCACCAACCAGCCGGAGAGCTACAGGGGTCCGTACTTGCTCTTGTTTTGAAATTCCCACGACCGCCCTGAGTCAGTGGGATCTTAAATAGGCCGATTTTGGCTGTAGCCCTGCCCGTCTTACTATATCCTCCAATTATGGTCCCGAGGCTTACCATCCTAGGAGGAGCTCCCTGGTGATGTCTGCAGTCCGGTTTCGCCCCTAAAGCTATGACCTGCAGAACTAAGATCCTGCCATAGGGGTACCTGCTTCTCTCTCCATCTGCAGCTGCCGGTCTCACCACAGAGCGCCCCTCTCTTACCAGGGCAGATTCTTCAAACCTAACTGCTAGTCTAACTTGAGGCAGCCTGCCACTCTGGGCAACTGCCTATGACTCTGACACTTATTGACTCTTGCTTCTACCTAGCTAATCTCTGTTCACTCCTGCCAACTACAGCCTCATAGCAACTGCTTCTAAGTACTGTTAGCCTACTGTAACGCTGAGAAAAAAAAAAAATCTGTGATTGCGAAGCTTAATCATATAGCCAACTGGTTTGCTGCTTACTCTTAATTAATAATAGGAAATGTGATTGCATAGTTTAAATCCCACCTACCCCTGCTGATAGTTAAGTCTGGTCACAGTGGTACCAATACTAAAGTTAATTAATATTTAGTTAATAATCAGCCTCTTATCCAGAGTCTGATAGGGATCCTTGGTAATAATATTTGTCTCACTGGGATACTCCAACTGCACCCTGCTGTTGACTTGATTTCAGTGTCTCCCTCTAAAATTAATTGTTCTAAATAACAGTAGGTTTGACTGGGAACCGTTATCCCAAAGGTAGCAAGCCGGGCTTGCCTAACACATCTAGATTGGAGGCTGAACATTGCTCTGGTATCCTCAGCTGACGTTGCTGCATGTGCCTGCACCGCAGGGTGATGCCAGTTCCTGGTTCCTCAACCCACTAGGTCAGGGACCTGAGATCCATGCGGGTGGCCCTGAAAAGCTTCAAGATGAACCCTGGGAACTGGAACAAGGGCATCCTCTTGGCTTTGATTTATATTCTTGCCCAACTAGGGATGGATTGGCTCATTAGTAATGCCAACTGCCCCCCTTATGCCCGTGGGGGGGCGGGAATGCATATGGCAAGACACTACAGCTGCCCCTCCTCCAGGTGCAACATCCCTCTCCTAGTGGTGTATGAATTCTCTAGGAAAGGGATACTCTATCGATCCCTTCTCCTCTTTAGGAGCTTAACCCCATGCCCATCTACACTGGTTCTATCACCACTAACCCTCACTCTTCGGCGCTTGCTAGCAGCACTGCTGCTACTGGCTGGAGACATCCAGCCTAACCCAGGCCCAGGGACACCAAACGTATCTATTTCTTCCCCCATCAGATAAGGCCTGGGATGGAGCCAAGGGTCTGAGGTTGGTGCATATGAACATCCGCAGCCTGAGACCTAAGATTCACGAAGTCCAAGCATGGCTAGCTGTCTACAAACCAGACATACTAGCAGTCTCGGAGACTTGGCTAAAGCCCCACATTCTGGATCACGAGGTAGCTGCCTCTGGATACGCCTTCTACAGAAAGGACAGACCCTCGAGAAGAGGGGGTGGGGTTCTGGTATATGTAAGGAACACAATTACATCCTCCCTCATTAGCATGCCTCAAGGCATGACCCCGGACATAGAAGCAATCCTTATATGGCTCACTCTAGGTGGGGCTAAGCACCTCACAATAGGCTGCGCATATAGCACTCCCACCAATGCGCTCGGTTCTCTGAATGCGCTCCTGAAGAACCTAGCAGTAGAATCTGCTTCTGAGCTTATCTTACTGGGTGACTTCAACCTAAACTGGGCCCTTGAGGAGAAGTCTGCCATCAATGGTATATTAAATGACTCCCCGCCTCACCCAAGTCATCTCCCTACCGACCAGAATGAACCATGCATCAGGAAAGCATACCATAATCGACTGGGTCCTGGCTTCTACCCCCAGCAATGTAAAAATGGCAGGGACCTTGGCCGATGCCTTGAGCGACCACTCGTCTGTATTTGCCATCTGGAAGAACTGTGTGAATAAAGTCCTGCCTAGGATTATTACTACTAGGGACTTCTCTAACTTCCTCCCTGACCAATTCATTGGGTACCTAAATGGGATCGACTGGAGCAATATAAGACACCTTCCTAACCTGGAGGATGCCGTTAAATTTTTCCAGACATCCCTCACTAGAATATTGACCTCTTAGCTCCTATGAAAACCCACAGAGTAAAGGAAGCTGCTATAAGTGGATCTTGCCTCCTCTAAAAGCTCTGATGTCCACCGGGACAAGGCCTGGAAAAAGTACAGGAAATCGATGCTACCGGGGGACTTAGCCAGTTACAGGACCCTTAGAAACCAATGCAAAAAGGCCATAAAGTTAGCTAAAAAAGACTATATCACCAACCTTCAAAAAACTAACCTAGGCAATCCCAGGCTCTTCTGGTCGCACATTAATGAACTCCTCAAAGGAGAGCAAAAAACTACACCCAGCCCAATCTTGGCTAATGGGCAATTAATCGATGGGGATCTCTCATTGCTGAGTCCCTTAACAGTTACTTCACGAACCTGGATGCTTACAAGATGGGACCCCTGACAGGAGGAGTGAGCCAATGCTCAACAGCCCCAGACCTTGACCGCCCCTTTGTTTCACCTGAGGCTGGTCAGGAAAAGGAGGTTTGATCATCCTAAATCCCTACACTCGAGAGATCTGGGGCCCCGATGGGATCCAAACCAGAATCCTCAAGGAGGGTCTCCAGCTTAGCTAAGCCCTAATCTGGCTGATAAACCGGTCTATTATGGAGGGTCTGTACCCAAGCTTTGGAAACAGGCCCTAGTGTTCCTATACACAAGGGAGGGCCAACTGAGCCCATTGAGAACTACAGGCCCATCTCTTTGCTGTGTGTCATTGCAAAGTACAGGAGAAGCTAGTCTACTCCCAACTCCGAGAATACCTAGAAATCCACCGGGCAATCTCACCATCACAGCATGGCTTCAGAGCCAAGCATGGGGCGGATACTGCGCTAACTAAACTCTCAGCAGATGTACTGAGCAATAAATGGCCTGGGGGGGTCAGCACAGAGGCGGTCTTTATTGACCTGTCTAAAGCATTCGACTTGGTAAACCACAACCTCCTACTACAAAAATGCGCTCACTTGGCCTTGACACCCATTCACTGGGTTGGTTCAAGAGTTATCTCTCTGGACGCACCCAGAGGGTCAAGTGGGAGGACAAGTTCCAAGCTAGTTTCCACTCAAAGAAGGGGACCTCAAGGGTCAATCCTCGGCCCCTTCTTTACACTGTTCATAAATGATCTGCATACACACTGCGGAGCAATAGCGTTATCCAATGCAGCGGATGATGCGGTCATTTACAGAGCTTCCCATACTTTACCTGAGTTGGAGACAGCCCTCCAAGAAGACATCCTTCAGATGGAGGACTTGCTCACTCTGAACAAAATGGTTTTAAACACCAACAAAACAAAGGTAATGCTCTTTGGTCCTAGATCCCTGGGATCTGAGAGGTCACATCTTCTACAACTCCAGTCCAGGGGGGGTGTAAAACTTGAGGTGGTCACCTCCACCAAATACCTTGGCCTTACCCTGGACCAAGGCCTCACACTAAAAATCACATAGACCAAATCACCAAAGCCATCCATGGGAAACTTGGAATCCTTTATAGACTAAAGGACCAGATTATCCCAAGCTAGGTTAGCCATTGCGCTAAGCGTACTCCTCCCAAAGCTCACCTCACGCGGCCCCGATTCTCCAGGGCATGGCCGTGACGGAGTTAGGGAGGCTGCAGACCTTGTACAACAAGATAGTCCGCTTTGTCACTATGTCACACCCGAGGACTCACCACTGCAAGGCCCAATCTAGGCTCAGGTGGCCGTCTTTGAAGCTTGCCTCTCCTACCCAACCCTCTGCCTTACATTCAAGCTACTGGGTCCCAACCTCCCCAGCCTGAATGGTCTCGTTAGGGTGAAACCCAACCCACGCAGTGCACGCTCATCAGGCCAAACTCTCCTCATGGTTCCCAAGACTAGGACTAAAGCCGGGTCCAGGTCCTTTGCATACACGCCCTTCCACCTGGAACAACCTCCCCTTGGAGGTGCGGGGAGGCTGTGTCCGTTGCCAGCTTCCGGACAAAGCTCAAGGGACACCTGCTCAACAGGAGCACATGTCTTTGTTACAGGACCTGACCATGTACAGCCATCCTGGTAGCTCATTAGACCCCACCTTGCATAGCCATCCTGGTTGCATAACGGACCTCCCCAAAGATGGGGTGCACTTTTGTCCCTCTTATCCCCCTTCCAATTGCCACAAAGAAGCTCAACCCCAGGTCTTTAGCTACTGCTTGCCTACCAGAGCACTTCAACCTAATCACTAACTTGGGATGTAAAATTCTGTCTCATTATGTGTAACTCTATGTCCTTACTGCCTGCATGTCTTACACTACCTTGCCGCCTGTAACTTATGTATTCTTATTGTTAAATACTTTACAATTACATGACTGTACTGATCTGTTACCTGTAATTTGTTGTCTCACCCGGGTCGCCCCTGAAAAAGGGACCTCCGGGGCCCAGTGGGCCTACCCGGTCATCAAATTCAATAAATCAATCAATAAATAAATAAATATGTACATATACATTTTTCCAAGTAATACACTTTTAGACCATTTTGAATGAGTGTAGGGAGTTAGCCATTTGTAGGAATGCTGGAAGGGGATTCCAGAGATTGAGAGTGGAGTAGGTGAAAGAACTACTCCCCAGTAACGTCTTGACCCTTGGCACTTCAAGCAGTTTTTTTACTAGACGGACGTAATAATCTATTTGTGTGCTTTGGAACAAGTAGACCTGTCAGACCAGGGGGTTGTTGAGAGGAAGTCAGCTTGTAAGTAGTACATAGTACAAAGTACTGTAGTCTATATGGTAAGGCTAGATTAGGGAGGTCAGCACTTCGCAGTGGTGTTTCCTATTATGGGTCATAGCAGTGAAGCATCCTATTTTATAGTAGAGTGATTCCAGTCTGTTGCTCTCAGATTTGCCTAGGAACTGCAGCAGAAGGACCGCATAAGTGAGATTGGGTATAAGTACAATGTTTGCTATGGTGACTCTAGACTCCTGGAGGAGGTGGTAGTTTAACCTATATAGTAATCCTAATTTCTGGTGAATTGTTTGGGTCACCTAATCCAGATGTGATTTAAATGTAAGGGATTGGTCAAGGGTCAGTCCAAGGTATTTGAGAGTGGCAACAACCTTGATGGAAGAGCCAGTAGAGGTTATGAGAGGGAGTAGGGCAGATCTATCCTGACCTAAGCTTCTGGAACCAAATTGGATTGCCTTTGTTTCCTTGGCATTCAGCACCAGGTGGTTCTCTAGGGTCCATTTCTCGAGTGCAGAGAAGTCTTTCTGTTACTGGAAACTGAGAGCCTTACTATCCCTCAAGCTTCTGTACAGAACAGCGTCATCTGCATATAAGGTGAGATGACTGTCCCTGCAGTTATTCCCCAGATCATTGATGAACAGAGAAAACAGCAGAGGACCTACAATTGATCCCTGAGGTGCACCATCTATAATTGGTAGGGGACTTGACATGGCTCTGTGCCATCTGACCATCTGCGTATGACTTGTTAAGTAGTGAGAGAACTAATTAATGACATGAGAGTCTAGGCCTATCTGGTTTAGTTTTCCAAGGAGTAGTTTATGACTGACTAGTCAAAGGACTTAGTAAGGTCGATGAAGATGCCTCTGTCGGGATACTGCTGTCCAGCCCATGCAGGATATTCAGTAGAGAATTTAACTAAGGCAGTGTCTGTCCTGTGATAGCACCTGAATCCATGTTGCTAAGGAGATAGCAGGTGGTAGAGCTCTAGGTAGCCCTGCAGCTGGTTGTATACCAGCCTCTCTTGTAATTTGGACAGAGTGCAGAGCAGAGAGATTGGCCTGTAGTTGCCTGCATCTTCCCTGAGACCTCCCTTGTGGACTGGGGCAATTATTGCTTCTTTCCATTTTACAGAGATCACTCCTTCTTGGAAGGACCTGTTTATTAACATAGTGACAGGGGCCGCAATGGCAGAGGATGCCACTCTTAGGAGCCTGAGTTCTAATTTGTCTGGCCAGGCTGACCCACCCTGTTTAATTTTCTTGAGGAGGGCTTTCACCTCCATTTGCAACAATAGTTTGAGGTGGAATTCAGGATGCGAGAGGGCAGGCAGCGAGGGATTGTTAACAGCAGAGGGACAGATAAGGGTAGTGTTCTTATATTTGTCCAGATCAGTAAACTGGAGGTTGAAGGCATTTGCAGCTTGCTGTGGGTTTTTTATGGTTTGACTATTGATTACTATTGGACTCTGTGAGGTACCAGCCCCACCTTTGATCAGGCAGTTTATATGGGCCCAGAATTGTCTAGGGTCAGATAGGTTATTGCACTGGAGACACCTGATATAGTCTTGCTTAGCTTTCTTGGAATTTTTTTACACAAATTGTGAAGCTCTGTATTTAATCCAATCAGGAGAAGATTTGGACTTTTGGAATTGGGGCCCAGGCTCTGTCACACTGCGACATCAGAGTTTTTAGCTCAGGGATTATTCATTTGTAGCAATTACCCTTGCCCTTGAGATTCCTGAGAGGAACAATCTTGTCAGCAGTGGATGTGAAACAGTTCATGAAGAATTCAAGGGCATCATCGATGCTAGCAATGTTAGGATGGGACTTCAGTCAAAGTCAGCCAGAGAGACCTGGAAGGACTCTGCAGAGAAGCTAGAATAGTCTCTGGCTGAGAAGACTCTAGGTGGGTCTCTAGGAGGACAATTCTTCCAAACACAGAAGATGGGAGAGTGGTTGCTAAGGGTATCTGAGAACCTCCCCCCGAGACTTGAATGCTGTTAGAGTTGGAAACCAGCACCCAGTCTATTAAAGAGTGGTTGCCAGACTTGCCATTGTGCAGAGTTGGTTCGTTGATGAGCTGGGTTAGTTTTGCTTCTAACAATTGTGTTCTGAGCCCCTGTTCAGTGTCCCAGGACCATCTGAGATTGAAGTCTCCTAATATTATTACCACAGAGGGAGAGAGTGTTTGACCAGATGTTTTTTGAGTGCTCCAAGAGCAGGGGCAGCTACACAGAGAGGGTTGTACAGGCAGCCTATGGTGAGGATTTTTGCGCTATCTAGCATTCACTTTACAAACCATACTTCACAATCAGCAGAGTCTAGTGGTGTAAGAGTGACTGCAGCTACGGAGTGTGTCTTTGGTGTATATGATAACACCACCTCCTCTTTTTTCCTCCCTGTCTTTCCAGAAGGTATTGTACCAAGGGAGAACTATGTCATGCATCAACACATTAGGTTTCAGAGACTGCAAGAACATCTGGTTTATATAGATCAGCCCAGGACTGCAGCTCATGTATCTTCAGAAAAGGCTGCATATGTTCATGTGTGCAATCTTTAGACCCATAGAGTGTAGCCAGTTTTGATCTGAATGGGAGCATATAGTTATGTTAGAAGGGGGGAGGACCTGGGTTCATTTGAACATCCCCTGAGAATAATACCAGTAATCTGAATAGAAAGTTAGCCACTTTGGACAGCTCGCAGCAGTCTGGGGCACTTAGAGAGAAGTTTGCAGCTGAGAATAGTTTGTAGCATGCCCATTTTAGTGTCAGGACATGCATTGCTATAAGTTTTGTGTCATATCTTAGGGGTGTGGCAAGAATAATTAGGGGGGATGTCTGTGGATTTCCTGAGTGGATTGATGGCCAGAGTACCACTGAGAGTGTTATCTACCCACAGAGTTATTAGCATATATGCAAGTGCCATGGACGCACCTTTTCTAGCCATTCTATATATGTTACTTAGCTATAGCTCACAGGCTGTCTAAGGGAGTAATGGTGACTCCAGGGAAGCAACCAATGGGCAGGGCAAGAGGACAGGATAATGTACCAGGAATGCAGCTAATTAAGGTTGGATAGCTGTCACCATCAGCAAGAGGGCAGTCCTCTAGGTGAGAGCTGAGAAGTTTGTGAGTTTAGCAATCCTGATAGGACATAGGATGAGGTAGAGTCAAGTATAATGTTGTGTCTATCTACAATCAAATGTTGCTAGTTAAAACTTACTGGATACCCAGGATACCCAATTTGTAGGCATGCACAGTTGTAGCACTATCTCACACATGTGCGGGATCTTTTTCCAAGCCACTACTGCACATGCGCGTGATTTGGGTACCAGCTTTTCAAAGTATTTTGTGCTGGAACGACTCCTCGGTTTTTATTTGCAAACACATCGGACACTTTAGAATACCCTTCTCTTATAGATTTTATGTTTTTTGGCATGCCAATGTTAAAGTGTGCTGGTCGGGACTGCAGTCACCAGTAGATGTGCGTTCTCTGCACGGAGCAACTTCAAGGGGCATGGAGGTTTAAAGTCAGGATGCCAGTAATGTAAGTAATGTTTAAATCACAAAAATTGGTAAGCTGCTTACTTTTGCTTTTATTTGGATGCATTCTATAGTCACAGACTTACAATTATGTGCTTGTAGAATATCAGATGGAAATTGAGCACAAATCGAGGGGAAAAGCTGACAGTGCCCCTTTAAGTGCCTAATGTTTCCAGCTCAGTCTGGAAAACAGGAACTTGTAGCTAGCTGGTGTCATCCTGTTACGAAAGATTACAAAATATATATGTATGTTTAGTCTTTGTGGAAATTCATTAAGACATCTCTCCTGGAAGAAGTTGTACATTATTGTGCACCTTTGTTCTTGTATTTGTATTTTTCTGAAATATGCTATCCTCTTGTACTTTAACAGTATAGATGTTTAAGCTGCTTTAGTCTCTCCTCATATCTTTTCTGCTGCACACTCTGCACCATTTTGTTTACCCTCCTCTGAACAGCTTGCATTCTGTCTATGTGTTTGCGGAGATCGGGTCTGTCTGTGATTGGTTGCATTTCCTTGTACTGCCCCTATAGTTGTGTGGTGTGTGTGTGTGTGTGTGTGTGTGTGTGTGTGTGTGTATGTTTCTGCCTGTGTGTGTGTGTGCCAGTGGGGATAGGGCATGGGGAGGTGGTGTGGTGTTGGGGGGGAAGTCAGAGTTAAATTTCCTCGCTTTTGTCATTACAAAAAAACCTAACTCATGCATTAATGCAGTTTTTTGCAATTAATTTCCTGACTTTTTGAGAAATAAGAAAAATTTTAATTTTTCTCACTACACCTTAAAAAAGATAATGTAAGTTTAACATAATACTTTTTATAAACAATACCTTACCCAGCTTCAGAGGCCATCTCTGCATAGCAGCATTGCATCATGCAATTCTAGTGACAGACATTGATACCTATTTCTAGATATTTCACAAACTTTCTGCACCATTTCTCTCTGCTGCCCATACTATTAAAATGCAAAAGAAACTTCTAAAGAAATCACAGAAATTTCAGAAATAGGTAATACTGTGTGTGGCTCCTACTGCAATGCTAAAATTATAACCCAAAGAAAGCCACCATAATTAACACTACATTACTTTAATACCAACTAGTAAGTTACTGTGCCAGTCATGTTTACTATACTGTCAGGTATGCTATTACCTCAAACCTGTCTAGGCAATAACTGTATTATATACATATCTAGAATAACGAGACAAACAAATTCTTGGAAAACTATTATTCTTTATATAAAATTTGTATAAAAAAATATAAAAGTTGCATTTACAAAACAGTTTGAAAACACAAATAGAAAAATAAATACATGTTACACTCACATGGTGGGAGGAAGGGAGAATAAATAAATAATACATTAAATAAAAGTTTTGCAAAATAAAATTAAAGTGTTCCTGCACACTAAATAAATAACCAGTGGGTGGGGATATATTTCATTTCATTTATTTCAATTCTAGGACTGCAATTACCTTTGAGCCCAGGGCTCTTTTACAAAGGTTCCACATCAAAAAATATAATATAAAAATATATAACTATAAATAAATAAATATTTCTTCAAACTAAAGTATTTACAGGAACTGGCCAGGAGTCACAGAGAGGTGCTGGTCATTCAGGCTGTAGGGACTTGGACAGACAACGGTGATGAAGAAGTGGAAGGCTGCTCGGGAGTAGGTGCGGCTAGGTGCCCCTCTTCTGCAGCAGTTGTTGATGGTGTTGTTGGAGGGGCACCTTCAAGGAGCTCTTGCTGAGGTGTTTCAGAGGGCTGGTCATCCTCTAGATGCTGCAGGTCCTGGTGCAGAAGCTGGTGGATTGCTTCTGTGGCCTCCAGCTGGTTCTCAGCCAGCTGCACCATGAGACTGTGCGTGGACTCCAGCGAAGCAACAGAGGCCTCCTCCAGATCCCTGAGTGACTGAATTGCTTTGGTGAGGCCCTTGTTGCTCTGTTCGACCCACGAGTGGCAACTGTTAAAGAAGACACCAGATTTGAAACTTGACTACTTAAAGCACCAGAACACCCCCCGCGACACAGCCATACAGATATAGTCTATTTCAGTCACACAATACTGCACTGTCACACTCCATGCCAGCTTTATGTCTCTCGACACCATTTCAGTGTAGGTCTGTAATGGTGTGGTGTAACTGAGACATTGTAACTAAGTACATCAACCAGCAGAGACATACCATGTTGTGAAAACACCATTAGTGCAGTACTACGTGATGTGTTAACACCTCATCAGATTTATCAACCTCATACAATACAGTTCAAAAAATTACACTGTAACAGCATTTAACGACACATATCACAGATAAAGACACAATAACTGTATCTCAACAGTAAATTTAAGACCAATGAAGATGAATAAAAAAAACATTTTATACTCCCTGTTTCTGCATACTTGATGATCCACTATTCTCTATGCGATTCAACTTCTTGAAGAGAAATATATGTAAGCAGATATGAAATTGATAAAACCCATACAGGTCACTAGCAGGCAGACAAGTAAGATGATTTACCATATTAACATATACTGTACTCCATATTGCATACTTCATAAGAGGATATTCAGCATGGCATATAGCACTGTCCATCTAAGAATAGCTATGGATGCAGTACATATACAACTTAAATAACATTTTTCTCTGCCTTTTTCATATACAGTTTCCACAGGAAAAAAAATGTCATATCTTATATATAACATTTAGTATGCAGATTTAACATTACACAGTCCTTCCACATACCACTGTCTTATGTAATACTGCTGTCTAACCCTTTCATAAGTCCATCCTCTATTCTGTGTGTGTGTCTTTGTGTGTCTGCCCCTTACTTAACCCATCACTGAACTGGAAGGAGACTAAATCATGGAAGGTAATCCGGGAATCATATGTTATGAGTTTATGAAAGACAGATCTGCTACTGGCTGCCTGATCATCTGGCTTGAACAGTAAATACTAATCTTGTAACACCAATGGGAAGAAGGAATGGAACAAAGGTTGCACACAGTTGAAGCTCCAGGTTGCAGAGTGAAGAAGTCTGGCGCAAATACAATTAACCCAGACAGAACAGGCTGCAGCACAACCAGTTATGATCAACAACTGTGCAGGGGATATGATCAAAAGGCAGCAGGACAATGTAGCACGACTAAGAATATTCTAATAACTAATGATAGGAAGACCCAGTGACACTTTAGAAAGAACATATCACCTGGGGTTGTGGACAAACTGCACTACTACCATCAGTGAAAATTAGTATACTCACCACCCTGTACTAGTCTTTAAAAAGAAAGTCACAATGATAATAAAAAGTACTTACGCTCAGCTGGAGGCCCACCTGGACCTGCAGCTATTGAAGGATGACCTGCTGCTGGAGATTCTGGCATTACCTCCACAGAGGGTTCTAGCTCCACGATCTCTATACCCTCTGTGGAGTCTTCTCCTCCTCCTCCAGCTGTACCCTCTGCAAATGGTTCCTCCTCTGTAAAAACGTAGTAAAAGAAAACAATTAACTCATCTCTCAATATTAATATCAGTATATATAAATATATATATATCACCACTACCACTTGTACAATATCCTTAATCTTGACAACTACGATACTATGTAGTGTTGACTTCATTACAGTATACACATCTGCTCTATTAATCAGTACAGTAACTAGAATTATTAGCAGCTATATACAATCATGTGGTCTTCAATTTATACATTGTGACACTGTCTTACTTACAAAAAACACCTTAACAGCTTTATACTAATCATAATACTAAACACATAAATAAGCAGTTCTTCTGAAAACAGTTTCTCATGAAATATTTCTCCTACTACATAATATAGTCTAAAAATTGTTCTCGCTAGGAATTCCCAATCTGACAATAATTTTAGTAATAACATGATACAAACGAGATACATGAATAAATTACCTCAACAATGAGCTACACAAAGTATTCTCATGCCATGACAGACATACTAACTATTCACTAAAAATACAGTCATCAGTACATTATTCAAACTCACCAGCAGAGTCGAGAACCAGTAGCTGCTCGACTGGAGCCCCTCGAGCTGCACCTTCCAGGAGTGGTTGCAGCTGTACATGATGGGAGGATGCAGGTTCCGTTGCTGTTGTGGCTGAGTGAGAAAAAAAAAATGAATATGATCTTTAGCAATTTTAGCCTTAACATTAATATCACAATATATTGTTTTATTAGTTTGATTAGCACAACAATTTTGCACCACTTCTCTTTGCTATCCTCACTGTCAAGTAATTTGCCCACTCAATATCACATGCAGACCCTAAACCTACAGTCTATCCCTAGAGTACCAGTTTCAAACTGCAATATAAGACAGCTACCATACAATCAGTCATCAATACAAAGAACTGTACTGATGTTCTAGAATCGCAAACCTATTTTCAGTGTCCTGTGTTGCCCTGTCATAACGTTCATTACATACTAACACTAAGGCTAAGCATCCAGAGCACTGACATGATCACCATACATCTCCACTACCACTTAACACACAATACCCCATCTCTGATTTCTAAACCATGCACAAAACTTCAATATTTAAGCAATAAGGCACAAGTTGTGTGTTATCGTGTCATAACATTACTCCTGGGGTGGGTTGCCCTGGGACTGACGTTATTACCCAATAACACACCTTTGGAGTGCTCTTATTGCAATTATACAATGGCTCGCTGTTATACAAAATTAAAAAAAAAATTTAAAATCTTTTTAGTAGATTTTAGTGAGGCAGTATATCTTTGTTTCTTAAGAGAAAAGCAAATGGTAAAGGAGGTCATCCATACAGTGATGTTATTATGTAACATCATCTCTGTCTCAGGTACCCACTGACCAATCAGAATACAGGAAATTTCCTTGCCATTGTATAATTATAAATAACAACACCCTCAGCTTGCAATGTGAGTATGAACACTGAGAAAATCATAAAAATGGTTTCAGACTGTTTCCTACTGTACTTCTCTATTACATACCCTAAACACAAATTACATACGTCTATGTTTCTAAATAATATATTGAGAGCATTAAAATGTTACTACATGTGATACCTTCAAGAGTACATACATTACCATACTACCACACAAGTCTCATTATCTGCTTTCAGGGAACTAAACAAATATTTCCTCTTGCCTCTTATTTAAAAAACAGTTTCACCACAAATACAGGCCTCAGTTCATAATTACTAAACTGTTATTGTGATATACTCTTTCTTTACATATCACTACTTTCAAAAGTATTATACAACATATTATATGCTTTAAAGTTCTAAAAAAATGAGAATACTTCATTTGAATACAAAATAAAACAACCTTGTTAGTCATACACTTACAGATGATAGATACAGCACATGAGCCTGTATATTAACTTCACAATAGTTGCAAAAATATACTCACAGGTATGATGACGGTCACCGAATTCCGGTTTTCCTGCATCCTCCCTCATAGCATAAGCTATGTTGTACCACTCCCAGACACTCCTTCGCATATCACCCACTGCTGACTTTGCTTTAAAAAAGTTCTGGTGGGTGATCTTCCACTTTCTGTGACACTCGTCTGGAGATTTTGTAATCTCCTGTCTCCCCAAGGCACGACTAACCTGAGGGGAAAAAAAAAGAGAAAACTATGCTGAGTGTTTTGTCTAACACAAAAATGAATAACTTTACAAAGACCACTACCCTACCACTAATTCACCAACTCTAACAATATGGACTCATATGCACAGATTATCACATATCAAAGGAATAATACATCACATGCTTTGTTGCAGTGCTATAATGCAGACATGTGACGGAAGGGGTTAACATTGTGCACAAGGTCCAACACCAGCTCCATCCAATGACCCAGTTTAACCATTTTACCAGAACAAGAGACACCCTTTAGTTCATTTTCTTACGCAACACAACACCCTCTAGGTATATCTTAAATAAAAACATTTGTGTAACAAATATGTATATAAATATGAAACTATTATTTATTTACTTTGTTTTTATTTTACAGGAGATCCTCCATATATACTTCTACATCTGTTAACACTGGTGACAGTAAATGTGTCTCATCATACTTCAATAACACCATGGTCCGTTTGTCCACACTGCGCCAGGGAGGAGTACAAGCCTGGGCACAGCATAGCTGGGAGGTGCCATATCATGTCCTGGGTGATATTCAACAGTGCAGCGCCATGGCTCAGTACTATTCAATATGCTATCATGGCCGCCCACATTGCACATCCTGGACTGACACTGCAGTACTGCAAGTGGCAAGAAAGTAGCAGGGGGAATGCACCAGCACAACTGCAGTTTTGATAAGCAGAGGAACTGCAATATTCAGTGATGAATAAGGACATGGGTCCATAATATTTGCAAGCTACAAATGGGTCTATTAGTTTGTCATAATGGCCCCATTTGCATACAGGTGGCCTGATCCTTGGCGACCTTCACCTGGCACCCTGACAGTCTTCAGTCATCAGGGACTAACACCCCCTGCACCTCACGGGCAAAGCACCCCAGTACCTGAATACAGGAATATGTACAATACTAAATAAGTAATTAGATCTATCGGTCCTGCTCCAGAACACTATACCCAGCCCAATCATGATATATGTATACTTAAAATAAAATAAATACATCCATAGTTCTCCAATGGACTGCTCCCAGCCTAATCGCATGTTTTGTGAAAAAATAGTCATCCCCAGCAGTCCACAGGGAGCGCTCCCAAGCCCAATCGCAGACATTGTAAAAGGTAGAATCTTGTGGTACAATGGTACCCACCCACCCCACCTGCCTACTCAGACCCACCACCGCACTCTCATTCACTCAGCAATGTGTGGCAGGTCCCCACCTGCAAGCCGTCCGTCCACCCGCTGACTGACAGAGTACACTAAAGCTGTATGCCAATTGCTGCAAAGCATGGATCAATGGGCATGCATACCATACTGTACAACACATTCTCAAAATGAGAATAGATCCATTCATATATCAGGACTGTACTGTATACTATAGTGCACACACCCATTACCCCATGCTGTGGGCCCTTGGCCACACAGCTGTAGTATATTCTGTGACTCAGCAGCCAAGCAGATGGTTTTGCTGGTGGAGAGCTGCCACCTGATGTGACCAGCTGGGAGCAGGCTGGCAGGTCTCAGTGGCTGGCTGGAGAGGGGGGTACCGCTGGCCCACCAGTGTTTTCCTTTTACAATGCCCACAATCAGGCTTCTAAGTGAGTCTACTGTACCAGCAAGGAAATGTTAATTTTATTTCTAGTATACAGAAGACCACGATTAGGCTGTGTATGGTCCATTGTACCACCAAGGATCAATTTATTTTATTAATATGATACAGAACCCACAGTTGTCATTGATTACACCTATAGGCATGGAAAAAAAATACTAAACTCTCAATCAAATGAAAGACCTACCCTGCCCCATGTGTGTGTCTGGCTGAGGTTAGTCGCATGCATGACGATGCATGCATTTGCATGCTCCCTAACAGACTGAACAAGGGCCAGTACCTCTCTGTCACTCCAGGATTTTGGCATTGTCTATCTGTAATAAAAAAAGACAAAAAGATGTATCAGAAAACATTATTAGATATAATATTAATAGTGCTGTATCTTACACCTGCTTCTCTTTCTTAACACTCACAGTGAGATATGTGTAATAACTAATAAATTCTGAAGTAAAAATGATTCCATTATTAAAAGACATCAATGCGCCCCTCCGATATTAACAAAAAAGTATAGTAATCAAATATTGACACCTGAATTCACAGCTGCTACAGTATCTCCTTTAAAATTATGTAAGCTCTATTACTCATATACTGACTACATAGTGTAATAGGGCAGACCAAACAGCTACGCACCATGGAGGCACACTGAGGGTACTTCCCACTATTCCCTACACAACAGAAATAGTACTACGAGCAAGTATTAATACCAGACAGGGTGGACAATATTAGAGAACATCACACCACCTAGTGGTATAATTACAACCGACTGATCACCCTGTATGTTATTATTGTACTTTTAAAATGGTCACTGTGTGAGATGTATTAAAAATATATATGTTAGTAACTTTTCATACTAAATGTTTTATTTACTTATATGTGAAACAAGTAATCCCTTCACCTCTTCTTTTGTTGTCTTCTACACATTCTGTTTACACTCACAATCTCCCCCCAGCCGCCAGACACATAGACACAGTATTGACACTTTTGTTCAATTTCTTTGCAGACAGGCAAAAGTAGCCATGGCTACACTTACTCCCCCCGCCCCCCACCAGCAGACACAGACACAAGCAGTATTCAAATTTGAAAATATTTATTTCACTGCTTTTTAAGTTTGTTTCACTGCAGTTATTGTATAGCCAGTAGCGAGGAGCTGATGAAGTGCCTGAAACTTAACAAGATGGTAATACAACATGACACTTTGAAAATGAACAACCAAAGGTAAAAGTCACAGCAGTCACAAGAAAGTAAAATACTGGACTAGAATGAGCAAGCAACCTAAGTTAAAAGTAAGAAATCTAAATTTTTTGATCCGCACACTGGCATAGCAGTTGTAGAAAAGTGGCACATTACATAGTAAAGACTTTAGAGGCCTCAGTAACTGACAGTCAAAAAATGGCACCACATCAGTACACCAATTCAGGGTGCCCAAACATAGTGTTAGCTAATGGTGCACCTTGAATTAATAGTTTTTTCAAAATGGGCATCTACCGTACATTAATCCACCCTCCCGCTATTGGTATGAGGCAATCAGAGAGCTGGTAATGTCTACATCATTTTGTGAGAGCTCAATGAGGAAAAGGTGGACAAGACAATGGTCCCTCATAAAATACATCCTACAATACTAGAGCATAATTCACTTTAGCATCAGTGTAGTAACCTGCTGAACACTCAGGTAAAACAAAAAAGAACAATACTTACTTAACAGTAGAGTATGTGCAGAAAATCTCAAGAAATATATATACTGTATATATCTGTTGAAAGAAAAACAGAAAATGTATTACAGAACTGTCAAACAACACACACATTGTCGACAACAAAAGACAATCACTAAGTTACCCAGCGAATACGTCCCTAGCAGCACACTGTATACTGCATCAACAGCATACATGTTTTAATGCCATAAACCTTCCCCTTTCTTGGCAGTTCACCTTCAGAAACTCACATAACATTTTCATCCATACTCAGAGAATGCATCCCCTCTTAAAACCAACCATACTCAACGTTAGAAAAAATTGATATTGCAAAAAAAATGTACAATAGTAACAGTACACATACCTCACATGACATGAACAGATAACACAAAAAAACACCATTTGTACAGCAACACCCAACCAATATGTCATGTAACACCCCCAAAAACACACATCTCAACTAAAAATGAACATCTCAATCAACTCATAACAATTATTGTAACACCTGTTCGCTAAAAAAATACCACACTATCTGTGTTTCCCACAGACTCACACTCTCACATACAGACAACAATGTGCAAGATGCAAAATATTCTATTTTTTGACCATTTATATTAGCTCTAAAAAAAGCATTTTTTTTGTCAGTGCATATGTGATGTGATTGACAGGCACACTTGTACATGTACACAATCACAGTACTGTAAGGATACCATGTCAAAGGTCCCCAACAAAAATGTCATTACCAGTGTTAGAAAGATGCACACCATCTTTTAGATATAGCCAATATTTGTCATAAGTAATTTGGGGGTGATGAATGGTATGCATTCCCATAACACGAAGAAACCCAGATATTTGTATGTTCACCTTCCTGCATGATCTTTCAAGTGCAGGACAGTAATCCTCACCTTTCCAGACCATGTGCCGTGTAATGTCTGAATACAGAATTTTACAAGCTGGTAACATACTGATAAGATGCTGCAAGTCAGACTGTACAGCTTCTAATAAATCAATTGCCCTTTTGTTCCCCAAATCATTGCCTCCAAGATGGATAAGGAGTACGTCTGGTTCTGGGTGTGTCTCCAATAAGCGGTACATGGTAGGCATGAGCTGCTCTCACCTCATGCCACCCATCCCAAACCAAGACACTGAGCATCCAGGTAGGTGCAAATCATTGCCAAAATGACTACCTCTATTGAACACTGCTGCCTTTCTCACCAAACTTGATCCCACTATCCATACAGTCACTGTAGATTTTTCTGCCATGCTGAGTGAGAAATCTCAAAATCTCAGATGTAGAAATATCACAATTGTGTTTGTCTGACTACCAAGCACTACCAAGTCTAATCAGCACAATGACCAGTATTCTGTTGCATCATACAGATAAATACAGTCAAAACAATCACAAGTAGTAACCTGTTCCCAGATTGGCTCATATAGCCTAAAAGATCTAACTATGTATGTAAAGCCTCTTTCTATTGGCATTATGTTTATAAAACATTCTTTTTTGTTTTGGTGGGACAATAGTGTCTTCTCATTGGCAGAGTTCATGACTTGCCAACAACACAAATGCTCATTGGTCTAACTTATTTATTTAGATTTTGGTAACCGGGTAAGCCCACTGAAACCAGAGGTCCCTTTTTCAGGGGTGACCCGGAGTTAGTTACAGAAAAAGACACATAATAGCACTATTTATAGTAGTTACAATAGGTACACAAATACACATCAGCATCAGTTTGCAGGGGTAACAACAGGTTCACATTCAGGCTCTTATAAGCTATACATGACGTCAAGTATCACACCATTAGTAGAAAACTGAGACAATAACAGAATAATTGACAGCTTTGTTTAGGAGATTCATCAGGGATGAAGGAAGGATTAAGGCAGAGTAATGGAAAGGAGACCTGGGCTAGGAAGCTAGCGTTTGCAGCCACAGAGGCTGAGTTCGAGGAGATATACTTTGAGTCCAGTCTTAAACTGGGAAAGGGTGGGCGAGTCAATCAAGCTAGCTGGAAGGGAGTTTCATAGGTAGGAGGCAGCATATTTGAAGGAGCGTTGCCTTGGTTGGAGCAGATCTGAGGGATGTCTAGGGGGTGATTTGCAGAGGATCGCAGGGTTCAGCATTGTACTTTGGGGGTGAGTAGTCCACGAAGATGAGGAGGGGGGCCAAGAGTAGAGAATTTGAAGGCAAGGCAGGCAGTAGGGTAGGCTAGTTTGTGCCACAGATTGGGCCAGTTCAGGTCCTTAAGTGTCTCACAATGATGCCTCCTAGGGGAGGTGTTTGTGGCGAAGCGAGCCACACAGTTGTAGAGCAAGGTGAGTTTATTGAGTTCCATCTCACAGAGGAACTGCAATAGAGGGGCAACATATAGGATAGAGGGAAGGGGAGGAGATTGCAGCAGGCAATTGCTCGTTGTGCAACACAGGAAAGGGAGTTACCCAGATGGTAGAGGAGGCCAAGCCTTTGGTGGATGGACCGGGTTATGGAGTCGATGTGTGCTCTGTAGGTCATCTCTTGATCAAGGTGGACCCCAAGGTATTTGAAATTGGTCATGACCTCAACTCTTTTTCCTTGGATTGTGCTGAGCTGGAGCAGCTCACTTCTGTCAGAGCCCAGATGTCTAGATCCAAACAGGACGGCATTGATTTTTTCTTCATTGAGCTTTAGGGAGTTTGAGGAGAACCAGGCTTCAAGAGTTGAGAGACTGTTCTGCAGTTTGGTGGAGATGACATTAGGTTGTGGGTCACTGCAGTATATGACAGTGTCGTCTGCATAGAGAATGAGGTTGCTGAGTGTGCAATTGCCCTCAATATTATTGAGGAAGAGTGAGAAGAGCAGAGGGCCCAGGATAGAGCCCTGGGGTACCCCAGAGGTAATGGGTCTAGGTCCAGACTGGGTACCCCTCCAGCGGACTTTTTGGGTACGGTCATTCAGGTAGCTCTCGAACCATGAAAGCAAGTGGTCATCCAGTCCTAGGAGTAGGAGTTTGAAGAGAAGGAGATTATGGTTGACCAGGTCAAAGGCCTTGGATAGGTCAATGAAGAGGGCACCCATTGGGGAGCCTTGGTCCATAGCAGCAAGGATGTCCGCTGTAAGCCAGATGAGCGCAGTGTTGGTACCATGGCCCTTCCTGAAGCCATGCTGTACATCAGCCAGGAGAAGGTGCTGCTCTAGGTAGTCCTGAAGCTGGTTAGAAACTAGTCTTTCCTGTATTTTCGCTAGGGGGCTGAGAAGGGAGAGTGGTCTGTAGTTTCCCATTTTGTCTCGGGGACCACTTTTGTGGATGGGGACGATGGTAGCTACCTTCCACATTTTTGGGACTATTCCTTCTAGAAGTGACCTATTGATGAGGAGGGTGACAGGAAGGGAGATAGCCGGGACAGCAGCCCTCAGCAGGCAAGGTTCTAGCTGGTCATGGCCCGGGGAGGAAGTAGGGTTAATTTTGCATAGGAGAGGTAGTACCTCAGGCTGATTGACCAGCTTTAGGTGGAATTGAGGCCATGGGTGCACCCAGACCTCTCTAGAGTGAAGGGTGGACCTGGGGAGGTCGGGGGGACCATTTGGATTAGAGAAGGAGGCACAGAAAGCCTCAGCAACTATGGATGGGACATTGGTCAATGAGTCCCCTACCAGAATGGAGTCTGCTTAACTGCTTGTGGAACCCTTGAGGAGTAAGTTTATGTGGCCCCAGAATCTTTTTGGGTCACGTAGGTGACTTGTTTGGAGGTCTTTTGGGTACTGGGATTTAGCCTGTTTTGAGGATTTTTTACACTGATTACTCAGCTCTCTGCACTTCTCCCAGTCTGATGAGTTGCCGGAGGATTTGTAGGTACCCCATGCTCTGTCACGGAGGAGCATGGAATGCTTGAGGCTCAGGCTCAGCCATTTATGGCATTTTCCCTGTACCCTGAGCTTTTTTTGGGGGTGTGCATATTAGATGCAGACAAGAAGGCCTGGGTGAAATATTCAAGTGCCTCGTCAAGTGTGGGGAGGGAGATGATAAGGTCCCATTCAATTTTCCTCCGGTCGGAGCAGAAATCGGCTGGTACAAACCTACTATAGTTCCTCGCTTCTATGACCTTTATGGTAATTTTTGGAAGCTTGTTGGACCAGGTGCAAAAGATAGGCGAGTGGCCGCTCAAGGAGTCAGACATAATCCCCGCCAACAGAATACAGCCCGGACAGGAGACGAGGACCCAGTCAATGAGAAAGTGGTTACCAGTTTTAGGGTTATGTCTTGTAGGGAGGTCAATGACCTGTGTAAATGGAGAGCCAAGTATTGGGTTCTTGGTTGAGGAGGAGACTAGGGCTGGCCAGTGGAGATTGAAATCCCTGAGGATTATGGCCTCCCCCATGGTGTACTCCTCCAGGTAATTTGTTAGGAATTCAAGGGAGGAAGCAGCAGTTTGGGGTGGGAAGTAGACACACCCTATAGTAAGGGGCTTGGTGTTTCCAAGGAGGATTTTTTACAAATAGTGTTTCACCTAGGGATCCACAGAGGGGGGGAAGTCAAGCTGCAAGGCTTGTAGGGCAGTGCTGATGTAGATGATAACCCCTCCTCCCTTTTTCCCCACCCTGTTCTTTCTGAAGGTAAGGTAGCCCACTAGGTCCACTTCTACTGGCCATTATGCTCTGTCAAAGTAAGTTCCCTCTCTTTCTCAGCCAGCAGCTTAAGTGGTGAGTGGAACCATACCTTTGTAATTCACAGACATAATGTACAACAGTTTACAATTCTACTATATAAATTACCCTGTAATAGTCTCATAACTGCAGTAGAATTTAACAGTTACCAATGCCTACTAATAATTATTGTTATTCTATATGTCAAGTAAAATATATTTATCTGTGTCTGTGTTTTAACAATTCAAATGTACTATCAAATTAACCTAGATAGTACACAATTTCTTTCTGAGATAGAATTGTACAACTGGGAAAACACACACATATGTAACCAAATATTCATAATGTTGTCAGATAATCAAGTAATTCTCACAAAGTAACCCACCACTAAAATGCAGTACATCTGCTTTAGACACTAACTGTTAAGCTGTCAGATAGTGTCACAGAAAATGGGAAACTGCTATAGCCAATACTAAACCTAAAGCACAATTTCTAGCCAGAAACAATAACTCTAAGAGTAACACATTTGACAAAATTCCCAATAAGCAGGTTTAAACACTATTTTTAAATATTGAAATATCATAATACAAGTTTTAAAATCATTCCTTAGCAGTTTTTTCCTGGGACAATTCTAACTCTTGACAAACTATTTACATGGCTTTTCTAGAACTGTTCTGTGACTAAAACACATGGAGGGGAAACCATGCATTGGCAAAATGTTTAACACTTTTATGAGCATAATGCAATTAAAGTTTGATACTGAAAGAAAACCCTGTACCTCACACCAAAAAAACTGGAATACAGTGTCAAAATCAAGTACTAAACATGGCACAGTCCTTCCTAACTTGTTAATATGTGAAATACCCACTCCAACTAACTAAAAATATAAGTTTCAGCAAGTTTAATTAAACTTTGTAAAAGCACTCACTGTTATCTCCTATAGCATTTGCTACTCTAACACTGAGTCTAAAATGGCCCCAGAATGTTATTCTTTGATTCTATTAGCTCCAAAAAGTCACATGACAAAATAAGCCATTTCTCTGACCGTGAGCATGCAAATTCTTTGACTGCGACTGGCATTGTTTGTCAGGATCGACCGCGAGTGTGCAAAATATTTGATGGTGAGAATAACTCGAGACTTAATTGTCAGAGTGTATCTGGTTGAGAAAAACAGTAACTTTAATAATTTTGGAACACGGTAAATCCCGTGGGTGTTTCTAGGACTCATAAGCAAGGAATATAGTGTTAATATCTATTTTACTATGTTTACAAGTAATTCCTGCATTTTTACGATCATTGACTGCGAACCTGCAAATTCTTTCACCGCGACTCGGTTTGACCACGAGCATGCAAAATCTTTGATCGCGAGAATAATGTGAGACTTCATTGTTAAAGTGTGTCTGGTTGAGAAAAACAGTAGATTTAATAATTTTGGAACACAGTAAACCCCGAGGGCATTTCTAGGACTCATAACTAAGGAATATAGTGTAAATATCTATTAAAATGTTTTCAAAGACTTCCCACATTTTTGCGATCTTTGACCACGAGTGTACAAATTCTTTGACCACAACTTGGTTTGACCATGAGAATCGACCGCGAGCATGCAAAATCTTTGACCGCAAGAATAACGTGAGACTTCATTGTCAAATTGTCTCTGGTTGTTAAAAACAGTAGATTCTATATTTTTGCAACACAGTAAGTATGCCTTGGCATTCAGAGCACTTATAACTAAGAAATATAGAGTTTATATATATTTTTAAAAGGCTTACAAATAATTTCCGCATTTTTGACGTTCTTTAATCATGAGCATGCAAATTCTTTAATCACGACTCACTTTCACTGCGAGGATCGTCCGTGAGTTGACAATTTCTTAGATTGTGAGAAAAACTTGAGATTTCAGGAATTTAAAACGAGTACTTGTAAAAAACTCAATTTTAAAATTACATTCTCACCACAGTATATACACATGTTTATTAACACATTACAAGTCGTGTCTACCATGTTAAGTAAGCTAAGCAAGCTTCTATTGTTATTTAATGTTATTTCCATGTTCTTTGTTCATGAGCGTGCAAATTCTTTGATCACGATCATCTTTGATCATGAGGATCATTCGTGAAGCAACAAATTCTTTGATTGTGACAAAAAATGTAAAACTAACAATTTAAAACTCATGTAACTTTCTATAGCTTCACTTTCCCACACAGTTCACATCACATAAATATAAATATGTAATCACAACAAGCAGAAACATAATATAATACCTCCAACACAAGATTATTTACACCATTAGCACCTTGACACACACCCATAGCACTATAATTACCACCACTGAGTAATAGCACCCTGGCTATTCCATCATTATAATATGCTAACATAAGTGGCTGGAAAGATGTAACAACTAACATTTAACAATTGCACAACTTTCAATTTGCTAGTACCCAAGCGTATCGACCAATGAACTTGCCACACATATTCTACTTCCAAGTATTACTGTTTTACAATCTCACCCAATATTAAGACCACACTTCAGTGCACAGAATAACTAAATGTTACTACATAAAATTATACAAATCTTAGCATATAAAATAGATTTTTTTGTAACTATACTATGCTCTCAATTCCTTATGAAGTATTTGTTTTTTATTACTGTATGGTACATGTTTCTCACTACTCCATATTTTCTTTTTACTTTTTTTAGGAGACTACAACCCTGAAGAGATCAAAGAAATACTTGAGCTCTTTCATCATGGCCATTTGCTGTAAACCTTGAGCACAAAGAAAAAGTTCTAGCTGTACTGCTTGTTCATCGTTATGCCATGTAAGAATCAAAGGTAAAACTTGTCGACAGAAGCAAGAAAAATGGTCTTCTGTTCAAAGTAGACATATAAGTAAACATAGACATTTAAACAAAGATGAAACCTCCTCTAGTAAAACTACTACAAGTAGTCTTCCTAGAGAAACAGTGCAGTTACAACGTCCAGCACTGTCATCAACAAAGCATAGACATGTGAGACAGAAAAAAAATGCTAGACATGTGAGTTCTGCTGCTGCACAACACAGCAAGGCAAGTTTTTTTCAAAAAACTTGTCCATAGAGCAAAAATTGAATGTGTGCTCTCAAAAATAGTTAGACGCAAAGGGAACAGACTGCGTACTAAGATCTCATTGATGAAACTTCACTTAAGAGTAAGACAATTTGTCAATGTGGTGCTATCAATACATTCCCAATTATGGGCTGAAATGATGTCAGCCATTGATAAATTGAGTGTAAAGACTGAGGAGATGAGAAACAAAATACTGTCTTTTGAACACTTAAGCAGACAAAATATCTCTGTTGTGTTTCAATGAGACTGGTTTCTTTCAGAGTACTCAAAGCATTCTTCTGGGAAGAGACATACCATGCACACAACAGAAACTTCAGTTTCACAATTGATGAACAGGGAAAAGTGCAGAATGTCTTAGCTCTATCTCATGAAACCCTTCACTAGGAGAATGACGATCAAGTTGAACAGGTTGAAAATGATCCAAAGTCGTCAGCTAAGAAATGGGCATCTGACAACACATGTAATGTTAGAGAAGAATCAATCTTGCCTATTCAAAGTTTTCTCTCAACATTTCTAACCACCGAGAGATCTGAACGACATACACTGCTTCACACCATTGACAAGTGTGAGATTCAGCCTCACAAAGGCCTAATGGGTCACTCCCTTGCATGCTTAGAGAGCATGAACTGTGACAGCACATTCCATCACTTCCGTATGCTGGCAGTGCATAACTCTGGCATCCAAAAATTT
Source organism: Neoceratodus forsteri (assembly GCA_016271365.2). Lineage (NCBI taxonomy): Eukaryota > Metazoa > Chordata > Ceratodontiformes > Ceratodontidae > Neoceratodus > Neoceratodus forsteri. The sequence goes on from CM028137.1 coordinate 754,503,973, forward strand.
ATACAAAGGTTATATCGAGTAAGATCTGCCATCCGAGACTACATGCAATTCCAAGCATTGCTCGATGATGGAGATGTGGAAGGACTTCTGGAGTTAATTAAACAGTTGCAAAGAACCTATAGATTGAGGTCTACTGCTACTGTCCATGAACAAACAAACACAGTCCACACATCACTGGTGCAAGAAGATCACCTTCTGAGACATTTTGGTTGCGAGTTTGCTAAATTTGAAATTAGCAAAACACAAAAATTCAATGTAATCTGTGTATAATGTGAAAGCTTGTTTTACAAACACTTATGTATCACAGTGGACCTGCAAAGAACTCCACACTGGAATGCTATGTGGAGGCATCTCCATGCATACCTTCTCTTAAAGTCTGACTTTGAAGAAGTTGCAACTGTGTCACTCTGTTCTTTCTGTCATAACAAGATTAAGAGTGACAGTTTGCCTCCTCAGTCTGTACTTAATAAAATGGAAGTTGAACCAACTCCTGATGAGATAGCAGTCTTGAACTTGTTTGAAAGGATTCTCATTCAGACCATGAAGCCATTTCAAACAATCATTAGGCTGAACACAAAGACGTGAGACCTACCAAACAAAGAACTGGTACGCTCTCTCAAAGGTTCTGTTGTCTACTTGCCTTTACCTTTGCAATAAAATGTCAACACTATTTCTCAGGACAATAGTGTAGTTACCTTGGTAAATGGTGTACCAACAAAGGCAAAAATAATATGGCAGGACATAGTCAATGTAGACAAGGTAAAGCATGCTTTGCAATACCTAAAAGAGTACAATTGTTTTTATGCTGACATTGACATTGATGCATTTGGTGGTCTTTCTACATATATTGCTGCAGAGAACTCTGACAAAGCAATACTGGATAAAGTTGACATTGCAACTGTACACAATGGCCTGGATATTCAAACTGCGCCATTCTGAGGCGCAAGCCCATGCGCTGCTCAAAATAGTTGCGCAGGGGTGTGGCAAGGGTGATATTCAAAGGAGTTGCGCAATTGCGCACTCCTTTGAATATCACTCCCCAACCACAACACTTGCACATGGCGCTGATGGAACTTGCACCACCGCAAGTTGCCAGAGATGAGCATTAAACATGCGTGTGTCGTAGTACCATTGCGCCATGCGCAAATTTCCGATATTCAAAAGGTGACATGCAAATGGGGCCATAATTTATGCAAGGCACAGGGGCCATTGCATCTATTTATGGCCCCGCCCCATTTGCATGCTATTTAGAGGTGCGCCGATCTCAGGACTTGGCGCCTGGCCCCCGTTAGGCAGCAGCCGGGACCGACGCGACATGCAAGCCCAATTATGGCATTACAGTGTTACGTAACAATTTCCACGACTCGGCCCGACAGCGGCATAACATGTGTGATCCTCATGCAAGCTCGATCATCGGCAGACATGTCGACAGTCTTCTGGTGTTTTAGAAACTTTCACCACGAAAGTTTCATTCTTCATTGCCGGTGGTGACAGCATCCCACCCGCTCAGCCGCCAGCTTCCGCCGAGCCGATCGTCCGTACGCTGCATTGCGTAGAGTTACAGCCAATGGGCTTGCAGCTCATGCCAGCACATGACAACCACAGATTTCAGAATGAACATCATTCACAAATTGACTGTCATGTACAGTATGGCTGCAAGCCCATTGGCTGTAGCTCTGCACCACTGGCGGCAGCCCTACCGGACAGTCAGTCGGCTGGCAGCGGGCAGCAGGCGGGTGGATGCTGTCACCACCGCTGGGCGTGGGGAGTGGGGTGGAGGGCTTCATGGGTGGGGGGGACACTAGACACCAGGGAGATGTTTGGGGGTTTGTGATGATTCTCGCCCAGCGATCAGGCTTTACGGTCCACTGGACCACCAGGGAGATATCGGGGTTGGGGTTAGCATTCCTGCCCCGCGATCGGCACTGGGATTCATACACGCTATGCCCGCCGATCGGGCTTCAGGATATGGGGGTGTTACATGTACCTGTACTGCCCGCGATCGGGCTGTGGGAGATGTGTGGGTGGGGGGGGAGTCGTGTTACACTATGCCCGCGATCGGGCTGGTGGGGGGGCACAGGGAAAGAGTTGGGGGCCAGCCAGGGGTGGCAGCTGCTGTGTTGCGCCCTGCAATGCAGCAGCTCACCTGTGGGTGGCCCTCAACTTAAGCCTTTTTTTGGGGCTCAAGGTTGTGCAGGCGCAGGTTGGGGGTTGTGCATGCACAACTCTGCACAACCCGACTGAATATCGGGTTGTGCAGGTTATGCATGGATCCTCCCCCTCCTGTTGAGCATGCATTCATTTGCATTGCTCTCTTGCACAACCTGATGCCAGTGGCGTAACTGCCTCCTGCTGAATATCGCAGAATGGCGCATTTTGGACTTGTGCATGTGCAACCCTGTTGCGCATGGCGCAACCCTTTTGAATATCCAGGCCAATGTGTATGAGCAATTCACCATACACCCATTGCATGGCAAAGACCCAGTAATGGATAACATTGATTTATATCAAATGAAGCAAGTGGAAGGCAATCCTGTAAGTATATGGGAGGCTACTGTAGAAGCTTATTGTTTTCCTGATCTATTTCCACTTGGCTCAGGTGGTCGATTAGATGAATGAGAACTTCAGATATCAGGAGCTGAGTATAGGGCCTCATGAGTACTATATAAGGATGACAAGTTTCAGAGAAACATTGCATACCTGTTCAACCTTCTTTGGGAAAGTGGACTTAGTGTTCTATCTGCTAGTATTGCTCATACATTGAGACTTGGTACAGAATTCAACAATATGACAGCTGCACAGTTACTACAGAAGTTGCAGACCAAAGATGAAACACTGCAAAGTCAGTCTTCTTCCATTTTGTCTAGCATGCGTGGTACTAAGGAATATTGGTACAGATGACACTCTGAGGTAATGTGCATGCTGAGAGAGTTTGGACCAGCAACATGGTTCATAATGCTGAGTTGTGCTGAATATTATTGGGGTGATCTGCTTGATCTACTCAGATGGGCAAACTCTGACGTTGAGAACATACAAATTATGACTCTCAAAGAACTATGTTCACTTCATCCAGTAACAGTTTTACTTTACTTCCACCACCGGTTCCACAGTCTTTTGAAGTTCATACTGTCTAAGACAAATCCTCCTCTCGGCATTGTCGAGCACTATTTCTGGAGGGTTGAGTACCAAGCTCGTGGGGCTCCACACATACATATGTTGCTGTGGATAAAAGATGCCCTATGCATTGGAGACAATGAGACAACTGACATTCTAAGCTTCATATTGAAGTATGTCACATGTCACATACCAGACAGGTATGACAGTGCAACACTTTAGGAACTGGTTCAGAAATTCCAATGATGCTTGTGTGGCAAATATTGTCATAGGAAAGTAAAGAACAAAGGTCAGTGGTACACTCGATGTCGTTTTGGCTTCCTAAGGTAAGCTTGCCTAGCTGCTTCTCTGAATGATGTATTTTCAGCCATGCGACACCACCTGAAAGCAAAGTCAGCAAAGCAAATCTATGAACTACCTCACACAGAATCAGAAGTCTATATCAATGACTATAGTCCTTCTCTTCTGTTGATGTGGCAGACAAACATTGATGTTCAGTTTGTTGCTGACAACTCAATGGCTCTTGTAAGATATGTAACATCATACATCACTAAGCATGAGCAAACAAGCCTGCAAGAAATGTGGGAAGAGTTGCTTAACTGTGATAATCAATGTCTTACAGGCTTTGGTCACTGGGACTTAAGACTCTGTCACACCGTGAGTATGGAGCCTATGAAGCAAGTGACTGACCTACAGGTGTATGTCTATATGGCAAGTCAGACTCCATTCGTTTCTTGAATGTGAATCACAAGCAGAACAGGCGTCATGCCATTAAGAGCCATGAAGAGATTGAGGATCTGGCTGCTACAAGACCAGCATCCACAAATATTCTCAAGAATAACTTAATTGACAATTACTATCCACAGCACCATAGTGCTATGGACGATCTGTGTCTGTCTTTGAAGTTGCTCAATGGTATAATTACAAGTGGGGTGTTTCTTCTGACCCAGAAAAAGGCATATATAAAGTCACTGGGTTTGATGGCTCACTTGTCAAAAAGCACAAACCATGCCTAATTGACCACTGTAAACTCACCTTGAACACAACAGAAAGCAAAGAACATTATTACTTTGCTCTATTGTTTCTGTTAAAGCCTTGGAGATCAGAATCTGAATTGAAAGGATTATATGACACATATGAACAAAAGTTCATGGAAACATATCATACCTTTCAGAGACATGTCTCTGAGACCTACACTGACAGACTTGAAATGGAAAAAAATCAGCTAGAGAACACAAAGAAAATTCTGGATGATGACACACCAGTAACATCACAGGAAATGGTTGATGTTGAAGGAGAAGAGACTCTTGGTGCTCCTCTTCCTCCTAATGACCCAGCTGTGCTAATGTCAGAGGTAGAGGGCACAATGCAACAAAGCATGCACTTGTCAGAGTCAGCTACAGACATTGTTGACAAGTTGAACTCACACCAAAGAGTCGTGTATCACTCTGTGATACATGCTGTGAAACATGCTATTCAGCATAGTACCAAGCAGTGTGTTTGTGAGGAACAGACACCAATCAGGATGTTTGTTAGTGGTGCTGCTGGGACTGGAAAAAGTTTATTGATGGAAGCTATAAGCAAAGGTGTGCGTGAGCTTAGCAATGCAGCAACATCTGTTATTGTTGCTGCTCCTACAGGTTTGGCAGCTTATACCATAGGTGGTATCACACTTCGTAGGTTATTCATGTTGCCAGTTGAGTATGGGAAGAGTGGTGATTACAGAAAATTGTCATATGACGTTGCCTGTGAACTGAGGTCAATGTTTGACAAGTTGTATTTGCTGATAATAGATGAGATCAGCATGGTTTTAAATGTTTTCTTCACATATGTTCACCTACTTCTACAGGAGATACTAGGGACCAATGATGACATACCATTTGGTGGTAAGAACATTCTTGCTCTTGGAGATCTCCTTCAGCTGGCTCCTGTAAATGGTAAACATGTTTTCTGTAGTCTTTCCATTGAAAAGGCAAAGAAAACAGTTGGATGCATAGGTGGAGTCAATCTGTGGGAGTTCTTCTCATATGTTGAACTCTCACAGAATATGAGACAGCAAGGTGACATGTCTTACAAAGCATTACTTGATGAGGCGCATATTGGTGCACTGTCACCCACCCATGTTAAAATGCTAAGACAGTGCATGATCACAAGAAATGATGCTCCTATTCAGGATGCATATGATATCTTTGCACATGTACAGAAATATAGGGTACATGTTGTATGTCCATTCCCAAGACTTAAGCAGTGTGCAGAGTTCAAAGAGATCATGATGCAGAGAGAATGACAACCTATTGTCACTCTCCCATGCATAGATACCATAGATGGTGTTACCCTATCATGAACAATGCTATCAAAAGTGATTGAGCATCTCAGAGAGCTCACAAGTGATGTGTCACGCACAGCTGGCTTGGAAGCTGTGCTACCACTGTGTAGAAATGCACGTATCATGTTTCACAGAAACAATGACGTTGAGCGAGGTCTCGTGAATGGAGCCATGGAGAACATCCATGAGTTCCAGTACAATGTGCAGAACACAGCTGTGGACTTTGTAGATGTTAAGTTTGACAACTGTGAAACTCCTCAGCCAATAGACAGAGTTACAGTCAAGTTTGAGGTTGTGAAAGACATATATGTGACAAGGAAACAATTTTCATTGTGTGCTGCTTATGCAGTGTCCATACACAAGTCACAAGGGCTCAACCTTGATAGTGCCATTGTAGATATAGGCACTGGTATATTCAAGGATGAGATGTCTTATGTTGCTTTGTCTCGTGTAAGACAATTGTCTGGAGTACACATTGTGAATCTGGCAGAAAGTAAAATACGTGCTGACACAAAATGCATAGTTGCGTACAACAGATTACGTATATTGTACCAACCAAATGCTCCTTTGCTACCAGTTCCCAGATATGAGTCTGGAACAGCTATCACAATGGATGAAGGACACAAACTAAAAAGAAAACACACTAAAACTCCACAGTCGTCACCTCAGCACTCCGTTACAGAGCACTCTCTTCATAAACAACTCTCATCTCCACCTGCGAAAAAATGTATTGGGGTTAACAAACTGCCAATATTTGACAACAGCACAGGAGTAAACTGCTATGCAAATGCAACTATGCAAGCACTTCTCCAAGTCCCTGAGTTTGCTAATGTGTTAAACTCAAGTCAGTTGACACCTCTGTCGGAAGCATTAAAGAGAGTCATTAGAGGTAGTCAAGACCAGTTGCCCAGTTTACAAAGCTTGACTCCTCTATGACTAACTCTTGGAAAATATGCAGGACAATCAATGTTTGCTGACAATGCACAACAAGATGTCACAGAGTTCATGATGGGAATGCTAAACAGTTTAGCAGATGACGCCATTGATCTGCATCAACACTTTAAAGTTGACTATGTGTCCAAGTACACATGTTTGTCATGCAGCCACAAAGAATCACAAATAACTCAGGATATGCTTTGGCTGTCTATGTCCCTGAACAGAGAACTGTGAAGTTCCACAAGTTATTTGCAAATGCAGAAACTGGTCAGCTGTGCCGAAGATGTGGTAGGTCTTGTGTTTGCTCTCTGATAGTTACATATTCAAGTTCATACATAATGATTGTATTGCAATGCTTTAACTCTCAAGGCATGAAAGTAACAACACCAATTTCACACTTCATTGCTGGGAGAACTATGTTCTCAGGAACTCAGTTTGACACCCATGTAATAATCTTCCATCACCGCCTATCCATTCACTCTGACCACTATGTCACTTGGCGAAGGTTCAGAAAGGGATGGGTGGCGTGCAATGATACAGTATGCACTATGAAAGAAAGATTACAAAGGAATCTGAAAGATGCATATGTCATAATTCTCCATTGCACCAGTGTTGCACAATGTATGGAAGAGTGATGCCATCTAATCACAGCATCTCACTAAACCAGCATCTCTGCAACCATAACATTCTAGGTGTATATTCCATTAAGATATAATTGTTTACCACCAATGTACACATGTATTTTCCTTTAATAGAATAAGTTGCACCATCATCAGAAACTACTGGTGTGTAAAGCCACCCATGGTGACCTATGTGTTCTAGTTGTTGCACAAAATCACCACAACCCATGTTAATTGCTTTGATTTCTCTGCCATTGCAGAAGACACCACAACAGTACAGCAATGCAGCTACCTGTGGTAGACAAGTACTTGTTAATCACACTGCTATCCTCATACATTGGATACAAAGCAACACTTTTTTCATCATTCATTGCAATGCAATTTTCAAAAAACATTGTATTGTGATATTCAGCATTTGCAAGTTTGATATACTCACTACAAAAACTGCATTGTTACTGTTCAAGCAGACTTGGTATTGAACTGTAATCGATAGACAGTCGGTTAGTCATGTCTTTTTGCAGATGCCTTACTTGACTCTACATCTCAGCACATATTACTGTGTATTCAGTTGTTTCACAGTATAATCTTACATGGCAATGACAAACTCACTAGCTTATTTAGATGCTTATCAGAGATGCTATTACTGTTCTCCACATATTGTGTTGAGAATTCTACTTGTTTCAACAATACACATCAGTTTAAGTTCTCAGTCCTTTGACTGTTGTTGTCTACATTCTTGACCATGACTATAATACTTACTAAATTGACTTCCACCAAATCCAAGCAGACTCAAGGGCACTGGTTATTACACAATGTCAGTTAGTAAGTTATGTTTTGGCAAATGAAGTTATCACACCCACGTTAGCAGCATGACTATCAACATTGTGGTGTCATCTGCTAGCACTAAACTGCAATTGTTGAAAACAATCTGATAGAATTTTCTATCATTGTTCTTTCACTCTGAACACTGAACATGACAAATTCTGCCAAAAAAATGTGACTCAGACTTGTACATATGTATATAATGCTGAGCTTCAAATTGCATGTATATAACTTAAATAGACTTTCACGTATTTATGTTTGTTTTAAAAAAGAAAACAGAAAAATGTAATGCATACATTAATTAACTGTGCAGGATTATCTGTCACTGTTCTTGGACTTTCAACACTGAATATGACTAACTATAACCAAGAAATGCGACTCAGGCTTGTACATATGTATATAATACTGAGCTTCAAATTGAATGTATATAAGTTAAATAGACTTAGAAATATTTATGTTTGTTTAAAAAAAAACAGTACAATCACATCATTTGTTTATTTACTGTGCCAAAGGTACTCTATCCATGCATTTAATGGTATTGCATTGCAGTAGGTACTACTATCCATATGACTCATAGCTGATAACAGAGATGTATACATGTGCTTATCTGGCCTATTTCCACTGTACAATACATTTCTATATATCTGTGCAGATGTGTGCAACTGATAACTAAACACAAAATGTTTAAAATGGTTGTCTACTTCTGCTCCACAATGCAAACAATTGGTGTGCTTTTGCTTTAACAGGATCGTCCATATTTTTGGAGGTCGGATGAGGAATTTTTCCCAGTTTCACAAATAATAAATACTTTTAAAAACTCATCGATTTGCAGCTTAACCAACCATCTCGCCATCAGTCAAAAAAATGGATATGAAATGAGTATCCTCACCACACAATGACATAGTTAAATATGTAACAAATGTTTGTAATCCTTCCATCTTTTTTTTAGTTCTTGATATTGGTAGATCCACCTTGCAATAAATAGCTGCTAGTTTGACAAAATTAGTAGTAAAACATATGTAGACATTACTAATAAAGCACAATAGTACTCAAAAGAGAAATGAAAAAATGTCTCTCATTTAACTAAAACACAATAAATACATAACAACAAATTAAACTTCATAATGTGTCTGTTGATATTAAACTAAAGGTGTCTACTCACATGTAAAATATTCTCACCTGCTTTTACACTGTTAGAATAATCTACACATGTGGTTCTCCTCTAGAAAAATGTATGAATATGCTCATAAGATGTGCTAAATGTTTCTTACTGTCTCATGTGCACATGTAGTCAATAACTAAACGCCATTAAACATTAATTAGGTGAAAAACCATCTCTGTTCTAATCAGTTGCATAAAATAGCTGTCAAATGTTGAAAACCACATGTAAAATAACGTATTATTACTCTCCATTCTCTTAATATCTAAGTGGTCAGTGAATGTGATAATAAAATACTATCAATAGACACATAACTAATACCACTCAGCAATAAATGTAGCAAAGATAAATATTTGCTCACTACATGTTCTGTAACATTAATGCCCATATGGAGCCACTTACCAAATTTATACACAATGTTAATTCTAAATGCTAAACATACTGAAAAGATACAGCATAGATAAAGTCAGTGAAATACCAAGAAACAAGAAACATCCCCTAAAATGATCACGGATATATACAACAAACTGTTTTTTGCCCATCCCAAGAGCAACCAAACAATTTGGACTAAATCTATATATGTAAATACTGAAACAGTAAAGTAATTATAAACCTTATGCTATGTCTCCTGCATTTTATTTTAAAGCAATTGCTGTTACAGAGGTGTAGTATTGATCTACATGTCTTCTATTGCACTGTGACTACATGGCCCTGACTATGCAGAGAAAGTAGAACACTAGAGAGAGGATCTCCTGGAGGGGCAGACACCTAACTCAGTGTATGGCGGTACAGATGTCACATGGGTGCAGGGTCACAATAGCATCAATTGTTGTCAAGTTATTTGTTCCATTCCCACTCACCACCTCACAGATTAGGGGAGAAATTGCAAGGATGACAGAGCACTCTGAGGATCAAGCTGCAATGGAGTATCTCTAGTACTGAGGCTATGACTGCATCTGTGGGTCCAGTCATTGCAGGTTTTGCAGAAAGGAGGTTAATTGCCCTCTCTGGCTCCATGCATGCATGCATACATGTGGAGGTTTCACTTGCTGTGACTTGCCATGTGGGACACATATTGAGGCCAGCTCACAATGGGGGACACTTGCAATCTGCATTGTCAGCTGTGGATGTGTGTACTGTCTATGCACAACAACTTATCATGCAGGTTCTAACAATCTGTGTTCTAGATTCTACATACTTGCCACATGCACCCACTGCTCAGCAGACCTGGTTGCATGTCAGAAAACACATTGTAAGTAGGCCCCATTCCAAGCTACCCTCAATAGCTGCCCCACACAACAACCAACAAAAAATCCAGTGTGTGGTGGTACAGATGGTGCATGGATACAACACCACAATAGTATCAGGTGTTCTAAAGTTATTTGTTCCATTCCCAGTCATGAACTCGGGGGTTAGGGAAGAGGTTGTGAGAATGAGAGTGCACTCTGAGCATCAATTTGCAATACACCATCTCCAGTACTAACACTGTCAGTACCTCCATGTGGGCAGTCATTGTACCCTCAATAGCTGCCCCACACAACAACCAACAACAAATCCAATGTGTGGTAGTGCAGATGGTGCATGGGTGAAGTGCCACAATAGTATCAGGTGTTCTCAACTTGTTTGTTCCATTCCCTGTTACCAACTTGGGGGGGGTTAAGGGAGAACTTACAAGGATGAAAGTACACTCTGAGCACCATTTTGCAATGCAGCATCTCCAGTACTAAGACTGCCACTACCTCTATGGGGGCAGTCATTGCACATTTTTAAATGAGTAGGTCGGTAGCTCTCTATGGCTCTATTTATACAAGAAACTCCACTTGCTATGATTTACCATGCAGGGGACATGTATTGAGCTTAGCTTGAAATAGAGAGCACTTACAATCAGTCTAGTCTCTTATGACCATGTGGACTGCCTTTTCAGAACAACTTACTATGCAAGTTCTTGCAATCTGTGTTCCACATTCACCATGCTTGCCACATACACCCATAGTTCACCAGACATGGTTGCATGTCAGAACACACATTGCAAGTGGGCCCCATGCCAAGCTACCCTCGATAGCTGCCCCACAAAACAACCAACAACAAATCCAGTGTATTGTGGTACGGATGTTGCATGGGTACAATCCACAATAGTATCAGATATTCTCAACTCATTCATTCTATTCCCAGTCACCAACTCAGGCCTTAGGAGAGAAGTAGCAAGGATGACAATGCACTCTCAGCATTATTTTGTAATGCAGCATCTCCAGTACTAAGACTGTCAGAACGTCTATGGGGCAATCAATGCAAATTTTGAAACAACTAGGTGATAACCCTCTGTGGCTCTGTCCATGCATGTACAAGTGCCACTTACTGTGAATTACCATGTGGGGGACACCTATTGAGCTAGCCTCGCAATGGGGCAATTGCTATCTAAGTTGTATCTTGTTGACATCTCCACTACTTATTGACAGCAGCTTGTATGCAGGTTCTTGCAATCTGTGTTCCAGACTGCAACATACTTGATCCAATAAATATGAAACAATACATTAGCACTGCAGTTTTCATCCACAAGACATGCTATAAACAGCCTCCAAATTTCAAGTTAGAAGACCACACCATTTCCAAGATATTCAATGGTAAACATTGGTGAAATTTCCCTATCCATTCCATTATGAAAATCTGGCCATCTTGTCCCTCCCTTGCGATCAAAGATGGCAATCAAAGAATCTCATGATCAAAGAATTTGCAGGGTCACGACCAAAGACTAAAAACTGTTGTAATTTAAAAAATTCAAAGAATTGCGGTAAACCCCCACCATGGTTCATGAGAACAAGGCCCCCTGAGTACAACCCACCCTCATTTGTCTTCCTAGGGCACCCCAAGCTTAGAAAATTGATTTTTTTTCTGGCCATCTCGTCCCTTGCCTGAGATGCACGATCACGATAAAATAATCTCACAATCAAACAATGTGCAGGGTCGCAATCAAAGAATTTACAGGGTCACAACCAAAGAATAAAAACTGTTGTAATTTAAAAAATTCAAAGAATTGCGGTAAACCACCACCATGGTTCATCAGAATGAAGCCCCCTGAGTGAAACCCACCCTCATTTGTCTTCCTAGTACACCCCTCAGCTGAGAAATAATCATTTTGAATATGGCCATCTTGTCCCTCGCTTGCGCTGCATGATGGCGGTCAAAGAATCTCACGATCAAAGAATTTGCAGACTCACGATCAAAGAATTTGCAGCTTCATGATCAAAGAATGAAAACTCTTCAAATCTTAAAAATTAAAAGAATTGTGATAAACCACCACCATGGTTCATTAGAACAAAGCTCCCTGAGTAGAACCCACCCTCATTTGTCTTCTTAGTACACCCTTCTGTTGCAAAATAATGATTTTTTATACACCCATCTAGTCCCTCACTCGTGATGCATGATGGCAGTCAAAGAATCTGACGGTCTAAGAATTTGCAGCCTCGCTATCAAAGAAATCACACGCTTGTGGCCAAAGAATGGAACAGTTTGATACATATTTTTTCTCACTGATTTCAATCGAACCAACAGCATGCCTCGATAGAACGAAGCTCCCTGATCAAAACCCACCCTCATTTCTGTCCCTAGATCACCCCTGAGCCGAGATATTTGTGAAAAAAGGTCACAATGCATGATGGCGATCAATCAATCTTGCGATTAAAGAATTTGCAGGCTCGCAATCAAAGATCATTAGCGAGCCACGAACAAAGATTTCAAAATCATATGACTCTATTTTGTGACCGATTTGCTTCAAACCAAAGCCATGCCTCGACAGATCATGTTCCCCTGAGTAAAACCCATCAGGAGTGATACCTAAGCTGAGACATTTGTGTTTTTCTGACCGTAAAACTAAAAGCAAAATGGCGGACCTTGTGATCAAAGAATTTTGAAATTCCTCAAGGACAAAGATTCTTGAACCGTGAGGATGCAAATTCTTTGATCACCAGGCAGGACAAGATGTCCAGAACCCTATTCTTTGATCGCAAAATATACATATAAATTTTCCCATTGACTTATAATGAGAACTTAAAAGAGCCATAATGTTTGAATGCCTTAATATTTTTTCACCAAACAAAAAATGACATGTTCGGCCACCAATGCTCTTTCAGACAAGCCATCTCACAGAGCAGGACACCACACGGCAGCCATGCAGGACCGCATTCAGAATGCCAAAAGGTGCTTCCAAAATTGGATCATTTTGCATTTTTCAGTGCTTTTGTACACAAAGACCAGCACTCTGACCGAAACACAATTTGTCAGATGAAGAGATCTACCATGCCTCAATGCGTGTACCAAATTTCAGGCAAATCCATTGAACGGGTCCAAAGTTATTAATGCCCAAATGTTTGACTTTAGTATGTATCTGACCGCTAAACCCTAACTATAGTGGTACGACCGCACCACTATAATATATATATATATATAGTAAATTATATCCACAAAAATTGTACTTGTCTCAATCAAATAGGTCCCCAATGCCCCCAATACCTCTCCAAGCACCTAGGAGGTCAAACCTCCTGACCTCTGACCACCGTGTTCTTAATTTATACACACTTCATGTCAAAAAACAAAATGTTTTTATGCTACAACACAACTGTTAAATATCACTGTGTTAATAACCCAGTAATAATTATAGTTCTGACTGAACCAAATTTTGAATAGTGATTCTGCCGAAAAGCCATTTATCGGTGTGCTTGTTAATTTAAGATGACTTACTGAACTGTCTTGTAATAGGGGAAATTTATTATGGATATTTTTCTTATTGTTTCTAAAGGGACTGTAAATCTGAAATTGATCAAAAACAAACATTAGACACTCTCCAAGCTCCATTACAACAAAATAGAAACATCTGATTTCAACGTGCTGAAGCACTCAAACTCATACCTCATGGTACTGTATTATCCATTTTCATGTTCAATGACATTTTAGTTCTTTTCTCTTCCTGTATAAATTGGTAAAAAACAAGATTCATGTTCTTAGATTTCTTTACAATGAGAATAATTTACCACATTCCTCCTCTCCCTGCTCTTGCATCTGACTTTGCTATTTACACTCTTACAGTTTTAGTTACCTGGTTGTTAAAGGCATCTAGTTTGCAGCCGCCTCCCATTTAGTGGGAACAGATTTTTACTTTATTCCAGTTCGATGGTGGTGTACTAGTGTTTATTGTAATACAGTGTACATCATTTAAATGAGTTACTACTTTTTCTTGCGCGATGATCCAGGCGAGGAAACAAACTGTGAGGGGGCATGCTAAAACATACCTTACCATCGTGTGTAAAATCTTTACAACACAAAAGCTGCAGTCTGCAAAGCAAAAGGAAATGGATAGTTTAGAGGCAATGGGCTTAACTACTGCAGGCAACCCACTGTCCACCACAGCAGCTTTGTTCGGGCTCTTCTCTCGACCTCAATGCTGGCTGCTTTTCTCACTCAATCAGTTGCCATGGACAGAACAACAACTCTATTTAGCAGCTCTGACAGTGGGCTGAAGGCAGGACATGTCTCTCACACACCACATGCATGCCACCTCTTGATCTATGTACAGCAGATGATAGCCATAATCAGTCCAACACAAAGGATTTAAGAAATGAAATCAGGCACAAAAACATCTTCATTGAAGCCCCCACTGCCAGGGCTCACCACTCCTCCATGGTAGCATGTGAGGTGGGCGCATGGGGAAGGGCAATGTCTGCAATGGCGACTCCTTCTGGGTGAAAATCCTCATGGCGATGGGGAGGGAAGGGTGACTGGATTGAGGGGTGGGCAAAATGAGTGACAGAATGTCGCTATATGTACGTGTGGTGGTGGGGAGCAAACACGTCGAGCGTGGGCTGGGAGGGGGTGGGGGCTGTAGGGGGTGGTGCTGCTTTGGGTTGCTGATCTGCATTGTGGCATCGGGGGTTGACCTGTGATTAGGGTGGGTGAGGGACCGGGTTCGGGTCCGAGCACTGGTGTGGTTTTATTGTGCCCAGCCCAAATCTTTATTTTTTCATGCTTTCACTCCCTCGACATGCACCCCCCCAGAGTTGAGAATCCTTTAGTAGGGGGGTGCAGGTACACAGCCCCCTCACAGAAAGCATTGAAATATATGTCCCCAGTGCCATTTTCCTGTGCGCCGAGGGTGTCAGAGTGCTGAAAATGTTCTCTACATTCTGACTTCACGATAATGGCGATAGCCTTTAGGCAGTCTCCACTATCACATAGAACCCTCATCCACACACTGCATTGACCAATTAGCTTAAGTTCGACAATGATGTAGCAAAAGCATAATAGGGGTAGCATAGGGTTTGCCCATGTCTGATTAAGTTTCTTTACTTAATCCTTCCTTTGTTTTACTGGCACCATGTAAATCCTAAATTGTGTGTATTAAGAGCTGGACACTTGTCTGGTAGCATGGTGAACAACAAAGGCAGAGAGGCCCAGCACTCTGTTTACTTGTTGCCTACCATCTGCATTTTTTTCTCAGTCTCCAGTGTTTACTCTCCCTCACCTTGCCTAGTTCAGTGACAGTCTCATCCCATAGAACTAGTGGCTTGTGCAGATCTCTGAAACTGCTGCCTCCGTCTTCCACAGATGTACTAACAGTACCCTCACTAAGTACCCTTGGCAAGGGAGGCCCACCCTGACATTTCCAGGTATCAAGCCAGGCCAGACTGACTCTGAGCACTTACTCACCATGTGGCCTTGAGCAAGTCATTTAGTATCCCTGTGCTACAGTCATCTGACAAGTGATGCTGCCATCTGTGAAAATGGATAGAAGCAAGACCCTACTAAAAAGGAGATGCTGCTTTTCAGCTGGGCTATCTAGGGGAAAAAATAAAACAAAAACCTGATTTTGAGCTTACTAGTGTCTTTCCTATACACACTGCACCCCAACCTCCATGTGGCATCTCTAGAAACTCTAACGTGTCTCATTACAATTGCTTGCCTTTTCCCACAAACAAACAGAAGTCAGTATGTGTAGTATGTGAACAAATGCACACACAGTCACAAACCTTCTTGGCTGCTTGAAGCTCCTGTTCTGGAGTCTTACCTGGCCAGTCCAGGTGTTCTCTGCCTCCATGCCCTTCCCTTGACTCTCCAAGTGCCCTGGTCATCAACCTTGACAGTAGGCGGCACACACCCAACCTGACCCAACATCATTTGAACTGGCCCTCCCACTCAAATAGAATTAGTAATATTTTAATTTTCTGTGTGGCTGCATGTACAAGCCATGACACAATCATACCTCCCCCCAACTGCTCTCAAACACACACACAGGTGCAGCAGTGGTAATGATGGCTTGTCAGCAGTGCCAGATCCAAAGGCTCTACTCACTCAATCAGGTTATCCTGGCTCTCTGATCTTCATGGCTCATGCCCTTATCTCATACCTTGACTTGACTGAGGTTTTTTGGTGGCTTTTGCCTTACTGGCTGTCACTCTTGTCTCTCACTGTCACTGAATGACCAACAAATTAGGAAAAGGGCACAACTTGCATCATTCTGAGAATCCTCCCTCTCTCACATGCTACACATCACTCACAGGCATGTGTGCAATTGTCAGTGGGCGGCTCACTACATGAAGGGATTATATTTTTGTGTGTGATGATGCTCTATGTGAGTAACTAGGAGTGGACCCTGTGCTGGAGGGCAAGAGGATGGGTCAGGCAGACTGAAGCAAGTGAGTAAAGGAGCAAGTGGGTGGGAACACTGAACATGTTATTGGCGGTTTTCATTTGGCAAAAAAAAAAAAGAAAAGAAAATGTGTTTTATAATTGTGTATGTTCCATGTGGTTTACACTATAGTAAGGTAACTGCTGAAAGTTCACAAAGAAATTTGGTAGGTCGGTAGGGTTTGTTTTACAGTGTGCTGTGGAGATAAATTGAGCAAGTAGTGCCAGTGGCCAGGAATGGGGGGTTGTGAGCGTGTCTAAAATTATGCCAAGTTTACCATATGTATCAATTTTAGATTCTAGAGTTATACACATAGTAGCTCAGATGAACAGATTTATACCATGGCTTTTGTGTCCAAACCTTTGCATATATATATATATATATATATATATATATATATATATGTATGTCAAAATCATGCAGAGTACATTTACAAAATAATCAACAATCCCATGTAGAGATGTGTGAAGCTGGCAAATTCCGCTTCACAAAATCTTTCTTGAAGTTTGCCAAATACAAGAAGTTTGGAGTGCTGACTTCACAAAGTTTTAGCAGGCGAAGTGGCATTTTTTCCAGAAGTTATGTAATTTCACTGATAAAGTTGCAACTTTGTCTTAACTTCACCTGAAACAGTGCCATTTCCTCAGGAAAGCTCAACACAAAGTGGCAAAGTGGACAATCCACAAAGTTATTTGTGGAGGCAAATTTTGCAGATTCGCTGGAACTTTGCTAGTGAAATTAAACTTCTTGGCATCTCTTGTCCCATGACTGACCAGGGTTCAGGATGATGCGGCTACAGAATGCATTTTAATGATGGCCTGATCCCCACCACACACACACACACACACACCCAAAGTGAAGGGACTGGATTCCATACTGGGAGTCAGAGAATGTACAGACTGGCTACAGTTGTACTGTATAGCACTCTGCCAGTGCTTTCTCTGTTGCCATGCATGAAGCTCAACCCCACCCCTAAACCTTCTGCAGCTCAGTTCTAAAGCCACAGAAAACTTTACTTAACAGTGACCTGTTTAAATTTGCAGTTTTTAGTGCCCTGCCTGAGTCACCTGTCCATCCTTGCTTGTCCTCTGCTCTGTTCATTCCTGCTTTTCCATAAACAAGCATGGAGGCCTTCTAGATGATAAACTACTGCTTCTCTATTGGATTCTGTGCTGGCTGGTCCTATGAATGCACCACACTGCTGCTGCCCCTGACTGTAGTGGTGACGACTATGAGCTGCCCCTTTTGGTGTTACAATTTCAAGTCAGAGGCTGGGCTAGGATTAATTAATTCTGCTTGCTGCGGAGAGAGTTAGTGTGGAGAGAGTTAGTGTGTAAAGTAAGTAAAGTAAAGTAAAATTTATTTATATGTCACCCTTACTTAGCTCAAGGCACCTTTACAATACAATAACAATATTTAAAATCAATAAAACTAATAACAAAGCAATAGAAACCACTCAATAAAATCCTGAAAATGCCTGGTTAAACAAATACATTTTTAAGGATTTTTTAAATCCTTCCACTGTCAGGCTATCTCATATCTGTGGAGAGGAGAGACTATGGAACTGCCCCTTTTGGTATAACAATTTCAGTTAGAGGCTGGGCTAGGATTAGTTAATTCTACTTGTTGTGGAGAGAGTTAGTATTGAGAGGATTTTTGTAAGTTTTGCTATCTTTTTTTTAATTTAGCTTAAAGGTTTCTGTGGCTGTATCTTTTGAGTTTAGCTCAAATGTTTCTGTGGCTGTGTTTTATGAATTAAGCTCAATGGGGGGGGTACAATGGCCCCACTTAAAGCTGGGTGGAGGGACCTAAAGAGGACCAGAGCAAATGTCTAATTTCTGGACTGTATGTTTTTGTGAGACTTGGGAATGCTATTGGTGGGTTTGTAATTGTGTTCATAAGCAACTGCAATCAATATAGAGAGATACTGTATTTCACTGTCCTGTATAGGTAGTATGAACCATGGGTAGGATTGTGGGGTGCAATGGTTGTTGGGCAGCAGTGTGGTTGAACATTGTGTGGGGGCTGGGAGGGCACCCAATATGCCACAGGCTAAGGAGGCTCAAGGAAGAGGTTTAGTGGCTTGACAGGGAGCTGGCAAGGCTGAGGGGTGAGGAGAAGGTTGTGTTGGTAGAAATGCTGACATTTGTTAGTATCGGGGCACCACAGAGAGTATCAGGGGCACCACAGAGAAGAAAAAGTGGGTCAATGGAGGGGTCATGGGGCAAACTAGACAGAAAGCCAGCTGATGAAGAGTGGACTCTAGTAGGGCCTAGCAAAAGAGGAGCAGCAGTAGTCAGGAGGGAGGAGAAAAAACATAGTAATGCAAAGAGGGTAGGGAACATGTTTGCTCTACTAGTGACACAGGGGGAAGAGGACGCAGGAGGAGATTGCACAAGGGATAGTACTCATGAAGAGGAAGGAGTGAGGGGCGTTACTAGTGGAGAGATTGAGCAAGGCATGGCAGTGGGAAGGGAAATACTCGGAGAGGTGAGGAGGGTGAAGGAGGTTGGCAGTCAAACAGGAGGAGGGGGAGGGGTCTTAATTGAGAGGGGCAGGGGAAGACACTGGGCAAATGGTAAAAGCACCGTCTTGAGTGTCCCCTGGAATGAGAACCTGGTTGGGGGGTATGAAGGGCACAAGGAAAGAGGAGGGGGTGTACTGGTGTTGGGGGACTCCATAATCAATGGGATCAGATGGGGAAGCAAGAGGGAGAGGCACAGTCAGATATGAGTGGAGTCCATACTGGGATTAAAGGCAGACAAGGCCAGACAGGCAATCCAGATGTGCACAAGGAGGGGTAGGAGGAAACTGCACATTGTGGTACATGTGGGGACAAATGACCTAGCAGGGGAAATGGTGGAGGTAACAAGGGAGAGGTGTGAGGAAGTGGGATGGTTGTGCAAGGAGACTGGGAGGTCTTTGGCCTTCTCAAAGGTGCTCCCAGTACCCTGCGCAAACACAGTGAGAAAGGAGAGGATTGGGGAGTTCAATGCATGGTTGGTAGAATGGTATCGAACTAAGGGGTATGGGGTTGTGGGTGGCTGGGGCAATACCTGGGATAATAACAATCTGTTTGCAAGGGATAGGCTGCACCTGAGCGAGGAGGGGAAGGAGGTATTATAGCAAAGACTGGGGAGGTATATTGTGACAGAGGTAGATTTAAACTAGATGGGGGTGTGGCAAGTGAACACCAGGTAGGCAGGAATCTGATAGAGTGGAGTCACAGCCTACCTCCCAGGCTAGCAGGGAAGGACTTGGGGTGGACAAAAAGGGAGGGAGTAGAAGGGAGGAGATGGAGGGTGATGAAGGGAAGTGGGCAAGATGGAGGGTGGTCTCGCTGAATGTGAGAAGCTTAGGCAACAAATCAGCTGAGCTACAGGCACTCTTGGCAGTGTGGAGGGTGGATATTGCAGCTGTCTTGGAAATGTGGGCAACCGAGCACTGGGACTGGGATCTGGCAATTCCAGGGTACAAATTATACAGGAAGGACCATAAGGAGGGGGCGTGGTGGTGGGGTGGCAGTCTATGTGAGGGACGGGATCAAATGCATAATGGATGAGGGGGGAAGGAGAACAGAGGCAATCTGGCTATAGCACCTATACTCAAGTGGGTAGGAAACTGAGGTTTGGGGTGGTATACAGGCTGTTGTCCCAGTCTGAGGAGCTTGACAGGGAATTAGGGGGACAAATCAGAAAGGTATGTAGAAAAGGAAAGGTGGTCATCTTGGGGGATTTCTACTTGCTGGAGGTTGACTGGAGCATTCCGGTCACCTCCAGTGCTAGGGAGTAAGTGCTCCTGGACGTGATCCAGGAGGATCTCCTGATGTAGTTGGTCAGTGTATCTACTAGGCTAAAGAACACTTTAGATCTGGTATTGTCAAATGGAGAGGCAGTAATGGAAATAAAGGTGGAGAACCCACTAGCCTACAGCGATCACCAAATGGTGTAGTTTACTATCATGATGTGTGGGGAACCAGAGAAATCAGTAACCTGGGTGGTAAACTTCAAGGGGGGGACTTTGGGAGGATGCAGGAAGTACTGAAAGGAAAACTGAAGGGCATAAGGCAGGAGATGGACACAGAGCAGAAATGGGATATTATTAAATGGGGGAATACAGATACAAGCCTGCACCAAGACACAGAGTAAGAGAAGAAGTGCAAGGAAACCATGCTGGTTGAACAGTGAGGTAGTGGAGGTGGTGAGGGCAAATAGAGAGGCACACCAGAGGTATAGGAGGATGGGGAAGGAAGGGGACAGGGTGGAGTATGCAAGATGATCCCGGGAGGTGACCAGAAAAATGAGAGAAACCAAGGCACAGAGGGAGCAGATGTTAGCGCAGGGAATTAATGGGAAAGAAATACTTTTTCAGATACGTCAGGGAGAAAAGAAAGTGCAAGGAGACAATAGTGAGGATAAAAAAGGTGGGGAGTGGACGGAAAAGGAAGAGGAACAGGCAGAAGCACTGAATAAATACTTTTGCCCAGCGTTTACAGAAGAAAAGGGGGGACCGCTACCACCATGGTCTGGGAGGGTGGGGACGGGGGAAAGGAGGCGACAGATGGAAGAATTGAGGGAGGTAGAGTTCTAGAGGGACTGAGGGCACTGAGGGTAGACAAGGCACCAGGGCTGGATGGTATCCACCTCTGGGTGCTGAGGGAGATGGCGGAGGTGTTGGCAGAGCTGCTGGCAGATCTATACAACACCTCACTGGAGTTGGGATATGTGCCACAGGACTGGACAATGGCACATGTAATGCCGTTACACAAGAGTGGACCAAGGGACAAACAGGGTAATTATCATCCGGTAAGTCTCACCTCCCCAGTCTGCAAACTCATGGAAACAATACTAAAGGAAAGACTGGTGTCATACCTGGAGGACAACAGCTTCCAGGATGAGGCAGCATGGGTTTGTTTCAGGGAAGTCTTGTCAAACCAGCCTGATACAATATTATGACTGGGTGACAGGTGAACTGGGTAAGAGTCGTGCGATGCACGTTCTTTACTTGGACTTCAGCAAGGCCTTTGATTTGGTGCCTCATGGGGGGCTTGGGGAGAAGCTAACTGGTGTAGGGGTAGGAGCAAAAATGACAAACTGGATTACAAGCTGGCTGAGTGAGAGGCTTCAACTGGTGGTGGTAGGAAGGGAGCTCTCAACTCCAAAACTGGTGATGAGTGGGGTGCCACAGGGCTCTGTGCTGGAACCAGTATTATTTGGGCTCTTAATATCAGACATTGCTCACGGGGTGGTGAGCAAGGTAAGTCTGTTTGCAGATGACACCAAAATGGGAGCAGTCGTGGATGGAGGAGAGGGATGGAAGCAGCTGCAGGGGGACCTAAGCAAGCTAGAAGAGTGGTCAGAAAGGTGGCAGCTAGGGTTCAATACTGAGAAGTGTAAGGTTTTGCACTTCAGAGTGAAGAACCCAAGGAGAAAATACTGGCTGGGTGGGGTCAAGCTGGGGATCACTGAGGAGGAGAAGGACCTAGGGGTAATGGTAACAGAAACACTTAACAACACTGCCCAGTGCAGGAGAGTGGCTGCAAAAGTGAACAAAATGCTGGGGTGCATAGTGAGGGGTTTTCATCCAGGAAAAGAGAGGTGATCTTGCCCCTCTACAGGTCACTGGTAAGGCTGCACTTGGAGAAGATGTATGCAGTTTTGGGGGCCATATCTGAATCATGATATCAGGCTGCTGCAAGGGGTGCAGAGGAGGGCAATGAAGATGATATGTGGAATGGAGGGGAGAGACTATGAAAGCAGGCTGGGAGACCTGAATATGTACACCCTGGAGGACAGAAGGGAGAGGGGGAGGACATGACAGAGACATTCATGTATCTGAGGGGACTCAATAAGGATTTTAGTTTATCCACTTTTGCAGGTGGTAATTCATTAAGGGTGTTTGCAATGCTGAATCACTCTTCCAGGTTTCAGGAGAACATGTGGATGTCAGCTTCAGTTTTATAGGACATACTCAAGTTTCTTGTACTTAGAACATACTGGTCTATAATGTTAGCATCAATAGAAGTCAGGAAACTGGTTGTGGAGTATTCTTCATAGTCAGGTTCAGCAGTTGGGCCTTGTTTGGTATGTTCAGGCCCCACAAGAGGCTTTGTATCATTTTCTATCTGAGTTAGGATTTCTTCCATCTCTAACTGAAAACTGTTGTCCAGGTGAGTCATATTTATTCTTTTTTTCCCCCGAACTGCAAAACATCCACTTTGAACTGAGCACAGTTTTTTTTTTCTCTGTAATCGTTCAGCTTTTATCGTGGCATATTTGCATTTTATTCCATTGGTTGCCTTGTGCGAAATCAAATTGGCACAAAGAATTCAGCTCGGATGTTAGTTGGCGTGAGGTACTGGCAGCTGGAATGAGATGGTGTAGATTACAAGGTTAGAAGTAGTCCTGTCAGTTCTTGGTCAGTGACGTGTCTACTATGTTCATAAATTTTGATGACGAGTTTACTATGTGCATAAATTAAATTTATACAACAGCTGTGTAAATACATGAATTTATGCAACAACTTTTGTGTCCATAGCTATTGCATGAATATATTTATACAACAGGTGTGGGTCCACATTTCCCAAGATAAAACTACTATCTTGTGACCAACTTTCAAGATAGTAGTACTACTATCACACAGGTTCTAAGATAGTACTACTATCTTGCAAAGTTGGTATGTCACAATGGAATATTAAGTCAATCAGAGAGCAGCTTTAACAGTGTTGATGACATCATAATAGCCATGTGCAGCACTGAAGCCAGCCAATATGAGTTGCTTTCTAGATTTAGTTGCTTTCTAGTTTGCATTTATATTGATTGTATTGATTTGTGCTGTATTGACTGTATTGATTTGTACAGTATTGATGGCTTTGATTTTTACAGCATTGACTGCATTCATTTGTACTACATTGATTTGCTTCTGTTATGCTGAACCATTGATCAGAACAGCACAGTTTACCTTCTGAAACTTATCATTTATATTACAAAACCACCTAAACACCTGTTGTGCAAATCAAATATTTTATGGGAGAGAGTGAGATAGTAGAAATGTCTTCACTCACTATACTTGACCTCTTCTAACCCCACGTGTGGCTTTGCCACTCATGAGGTCAGAAAGTCAAGTATAGCTCATGAAAATATTGCTACTGTCTCACTCTCACCCATGATAGATAGATAGATAGATAGATAGATAGATAGATAGATAGATAGATAGATAGCTATGTTGCAAAACACTTCATTAATGCTCCAGTTAGGGTCAAAGTGACAAAAGTTGCAAAATGAGGCATTAGGGTTTCCCTAACATCCCACCCTCCCAAACCAGGCAGGAGAGCAGGTGTAGGGTGTGCCTTGGGCTTCTCAAGCCTAAGACTCACACCATTTCATTTCTAAATAAGGTCAGATGTGTAGATTATATGAGAATGGGGTGAGTGTTTGGCTGGAGAAGCTGAAGACACACCCTACACTTGCTCCCCTGCCTGGTATGGGAGGGTGGGATGTTAGGGAAACACTAATGCCTCATTTCCCAACTTTTGTCACTTTGACCCTAACAGGAGCATTAAACAGTTTTTTGTAACTTATTTCCTTACTTTTTGAGATTGTATAATAGTATCCTTATTTTACTGTGAGAGCACAGCATCCTTTGGACTCTGCACTCCCATTCCTCTGTAGATGCATATATGTATGCACCTGTGAAAGCACAGGGCCCTCTGGGCCCTACGCTTCCATTTATAGAACAACAGTGACCAAATTGTTAGCATAGCCATCTTATTACCCCACATCATGTACCTGGTACAGAAAATATTCAAATCCCTGCCAAAATGAAATTCTGTGCAAATGTTATCCCATTCTGTGCCACAAGTGTGAAAACACATTTTGGCCAGGATTTGAAAAATGACAGCTGTGACATCCATGAGGTGGGGTAATAAGAAGGCTATGTTTAAAAAATATGGGGTAACATATTTAACATTTCTGAAGTTACGAGTGGGCATAGTGAAATTGCAATGAATGGTCATAACATTGGCATTTTTTCATATTTTGACCGCAGATTTTTAACATAGTCTTCTTATGACCCCACCGCATAGGTTAACATTTTCAGATACATGCCAAAACACCATTCTGTGCCACAGGTGTGAAAACACATTTTGGACAGGATGTGAAAAATGACAGCTGTACTGTTCATAAGGTGGTGTGAATAATGGCTTTGTTGAAAATTTGGAGTCAAAATATTGAAAATGACAAAAGTTATGCATGAGCATAGAAACATTTCAATAAATGCATGTAACTATGCCATTGTTCAGAATTTGTTCACCAGATTGTCAACATGGCTTTTTGGAGACCCCACCTCAAGAACACTGGCAGTGAAATGTCATTATTTTGTCATGCAGTGGCCGCAAAATCATCTTATGGGCCTGATTAATGAAATGATAGCTGCAGTGTTCATGAGGTGGGGTCCCAAAAAGGTCATTTGGAAAATTTGGTGAAAAAAATCCAAAAAATGGAAAAGTTATGAACATAAGTTCAAAACACCATTGAAATACATTATACAGCACTTACCTTTATTCCACAGTTCACAGTTCAGCTTTAAACAGTGCAGACATGTCTCAGTCCACAGAAGATGACAGCTTATGACCTCTGGTGGTAAGTATAGGGTAAGGGGTGTATGGAGTGGTGGGTGCTCAG
Source organism: Neoceratodus forsteri (assembly GCA_016271365.2). Taxonomy (NCBI): domain Eukaryota; kingdom Metazoa; phylum Chordata; order Ceratodontiformes; family Ceratodontidae; genus Neoceratodus; species Neoceratodus forsteri. Next base: position 754,529,306 of record CM028137.1, read on the forward strand.
TGGGAGGGTTGAGATGGGGAAGGTGATGACTGGGATGATGGGGATGACGAGGGACACCCTACACCTACTCTCCTGCCTGGTTTGGGAGGGTGGGATGTTAGGGAACATTAATGCCTCATTTCCCAACTTTTGTCACTTTGACCCTAACAGGAACATTAACGAAATTTTTAGCAACTTATTTCCTTACTTTTTGAGACTATATAATAGTATCCTTATTTTACTGTGGGAGCACAGCATCCTTTGGACCCTGCAGTCCCATCCCTCTGTAGATGCATATATGAATGTACCTGTGGAGGCACAGGGCCCTCTGGGCCCTGCGCTTCCATTTATAGAACAATAGTGACCAAATTGCCAGCATACCCATCTTATTACCCCACATCATGTACCTGGTACAGAAAATTTTCAAATCCCTTCCAAAAAGTAATTCTGTGCAAATGTAATGCCATTCTGTGCCACAGGTGTGAAAACACATTTTGGCCAGGATTTGAAAAATGACAGCTGTGACATCCATGAGGTGGGGTAATAAGAAGGTTATGTTGAAAATCTCTGGTAAAATATTTAACTTTTCTGAAGTTATGAGTGGGCACAGTGAAACTGCAATGAATGGTCATAACATTGGCATTTTTTCATATTTTGACAGCAAATTTTTAACATAGTCTTCTTATGACACCACCTCATAAATCCATAAGTAAAAATTGTCAAATACATGCCAAAACACCATTTTGTGACACAGGTGTGAAAACACGTTTTGGACAGGATATGAAAAATGACAATTATACTGTTCATTAGATGGTGTAAATAATGGCTTTGTTGAAAATTTGGAGTCAAAATATTGAAAATGACCAAAGTTATGCACGTGCATAGAAACATTTCAATGAATGCGTGTAACTTGGCCATTGTTAGGAATTTGTTCACCAGATTTTCAACATGGCCTTTTTGAGACCCCACCTCATGAACACTGGCAGTGAAATGTCATTATTCTGTCATGCAGTGGCTACAAAATCACCTTCTGGGCCTGATTAATGAAATGATAGCTGCAGTGTTCATGAGGTGGGGTCCCACAAAGGCCATTTGGAAAATTTGGTGAAAAAATTCCAAATAATGGCAAAGTTATGAACATAAGTTCAAAACACCACTGAAATACATTATACAGCACTTACCTTTATTCCACAATTCACAGTTCAGTTTTAAACAGTGCAGACATGTCTCAGTTCAAAGAAGATGACAGCCTATGACCTCTGGTGGTAACTATAGGGTAAGGGGTATATGGAGTGGTGGGTGCTCAGTGGGAGGGTTTAGATGGGAGAGGGCAATGATGGGGATGATGAGGGACACCCTACACCTGCTCTCCTGCCTGATTTGGGAGGGTTGGATGTTAGGGAAACACTAATGCCTCATTTTCCAACTTTTGTCACTTTGACCCTAACTGGAGCATTAACAAAATTTTTTGCAACTTATTTCCTTACTTTTTGAGACTGTATAATAGTATCCTTATTCTACTGTGAAAGCGCAGCATCCTTTGGACCCTGCACTTCCATCCCTCTGTAGATGCATATAAGTATGTACCTGTGGAAGCACAAGGCCCTTTGGGCCCTGCGCTTCCATTTATAGAACAGCAGTGACCAAACTGTCAGCATATCCATCTTATTACCCCACATCATGTACCTGGTACAGAAAATTTTCAAATCCCTGCCAATATGTAATTCTGTGCAAATGTAATGCCATTCTGTGCCACAAGTGTGAAAACACATTTTGGCCAGGATTTGAAAAATGACATCTGTGACATCCATGAGGTGGGGTAATAAGAAGGCTATGTTGAAAATCTGGGGTAAAATATTTAACCTTTCCGAAGTTATGAGTGGGCACAGTGAAGCTGCAATGAATGGTCATAACCAATGGTCATAAGCATGCATAGAAACAGTTCAACGAATGCGTGTAACTCGGTCATTATTAGGAATTTTTTCACCAAATTTTTAACATAGTCTTTATGGGACCCCACCTCATGAACACTGGCAGTGAAGTGTCTTTATTCTGTCATGCAGTGGCCACAAAATCACCTTCTGGGCCTGATTAATGAAATAATAGCTGCAGTGTTTATGAGGTGGGGTTCCAAAAAGGCTTTTTTTTTAAACTTTTGTGAAAAAATTCCAAAAAATGGCAAAGTTATGAACACAAGTTCAAAACACCATTGAAATACGTTACACAGCACTTACCTTTATTCCACAGTTCATAGTTTGGCTTTAAACAGTGTGGACGTATCTCGGTCCATAGAAGATGACTGTCTATGACCTCTGGTGGTAAGTATAGGGTAAAGGGAGTATGGAGTGGTGGATGCTCAGTGGGAGGGTCGAGATGAGGGAGAGGGACGATGGGGATGACGAGGGACTGATTTCATTTTTCAGGTTTAAAAAAAGATGTTGGGGGCTGTTTTATTTTTATAAGTTTATATCTAATAAATATTTTGGGACACTGGTGGTGGGCTCCCCACTGCGGGGGGGGGGCTTGTACAGTAATGCCAACATGGGGATTGGGCTTCCTGATGTTGGCACTTTCAATAAACAAAGGGAGGGCATCAGAAACCGGGGGTGGACATCCCAGTGCCAGATAATATAAATACAGGAGAACTCTCTTGAGGGATCTAGGACTTAGTTTGGGTCATAGGGTAAAGTTTTGGTATTTCTGTATCTTCAGTAGCAGGGATGATGTGAATTACATCTGTGTGAGTGGCAGTAGTGCTGTGCATCCTGCTAATGTGAGCAGTAGTGGTGAGTGCAGCACAAAAGGCAAAATGCAAAGTCATTTTTGGTACTTGTATCTGCAGTAATACCCACATTAGATACTAATCTGAAGTGTCTGATAATGCCAGTGAATGTGAGCAGGAGCAGTAGTGGTGATTGTAGTGTACAGCAAATCAAAAATGGATTCAAAAGATTAAAATTAGTAACAAATAACTTTATCAGTTTAAATCTTAGTATTTCATATGCACATGTCTATGAATGTGTTTGGAGACAGACTGTGACAGAAACATCTTTATTAGCAGTGTCAGAATGGTGTTAGCATTGTAGTATAGGGTGTCCCTCAATATAACGAACAGGGAGCTATAATAAACTGTTGTTATGGCTCCCAATCTGTTCATTATAGCTAGGGACTACTGTAAATAAACAAAGAACTAGGGTACGGTGATCGGAAGGTGGG